>JAVHJN010000003.1:0-2400000 GCA_036971655.1 Arthrobotrys megalospora | reverse complement strand
GCTCGCTACGCCTTACTCTCCTACAACGGCCCCGGAATCCCATGGCAAAAGGTTATCGAGACAGACCCCAAATCCACATATGAAGAAACCCTCCAGACCAATGAAAACCTCAAGGATCTCCTGTCCCACTATGAGTTGCCCACCAAGCATTACTCCACTGTCACCATCGATGGCTTTGAGCTGAACGTCGTTGAACGCCGCCCACCGCATTTCAACCCGAAGCTCAAATACCCCGTCCTCTTCCAAGTCTACGGTGGCCCGGGCAGCCAGCAGGTCAGTAAATCATATGGAGTCGATTTCCAGTCCTACCTCGCTGCCACGTTGAATTACATCGTCGTCACGGTTGACGGCCGTGGTACTGGGTATATTGGACGCAAGGCTCGTGTCATCGTTCGCGGAGACCTTGGGAAATATGAATCGCATGACCAGATCGAAACCGCAAAGATTTGGGCTAAGAAGAAGTACACTGATGAAACCCGCTTTGCGATCTGGGGATGGAGCTATGGTGGCTTCATGACACTCAAGACTCTCGAGCAAGATGGTGGCAAGACATTCCAGTACGGAATGGCGGTTGCACCAGTTACAGATTGGAGTTTTTACGACTCCATCTACACAGAGAGATACATGCATACCCCACAGCATAACTCCAAGGGCTACGAATCCAGTGCGATCAGCAATGTTGGTGAATTAGGGAAGACCGTGAGATTCTTGGTGATGCATGGTGTAGCCGACGATAACGTGCATTTCCAGAACTCATTGACTTTGTTGGACAAGTTGGATCTTGCGGGCATTGAGAATTACGATGTCCATGTGTTCCCAGATTCAGATCATTCGATTTATTTCCGTAAGTATTCGGTTTTCTTCCCAGTTCCCTGTGGTTAAAGAGTTACTAACAGCTAGGTATAGATAATGCAAATAAAATTGTATATGACAAGCTAGCAACATGGCTACTCAAGGCATTTAATAAGGAGTATTTGAAGCATGATGATGAGCCCATTCCATTGGAGAAGGAGGTGACGGATAAGTTGGAGAAGAGAGGGTGGAGAGAGAGAGCTGTTGTTCTCGAGGTGTAAGCATGCTTTTATTTTATATCTTTCGGGCAACCGGCTATGTGGTAGGCATTGGGTTTGGGCATGATGTACTATGTTATTTCATGAGTGTTTTTTTGCGCATGCTATCGATTTCTATTGTTTCCTCACTCATCTCATTTCGGCATGATGTGAACCTTTGATTCTTTGATGTATTATATGAACTTTTGATTGATGCATTTGCAGCCGCTGGACAGTAAAGACCTCGCTTCAATTGTGAAACCCGTATATTGATCTGTATATCGAAAGATATAAATCCGACCCCAGAAACGCCAGCCACCCACATTGTCTTATCATACAATCCATTCGATCGACCCTTATTTAAAGACGCTGATTTATCCATCTACCTTTCCTTCAACAATTTGTTTCTCTTCTCCCTCCTCTTCAATCTCTCCACGCGTTTAGCATGCATCTTTGCTGCCAACTGGTCATACCGTTCCTTCTCTTCCTTCGCGGCCCGTTTGTCTTTGATGCTCTGTATTCTCTGCTGGCGGATAGCTTCCTTTTCGGCCTTTAATTCCTTCTCCTTAGCTTTAATGATTGAGGATTGAAGGCGATCAGCTTGACGGGCTAGGTAGGTCTTTGATTGCTTGGACGATGGTGTGGAGGACGACGTGGTGCCGGGTTTGAATGGGGCTTTGGGGAGTTTCCATTGTTTGCCTGGAGATAATTAGTTTAAAGCTAGATTAAGAGTCGGTCGAAGAGGAAATACCATTCTTGCGAATGCCCTGGACGGGGACACTGGCAGTTGTGGGGTCTATTATTTCGGTTGACATTGTAGATGTAAGTCGTCGACAGCAGCAATGCAGGGTGAAGTTGAAGGTTTTGCGACAGCCACTTTCGCAAATAAATTCAGCTACCTGTGCCTTGGCAATTCTGATTAGATGAATCGGATAAGATCCTCCAACCTCACCCCAACACATTTTAAGGATCAGATAATGCACCTCCCGATTCTAGACCTTCTGAGGGACTTTTTCTCCATGGGACCGACTTCGCTTCGGGATCCACTCGTAAGCATGTTCTTTGATATCTCCTTGTGCGACGAGGCGTATGTATATGAGGGATATAAACCACATTTCATTATTCTAAAGCTTCTCTGCTATGATGCAGTCTTTCTTTCTTTCTTTTTTTTCTCTTCGCCCCTGGTTTCAGGGAAAAATTTCGTCTGAGATGACTCGAATACGGTGGTAATATTAAGCTTTCGCAATGCGATGCGACTGCACCGGATAATTTTTCTTTGCTGGGAGCATGTGAAGCGACCTAGCTTGGAGCTCTATTATAAAAATGCTCAATCTCCGTCGACATCTAGTCCTTCACCACCACCACCGTATACCTCATACTTCATACTAAAAGCTAAAATTACAGAGCTCATAGCTTGCGTAGCAGCTAGCTTAGCTAATCGCTTTACAAACTACCATCCAATCCACCCCCCAACTTTCTCGAGTCGCCGTTCCGCCGAAAGAAATAGGAAAGGAAAAAAACTCTTTTCCGCCCCCCGCCAAACCCGGGTTTTTTTCTCCATCGAACCAAAAAGAATACTATGTTCGCATCAGGAAGCTGAGGAGGACATACCCGAAAGCAAGGGAGGAAAGCGGCAAAAAGCCACCACCCTTAACCGTGCTGATATCATACGCATATCAGTGCTGGTGGAGGGTTGACAGGCTCTGAGCTCGGTCCTTTTTTTGCTGAGAAAAATACTTCAACCTTCGAAACACTTTAATTGTTTATCGGCGGATCTAATCTATCCGTAAACCGATATACTATCTTTCGAGCTAGTACTCCCAACTACCGATACACCTTAATAGTCTAATCAACAACAATGGGCGAAGTCCTCGAAACCACCGCCATAGCCGTCAAAGACGGTCATGCGGTCACAGCGGTAAAGGACATTGCATATGGCTCTGTAAGTTATCTCAAAACTCCCCTCTATATTTATCTAAATATTTATTAACAAATCTACTTGAATAGTTCGCTGGCATGGTAGGCAAATTCATTGAATATCCCTTCGATACTGTCAAAGTCCGCCTGCAGACCCAAAACCACTTCAAAGGACCTCTCGACTGCTTTACTCAAGGCCTAAGAAGCGATGGAATAACGGGTTTATACCGTGGTATTGCGCCGCCGCTGGTGGGTGCCGCAGCGGAGAATGCTGGGTTGTTTTTTAGCGTACGTTTAGCTTGCCTACCGTTGCTGTATAGGTTTTACAGAGTATACGATGCTAATTGATATCTGTAGTACACAATCTCACAAAACGTCCTCCGCAAATCCTTCTACCCTTCCTACGACTCCGACCAAAAACTTCCAATGCCGGCATTAGTCACCTGCGGCGCCATCGCCGGCGCATTTTGTAGTTTGATACTAACCCCAATCGAACTCATAAAATGCAAAATGCAAGTCCAAGCAGTCCACCCCCCACCAGGCTCGGAATCCGGCATATCACAAAAATCCACCAGCGCCGGCGCCACACCCACCCAAAACCGCTCTTACACTACCGCCACCCTTACTTCTACACTCCCAAAACCCCGCTACGCAGGCCCCATAACCTTAATATCAGAAGTTATAAAAGCCCATGGCATCCTCGGCATGTGGCACGGTCAAACTGGCACATTTCTCCGCGAAACAGGTGGTTCGGCAGTATGGTTCGGCGCATACGAATACGTTTCTCTCACATTTCGAAATATCCATCTCGCAAACACCGGAGTAGCTAAAGACGAAAATTCGGCGGGGGAAATGATGTTAGCGGGTGCTTGTGCGGGTGTTTGTTATAACGGTGTATTATTTCCGGCGGATACGATTAAGAGCCGGATGCAGACTGCAGCTGTTGGCGGGGCTGGGAGTCGGCAGATGGGATTTTGGGATACTGGTAAGGATATTTATAGGGCTGGCGGAGTGAGAGGGTTGTATAGAGGATGTGGAATCACGGTGCTGAGAGCTGCGCCGGCTAGTGCAGTTATCTTTTTGGTTTATGAGACTTTGAAGGCGAGATTTTAAACAGCTGAAAAGTCAATGCAGTGGGGGGTAATGGTGTATATGGGGGTTTGAGATACCCAGTTCTTATCATCTCTTCGGTGAAGGGGAAGTTAAAAAAAAGTTTTTATTCAATCGATTGTTCGATAGACGGTATAGAGTATTAGACCTGCATGCATGCATTTTCCATTGTACCATTCCTTTGCGCAGCGGCGTATTTGAGTCTTTTTTTCATGTACAAAATATTCATAGTAAGTTAGGAGCATTTCTACGGCGAGGGGTTGTGGAGTTTAGTAATTTCAATTCCTATTTTCTCTAAATGCAGTCTTTGAAGTACTTGGATTCGGCCCAGATATATATATATATATATAGCCGGTACAACTCGAGAACTCGTTCTTCGCGGGGTTTGACCGTTGAGCTATCAGCAGGTTGGCACGTGGGAGCATGCATATCTCGAAGGATCCGCATTTATTTATACTCATGTGCATGCACGCGCCCGCAGCGTTCGTTCACAATCAATGCTTCGAACATCCACGATAACGTGTACTAGAAATAATGGTCCCCAGTTAATCTTGAAATACCGGTATACCACAGCGACAACTAGAGGGATCGAATCACCAACCGAAGAACTCCAGAGAAACATGGAGCCAACCCATGATCAATCCAAATTGGTTATATCGGCTGAACCTCAGCGTTCGTCGAAGCCAGCCATGTCCCTCACAGCATTATCAACAGAACTTCTTTTGGCCATCTTTGAGTTCATCCGTTTCAGAGACGCCTACAACCTTCTCACTACTTGCAAACTTCTATACCCTATTGCAAGGGAGCACCTCTGGTCTGATTTGGCGTTTACCGATGATACAATTGGTGCCAAACGTCCTACTCTATTTACTAGGAGTGGCAGAGATAAAGATGAAGGTGAAGACGAAGACGAAGACAATGATGACGACGAATACGATGGCAGGGTAAGAGTAGTCAAACATACAATTGATAGCAATCGAGAACAACAGGAGGCAAATCGTCATTCTCTACAGCCTCGAGAATGGGGTAGGCTGATCGAAATGACGAAACGGAAAGATGTCGCTGCAGGATGGGACCACACAAAGAGGATGGCAATATACGGCCCTACGCTATTATACCGCACAGATTTCGCGAAAATGTTGACCGGGTTAATCGAATCGGGCTGCTTAAAACCTCGTTATGTATATATAAATCTATGCGGAAGCGGTACGGTTGTGCCCAATTAACTGCTATTAAGCTCACATGCCAGCTGGGATATATGCTAACATTCATGCCAATTCACAAGACTGCAGGGACTATGGATTTTTTACGTCCAACCCATATGACTATGATGCGCACGCGGACTTCCTTCTCGCGCTAAAGTCGTATGCAGGACCCGACTCATCCAACATCTCGTTCGCCATAAGGGGTTCACACAGGCCTCTAATAATACTGGAACAAGAGGGCCTACGCTACTTTCGGTCTGAACTTTTAACATTTTTGGATCTTACCATCACCTTAAGCACCGAAGGGCTCGAGTGGAGAAAAAGCCAAATTAGCACTACGGTCGAATATCTCAAGACTACCCGCAACCTACGGTCTCTAAGCCTCTCTTGCCGGGCGATACAGGGTCTTAATACCATGGCGAAGATCTATCTCAAAGACATATCGGAAGAATTAGCAGAATTTCAGAGCGCGGTCAAAAATCTAGCCAAACTTCGGAAATTGAGAATCGTTGATTCGGCGTTTTATCCTGGATTTTTCTTAACGCCTCCAGACGGTATCAGGGCCCTTTATTACCAGGACTACGCGGTGACTAGAAACTGGTGGTTGGAACTCTCCGAAACGCCGCTTCCGAATCTCGAATGGCTCAAATTGAGAACCCGTGAAATACCTCCGGGTCCGTGGCAACCCGGTTGTCACGACTTGACTCTTGAATCATTCGCATGCAAGAGCCTCAAATACTTTAACATTGGCAAAAAGGATTTCTCAACAGGGCCTCGTAATCTAGTCACCCGCGTTATGGAAAGCAATAAGAACCTAAGCCGGAAATGCGTTCTCAACCTTTTACGCCACGAAGTCGAACCCGCAATGGCAAAGTGTACCGACATCCTGAAGGCCAGGATTACCAACTTCACAAAAGAATTTTCAGAGGAATATAGATGGAAGTGGTTGAACGGCTCGCGAGGCGGGGAGTTTGAAAAAATACTTCTTAGGAACTTTTTGCAGACTTTCTTAACGGAGATTGATGAGGGGAAATTACATACGGGGAACCCTGATGCTGATGCTACTGCAACTGTAGCTAGTGATCTCGGGGATATTAGTAACCGTGATAACGATTTTAACGGTCATGGCCGCTTTACTTCAAGTCGCTCTACTTCAATTCTAGACCGTGATGATGGTATCCTTGACGATTGATGCAAAGGGTGCTCAAATCAGCAGCGGGGCTAAGGTCAAGTGGGTCGAGTAGCAGATATATAAATTCAGTGAGCAGCATGTACCGTAGAAACTTCAAATCTAGGTTACATATCTATGCCCATTATCGAAATCGTCATATCGTGTGATTATTGCTATACTATGTTTGATGATGAGACAGGACAAAGGATCTGAGTGCAATGCAATGATCGAGTATATAATGAATACCTCAATAGCAGGTAATGCAAATACAACAGGCGTCTACATCTAGAGACAAGGATCGTAAAACGCAAAAAAGCTAACCATCAACGCCACCAGTGCGGTACACAGAAAAACATGTAAAACAGTTCTACATGTACATTTACAGGGCGGCCGTAATCTCATGAAAACAGGAAATAGAAGAAATGTAATTAGAAACCGCACACGAAAAATGCTAGATGTATACCTCCCCCTTATAAAAAAGAAATCACGCTGCGCTCTCCACCACTTTGTGAATCTCATCAGTTAGGATATCCAGTTCCTTCTGCACATTCGTCATGTCATTCTTCAAAGCCGTATTCTCCTCCTCCAACTCTTCCTTCTCCCTTTTCAACATTTTAACTCCCTCGCAATCCATCTCACAGACCCCCTGTTCCTGTTGCTCCTTCAACTCTCTAATGTCTTTCTCAAGTTTCGCAACTTTTTTATGCAAGCCCTCATTCTCTCGATAATATTGCTCCAACGAGTTGTCATTCAACCTCGCCAGCTCCTTCGCGTTGAAAACGTCCTTTCTAAGTTGAGCGTTTTCTTTTCTCAGTCTCTCGATTTCTGCGCTCTGGGAGAATGGGGCTCGTGGCCCGCTCTGCTTTGGGCATGGAGTCTGCGGGATCGAGGATTGTGTGGGTGGAAGGGAGGATGGTGTGGGCGAACTTGTGATCTGACTCTGGCTCTGCTCGAGTTTTCGGCGCAGTTGGTCGCGACTAAGAATACAGAAGGTTAGCTACCAAAACTATCCTCAGAAAACTCTCTTCCCAAATAGGAGGAGGAGGACGGGAGTACTCGCGCTATCAAGTAGCCCCTCTGCTTCCGAATAGGTATTTGTAGTACCTTCGTTATATCCGCCACATACGAAGGCTGCAACCTCACTCCAGCTTTCTTTAATATTCCAAACACTTCGTCCGTTACGTCTACGACATCATCTGCCGTACGACTACTAGGTGTCCCAGGAATTCCTGCGTATTTGTGATTAGGCGTCGCTGGGAACGGAACACCGTTTGGCAGCGAGTGTTCCGTCAGTGGTTGGGGTCGATTGAATGATTGGACGCTGTTTGATAATGCTCCAGTGCGTGGCCCTAGCGGATTGGCACTCTCCGTAGATTGGACCACAAAAGTAGGAACAGACGAACTACCAGAAGTCGATGCCGGAGGTAAATTTATAGGCTTTTTATTCTTATTTTGATTAAGATAAGGTCGCAAGTCGGGGAAAGCGACAGGATCAACGTTGTTATATTCCTCTTGCCTTGCGAATTGTTCTCGCGTAGCCGTAGATCTGATATCTAGACCTTGGAGGTAAGTGGATGGAGTGTCCGCTACGGTGTCGCCGGTGGATGGGGGTTCGAAAGAACTTTGTGGAGCGCTCATTTTTGCTTGTTCGGGGAGTAGATGTTTACTAGGTGAAGTGTTATTCTCAGTCCTTGCGATTTTGCGAGGGCCGTCTTCTGAAGGTTCGTCGTCTTGGAGTTGGCGATTGACGTTTGGGCCCAAGTTGCCGTTGGCGGGGACGCTAATGTTATTATTATCTTGTGCTGGTTCTTCCAGTGCTTCTTCAAATAATTCTATATCTTCGTCAAAGATGATAGAGAGTTCACCCTCTGCGTCGTCTTCAGAACCATCCGAGAGTATAGATATAGCATCAACCTGCGAACCACCCTTCGAAGGTTCCAAATTCTCGTCTTCAAATCTAACAGAAACTGGTGCTTTGCCCTTCCCTAGTGATGAAAATAAAGGCTTCTTACCCGAAGAACTCTCACCAGTTTTACTCCGTAGGAAACTGTCTGAGATTTTGGTCTGTCGAAAAGGACGAGATGGGGTGACGGTTTTAGTAGGCATTTGTCCGTTGACTCTTAGTGATATGAGTTCACGATCTCTAGCTTCTTCGAACCATAGCCAAAAACCACATCCAACTCGGGGACCAGCTGTTGGATTTTATAGACCAATGCTCTAACACTTCCAGTTCCCTCGAGTGAGGAGGAAGTGTTGGTTGTGAGGTCAGATGTTAGCCTTGTAACAAAAACCCTGGTTTGATAAAAATGGCGGCCCGCCGCCGCATAGGACGGCACGCACGGCAGAAGAGTGCCTGATTTTTTGACCAAGAAAGCCACTCAGGCCGGGATGCGGTATGAGTAAAACCTACAGTATTTGCTACAGGACCAAACTGCTCACGGGACCCAAAGGATATTCCATTATTAGCAAAAATTGTACTTTTTTCTTGGTATTATGTAGGAGTGGCAGAGGTCGGAGAGGGGCGTTTAGAAGGCCCGGGTATATTGTATCATATGTTATACATTCACCCTAGATGATTTCGATTGCTCTCTACCAATGCGCAATGCCTGCGCAATGCCTGCGCAAGTCGAGACAATATCGGTGAAGGACTGAAGAATTACACTCACATTGACGACCTTCGTTCTTCCCCATTTTTCTCACGGTTTTGAGAACGCCAGGGAGTCTGCTACGGGTCGAAAGAAAAGGCTTAACATTTTTCTACCTCCAAAAATGTACTCATATTCTGCAGATGCGAGGGTCCCTGTTTCATACCTGGGTGTGCAATTACCTGTATGATACTTTTGTTAGCCGCGCGCATTTGCAACATCGTCATATACCTTCGAATAGAGGAGGATCGGTCCAGTCTTTGACTCGAATTAAAAGGTCTGGATAGACGAGATGACAAAATTGTATCACCAAGGCTGTAGACACGGGACGAAAGCGAAATGACATGACTTACACATCCATTGATTCTTGACGAATATACCATTCTTTTGGGTTGAATCTGAGGCATTGGCAGCCTTTGGAGCCGGGGAGTCGACGACGTCGCCGTTCATTGTTGATAAAATGCGAACGCAAGTGCTTAAGTGCAGATGAAAGCGAAAATGGCTATGCAAATGCGACGAGGGAGGGGATGATGAGGGCAAAGATGATGAGGAGGAGAGGGAGAGGGACGATGCGGGGTGAAGAGAGAGGAGGAGAAAACCAAGAACTTATTGGGAGTGCTTAGAAGCAGGATCCGCCCTCAGGGACGGCATGTTCAGGCATGATTATTGAGGCCTGTCACAGTGCAGTTGGCGCTGGTACCCCGGATCTCAGCCATGATGGCGAGTTGGATGGAGCAGCCTTGCAACCTCCTGGCAACACAGGCATCAACGCATGGTTGTGTGGTAGAATTTCGATTTCCTCTGAGGAGGGTTTTATCCCGCTGCAGTGCATTAGACTAGACAAGCCTATCAATTAGTAAGGAACTTATCTGGGACATCGAGTCTCCCAGTCAGGTTTGCATGCCAAGGCCCTACTTATGTACTACTTCTGAACACAGTACCTTTACATTGCATTATTCCCTCATAGAATATCTAGATATATTCATGAAGTCGGAGTGTATTTACTGCTGCATGATAGCCTACCCGTTGTGACTCGATAGGATTACTACAGAATTTAATTGTACTAAATTCACAAATACCTGATGGCGTGCCCGATAACCCGGCACTACAACAGTTGACCAGCGGATCGAGCCTCATATGCATATAGATATCGGATATAAACAATGCATATGCACATACGCCATTATATTGAGGGCCCTGGATATAAAGAGGAAGCACGGTATGAGATCCAATATGTGGGTAGCGCTCTGCAATGTATTTACCATAAGGTACAGACTGTAGAACGACATTCAGGTGAACTAGTCCCCCTAAATACACTACTTCACCGTACCTAGCTAGGCCGCAGAAATGTTGATCGTATCGAAATCCTGTAACATGACCCGTGTAGAGCAGTCTAATATAGGCTCTAAACGATCTCAAGTTGCTCTGTCCTTTACTGCTAACTAATCATCGTTTTTAACGAAATAATCCCCTAATTCCTCAGCGACTTTTGTCGCATTTCCTGCCGCAACAGTTTCAGGATAGTGGGCGACAATGACGGTTTTCTTAGTCTTAACGCAAACGACGCCGCTTCCCCACCCCTGTAAGTCCAAGGATACAGTATTAGTCCACAATTTATCTAATTATACTAGAGCTTGGTACTTTGCTTACATGTTGACACAGTAGCGTCCGGTCCCCCATCATCATGCAAACATAATGTTCGTCATTGATGTGAATGCCTTCAGATAAAACCTCGTCAGGACTCTCGAACGCGTTGGCTATGGTTCGAGTTTCCGCTGGGCGAAGCTATTGCATCTGTCAACTGCTATCAAAGCTAAAAAGGAGTTCTCGAATTCGCGAAGACGAAAAAACTACAAGAAGGGGCCCCACGCCGGGGGGCTACATACTCTGAAAATTTGTGAGGCCGCATAGACGGAGTCACCAGTGGAGCTGATGATTGCTGCGTAGTCGATCTGACCGCTTCCAACGAGACTGTTGAGGTGCGAGATGTGTTAACGTTACTTCTCACTTGGGATCATATTCTAAATAGATTCTATATTGTGATGCATTCCTGTATCTGCAGTAATTTCTTTCTGGATATAGTATTTGGCTGCCTCAATAATTTCTAGGTGTAACAAGTTGGGGGGTCTTCTACCTGTTATCAACGAAGCCTTTTTATCATCAGAAAACAAGCACGTTATAACGTTAGCTCTATATTCGTAAAGCATATTATAGAAGGACATCATCGATCATCTTCCGAAAGGGAGCGAGGTATATATAGATATATATATAACTGTCCAAATTCGACCAAAGGAAGCCTACCTTGCCACGACATAGTGCGCGTGAATTGAAGAAACGTTTATGATGACGAACAATAGTAGAAAGAGGCGTAGATACCGAAAAACTGAAGGTCTAAAGGATCAAAACCCATCCGAGTAAACGGGCAGTCGATGAGATATTTAAATATTAAACGCCGAGGTGATCTCGTAAACCAGCCTCCGGATCCAATCAAGGGGAGCTCGTAAACGGTATGTCTAAGCTAGAATGGAGCGGTGGGCTGGTACACGTATACACTGTAACCCTGGATCGATCATTGCGATATAGGTATACGATGTGAAGTGGAACTCGAATATCCATATCAAAACCTGAAACAAAGCTGGTAGCCGCCCAACAATGTCACTGAATTACCCGTCAATAGGCGGCGTGTGTGGGGACGATTTTCTTGACATATATACCTGGGTATACAACTTGACTATTTTCGGTAGAGTGCAACCGACGAATTGTTCCGGGTACCGGACGACATGCATTTCCTGTCCACTTCGTATATTTGACATTTCTAGCCTAGCTAACGGTGACACCACTTGTTTTGAAGAAACGGAAAAAAAATAAAACTTGGAGGCTCACAAGGTAATAACATATGTTAATATAGTCTATAGTTAGAATATCATTTTATATGCCACTGGTGCCTCGACACCTCTACTCATACCCCTTGCATTTATACAATTGCAGCGCAACTAGCAAACTGTCGATTCAGCACGAGCCTCACCCCATGTGTTGAATTAGTTAAGCATTCACGCGTTGCCAGACCAGAATGCAACACGACTTCAAGGCTCATGTTAACGTTATTATAACACGATGGATCATTCTTCGCAATAACTCGAGATAAAATTCCAATATGGTCTAGTAAGAACCGACAAGCACGAAGCCACTAAGCTCACCTAGAAGTAGTCAATACCGGTGCAGGTGCATTTACCTATCGTACATAATGAGCTGGCGGTTTCGGCCGGATATCGATAACCCAACAGCGGGCGAGTCCGATGCCTGCCGAACAGATCGAGAAACATTCAACTAAACTTTGGGTGTGGAACCTCGCTCAATGCAGCAGCTGTGAAAGCAATGGAATGCAGCCACGCGGAACCCCATTCATTCATTCATATTGTTTCCATGTGTAACATCTGACGTACATAGTAAGGCAGCGGTGGTTTACGTTACTATATTAACTTCAGCCATGCCTCTTCTTCTTTTTCTCTTTTCTCTTCTTCTTTCCCTCCCCGGTTGCAGTCGTTTCTATCTCCCACCCCCCATAAAAACTAGAAATATTAGATAGATAGATAAAGACTTGCAATCCAAAAAAACCCAATCCCCAATCTCCAAAAAAAAAATGTCGGAAACTCCCCATCTCCACGGCCTCACGCCCACCGAACTCAAGACTCTCGGTGAACACGCTATCGCCGCCAAATCCCTCGCTTACTGCCCATACTCCAACTTCCGTGTCGGCTGCGCGCTCCTCTGCGCCGATGGAAGCTATGTTTTAGGCGCTAATATCGAAAATGCGAGTTATCCCGTAACAATCTGTGCGGAACGGACCGCTTTTTCTAAAGCGATTGTGGAGGGGAGGAGGGAGAGCGGTGGGTTTAAAGCTGTTGGTGTGAGTACGGATATCAGTCCGCCTGCTTCGCCTTGTGGGATGTGTAGGCAGTTGTGAGTTCTTTCTTTCTTTCTTTCCTTCTTTCCCCATTCCTTTTATTATTATTAGAGCGCTTTTGCTGACGAGAAGGGGTTTTGTTAGTATTCGGGAGTTCTGTGACTTGCAGACACCGATTTTTATGTGGGATGCGAAGGGGGATTATCTGGTCATGACGTTGGAGCAGGTTAGTCTTTTCCCCTACTGTATACCGCTGAGCTCAAAGTTGATATATACCGTATAGCTACTACCAATGTCGTTCGGGCCTGATCAGCTACAAAAGCCGGATCCGAATAAGGGTAAATAAGAGACCCTAAGATTCTTGGTAGTTAAGGTTCATGTTGGGCATCAATTGAAGCTCTATGACGGGTAGCACGAGATTGTAGACGGTGTGATCGCAGAGATGTATTTATATCCTGAGCACCGGCCTGGATGCTCGGTATACTATACATAATTCAAAGTCTATCATGGCGTATATGCTGAAGAACGATAGTACAATTACTCAGGACTCAATTGATCAAATCAAGTTACACAGACGGCTGACCATAGCGAGCAAGTCAATTAGAAGTGCAGTCGTAGAAAATTGCAATTGCTTTAGAACAAGTAAAGGAAAAAGAAACGATATTAATAATAAGGGATTGGACCGTACAAAGAATGCCGCTTTTGGGTATATGGGAAAGGAGGTAGTAAAAAAGCACAGGCAAGAAAACGAAAGAGGTTCTTAAGCTTAGATATACAAAGGAGACGATGAAAAAGAGGCAGATTAACTATTTTTGATGCGCTTAAAAGGGTTTGAATGGTAAGTTGGATCCAATACTAAAAGATCAGAGGGTAGGATATTGATATCTGAGGGTTTGTAATAGGTGATTTGAGATTTCTGGAGGCTACGAGTGGGGGCAATTGTTCGAATTTATTCAAATTCGGTCTTTTTAATCCTCGATAGCCTACACGAAATGCAGCTAGAGAAATAGCGTGAAGCGAGCGTCGGGGTAGGTGATTTATTTCGCCTTGCCGTTAGTAGCGCTTCCGTTGGTGGCCTTCTTCTCCTTGGAGGCTCTAAACTTGGCGATCTCCTTGACGACGGCGGTCTCAATTCTGCTTCGGAGCTCTGGGCGGTAGCCTAGTGAGAAGAGAAGCTGCAGTACAAAGTTAGATCCAGCTATTTTAGTTTCCAAATCAACCTTTAATCAGAGACTCACCTCAAACCACACGAAGAACGGTGCAAGGAAGAAAGCTTGGAAGATGTTATCCAACAGAGCTAATCACAGATGTTAGCTACTCCCCACTTCATATACCGGAACCGAGGGAATGCCACCCACCAGGACTACGATGCTCGAATGCTCCGTGGCCGATAAACTGGAAGATCCACGACGAGATGTGCACAAGAATAGCAACCTTGTTCGCATCCATGCCATAGACCTCGTGAAGGTGGTTCATGTACGCCGTCCCCGCGAACATGAGTGGGGCAATCAGCGCACCGGCTACCGGTTCCATGAGGATGTATAGGATGGAATAGAGGAAGCAGGCGATCGTGCCCAGGTTGAGTGGGAGGTAAGGGAGGTCTACTAGCGATCCGGTGTTCGTGCCCTGGCAAATCTCGGGTTAGTATAGGGGCTCGAGGTTAATATGAAGTTTACGGAGGACAACTTACGAACAAGAAGCCGGTCATAAGTAAAATTGGTACGAATACCATGTGGATTCCCTTGTTAACCTATTTGACGACGAGGTTGGTTATCATGATGCGAGGTCGGCGTGTTTATCGATAGGGTATCGGGACCAAGTACCTTATCATGGTGGTAGGCACCGTACTGCGACAGCGATAAAGACGGAACGTTAGCTCGCAAGACCACTTTAGAGAAGTCGCATGATCTCGAGTTCCCTTCTTTCTTTCTTACTTTCCTATTATTTTCTGGGGGGGATTTAACATACGAAGGTGAGCTGCTTTTCGAGATCTAGACTGGGCATCTTTTTTTAATCAAAAGTACTGCGAAACCGCTTAAAGAACCGGAGCTACGGGAAGTCGGGAATAGGGACTGGAGGAGATTGAGAACTGTAGGATGGAGAATACGAGACTACAGAACGAAACCGGAGATCATGAGGAGAGGGAATGGGCAGGGAAGGTCAAGGGCGGCGGCAGCATGCAGGTTTTTCTCTGATGGGGGTGGACTGCAGGGCCAGAGGTGGTAGTGGTGGTGGTGGAGGGTATAAGATGTTATGTGTTCTGTCTGGCAAGATGCAGCTACCAGTTGGGGCCAATTTAACGACAGCTCTCACTTTCCGACAAGCACTCTCTCCCACTGCGACTCTCACCAGCATGTCAGCCCACTAACTACTACCTATTGTATAGTATATGCACATATCATGCATGTCCATGTCTGCATGTTTACGGAGAAGGGCGATGAAGCCACAGTACATGCGTAACCAACGGTCAACCTGGAGTTGCAGAGCAAATGGGAGGATGAGGATATATTATTGCTATGGCTGACATCTGAACATGAACTGCCCTTCGCATGACGACAGTAGTGCAGGCAGCATCGGCTCCGGCAGGCTCGTCACATGGAAATTTTATAGATGGGCTGTTTAGGGCAGTTTGACAGGTCGGCCAGACTAAGAAGCATTCCCCTGTACTGGAAACGAGCCGACTGGGGAAAAAGCGGCCGTATGACTTTTTGATACAGACAAGACAGGATTGCGGGGTATTGGCAGGCTTGTCCGAATTGGCTACGGGGAAACGACGATACGATGCGATACGATGTGAACGGTCCTATCGATAGTTATTGCTCGTGTGTTATATCAGCATATGCGGTGTCGCTGTCGCTGTGACTGCGCACGAGACCAGATATGATGCTCTGGTGAATGTGCAGCGGGTATACCTATGGTAATGCCAGCCCACATCGACAGATACTGCATCTGAAATTACGTAACATTCCATCGCAGCTGTCTGTGTGCTTAGTGTGTATAGATCATGGTATCCTATACTGCTTGTCTTATTGTGCAGTCTATCGATGCAAGGGGGTATACGCACAATATATACAATGGAGAGAGCCGTGCTGGATGCTGCGTGGGGCGGCGCAGTTTGTGGTCCAGCCCAGTCCAGCCCAACCGGGCGCCTGCAGTGCTCCCTCGAAATTAGGCGCGTCGCCAGAGGCTAAAAAAAAAAAATTAAAAAAATTCGCTCCCATCCACCACCACCAAAAACCACCAAGTCACAAGCCAGAAGAACCAGCCTTACAAACGAACCCCCGTCACTCGTCTTCATCCTCATCTCGACACCCCGTCCCACCACCACCATCGACATCATCCCGTCCTGGCTGTCGCATATCTCCAGCCTGCCTCGTAGTCGGTCGCCGCTGTATGCGATACTTCAATCACTCCTTTCCAAGCGCGTAGCCGTCGTTCTGTCCGACGTTTCCTCCCTGTCATTCGTTGATTGCTCCCATCAGTTCTGCTAGAGCCTCATTCAACCTCGTCGTCTTCGCCCGACATCTCTCCACAGAACTCCTATACGCACCATCGTCATCGGATCTCAGGTCAAGGAATTGTCTCTGAACACGCGCTGCGCCCATAAGCTTAACGATTCCACGATCACCCTGCCGTTCATTTCCTCCAAGGTGTTCTTTTTTGATTTCGCTTCACCTTGCCCTGCCGTCACGAAAGCTTCCCTTCTATATCGGATCCTGCTAGTATAACGAAAATCCTTTTGCAAATATTCGCGCCGGCCGCAACTTATCTTCCGTAGACACATTGCGCCAAAATGTTCTTCCTCTACGATCTCGAACGAACAATCACCCTCCACCCTTTCTACTTCGGTCCTCACATGCGCGACTACCTTATCCACAAGCTTCTCACCGACGTCGAGGGAACATGCACTGGTCGCTACTACATCATCTGCGTTCTGGACGCGTACAACATCTCAATGGGGAAGATCCTGCCCGGCAGCGGGCTCGCCGAGTTCACGATCTCGTACAGAGCAGTGGTCTGGAGGCCTTTTAAGGGTGAAACGGTATGCTGTGACCATTGTCGACGGTTTAACGGTCCGATGATGGCTGATACGATCGTCCCTCTCCGTTGTGAGGGCTGACCGGGAAAATATACAGGTCGACGGTGTCGTTACCGCTGTCTCAAAGCTTGGTTTCTTCGCGAACGTTGGCCCTCTGCCCGTCTTCGTGTCCACCCACGTAAGTACCTGAAACATTCGGGAGAAGGGTGTAAAGAAAGAAAAAATATCCATTAAACTTGGGTTTTCTCTTGCTTGTTATAGCTTATACCGGCAGACGTGAAATTCGACCCGACATCCAATCCACCTCAGTTTTCCGATAATGAAGGACAGGTTATTGAGAAGGGTGCCCACGTTCGATTAAAGCTGGTTGGAACCCGAAGTGACGTCGGGAAGATGTCTGCCATTGGCAGCATCAAAGAGGTTAGTACTTTCCATCTTAATATCATATATCCACATTTAGATCGGTTACTGACATGGGACATCAGGACTACTTGGGGTTTGTGACTCGTATGGAACCCACTGTGATATGCCTGCTAACGTACTGCATAGGTGTCTGTAAATGGAGAAATCGAAATGGTCTTCATCCTTTCATACTCTCCCCCTCATCATTGCCAATCCCTTCCTCGGTCATCATTCTATCATATATCCCTTAGGGTTGCTCTATTTGCTTAGAGCTTAGACACCCTTCCTCTAACCAATTAACACTACTCTTTAAATCTATTATTGAACACTCAAAAGGTAAGGCTACATAAAAGCGTCGTCTTGGCCTGTTCATACGATATCTCTTTTTTTCTTCTCTTTTCAACTGTCACGACTGGCCAAAATTGTCTCTTAGCGATTTGCTGCAACATGTTCCTCATGCATTATTACTACAACTTCTTTCTACTTTCTCGAGAAAGAGAGAGATAAAAGATGAGATATATAATACTACTATTGTCCACCAGAAGAGACGGAGAGCTCGAGCTGCGGGGTCCGTTTGTGTCTATTTCTTTTTTGTCTGTTCTCTATACTCTTAGTATCAGATACCCGAAAGACGGATGACTTGTAAGATAGTCCCGGAATTAGAATGCCATAGATCTTAAGCTTCTATACCATCCTTCATTCATTCAATCATTCATCAATTCCCTTGTGGAGCGGATTTGGTGTTGTGATGTCGTCGGCATCAGATTTTTCGGGTGTCCGAATTTTCCCTGCTTGCTTGGTGTTCTGGCTGTCCTTTCCCGTTTTCTCCCACTCAATTTTTTCCTTGTAAACCCAGACCACCCGCAAAACCCCCCCTCCACCATCCAACCACTCCACTCCTTCCCACCATCCATCCATCCCATCAATTGTACCTCTAATCCATCCTCCTCGACATCATCGCCATGTTCAGGCCGGTTTTGAGACAATCCTCCCGCGCTGTGGCCGGTGCCCTCGCTACCGGAAGAGTTGCTGCGGTACGTTTCTTCCTCTGCTCTTCCTCTCCGCCGGAAATATCTCATGCCCGTGGCATTCTCCCGACAAACAACGTCATCTTCCATCGCGACAATTGGGAGGAAAAATTTGTTCCTCTGCATGAGATCACACTCGGACATGCCTTCTATGACCTTCTCCGTCGTTGAAAAGACTCAATTGCTGATTATACCTCACTGCCGCTGCTCCGTTATCGGGAAATAGACACGAAATGCCGTCCCACTCGTCGCCAACCAAGTCCGAACCCTCGCCGACAAGGCCAGCCCCACAGAAGTCTCCTCCATCTTGGAGCAGAGAATAAGAGGAGTCTCCGAGACTGCCTCGTTGGCTGAGACCGGTCGTGTCCTTTCCGTCGGGTGTGTAGAGAAAAATCTATCGAATTACCGAGGCTTATACCTAGCCGATATGTATCAAATTTATATATTCTAACAACAACATTTTATGGATGATACAGTGACGGTATTGCTCGTGTACACGGTCTTGCCAATGTCCAGGCTGAAGAATTGGTTGAGTACGGCCCCCCAATTGGCTTCGTGCCGGCCACTATATCGAATTTTCCGAGTATCTCTCTAACGAGGTATTTTCGTACAGGTTCGCCTCCGGTGTCAAGGGCATGTGCTTGAACTTGGAAGCCGGCCAAGTCGGTGTTGTGCTCTTCGGTTCCGATCGTCTCGTCAAGGAAGGAGAAACCGTCAAGAGAACGGGCCAGATCGTAAGATATATTCTCCGTTCATATGACGGTTGGACACGGGTAGCTGATATGATGATATAGGTCGACGTCCCAGTCGGTCCAGAACTTCTCGGCCGTGTCGTTGACGGTCTCGGTAACCCAATTGACGGAAAGGGCCCAGCCAATACCAAGGAGAGACGTCGTGCTCAGCTCAAGGCTCCTGGTATGGTATCCTCCATTCCGCTGGCCCGAACGTCGATTGCTAATAACTTTTTCTAGGTATCTTGCCTCGTCAATCCGTCCGTGAGCCCATGCAGACTGGTCTCAAGTCTGTCGATGCCATGGTTCCTATCGGTCGTGGACAGCGTGAATTGATCATTGGTGATCGTCAAACCGGAAAGACTGCCGTCGCTCTCGACACCATCTTGAACCAGAAGCGATGGAACAGCGGCACCGACGAGACCAAGAAGCTTTACTGCATCTACGTCGCCGTCGGTCAGAAGCGTTCCACTGTTGCCCAGCTCGTCAAGACCCTTGAGGAAAACGACTCCCTCAAGTACTCCATCATCGTTGCCGCCACCGCTTCCGAGGCCGCTCCTCTTCAGTACATCGCTCCTTTCACCGGATGTGCTATGGGTGAATGGTTCCGTGACAACGGAAAGCACGCTCTTGTCATCTACGACGACTTGTCCAAGCAGGCCGTCGCTTACCGTCAAATGTCCCTCTTGCTCCGTCGTCCACCAGGTCGTGAGGCTTACCCCGGAGAGTACGTAAAATAGTTATCTCATCTTATCTGATCCACTGGTCACGTTACTAACCTATTACCTCTAGTGTCTTCTACCTCCACTCCCGTCTTTTGGAACGTGCCGCCAAGTTGAACAAGAGCATCGGTGGTGGTTCCTTGACCGCCTTGCCAGTCATTGAGACCCAGGGTGGTGACGTGTCTGCCTACATTCCTACCAACGTCATTTCCATCACCGACGGCCAGATCTTCTTGGAATCCGAATTGTTCTTCAAGGGTATCCGTCCCGCCATTAACGTCGGTCTTTCCGTCTCCCGTGTCGGATCTTCCGCCCAGGTCAAGGCCATGAAGCAGGTCGCCGGTTCCCTCAAGCTCTTCTTGGCCCAGTACCGTGAAGTCGCTGCCTTCGCCCAGTTCGGTTCCGATCTCGATGCCTCCACCAAGTCCACCTTGGCCCGTGGTGAGCGTCTCACTGAGCTCCTCAAGCAGCCTCAGTACACCCCCATGGGTGTTGAGGAACAGATTCCTCTCATCTTCGCCGGTGTCAGAGGACATCTTGACAAGGTCCCCGTCAACAAGATCCAGGCTTTCGAGCGCGACTTCTTGGCACACCTCAAGAACTCTGAGGCCGGATTATTAGAGGAGATCAGGACCCAGGGTGTTTTGAGCAAGGAATTGGAGGACAAGTTGACCACTGTCGTCTCGGTATGTTAACCCCCAAAGCTTCTCAAAAAGTTTATATGATCATTTACTAACGTCCTACCCTCTTTTAACAGACCTTCGTCAAGAGCTTCCTGTAAACAAAGAAATTTCGCAGGGCATATTGTAGCTAGGAGTGAAATGATCTTCTAAATACAATGTGGGTAGATGATGGGAAGGACATCCAAACTATAGACCTACTACTCCCAACCTTGGCGGATACTTTTTTGTTTTACCCTCCAAAAATTCTCTTGTTCCTCCCAAATGAAACAAAAGAAAACCCTTCTTTAACCCTAGTATATATTTTGTCCGAGAGAAAAGAAATTCCATGAGAGAGAGAGGCGTGAAGTGTTACATAGCTGTTTTCCTTGTTTTGAAAAAAAAAGTGAAAGTCGATTCTGGCTTTTGCGGTGTAATTACTCCTTTTTTTTCTAACGTTTTTTTCATTTTTTTTTACCCTTTGTAGTTTTTTCATCCACTTTAGGGTAGAAACTTCGTAGACGATAGAGCTGGGGTCAAAAGTATGGGATTTTTAAGATTTAGATCTAGATCTATAGATAATAGAATTGGGGCTGATACGGTATGCAAATGCGTGAACGTCGCACGTCGGAACTGGCTGTTTACGTCAATGTCATGTCAACCGACGTACGCCGTTCTTCCGTCTACCCGCACACAGAACTGGTTCTGTCGAATACAACATACACTATTAGACATCCTCAGATAGCTACCAGCTCTTCCGATAAAACCCTTTAAACAACGAACCGACGCTTTTTGACTTCCTACAGCAGCCATTTAAGTTCCCGTCACCTACCGCTGACAATGGCACTATCACTCACGCCGAAGACCAAAGAGATACTCTTCCAGGTACGGAAGATGATACCGCCGTTGTTGGAGAAGTTTCATAAAGGGTATTTTGTACACTCTAAACCATTTGCTGAAAGATGGATTAACCCAGGCTAATGCTTTTTGTTTTATTATACTAGGCAGATGGGTCGTGTAGCCGTTATTGGCGGGTGTGAAGAGTATGTTCTCTCTCTCTCTCTTCACGTCTGATATATGATATCGCCATATATGCATATTTTGTTGGATTTTTGTATACTCCCAACGCAATTTCAAGAGGTGTTCTTTGGTAGCTGATATCATGAGATTCTTTTTGGTTTCAGTTACACCGGCGCTCCGTTCTTCAGTGCCAATGCATCCGCCTTACTGGGTAAGATTCTCCGTACACTCTTTCTAAAAACCCAATTTCCTAATCCAAAAAAAATTACAAGGCGCGGACCTTTCCCACATAATCTGCGAACCCAACGCCGCAACCGTGATAAAAACCTACAGTCCAAATCTAATGGTCCACCCGTACATGCTACAATCAAACCACCTTCCCAAAGATTCACAGGAAACGGCAGAAACGCTGGCGAAGAGGATCATTAACATGTTGGATCGGTTACATGTTATCGTTGTGGGGCCCGGGTTGGGGAGGGATGAGCTGATGTTAAAGACTGCGGGGATTGTGATTAAAGAGGCGAGGAGGCGGGGGATGGGGATTGTGGTTGATGCTGTAGGTTCTTTTTTTTTCCCTTCCTAACCCTCTTTTTTATATGTGCCTTATAAGTACTTATTATTCTAGGACGCCCTCCTCCTAATCTCCAGTACACCGGATCTAATCCGCAATTACAAAAACGTAATCCTAACCCCCAACGTCGTCGAATTCTCCCGTCTCTGCAAAGCCGTCAACGTCGACCCATCAACATCTCCAACAACAGCCTGCGCCCGTCTAGCAAAAGAATTAGGCGGCGTAACAATCATTCAAAAGGGGAAAGTCGATACCATCTCAAATGGTTCAGAAACCGCTGTATGCGATGTAACAGGAGGACTTAAAAGAAGCGGTGGACAAGGTGATACGTTGACTGGATGTTTGGGTACATTTTTGGCGTGGAAGAAGGCTTATTCGGAGGGACTGTGGGAGGTTGAGGAGAAGGAGAAGTTGGGGGAAGAGGAACTTATGAAATTGGCGGCTTTTGCGGGGTCGGCGGTTACGAGGACGTGTTCGCATATGGCTTTTAAAGAGAAAGGGAGGGCTATGCAGGCTAGTGATTTACAGGGACATTTAGGGGCGGCTTTTAGGTTGCTTTTTGAGGATGGAGAGGGGGAGGAGAGAGAGGTGAAGTTGTAGGAGGGATTACAGCTATACGTGGGTTTATGGTGTTATAAATTATAATTGAACTCTAGCTATTGAAGAGTGATCGGACTAGAAGAGCGGTATTGATTGCTATAATATCGAATAATAGAAGGATGGAAAACAGAGGTATCATTCTTGAGATTCAACAGCACGATTAACTGTAAACAAGTGTGAACTGAAATAAACTGATATCGAAAAACGTTCGCTAATGGAATCAGAACTCGACTAAGTATAAAACGACACAGAATGTAAGAGGGGATTAATAGACAAAAGAAAAGGTTCTTAGAAAAGGAATGTGTGTATGGACAACCGAAATCACAGTGTATCTATCTATAGGAAAAGTCTCGTCAAGAAACTTCCAGAGCTGTGAAATCGATCTGAATTAAGCGTCTTTTTTGTAGTAGGGTTTATTTAGACACCCGCCATTCTATGTCGTGTTCGGCCAGAGGTGATAGCATTGCCATGCATCATACCTACGCAAGTTGCAGAAATATATCAGTATCCCCCTATATATCATATAGAAGAAGAAAAATGTATAGTATAAACTTACGAGTTCCTGAAGCCTTCTCAGCTTTATTCCCTGTTGCTGCACCCTTCATTCTTTTAAACATGCCGTGGAAACGGGTTCCGGCTGTTGAACGGGGTTTGTGGTAGCTCACCTAAGATGGTTTTTATTAGATACTAATGTATATTTACTAGTACTTGGGATATACGTACAGGAGCAGGACCGGTACCCACGGAACGCTTACTAGTTCCACGCATGGTGTTTGGTTGCATTACCCTCTGGATAAAGTTTGGTCTTCGGGAGGCGACTGGGTCGGCGGTAACCATTTTTGTAGATTTGTAGATTTGTTATTTGTAGACCTTTTTTTTTGGTATCGAAGTAGTAAAGTAGATTTGTCGTAGATTTGGTAGATGTTATTTCAGCTAAGATAAGATTGAAACAGAAGTAGTGCAAGGCAATGAGGGCGCTTTATATACATTTCCTCATCTACAAAAAGGCCAGGTCCTTTGTATGCAAAGCTTGATGAAAAAGGTATTTCAAATCGGGTGCATCGTCATGATAATCGCAAAATGACATATCTCCAAAAAAATCAAAAAATCTATCTGGATATTCTACAAATTCCCACACAAATGCCATAAGATAGGTTCGGAAAGCAGCGAAAAGAGCTTGTGCGGCTAAACTAAAACAAACGTCATGGTTCATGTGAGGCATCTATTCTACTTTTCAGCAGAGGGGGCTTGCCTTGATCATCAAGCTTTTCGCTCAGGGTCTTTCGTCTCGTCTTATTACTTTTTAAGAACTTTTAAGACCCTTTTAGCGCAGGAAAACGTTAGATAACCGTAGATTTTGAAGATTTGTGAGGTCTGTGGAATCGTTTGCGTTGGGTGGGTAGGGATGATGTCAGTTGTACAGGGTTCAACAGGGAACATCAGTGGCGAAAAAGGGTGAAGACCACGTTTTCGACCATCTTTGTATTATAGGTATAGGAACTCTGATCTTTGATAGAATTTGGGGGGTGACAGGTTCTGTGGCTGTTGACGTAGCCACTATCTTTCACAGTTCTACAAAGCAGTTGTCTGAAAAAAAGTGGTATTGTACTTTTTCCCAATTGTCAAAGGTGTATTCTACTGGAAAGGTTGGTGTCCTAACTTTTTTGATATTCATGCCTATGACGCCAAGGTGATGCTAGCTTTTTGGGTTCTTGAAATCTAATATGGGCATTTTACAAGAAAAGCATTGTTGGTTTCGGCCTGTCTCTGAGAATTCGATGCTTTTTGCCCTGCATGAGAGAATCTAGTCAGGGCACTTGTGCGCCATGCACGAACCATCGACCTTCGATTATCTGGAAAGCGCGATATCGTCTAGAAATCTCATGTTAGCTCAAAATTTTCCTTTAAACCAAAATTAATCGAGCAGTTAAATGTAAGAAACTCACCTATCCTCAAAATCATCTTGCAGGTCTCCGCACTCAATTCGATCGCACTCGTACTAACCAACAACGGCTGCAATACCCTCTCTTCCGTGATATTCGTAACCGCACCCCTCCTAACACTCACACCTGCAAACTTATCCCCACTAGCATGTCTACTCCTCAGCTCAGTCACCACCTTAATACTGTTCAACCCTGCATTCTCCGCCAAAGTCGTAGGAATGACTTCCAAAGCCTCGGCAAACGCTTGCCAGCAGATAGCTTCGGTTCCACTTAATGCACGAGAAGCGATGGATAGCTGTCGTGATACTTCGATTTCTGGGGCACCACCACCGGCTATTAATGCCTTCTTCTTGACGAGACATCGGATGACGCAGAGGGCATCGTGGAGGGATCGCTCTGCTTCGTCGAGGATGAGGGAGTTGGCGCCGTGGCAGAGGACCGAGACTGTTTGGCCGGCACCCTTTACACCGGTGACTTTGACGACGCGGGCACCAGCAGATTCGGTTTCTTCGACGAGTTCGGCGTAGCCGAGTTTGTCTTCGGTAAAAGAGTCGATGTCGGCAATGGGTTTGCAACCGGTGCTCTATGTATTTCTCGTTAGAAGGTAGATTTTCTACTTGATTATCATGTGATGTTTACCTTGCAGATAAACTCGACTTCATCACGCTCGATCTCCTTGATTGCCAAAATATTCAACTTGGCAAGGAAGTGTAGGGACAGGTCGTTGACTGCGTCTCTAAGGATGGACTTTTGAATAAGTAGCACATTGCACTTGGCCTTCTTGATCTTCTTGCAGATGTTGAGGAGATATGTTCGCTCCTCCTTGAGAATCTTGTCCATTTGACGGTAGTCGTTGACGACGATTTGGTTTTCCATCTAAACAATCATTTTAGTATGAACCGTTATGTCGTAATTGTAGTCGGTAGGGCCTCTTACGTCGGGCTTTGGGGGAGAAAGCTGGAACTGGATCAATCCGATCCTTGCCTTCTCCATCTTCGACGGTCCACCAGATCCCTTTAGGACCGGCTGGGTCAGGACCAATCCGTCGACTAGCTCGGTATCATCAATTGTTCCACCGACTTTCTTAACCAAACGAATGTTGTTCAGGTCCACGTTCTCTGCAGTGGCAGGGTTGATAACTCTCATGACGGCGTCTACGGCGATAGGTCCGAGGATATTTGAGTACTGCGATACAATCTTGCTGGATAAGGATGTAGTGGCGGCTTGTAATAACGAGGGTTTATCGGTTAAGGCAACAGGTATCGACATCTCGGTGAGGATTTCGACGGCTTTGGCGGCAGCTCGTTGGAAGGATTCGGATATTATGGTGGGATGGATGCCTGTTTAGCACCATCAGCTATCGTTCCGAACCGCGAAATTAGGATATTAAGATGGACGGACCTTTTGTTAGTAGTCTTTCAGCAGCTCCTAGTAGACTACCACATATCACAACGACGGATGTGGTACCGTCACCAGCTTCGATATCTTGTGCTGCAGAGAGGTCGACCAGCTATATGCTCTATTAGTTTAACGACAGCCAAATAAGCTTCCTTTGCAAGGGTTTGATCGTACCATCTTTGCAGCCGGGTGCATAACAGCCATATCCTTCAACATGGTATTTCCATCATTGGTGATTATAACCTCGCCCTTGCCGGTTTGAATCTGCACCAAAACCACCCCACCATCAGATTCTCATATTTCCTTCTATAGCTTTAACAAATGAATTTGAAACTAACCATCTTATCCATACCACGAGGTCCAAGAGAAGTCCGTATAGCATCAGCAACCGCTATACCAAACAATATCAGTTAAAATCCAACTCCTATTCGTTGATATATCGAAGGGGAAAGGAAAAAAAACGTGGGGCTCGAACCTCTCGCGGCCGTGATATTAGCTGTTCGAACAGCCACGGGCTTCTCTTTGTCCTTGAACGCCTGTCCGCCACCCTGTTTTCCGGTCGCCATGATGGAAGGGGATTATATCGTGGTATATGAAGGTCGAATGTTGGTTTTTGGTGGTGATGGGAGCTTGGGAGTACGTGTCGTGGGTCGAAAGTGAATTTTTAGGTGGGATGGAATTGCAGCGGACCAAAAGGGCTTGTCGATAAGAAAATGTTCGAGCTCAAACTGCAAGCTAGACAACGCAAAAATGGACACGACTGACTAATCTAATCTACTAATCTAAAAATCCGACTGGCTAATATGATAAGACGGGAGTGATAGATTCTGGTGAGACTTGATAGGGTCAATCTATAGAACGGAATATACCATTGTATGCATAGCAGTGTAGTGTGTTTAGCAGTGTCTGTTATTCAGGCTATAACATACAATACGATACAATATTGGATAAACATGACGCCGTTCTGGCGTTTTCCTCCTCTTAATATTTGACAATTGCATTATAGAGTATCACTATTCCATCCCATGTTTTTCCATTATAGATATCCCGCGACCCTTAGAAAAGGGGATTGATATGTGCGCAGTACAGTGTCGTGTTCAGCGTGTGCTGCAGCGGCGCCACATGGCGCCATGCGTTGTGCGACGTCGACACTTCCCCCTATTGTGATCCCGCGACAGGCGGCTGCATTCCCCCATATAAAACCGTAGATACAGATGTACAAACCTGTATATTCAAATGGTCGAATCGGCCTCTGAATCGAAGGCCCTTTCCCAGGGTGTATGATTCGGGAATTAATAAGCGACAGCTGCATGTGCAGAGTGGATGCATGCTGGTTAGAGTTGAGAGCTTGGGACAGCTTCAGCAAATGATATTAATGTGAGCTAACTATACCTAATTTCCCCTCAACATATCCACCAACGCCCTTCTTTGCTCGCTCTCACCTCCCCTTCCCTCACAAATCTACACATCACCATCTCCGTCTCCCTATCCTTCCACCGTAAGTTGACTATCCCTCAAGGCTCTCATCGTCTTCGGTCAGCAATTCTCGTCGTGAACAGCAGCCAGGCTAGCTACCTGGTCTTTAAAAGTCGCCGAGGGTCTAGATCTGATAGCTAACGACCGGCCGAGGTTCACTGCACTAGCTTCGAAATCCAACGCGTCTAATTGCGACACCTCACCAAAATGAGAGGAGAAGTACGCCATCCCCGAAGCTCCAAGTAGACAGTTGCTCTAAGTAGTATCCTTAGCATCGCTGACATTCCATCCAGGTTTGCCATATTCACATTGGTCAAGCTGGTGTCCAGCTCGGTAACAGCGCCTGGGAGCTGTAAGGATATTCCCGCCCCCCAATGCGACATCCCTGACCCCGTCCCGCCAGCCGCCAAATCTCGTGATGTATAGGTACCCATATTGATCACTCCCCCGGCTTACACTGGTTCC
Organism: Arthrobotrys megalospora; assembly: GCA_036971655.1. Taxonomy (NCBI): domain Eukaryota; kingdom Fungi; phylum Ascomycota; class Orbiliomycetes; order Orbiliales; family Orbiliaceae; genus Arthrobotrys; species Arthrobotrys megalospora. Next base: position 2,371,945 of record JAVHJN010000003.1, on the reverse strand, counting down.
CTTGAAACAATTTAGGTACTCGCTAGAGCACGGTCTTCAACCAGATGGTAAACCTGACCCAGAAAAGAAGGCGCTGTCGGCCGGTGGTTCGTTCCATACCTTCTTCAGCGAAACCTCAAATGAAAAATACGTCCCTCGCTCGATCTTTGTCGACCTTGACCCATCGGTATGTTGCGCAGTATCGACAAGGCTTATATGGTATAGAAGTATCTAACTCGTCTCCTATTCAAGCCAATTGATGAAATCAGGAGTGGCGCCTTCAAGTCCTTCTTCCACCCCGAACTCCTCGTCAGTGGAAAAGAGGACTCTGCGAACAACTGTACGAATATTTATATCAATCTTTCTGCGAGATGTAGTTTATATACTGACATACCATCCAGATGCTCGTGGACACTACACTATCGGCAAGGAGCTGGTAGAGGTCGTCGAAGACAAGCTACGTCGTGTCGCAGATAACTGCACAAGTCTCCAGGGTTTCCTCGTCTTCCACTCCTTCGGCGGTGGTACCGGATCCGGTTTCGGTGCCTTGCTCCTCGAGAGACTTGCCACAGATTACGCAAAGAAGTCGAAGCTCGAATTTGCTGTATACCCATCCCCTAAGGTCTCAACTGCCATTGTTGAGCCATACAATGCCGTCCTCTCCACCCACAGGTAAAACCCTAATTGTTAGAAATATAGAATTTCGGAATTACCGTGCTGATTATCATGTAGCACCATCGAGCACTCCGACTGCTCTTTCCTTGTTGACAACGAAGCCGTCTACGACATCTGCAGGAGAAGTCTAGACGTCGGACGCCCCACCTACGAGCATTTGAACAGGTTGATTGCCCAGGTTGTTTCCTCGATTACCTCGTCTCTCAGATTCGACGGTGCTTTGAACGTCGATCTCAACGAATTCCAGACCAATCTTGTTCCATACCCAAGAATCCACTACCCGCTTATAAGCTATGCTCCAGTTGTTTGTAAGAATACTCTCCCTCCCAATCAATATTTCGGAAGCTGAATGCAAATTCTAACGAAATACTATAGCTGCAAAGAAGAGCAACCACGAGAGCTTCTCCGTCAGGGACTTGACCTCAGCATGTAAGGAAACCATTTCTCACCCAAACGGGTAATCGTGGTTGCAATACTAATCGAATGCAGGTTTCGAACCAAGCAACCAAATGGTTGTCTGCGACCCAAGGAATGGAAAGTATATGGCTGTCGCTCTCTTGTACCGTGGAGATGTCAACTCCAACGAAGCCAACGCCGCTGTCACCCACGTCAAGGCCAAGGGTACCTTCCGCCTCGTTGAATGGTGCCCAACCGGTTTCAGTACGTAATTCCTTGACCCGGACGATGAAACTAGTCCCCATACTAATACAACTTCCGGATCACAGAGATTGGTATCAATTACCAAAAACCCGTCCAGGTTCCTGGCAGCGAGCTCTCTGATGTCAGCCGTAGCGTCAGCATGCTTTCCAACACTACTGCCATTTCTGAGGTAGGTTCTCAACTTAAACTTGTTATAGGATATATCTAACGGATTATAATAGGCTTGGGCTCGATTGGATCACAAATTCGATCTTATGTATGCTAAGCGTGCCTTCGTCCACTGGTACGTCGGTGAGGGTATGGAAGAAGGTGAATTCTCTGAAGCTCGCGAGGATCTCGCTGCTCTTGGTATGTCCCCACTCTTATTCTATTTTAAAAACACGGCCACTACTAACTACCCCATAGAGAAGGATTACGAAGAAGTTGCCGCCGACGATGTCGGTGATGCCGGAGAAGCCGAGTATTAAATTGTCAAAAATTAGCTAATTTTCTTGACAACTTAATTGGGACCACTTTGAAAAAAGAAAACAAAAACGGGTGAAGAAAAAACCTCGATTGTGACACCTGACATCTCTACCTTCTTGTTATTCAATTGTTAGAACTTCTACGTATTTCTCTATAATCACTGCCTCCCAAGTAACTTTCTCGATGCAAATATTTTTTCTTACTCCCCACATAGTCTCCGGAATACCTCTCCATAATGTCTGTTTATCTACTCCATATAATTGTAGACCTTAATATCCTACTCCAGCCATAACACCGTCACACACATATGATTCAGAGTCGAAAAAAAAGAAGAGGTCATATATTCTCATGCAAGTTCGTAAAAAAAAAAAAGCCGTTATAAAATGGTAAAAAAGGGCACACTCTCAACCCCCGCCTCCCTTTTTCTTACTCTCCTCCACCTGTCTTATATTATCATCATCAATACCATACTTCTCCATCAACTCCTCAAGAATCTCATCACTCAAATCACCCTGCACCGTAATCTCCTCCGTCCCCGCCGCACTCTTAGTAACACTGCTCCCGCAGGCGAACTTCTTTCCAAAATCCTTGGCAACGGTCTTATAAACCAGTTCAAAGGCCTCTATTCCACTGACAACGGTTACGTACTTCCTCTTGGTACGTTCCACACGCTTGATAGTTATAACAGAAGACTTCTTTTTCGCGGCCTCACGTTCCTGGCGGAGTTCTTCCTTTTGCTGTTTTTTGGCGAGGTCCTTTTCGGCTTTTTGGTGGGCTTCGAGGGTCATTGTTCCCATTTTGTTTTCGAGGGCTTCTGTAAATTATAGTAAGAATCGTATGGTGTTAGAAAGATGGGATTTTTGTCTGGGAGTGGAAGATAGTGGGTGGTGGGTTTTTTCGTACCAGAAGAATATAGCTTCTGATGTAAACTCGGATGATTGGCCGCCAACCAGTCTGTACACTTCTTCACCGTGGCTCCAAACTCGCAGTACTATATTCCTTATCCCCATGCGTCAGTTAATCCTTACTCCCCTTCTTTCCTTCCTTCCGTCAACTACTCCTTATCGTATAGACAGCCGTAAAATCGTCGCATTCGTATCGAAAACAGGTATCCAACTGGGGATAATATCGGACGAGACGGGGGAAACATAACGAACCTCAGGCGGCAAAGAGCATACTAAAATTAAAAATTAACAATTAAAACCATCAGCTTCACACTACAAATCCAAAGGAAAACTCACCACCGCAATAGACAACATCCTTCGGCACCGTCGACCCTCCTTCACCCGCTGCAGCTTGTGCGCCGGCCGCTGCTCCGGCCGCCGACGACTCAGCTTCCATGAGTTTTCTTTTTATTATGTTACGTATGTATGGTAGTTTTTTTTGCAAAGGAAACGAGTGAATGAATGAATGTGGAGTGAAATGGTGGGGTGGTGGTGGGATGTAGACTTGGGAGGTTTTGGCGCGCCCCGGGATCCTGCCCCACGGTTGGATTACGGCTGCAGCCAATACGTGCACATGGCAAAGGTGCGTTGTATTTTTGGCATTGCAACACGAAGATCACGAATATAAAAGACGTCTTGAGTCTCGTGGCCCATTACATATCTGGGGTAAGAATCCCGATGGTTTATTGGACAGCGATTTTCTTAGTTGTAAATTACGTACTGAATTATAGGTAGTAAATATTACTCTTAGAAAGTACCTGTAGCCTCGTGTGGTCTTGACCATTGCAAGACTAAAGGAACCCTATTATACTTAACTTCGAATTCGCCGACTTAACCAAGCTAAGCTTATAAGAAAAACAAGAAGACCGCGAACAAAAAAAGGTGAGAAATAATAAAACTCGATTTTCAAATGTGATTAGACTATATACTAGGGTACGGCACAGAAAAAATCTTGCTTTTCAGAAGAGGGTAAGGTTAAGAAAGGCATTATCATGTCAGGTTTGTTTTTTTCGGTCGTCGTTTAGTAAGTTCTACAGACAGAAAGTCGTTAGTAATTGACTTTAAAATGGGGGAAAGGGTATGCATACCTCTTGAACGGAGGAACAGGCTTGCACTCGTTCTCATCCAAAGTGTTCGCAATAACTCCTCTGTACTTCAGGTCGACCTTTCCATGCGCCTCCTTTTGCCAGCTCAAAGTGTGCCTATGGGGGTAATCATCAGTATAGTCACCCAAAAATACACCCAAAAGGGGAGGATACTCACTTCATCCAGTTCTCGTCATCACGATCTGGGTAATCCTCACGGGCGTGAGCACCACGAGACTCCTTACGAGCAGCAGCGCTAACAGCTGTTTGGACAGCGCAAGTCAAAAGATTCCTCAACTCCAAAGTCTCAACCAAATCGCTGTTCCAAATCTACAGAAGAATCCCATATTAGCGCCCACCCCTTAATAACTCAAAGTTGGGAGAAAGAGACACATACCATAGACCTATCCTTCGTGCTAACCTTCTCGAACATCTGATCAACTTCCGTGATACCCTTAACACCAGCATCCAACGACTCCTGGGTCCTGAACACGCTGACATCTGTCTGCATAACCTTCTGCATCTTCAATCGGATCTCAGCAGTCGACATCGATCCGTCGGCAGTTCTGACCTTGTCGAGCATGGCAATGGATTCGGCACCGGCATCAGCACGGATGGGCTCGTGCTTCTTGCCCTTATCACCCTTGTCACGGATGGTGTGGGCAACAGCACGACCAAAGACGACGAGATCGAGGAGGGAGTTGGCACCAAGACGGTTAGCACCGTGGACGGAGACACAGGCGGCTTCACCGGCAGCATAGAGACCAGGAACGATAACATCGTTACCCTTATCATCGATTGTTAGGACTTCACCGGTGTACTTGGTTGGAATACCACCCATGTTGTAGTCTAATCGCATTGTTAGTTCTCTTTTCCCACAATATGAATGGTCCCCTCAAAGTTCACTTACGGACGGTGGGCAGAACTGGGATAGGATCCTTCGTAACATCAACACCAGCAAAGATAGCCGCAGTCTCCGAAATACCAGGTAACCGTTCATGAAGGATCTCCGGCTCCAAATGGCTGAGTTGCAAGAAGATATGATCCTTATCCGGTCCAACACCTCTTCCTTCTCGAATCTCCATCGTCATACTTCTCGACACGACATCACGAGACGCCAAGTCCTTTGCGGTGGGGGCATAACGTTCCATGAAACGTTCACCCTCAGAGTTGAGCAGATAGCCACCCTCACCACGCGAACCTTCGGTAATCAAACATCCAGCACCGTAGATACCAGTTGGGTGGAACTGAACGAACTCCAAATCCTGACCGGGCAATCCAGCACGAGTAACCATGGCCAATCCATCACCAGTGCAGGTGTGTGCGCTGGTACAGCTGAAGTACGCACGTCCGTATCCACCGGTGGCGAGAACGGTATGGTGGGCCCTGAAACGATGTAGAGTTCCGTCTTCCTGGTTGTAGGCAATGACACCGACGCACTTGCCATCTTCCATCAAGAGATCGAGGACGAAGTATTCGATGAAATAATTGGTGTTATATCGGAGGGATTGACCGTAGAGAGTATGAAGTAAGGCGTGTCCGGTTCTGTCGGCGGCGGCACAACATCTATAGGCCTGACCACCCTTTCCGTATTCTCGTGATTGACCACCAAAGGCTCTCTGGTAGCTGTTTTTGAATCAGTATATTGAAAATATATGTGCTTATTAGATGGCAATCGAGCTCACATTCTACCGTCCTCCGTTCTCGACTAGACAAACCATCTGTTAGCATTGTCCAATCGAATTGTCCAAGCAAGATAGACTTACGAATGGGCATCCATAGTTTTCCAATTCATAGACAGACGCAGGAGCCTCTCGGGTCATGTAGTGGATAGCATCTTGATCACCCAACCAATCGGAACCCTTGACGGTATCGTACATACTAAAAACCCCATTAGCCCGAGTTCCTAGCCAATAACTCGCCCATTGAAGGAAATTATATACTTACTGCCATCTCCAGTCATCCTCGTGCATACTATCACCACACCGTCAGCAAAAACTACACCTCCAACCTCAAATCCCGATATCATTGAACCACTAACTTTCCAAGAGCCGCATTGATACCACCCTGCGCAGCGACAGTATGACTTCTTGTCGGGAATAACTTGCTAATACACGCAGTATTATACCCCGCCTCTGCCAGACCGAAAGCCGCTCTCAGACCTGCACCACCGGCACCGACTACTATCGCATCGTATTCGTGGTCCTATTGTTTCCCAATAACATAACCCAATAAGCCTGAAGTTCCGGACGGAGATGTATATAAAACGGGACCGGGAAATACTAACGATGACTGGGTACTTATTCGAAACGTGCGGCGACGCCTCTTTCGCTCGCAGCGGAAGAGTTCCGAATATTCGTGCTGTAACAAAAATTACCCCACAGTCAGTATCATTCTTTCACCAAAAAAAGAACCAGTTTATAAAAAAACGGGCCAATTGATTGAATAATCAATTAAGAAAGGAAGAATGATACATACAAACAGGCTTCGTCGAGCTAAAGAATCGCGACTGTGGTTTTGGAAGTATACTTGTCGTCTTCTATATGTTCGATATGCAGACGGTTAGTGCCTCGGCTACCCGATGGTTCCACCACTATGTCATTGCTTGAGAAGAGGGAAAGAGAAAAAAAAACTCACACGAGCGCCCGCAGCGCCGAATCTGCGAAGGCAAGTAGATGCCAACATGTTGATTGTATAAGCCCGATGGCAGAGGGGAGAAAAGGGTAACAAAAGGGTATCAAGGAAGCAAAAAAGAAGTTTTGAAGTTTTCAATTGTTGAAAAAAAGGATTTCGAGAAAAAAGAATGGAAGGCGGAATGTGAAAAGGTAAACCGACTAAAGCGAATATTACAAAATCCTGCGATGTTATTGGGCACCCCGGCTGCCAGGTGGACTGAGCTTCCTCTGTGTTGCCGGGCACTATCCGAGGACAAACTGGAAACCCGGTTCGACGGGAGTATCTACGCGGTACTTCCACTATTTCGACGGTTTCTTCGGCTTCAATCGTCTGGAAAACCAGGTCAAGGGCTCTCGGTATTTCAGGGTCTCTGCCGTCTACCGATTCCCATACAAAAGACGGGACGATACGGATTATCCTTTGTCCGAACTCTCGTAGACATCATCCTATGTTTCCCGATATCACAAGCCAAACTTCACATGTTTACCAAGTACCCCTCCAGGCACCCCCCTGTCAATGTATCGAACATGTACCTTTAGGTTTATATCATGGAATAGGAGTCCCCATCATAGACACCTACGTATATACACTCCAGGGAATACATAAGTCGTTATAAAAGGAATAATAGAGAGTTAAGAAGCTGATACCCAGCATGCACCCGAGTAACAAAAAAAAAAAAACATCAGAGGATGTAAAAGACCAGACACAAGGTCGCATTCATTCTACTTCCGCCTCTAATAAATGCTAAGGGGAACAACGTAGACAAAACCGAAAACAGGCTAATACCTTAGTTATACTGCATGTATGTGGCTGTCGAGTTGAACTTGAGATTCGACTTGATAACCTTCTCCACAGCGGACAAGAAATCCTTCTCAGTAGCAACCTTCCTCCTTCCGCGGATCGCGAACATGCCGGCTTCAGTACAAACGGATCGCAGTTCCGCACCAGTACTGTTGGGACATAATCTCGAAATCAACTCTGTACAGTAACCCATTAGCATACCTTCACGTCACCCGTAGAAAATCCAAATATACATACCCCATCTGATATCCCTCTCAACCGACATACTCTTCGCATGAATCTTCAAAACGTTGGCACGACCCTCCAAATCAGGCAAGCTAAACTCGATTTTTCGATCAATACGCCCTGGTCTCATGAGAGCAGGATCAAGCGTGCTTGGTCGATTGGTTGCGAACATGACCTTGATGTTTCCTCGAGGGTCGAATCCGTCAAGCTGCGTGATCAACTCCAACATAGTCCTCTGAACTTCGTTATCACCTCCAGCGCCGTCATCGAAACGAGCACCACCGATAGCGTCGACTTCATCAAAGAAAATGATGCAAGCCTTCTTTGTCCTCGCCATCTCAAAGAGCTCACGAACCATACGAGCTCCTTCTCCAACATACTTCTGAACAAGCTCAGACCCAATGACACGAATGAACGTAGCATCGGTTCTGTTCGCAACGGCACGAGCGCACAGGGTCTTTCCGGTACCAGGAGGACCGTAGAGCAAAACACCCTTTGGAGGATCAATACCCAAATTGACGAATCGTTCTGGCGAGAGTAACGGCGTTTCGACAACTTCTCGTAGCTTCTCAATCTGCTCTTTGCAGCCACCGACGTCACCGTATGTGACATCTGGCTTCTCCTCCACTGTCATCATCGTAACCGAAGGATCGATCTTTGGTGGTAGTGGAAGTAGGATCTGGTACTTATTACGGTCCACACTGTAATCCACTTCATTAGCCCCGCATTCTACCATAGATCCAGCTCACCGAAATGCCGTGACATACCCAACTCGCATTCCTTCCTCGATATCCGTAGGACTAACCCTCTCTCCCAAATCGACGACGAACTTCGCAATTTGCTTGACGTTGATGACATATTTTGCCTTGTCCGGGTCGTCGGCGTTCTGAATGATCTTTGTGCATCTGGCAACTTGTAGCGGCTGTTCCTCCGACATGCGCTGACGGTCTGCAGCGACGTCCCATAGATGTATTGGAGCTAGACCGGTGTCAGATTCCTAGTAAAATAGAGTTAGCGACCAGCTTCATAAATATTCAAGTTATTCAGGATGAGGAGAGGGGTTACCTTAACACCAATCTTCTCATTAACTTTCGTTTGCAACTCCTTGATATCCTTCTCCAACTTCTTCAAAGCAGTAGCATACGGTGCCGCGCCATAGGTCTTCAATACTTGGATATCACTACAAAAACCCAATTATCAGCCACATTTTCATTCCACCCTCCAAATTCCATAGCCAGGAGAAAGAGGCGGCGTACTCTTCCGATAACGGCACAATCTTCTCCTCCGGCTTCTCCTCATCATCAAAGCTCTTACGATACTTCTCCCAGTTCTGACCCTGAGCGGAAGGCATCGTGAAGGTTCGGAACGACGCTCGCTGTAGAGAGGGTTGCTATAGTCGCAGATCACGAGGTCGAAATGGGGGGTTCTTGGTAGTCGAAGCTTGATATTCGCGGTTTGGTCGGGCGGAATCGAGGCTTGGGACGGCGGGTTAGCTGGCTTGATAGCTTTGTCGATGGATAGAGATGATGGTAGGGACGTAGAGAGAAGCTGGGAGATGGTTGTGGTAGCGTCGAGGTGGATGATGTTGAAGCTGGCTGAGTAATGTAAGGCGAAGACGCGTTGCCTGCTCTGTGGAGCTTGAAGATGGACCGCTGCCAAGCATCAACACCATTGGCTGGCCTCCCCCTCTGACCGACTTCGTCTGATATCTCATACATGATCCCAAATAGGCCCCTCTTGTATCAGATAAATTAGATTAGAGCTGTTATCTTTGATAGCTGGCTGGGAGAAGATAGTTATTAGATTACGAAGACTCGACTCCAAAAGGGTATCTACAAGAATATAATCCTCTCCGCTGCTGCAATTTCAAACGTCCATCCCAGAAGACTCAACCAAAGCTATCAAAAGCAAAAGCAAAGGCGCTATCAAAAGAATCCAAAGAACAAAGTCTATTATAATACATAGAAGTTCAATAATACGAGCTCCTAGAAGTAAATATTAGAAAAAGAGAGTCCCGCTAAGAATAGAAGAAATCATCGTCAACCCCGTCTCTCGAAGGTATATCCGGTGGGCCAGGATAGATATCTGTGTACCGCACACTCAACAATCGCACTTTCATGCTACACTTCGCAACCGTATTTATCAAATTGCTAGTCTCTGATGTTATCGGTTTTTTGCTCATGAGGAACAGCAGACCGTCCAGCCATTCCGAGGCGATTGTCGGGTTTGAAGGATGTAGAACAATCAACGGATATTCCTTGGCAGAATCACCATTCTGCTGCGACCCGTTGGGTGGAGTTCTCCCGTATATTGTTAGTTTTGTCGAAGTAGAGCTGAACGGGGTCGCTGTTGTAACTGTGGCCGAAGAATCGCGGTTATCCCTCACAGACGGCATGACATTCGATACCACGCTTGATATCGAAGACATTGGGACTATAATTAATAGCTAGTTAGCCATAGACCTTCCCTAGACTTAGGCTTAGACTCACTCTTATGGACCAAATCCTCCATCCTCGGCTCAACATCCATATCAGCGTTGTAGTAGCCATAGCAGAGGAACCGCCTATCCGTTGACAGTCGTGCAAACAACGAAACGAATGTCACCTTGTCCTTAGACTTGTTCTGAGAGCCATCCATCCGATCCGTTGTGAACCAGCTGCCTTGTAATAAACACCTAATTCTCTGTTCCTTGATAAACTCTTGGGCTTCCTTAGCGGTCTCCTCATACACAGAAGTCAACTGCGGCCTCCACGCATTCCCATAAGCCTGCTCCAGTAGCTCCATCTGAATCACCCTAAGCTTCTGGTAGTCGTACTCTGCGAACTCCCTTTCGACTTCCGTGACTTCCTTGGTTCGTGTCGCCTGCACCATTGTCTTGTATCCTAGGACACGAACAAGGTCAGAAACCTTGTCGAAATCAGTGTATAACGCCGAAGTCTCTTTCCAGAGGCGGAAAAAGGCGAACAAGGCTGCGGTGTGTAGTCGAGACCATTGTAACAGCAGGGGCTTAAACGCCTTCTCAAAACTAGCTCGAGACTCCAGAATCATAATTGTTTTCGCATCGTCCGCTTCCGAATTGTCAACTGCGAACTGCTCGCAAAGTAAAGATGTGACGTAAAGACTCGCTCTTGCAAATGGGAACCGCTCTTCCTTTGGTTTTGCTTCTTGTTCGTGGATGATCTATTTGAAGACCGTCAGCAAACTGGAAATATATCACCCTTAAACCTATGAGGCATACCTTTTGGAACTCGTCCTCATGATCCTTCACAAATTCCGTCATGTCCATCATCCCCAGGAACCCAGCCTGCTCGAACTCCCAGGCAGGAGATTCGGTCTCAAAACCCAATCTCCTCCACTTCTCCGGATTGCTTCTTATGCTCGAGGCGCTGGCGATATGGATAGTCTTCAGGGCAGTCCTATGGTCCTTCCGCTCCAAATTCAGCTTAACAGCACGCCATTTCCGTATCAGCATCTTCATCAATGCTTGGAATTCAAGTAACGGGTGCGCTAGATCTTGCAGAGACGAGCCTTGCATGAGGTACTAAAACACCAAACCCATTAGTTCAACTCCAAACAGACGTTAGACCCGCAATAAACCCACATAGACAGTCCGAATGACTCCCAAATCCTGCAACTTCTTGATGAACTTCTGCCACTCATTATCGGACGCAATACTGTCCCTCATGAGAGCATTGATCAGTTGCAGTGCATTCGCGCACAGCGCATGGTCCGCACTCGACACCCTCTCCACCAACATCTCCAAGAATTCCGGATGCTCAGATATTGCAGGCTTCAGCGCCTGAAACCCAAACAGACCAGTCATCATCGACCCTCGACCTTCGGATATCTGGGGGTGTGCGACGATCGCACCGAGGACGGCCATGGCGCCTCTGAGGATGTTGATAAGCGGGTGTCCGGTGATCAAGTCTACCATCTAGAACTCGAATCCAACATTAGCACGTGTCTTCACCAATTCCGCCCTCCACCCCCCAAATCAATAATTGAAAATACGCACCCTCGCAATCAACTCTGGTGTAACATACTCCCACCCCTTATCCACTTCCAATAACCTCGAAAAACTAGTAAGCGAATACGCCAGCGTGTTCCCGTTCGCGTTCATCGCCAGCTCGCGCAGCTCAATGATCCCTCCCTGCAGGATAAACATTTCCGCGAACGACGGGTCTGCAATGTTGCTTTGCAGCTTGAAGGCGGCCATCTTGCGCACCGCATCTTCGGCGTTGCCGAGGCGCTCGATGATTTCGTTGACGCTATCCATGGTTGATACGGGTTTCCCACTGGGAAGAATTGAAGATGGCGTATAGGAAGATGCTTCAGGGCGACTGGCGGGTCTGGAGTGGGAGCTAGTGAGGCCTGGTTCCAGGGGAAAGGAGCTGGCTGCATTGGCCAATCAACTGTTGGTGTCCCAGTTCGGAAATACCACATTCAACGCATTGAGACTTCAACATTTCAATCCAATTAACACTAAAACATACTTTCAAGTGAGAATATTAAAGTACAATGAGATATTGGAGGAAAAACTATGAACAGAGACTTTCAGTGGTTGTTTATAGCCTCGGAACCACAGAAATCTACCTACAATTCATGCAATCAACTCTCGTGCAGGCATAGCCCCCCACGCGGCGACCAGCCAGCTGAAGAGGTTCAGTAAGTGCTCCGGTGGCACCATAGCACGATATAATACACGAAACGCGCGGTTGAGTTTGTAGAGTTAACAAAGTCGTTAAAGGGTAAGAGGCCGCCTCCAAACCCAGCGGGTGTACATGTAGATACGTATCTGGCTCTAGCCTGGCCTCGTGCCCAGACGTCGCATAGGATCGCCCTTGCCTAAATTACATACAACTGTGTCAAGGGTGGTAACGTTAAAATAGCCATCTACTTAAGCACTTCAGTGGATAAGACTCTCCGCTTCATGAACCACAAACCAGGATCCCCTACTCCATCGAGTCTCGATAAAGCCCTTCTTTTGTAGTCACAGAAGGCACTACCCAAGTATCCCCCAACCGATTCACCTCTATCGCCTCCCTTTGGATTGTAGAGCATCCAATTTTCTCACGTATTTGATCCTTAATGCCGATTCCGTCTTCACCAACATCTTTAATACATAATCTAAATCCACCTCTGAACCTCCATCCTGCAACCTCCCCACCACTTCTTTATAACCCTCCTCTCTAATCCCCGCCAGAACATACTCTACCATCTCTTTCTCCCCGACCTGTGTGCCCCCAGCCTCCTTATAATTTTCCCAATACAACCTCGCCCTCGCAACATAATCCATCATACTACCAGAACCTTTGATCAAATTCTTAATCCTATCCTCATAATTCCCAGCCGTATCATCATCACTCGGCAACCAAACATCCTTAATCTCCTTCCAAAGAACACACGGGTCCCTTTCACGCGGGTTAAACAGAAACCAGTATTTTGTATCAACGTTTTCGAGAATGAATGTTGAACATTGGTTCCGTTTGTACATGGCCCGAGCGGCCAGGACTCTGTCGGTATAGACTGCGGCATTGTGAGGTTTGTAAAGGAGTTGCTTCCAGTCAAAGCGTTCTATGCAACGTTCCATGAGGATTGACCATTCAAGGTAGTTGCTGTCGGTGAGGAGGAAGGTTCCGGGGGTGTGGGTTGTGGTATAGGGGTGTGGGCTGGACATCTTGTATATATCTTTTAACTCGTTGAATGGTTTTTTTGGATAGATAATTTAATTTCTAGGGTATGAACGAGGAGATACCTATATACTGATACGCTGTCTAGCTTTGTATTCTTTACAGTGCCTTAGTACATGTTCCAAGCTTATATTTATATTTATCTGAGCTGAGCCAGTTAACCTTTCACTAGTGACGAAGCAAGACCTCGTACGATGCTATCAAACGAGGCTTCCATATCGCATTATGAAAACCGTAGTCACTATAAATACCGCCGCCTATTGTGGTTGCCTCGGACTCGGCGGACCCGCAGACTAGGCGGCGTTTGCTGCCAAGCTAGTCTCTCGATAGGCAACAGAATCGAACTAGCGCAGGTATGAATCGAATCCTTAAGCCTTCTTACAACTGCACACAAGAAAATGGCATCAGAAAATAATAGGCCCAGCCAAATATTTATGAAAGTATGATGGTTTGCAGCTTGCAGAGCGGCAAGAGAAAGCTATATTAAAGCATGTAAGTGCCTCGATGCTATTATTCATGATCGAAAATCCAATTATAGCTAGGCGCGGAAAACTTCTTACAATATCTCTCCTATATGCCTCTGAGCTGTTTAGTATAAGTTTTATCAAAGCACCACGTTTCCATGTCTGTTAGTAACACTAGTACTACATATCTTCCTTGCCCAACTACTCACCTATCAAATGTGGGGAATCACGACCAATATCTCACGGAAACCTACGCCTCACTTACAACCCATGACACGATAAAATAAGGGATAGAACCCATGGGATCGTATTACCCATAGTAGTGCTACATGGTGTTTAAAACCCCAAAAGAAACACTGGAATTCAAAGTACCACTAGAAGCATCTGCAACCAATAGGATGTTCTGCTTTATGACTGGGTAATATACACTGGGCATGAGCCTATAACCAGTAGAATAAACCAACCCAGCTTATCTCATTCAGATTTCAACACCCCCATCTTCCTCATCCACATCTGCGTATCCCTCCTCTGAATTTCCCCCATTCGAAGGTCCAGTCTTCGAATCCTTGTACGGTTGATGTGGGACCGTAATTATAAGCTGTTCTGGCTCAGTCAACTTAAACTCGTCCTCTAGATAGCTCCTCATGTAATCAAGACTCGTTTTCAGTTGTTGAACATTGAAGATAGGGTTCAACTCCTCACCCGGTTCCAGCCCATGGTATTCAAGGTCTGGGAATCTGCTCTGCAAACCCCTAAACAACATCTTATACAATTTCATCTTACTCAGCCTCCCCCCTTCATGTTTGAAGGATTCGTATAACCACTTGAATTGCGCAAAGTAATCGAAAACTCTACTCTGTCCAATTTCTAGCCCTTGTAGCCCAAGGAAGAACCTGTTCCTGCCACGCACAGGCATGCTCGTGCACCATACGTCCGAGATTTCCGCCATCATAATCCACGGATCACGTTCTTGGGCCGTGATCATATGCCAATATCGTTCTTGGATATGCTCAAGTATGAAAGTTGAACATTCTAGCTGACGGCGTACCAGTTCAGGAGTCAAGACTGGTGGTGGAAGTCGCGCTCTTTTGAGCGGTAGTCCATTCTTACCTCTCTTAGGTGGTGGTGGTACGAGGTCGTTCCAGCCGTTCAATTCAATTTTGCGGTAGATGAAGATCGTCCAATTAAGGTAGTTGTCCATGCCAAGTTTGATAACGACCGGTCCGGGACTTCCATCATTTGACTGATTTGCGCCTTCCCAGGTAGAAAGATGATATGGATTTACCTCGTCGGTGTCACTTGTGCGTAGAAGATCGAAGTCCAGAGGACGTAGGCCGCTAGGAGGCCCTTGCGTTGGTGAAATCCCGGCTACTGGATCGTTATTAGGAGGGTGCGGAGACTGCTTAGGAGGACGCTGTGTCGGTGAAAAACCAGCTTCTGGGTTGCTTTTAGGAGGCCGTTCTATCGGTGAAAGACCCACCATCGCAGACTCTGCGGCGATAGCAGCATCAATTTTTTCTTTAGCGCGACGAAGCGTCTCGCTAGGGATACCGGGTGGAGTTCCAGGCGATACTCCGAGAGAAATCAAGTCGCTAAAACCAGGTGGAGGTGGTGGCGGGGCCAGTGATACGTTCGCCGGATGATACTGAGGAGCAGGCGCAGGTGCCGAAATCTTTGGTGGGGGGGCATTCTGAGTAGGAGGTGCCTGAAAGGGACCCATATCAATTGGAGGCATTTTAAAGGGACCTATATCAATTGGAGACGTCTGAAAGGGACCGTTATCAACCGGAGGCGTCTGAAAAGGGCCTTTATCGATTGGAGGTGTCTGGAAAGGGCCTTTATCGATTGGGGGCGTTTGAAAGGGACGGTTATCAATTGGAGGTGCCTGAAAAGGACCTTTACCGACCTGAGGTGTCTGAATTCGAAAGGGACCCATATCAATTGGAGGTGTCTGAAAAGAAGGCACCTGAGCATGAGGCATATGGACTGGCGGAATGTTGGTGTTAATGCTTAGTAGATTTGGGTGCTCGCGGCCGCCATCTCGGCCTCCATATGGGTAGTGACCAGGTGCGGTCCGATTCTGGTGGGCCTGGGTTGGTTCTGCGAATCGCTGTCTGGGGAAGGGAGGATTATTCCCATTGCGCTCTAGTGGATCCATCTTCAACTTCGAGGGATGGCAAGTATTCAGACGGGAGTCTGATCTGGTACTCGAATTGAGGTAAAGGATAATGTTTTGCATCTTAGGAAGAAATTTTAACGGGGGGCGTTATGAAGCTTTGTTTATGATTTATTTACGATTTATTTTCCATTGTAGTTACTTGATAATCACGAAGGTCTTCGAACATTGCTCGAACATCATATTTTGATGGTCATGAGCGGGGTTGCTAGGTAGGGCAAATGATGGCCCATATGTATGTCGATAGACACCGACACATCGAAGTATTTTTAGAACAATCCCGGAGCGTACTCCGGTTCATACCTATTTTGACTTCGTGGCTCAAGGACCTGTCGTTTAACCAAACCACGGCTAGTATGGATTATTTGTTTGATCGCGAGCATCCTTCAGTAACTCGCTCGTTATCTATGAGACTATCTCAGATTATTGATAGCGCAATCCAAGAGTAAGCGCGCGTATGTACCACGTGCTTTTAAGAAACTTGGGATATTACTTGAACAATAACTATCCCAACTTCATACGGCTTTGTACCACATTCGATATTTATGAATATTAGATTATCTCGGCTTGCACATGAACCTTACATAACATCTAAGGAGAAAGTCAAGTTCGGCGATGTGATTATATAACATTAGATGTTTTGACAGCACTGATTGTTAAATCAATAAGCACATCTACTGCACATATTATATCGAGGAAATGCCCGAACTCGGAGACAGTCCTCTTGCTCATAATAGAGACATGGTAAATTATCCGCCACGTTCTGCTATATACCCGCAATTTGCATAAAACGACAATATTCATTTAAATTCATCCATATGTCGCCGTTTCAAATTGCAACAAATTTTTGCGTTGCCGCCTTGAAGCACACGCGACTACCAATGCCTCGGCCTAGAACGTCGAACCGCAGTCTAGATTTGCGGGGTCAGGATATCGTGGAGAGATTCTCGTCTACAAGATAACTTAGCTCTTGGTCAATGCTCTAATGCCAAAAACCCTTGAGTAATGGAATTCAGATGATAAAGAAACCCCATTGTCTGCAGCACAATGGAATGTCTTACCTCGAGCCTCGGAACCGAGGAGCCAATCATATGCATCCCCATCGACCTCGGAATCCATATCGCCCCCTGTGCGTCTACCCGAACCACTTCCCAGTCCCCAGTCCCCAGGGCTCCAGACTACTGATATCCCGGATACCCCAGGTACATCTACCTATACCCCAAAGGTTAGTTCGTACTTGTTTCTTGTCACCAGTTCATAAGGCGATTGTGCAATCTGCAATGCAGTGTCGAACAGCCAATCCCATACGGTCCTGCGCATCAACATTCCGAACCTCTAGCTTCCTTCAGCTACAACTTCCAAGACTATCAACGATATCACAGATCTCCGTTGAAGTCATTCTCCCCGCGCATCAGTTCCCCTTGTACAATAACTCTTATCCCGCAAGTTTTCTACCCATTACTAACCCCGCTGCAACAACTTCCTATTCGATATCTTTTCTACCGCTTCCAAGAGATCCTAGATCACTGATTACATCATCGCCTTCCGATCGATAACACTCACTTTCTAGTAAGGTGGTACAAAACCCGAGTTATCCTATGACTGTCCTAACAGAATCGAGTAGGTCTCAAGATCCCCATCAGTTTGCAATCGGGTCTTGCAAAAAGATCTATGACAAGCCGCCAAGTAAATCTCCACTCGACAGCTCCAGCTCTACAGCTTCGGATCCTAGACCGACGTGATAGCTTCATACCCTCGCAAGCTACTATAATTGGCCCACACCTCCCATGTGGTCAAGGTAAGGAAACGAGCTCAAGCAACTGCATCATAGCCCCATATCATCTGCTGGCTAAACAAGCGTTAAAACATCACAAAACGTAAACTCCATCCTTCAACTGCACTCCACAAAACAAAACAAAAAACCGCCCCCCGCACTCAACAAATTTATAACTTTGTTGGGGATATTTTTTTTTCTTCCCTTTTGCACATTAAAATTTCGTCAATGAACACATCACCACAAAATCCAAAAAACAAAAAAGTGATCACGAGGACATATCAAAAATATAATCTTAAATGCTTTGCAATAAGTTTTCCCTGCATCGGCATCCCCTTGTGACGTGATACATCCCCGAGAAGAAGTGATAAAAAGGTCCGAAAATGGCCGTTATACCGCGGAAGGCACGTTGTGTCGATGGTACAATTTATGTAAGCCGGAGAAGCTGCACTGTCGGTAGTCGATGCCTTCCCGAGGATATCCAATAGAACCCCTTCTTCGGCGTTTTCGGCTTTTTTGCGTTCCAGCCAAAGTGGGTCAAGTCTATTTCTCTCCGGTTCAGGAACCAAAAATGTCAGGACCTTGGTTTCTTTATATCCGTATCACAGGAACCTAAGCAGCGTGCTGAACACGAGAGAGGAAGAGAGAGGGGCGTCGGAATTTCGAAAATAAAAAGCCAAGCTGCCAGGCTGTCCTGTCCTGTCAATTCAATTATAATTTAGAACAAAAAAAATGCGGAGAACCCATCCCCCTCAGCTTCCCCCCCCCCAATTAAGTTAACCAGCCCACTCCCAGTCCACCGTTAGATTTCGTGATTGTCGCCCCAAAACAGAAGTCTGGGGGGCCGGGAGAGCAGGGTTCCTTGTTCAGTCAGGCCATGGGCATGCGTTCTGTTCGCTCCTGTTTACCCCAGATTTTCATTTTACCAGATGGGCAGGTTCGACGAAATTCCATTACCCCAGATTTTTCATGCTGCCCAAGAACGTTGGCGTGTGGGTTAGTGCGGAGTCGTCTGGGTAGTTTGAAAAGGACGACGATCTTTTTCTCGGATTGCAATTGTAGAAGTTCAAACTTCGGCACACAAGGTCGACTGTTCAAGTAATATCAGTGTCTAAGGACATCCATTTCATATTTCGCTTTCTCCGCTTTTTAGTATACATTATACACCAGCTCGGGCCATCTTGTTAACACGATTTTTTTTTTTTGTAAAAGCAAGTAAACAATCCGCCCGCATCTAAAAGGTTTTGTTTTTGTGTACCGAAAAGAAAAGCAGAGAAAGCTCGAGAGAAGGCCATAGAATAATATAATAGGCCATCTCTCCGTGCGTCCCTCTATGTGGACGGCAGTAAAGCGTTAAGGAAGAGTAATAGGAGAAGAGGGGAAAGACTGGTAAGAAAAAACCATACAATGGAGAACGCCCATAAAAGCCGAAGGTTGTATCAAAGGCTACAGTAGAAGAAGAGAATTATACAGGCCCGCTTTGCCATTTCGCCAGGAGGGGTTGTACAGAAGTAGTGAAAGTAGAGGGAAAGAGAGTATTAGTGGGGTACAAAGGAATTAATAAAAGTAGTATAAAATGAAAAGAAAGAAATAGAATAGCAAAGGACTCATCGTCGCTCCCGCTCGCTCGGAGCATCAGAGAGCCACGAGCCATAGTAGAGGATAGTAATACACTTTTGAGAATGGTAAGGAAGCATCAGAGAAAAACAAGATCAAGTTAAAAGAAAACCAGACTTCTCTCATACCCATGAACACATACAATAATAGTTTTTTTTCCCCTAGGCTCCAGCACCTTCCGTATGAACACAAAAGAGTCAAGATGCTGCCAGGAAAAAAGGTTCGAGGGGAGAAGCCGCATATCGGTGTAGGGTAAGGAAATATCAAAAACGAAACCAGATGGCCATCCCACGCGCCCCGCCTTTTCAACGCCATTTGAATCCCCAAAGAGCTACCAGGGAAAAGATAGATAGGAAAAAAAACGAGAAGAGAAAAAGGAAAAAGAAGAGTTCCAGATGTTTTCGTGTTGCCGTTGTAGAGTTGATAGTAAGAGCTTTGAATAGTTGGGAGGTAGTCTCGTAACCAGAATTTGGTTGAGAGGCTAGAGTAGTAAAGTCGTAGAAGAAGAAGAGGGTTGGAAATGAACACAAAGGGCTATTTAGCGTCGGTACGGTACTATCGTCGACTGGCCCAGCCAACATTCCAGAAAACGTGAGCGATGTCACGGGCTGTGTTGACAGCGTCAACAGCTCTTCCGAAGATTCCTTCGTTGCCGCTTGGAGGAGTTGGCGGGCATTCAGCAAAGCCACCGTATTCGTCATCCAATTCACCGAATCGACTGCGGTTGAGAGAGATGCTATCCTTGCGGGTGGTCCATTTGGGTTCCCATTCGATAGGATCATCGTCTTCATCCTCATTGAACATGAAAGCGGTTCCGGATCCGAGACCAGTTTTAGGAGTGCTAGAAGAACCGGCACCGAAAAGCAAGGCGGACAAGTTGTTACTCGACGTTGATTGTTTTAATTCGGACGGTTCGACCTCAGCCTTGAGGGTGGTTGATGGGAGTTTCTGGATCGTTTGGGGTTCCGAGGCGCTTCCCTTCGAGTTCTGTCGACTTCCATTCTTTGGACGGCTCGACATGTTGAGGAACAGGCCACCCTCATCAGAGTCTTCTTCCTCTTCGTCGAATCCCATATCATTGTCCATATCCTCGTCTTCGTCCTTAACTTCGACGGCGATACATTGCTCCACTCGATCGTTGAAATGAATATGTTTCCTAGAGGATGAAGGCGATTGTATACCGGATTCCATGGTGGATGTCGTTTCACTAGTTCCCTCATTCGTGGTTGCGGCTGCTGTGTGTGATACAAAGGGATAGGTTGCATAGTCGGAGACTGCTCTACTCGGCATAACAGGTCGGGATAATCTGTGATGGTTTTGCGACTGCTGTGACCTTATCGAAGCAGTGGCTTGCTTCAACAGATTGGAACTGCTGATTGAGCGTTGGAGAAGGACCTCCGACATGCTTCGTTTCTTCAAGATAGTCTTCTTGGTGTTCTTGTGGCAAGGGTTTCGGGGAGCACTGGAGCACTCTGGAGATGTTGGTGAGATCGAGAATGATGAGCGTTCTGGAGCCGTCGAGAGCGGTCCGTAGAGCCAAGTGACATCGTAGTCCTTCATCCTAAGCACCCATCAACGTTAGCAAACGATTCAATGACTTCATCATCACCAAGGCAACGACTCACCAATTAAGTTTTTCAGGAGATACGGTCTTCAAGTTGTTCTTTGCTTTCATCCAGGTTCTCCACGAAGCGTTCTCCAGGCGAGCTGCATTGTCATAAACCTTTCTCTTTCCAATCATATACCTCCAGGAAGCCCAGATATCTTCCTCCTTCCATTCGTGGGAAAGATAATCAACATGTCGGGAAGGTTCGACCCGAAGAGTGATATCATCGATAGCAGTTGCAGGAGGTTCGGCAGGAGTTGTGATGATTTTAGGAATGCTGTTGGTTGTTGGTGAGGATGGTGGATCTTCTTCTTCATCTTCATCATCACCTTCGATCGATTGTTCAAGGTGGATGAATGTCGGCTTGCCAGAGTCGTTGGCACTGAAGTCATCGTACGACGGGAATGAGAAGGTGTCTTCGGCCTCGTATGGGTCTATCGAGGACTGGTTGCTAGCCGAGTCAAAGTAGGAGCCACACGATGAGACGGTTGATATCGAGGTGAGAGAGTTGCGCGGCGAGTCCGTCGCAGTAGATGAAGCTGAAGCCATTCGAGCTTCAAAGGATTCAGACTTTGAAGGGAGATATGTTAGGTGGTCGAAATTTGGTTCGGAGTTTGAGCGGCGAGGGGCGTAGAATTTGTCATAGGACATTGGGGCGTACTGGACCTCAGCCATGGTAGAGGTCGAGAGAGGAGGAGGAGGGAGAGGGAGAGGGAGGGAGGTCGAGAGAGACGGTGTTGTTGCGACGTCCAAGAGATGGCGACGTTGTTGGGCAGCACTCTTCTACAACCACTGGACAATACTACCAGCTACCCAGATAGCAGTACTTCCGATAACCGTCGAAGGGACAAGAATTACTCGACTGCCTGTTCATTCAAAAGGCCTCCAGCTACCCATCCAGAAGTCCAAAAGATTTTTTGAAGAAAGTGAGGGTTATGATATAAGAACCGAGCAAGTTGCCCCTGGCTGGTGCTGGCTGGCTGTGTTGAGTTCGGTCCCAAGCGCTCTTTCGCGATATTTACAGTGCTGACAATTGCAATTATCCCAGTTGGAAAAAGAACAAAAGGTCGGATTGCTGTCTAGTAGTCGGAAACGGTCAGATTTATCCTCGATTTGAACGTCCAGCACGAAGTATTTGAAGCAGATATATGGTAGCAGTAGAAGAGTGGTGCGATGGGAGTATGGAACAAGCAAGGCAAATAATAGGTGTGTCCCCGAAGGTTTGGGTTTTAAGGGCTTTTTGATTTGGCTATATTTTCGCTTTTAAGTATTTTTTCTGATTGGGGGGTGTGTGGAGGACGTCGAATGATGGATGGACGGAAGACCGACTGGCTGCTCGGGAACAGTTATACCCCCATCCATCCCCTCCGGCTCAGGCTCAGGCTCAGGCTGGCATGGACAGTTTCGTGGACCTGGAAGCAATTACACAGAGAAATAGCCCTGTGCTCACCGCTGACAAGGGAAAAGAAACCATACCATGTCCTCGTAACCTGTCCCGAGCCTCTGTCTTGTATCGAAAAGAAAAAATTTGAGCGAATGGGATCCCAAGGCTTACGCCCGTCCCTTAACCGTTTCTAGTCACAACTTTGCAGAGAGTTGCTTTTGGAACTGGAGAATGGTTTCCATCGGGGTCTCCAGACTAAAGAAAACTGGAGGATGTTGCCATTGGCACTAAGAGGCAAAGCTAATCGCAGTCTAACAGAACGGACCCGCTATCATGTTTCGCCATGAGCCTTTTTACTACGGCTTTTGAAGGTCAATGCCATTCTTTTGAGCGAAAAAACTACTCGTACGGGGGCAGGCCAAACATGATCACTTGAGCATCCACCGAGACGTGGTTCTCCATTTTCTTATGGGAACACAAACAGCCAAGGCCAACGGAACTTTAGATCTGGTTTCCAAAATCGCTGTTGGAATCCACTCGGTGGAGTCTCGATTACAGGGCAGGGCCTCTCTAAACGGATAGAGATTGTCTGTCCCTGCTCGGTTCAATGGGCATCCATCGTTCGATTTGGGGTTTTGAGATAACGGTTGAGTCTCATGGGGGTGCGGGTGTTCGACATGCCACTGTATGCATGGACGACAATAGTTACGACCCCTGGGGAGCTCTAGAGAACGGGACAAAGCGTGTGAAAAGCACCTACAGGAGATCTGCAAATGTCGCTTCTGGTTGGTACAAGTCGGCTTGTACCTGGTGACTACATAAAGGAAAGAGAGAAAAAACTCGAGCCCTGGCTGGTAAACTAGACGAGGATTGTTGCCCACGAAAAAAGGCCTCTGCTGGCTGTCAAGATTGCTGGGATACTCCAGCTGCTGAGCTGCAGTTGCTTGCAGTAGTGTCAAGGGCTAGAGGCAAAAGCACAAGATACGTAGAGTGGAGTTTCCTAGTGTCGACAGAGGACGAAGCGCACGGTTGGAGATAACTTGTTGTAAAGCTGTTGTTTTCCCAGACTATTCAAGTTGCAATCGACTCAGCTGAAAGGTCCAGAGATGCCGAGAGACACTATGCCAAAGGCAAACGGTGACAATGCGGTGCAATCAGAGAATACGGGATTGCGCGGTCGATAGTATTTTGGTGTTTGATTCTACCCGAGGATAGACTGTATCCGAAGAACCACTTGATATTCCGAAAAACGAGTACGAGCCTTAATCTTGTGTTTGGGCGCTTCCCCACACCGAAGAAATCGAAGAATATGTCAAATGAGCGGAAAGTCGGGATCATTCGAGAAGGCAAAACGAATCATGCTGCAGCAATTATATATCTCATTACATCCACTGATATGCGACTAATCAAAACCGACGTCAATGGAAGAGGAATTGAGGAGAGCCGGTCTGCAATTGAACGTTGCATTCCGTTCCCCGCGAAATCTCTCGAGGATCACACATTCTCCCCCCTCGTGATATCCCTTTTGGCAACCGGAACACCCATAAAATGACAGACTACGTTTCTGCTTTTATCCCGACCTCAAAATCCGTGTTCAAATCCTTTTAGGTAAAATACCCTCAAAACAGTTCAGAAAATTTTCTCTCTGTTCGGTTTGAAAATTTCTTACAAAATGTGGGATTATGTCTTGAATCTTTCACACATTGGTTTCGAATCCGTCCGTGAGGCAACCAGACCCAGCACTTGAGAATAAAGATACGAAATCCCAGCAACCGCACCGGATGCAGCCACAAGGATGGACTGCCTACGACGTGCATATGCCTGCTGTCTAGCTTCCGCTTCCCTGCTGCCCAAGGATTCATGTTTAAGATATTGACTGGTGATAGTGGCTGGTGTTTTCCTCTGGAATATCCCCTTCCAGCAGTTACCAGATATGTCGTCGGCGTAAGCGTCGGTTTATATATAGTAGCCGCATTCGATCGAAAAATTTTCTTTCGATCCCACTTCTATCAAAAGCGACCGCCCGGACGGTGTTGGAACCGAGCCCGACGAAAGCCGCTCGCAGACCCAAGGTTACAGGCACGCCGTGCGTACACAGAGCAGGCGCCTCAAACGTCCAGAGATAAAAATCATTGTGTGTGTGTGTGTGTGTGCATTTCGAAGAGAATCCCGAATGACGATAGCCTGGGGTTAATCCAGAATAGAACCAACATTCTTTCTATTGTGTGTGCTAGAATATCCAAAATAATAGCCCAATGATAACCCGAGATCTCGCCGTACTCCACAATTCATGGCGTCGATGCAGCATGCAGCATGCAGCCACCGTTTATACTTCATGATGATTGGCGCCTTATCCAATCTTCTACGAAACTTTGTTAGATGTTATACTTCTTCCCATCCAGGCTTCCGAGACGATCGACGAGAATACCCGAGCTCGAAAGGATACCGGGAACGCTCAAAGGGAACATTCGAACAGAATCATGATCACCGACAAGCAACCTACGGTTTCAGATAGGCTCCGTCCTGATACTAATAACTTACTATAAAGTATTTTCCTTTTATAACAACCCCACGCATTCCGATCACACAACCACTTCTGCAGCAGGCATCAAGATATGGAAGAAACCTACGTTTGCAGGAGGTGAGTTCCACTGGTAATAATGCCCTAAAATCGCAAAGACACAACGAAAAAGGGACCGACGCTTGAGCTCCGTGGGGGTTGCAAGCCCACCATCCTCCTTCCATTCATCCATTGAAGTATCTTGTCCTGAACATTTTCCAGACTCGACAGAGCTTTGAACTGATAGACGAAAATATACAAGGCCAAGTCTTCAACTCCATGTGTGGCTTGCATGGGGTGGATGCTTTTTGGAAACTGCATGCATACGCCGTGCAGGCATGCCGCAGATGTCGTTTATCATTCGCACAGATATTGGTATCAAGTCTTTCTTGCTTACACACTATCTACCTAGCTCACGGCACTTGTCGACGTATTTTGTTCAGACTTTAGGCTTATTCTCGGTTACAGGCTACGGTTTGCATGTAACGGTTGCTTAGAATCTGGAAGTTTAAGTGATGTTTGAGACGAAAACAAGTTACGACCATGCCAAGTGTATACACACTACTATTATCAAAAGTATCGAGCGGTTGCACACTATGCTCAAAATATCTTGGAAAGTCCGATCGATCCATATGCAAAAAAAACCTTTATCCAAGCGATATCTCGACAGTTAAAACCCGCCTTGCCGCCCGTTTCTACACCAACGTTTTGAAATTTCCGTCAACCGAGACCTCTCCCGCTGGAGCTCCGTCGAATACGGGGGAACGGCAGTCTAGATCTTTTCACGCCTTCCATTGATGGTAACATGGCGCCATGAACCAACCCGATGTCGATTACCAATATCGTGATATTGCGATATCGCCAACAGAAATACGAACAAACACGTATCCGATACAGCTTGTCCGTATGCAACATCCGTCTCATGCAATTATCAATCAACAGGGTGTGATTTCACGGAGTTTCTCTTCTACACATTCTGTCTATATTTGTTGTCAATGCGAAATGCGGTTTCGAAATTTCTTGTCACAGCGTTTCGGGAACTCCTTCCAACCCGTAAACCATCTACAGCCACAGTTTGTTCAGGACCAATATATCAAGCACAGACATACAGATTGCAAATCATCACCTCATAGGTAGCCCATACGTGCATAACAGTTGGTTGCACCATGCACGGCTGCTTTAGCGAGTGTCTTAGGGTGGTGGGTTGGCCATGGGTTTGTACGAAGGTGGTTGCTTCCTTGCATTTGGGAACCACTGAAGATCCAGAACATGGAATAACGGTTCAGTAAATCATGTAAGTTACAGGAGATGTGAATGAATACAGCCCGTCCTATGCAAGACGGGATATTAGGATCTTAAGATGGTGTGTTCAGTTAAATATCTGAGAGCTCCCCCAGACCCCTATGGATTTAATTGATATATTTGGGTCAACTCGTTCCGATTCTCTATCAACAAGTTCACTCCGATAGTGTTTCCGAAGGTTCCCGTCCCCAGCTGTTAGACAGTTCTGGCGCTGCATTAGCCTTAAAATGGGGTTTGGAACCGCCTTTCACAAACCGCCTTATCAACGGTGCATATCAGCGATTGTGACTCAGGCGATTGGATATCAGGAATCCCTGAGCCTAGCGTCAACCCGGACGGACGAGACGGCAGAGGCCATGGCAGACGTATGTACCCCGTTCGATCCGAGCTGCGGATGCGACTCGGACAACGACAAGGCCGCGAAACTTCCCCAGGCCGGCCGGGTGGCTTCTCCAGGTACTTTGACAGTGGCGTTACGTAAAACGATGTGATGCCATGCAGCGACGTTTTTGTGAGAGGTTCCAGGCTGCGATGCGGATCTGAACCTGGGAGGACTTGCTGGAGATCTCCGATGGATATCCTGGATGGACAAGTGGGTGGACACACCGCGGAAAATACCACGCAACACAGTATCAGTGCTGAATTCCGGACGAACAATGATAACGGGAGGTTCCGTAGGGTTTTCCGTATCCGTTTTTGAAATCCGGAGAAGCCATGATATCCGATATCACATTCCGTGAGTTCATGAAGTTCTTTGGAGGCGAAAAGGGTTGTGTGGTAAAGATGGGGGCGGTGTAATAATCCTGGCTAGTTGAACGGGTTCTATATCACAATTTTTTTGCTGTTTCGAATCGTCTCGTCCTTTGACGTCTTGGTAATGCATTATTAACTATAACCCACGCAGATTTAATTCTCCTTGAATAATCTAACGGTCAGTGCCTGTTACATTTGATTGAAGACCTGAGTCAAAACCATTCGCTACGGCCCGGTGCACGGCCTCGTCTCTCACGAGGAAGCAAGACTCTCAAGAGTACTTGTGACGATGTACCTTTTGATGGATTCACCGAGATTTAAGGCCGGGTCGTCAAAGCGACGAAGGATGGGAGGCTAACCCTGTTAGCATCGTAGACACTATTTCCAGCCAACAGGAAGGAATACCGCTCCATGAGCGGAAGTTAAGACTATTAGGGTTAACTTCTAGTTCGATTCGAATATTCCGCGTTTGATTAGTATCGTACAAAGACCTTCAGCTGATACGTACGCATGGACAGTGAAAATCCACGGTACGCCGTGATTGTATGCACCTACCATCACACAGTTGACCATGGTTATGCTTGTACGACCATACGCATGGACGACGAAATCGCGCGATGTGGCTGAAACGTCAACCTTTTGCCTTGACCAAGTTGCCCAGCTGGATATTAATTACTTCAGATATGCCTTGATGCTAGTTACCATCGATACCTTGAGAAACGGAATTATGTAAAACCCCCGAAAGGCTGAAATATCTTGCAGGCTGCAGCCTTAGGAGGATAGAATTAATTTGTGAGACGTAGCACGAGACTCAGTCAGCTGTGTAGACTTTCAGTCTGAATTCAGTAAAGATATTGGAAATACATATCATATGACCCTCGATATGGTTATAGTTTCCTCGGACTTGGGATGGAGTAAGCTCTTTGTGCATCGGAGGCTGAGGGTCGAGGTCATCAAAAATTCAAAGCTGTCCATAAGCTTATATGTTTCACAACTAGCTATTAGAGAGGAAATTTATTTCGATTTAAGGCTAGTATGTTGCCTCGATGTGACACGTCAGTAGTCAGCACGACGGCATTAATGTGACTATCTACCCTGATTCTAGTTTAGCTTTTCTAGGGCGATGCTGGTACTATACGAAAACAAGTAATATGTCAAGTAATAGACAACCAGCCGCTGTTAACATGTTATCAAAGTTATATTAATAGTTTAATTGATAATATAATATACTTAACGGATTATCTACAAGGCGCCCCAAGTCCTGAGACGACTCGGAATAATACTTTGATATCTATTAATGTTCTTACACATAAGGAATACCGGGTCCTCCCTCGCAGCTGCGGCAGAAAAATCCGAGACAGTTCTGCGAAGCTGGTTCCCAATATTCCTCCACCCTTTAATGATATTGAGTTATGGTTGTGTATCTGGGGCGTGCTGGTAATGCTATCCGGCGGCAAATTCCTCGGAGTAAGCCAAAACAAAAAAAAAAGTGTCTAGGTTCCCGCAATCCTGAAGAAGATGCATTTGCAGACTGGGAATTTTCAAATATCGATTTACCACCCTGAAATTCAACATACCGACGGATAGTTGCGAAGAAGACCTGGAACGCAAACCGAACTGCTTCAAGGGTCATGCAGGATGTTATTAGAGTATTGGACAAGGGAAGTTGCGACTTCATCTGCAATATCAATCACATACACTCTCAGCTCGCTGTGTTTCTCATTATAAATATTTTGAGAACAGCCGTTGCGTTTCGAAAAGTTTGAAATTTCTAAGGCACCAATGGCTGACGATATCCTTCTTGGCCTTGCATTCAGACCCACAGATCCAAGCATGTTGTGATCACTCAATTGACCAATTAGCCTCACCCATCTAGGCGCATACGGGTGTACCTTCGGGGCGATATACAAGGGGTACTCCAGGGCTAGCACCGGGGCATCGGGATGTTGTGCAACCATGCCGTACATGAATCCTGCGGGTCTCCCTTGTCCATCAAGCATGTCTAGAAAGAAGGGATCGCCCAGTCGTCCCAGCCTTGCGAAGACTCGGTGATGGACCGACCAATTTAGCTTTTCGTTCACGAAAACTAAAACCTGAAATTTTTGTTAATGGTTGTGTAGTATTTCATTGTTAGACCCGAGTTTTCCCTATCCTTGACCTTTTCCTAGCTAGGAGGTTGGTTCTAAAGTGTGTTCCGTATTGGATCTAGGCTTTTTGGTAGGAGGTTATTTATATACGAGGTTCTCGTAATCTTTCGTTACTATGATGAGACGCTATCGAAGTATGCGGCATATACGGAAACACCCAGACTGACCATATTCGGTATGACGAAGGTAGTGACGCTTATTGAATAATAAGACGGCGCGCCTCGGATACGGGGTCTTTTTGTTCAAATTGAAAAATTTCGCCTTCGCTTTTTATCGATAAGAACTCGAAGGGGCTGCAAGATGGATTCTGGCATGTGAAAACGGGACAAGGGATCCAACTTCTCGTTCGGCAGAGCAGAACCGGCCACGGGAAGTGGGATGGGCAAACCCCACATGCCATGCTATGCAGTTGAATATGTCGAGATGCCGAACGGGTAAAAACCGGAGAGAGTGGGCTGCATGAGGAGTGCCATGGTCAAGACGGCGAGACAGACCCAGGCTTGTGCGACAGTGGTCCGTTGGCCGTTTGATTCCTGTGTGACTTCGGATTCAATGCATGTCGACAAGCAGGAGACAACCACCTGCACTTTAGGTAATTGGTAGACGTAGCAGCAGCACCAGCAGTGGACAGCCGAAACTGCAGTTGCATCTCGAACACAGAGTTTGAGGGGGGGAAAACCGGCAAGTATGTAGGATTATATCCACCCAATGAAGCATGAAATAGAAGCTGGGAGCAGCTTTCCATACTGCTAACGGTGGGATTGTAGATCGCGGTGTTGTTGTGTTGTTGTGTTGTTACGCCACCTCGCAATCCGGATATGCCAAGGCTGAATACGAACCAGGACTCCACACCGCTGCAACCTTGGATTCGAAGCCACAACGACGATTAACTTCGTGATGAGAGTCGGTTTCTAGATACTACTTCTTACGAAATACTCACCGACGAGTATGCACTTGAGCAGCCACCTAAAACGCCTTCCGTCCGCAGAATAGACATTGCAGAACAAGCTTTTTTGGTTCCATTGGTGCTACGCGAACGATGTCCCCAAGGTTAACGTTACGTCCGGCAACTTATCGTTCGACATGAAACCATCTGAGAAGCTTATCGGAACGAGAAACACCTCCAGACGATCGGATTGATGCAATCGGTTTCGTTTCATGGAACCTCTCAGAGAGGCTTTTCGACGTCATGACGAATAGGCAGGCGAGGCGAATTGCCTGTGCGTGGATAAGATATGTATGAGGATCTTTGGCGAGAGAGGGAAATTTGAAATGAAGGGCCTCGCTATCTCGAAGGAATCCCAGGCCATATCCCAGTCGCCTTTCGCTTCCTGTCCCCTTAATGACGCAGGACTGGTTGGATCTGATAGCGTGATTCAACGGCGCCACTCGTGAACACTCTGGATCAACGCCATTTCATCTCCAGATGCGCCAATTCGGTGGTTTCTCAATTAGCCGCCAAGTCCTCGTCAATGGTGCCTTGATTTTGCGGATATTGCATTGAGCACGAATGCTGTTATTGTTGGAATGAAGCTGAACGGCGATATCACGGGTTTTGCTGCCCGTCGACGACGTTGGAATCGAAAATGCACAGCCTTCCAGCTGAATACACCAACATGCACGCGAATTTGTCACAACTGCATCTTGATAACTGCGTTTCCGTCGACGGTGCCTGCAAGGACATCTTGGCCCACCCTTTGTTTACGCGACTTTGACAGCATAAACAGGCTGTGCTGGCCAATAAGGGCGCGAGACGCCCTACCCCGGACTGTGATGGGTGTGTGCATGCGCTTTGTTTCAGTGATAGCGCACGACCACCATCCAACCCAATGGCAGTCGCACGGAAATTACAACATGGGCTGAAATGAAATGAAGGTCCAATAGGGCATGTCCGGCCACCGGCATCACCAGGAGACTTTGTGCCCATGGCATGGAGCAAATTTTTAGACTTTTGCTGTGGTTTGCTAAATCGGGTCGGGCAAAAGTTTTGCCTTCACCCCTATTTTTGGTTGATTGGGTTTAAGAGTCGCGGGCTGCCCTCGCACGCCGTGCGCATCCCTTTACACTCCTTTTTTCCTTCACACCACTACGAAGTACCACCGTCGTCTACGTATACGCTCCTTCACGAACGCATCTGCGCTTCGCCCGACACTCGTTTAACTCTAACTAAAGGTTTACCTTTTGGGCTATTTATACCCTCGTTTCCGCTCCAACTCTAAAAACCAGGCTCCGCCGTCTGTTCAATCACAACCTTTATTTTTTAATCGTTAATACCTAAGTCCACCGACGTTCAAAATGCGATTCTTCAAGTCTGCCGTTTCTCTCGCGCTCGCCGCTTTCGCCGCGGTTGCCTCTGCTCAGGCCTCCACCAAGGCCAATGCTATCACCGCCCCTACTGCTGGCACTGTTATCGAGGCCGGAAAGCCCTTCGAGATTAAGTGGATGAACGTTGTTGGAGAGCAAGTTACCTTGGTTGTTATGGATGGTGCTTCGAATGGGCTACAACCAATCCGAACCATCGTCACCAACGTTCCTAACACTGGCTCCTACACCTGGAACGTCCCAGAGGACATCCCAGCCAGCGGCACCTATACCATCAGGATCTCGTATGACCGAAACGCAAACAACTACAACTACTCTGATCGATTCGTCTTCCAATCTGACTTCGTCTCCACCTCTTCTGCTGCTTCCACTACCTCTGCTCCTACCACCAGCACCAGCAGCGCTGCATCGACAACCTCTGAGTCCAGCAGCAGCGAGACCGACGCCACCACCACTGGCACTTCTACCACCGTCCGCACTACCACCACCCGACGATCCACCACCTCGGAATCTACCAGTCAACCAACTGAGGGAGCTCCACCAAGCGCTGGTACCACTACTCTCTCCAGCCCATTGGCCGTCATCATGGCTGTCCTCGCTGCCACCCTCTTCATCCACTAAATGTAGCGCCAATGTAGCCTTATTTAGTCATGATGAACGAGTACACTGTCAATTTATGAGCATTTTCCACGGTGTCTCGAGAGCCCCTTATTTCTTATAATGTTGATTTTTCAATCTTATATATCACTTCGGTATTTTCGAGCACACAAAAGATTTTTGTAGATATCCACTTTTATTATTATATCTTTTTTACAGAGGATTCTTAAGGGTTAGGGGAGGATGCAGTAGCTAATTTTCGTGAACGCATAATGGAAAAAGATAAAAACATTCACATATTTTGTTCCCAAAGGAATTTTCGTAGGCGTGTTTGTGGCACGGTTGTTAGATGTAGATGGTACCTAAGAGGTACTTGGTTAAATATAAACACGCGCTATTGGATAACTCCTGTCACTATCGACAAACATTGCAGCTGTAGTTCTTCAGCCTCACGAGCTGAAGGTGCGTGCGCCTAAGGGTCCATTGATCGGAACGTTGCGACAGGGCTGAACCAGATGACGACTCAGTTCGAGATTGAGGCTGAAATGTGATAGCGTACATGCCGTTATAACTACCTTGCAGACCTTGATAAGAAAAAAAAAACATGGGGAAGATTGAAATGCCATAGCGTCATAATCGTTCATCGCGAAAGGGAGAGAAAACGAGATCTAATCGATATCGATATCAACATCCATGACCACTCAACTTTTAGAAACCACTCCCACAACCCTGCCTACCCCTGTACCCCTTTTCTCCTCCCTTACCACTTCCCATTTCCACGCTTTCCCCTCTACGATATCCACGAAATCTTTGACGCTTCCACCGACCCCGAAATAAATATCCTTTGCAGCGATGTAGCCTTTTCCGCTGTCGGCAAGTGTATACTCGATCATATCCACGAATTCTGGGATCGATGATGGAGAGTAGATTGTCTCGCTTGCTAGCAAGAGAGAATACATTGTCTCCTCGGTCGTAGACGGGTGCTCTAATCCTCCATGGACCAATGAGATCATGACGGGGCTCCATGAGCCAGAAAGGAATGATATCGAGATATGATGAGATTGTAACGTTGAGAGGAAAGAGGAAATAAGATCTGGGGTCAGTTCTATTTCTGGAGTTTCCTCTGGTTCTTCTGATACAGACGGATCTGAAGAAGGCAGACCATTCGTTGCGTAGAGGTATGCTAAAATCAAATTTGGCAGGGTGACAAGACGGAGGACGTCGATATTATAATCTGCAAGCGTTAGATGTACTGGATGGTCACCAGGTGATGATAGTAGAGTTTGTAAAATATAGCAACTTGGAAGTGCGGTTCCACAACCAAGTTCCAGTATTCGATGGGAAGAGTTCTTCCAGATTTCAGAATCCGAGACGAGTTGCTTTACAAGGTCGGACGAGCACTCCCAGGATTTGAGGCCGCCTTCGTAGGTGTTTGTCCGGATGTCTTCGTCTGTGAAGGCGGCGCTGAAGTTTTGTGAGGCATTTGTGGAGGGATTGTTGTCTTCGGCCATGAGCTGCATTTTGACATCGAAGAGCTCACGGCGGGGAATGGTTATTGTTTTTGAGGAGGTCAGGGGGATGGAGAGAGGGGAATATGCTATATGTGGTGGGAGTTTGGAGATCTAATGTCATTTTGAATAACAAGAAATTGGGATATATGGTATTAGATGAAGTACTAGATGGAGCGCTAGACGAAATCGACGGGTAGATAGCCTGTCTAAAATTAGAAAGGAAGATAGTAAAGACTTACAAGTTCATCTAAGGAGTGTAGTTGAGCCGGTACCCGAGACGAGGCTGATGAAGGCGACTGGACGAAGGTATCTGGTGTAGGTTCGACGTAGGGCGTTTCTACGTCCTCCCCATCCATCTCAATATCGAAATTAAACTTGAATGACATCTTGGGCAGATTATAGAAGGGTCTCTATATCATTTCATGCTTTTTATCGTCAGATTGTCGGCGTTCAGAGGCGTTTGCAGAGATATAAAAAATCTGTCGACAACGCAGGTTTGAAAGAGCAAATTGTGGAAAATGCAACATTCCAGGGGTCTGCAAGCGGCTATAACAGCCCGCCGTCTTTAATTGACGTTTGAACCCAGGTTTCCGGCAAAAAAAAAAAGATTCGGATCGTGGCCTTATGCAAGTGCTTGCCTTTGCATATCCCCGCGGATTCAAAGGGCAATTGCGCTTCTTCATACCGTTTAGAGACGGCATCATGAAGGATCGCACAGCATCTGTTGGATAAGACTCTTTAAGTCCGCGCGCCAAGGCACGCACGCACACACAGTCATGGTCCTTGGATGGGGCATACCGTGGGGGATATCTCTGGCAAGAGACTCGTTGGGGACAGACCACACGACGCCTTCTGACTTGTTTATGACAGGTAATATAAATCCCTCGAGTTCGGACGCAGACAGTGCGTCGGAATTATAATATTTCGAAAGTTTTCTATGGATCTGTACAGTCAAGTCTGCTCAGACTCATGCTCGGACCCATGCACGCACGGCGGCGGTGTGTAAGTACAAGAGATGCCAAAATGTTCTGTTGCAGTCAGTCAGGATGCAGTTAGCAAAATTAGTAATCCAGCCTATAATATAACACTCCTGGCGATGGGCTGGCAATTAAGTACTTACTTGCTCCATACAACATGCGCACACAAACACACAACGGTTTCAGAGTGTCGAGGGGGATTGGTGGCACTGCACTGCACTGGACTTGAAGCTGTCTTGGTAGCACCGATTCGGGTTGGTTTGCATGTGTGCTGGTTTTTTTGCCGGGCTCGAATTGTTGGAGGACTATAAATATCGCCCTCCCACCTCAGTCCTGACTCTTTCATCGCCCAAACCTCCCTCTCTCTTTCACTCCACCCCTTTCCTTTCCTCTGCACCAAACCCAGAAAACACCGGCTTTCGACTGGCTGGCGACGCCGGTCTATCGCATTCTCCGCATTCTCCCGACTCGATTTAGCCCAGGACGACGTGAAGAGGTAGCGATACATGAGGAGGGAAATTTAAAGCAAAACACAGTGCAGAAAAACCGCCGAATTGGCACACAAAGCCTGCCCCTGATCGCGAGTGCACGCCTCGACAGCCACCCCACCACGCAGCTGAGGTCGTCCGTCGCGAGTCAAACAGACAGCCATTAAAGGAGCATCGAATAGGCCTATCTTGGATATAATTTGAGGAGTTTCACGATGGCCACTGGCCCGGGAGGCGGGGTTAGTAACACCAAATTCCTCATTGGCTGGTGTTGGCGTTCACCACAACCCATCGTAAAGGCTCACGAGGCTGACTAGTTTCTTTCATCTACAGTTCAGTGTCTCCGGCTTACTCGAGCAATACGAAGGATCCGTGTCTAAGGGCGCACCGTCGGGCCCTAGCTCCGCCTCTAGGTCGTCGACAATCAACGGGCGGAGTTCGGATGCTCGAAGGAATGGAGATGGTTCATCAAGCAATCGGAAGGATCGGCCTGCTCCCATCGGCGTCCCTGGTAGG
This sequence comes from Arthrobotrys megalospora, assembly GCA_036971655.1. Lineage (NCBI taxonomy): Eukaryota > Fungi > Ascomycota > Orbiliomycetes > Orbiliales > Orbiliaceae > Arthrobotrys > Arthrobotrys megalospora. The sequence continues at coordinate 2,336,551 of JAVHJN010000003.1, read as the reverse complement.
AATATAAAAGATGCCGACTTGAAATCAAACACCGCCTCGCCTCTTAACACATTCACACCTCCAATATCGAAAGCCTTGGACGCGACTGAGGCTAGTGAGAAGAAGAGGAAGTTAGAGGAGAATGGCACTGCTCCCCCAACCAAGAAGTCTCGCTTCGAAGGGATGACCAAGGAGCAGAAAATCGCGGAGGTCAAACGGCTTAAAGCCTTAAAGGCTGCCAGGGATGCCGCCAGGGCCAATGGCGGTGGCAGTGGTGGTGGGTCCGGGAGGGATGGTAATGGGTCCGGGTCTGCAGCGTCGAATCCGAACTCTCCTATCACGGCTGAAGCACCGAAGAAGCCTGCGAAGCATTCCTACGCCGAAATCATGGAGAGAGCAAAGCAGGTTCAGGCCACAAGCTCAGTGCCAGCTAAGATAGTCCACAAGGAAACCAAGGTGGAGAAGAAGAAACTCGGGAAGCCTGACAAACCAGAAGTGGGCAAGAAGGTGCCAACTGGCTCTGCGAAGCCACAGGGCGGCAAACCTACCGCGTCTTCGGGCGTATCTAAACCGTCGCCGGCCAAGAAGGCGGTCGGTCGTCCGGCAGGGCGCCCAACGGGGTCACGCCCCGAAGATAAGAAGTCGGCCCCAGCAAAGCCTGCTCCATCAAAGCCTAGGGTCCAAGTCGAATGGAGTGGGACCGCTCGGCCTTCTGCAACTTCGAAACCTTCCTCTAGCAAACCTGAGCCCAAATATTCTGAACGAGACCGAGAACCAGAGCGTGACAGATATCGCGCGCCACAAAAGAGGTTCGTGCCTGCAATCCTTTCATCGACTCCACGCTTTACTAATAATTTATGGTCTTTTAGATACGTCTATCGTGATTCCGACGATGAAGACGATTACTCATCCGATGATATGGAAGCAACCGCAGACGACATCCTCGAAGAAGAGGATAGATCCCGTGCAGTCGGGTTCCGAGAAGATCTTGAAGCCGAGAAACTTGAAAGAAAACTCGCAGCGGAAAAGGCGGCGAGAAAGAAGCAGCTTGGCCGACGCTAAATTTCCTTGCCTTTTACTATATCATCCTCATCCTCCACCCACTTTCCTCTTGTTCTATTTTCTTCACTACGTCGTTCTTCTGCAGCATCGCTACTGGAGTTTTGTTTGGAGCCTTGAGCCTCTTATTATTTTCTTCGTCCTATCCGTTGCTACTTTGATAGCATCGATAAATCGGTCTCGAAATCTTGATTATTTTTCGGCTCTCAAGACAAGACTCCATTGTTTTTGTTAAAGTTTCTTACTATTATTGAGCGCCTGGGTACTATTCTTTTGACTGCGAAGGCGCTACTCTTGTTCTTCTAGACTCATTCTTCTCACTTCCTTTTTTTCTTTCTTATTACGGCGAAATCAAAAATTGGGGAGCTTCACCTTTCTTTCTTCTTTTCGTATCACTAACTCGTCTCATTCTTTTCACTGTATCATATATTATTTTCCGTACCTACTTAAAACCCACGAGGGATGTGTTTCCCCAGCAAGCACTCCCGCATAATACATTAACGACAGTATGAATGCCCTTTTAACGAAATCCTTCCATCTGCGCTTTCGCATGTCCTTTTCTTAAGCAATATACGTGCTAGCGCCGCTAGCTAGCGCTAAGGTCAAATTGATCAATTGAAGGACAATGGCTACCGCCGCAGGGCGTGGTTGGATATCTATAAGCCACAGAGTTCTCGAACCAGTCTCGTTACCGGGCCTCCACAGAACCTAACCTGACTGGATATGTTTTTTTCAAGTTTGTAATGTATTAGAGTAGTATGAATTCTTCTGGAATATACATGATTTAGAAGATATCCTATAAGAATACTACTCCTTTATCTAATCAATCATCTTTGCTACTAAATTAAATCAACAAGTGCTTCGATAGATCCATCGATTTTCGAGGATTTTAGTTCCGACTGCAATGGAATACCCAAAGATCTGGTAAACATATGGTGGTTCGTTTGATACCTGTACAAGCTTCGACGTTAAACGGTAGTCAACGGCGCCGGTCCGAAGATACTGAGCTTCCGAAATCTAGTCCCATATGGTAACATCTTCGGATCTACCAATATTAAATTACCCTTTCCTCTAGAAGTGGGGAAATCACTGAGACATCATTCCATAGGAATCACTCGCTAACTCGTATACCGAAGGAAGTTCCTTCGCGGACGGGAGCACTATATTGGGAGCCAATAGTGATCGGGACGGTGGGGTTCCCAGGCGGTTCTCTGATATAATTGGTGTGTATATAAGTACCATCATTTTATTTGCATTGAGAGCTTTCCCACACAACTGTACAACTAACATAGGTAAAATTTATCTCGTAGAATAGGAGATGCTGTATATATTCCCGAAATCTATCTACGAGCGAAGAAGGCTTGGATATGCATGGCAATTCCTTTGGGGATCGGATAACCGGTAATCACAATATTCCCCTCCTATAGCTCTAAATGTGTCGATCAACCGTTACGTCTTACTCCATTAAACGAAACGGGGGAGATTAATATGACTAATAAGTATAATGCAAAGTCGATTTCATGGAAGAGCTGGCCAATTGCAAGGAGGCGAGGGAGCTCTGGCAACTAACCAATATGCCTAGAAGTTGAGAATATTCGGTTTTAAGGAGAGTCGACTAATCCTGGGCGCTCTTAGGAACGCAGGTATCCATAGTTAAGTTAACTTCTATAAAGGATTTTGAAACCCGTTTGCATTGCGCACTGTTATTAGAGATATCCTCAACCTACTCGCGTTAGATTACTGAGTATCTATGGTTACCCTCCAGGCCAGGCCGCCTCACTTCTCGCATTCTTTGTCTCGGTGTCCACTCAGCGGAGGCCAATTGACTGTATTACGAGGCTGGTGGCATCATGGGTAGATTTGATCCCCCCAGAACTAAAAACGTAGTTCGATAAATCCGGATCTCCTAGGAGAAGAATTGAGGAAGCTGCACAAATTACCTAAGTAGTAGCTAACCAAATGGTATCTGTTATCAAGTATTGATAATTGCCAAGAAACGGGTTTGCGGATGTTCTAATGTCTTCAGCCTCAAACGAGGCTAAGGAAAAACCTGGGGTAGTTAGCCTGTGGAGTTAGTTTGTGGAGTTCCGGAGAAGGGTGTATCTATAAGTTGCTTGTGACCAAGCGTCGATTGGGGAAAAAAAACATTTCAAACTTCAAATAGTTCTTCTCATTGATATCATATGCATACTTCCCATTAGCTGATATTTAGTAGCTTTTTAAAACTCGACTAGATACCTATTGGCATTTTGTTATCTTGAATCGCAAAAATGTCTCACGTCCCAGAAAATATGAGGAAGAACGATCCGGCTGTATACACCTTATCCGAACAGGTATCTCGTGTCTCCCTTGGTGGCATGTATGATAACAGTGAGAGTCTTAGAGGCGCTGTAAGTCTATACGATTCTTGCTTCTCAGAGAATCATCTTTTCCCCCTACTAACGTAGTATCTTACATATCAGCCATCCAGAAATGAAGCCTCCGAAACCCACGCCGCCAACCAGCGTTATGAAAACCACGCTGCCGAACCTCGAAATCCCAACGCATTTATGACCACAGATGTGGGTTCGTACGGTGCATTCGAGAACGCCATCTCCGAAGCAGAATATGCAGACCCCCGAAAGCGAAAGGCAATCTGCAGGGCCTGTCGTTTCCAAATCGACCCTGACAAACCAAGTTTCCAATGTCTAAAATGCATCAACTACATCCTCTGCGGAGAATGTTACATGGGCATGTTGACATCACCATCCGGATTTGCGAATAACCATGTGAAGGATGAAAATGCAGTTGACGATCATAAGTTTGAGGGAATACCGCCGGCGAATCTGTTAATGCGCGGTGGGAAGAAACTGCATTGGGAGCAGATAATCACTCCGCAAGGCGAGGTTTCGATGCTATTCTTTGATGTTATGGATGCGTGGCTGGAGTATTTGGACGAGTATCACTCGCCCGGGGTTAAGCATATGGTTTCTGCGACCGCTTTTCTTCATACCGGGGACATATGGGTTCCGATATCTAAAAGGGGACCGCTGGCTATAGAGGCGCAGTTTGGGGATCAGTTGACAAAAGGTAATGGTGAAGTCCTACATACTGCTTTGGTGGTTCTGTTCCACAGCGTACACTGTACTAACAAAACCTTACAATTAACTAGCCGACGTTTCAAAATCTTTCCCTGAAACTCTTCGCTCGCATTTTATCTCTGGCGGGGTCGAATTTTACGACTACTGGACCCCTCCGCGGGATTGGGAGCCCGAAACATCGACTCTCGTCCGGCGGTTTACCAGAGACGACAAAGGGCCCTATCTTGACCGACGAGGGATCTACGAAGCGTGGTTCTTGTCTTTGCTCAGAGATCCGGACGATTTATATGGGAACTTCATTGCTATGCTTGACTATATGCCAACTCAATATTCAAGCAGGCTCCCACCGGGAAGACCGCATAGAGCGTTATTCCCAGCACCAGTTCTGGATAGGGGAGAATACGGGGTTTACGATTTGAAAGATACCAACTTGACCTTTTATAGGTTTCCTCCGGGGAAAGAGTTGTTCCCCAGGGTACGTAGCCCGATGAGGCGTTAAGTAGATCGGCGCCGAGCCATTGTCGCGTGGAATGCACATGTACTTGATTGTCAGCTTGAAAGCATCTCGCTCCCTCTTTGTCTGGCGTTTTTGGAAATCTACAACATGAAAAGATATTTCCCTCTTGCAACTTTTGTAGAGAGCTTGTAAATAATATCATCTTGTAGAAAAGGGCTCAGGTTCTTGGCTTTTGCCCTCGTAGACATATACGGACACTTAATATCTGTCCGATTTTTTTCAAGGCTAGTCTGAAGGCTGCCTCATGACCACCAGGAGGCCACTCACATGATGTCTCCTTCTTTCACACTTCGAAAACAGTCTGCTCACGTAAATAATAACAAATCTAAAGATTACTCACCGGCCGACTTCTTCCACCCGAATATCATATGTGATAAATCCTGCGGCATCTGGCTCAGGCGACCATACCCCCGCGTCGACCCCGAGTGCATGCACCAACTCATCATCTCCTACCTCTGCGAAAATGATTACACCCGCCCGAATCTCCTACGCGTCCCACCTCCCAATATTGCGGTCTTAGTCGATGTATGCTCCTACATATTCTCAGCGCGCATAACCTCCCTTTTCCGACAGGATATGGAGTCCTACTGCGAATTTTACGGTGAAGAGACGACCAAAAAAGGAGGGGTGGCGCATACTTTACTCGTGTTCCCTAGCTGCGGTGCAGGTATAATAGATGACCGACATGCGACACTTGAAGAGTGGATCGGAGTTATGGTTAATATAGTTTGTAAGGAATATAATTGGAAGATGGAGATGATGAAGATGAAAGTGGCTATTAGAGCTGCTGGAGTGGTGCAGAAGGGGTCGGCTTGGGCGAATATGAAGGAAGGGGTTCTGAGGACTATTGGGGTGAATGGTGGGCTTGGATTGAGGGGGGGAGGAGGTTGGGGGGTCGCTGCTTGGGTGTATAGTAACATCAAAAGGTCGAAGCAGTAAGCGGTCGATGCAATGGATTTTGAAATTTTCATATATATTTATTTCGAGAGGGGCATTGATGGTATGTTTATTAGATATATAGTAAGTTGTAGGTATATAATTTGATCTACAATGGTTTCCGGCCTAGAGTCTAGGATTCACTTCGACATCTACATGATCGTGTTTTCAACTAGTATCCTTTAGTGACGCGATAACCGCAATTGGCAAGCGAAATGATACTACCCAGCCGTCTATTGGAACGCCCAAGTCTCCGACAAGACCAAGAAGTCGAAAAACGCGTTGACGATGTTGTATTTATTGATAAGCCCTACCTAACGTTACTATTTAAAAGCCAAAAGAGCTCTTCGACGTCACCGCACTTTCTGCTTCGAGTAGGCAATACCCGAAAGCAGCAGCTGGCAATTACCGTTCCTGACAAGGCTCCGATGGCGAAAGCTTCTGGAATGTTGACGTGATGATAAATCTCAACGAAGGAGGACGGAAAATGCAAGGGCGATGTCCTATCATTTGTCTTGTAGGAAGGAACCGGCAGCAAAAAAATGATTAGAACCTGTCACATTAGTCAGCCGTACATCCGTCAGCATGTGAGTCGGGTAGCGGCTCTATTGGTCAATTAAGACGTAGGGCAAATCTCTTGCATATAGCATCTGCAAGATTAGACGGGATCCCCGGCATGTTTGTATTTCTTGGATTGGAAAAATTTGCTGAAATTTTTGTTAGAGCGAGAGAGCTGCTGCTTTGGTGGTTGGCGTCCGTGGATCAGATGCCCTTCCACCGGGGAACCCAAATTTGGAATCCGGGGTAATGCAACTAGGTTTGGGAAGGTCTAGGGATAGCTTTATATACCGTAAGATAGCGGACTCGGATGAGATATCGAGAGCGGACGACTGACACAACGCACGGTCGGAGCGAGGTTTCCTGTTGGGAGTTGAAGATACCAAGACGGCGGACGGCATTTTAATTTCTGTGTAACATGACGGACACGTACACCGCGCCGATACCGCTTCGTTTCTGCATGTCAGTCGGGACGAGGGCGAAGATTTGAAGCTGAGGAATGCATTGTCCTTGCACACGACGACACTGGTATCGATGATAGGATATCAATATCTTGATAAAGGGTCGCATTAGTGGCTTTATGCGTGCCAGAGCTCGAATGCGCCCACATATTAGTGCGAAAATCCACCGAAAAGCTATCGCACTGTGCATTTAGTCTCCGAATACGTCGGATCACATCCGTTCTTCTCTTAATTTGAAGATGTGCACGAGACTTTAAGAGCTCGAATTAGTCTACTAGTACGAACTGTTATCGATATATACCAAGGAATTGTGAGAGCTCATCGAGTAATAGAAACTAAAGTAGTGAGGCTGACCTGCTCACATTGGCTACGCTGTGGATGGCTGTTCTATCTGCTCGGTAAATGATCGATATCACAAAATCCTATTGATAGATGTGAAACGCAGCGATAAGGAAAACAAGCTGTTTTCTAGCTGCAGATAGCCTTCATTCCGAATCAACTGGATCTGGAGATGATGACTGACCCCGTGCATCATGAGGAACATGAACCATTTCATTACGTTTCTGTTATGTCACGAAGAGCTGCTCAACAGCGTCTGTGTTGCTTGACGTTGGATACAACTCTTTCTGCGGATAATTTCTTTTTCAGCTGCTGAAGACTTAGATTCGGCCGTGCCTTCGGGTGGGCCAGAATGTCCCGACATTGCACACCCTCCTGCTCACAAGCGTGCAAATTCAGAAGAAAAAAAAAGTTAACGTTAACTGACAACAGCAAGGGCGCAGGCCGTATTAGTAATTTGGCGCTGGGCCCAAGGTCGCAAGGTTTAGCCGTCGGATGTAAACTGTCTGTTGGGCTAGATTGCTAATCGAAGACCCTAGATAGTACGGAAATAGGAAAGGAAAACGAACGAAAAAGGGAGCATGAACTATCAGCGTGGCTTGCACCCTGCTCGGAGCTTAGGTTTCGCCATCACGCAATGTGGATTTCTAATTGTACTATATTGTATAATCGAGCTCACCTTCGAGCCAAAGGATATAAATTGAAGACGCTATTTTGAATAGGAGGCGGTTGTTTTCACTTCTCTTCCCCAGATTTCTTTTCCTACTAGCCTCGAACATTAACTATTAGACCGACCTGCTTATAACTAGACCGACCTCTCCTCAAGATACCCGGTCTCCTTCTTTACTTGTATTACTACACCTTAGACTTCTTTATTAGAGCGCGCGGTATCAATCCAATAGATAGCTGCCAGCTTTTCTCGAGATATCTGTGCATTGCATACATCTCGTTACACCGTTATCAAATTATATATCTGTTATAAATACCTCACCTCTTTACCAGCCCTCGGGATTCCAAGCCGTCTTGTCGACAACTACCCCAGGAATTCTCTATTTAGAACGGCCCTAGTTCTTTCTTCCTTGGTCTCATCTCTATCAGGCCATCTAGGTCGTATTCGATTGTTTTAGCTTTATCTACCATCCTCAGTTCTTTTTTTTTTTCATTATTTTTTTTTTGCAGAGATTTCACCATTATTAAGCTTTGTTCGCTATTCGACCAACAAGGAGTTTAATCGTTTCGTCCTTTCAGACGACTCGCCGCCACCTTACAATCAATTCTCTCCCCAAGAACCTCAAAACCTCAATCAAAATGACCCAAGATACCCTTAACAAAGTCGCTGCCGATACTTCTTCGACCGAGAAGACCCATCTCCCCAAAGCGCCAATGAAGTTCGCAACTCGAGCAGTTCATGCTGGTTCGCCACATGATCCGGTTACCGGAGCAGTCATTGAACCTGTAAGTTGCCGCCATATTCTACGCCGCCCAACACACCACCGCAGAAAAATTGAAAAATCTATTCCGATGTGCATCTTGCTGACAAAGACCTGTTCTAGATCTCTCTTTCGACCACATTCGCCCAGAAAGCTGTCGGAGCTCCTGTCGGCGCATACGAATACTCTCGCTCTGATAACCCTAACCGTTCCAACTTCGAAAAGGCGGTTGCTTCCCTTGAGGACGCTCGATATGCCCTTGCATATTCATCCGGCTCTGCCGCCACTGCCAACATCCTCCAATCCCTTGCCCCGGGATCACACGTGATCTCGGTCAGCGACGTCTACGGTGGTACCCATCGATACTTCACACAAGTCGCGGCTGCCCATGGTATTGCCGTGACATTCTCCGGCAGCATTGAAGTCGACATCAATGATCTTGTTAGGCCGGAGACCAAGCTTGTTTGGATTGAGACACCGTCGAATCCTACATTGACATTGGTTGATATCCGTGCTGTTGCTGAGGCTGCACATGCTTATGGTATTAAGGTTGTTGTCGATAACACCTTTATGAGCCCGTATGTGCAGAACCCATTGAAGCACGGTGCGGATATTGTTGTACACTCTGTTACAAAATATATCAACGGACATTCGGTATGTTTCGCTCCCCGAAATTCTTAAAATGTTGAATCATTTGCTAACATGGTTCATTAGGATGTTGTTATGGGTGTTGCAGCTTTTAACGATGATACCCTCTACGCTCGTCTTCTGTTCCTTCAAAATGCCATTGGCGCTGTTCCGTCGCCTTTCGACAGTTGGCTCGCCCATAGAGGTCTTAAGACCCTCCATCTCCGAGCTAAGGCGGCTACTGAAAATGCAACTGCTGTTGCCACCGCCCTAGAAGCTTCTTCCCAGGTCATTGCAGTCAACTATCCTGGCCTTAACTCTCACCCACAGAGATATATCGCCATCAAGCAACACCGAAACGGAATGGGAGGTGGAATGGTTAGCTTCAGAATCAAGGGTGGAGCTGAAGCCGCTAAGAGATTCTGTCAAAAGACAAACATCTTCACACTTGCTGAGTCACTAGGTGGTGTCGAAAGCTTGTGCGAGGTCCCATCCAGCATGACTCACGCTGGTATCCCACGAGCAGAGCGAGAGGCCGCTGGTGTGTTTGACGATTTGGTCAGATTGAGCTGCGGTGTTGAGGACAGCGAAGACCTTGTCGCCGACGTCATAAACGCTTTGGAGGCTGTTGCACAGGAATTCCCTGATAAGGAGTAAACATCTATCGACGCAATGTATAAACTTGTACTTGTAGCGCGGCATGGGGGTTTAAGGGCGGGGTGGTTGTATGCTAGACGTCTACGGGTTTGTGCTTTTTCACCATTTTGGGTTTTAGCATTGGTTACCTACGGTACTACCACGCGGTAGCTGGGGCGTTCATAGATAGCATCTTGAATATGCTGTTGTCTGGTTTGATAGAGGAGTTTTTGCTGGGTCTTTGTTTATTTGACATTTGTATGTCATGCTGTACTTTTTAGCTTTGTATTTGATATAACGAATACCATATATATTACTGTTCACAAGCATTTATATCGTCATGATTTGCCAAGCTAGTAAACTTACTGAGTCAAGAGCTGCTCTGCTTACTGAAAGGGGCTCGGAGTCATAGTAGTGTGCTGGTTCTGGCATCAGACAGTCGACAGATGGTAGAGCGACAGTGCTCACGTGATGACTGATTAGGGCTGTTCTGGCGGTTTGGAGCCGCAACGCCAAGGGTTCCACCCCACCACAAAAAATTATCTTTTCAACATCTCCTACACAACCCTCCATCAAAGACTCATCAAAGACTCATCATCAAACAACCATCCGAAGAACATTGGAAGATCCAGTCTCCGGTCATTAGAAACGGTTAAATCGATTGAATCTCCTGTTCATATCAACCACAACAATCATCGTACGTTTATATTCCCCCCTCCCTCTCGAGCTCGACGGTCCGGTAGAGGAAGTCGCCCTTTCGGTTCCGACTTCGATATTGGACAACTTTTATTCTAACAAAGAATTTTTTTCATCGCAATAGAAAAATGAAGCACCTTGCAGCCTACCTCCTCCTCCAAACTGGCGGTAACGCCTCTCCATCCGCTGGAGATATCACCAAGCTCCTCGAGTCCGTTGGTATCGAAGTCGACAGCGACAGACTTGACAAGCTCCTCTCTGAACTCGACGGCAAGGACATCAACGCTGTATGTAACACCTGTGCCACGAGATAAATCTCTGTAAGGATAAAGTACTAACACAGCCGTAATATAGTTGATCTCCGAGGGTAGCTCCAAGCTCGCCTCCGTCCCATCCGGTGGATCTGGTGGTGGTGCTGCCGCTGCCTCTGGTGGTGCCGCCGGTGGTGCCGCTGCCGCTCCAGCTGAGGAAGAGAAGGAAGAAGAGGCCGAGGAATCTGACGAGGACATGGGTCTCGATCTCTTCGGTTAAACGAAGATATAAATCGAAAATCTCCGTCAAATTGTATTCCCTGTCTCTTGTCTTCCCTCTCTCACATTTCTTTTCGATCGTATATATGTTCTGGGTTCCTTTTTTTTACAACCACAGTTTACCTTTCATGGTACACGTCACGTAAAAGTGACAGTTCCTTGGTATCCTATATGACAATTATGGAATGGAGGAAGGAATAGTGGGGGGGATTGGGATTCATGTATCTTTGTTGCATATGTGGATACCGTCGCTTATGAATTAATGAACGAATGGAAAGAGAGACGATATGAACAAGAAACTTTGGTTCCCAAATACAGTAGATACCGTAGATGTTCGCGAGTACCTAGCGCCGACAATATGATACCAACAGGTGTCGATATCGAGCGATATCCCGCCTCGACGCCTGCATCGCTTGCATAGTCACGTGATGAATTACACTTCCTGTTTGGGAAAACACAGTCCACCAGCGAAATTTTGACGCCAAGACTTCGAACCACAAGCCTGCACACCTCCAACTCATCCACATCTCAACATCGAAATCCGACCTCCATCAATCATCGACAACCGACCTCTCTCCGACAAGCCCACCCAACCTTTATACCCATTTCCCGGTAAAATAAACCACATCAATCGCCATGGCTGACGAAGAATATGTACGTTCCGACTTCTCTCGCGATATACTGCCGAACCTAACCCCCTCGCTGGATGGCTTCATCGAGATTGTATATGCTAACTGGTTTGCAATATAGGACGCTGAGCACGCCGCTGGTATGTCTATGGATCTTAATAACACGTCCGATTTCCTCGGATCGTGAATATAATGTAAAGGGGACTGTCTAACCCTATATTGCTCTTATAGAGCTCAAGAGAAAGAGAGCCTTCCGCAAGTTCTCTTACCGAGGAATCGACCTTGAGCAGTATGTATCCTCTGCTCACTTGAATAATATCGTTCCTTTCTCCTAAAACCTTTTTTCGTGCAGACTCCTCGACCTCACCTCCGAACAACTTCGCGATGTCGTCCACGCTCGTGCCCGCAGAAGGTTCAACCGCGGTCTCAAGCGCCGCCCAATGGGTTTGATCAAGAAGCTCCGAAAGGCCAAGCAGGAGGCCAAGCCAAATGAGAAGCCCGACATTGTCAAGACCCACCTCCGTAACATGATCGTTGTCCCAGAAATGATTGGCAGCGTCATCGGTATCTACTCTGGCAAGGTCTTCAACCAGGTCGAAATCAAGGCTGAGATGGTTGGACACTACCTCGGAGAATTCTCCATCACCTAGTACGTTTCTATCACCTATTGCAGATGAATAAGAGAGTCATGGTTTACTAATAAATGTCACCTTTACAGCTCTCCTGTCAAGCACGGTCGTCCCGGTATCGGTGCCACCCACTCTTCCCGTTTCATTCCCCTCAAGTAAACGAAAAAGAAATCAATTATACAACCTTTTTTCTCTCTCATACACTTTCTCCTCTTTCTTAACTACATAATGTCGTTTACTAGTCCGCATAATACGATATAAAGGGACGTTGTTTCCTTCTTTTTATGCATTACGTGGGGATTTGGGAACTTCGCCGGGTCTTTCGGGGGTCTTTTTTTCTTTTCGACTTGTATATTTTACGACCAGAGATGAATTTGATAAGCTCATGCGGACAGTGATACCGTGTGATGCGTGTGATACAAGAAAATTGCCTTGCTAGACGGCTGTAGATGTGATTGGCTTGTAAAATCCTTGCCCTAGGCTCGAGATCCGAAAGTAAACTTGCTCCCGTGCAGAAACTAAAGCCTTTTCTGGGAGCCATTATTACGTCCGATTTCTTGAATAGCTATCTTCAATAAACACCCCTCCAGGTTCATTCATGCCCATGGAACTCGAGCACTGGCACGACGTGATTATGGCGCCCCTTATCCCAAGTCCGTCAAGTGCACCAAGACTCTTCAGACAACCTCGACCTGCACTCAACATCAGGGCGAAAAAATATCCAACAAGGTCAACACTTGATAATTGTACGCTTCTGATGTGAATGCAGTTTACGATAGATTAAATTGACTACATATACCATCTATACTCTCCTCACTTCTAATCCGATGGAGATACGAGCACCTAGTAATTGGGTTAAATTTCCGAATACATAAAGAACCCTTCAACCTCATGTTTTATATCATATTCGACCTGAATAGTTGGTTTGGGGTGTACATATTAGTATCTGCCTGAGTCCTTGACAGAGCAACGAAGCAGTCGGGTAATATTGTAACAAGGACAACGGCTCCGGACCTTATTGCCTTCCTTGTTAGTCAGCTAATCGCCCTTTCGATCATTTATTTACGTATCATAGTTTAACTTTACGATAGTGTAAGCTCATCGGTACTAGTTCTCCACCTCATAAGCTTCAAATGAGATATTGAGGAACTACAAAATAGCTCACAGGTACAATGTTGTCAAGATCAAAATTACATGGCGTCGATTTCAGAAACTCATTTCTTTCTTGACCTTCGAAACACGGTTCTGTCGATTCAGATATGGTGTAGGTTTTGCTGCGAACGGAAATTATTTCTTTTTACCAGGCTCGGATTATCTTAGACGTCGTTGCGAGGTGTATGTAAGATGTAAACTGAAAAAAGGACGGGATTCAATTGAGGCCTATATTTGCGACTAACAGATAAACGAATGATATTCTGAAGTTCATATCGGCCTTATTGCCAATTGTATATTGTCTTTGGAGGCGATGGCCACTACGGTGGATAGCATAAAAAAACGAGTGTCTTCAGGTCAAAATCATTGCAGCAGTCTGTCCATACACACGTTAACAATAGAACAATCCCAGGACATCGAATGGAATATACATGCAGCCTTTGGTATCCGGCATGCATCTGCAACATCAGATTATTCGGGGATAGGTACCAAAGTTGGATCGTTCGGGTTCTTTGTGAGCATAATTATCGTCTCTCGAACTTCCAATTGATTCTTTGTTTATCCAGTTTAAATAATCCAATCCTAAAAGCCAGGGGGAGCGGCTGCTTGTGATACAGCTGATAAAGGGAGTGCAATTACTGATGAGGAGGTAGCACAGGTTTCAGTTTGGGCCCGAAAATTCGTCATCAAGGGTAATAATGCTTGGAAAGAGTCCTCGGCTTGCTGTGTTAGTGATTCAACATAGCCATGGTCTACAAGTACGTCAGCAAGGTTAGGCATGAGATAAAATCAAGTGAAGTAGTAATACATCGAACGCCTACAAATTATGAAGATGTATGTACTTATATCGCATTCTACAACCTACGAAGGCTACTTATAATTAAGTTGATAATTGAAATTCTGTTTCTCTCTTCTTTGCGGGCCACTTATTTATTTTGTACACCCCGCTCGATCGCGATCGCAATCTGACCTGCTGCGTGGCGTTTGTCATGCGGCAGTTCATTCGTCTTGGGTGTTGCGATTCTTTGAATACAATCCTGGGATCCCTGCTCGCCTGTGAGCTTCTTTCCTGGTATGGAACCTATCTCGGATCCTGGAGCGTATTTGCTCTCTTCAGCGCTAGCCGGGAGTAGCTATCGATATATATCGATGTACACCTCTTTCTCGGGAATTCATTGGAGCATTTAACTTCAAACATCCTTTCAAAAAAAGGGTACTACCCCGCTGGGTTCCGTACGCGTACCTACATCGCGATCAATAAATCAAAAATATGGCGACTCTTGCAGCCTTGCCCACCGAGGTCTTCGGCCAAATCGCAAGTCATCTACCCCGAAAGAGCCAACTTCTTCTAAGGCAATGTTCCAAACCCTTCGAGCGCATGTCCGATAATGACATGCTATTCAAGACACAACGTTATTACCACTCCATTATCGACTGTCAAGCTTTGGTGGCTTTCGCGACAGACCCCGCACACGCAAATGCAAGGCGCAGATGCAAAACACTTGTTATTGATTCATTCTCTCCTGACTCCATGAAGATTCGCTGCAAGGTCAGCTCGGAATCCACAATAACGGTCCAACTTACGACTCCTCGGCTAGAAAATCGGCGAATTATCGAGCTTCTCACAACGGCGCTGGATAATCTACCCAGTCTCGAATGTATCGAGTTCTCCGCTGTGACGAATGCTCAGAGTATTCCAATTGCAATCTTCCAGTCTCATTACCCATCGCTGGGGTTGGATCTTCGGGATGAACAGCTAGCGAAAGAGTTTAGGTTAGGGTATCGGAAAGCGAAAGCATATGAGGACCCTCCTGAAGATGAGACATTTCGAAATACCATGGAGGCTGTCGCACAATCCTTTTGTCAATTGAAGGCTATTCGTTTCCCGGAGCTCACAGATTTAAGCAGATGGGAATGGGAAGGAATATATTCTATGTCTAGGGGTAACAATCCAACGACTCAGTGGTTCTGCGATGAAGGACGAATGGAAAGACTTCAGCCTAGGCTTCAGAGTCTAAAAAAACTTGAGCTTTCGATTAGAGCGCGGAGCGATAGTGATCACCATGATGTCACCCGCGATTTCGAGAATGCGCGGCCCGGAATGAGACGGTTCTTGGAGACAATGCCTAATGTCGAGGAGTTACGGCTCAAAGTTGGCCACCTAAGCAGGCTCAATGTACCCCCAAGCAGGAGAAGGAAACCTCCCAGGCCGTTCCCTACGAATCCAATCGACGTGGGGTCTCTTAAATTCAGAAATCTTCGGATTCTATCCCTCATGGAACAAGCTTTTGTTGAAAGCGAGCTCTCCGCGTTCTTAACTTCACACAAGGACATCCTTCGCAAGGTTGAATTAACCAATTGCGTTCTTCACTCCGAATATCAGATATGGTCAGGCATATTCAAACTCCTGGAAACGGATCTTTCTTTATGGTCATTTGAATTCCAAACCGGATACCCCAGGATGGATTACTATGCGATGGAACAACTAAGAATCGTCCCATGGTTCCGAGTTTATGGAAACGTACGAACACAAGATCATCGCTGCGAGCTGTTCCCTAAAGACGAGGGGCACAGAACAGTCAATCGACAACGGATCAGCTTCGAACAGGCAATGCAAGTGGTGACTAGGCTTGAAGATAAAATTATCCTCGAGAACGACACCGGGTTAAACGCTAGGAACAAAGACGCTGCCAATAAAATGGAAATACTCGATCAGGGTAGATCACCGGATTACCCTGAGGCGCAGTCGCCGGACTATCATATACAACTGTTGATGCTAGAGTTGTCAAATCGTCAAATTCTCACGAGCTTTCGTGGTATTCAACCGAAACATATTGAAGCCGAGCTTATAGCGCTTGGTGTTCAAGGGTTTGGCAGTTAAACTAGGAATTCATTCTCATCTAATGGGCTTATCTTACTATATTACGATAGAGCTGTCTGGGCTGGGTCTAATGAAGTAATTATACGGATTACAACATATTGTGCAGTCTATCGTGTCCAGCTAGTATGTATACCTCTCAACAATCAGGAGAACGGAGCAGAAAACAATCAGACGTCAAAAGTGAACACTTCTGCATTGGATCTCTCTAGTAGCCCTCGGCATGAGTCTCTGAGATTCTAGAATAGGGTCTCTAGAAAACAAAATGTCAACAGAATGGTCCACGCATACAAATCTCCAGAGAATATCATGCCAAAGTTATTAGATAGCTCATTCATGATATAAGCAGTCCATACTATGATACAGTTTAATACAACAAAGAACCAAGGAGATTCGTAAAAATTTGTAGAATTAAGATCCAGACCTCACCCGGTTAAAGGGGACCGGTAAGGTTAGCCTCCCTAAAGGCATACAAGCCTTAAGGACGTACCTATCAATCGGAAAAGGCCAAAAAGAGCAGAAACATTTATGATCCGGAAAGAAGCAGGCTGCACATGGAAAAAAAAAAAAAAAAAAAAAAACATTCGAATTCAATAAAACAGAGCAGAAGAAGAAGGAGGGGAAGAGGAAACGCCTGAATAAAAAAGAAGCAAATCCCTATGCTTTCGTAACGGAGGAGGCGGAGGAGGAGGGCACAATATACATGTTGAGCGCAAGGACTCATCAGAGGAGTAGTGAGGTTAGAGGAGTAGAATTTACACGTGATGTAGACCGAAAGAAGCGTCGCAAAAGACGAAAGATCGCGAAATCCGCATGCAAGAAGTATTAGAAAAAAAAGACCGAAGATAACATGCTCCAGTTCAAAAGTACCCGATAGTATAAAACGCCGTTATAGGTAGGAAGAATATAACATGTTGAGAAGGGAAGAGAAAGGTAAGAAATCATGAGACTGAACAGCAGGCCAAAGAACTCAAGATTTTTATCGCCGTTAATTTCGTGGATATCCGAAAAGAGAGAAAAGAGACCCAAAAACTAGAAGAGAAATCGTAACCAAGAGTCTAAGAAATGTCGCTTCATTTACTTCCCATAGGGCCGATAGGCAGGAGCACCACCGACTTGCATCCGTCTGTCAATGGGCGGCTGCGCGACATAGCTTTGAGTGGGAGGAGGAGCGAATGAGAGTGAACTGATAGTGGGTGATTGTTCTAATTTTATAGGAACCCGCTTATGAACTGGCTCTGCAAGAAGGTCGAAACCTTGTGTCAAGGGCTTTGAACTGGCTTTGCTCTTGCCAGTTTTGTTTACCCTCGGAGACGAAGGTGTCGGGGCCTTTTGGGCTTGACGGAACGAGTTGAGTGGTTGCGGGATCGGGGAGGGAGGACTGCGAGGGTGCCTGGTTTCAGGGTTAAGAGCATGAGATGGAGAAGGCTGGAAAGCATTTCCAAGCTGAGGTGGAGGGGCCAGAGCTTTCGCTGGCCGAGGGCTGTATGCTGAAGGAGGACCGAACGTGGACATTTGGGGAAGACGACTGGGTCCGGCTTGTGAGGGTGTAGATGTTGGGAAGTGCTGGGGAGGAGGAGGGAGGAGAGAAGGGGCCGGGATTGGGATTTGCGTAGGGACCAACTGAAGACGGCAGCAATCGGATCTTGTCAGCAAGCCCGAATCTTCGTTCAGGTAGAAAAGAATCGCTCGCACTAATATCAGTATGATAGGATTCTTCTACGCACCCCCATCGCTTCAAGATCGGCCCGCACTTCGTCTGCCGAGGCACCCGTAATAGTAGGGGCTGCAGGGAAGCCAACATGCTTTGCAATCCCTGATAGAAGTGAAACTTCCGCGTTGTATCGGCTCCTATGGTTGATTTGTGTCGAGGGAGATTTCGGTATCCTGTAAACGTAATCTGGGGTTTTCGAGTTAGGACATGTCTCCAGTTCTGTTATGACCCGGTCAAACTCACCACTGAGGCTCGTATCTGCTGCTCGTCTTTCCCGATGGATTGCCCACCATTGGGTATTTGCTTCACTGAAACATTTCTCTCTCGTTTCTCGGATCTCTTGGTTGTATTGAGCCCAAATGGCTGCCCTGTTGGCTATTCTTTCCACTTCTGCGGTTTGCTTTTGGAAACCTAACAAAATATTTGCTTTCTCTATCTTCTCTTTTTTATGGGCTTCGATGGATTGGGACATTAGCACCAACTCCGGATGCGAACCGTCGTATAACATAGCAATTTCTTTATCGATCTCGGCGACTCTTTCCTCGACAATCCTAAAATCACATTAGCATCAACGGTGCTGATATTCGCGGTTGGTGAACTTACTTGTCCCTGAGCTGTGCAAACAGTATCTCAATCGCGGCGAGGTCTTCTGCGGCTTGTCTTTTCGTCCTGCTCATTTCATCGGCTAGAGAGTGTTAATTTGTGGGTCGTCTAAGCAAGTGCTCTGATCGGGTGGACGGATTACCTTCTTCATCATCCTTGTTCTGATGGTTGCTGTCCGCTGCGTCCGTGTCTCTTCCATCATCGGCATCCTCGTCTAGATCTGTATCAGGGACCTTGGCCGCGAGCTTCTTTGGCGACAAAGCCGCGCTCGCTAATTTTTGTTTGCTCTTGCCTGGCGACCGCTGGGCAGGTCTCGGCGACTCATCTTCATCTTCGGCACCCGAATCGTCTTCAGCGTCCGACACGTGGCCGTTGGTTGACGGGAGGGTCGGATGTTTCTGGTGCTTGTTCTTGCCGTCCTCATCTTCTTCCTCATCTTCTTCGTCATCAGAGGCTTGTGACTTGATGTCGACATTGACCTTCTTCTTTGGTGGGTCTTCTAGATCTGAGATCTCCATGATATCTTTATTTTCTTCTTCCTCATCTTCGTCATTGAGGCCTTCATTTCGCTTCCTTTTGCGAGGGGAAATGACCGGTGAGCCGGCAATGGACCCCTCGGGTGTGAGCTGTTCGATAGCGCCTAGTGTCATCTCTCGGTCGGGTGATTTTGGGCTTTCTTGACCGGCGGTTGATAAGGGTGACGGACTCCGGGACGGCGATGTAAGGGTACTTGTGCCAATTGATTTTTTTGGGGTACTATAAGATGCTGAGTTCGCACTGTTACCTAGAATAGGCTTCTGTGGGGAAATATTTAGTCTCTCTGTCTCAGCCTCTGAATCATCAGAATCGAGTTCACTAAGGCTCGATGATTCCGGAGATTGGCCGTTCATGTATGGCCGTGAAATTGACGGAGGAGCGGAGGAGCGGTCTGGAGTAGGCCTATCGGATTCAGTGTTGCCCATTTCTAAGTCTTCCAGTGTTCTGGTGCCTTTGATGTCGGCCGAAGGGGTGAACACGGCGACGGAGGCCATTTGCTCCGAAGTTGAAGATGTTTCGGTGAGTGGAGATGATTTGTTATCTTCTTCGTCTTCTTCGGTGCTCCCTTTCTCTGAACCGTTTGGCCTTTTGGTGGATGTGGTGGTGGGGGGTAACACGTCTGTCGGCTCGACCTCTACCTCCGGGGCTTTGGAGGTTTGTTTTTTAGAGTTGGCTTTTGTAGGCTTGGGCTCCGGGACGGGAGTAGTATCGTTCTGTATCGATTTGTTTTCCACGCTCTGTGGCTCGCGATCTGGATCCGGCTCTGAGGCCGCTGGAGTGGGAGAAAATTTGGGAGTGCCGGTTGTTCTGGTGGTAGTAGTGGTGGGAGGAGGAGGCAATTCTGGAAAACAAACAGAGGTAAGCTTTTGTGGGTCCTGCCAGGAACAAAGGAATGCTATCTTGAGATAGACGTAATTGGGATGGGAACTTTGCATTGCCAGAGAAAGGCAGACTGCTTTGATGATGGGGAGCCGCCGCCTCCAGGGAGGAGTGTTCCGAAAGGCGCGACAGGGCAAAAAAGGTGAGAACGAGTTTTACCGACCTTCCTCGTCCTTCAACACGCTGGCCGTTTTGAATCTTTTGCTTCCACGACGTGAAGAGGTTCTCATAGTGGGATGCCTGGCGCTGAGAGAGGGTTTTGGTTCAGGAAGAATAGGGACGGGAGCGCCGACGGAGAAGAGGAGGAGGAGAGCGTTGATGGTGACGGTCTCAGTGGTGGTGGTGGTGGGTGACTTCCCGCGGTACTAGCTCAGTGACGAAGCAAAGAAGGCTTCCGGGGTGCTGAAGTGGATCATATACGGAATCTGCGAAGTGAAGGTGCTACAGATGACGGAGAAGAAGGGCAGGCTGGTGATTGAGCACCCGGAGAGAACGGTGAGGGCAGCAGCGGCGTGGAGATGTTCCTGTCGAAGAGGTGAACTCGAAGATGAAGAAGCGGTGGTGGTGGTTGGTGGTGGTGGTTTACCTGCGGACCTTTTTTTCTTTTGGGCAGCAAAAAAAGAGCAGCCCGAAAGATTCGTTCGTTCGTCCGTTCGTTTGGTTTGCTCGTTCCCACCGGGCGGAGGACTGGCAGGCTGTTATTACCTAACCAGACATGCAACTGCACAAACAGAGGGATGTCCTGACTGGTCTGATGATGATGGTGATAATGATAACGGAGAAGATGGAGAGGCTCTCCTGGTATCACTGTCTTTGTAATCCTCGTTTCCCCCGAGAGAGTGCGTCGAAGACAGATAGATGCATATCAAATCTCGCATCCACCGGTCTCCTTTCTCCTCTGCATTCAGCAGTCCGTCCAGATAATTCTCCAGTCCAGTTTCATGTTTCAGCAGCCTTCACGTTCAGGTACAAAGTACTTCCTGCGTTCGTTCGAAAAAAATAATAATACGTGCGACCGACTAAAGCCGAAGCAGACAAACCTTCACACGTCTGATCCCATTTAGAGCTGCGGCCCTTGGCCCTGCTCCAGGCCCTTATGTAAAAGTAAAGGCCCTTTGAACGATCATTCCCCCCGAGGCTAAATTCCCCTCCGTCTGTATAAGCTTTTGCTTGATCAGCTGGACCCGTCATAGGCCATTGTAACCACCGTTCCAAAAGGTACCCGACGAAGCAGCAGCACCGTGTACGCCGTCGCGAACGATAGCAGCGACCGCCTTCTGGTAGCGATAGGTAACGCATACCGAATGTGACCAAGTTCGTCATCTGATGAGCAGCCAGGGTGAGATGGCCTATGGGCCGAACCCCTGTCAGACTCATATGCGCACAAGCCTCCTTCTCAAGCCGCATTCTTCGCTCACATAAAATCATGTTGCCCTGCCCTTAAACCCGGTGCACCGACGCTGTACCTGTGGCTAGGATCTGGGGTGCTGGGTGACTTTGACATATACATGTAACTATGGTACGCATCATCCCAAGCATGGGAGCCGTTTTTGCCAGTTCGCGAATCGCATTGTTTCCAGCAACTGGTAGGGCTCAGCCACCGGCCGTGAACCGAGGGTATGATATCGAAAGGCCTAAGTATCCCGTAAAAGCCGTTAGCATTTCATCAAGTGGAGACAGGCCACTGACAGGCCATGAGCATTATTGAATAGCGTACCTGTTTTGTTCGCACGTTTATGCAACTGTTGGTGAAGTTGGTAGTCGCAGCCGTTGGAGAGCGCCTCATTGTTGGGTGGAGACACAGCCACATCGCACCCGCGCCACATTGCTATCGCGTGGCTGAAAGATCTCGAATTTTTCCCGTCGCTGTTTCTTCAACTGCGACAACGCTCAGTGCTTGATCACGACCACCATCCCCAACTTACCTACCATCACCATGTCGAAGAAGTCTAAGCTCGTCGAAGGGGAGGCAATTGATTCTAAGAAGGAAGACAAGAAGGAAAAGAAAGAAAAGAAGGACAAGAGCGACAGCAAGAAGGACAAAAGCGACAAGAAGGACAAGGCAGCCAAAGAAACATCAACGCCAAAGTCGCTTTTCAACGCCCCTACAAAGGCAGTAGATGACGGCCTTGCATCGCTGTTCTCCACAAATGTAAGAACTTCCTTCCTACACCAGGCCTCGATGTACACTAACAATTGCACTAGGCCGGCCCTGTGAAAATCGCCGTTATAAACTCAAGGCGCCCGGTCACACGAAGAAGGGAACGTGAAGACAACGAAAACGTATTAGAAGAGGAGGATGATGATGATGGTGAAGAGGAAATTCCATCAGAGGTCGCCAGTGCCTTGGCCGCCAGGAACGAGGCATTAAGTAAGGATAGGAAGAAGAAGCGGAAGAGGACTGCTGAACCCGAGATCGAGGACGTCTACATGGACAAGCTACGCGATGAAGAACCGGAGCCGAGAAAAAAGCAGAAGAAGTCGGCGGTAAAAGAGGCCAAGGAATCCAAGAAGGTCGATGGCGAGAATAGTGAAGACGAAGAAATGGTGGATGTAAACGAAAAGGAAGAAGATGTGGATGCCAATTCTGAACCCGAAAAAGAGGACGACGATGCATCGAGTGATGGTGAAGAGGGAGATGAAGACGAAAATGAGGACGATGAAGACGATGCAGAAGTAGAAGACGACGAACCACAGGAGCGAATACAGCACGAGACTGAGGGAGACCTTCAGAACCGAGAACTCGAGAAAGCAAACTGCACAGTATTCGTTGGCAACCTTCCATCCTCAATTATCACTGACAAGGTACGTTGCTGCTACACAAGTTGTTCGATAATCTAAGATGGCTTACTAACTATCTCTTTAGGCTCAACATAAAACTCTCCAATCCGCCTTCAAAACCCATGGCATAGTCTCTTCAATCCGCTTCCGTTCCATCGCCTTCTCCGACCAAATCCCCCGAAAAGCCGCCTTCATCACCAAAGCCCTCCATGTCGATCAAACCACCGTTAATGCCTATGTCGTCTTCAAGACCCCTGAGGCTGCTCGTTCATCCTTAAAACTAAATGGAACCGTGGTTTTGAACCACCACATCCGTGTCGACAGCGTAGCACATCCGGCGAAGAACGACTCCCGCAAATGTGTCTTTGTCGGAAACCTTGATTTCGAAGCTGCAGAGGAGTCATTATGGAAGCACTTTGGCACTTGCGGTAAAGTTGACAACGTAAGACTTGTCAGAGACGCGAAGACAAATGTGGGCAAGGGATTCGCATATGTACAATTCGCAGACGAAGTAGATGTCGAAAAGGCGTTATTACTTAACGACAAGCCAATGGAGGTAGAGAAAGGGAGGAAGAGGAAGTTGAGAGTAACCAGGGCCAAAAATATGCGCAAGAAGGCAGTGCCTGATTCCGCGCCGGGAGCCGCGAGATCGGTGAAGAAGAACGGCGTGTACGTTCCTAAAGCTGATCCAAGGCAATCAGGAGCCTCGGGCAGAGCCGGGAAGCTTTTTGGCAAAGCTGGAGGAGCGAAGATGAGAAAAATTGAGGATACAGGTGTGTATGAAGGCACAAGAGCAGCACCTGGGATGGATGTCGGGTTAAAAACTAGTGGATCTGGGAAGAAGAAAGGCGGAACGCGGGGAAGGAAGACAGTAAGGAGCGCAGCATGGAAGAAAAAGCCAGCGAAATAAGTGAATGGTGTGAATGTACGAGTAGATTGAGTGTAAGATACAGGGTACTTAGTTAACAATCATGTTGGGGCTACATCCAGACCATGATACCAACATCCCAAGCAATATTTGACGATGCGGACCCCAAAAGCCCGGGTGCTTCGCACTAATCTCGCGTTTCGCACCAAATCCTTCAATCCAACCTGTCATCAGTTCACCTATCATAGGGCCAAAATCGTTAGATATATCCCTTTCTCAAAACCTTAACAGACAAGTCTCCCTCAATATCTCATAATCATTGCAAAAACGCACATAGTCCTCCTTCTCACTCTTCCATTCTCCGCCCTTGATCAACTCCACAATTTCTGTAAACCCCTTCCCCTCAGCTATTTGAACCGCTGTCTTGCCGTCTTCGGTTTTCTGGTCCGGGTCTCCACCGTGAAGCAACAGCGTCCTTACGGCATCCGTATGTCCAAACGTGCAAGCGATATGGAGAGGAGTGTACCCGCCGCAGCCTGGCGAGTTTGGAGATTGCGATTTTGAGACGAAATGAATTATATCGTCAACGTTGCCGTTTTTAGCGGCGAGGAAGATGGAATTGGGATATTCGGAGGTGTTTGTCGATGCCATTTCGGTTGAAATCTTGAATGGTTGAATGGAACAAATGTGAAGACCTCACTGCAATGGCTTTGAGGAAGTTATATATCTTGAGTATAACGTTATAGCTTATCGAGGACCTCTGATTTATACTTTGGAAGGGCTGAACGTCGGAGTAACAATTTGACCGAAATGGAGGGACCCGAACTACACGCGTCTTGAACGTGCAATTCCAAACGCGTACTAAACGTGAAAACCAGTGACTTTGGCCAATTTAATCTCGAGTGGCCAATTAATTATGGAGTCTCTTAGTTACCTAGCGTTGGTGCCTTGATCCGAGCAGCATATGCACATCCATCCTCTGCATGCTGCAAAGGAATCCGTCCATCTCGATATCTCGGTCCCTTGCATTCAGCCGAACCCCGCAGCTAAAAAACCCGATATGGCCTCGAGACGAGAGTTCAATCGATCCAAATATTTCAGCCAAAGAATTCAGGCCCAGATTACGAGAGGACGTTCTAAGTGCAATTCAGATCGTGGAAGCATCGAGCGCATCCAGCTGTGGAACCAAGGCATAACCCATGTCATTGTTTTGTGTCACCCAAGATCCTCGTTCCAAAATCAAACAGATCCAACACCTTCCAGGAGGACTTGCCATAACCCAGCGATGAGCATGCCAACCTACTTACCCAGTCATGTTTGAACTCTAAGGGATACATCATGGTTTTTAGCATAGTTTTGGGCTTATTGCTGGTTCGTACTCTATCTATCTAGTTTTACTATCTGTAGCATAAAAGTCGAAGTGTGTCTTCAATTATACTGAAATTCGCGAAATCTCTTCGACCACTTGAGCAGTTATAACAAATGTGCCGTGGACTCCATAAACATCCACGTGCGCATGCATGCCGTAAACGTTGCTTGATGAGCATATGAGAAGAAAGTTTGTATTTCGGCCGCATCCGGCAATTGGATACGTGCCTGTATATAAACTTCCAATATACTCAAAAAATCTCAGCATCCAATAATGAATACCTCTCAATGTTATTAATCCCAATCGCACAATCATTCTTCAAACACCCGATATGCCATGTAGCAATGGTTAATGGCAAAGTTATCATCTACGGCGCTTTAGAGTCAAGCCTATAACATCTTCAAGGCGGACAGATCAAATGCAATATGCCCCTTTCGGGTGGCAGTCGACGCCACTCTGGCGGGAGCTCTTCGGAGGATGATGGATTCGAGCTAGTGGTCAGTTGCCCGTTCCTACCAATACCGACCCATATTCAATTTATAACAAACAAACGTTCTCATGAGTCTTTACAAAAAATACTAGGACTTCGATACAAAGAGTCACGAAAGCATCGCATTCACCAACACAGAAAATACAACAGCAGACAGAATTACGGAACTAAAACAGGCCTTAAAGGACGGGAACATCACACCGAATCAAAAGAAAAATGTGGAACGAGTCATATTAGATCTTGAAAAGGGTGTTGAGTGGTATTTGTACGAAGATGGGAGACATGTCACGCATATGACGAGGAATTTTAGCAGGGTGTTATGGAAAGAGCTCGGGCCTCATGATATCTGAGTTGTTCATGTTACGTCTGGCTGGGTGACCGGACCTAGGGTTATGCAGCCCCCTTTAAGTTCACTTGAGAGATAGTAGATTAATTAAATATGATTCTATCTACCATCCAACGATTCTCACATGCCAATCTAAATTAGCCGTGTATCGGGAACAGCGCTTGAAATCAAAGTCGTACCACTATCAACACCTACTCTAATTTACCAAGCAACAACCTAGTCAACAAAGCAAGGTAGTTGCCCTGCTCATTAGTCGTCTTCTTTGGGTTCTCCGAGCGCAAACCATCTAGCTCTACAGTCTACAGCTTCCTTTCTAACACTTCTCTTCGGGTCGTCCAATGGTTTTAGCAGGGCCCTCATTATTTGGCGCTTATATGGGATAACCACATCGATTTTCAAGGCACTTGGAAAGATGCTGAGGCACCTGAGTGCTGCTGTTCGGACTTTCTGCAGGTCGGAGACGAGTGTCTTGAGTCAGTTGGCCGTCTCTTCAAGTATCCTTAACGGCAACGGGTAGGAGCATACCACAGTGTTAACCTCGCTGGGCGAGCTCGCCGCCGCTAGTAATCTGGTGATTAGTGAGGATATATGTTCTGAAACAAGGCCTGTTGCTTCCGTCACAGTAACAGAGAGTGTGTCTATGCTTGCGGTCTTGATGCCTGAATCCTCGAGGTCAAGGGATTGCAGAAGCAAAGGTAGTAGTGTATCTATCTCCGCGAGCACTAGTTTGGATGGTACGTTGCGAATGATACTTGAGAGTGCATGGAGGTAATTCTTCTTCGCAGCTATTAAACGGGAGCAGATAGTTAGACTTGGAATCTTGAGTTGAAGGCGAGAGTGACATACCTGGAGTAGCAGCTTTGAACCCCTCGACTAGCTTTGGAATGCAGAAAACAAACAACTTTTGCTGACTGAGTAGTCTCACTACTGCAAAGTTGTCCTTGGACAAAAATGGATCATCGCTGAGTAGAACTTCAAAACCTCGACCAACAGTTACACCGAGAGCTTGATTGTCTAGGATCCCCAACAGTCTTCCAACAATAGGATCTGCGAGCTTGTCATTTCTCAATGCCAATGCCTTTGCGATCCAGAATAATGCTGGCAAGCTAGATGCTGTTTCTGGACTCTCTGCAGCTTCGATCGATGCCCACAGTTCGTCAGTTGCCTGTGTGAGGAAAGTACGATCCTCTGGAGTTGTGAAGTATTTATTGATTATGATGGCAATGAGACGAAGTAGAGCGCGTCTGTGGCCAGGGCTTTGTGGGCTTTGCGAAAGAGTGATAAGTCGGTCTACAAACTGCTGAAGATTTTCGAGTGGGAGGGAGACCTAGAGGAGTTAGCCATTGGCCGCTTGGGGTTTTGGGTCCGATAAGCCTACTTCGCGACGTATAGCTGCCACCGCAGAGGCGAAAATGATAACCGTCGAAGCCTGTTGTAGACTTGCGCCCTTTTCCAATGGGCCAAATTCCTTAGCTACCAACTCTTTGTTGGAAGTTATTATTGCAGACTCTGTTTTAGCAACAAATATCTTGAAGAGTTCCTGGACGACCTCCCTTTGCTTCTCGACGTCCATGGCACGGAGAATTAGATTAACAATGTTGCCTGTTACCTCCAATACGGCCTCATGAGTCAAAGTGTTTCCACCAGAACCATTGCATATGGGTATTATGGTTCTAGTGATGAGTTCAGGAACAATCCTGGTGTAATGTGTCGATATATCTTTGCCTGCCTCATGCTTCCGTCTTAGGACATACAAGACACTGGATAGGAGAGCAAATGGGTAGCCAGGGCCGGATTTGTTGTTTAAAACGATGTTCAGTTTGTTAAATATTCTCGTGAGTAGTACCTGGAAGACAGGTCGTTCAACTGAAAGCTGGGCAAGTGCTGATAAAGTCATATCGTAAGACTTCTCATGTTCCTCTCGATCTGGAAGTTTGGCCATAAATGCTGGGAATGTGATCTCCATGATCAGGGACGGTTTCAATCGACTGAGAATCAACAGAGATTCCAATGCAGTATCACTAATCTCTGTCAGTGAACTATATATACTAGTAATCAAGAAGGTTTTGGGCTTACCGCATCTCGTCTTTCTCATCTGTCAAGACAACCTCATCGAAGAACTGTACTATCAATCCTATTTCATTGTCTGCGAAAAAGTTTCGTATCCTCGACATTTTAGTTAACCCATCCAGTCCAGCTAGCCTGAATGAAACCTCCTCTTTCGCGGAGCCCATTAATGCTCGACTGTAGATTTCGAATAGATTATCCTTGAATGCCTCTAGGGAGTTACTCAGCGATGGAGGAAGCTCGATATCCCCCCAAACGCCATAGACCTGAGCTGTCGCATCAAATATAGGAAGAATTGCCTGAAGCATACTTCGTTGCTTCGCAATCTCCTCCAAGCCGTCATAGGTTGTGGATAAACCCGGTAATACAGCTTGAATAGTGGTTGCATGAGCAACAGGAGAAGCTACAGCAACGGCAGCAAGTATCGAGGCTGAAGGTTTGGCCTGCTTGGCCATCGGGTTTCGAAGTTGTGTCAGGCATTCCTTAGTTACCGCCTTTAGGTACTTATCCAGGCTCGAGGTCCTCATGACACTTGTTAATTTCGCCGAAAGAGATTTGGCAATAGCTCTGATAGCATCCAAAGCCTCGAATGCAAGATCATCATCGGATGCATTAAGAACCTCATATTTGATAGCATCCCAGAGAGTTGCCCAATAGTTCGCTATTATAGATTTTTCATAGGCTAGGGCACAAGCCGTAATGGTTTGAAGTACGTCTTTCTATGCAAAGTTAGCGACTAGGACCGTAGTTTGTAAAGTTACAACATACCTTTGTGTTAGCAGAGTGTGAATCCAACTTCTCTAGCAGTTGCGGGAAAAGAAACACTGCGAATTTGCTTGAAGCTTGGAGGCATTCTCGAAGCCTGTCCTTCAGATCCTGTGCGGTAATACCATACGGATCATTTGGAGGCTGCTTGAAAGTAATTGGGAAGTAGCAAAAGCAGGCATCAAATACTTGCTAAGGGACCGGGTTAGCTCATGTTACACCAGGTAGAAGAACATAAGTCACGGAAAGGTATGTACCTCCTCGCAATCCTCAATATCAAACTCCACAATTATTGCTTTTAGGTTAGAAAAGATAATCATGAGATTTCTAGGATCCTTCTCGTTGGTGACAAGTTCGACATATCCGGTTGCAAAGTCCGATCCCATTCGTTTGAGAGCTAGATGTTACATTAGTTTTCAACCACCTGCAAAAGGTACGAATCTCCCAACCTTCTCTTTGCTCCGACATAATCTTATCCATGACCTGATAAACTAGATATCGGCTTCCCTGTGGGTGTTTCAGGAGATCGCAACTCTTGAATATGCTGCACTTTTCTGTTAGCTCAAAACTCTGAAACGTCGGAGAAGGGCTAGCACATACGATCTCGCAACCATCTGTGCATCCTCGGGTTGGAATCTAGTCATCCCGGCGATTGCAAGAAGTCCATGGCAGACTTCCTTAAGACCAGCTTCATCCTCCAATCTGTCACAGAGAAACTGAGTTATAACAGAAACTTTTGAGACCAATCGTCGATACGATTTCAACAACATTAGAGTCCACATTGACACATTTCGATTTGTAGTCGGGTATCGGGGAGTTACGGATCTGGAGTTTCGGAAGTACCTTGCGCCGGAGATAGTAGAGATGGTGGGAGCGCCGTTAAGACGGTGGCATAGAAGCCGATTGCTAGACAGCATCGATTAGCGATTGGACGCCCACAACTTAGGGCGTTGGAGCACACCTTTGGCACGGATTGTTCGGTCATCGTTCGTGAGATATTCGCCCAGCGACTTGGTGAGGCTCAAGAGAATGAGCTCCTTATTCTCCAACCCTGGTCACGCTCGAAATCAGTATGCGTTGGAAGGCACGGAATCATGAAGAGAAGGCATTATTACTCTTGGCCGTAGCCCTTGCGATTTGAGCGGCCTCTTCGGGATCTCTATCGATCGCGACGAGGTACAACTGCGCCGGATCCATTTTGGTGTCGGTATGAACGTTGGCTGGAGGAGGTGGAGAGTCGGAGTCAGGTTTTAGAAGCTCCTCGCATCAACGAAGGTCCAATTTGACTGTCCTAGGCTGGGTGGTCCGATATCAGATTCTGCCCCTCCAAACCCGACTTAGTCTCGAACCATGGCTGACATGGGCTGATGCAGCCAGTCAAGTGTGCCGCATTAGTGCTCCAGTGGCTTCCGGCGGTGTTCCTCCCACGCTATCCTAGCCGATATCTTCTTTCCTGCGAGGTGGGGCGACCGACGTAAGGAAGCTTCTGCAGGCGAGGCGGCGGCGACCTCGAATGCAAACTTTTTTTGGCTGCAACCAGTCTTTCTGCCTACATCGGCTTCCAAGCAGCCTTATTTGACTAAGTACTTAGGTAAGTAGTAGTTTGGGATTCTATCTTCTGGAGTTTCCAGTTGCAAACTCTATCATCCGTCCTCATCAGAATCGTATCGATATCGAGCAAATCAACAATGGCAACTACAACAGCTAGAGCAGTAACGGCGGCCAAAACCACATCGTGCAAGGTCGTTCTGGCGGCCACTGTCGCCAAGGGCCTTCTCGATGAGGTTCAAATCAGTCTCAAGACCTTGCAACGCAAACCAAAGCTCGTTGGATTCTTAGCCAACGAAGACCCGGCTTCTCGAACGTATGCGGAGCGGACTGGACAAACTTGTGAGGAATAGTATGTTTTATTGGTATACCATAGGGTTGATTTTGGTTGTTTTGCTAATATGGTTGTAGTGGGCTTGACTTTGAACTCCGGGAAGTTGACAAGGACGAACTGGAAGAAGCCATCCTTGCGGTCAACGAGGACGATAGCGTCGATGGTGGTATAATATACTTTCCAGTATTCGGAACTAAGCAGGTACAACCTAGATTTGGAGTACAGTCTCGAAATTAATCTTTCGGCTTATAATAATCTGAAATGTTGACGAATGTAGGATCAATATCTACAACAAATCCTCCACACGTCGAAAGATGTCGAAGGCCTCTCACACAAGTACATGTTTAACATGTACCAGAATAT
This sequence comes from Arthrobotrys megalospora, assembly GCA_036971655.1. Classification (NCBI taxonomy): domain Eukaryota; kingdom Fungi; phylum Ascomycota; class Orbiliomycetes; order Orbiliales; family Orbiliaceae; genus Arthrobotrys; species Arthrobotrys megalospora. The sequence continues at coordinate 2,305,751 of JAVHJN010000003.1, read as the reverse complement.
CCGCTTCCTGGACGAAGCTAAGACACAAAAGTCGATCTTGCCGTGTACTCCTCTCGCCATCATCAAAGTTCTCGAATACATCGGGGTTTATAATAAGGTTATCCCCTACGGAAATCGTCTCTTTGGGCGCACGATCGCGGTTGTCAACCGAAGCGAGGTGGTTGGAAGACCTCTAGCGGCATTGCTCGCGAATGACGGTGCAAGTGTGTATTCCGTGGATATAGACAACATTCAACATTTCACGAGAGGGGAGGGTGTAAAAATGCACCGACATCACGCAGTGGACACAGATTTTAAGGTAGAGGATGTCATACCAAAATGTGATGTTGTTATCACTGGAGTACCGTCGAAGGGCTATAAATTCCCCATCGAGTTACTGAAAGAGTAAGTGAAGGGTTGATGTTACACGGGCTTCGATAGGTATTCTGCTAACATAACGTAAACAGCGGCGTTATTTGCATCAACTTCTCTTCGGAAGATGTAAGTTAAGATGGTGTCCAAATCGTTTGGGAAGAGCTCACTAACATGTCCGACAGAACTTTGGCCCTAATGTAACGGAAAAGGCATCAATATACGTTCCGGCTATTGGTAAAGTCACAATCGCGATTCTATTCCGAAACCTCATCGTAAGATATTTTACCTGCCTAGCGATACTCTGACCCTATCCAATGACTAACAAATAATTCAGAGACTGCACCAAAACCGAGAAGGGAAATCTGTGTGATTTGCTCCTAAGGATACATAGACTAACAACTAGACAAAAAGCTCAGTCACTTATTCCACTTGTTGTGTTCGCCAGGGTTTAGGGTAGGCTGGTGTCGCGTGTCGTATTTCTAGAGTTTTGAGAATTCGAAAAGATTGGCCGGGTCCCCTTAAGATGAATCAAAGGCTTGTATCTCGTTATAGAATATTAATCCGGATGAAGAACATGGAAACTTTTCCGAGTCTATGGTACACCGCTCAAACTCCGTAGTATACATAATCAATAGTCATAGCAATCATTCGCCCATTTGGTAGGAACCATCGGTCTTTAAACTCTTGCCCTCTTCGGTGAAATAGCCGGAAGACTATCGTCTCCCATCTCGACATCGTCATCGTCCATTTCAACGTCATCGTCATCTTCACCTTCGCTTTCATCCCTAGCTCTCTTCTTCAAACCTTTCATTTTCCTTGTTTGCAGCTTGCCTAAATCTTGCCTATCAACGTGTATCCTGCCAACCTTATCACCCATAGGGTCTACAGAGATATTCTTCTTAGTCCTCATCTCTTGTCCCTTGGGTTTCTTCATGGCTTCTTTCATCAAGTCTGGGTTGGCTTCTTGTATTCTCCCGATCTTGAAGTCCATTCTGGGTCCCATCTCCTCCAATTCTACACGCGGTAGCTTATGCCCAGATCGAACCGTTTTGAGCATGTAACATCGAAGGTGGATCTTTGGATTTGGTTCCTCGTCCGTAGGATCAGCAGCAGATATCGAAATCATGTACTGCAGCGCCTCAACATCCACCTCGGACACTGTATTCCCATGGAAAAAATCCAAAAATAGCAACTTCATCTGCGCATAGGTTGGATTATTCTCAAAGATCGCACCAGAGAAGCTAATCATTGGTTTGAGGCCAATGCCTGCTTTAGCGTTCTTGAAATCCTGCATCTTGCGAAACGTCTCTCCATCTAGCCCAAGCTCAACCATATCGAGGACCTGGTAGTCGAAGAATCGGACGAAGGTAAGGTTATGTGGCCGTTTCTTGGAATGCGATGCGAAAACCATGAGCGAGGCATCATTTTTGCGACTGAAGAACTCGAGCGCTGAGGCATCTTCGAACGGATGGACGGCGTTTTTCTTCTGGAATTTGATGGCTTGGGGTTTTTTGAGGGAGTGCTGAAATAGATCCCGTTAGAATTACATAAACCAAAGAGGTGTACAATTATGTACATACTAGATCACCCAGGGCGTCCTGAACGATGCCGCTAGCGGTGGTGCCTCGTAAGAATAGAGTAGTTTTCTCGTTCTCAACGAGCTTGGGCTCTCGAGCCTCGAGGGCCCGCTTGGAACGGGCGTTCTTTGGTTTTCTGAAAGAAATAGAATAAGTAAGAGTCAATTACAGATATGCGACCAATCTGGAAGAACTTACACGGTCTGGAGCATTGTAGGTGATGTGGATGCTGGGGTATGATAGTTTTCTGAAGATGAAGCCCAGACTGGAGCCCAGTTCAGGAAATTTCGTTGATGCCAAGAGTTTTGCGATTCGACGATTGCGCCACAGAAATAGCCACCAACGTCAACACATAACCAACAAAAGTCGTCGATTAAAGAAAGCTGAAGCCTGAAGGGCCTTACGGCTCATTGACCTATGAACCAATTATCTGCATTCCAAAAAAACAAATCGGACACGAAACGAACCGAGGGCTTTTGTCTAAGTGTATACACGAAAAGCCCACAAAAAAGAAAGAAAAAGGAAAAAAAAAGCTAATTAGATTGCTTTCAAATAGAGATCTAGTTAGCAAGCGTACCCAAGCTCTCCTGGATTTAGGGCGCTTCTCGTCCGTATTGATCAACACCTTGGACGCTGGATTACCATGTATACGTATACTATATATAGAGAGTTTTGAACGGGCTGGGCCAGGTGATGGTTCTCCATATACCAAAATTAGGTCTAGGAATAAAAGTTTAGAATTAGACCTGTATTCGAACGTTCGAGCTTGTTAGAGTATACGTATACCGCCCAGGAACATGCACCTACATGAAAGTTGTATTTACCTATTTCCGATATCAATATTTCATTTCTAGGTTTAAGTACAAGACAGGCGGAGGTTTAAGTATAATATCTGAGTATCGTAGCTCAGCAGGATGCACCGGGTCTACATGTAATCCTCCCTCTCCCGTCAAATTTTTGAGGCCCACCGGCAAGATCGATCATCCAAGAAAGTCATCTCTTGCTCCCCATGGAATCCCAAAAGGCAAGAGACAGCGATAACTCCTAATACCTCCTGGCATTCCGTCAACCCTTTCCACTCTCCCAGGATTGCCGTCTGTTAAAACGGCGCCACCACCACAATCTTCTGAATGGTAAAACCGGCAAGAACATCCGTTTATCTTGTAATAACGAAGGTTGTATCCATCAGGAAGCCGCTTACAATCGCTTTCACCTTCCATACGATCAGGGGTTCCCTCCAGATCGCCTCTCCAGAATAAGACATTGATCTTTTGGCCGGAGTCTTTGGAAGGGTTGTCTGACAGTCTGATGGTACAATATGAAAAGTCGAGAAAATGGTTTGTTCTCCAACAGGAGAAACTCTCAAGGGCATCGTCGTCTGGACCATTATTGTATAATGCACCATCCTGACGGTTGTAGGCAGAAAACCCGCGGTCGTCAGGAGGACAGCCCTCATTGTGATAGAATCTGCATTCACAGTATCCCGTTAAGATAAATGAAGAAATTTGATTCGGAAGACTCGGATGGAGGTCCCTCATGTTGACACATCGGTGATCCGGGACCACGATTGGCTGTTCTCCGGGCCTAGTAGTTCCAAGAGGGAACCCTTCCCAGCGCGCCTCTGGAAAGGCGTCTATACGACCGTTAGGATTTCTGAAACCTCCTTGATAGAGGCCCATTTTGCATTCGCTGCCATAAAAGTCTAGGTCTGCTCCTGGTCCAGAGCCAGTGCTGCCTGGTGGTAGTGGCGGGGAATTCTCGTCTTGGCGATTTGCTAACGTCTTCGCACGTTCAAAAGAATCCGCTCCGAGTGTGTGATTGTTGATAGGGATAGCACAGGTCCCTGGGATGCCGATAAAAATTTCAGCGAATCTGATAAGAAGGCCAGTAGTGAGGATAATCCGCTGCAGTTTGCAGTCGAACCAAGTCCTGGATCTCATTCCGAATAAAGGTTATATATCGAAGGTATTTCGATCACAGAACAATAATTATACAGAATGTATAACAAAGCTAAGATACCGATCGTAGGCGTAGAAAGAAAGATTCGGGGGCTTGAAAATATGGAAAGGCTGATTTATAGTGCTCGAGAAGGTAATAAATCTCCCAGAGACTTCTTCCCTTCGCACATTTTATAGCCATTCTGCTAACCAGGTGTCTACTTCGGCTTTTACGTTAAGTACAAATATGAGATGTAACTTTTAATTCTGCTGAGTTTGCGATAAATTCTTGCTGCGAATATATCGATACCTAAACAAGCTATCCTCAGCTTTGTTAACATGTTATGATGTTGGAGAGGTTAGCATTAACGCCTAAGCTTTACCAACTCTGGGAAGTGTGCAGCGCAGCTAGATCTCGGTGCCTATGTTATCACACCGACTACATATACCGATGCCCAAAGGCAAAGGTTTGAAAACACACGTTAACTCAGCTAGGCTTTTAAGTGGATAACGTCTTGACGTGGGACAGTTTCACAGGAACTTCCAACAATTCCTTTGTCCGCTGGTTCTACTGTTGTTGGATGCTGCCTGGTTGCGACAGTAAATATATACCTCGTTCAAATTTCACGTGCACATTGCCAGCACGTCACTCCTAGCAAGAATAACCCTCTGGATGATGAAACTCCTAAGTAGAGTATTCTCTCTTTACATACTAGATTTTCGCATGCGAAATATTTTAACCATCCCACCTGTGTGTTGACCTGTGGTATTTTCATTTCCAACCTCGGCAGGCAAGTTTACCCCAGATATTTCCTAATTAGCGATGGCGTCGTCGGCGATGATCTCACATGCAAAAACAGCCGCGGGATACCTTCTCAGTTGAGGCAACATTCTTTCATGCGCTCCAGTCCGCCATTAGACCGGGTTTTCCCCAAAACCATGAAATTCCCCGTCCGACTTTTGATCCCGTAGTCTCTACCGTCGATCCAATATTCATCGGTTCTGGTACGCGTTTGGATACCTCCCGTCGGTCTTGATAAATCGTCACAATCAATTCACATCACATATCAGCTATCAGGCGTGGACCGGTCCGCCAAGTTGATATAAGCCAACAAGATGCCGAATACTCTGGAAATAGTAAAGGTACATCCCCGGAAACTATTCGCTATATAATTGGTATATTCTAATAGTTACGAATAGACCGCCGCTGAGGCTTTCATTCTGGACCCGGCGAATCATGACATTCTCACCCTCCTCAAGGGCCTTCGGAATGGCGTCGTCTACGGCACGAAAGTTCGATTCCCGCATGCTCTTGTGTAAGGAGATATCCCATATATCAGTGGCAAGCTGCAGCAGCTCAGGGACTAATAAATATGATCCACCAGCATGGTGTTCCTCTTTCGCTCTGGAACGTATGTCATGTATCCTTTCCCACATTTTGATACTTCAAGCTTACACTAAAGCTCCCATAGATTCCGCGAAAAGGCTCTCCTAGTTTTCAAAGCTACACGAACCCACGCCCGCAACCTTGGAACGTTCGTATTCCTCTACAAGACGTCCATGCTCATCCTCCGCCACCTTAACAAAGCCGAATCCCGCTACGATTCTTTCATCTCAGGTCTTATCGGTGGTTATACTGTTTTCGGTCGAGGTGGCAACTCCTCTGTAAACCAACAAATTTGTCTCTATGTTGCGGCCCGCGTTATCCTTGGTCTAGCGAAGCTCTCTACGACTCCTGGATATCACCTGTCGCCAGTACCGGAGGGGTGGAGAGATGGTATCAACAATAATGCCTGGCCAGCTTTTGCTAGTTTGAGTTGGGCATTCGTGATGTACCTGTTCAGGTGGCATCCTGAAGTTATTCAGCCAAGTTTGAGGAGCTCAATGACCTACCTGTATACCAATAGTGAGAGGTGGGACGGATTGAAAAATTTGTTATGGCACAATGTATAAAAGGAGCTCAATATAGAAAGGAGGGAGATGGAAGGGACTACTTGTATCTTTCGACACATCAAATGTGGCGTATGGCGTCTTTTTCATTTCTGGGTATGAGATTTAGGAGAAGCTGCAGATGGATAGATGTCTCCATGTACAATATATACAGGTTTAGAGAATGCCATGATACCAAACAGGCGTCGAAAATTGCTCGAACCGGACTTCACGCTAGTTTAAGCGCTTCACACGCGCAAATGACATCTAGACCCTTCTCAACCAGGGTCGATTCCTCTACCATGAGCAGTCGTCGGGCAAATCTCGAAGCAATCAATGTAGCTCCGAGGGGCATCGCGCGGCAGACCAGCCGGCCCGTTAGAGGATCATAGCTTGCCGGCTTGGCATGATTGAAGCCGGAACCAATAACGTAACCGAGGTGTCCGGTAGGCATCTTAAGCTCTTACCGGCCTGCAGCGCGGCCCAATATCAATACCAGCATTGAAATTTGCAACGGAGAAATTATTGCGGCAAAGCTTTCGGGGGTATCTTGCTTTTACCTCCTTGGCCCAGCCGCACCGCTTTCCATGCAAGCACCACGGCTGGTTGAGGCCAATTTCACCTGGATACTGTGCAGCTGTGCAGGTTATATTAGCTAGGCTGCGGCCCGGGTCCTAACCACAGCTCAGTACTCAACACAAAAAATACAACATTTGATCACCGGGTGCGGGGTAAGAAACCCAAAGAGATGTCGATTAGCATGAATGCAAATCCGATTTTCATACTTGAAAACTGAACTGCGGGGTAGTAGAGAGTGAGAAGCAGTGAACCCCTCTCGATAGGCGGGATCGCTATCAAATTGATATCCGCAAGAAAATCTTGCGATTTACGATAACGCAGCATCACTGATCATGTTCGGATTAGGATCTGTTCAAGACGTCGCTCCTAGAGTCAATCAAAAATACATGTGTAGACGGCTCAGATGAATCACGATGTTTCCTTTTTTGTTTTTATATATTGGTGTTCCACGAAATTCCCACGTTTCTGACCTCGTGCTTTTCTTTAAGTTTACCCAATTTAGAAAAATCTTGAGCGAATTAACTCTTCAATATATGGAACTGATAGTATGAGCCGGGGCAGGTGCATATTATTTGTGTCAGTACATTACTAAGAGAAATCTCGGTGAATCGTGAATAATTCAGCTCTAGAACACCGGAACTTATACGGGGTGACCATATAAGGGGACCCCGCGCATAGCTGAACAGATACCTAAGCTCTTCGAATCATACGGGTTGAAGGTATCATATAACAATACCATCTTCTCGTTCTATCGACTTTAAACTACATAGTCGACTCCGGGTACTTGACCCCGCACCGGATCCGAGATGGCCCTCTACCCCGCTGTCTATCACGGTGATGTGCAGCATTGCGAGGCTTCCATGCAGAACATCTTATCAAGACTCTAACAATGAGTGACATACCCAATTGGAGGACCATCGGATCAGATGGCAGATACTTAAGACCTTCCCCGCCATCTGCTGTAGCACCTGCAGCTCAATTCAGACCATATACCTAGACCCAGCGATCCTAAACTCTGGGTATGGCTTACTGAGCCTTCAGATCTTCAAACATGAGAATCATGTCATCTAACAGCCCTCGATCACGATCTGATATTCGACGATTGTATTGGGCCTATCTGCTTCCACTGTCAATCATTATTTACCCCGCGCTCGGTCAGCCAGATGAGGTGACTTACACGACAGAGATTATCTATCATACCGTTAAGCAAACCGTCACAATTGAGCAGTGTTCTCAGCTCCCATCTCTCCTATTTTGCGATAGTATACCTTGGTCACCATTCTTCACAGGGGTTTCTACACTATCACCTTCGGAGGGGGGAGGATCTGTTGGCCCTGGAGGAAGTACCACAGGTGGTGGAACGGCGTCTGGGGGGCCGGTCACCGGCGAGACAACATCTGGGGGAACTGCCTCTGGAGGAACCGCCTCTGGAGGAACCGCCTCTGGAGGAACAACAGGTGGAGGGACAACAGGCGGAGGGACAACTAGTGGAGGAACAACCTCTGGCAGTGGTGGTATTAGCCCCTCTGGTTTGAGTACAGCTTCGGGTGGTCTCACATCTGGTGGGCTATCAACTGCAGAAACCAACACCGCATCTTCAACGAATACACGTACATCAGCTGACGAGCAACCAACAAATCTCAACGGGTTCACATTAGAAACGGTAGGCGGGCTTGGTATATTCGTCTTCAAATTCGATGATGCCGACAGAAGTACATTCATGGGTCCGCCCGAGGGCAATGGATTGCAGAGGGCAGTCCAGTTATCGCTGTCAACCGATGGCTCCCTAACAAACTCTGATAACCGCAACGAATTTGTTTTCCTTCGCCCCGACGTCGTTTCGCCAGCTTTTAAGGGCCGCGTAAGGCGACAACTTGGAGATAGGGAGGACAAAGTGGATCTGTGTGATGTGACTTATGGTACCCGGGACGAGATGACGGAAGCAGATATATGGCGGTCATGGTACTTCAACGGTACCGAGCTCGCATTTCTAAGTCAAACCGGAGATATCTTTGAGCTCTATTACCAGCAAATAACTTTAACGTTCTTAAAGCTACGCATGAAACGGTATGGGGCGGACATCGATCCCGCGAAGTATGGGATTCAAAGAGCTAGCTTGGTGTATCGTGCCCCACCTACTACGAGGAACCCCAGTACAGACACGAGAACAAGTTCCAGAACGAACTCAATTACAACATCCAGGACCAGCTCAAGGACGAACTCGGGTGGCCCTACTGAGTCCCCTGGCACAAGTTCACCGCCTCCACCAGAAAGCTCAGCAATTATCAGTGCATACGATATAATTACATCAGACCAGCTTAGTGCCTATTGCTCTGCAGTTTTGGGTTATTCCGGACATGATTTTGTAGAGCTTCCATCTACTACGGTCACTGGAACCACTACAACTGAAATTTCAACCAAAGATGATACAAGCACAGGCACCGCTTCGACTACGACAACCACAACTAGCAGCACGCTTTACGAACCTATCCCAATTCCTAGAAGAAGAAGGGGCAATCGGCCTGGCAGGATCATGTACGGATATGACCTTTTCGACAAGACCATGGTTCGGCGCCAGCCTCCCGCTCCGACACAGCTAGCCTCATTCAATGCTCTTGAGATCTCGCTTGGATGTAGAAGTGCTTACCCCACCGCAATAAATTCGACAACCTTTACGAGTTATAGCGTATACACGACTGTGTCAACTTTGTTCACCACTACTGGGACGACTAGAATCGTTACGACAATTACGGCTACCGGTACTATTACAGAGACAATACCAATATTTACAGAACGGTATGCTGGGATTGGCTGGATGCAGGTTTTGAATGGCGCATACGATCAGAATTTCGTCTGGGCATCGAACCCCAGCAGCAACGATAGAACTTTACAGATTTTTAAAGATGGCAGCACATCAGACACGTCATGGACAATGGTATTCCAACCTACTCTCAACAGTTATACGATCAGTAGGGGAGGCTCCACAGCAGCAACCACCTTTTATTGGACCGTATATAAGACTCCAACTGCCTTTGCTCAATACAAGGTGTTATTATTCACAGCAGCAGATATAGTCCAGGCGACTCAACAACAGCTATACTTTAAGTTCGATAGTGCTACACACGAAGCCACCTTAGATAAGCCGCATAATCCTGATGGAACGACAAGAACAGCTTTTTGGGTTTGCACATTGCAAGACTCTGTTACACTCAGAGACTACCAGCAGTTATTCCTATACACTGAGGGGCTGAACTTGAATTCTATAAGTGGATCTGGCAGTGATATCTGTACTGCACTTGGAGTAGATGCATTTACACAAGTTAAAACATTTCAACTTCCACCTATTGCAGACGTACTGACAGGAGAATTCATGCTTTCCTTCTGTACGTCATTACTCCAGTGGTCTACGAGTTCAACTACGTATACTACAATTAGCACGGAGAGGATTCCGACAGCAACGGTTACAATATCGACCTATACCCGCACGCAGCGTGAGGTTGTGACGTCCTTTACGAAAACGAATACAATAACTTGGTGGGAGCCGACTTCTATATTGGCTAATAATCAACCGCCAAAAGGGCGCAGGAGCGGCACGGTCACCTTCATTAGCAACCACTTCGTTCGAGGCGACGCTCCAGTAGCTGCAGACCCTTTCCCCGGACCGCTATCATCATACAGGTCCCAGCAAGTGACTAATGGCTGTCGCGCTGCTGCAGTTTCTCCCGCAACCGAGACGAGCACCACTACAACCACACTTTCGACATCCATCATTTCCACCACAATAACGACTATTCCGGGTTTTACCCTAACAACCTCGACTTTTAGAGACATCACACAGACGACTGCAACGAACAGCTACGCCGGTATCGGCAAAGCTGAACTCTGGAGAGACACCTTTCCAACCCGTTATTACATTGGGGGCTGTGATGGTGTAACTGGTGGACCTATCTGTCTCTTTACAACTGCGCCAACGACAAATCAATTAATTGGCTACGCCGAATACAGCGACTGGACCGCAACTGACGGTATTTTCCGGGTCAACCTCGGATTTCTCAGGCCCGGCCAGCCATGGTATCCAAAGGTATATCAAGATTCAGGCCAAGGCTTTGAGTATTATCTTGCCTTTCTCCGGTACGACCCGTATAATACTCCATTCAGTCTGGATACCTATACTGTATACATTAGTAAAGATTATATCTACAGATTCACTTTCAGATATGATCCGACAACGTGGTGGTTGATAGCGGATAGAGATGCCACACCGGACCTTCTTGGGGATCCAACGTTTTGGGCATGCACAATAAATGGGCAGCTAAGATTCGTTTATTACGATGGATTTTATGGGGAATTTACTGATCAGCCAGGAGTTACAGCTGCTGGCTGCAGGAAAATAGGGGAGACCTACCCCCTAGGCATATTCTTACGGAAAATTTAGCGAGGCTACCTGGTGTGGGTCTGGACACCACCGAGCTGGCTTATACATGTTCTTTAGGGCAAATATCTGGTAGATCTGGATATCAGAGCAGCCTTTTCTCGCATACTATTCCTGTTATTTCTTTTTATCCCGTTCTTTCTGATGCGTTGTAGAGCCTTCCTTGCTATATATGTTAGTAGTCATACAATGAGCATTTACTTTGTGTAGCTAAATATCGATTGAGAGTTCTTTCTTTAATGAATAGGCAAAATTGGTCATATCCATACTTAACAGGTTTAATTCTAGACGTTATATGATTATGCGAATGTTCATGCCATTTGTCGACGGTATCCGACTGAGATCCTGACTCCAGGTGATCTTGAGACCATAAGCTGTGTTCCGGCCGAAAATCCAACAGATGGGCTGTTTTGCATCGTGGTCGATCAGAGAGTGCATTGATGTAGTGAATGTTATATTTATGGAGCCAGCGGCTCCGGTACTACGGGGGAGCTCTGCGCCGGAGGTAGCACTGCCTTGGAGACATCATCCTCGGGTACAGCTTGCGTCATAATATCAAGAACTTCTACGTCCGGCGTCATCCCTCCTCCAAATACTTCCCATAACCGGTTCTCTCCAACGATGACCCCTAAATATTCCTTCCCGCCTTGTGGAATCTCCGTTTGACTTTCGCACCCTTCAAAATTTATGTAATCTTCAAAGGATTCCTTGGTTGCCTTTACCCCCACGATGACCTCCCACCCTGGGGGCTCTGCCCTCCAAGCTCCTTCTTCATCTTTCATATGATCCCTCCCGCTCCAAAAGTGTTCTAAATAGTCGCTCGCAGATACAAGTCTGAAATAGCGACTATATTTCTCTTGTGACAAAGCCATCATCAGGAGTATCCGGTCCAAGGGGTCTTCAAATGCGGATGAGGGTGGTGGCGAAAACGTCTGAGCAAAGTACGTCGGAAATGGGCATGGGAATGTTTGTATTGTCGTATCTAAATCGTAGATATATGCCCTTGTTATAGCAGGCTTGGGAGGCCGTTCCTCTAATTCGCTGTAGCCTTTAGATCGTTGGAGAAGTTCCTCTAGAGAATGGTTGGGGTGGTATGCCAGAATAACATGGTAGTCCCATACAGCTGGACTGCTAGGAACTTTCTGGATTTTTTGAGAAAAGACTGGTATACATTTCGAACTATTCGAAAGGAATATTACGGTGTAATGCTTTAGAGAGGCTGAGGGCACATGACGCTCTACAAGTTTGTAGATATTCTCTTCGCAATAGCTGTGTCAGACATTGGGTTAGTCTGTGTTGACCTGTTGCATTTCAGATAGGCTTCTTACCATGAAGCATACAGAAGGGCCTCGCGCGGAGGGAGCTGTAGGAACTCCATGGCCGTACCGGGTATTATAGGTTTGCTGGCCGACAGCCGAATTTTATCGTCTACTATCGTGAAGTATCCATTTTGATGGGCTCGATTGCGTGTAGCTTTATCAAATTGCTGTTCTGTCGCGGTTTGTTGTCGTGAAAACAACGGCGACAGTTGCCAAGACATATCCGAACCTCCAATTCAACCTCAACCTCCGACGTCACTTCGCCATACCCCTCGGTCTTCCACCGACACAATCTACAATGCTCGCCCGATCCGCCTTCCGCGCCCTCCCAAGGGCAAAAACTACCCCTTCCACCCTCCTCCGCCGTAACTACAGCGCCCACTACGATTCCCCCTCCGGTGCCCCCCGAACCGCTGCCACCCCTTCTGCCGCCGGCGAACAAATCCCAACATGGTTATATATTTCCACCGGCGTCGTCTTCACCCTCTACGTCTCCTACGCCTACATCAGCCCCACTGACGACTCGTCGTTAACGCGGTATTTGTCGGTTGATAGCCCGACAAGGAAGGCGCAGGATGAGATCTCGAATAGACATACGCTGTTCGTTGAGCAGGCTGCGAAGGATAGGCATTTGTTCTTGGGAGCCGAGTCTAACAGCGGAACAATGCCAATTTGGTTTCCGGAGTATGTATTTTGATGGGAGATCCGGTCATTCGTTGGAATATATTTTGCTAACGGCGAGATAGGCGACTCAATGCTTACAGCCCGTATAACCACTCGGTGGGCCATACACGAGGTGTTTTGATGGATCAATTGGTGGAACATTATAAGAAGGAAAATCCTCCGAAATAGACCATGTTTATCTTTAAATCTTGAAAGAAAGTATCGGGCCGTTGGTATTTGGCATGGAGTGTACATATGTTTCAATATAACTGTTCTTGCGACTTGCTATGCAAAAGAACATTCAGCTGCCGGACGATATCCGGAACCGATACGGGTTACATTCGCGGTTATTTAATCTGAAAGTTGGTTTTATCTACTCGCGGGGACAAAGCTACGGTGCAGATCTTGCCTCCAAGGCCATTCAAAGGCGACATATCCAATCTTGTGAACTATGTCGATAGTGGACCCAAGCCTCCATTAACCACTCTTTAGTGTCCCCACAAACTCATCCACGATTTTGACAAGTTTTCCAACCTCCCCTTCCAATCCCGGCACCGCTCTCAGCCCCTTCCCCATCCACTTGTCTGCCTCACGGTTACTATCAATCCCGATATCAATCTTCACCTCCTCCATTTTCCTCCTAACTACCTCCGCAAACGAACTTTGTCCTCCATGACTCTTCTCCACGTTCCCATAAACTTCAGTAAGCAACCCATATAGCACCTTCGTAAAGTCGATCTTCTCCCCAAGTCCCTCTGGCTCATCAACAGCTATCTGGATTAATACCATCGCCAAGGTAAACGTTCTTACGACCCGGACCGGATGATATGAAGTGTTGTATATAGTCGGGTAGACCTTTACGTATAGTGTTAGAAGATGGAGGAATGCTGACTTCCAATTTCCTTCGTCGATGTATGATGTTGCTAGATCTTGATGTAGTTGTGGGATAGGCGGGTATGTTGACGGAAGCAGTTTTGTGCCGTACAATGATTTGAGAGATTTGAGGGCAAGTTCGGCTGATTTGTCGGCATTCTTCTTGCTCCTATTGGTTGTAACCGATGTAGCCAGGGCAAGTACCGCGGAGAGGTCATCTTCCGGAACGGCTTCATTGCAACTCGCGCAGATATTCGTGTTCGATGCAATCGATTTATTGCACTTTGTGCATTGTATAGACTCCAACGGTTGACTGTCGGAGGAACATAAGGAACAAGAACAATCGAAGAAGTAACGAGACTTGAGTTCTTCTTTCCGCTCTTTGCGCGTCGTCAGGTTCTCGATATACGAAATTGTGATTTCCGCATCCTTAGGGACATCTTTCAGGGAACGGATCGAGAGTTGGCGTCCATCAAACAGCATTATTGCATTCGGATCGCATGAGTGATTGAACATTGCACCTTGATAGGCCAGACATAGGCCAATTGGGTCGAATGTTTGCGTTACAACGGATGCAGAGTTGACTAGTAGCTATGAGATATACTATCTCTTAGTTTACGGTATATGACTACCATAAAGTGGAAAGAACTAACCTTGCAATACATATCCCTTAAAAATTCAGCTTCAAATGAAACCTGTTTCGACACCTTCGAAAACTCTGCCGTAGCTTTCGCGGTCAAGTTCGCCATTTCCCACCGTTCCCCGCCCGACTTTGCAAAATCCTCAGCATGGGCCTTTAAAGCACCGATTCCACCAACGATATTTGAACCTGCTGTCTCAGAGAGGAAGTGCTTTGCCATGCGAAGGATTGCGCGCGCCGTTACGGGCAGAACACGCGGGTACTGTGCTTTGTATATTACACATTCATATTTATGCGATTTCTGCTTCCAGTCTGTCGCTTGACAAGTCTATATCACAGAGTACTTTATTGTTGGAAATCGTGTTCAGTTATAATTTTTGGCGACAATACTCGTAAGTATATAGATGCTAGGCATAGGACGTACCTTGCTACAATACTTGACCACCCTGCAGCCAAGGCAGTACGATAGTTTGACCGATGGCCTATAAGCTTGGTTTACGGAAGAAGCTTCATCTGTAGCTTCTGCCATACAATAATGACAGCAGGTATCGAGATGTGCTTCATCTGGGATGCAGATTAGAGGATCTGCGACACTGAGGATTTCGGTCCCAGCTGGGACTAGGTTTGATGCGAAAACACCACGGCCGGCGGAGGCATGGTCTTTGAGGTATGCGGTGGGAGATAGTTCGACCGGCGGCGACATTTTAACCGTATACGCGAGTAGCTTTAGAGGATGTGGGCTACGGTTCGATTACAAGGATGAGGCGTGGGGCTAGAGGATTTGGCATCCATGGTGGGAAAGGGCAAGCTGTTGGATCCTGAACACCAAATTGCGTTGGCAAGCCTATACACCATGGTGTTTCTTAGTCTCGTAACCAGACCTTTGGGCACTCCTGCGAGACCAGGCGCTCCTACTGAGTCCCGTAGCATGTAGCCTTACTCAAGGGAACCCTAGAACAATCACAAATTTTACAACATCGATTTAAATAAGTAGATGAAATGTCTGGTATCATGGTATATCCCATAACTTTATCGTACACTCCCCAAACTATAGACGCCCCTAAACCTCTACTCGAAATCCCAAAACTCCAGTAGCATGTTCTGCGCTGGAGGCAAAATTCCGTCGTCGTCCTTCTTTTCCTCCTCGCCAAATATCTTTTTAGGCACAATGTATTCGACAACAGGATCCTTGGTAATCTTCTTCACCATTTCCGCTTCCAACATCTATTAAATCTGTTAGTCTGAAGGTATATCCCAGGCGAGAGAGGTCAACACGTACGCTGGTATATGAATGGTCCAAGAAGTCTTCCATGTTATACTGCTGCTTCGTGAATTGTTCTGATAGGATCTTCGCTAGAGTCGCTACGTTCGGATGGTAATGCGATTGTAATGTCTGCCCGCGATCATCAGTATAACCCTAAGATCAGAAGCCTGTACCAAATACTAACCTCTAGCTCCCACAAGCTACTTTCTAAAGCACCCGTCTTTAATGGATCTACTTCCTCCTCGTCGAACGGGTCCACATAACCCTCCGTTCGTAATGCCTTACCGTCTACCTCTTTGCCTAGCACCCTATGCAACATAAAGGTACATGTTGGGTGCAATCTCATCAAATTGTAAGTGAATGGGATCACTGTCACAATTGCACTAGGCGGAGCGGCGAGGCATAGCCTTGCCATTCGCTTTATAAAGCTAGCCACAAGGACCGCCGGTAAATGACTGGAGTTTAAGAATAGTTCCAGTAGTCTGAAGAATCGGGATCGGTACTTGACGTGCATAAGGTCACGATCCAGTAAGGCGTAAAGTTTTGGGAAGAAATTTGGGTAGTCGAGGTTGTGAGACATCATTAAGTTGAAGAGGCCTTGAAGGGCGAGGAGTGCAATGACGCCACCGGTATTGTATGTATCGGTTAAGTAGTCCATCAGTAGCCGTGGGTTCGGGAAGTATGGAATTATCCGCTTTGGTAGAATTGTGAGGATGTCTCTTTGTTTCGACGGTAGAGGCCGTGAAAGAAGAGTAAGCCATGTTTCCTGGAAGTAGCGCTGATGGGCTGCGATCTGGAATAGAGGATGTTTCTTCTTGGTCGGGGCGGGTAAATAAAGGTTAAGGTCCGTTAGTTCCTCGGATGTGGAAGGAAGATCTTTGAGATTGTACAGAATATTGAAGAGGTTTTCGGAGTATCTGATATTCGAAGGAGGGATTTCTTTCGATACTGTCGGTATTGCCTTGAAGAATTCAAGTCTCAAATCAGAGAATTCGTAGATATATTCGGCGGCAAAAACTGTTACGAGATCTGAGCTGTCGGAGAGAAGTAAATGTTTGATGATGACGCCGTAGGTAAGAAACGGGAAATAGTAGTCGTCTGAAGGTTTCATGTGAATCGATTCTTCCTTCAATAGCCTCATCGACAACTTGAGAGATGTCCCCTCGCCGCCTTCGAGCATCCTTCCCAAGCCATTTAGATAGTTGATATACGTTTCCTTCGCTTCCTTCACCATCTTCAGTTGTTCAGGACTATGGTCCTTGTGCCGAACTAGTTGCCCTCTGCTCATTAATCGACAGAATGTCCGACATAAACCGACGGCGGTCATGATGGCGATTTCTTCCGATTCGTCCTAGTAATTTTATCAGCTTTCCAAACCCGGATCCTTTAGTTTACGGCGTCTATACCTCAAGCTGTTCTAGTAGAGAATTTAGGCCCTTCGTCCGTGCCGTAGCTGTTTTCGCAGAAATTATATCCTCTTCTAATTGTAGCATTTCGGCTTGTCGCGATGCAAGGTCGTCCTCGTCATCCTCACTACCACTAGCCATATCCTCGTCTTCCTCTTCATCATTTTCGTCGCTTGTCGGTTCAACGGGCTTTTTCGACTTGGGAGCTGGTCGCAGTATCACAGCTTTGGTGATGACTGGTAGGTCTTTTGGCTTAGATTTCGGTTTTCTCGTAGATTCATCTGCGGCGACTCGCTTTCGTTTCTTTGAGCCCGAAAGGGGCCCATTGGAGGACGGTATCGCCATTTTTTGGAGCTGGATTGAAGATGTGGATGCGGCCATCTAAAATTTTTGGTGTTTCGGGCGACAGGTAGATTCGGCCGGTCTTGGCGTCGGGTGGAGCCTGATTGGTCGGATTTTTTCACTCATCCGCCAGTCTCTCCCGAACATAGAACGTCACTTCAACACCCGAACAGTCCCTTCCACCACCTACCATCTCCGACATCGCCCTCCCGAGGTCATAGAAGTCCAATTGGATTGATCTGACTTTCTCACTCTCCCCTCTTACATATACAATGGCTTCAAGGTTAACACGAGCGGCCACAGGTGAGCGATGCCGCCGGGTACCAACAACCCGCTTGGCCCCTCATTGCACATGTTAACATGTTATCGTCGACTTTCTAGGCCTCACGCGTCTTCGCCCGTCGGCGGCCCTTCTCAATGCGCATATCCCCGCCGTTAGACCCGCCGTTTCGGCCCGTTTCGAGTCCAACTATCCTCCTCCACCAACAGAGCGACCTACTCCAGAAGCCAAGGCCAATGCTATCATTGATATGATCCCTGGAAACTCCCTCGCCTCCAAGACTGCCATCCTCTCCGCTACTGCCGGTGTCTCCATTGCCGCTATCTCTAATGAGCTCTTGGTTATCAATGAGGAATTCGTTGTCGCCTTCTGCTTGATTTCCATGTTTACTGGTGTCAGCAGGTTGATGAAGCCAATGTACAACGAGTGGGCCGAGGCACATATCAAGAGAGTCAAGGATGTTTTGTACGCTGCCCGAGCCGACCACAAGAGCGCTGTCCAGGAGAGAATCGACCAGGTCGCCGAGATGAAGGAGGTTGTTCAGGTCACCAAGGACCTCTTCTCCGTTTCCAAGGTACGATGTCGTGCAGAGCTTCGAAGTGGTATTGAAGGACATGGAAGCTGATGACGGTATTAGGAAACCGCTGAACTTGAGGCCGAGGCTTTCGTCTTGGAACAAAAGACCAAATTCGCTGCCGAGGCTAAGCAAGTTCTCGACAGTTGGGTCAGATATGAGGCTCAGGTCAAGCAGAGGGAACAGTCCGAGCTCGCTGAGTCTGTCATCAAGAGGATCACTGAAGAGTTGAAGAACCCCAAGACCCTGCAGCAAATCCTCCAGCAGAGCGTGACTGATGTCGAAAGTATGTTCCTGCACCTCTCCGTACCGTTGAACAAATACTAACGCGCCATTCTCTAGGAATCGTCGCCCAAAAATAAACACCGCATTTCCCACGGTTTAATTGTTACCTGGACTATATCGCACCATAGGACTTTGTAATCAATTGGCCTAAAACCTCGCCCCGTTTACTTGCGTACCAGGATCTAGAAAAAAACTTTTATTGTCTTGCAAAGGATGGCTAGATGATGTAGCGGGCTGTACAAAAAAAATAGTTCTCTGTATAAATGAATTTTTTCTTTAATTCTTCCCCACGTATCTCCCCGCCGCGCCAAGGGCGACCAACCGTCAAGTCTGTAATACATACTAACGAGAAACTAAGATCTCATATCTAGCTTGCCTCGTATCTTACCGCCACTTTAAAGCCAAACACGATCTAGATCTCTATAATTTAACCATGAGACAACAATCTCTCCTAGTTCGCAACGATGAAGCTGTTAGAGCCGATTCCCTAGTGGATTGGCTCCAAATAGGAAGTGGCTTACGGGGCTGGATGCGGTTTGGGGGCCTTAGAGCAAGGTTGCACATAGAGTTTGTTTACAAATGCCAAATCTTCGGCACAACTGCTTAAGTATTTGGGTATTTTCTGTTAGAGGTTCTTCGGGGGCATAGCTTCTCTAATAGAACTATATTGTTTGTGCTTTTGTCCTCTCCCGTTGGCGAGATGGATGAGTATACATTGACCCATCGCATTGCATCCTATATGGCCTATTGACGACTGCTGCCTTAGTTTCGCTTGTAAACCCAGTGTTCGGGGTCGAACCGTTTAGCTAATTTAGGACTTCCAAGCTTCGGAACCACTCCCGCTACAATAAACCGGTGCTAAACCGGTGCTAAACCCTTTTTGAGAACTAGAAGTAAATCCCCAGAAAAACAATCATCTGAGAATTTCATTTTAATTTTAGGATCAAAGTCTCTGCTTCATTTGGGGCCCTTTGTCGCTGTTCTTCCGGATGGCATGGACAACTCGGGAATTTGTTGGATATTGATCTTAACACCGGAACCACTACCAGTATGCATATGCGGATTGGCATATCCGGATGGGCGTGCTGCATGGGATCTGGATCCTGGCGCTAAACTAAGGAAATTCTTCACTCGCAATAACGTCGGTAAACTAATATTCGTCTAAGTGGCTAGATCAACGGGGATGCGGGTGTCGTGGTGGAAAACCCCAGCGACCTCTAGGCCTCGTTTAATTTAGGACAGTCAGAAGTCAGAAGCCAGAAGCCATCATCATCATCATCATCATCATCTCACAATCCGCGCTTCCAGGCGTTTCGGTGCTTGTTTCGTTCATTTCCGATATATCGATACATGACTTTGTAGATACCACTTTAGATCCACCTATCACCCAAACCCAAATGCTTACCCCTCCCATAGGTTCCCATTCAGCTTGCAGCATACCGTCACGTCAATTCTCAATTTATCCATACCACGAAGGTAGACTAGAATCATGAGCGACGAATACGATGTATTTCTCCCCATCCCAAGCTCTAGGGCTACCTGGTTGTCCTCTCCCTTGGTTTGAAACCCCGCCTTAAGGCCTTCCGCAGAATGTTATTAATCGTGCCAAATCTCTACGACATCTAGTTCCTTTTCAAGGGTATGGGCTGAGTCTTAATGAGCTTATGATTCTACTTAACATGCCGAAAATCATCCTACCTCTCCCCTGGTAGGGTACAAAAGGCGCTCTCTAGGCCATCATGCTGAATCTAGCTTCTCCCTAAAGTGGTCCTTATTGGAGACTCCGCAGTTGGGAAATCCAATCTTATCAGTCGCTTTACTCGGAATGAATTCAACATGGATTCGAAATCTACAATTGGCGTCGAATTTGCTACGCGGACTATTGAGGTTGATTCGAAGATAATAAAGGCGCAAGTTTGGGACACAGCTGGTCAAGAGCGTTACCGTGCAATCACAAAAGCATATTATAGAGGTGCCGTGGGGGCCCTCCTTGTTTATGATATGTCAAAGCGTGGCAGCTACGAGGGTATCCCTAGATGGCTGAAAGAAGTCAGAGACCTTGCCGACTCCAATATCGTCATCATGCTTGTGGGGAACAAAAGCGATCTGAGTCACCTTCGAGCCGTCTCTACCGACGAAGCAAAAGCATTCGCTGGTTAGTCCTTTAACACTCCCAGATGTGAAAGTACTATGACTAACAAATATTCCTTACAGCCACCAATAAATTGTCATTTTTTGAAACTTCCGCTCTTGATTCCTCGAATGTAGAGGCTGCATTTCAAAACCTTCTGACAGGTATATTTCCTAAAACAGTTCATGAGAATCTATTCAATATTATTGCTAAACAAGTTTGATAGAAACATACGAAATTATATCAAGCAAGTTTAAGGCAGAACCAGATGATGATATGCACATGGGCGTTAGAACTACCTGCTCTATTCCACCCCCTCAACCCGATCAAAGTGGTGGAAAATGTTGTTAGCAAGTACAATCCTGTATAGACTATTTAGCCGTATAGGCAGCGCAGTTACAAAGAGATGAGTGCTACCTAGGTTTGCGCCCGGATTCGAAGTTACTAGTTTAGCTGTTTATTATATGTTTGAGTGTCTTACTCCTAGATTTAACTCCTGTTTAGTTTAGCTATCTACGTCGCAGCATGGCTACTGTTTGAACTGGCCTTGCAATTGCTGTGGTTTAAACTTTATTAGAATGTATTTAAATCAAGGCTTGTTACAAGGCTACCGAATCCTGTGAACCCCTTTCAACTACTTCGGATATTCTCTCAAATAGAATACACATTTAAGGTCTCCACTGCAGACCTTTCGGTAGGCTCGAATACTAAGTAAACTAAGGGCTGCTCCGATATCATGATATTGTCTTATATCAACGTCCAAGGGAAAATTAGAAAAGTATATCCAAAATTTAAGGGTTCAGAAGTTTTGCTTTATCCAGTTCGATAAAACCCATTATCAGTAAGGTATGGTGTACGTCAAGTAGAGCTTGAGAATTACAAGCGCACAATAGCACATTAACCAGCGCATGACACTGCAATGTAGACTATCCCATCATCCCTCTAATGCCTCCTTGATCGGACTTTTGTAAGCTTAGCGATTTTAAGTTTTAGTGTTTATAAGATTTTATCGCCTCGGATTAATCATATATATTGGTGCTCTACGAAGGGCCGAATTGCGAAGTTGAAGGTCTGGGTACGAGAAAATGCATACTTAGTATATAGTATGGCAGTTATTCAAGATTACGTTGAGTAATGTGGCATACTGCATGCAGCTGCAAAATGTAACACAGCTTTCGAATAGCGCAGTCCTGCACGCCAGAACGCGAGCTAGCTATAGTATAGCTATAGAGCATAGGATGCGATTCTGTTTCCGGTATGTACAGCCGTATACATCTACCCCTTTAAACCGGACCATGCGTATAAATTACTATACGCATCCCTAGCTTCGCGAGTTTGAGCAATATGAAGTTCTAACTTTGAATTCCGGCAAGCATCCATCTATACATATCATCTGCTCAAATCGCTAATCTGCTTGACTAAGTTACCACAATGTCCACCTCAAACCCTCGACTCCTAAACAAGTTGATTCCATCGAAAATCATAACCAATGCAAGAAGGCTATCCAAATGGGTTCCGGAGAAAAGCCAGCCGCCAAGAAGAACCATCTTCGATGTGCTTCCCAATGAAATCATTATCGCTATCATCGAACAGATGATGGATCGAGATCGAGATCGATTCGCCCAATGTTCGATACTTTGTTACAAGTTTGCTTTATTAGCAGGCAAGAGCTTGGTTCTTACCCCCAAAACTGTCGCACGATTCCAAGACGGCGGTTTGCGCGCTCCAGTTCGCAGCTTTGTTCGGTAAGCCGGATCCTCAAACCTGGGCATGGACACCCTACTTACACCGACGTATTTCTACTATACAACAGCTCCGTAAGATTTGAGCACCAGGGCTCTTGGGTTAAGAGCATCAGGGAAATGCCAGATCTTGGCATCATTGCTGATACCATGAACGACCCCAAGTTTAAGTTCGACGCCCTCATCACAATGATCCGCATCTCCGCAACCGCCTTAAGACTCTTCCCAAATATTCAACACCTTTATATCTCGTATACAACACCTTTCAGTTGCGAGCTGAACATTTATATCGCCATACTCCGCAGCATGATTGGGTATCCAATCTGTAGTACTCTTCAGCGCCTAGAGTTCCAGATAAGCCGTAATGTTCGTAGAATATATTCTCAATGCGGCGGCCTTCTGCGCGCTCCGCCGGAAGAGCCATCATTCGAGACCTTTTACTCCAAGTTATCAGCGGAAAACCAGGAATTTCTTGGAAACATAGAACGAGGCCACGACACAATAATCACATCAATCGACGGGATCGTACCAAAGTTACCAGAACTTACAGAGGCCAGGATACTGACCCATAACCTGCCCATGTATAGTGACCAATTTTCGAATCGGGTGCTTCAAAAGACGGCTTTCTACTACATCCCGTTGATGTTCGCGCCTAAGTTGGAGAGGTTATGTCTGGAAACAACAGGCGGAAATGCCCCGCACTATGCTGGTAAAGGCCATATTGATTACCAATTACTTGGTGGTATCTTACCGCTGGTCAAGGACCTCAGGATCATAAATGGCCGTAGAATTATTATCGGGGAGCTAGCTGACCAGCTTATGCACTTGCGATCCTTGCATGTTGAAACCGTCGGTGGTAGCCTCCCTTACGATGATGAAGATGACTGGACCCAGAGCTATAGGTCAGTTTGCAAGCTGAAAAACCTAGAATATTTAGGGCTTCCATTGCCGTATGAGGACGAATTCGACGGGTGGGCCTATCCGGAGACAATGGAAGGGTGGGTGAGGGACCTTCTTAAAAGTGGACTAGACCGTCTGAAGATGGTTGTACTGCAGGGGTGCAGGTATACTATAATTGGATCGGGATCAGCTGCCTATGCCATAAAGCACTATGTTATTGTCAGGTTCTTGGTGGAGCGAACTGGAGTTAAATGGAAGTTGGATGCAAAGAGGGAAGAATATCAAGAGACAACGCGAGATGAAGGCTTCCCCCGCCCCCCTCCTCGCCGTCGAAGGCTACGACTGTTTTAATTTGTACCCTCGGATGGAAGCGAAGCCTTTTTTGTTTATAGTAAAAGAACCATCCCAAAATTTAAAAAGACTATTTTTCGAAGCTTTAGCAACTAAATCTTGCGGAGAGGAACGAACCTCACATACTCTTCTGTCCAATGAGTCGACCCTGCTTGATTGACTAGGTGTTATGGATACCAAAAAGGGAAACTATCAAAATTAGGATTTGGTTAGGAGCGCGATTGCACTAGACTTTGTCCTTATACGGGAACGAGTTATTATGTACATGCGTACGAATAATTACATATAAGGACGAGTTCGAGGTGCGGAAGTCAGACACAAATCTTACAAGACACAATGAGTTACTAGTGTTTATACGGGTTGTTTCTTAAATAACTGGATACGGATCCGTAGCGACTGATACATGTGGCCGACTGGTCATGCAAGCTTTATATATGGGGTCATTAAGTATCATACACAGGCAATGTGATATCACAAGATACCTATTCATGCGCATCGTTAATTCCGCACAAGCAGACAATGTTGACGGCATGAATATTCGCCCACCATACACCCTCGTCAATTTCAGGACATTGTGTTGCCCCTGTGGCTTTTCTTCTTTCGGAGTGTGGATGCCCAATGGACTCGCCCTGGTCGTCTGAAGGTTAACGTCCAGTCTAAATAATTGGTACATACGCTTTACTTTAATAATATAATATGATAAATCCTTTGACAATCAACATGGCCCTTTTTCAAAGTGGTTCGATATCTGGGATCTGTACTTGAATTGTAAAAAAAAAAAAAAAAAAAAAAAAAAAAAGCCTAAGCGAGTCGAGTGGCCGAGGGGAATTCGAGAAGCGTCATTTTGACGGGTTTGCAGCGCGCCTAAGCGAGTTGTTTAGTCGACAACGACAAGCCAACGCCATCCAACTTCCCCCATCTACATCCTGCATCCCACGCATCATCAGAAGCACCACCATCTCCATCTGGGACTATCATCTAAACGCCTACCGTAGCTACTCCGGTTATCGCGAACACTTCGTCCTACGGTGTCTCCCGTAATACTAGCATCCGACATCTCCGCCACGAGCTGTAACTTCATGCCAAAACGCGCCTTCTGATAGCCAGCAACTGATCACGTGGAGAGCAAACTGCGACCTCACGACAACAGACAACAAATATCCAGAGAATCGACACGGCATTACGGGTCCGGCTTCAGAGACAGCGCTTCTTAGCTTGACAAGATACATTTGCTCTATCCTTATTTGACCTTGTCGGCTGGCCGTAGTGAAGTGGTCCAACGTGTGGCAGTGGGCCAACCGCAGAAATGGCCGACGGGGATGTATTAAGAACGAAGCTCGAACACCTTAACCAAGCCAAAAAGCTCGTTTTACAAGATCCCAATTTCTATCCAGATATCTTGAAAGGGATCCTACCCATCATTGTCGCGTCGGACGGCGCAATTGAACTACGACGATGGGGGTCGGAATTCTTAGCAGACACGTTCTCCTCGCCTCGGATTACACCCCAGACGAAGCAAGAGCTTGCATTGACGTGTCTCGAGCACCTGTTGACATTGCTAAACGAATTGGAAACGGGGATCTTAAAGAACGTTATTCAATGTAGCTCTTCGATATATCCTCTGATATTTCGATACATGTATGTCCACAGATTTCCGAGATATCCAGCCTTTGCCGCAGGCTCTATCAATGGCACCGTGAATGGATGGCTTCGTTCCGTGCACAGTCCATATTTCCCCCCACATACCCCACTTTTTGTTCGGATACTAACTGCTAGTCACCGTGATACTTTTCTAGATGTCACAATAAGTCGGAAACTGCTGTGTGGCAGCAAATGATTGCGGTCAAAGCGAAGGTTTTAAGCATGCTGGACAAAGGGGCCGAGGGAGTCCGTCTAGGCTGCATCAAATTTGTTCAGAGAATCATACTGGTCCAAACCCCGGGTGCATCAGATCCACGAGTAAGTCTGCCACCCCCAAGCTGTAGCCCCGCTGTGAAATGGGTCCTTTTGGGAACTCCCATGTATATGAAAGGTTCACCAGCGTACTCAAGAACCAAAATTCTATGTTTCGTTTTCCGAAGCGTCTATTTTCTCCATAAGACACCATCAGGAACCTAACATCGTGCATCGCTGATTTTTCTAGCTTGTCGACAAATCTGAAGTTTCTTTGACTATCGTGCCACTGAACCACCCTATTCTTAATATCCATGCACTAGAGGCCGAAGCCCATGGCCTACTAGATCGTCTCCTGAATGTCTTCCAGGATGGCAAATTGTGAGCCTTGAATCCCACCGAGCGCGTCGTATGAGTCCCGGGTCTGCTCTCATCAGTCATGTCGTCGGAACATGGCTGGTTGATTTACGGACCCGGGATGAAGTTGGCATTGTGCTTACTAGTGGAATTACATATAGAGACGCCCCCATAATTACTGCGATCCTGAATTCGTTGCCAGCTCTTGTCAAGGGACGTGCTGCAATTTCGAACAAAATCCTGAACGTTTTGATGTCATACAACCCTCTTCCTATTGCGGCGAAGTCAATGGTCTTTAAAGACCGCTTCGTAGCTAGAAGCTTGGAAAAGACTCTCAGAACTGTATTGAACCATCTTGCAAGGTTAGTGCAACATGCCCGACTATTAATTAGAGAAACCTTACCTAATCACCATTTTCTCGATACAGAGCAAGCTCAGGGGGTCCGCATGCAGGGAAAATTCAACAACATATCCAAAGATTGCTCCAATCCAAGTCGGAATTTTCGATCGAGGTCCCAAAGAGCAACAAGCGGGTTTTGCCAGGATCGGATGTCGACTCTGTCAAGCGGACGAAGTATACACGTGCTGATGCTGAAGGCGAATACACACCCACACCGCCACCCCCCACAATTCAGGTCCAACCAAGCAATGGCACAACCTACAAGACACTCTTTACTCTCACTGGCGACCAAGCTCTATCAAACTTTGATGTATCTCAACTATCCCTTGAGATGGCAACCCAAATCACCCTCGCGACAATGTATTCAGTAGACTCAAGCGCATTGGAATCGGCAATAGCGGTAAGAATTGGAATCAATAGTAGTATCTCTGGTAAATATACTAATGTATTGCTTTACATAGACTGTAAGACAGCGATTCGCTAGTCTCGTTCAAGCAGCCGCTACGGCCGCAAATGCTCGACCGCCGCCGCCGCCACCGCCTCAACTCGACGACGACGACGATGATTATGTACCAGCCGGAGGCGAAGACCTTCCAGAGGAACCCTCTAGGATCAGTACGGACGCCGCTGCTTATTCCGAGGACTCGGACGATAGCTACGAGGTTAGGGACCTCGTTCCTACAACAGCCAAGGGCAAGGTTGCGGCCATGGAAATGGTCAAGATGCCCGATCTGTCGCCAGCCCAAATTCAAGAAGCATGCGAAGGGACCTTAGACCGCATGTTTGAAACGATAACAACGTTAGACAAGCCTGTCAAAAAGGAGCGAGCAGGATTAAATCGGCTCGCGGCCGCGAACTGGGATAGAGATGGGTGGATCACTATTCTTTCTAGACTTAGTACTCGAGGTCTTAGTGGTATCGACGCTGAGATCACAGCTAAGGCTAAGGAAGATCGCATGCACTACGAAGCTCTCAGCGCACAGGTTCGACAGAAATTGTATATGTACGTCATAGGTGACTTCCGTACACGTATGGACGCCGCGATAGCCTGGCTGAACGAAGAATGGTATAACGACCGGCTCCAAGAGATATCTGCGGGGAGTGACGGCGACAAAACGCCGTTAGAACCACAGTATGCCAAATGGATGGCCAAGATCATGGATGGAATCTTCCCTTACTTAGAGACTACCGATCGAAACATATTTTTAAGGTTTCTAAGCGAGCTACCAACGATTCCGCCACCGGTTTTGGCGAATATCAGGGGTCTATGCTTGGATCCAGAAAGGTCTAATCTAGGATTCCTGGCATTTCAGTAAGTCTAAATTTGAGGGTCGATCTTTTTGGAGGGTGGGAACTAATATAGCTTCTTCTTCTTCTAAGGTATCTTTGCATGCTGAAGCCACCAATTAGAAACGACGTACTGGGTATTGTTGAGGAACTCTGGAATAACCGTATGCCTCTTGTTCATGATATTACACCTTTGGTAATCCGTCCCCGCTGACAAATCCGAATAGATAACGATGTTAAAACCGCTGCACGAAAGCTGCTAGTCAAGTTCCGTCCACACGTTGTTGGCCTCCCGCCGAAGGAGTCCGTGTAGGATCCCAAGCATACCAACAATCACACACCCACTTCACTTAATAATTTCTTCCACTTTCCTCAAACCCGCAAACTTCATTAACATGCTTCCAATAGCATGTCCGTCTAGCATGTGGCCGATCTTCCGGCCTCATATTTGGTGTATCTTCTCATTTCTACTTCAAGCCTTCTTCGCATAAACCATCTGGGCGTTTTTACCTGTCGCACTTCTCCATTCTGATGTTGCATTTCCGGGTATGGTTGTTTTCATGGGCATGCATCTGGTACTTCCTTGGCAGGCACTCTGAGATACCAACTACTGTACAATATTTGCGGCAAAGATAAATGGCCCCGACACGATATTCACTAATCGATTGCGTTCTCGAGATCAAAAGTAATTGAGCTTCTAGCTAGAACATTGCTTCCAACCATCTTCCTCTGAATTCTACGTAATTCTGTATTTACGTGTTGCCCTGAGTATCCAACAAACTATACATTGTATTGTGCCTGAAGTTCATAACTCCGTCTGGTGGTATGGTTAGCATGCCTGAAGGTAGAGCCACGGCTAGCTGTCCAGCTCGGAGCAGATTCAGAACCACCTAGAAAGGATTGAAATTAAATTCTTCTACTGTAAAAACCCCATTCTCAAGTAGATACAAGAAGGACTGAAGCTTCTGGACCCCTGCACAGTCCGGCACCCGTCCGTCTGGTCTAAAAGCCGTTACACGACCCTGATCGTTGTTAGTCCCAAAGCTGTCGACGCCAACAACACCAAAGCTCGTACAACCCTCATCCAATTCACCAACTCAAACCATCACCACCAACCACGCCTGCACCGTCCATCAAGACGTATTGCAGTAACATCATCTACTTCAAGCTTTATCCCCTATCCTTCCACCTCCTTCATCCGGTTTTGCATCTACAAAGACATCACACCTCCTCAGAGCTTCGAGCTCTGGAACGTTGTCAATATGCTAGACCACAATAGCTTCAGCTTCACCTGGAGAGGACTCTACGAGTTCAAAGAGAGTGCCCGCAAAGAAATGATTGACCATTTTTGGTAAGTTGCTGCTCAAATCTATAGTCAGAGACATGGGGTCCCACTAGATACCGGTTATTAATTGCTCTCTAAAATGGTGATGCATATAGGACCCTCAGTGACTATAGAGACACCATGAAGGTCCACTTCGATCCCATGCGAAACGTGAGCTCCAAGATCCTCTGAAACTCCGAGGACACAAAGCTGAGGGAGTCTTCTAACACTTGGAATAGTCATTCACCCTTACTGGTCCAAGAGAGCGAGCCTCTGAAGCACAGACAGCCTTTATAGGGCTTGTCAACAACTTCATCGAGAAACTCTACACCAACAACCTTGGTAGCAACCAATATGTATGCAATATCACCTTTCGCCCTATTTTTACTATTCTACTAGCTTATACGGATGCTAACGAGAAGATTTCAGCTCACTCGAGGCAAAATTATCCGTCCCAGTACGACTCAAATGTTTGTTCGAGAGCTTCAATGGTCAGATGATCCTAAGGTTCTATACAAAGATGATCACGTAAGGATATATCACTATTGCTTCTCTATTTCTATATATCACAGCTAATAGAGATTTTGTGATAGGATGAGATATCGGAGATCTTTGCGGAGATCAAACACGAAGTTGAAGGGGTCAGATTTGAGAAATACCACAAGTGGACTCCTAAATACAGAGAAACATTCCGCGAGTGCTTCTTTCTAGACGGTGTTGACGCCATTAGCATAATTGCACAGAGCACCCGTTGTGTCATGAAGGTTGACTGGGTCACCAGAGAAGTCAACATTGGAGCACACAGCCAGATCGCCTTGGAAGCCGGGTTGGAGAAATTGAACATCGCTGAGAAGTACTTCGTATGTATTTCACTACCCCAAAATAGAGTTAAAGACATCCCTCGGAGGCTCTAACGTACACCTTAACATAGAACTGGGACTACAAGAGATACTCATCTCACATCATCAACAGTGACGGGAGGGCCTACTTTGAGATCCGTCTCGTCCCCATCATCAAACAAACAACCAATATCTTGAGGACCACCTTGTTCCCACCTGCTAACCAGTACAGTAGTCTCGGGGGAAGAGACCGATTGGCATCAGCTCGTCTTGCCGAATATAATGCCGAGGCAGACACATATGACAATGTCGTCCTTAACTGCATCCCCACCTACAACGCTGGCCAAGTGGAAACCGATATCTGGAAAGGCTACACTTACACTCCTCGTGTCTCGACAGTGGCTCCACCAGTACTCAGCGAAGAGCCTCTTATATCCATGGACCCAATTCCTAAGAAGCCGAGCGAGAAGAAGGCGCCGGAAGCAGCCCCCGCTCATAGCTCTCTTCCTCCTTTCTTGAAGAGGCCCGCTTCCACCGCACCCTCCACGATGCTAAGCGAAACTGCCACGGGTATCTTGAACTTTGGGACTCGGCCACAAGATATCATAGTCGATCTTGAAGCCCAGCAAATTGATTTCCCGACTTTAGCACCGAAACGGAAGGCTCGCAACCCCAAAGCAACTGAGGCTGAAACCGTAACACCTTCCCCATCTCTTGCTAGCATGACGTCTGGGTCTCCAGCCGTTGGGGCTACAGCTTCAGGCCAAGAGGCTCCAACTGCCCCCCAAACATCGACCAATCCAGCCCGAGGAGGTTTCTCTATGGCGGCCACCCGTCCTGGTGCCCCATCAGAAACCGAAACAAACTCACCAACTGCTCGCCGCCCGAGAAAAGCCAAAAATGCTAAGAGCCGCCGGGAGCCTGAGCCAACTCTTGGGGAAAACGAAGATTCCCTAGAAATTAGAACCGAAACCGAATCCGTCGCTGATTCTACCCACACCAAGAGGACTTTTAAGACTATGAGCTTCGCCAGTGCGAGTACCAGCGCCCAGGCATCCACTGCGAAACCAGAATATCAAACCCGAACCTATAAGAGTACCCAGAATCAGCAAGCCCCTCGCCGCAAAGCCAACTTTGACAATTACGAGGCCCTCCAGAAACATCAAGATAAGGTCTTGCATATGGTCTTTAGCGAAGGCTTCGAGGATGTTAGAAGATTTTGCGGAGAGTTGAAGTTTGAGGCTAAGCTTGGGAGAATCTGTTTCCCCCTGGTCCCAAAGAAATACCTGAGATCATCTTACGGTTTTCAATGGGCTAGCTGGGAGACTGAGCTTGAGCGAGCAAAGATTCAAACTTTGTTCACAGATATTATCTCTGTTTCGCCTTCCGATGCTGACTTTGTCGTCGGTCTGAAGGTCAGCAAAGGTGATTCCATGTTTGAGAACCCCCCAAGCACTCGCAAAGTCAGCTATGAAATCGAGGGTCTCACATTCCAGAAAATTCCATTCACTATCGTTATTAACGCCGAAACCTTTGAGTTCGAGGTTCGAGGGAAGGAAGAAAAATTCGGGAATGTCTATCTTAAC
Source organism: Arthrobotrys megalospora (assembly GCA_036971655.1). NCBI lineage: Eukaryota > Fungi > Ascomycota > Orbiliomycetes > Orbiliales > Orbiliaceae > Arthrobotrys > Arthrobotrys megalospora. Next base: position 2,274,487 of record JAVHJN010000003.1, on the reverse strand, counting down.
TGCCCGTGTTCAACTTGGGATGCAGATTTCCGTCTCTACGGTTACAAGACCATGAAGTCTCTCCACGAGCAAGCAAAGAAACTCGTTGACACACTAGAAGTAGAAGCGGACCTCGCATTCCCCGCTTTCATCATCAATGCTCAAGACTTAGGTCTCGAAATAACTGGCTGCGTCGTCCGCCGCCAAACCCATCATATGATTGTTCCTTCTGACATCCACTTCGGTCATGAATTCACCTTAGTTGTCACTGAGAATATTGAGCTTCGACTCCAAGAGCGAGATGACCTGCCAGGAATTATTCGTTTCTGCGCAGTTCCAGGCATTGAGAGTTTCCGTCAAAATATGACTTGGTACACCATGAGCGTTGTTTCGGACCCAATTGATCAAATCTTTTGGAAGAACAGATCCTTAGGGGTTACAGAGTTGACAGACACCGCTGCGAAGGATATTTTATTCAAAAAAGGGAAAGAGGACAAGACTATGCTTCAGGCGATGTTCCAAGTTGTTTGCAATTTGATTTCAAAGATAAACAACGTCGGATATGACAATACGCAGTTTACTCACCACACAGCCTAACGGCATGTTGGGACTATTAAAATTGCGCTCGATATCCAGACTCCTCCAGATTTTCCTTTACTCTTTATTTACTATGATTGATGGCAGGAACATGAAAACAACGAATCGAATTTCGGGAACTAGGCAGCAATCTAGCGAAGGGTGCAACAAATTAGGACTGGAACATCATTCAAACGCTTTCTTGTGAATACATCTAGTTTCCAGGTTTGAACGGTAGCCCGTACATTCAAAAAGCTTAAACCTCGATCGAATGCGTGGTGAGGATATGTTATAACCCCACGCAACCTCGCACATCCTCAACGCAGCCAATGCAATGAAGCAATGGAAACTCTGAAATTTAGTGTATGGTGGCCTCGTATCGTAGTGTAACATATGTCTCGGAAACGCCGACTTGAATAGAGATTCGAGCCGACGTGGTTCAGAATATTGTAAATTTAAAAGCTTTTATAAGGCTTTAACCGCCCTTAAACAACTATTGGTCAATAATTACTACCCGTCCGATAGTTCTCACCAGTCTTAGAACTACCCACTAAGAATGAAACCTTGGTATCAACAAGCGCGAGGGACATGTAATTGCAGCCTTCCTCCTTCAGTTCGCATATCCAACAACTACTGTTCAAGCCTTCTGTTTTTCATTCTCGCAGAAGAAGAAGTTCGCACCTTCAGAACATGAAAGAGCAATCAGTTAGCTCTGCTTCTCAGAATAAAATGCAAAGACCCCAACAAATGAATAATTGGCAGCAATTACTCACCAACAAGTTCCAAATCGTACTTCTTCGCATAATGCCTCGCGCCAACTCTAGGTTCGTGATCTTCGAACCCCCATTTCTTTCTCCCGTCCAACTTTGGGGGCTCTACGCCCCCATTCTTGAACAACAACAGAACATATCTGTGCTTCCCCGTTTTTTCTGGCGGAGCAGGGCCCATATATTCCAGGAGCTCCTTAGCGGTCTTTAGCTCAAGAGGCCCAGATGTGGGTCGAATATCAGTGACAAGCCAGTGGCAGAATTCAGCCCATTTTGGGTTATCCCGAGACGCAGCATCAGGGTCTAGATGGCATATATTAGCAAATTCAAAGTTCTGATAGGCACCATAAGATAACAATGCGGCACACATACCAGTCAGACACATCGTATACCTTACATCCTCAGACCCCGAAGAACCTTGTATAGCAATGCTAACCTCTGGTTGGTCCTGCGTCGCCGCTTTTTTCAGAGTGTTACCTAGTTGTATTGCCTTGCCGGATGGGAACTCGGCTTGGATGGAGACAGAGGGCGTGAATTCATCGATTACTGGGTTAGAGAATTCGAATCAGAGATTTGGATTTATTTTCCAGTGTCCAAATACACGAGGGGTCTGCTACCATCAGGAATAACACCATCGGCCTTGAGCCTATGTCAAAGCAAGATCCAACGAGTTAGCCCATATAACAGTATACGCAATAGAATCCACAAGGTTACAATAACATATAGCTTACCTGTCGATGATCGATTGGTTGGTTGCGATCTGGTGAGAATCCATGAGTTTCGGATTGTACAAGTTCCAACGATAGTGTTCAAAGTGTTATTAAGGTTGTAGAAACTAACTAGTGTCATTCTTTGGATTTTTGAAAATTTTGAAACCCAACTCGTCGGAGGAGGTAGTCGGATACGTTGACGTATTGTTGACGTCGGTAGGCCAACGGACAGCGTTGTTCTTGTTGCTGGAAGCACTGTCTTTCGTAACAATGCACAAGCGGCCGACATTGGCACAGTTTCGTTGGGTAGAGCTACTAAAGATGAAAGATAAATTTGCGGAGGGTCGAGATACACTGCCCGGTAGCTTGAAAACGAATTCAGGCTATCTCCGAAGGACATAGTATTTATCTTCGCATCTGTAAAAGACGTCAAGTATACGGCAAGCCGCAGATCAATGCCAAAAGAAGGTTATCGACGAAACCGGGATCCAGATTGGGACTCAAAAATGCAACATCCAACGCAACTTCATAGGGCAACGTACACGCATCTGAGACCGTGGCATTTTATATCACAGGCTAGTTGGGGCGGGTTGCAGACTTGATATTTTAAAAGATTCCGTCCAATGCAACGGTGTACGTATATGTTGATCTGATTACTCTGCTCAGTAAATGCTAAGTTTAAACGTAATGTAAAAAGCACATGCACATCACCTAGGTCCTCAAGTATTTGTATTGTATATGCGTACTCACACTCAGATGCATTAATGCACTGGTCAAGATCTAATAAACACTCTTAACGGCCCTAAATATCGCCGGTTGATCTCGACGAACGGCGTTAAGCCAGCATTTATAACGGCCTAACAAGCTCCTACCTAAGCGCTACAATTGGAAACCCCTTTCCTTACGGCATTTAATTAAATTTAACCTGGCACCCACCTCGGCCCACAGTGCCGCCCCATCTCAGAAGGCATAGCCATCGGCGTTAAAATGGGATCCCCAAAGCTGGCGATGGCCATTGTCATACTACTAGGTGGTCTCCTAGCCAACGCCCGGTCGATCCATCACTATGAACTTCAGAGGCGGGAAAACGAAAGCGAAAACGATGGAAACCACAAGACCGTCTGGGACCGCCCAATTAGAGTCGCCCCAGGCATAACCCCCACATTAGGTGGTGTGCCAGAGAGGGTGAACGTTTTAGACAACTACCAAAAGGAATGCGAATTAGGCATGTTCGACTACCTCATTGCCCCCGGACCTGGTAGTTGGTCAGGGTTCCCTTTCCGCGGAGAAGGAGCCCAGCCAGGTGCATGCTTCAAAATCGAAAACTTACAACGAGGACTCGGAAACAAAATCAGTGCCTTCGTAGTCACTGGCTACTGCGAGTGCGAGTTCTTCGACGACGATTCGTGCAAGTCCGGACTCTTTTCCGGCTTCAACCGTAAAGACGACTCACTTTGGACCAACGGCCCGCACAATAACATGATCGAAAGTGTTCGATGCAAACCAACTGATCATATCGACGATTTTGTAAGCGGGAGTTTGCGCTTCGAAGGAGGGACGATCAGGGGCCCTTGGAACGGCGGAAGTGTGGTGCGGAGCCCGTCTCTTGATTTCCAAATCACCAAAGATCAGCTGTATAAAGATTGCATCCCCTTACCAGGGGACTTCCCTATAGCTTCTTACAAAACGAATGGAGTCACTTGCGATTTTTTCAAGGGTGGCGGGTGCATCCAGTCAGATTACGCGTTCACGGCAGGACATGGAGGGAAATATCGAAAAGTTTTTCACACATATCAATATCTGAAGAGTTTCAAATGTTATCCCCCGTACGGGATTATGTGGGACCCTCGGGATGATATCAAGCCTAGTTGAAATTCCCAATTTGCCGAACACGTATTCGCTCAGCGAGTTCATGTACATTATTTTTTTATTCGTATGAAATTTGAAACCCTTCTATGTCTATTGTCTGGTAAAAAATAGCTTGGATGATGTCAGCTCCCATTTTTTTGGTTATTCTAGCCTGTTCCTTGAGATATTATGAATGTTCAGTCAGGTTTCCCAAACCTTCGTAGCCATTAATGCATTGAATACATTTATGTCTTCAATCGACCCATTATATTAAATTAAATTAAATTCTACTCATGATGGCCTTCTGAATCTTGCTTGCCTGATTAGTAGCGGGCGAGTCAGCCCCTCAGTACGAAATTTGGTACTTGGAATTGCCTTGAATCATGCACTGTTATCAGCTATCGTCTACATTCGGTTCTATCTAGGGTATCGGTGCAACAGATCGGGTCTATCTTAACGCCCCATCACAGGAATCTAGTCTCTGCAAACCGGGCCCAACCCAACCGCAGCAAAATCGAATAAGTATACTAGTACAGCAGGCAAGTGAAACTATTTCTCGGTAATATGATATCAGCCAGCCGACATAATATATAGCATCTCTGTTAGGATAGTTTTAGCAGCAGGTTTCATTAAAGATCTAAACTCGCCCCCATGTATGATAATTTGTAACTAAATAGATGAATATAACCAAAATGCATTGGCCTTATAATAATATAAATACCCGAGGGTAGACAGTAGCCGTAACAATATCATTATTCCGGCCACTGATCCGATGTGATCCCATTCCAGATTATTTTCACTCCATCCCGATCACCAGGATTCCGTTTGTAAGATAAATCCTTGAGTTTTTTTACCGCATCATCCATTTGATTAGCTCCGAAAGAACCCATATTCCGCGATATATAAGTCGCCAGCATTCCAGAAACCAATGCCGCAGCTAGTAGTGGGAGAAGCCATGTCACAAGGTATAAGTTAGTAGAGTACTTGGCCATTTGTCACTTAAAACTAATACGAAAGACCCAAGAGCCACACGTACCAACTGAGGTGCCACCGCCCGGAAACCGCTGGTAGTACATATGATCCCGGATTTGGTCCTCCGGTGTCCTGGGATCTGGGAAGACTGAAAGGACACTCCGATCTACTGGTGCCCAAACCATATTCAAAAATTTATCGTCAAACTGATACAAATTACGAAATAATCCGTTAGACCCTCCCGCAATAATGAGCCTCTTCATATCTTTCCTGGTGGCCAGTATCGTAGGGTTTCCCGTTAACTTTTCTGTCTTCGGATTCCACCGCAACGTTAGTAACCATTACAACCCGCCATATTGCCTTATAAATCCACAGGCTTTAGGGGCAGGTAGGCCAAGATGCATCTGCCCCGAAACTGCAATAAAGACCCTTCCTCCACGCATTTGAATGTACAGAAGCCCATCTGAGGGGAATTAATACGCAACCTACCGGTTTCCCATTTCCAGCCGCTAAGACCACAATGACATTCCCCAGGGCATTCAACTCCTCTATAACACCAGCTGCTAGCTCGCCGACCGATGTCTTAAATATGAGCGAGACGTTTATAATGCAAGGTCGATCAGGATTATACGCCTTGATGTGATCGTAAATCCTAAGTATACCATCAAAAGAGCCAAAAGCTTCATCAACTCCATATCCGTTGATGCGAGTTGCGACTACAAGCTCAGCATCTTGTGCTATACCGGTTCTTTTGCCTACGATCAGTCCTGCCATAGCAGTGCCGTGCTGCAGCTGAACTGGCATACTCTCCTCGAAGTACTCCACATCCTCCTCGGCGGGAAATTTCCCCGTAAAAATCCAATCCTGAACGTCAGTATTGACAAACTCCTGTTTAACCAACCAAGGTTAGAGGTCCATTATATCAAATGGTGGTTTCGGAGCAGGTTTGGATATCCTTACAGGGTGGCTTAAGTCGAATCCAGAGTCTAGGACGTATACTACTGTCCCAAACCCAGGTTTCTTGTAGTGGGAGTAAGAGGTTTCAAATATTTTGCGATTAGGGTGGCCAAGGTTATCATATTCAACATCTTTCGGCCAAGAAAGTATGGGGAGCTCTCCTAGAGCATTCCTTGTAATTGAAATATCACTTTCCGGCACAGTCTCTTCTTGGTAATGTCTCCACGGCTCGCTTGGGGGTAAAGGTTCTTTAAGAGGAGTCTCATACCAGCGTGAATCGGTCGCCGGACGACGAATTGGAAGAGATTCGCACCTCGAAAACTAAAGAGGACCGGCGTGCCATTAGCTAAAGTCTCAAAAATGCACCAAACTCACCACAAACTTTTAAGAATCATACATGTATATTTATATAAAGATACTAATACACATTTTTCTAAAATTCGCGATAGATATCGCGTCGACGAGATATTTTGGGACTAAGCGACTCACGGGATATCCTGAGGCAGTCACCAGAGACGAAATACCCCCGAGAAGTCGTCTTATCTTCTTCTCCAATTGAGCAACAATACTAGTATCAAATTCGTAAGGTTTCTGCATCGAGTGTGTCATAATATATACCCATACCCCAAGGTGCTCGCTTTGAACCCTGTAGGTGGAATACTTCCTTGGCGGCAACAGTGGCCATGATGAAAGACTCCCTGTCAAAAAGGCGTCATCTAACTTCGTAAACACTTCAATTCGTTTCCGATATTTGGGTTTTACAATACAGGATACGGATACCCGATGGTCCTGACCCCAAGTTCCCATTTTTGGCCGGACTCCTTTTGCATGCACCGGTAGACCAAGTTCTGACACCAAAACTAAAAGGTAAAAGAGAGCACGGCAAATCATCTTCATTGTATGTATAGGAGGAATGAATGATAGATATGTGTGTGGGTTATCTGCAAACAAGGGGAGATATATAGAATGTAGTACTATAGTATGTCTCAGAGGAGTCGATTGTTCGACAGAAAGGCCCCCAAGCTGCCATGCATCAGCACCTACAGAGCAAAGACTTTAATTAAATAGTAGTTCGAAAATCGATTAATCAGAAAGCACACGTATACAAAAGCGACACGAGCTCTAACTATAAGATATCTTGCTTATTTTTGAATATCTCTTACACTCCCTGGCCGAGATTTATATACCGCACGGGATAGAGATATGTGATACAAAGGGTTAGTTAAGTTATAATGGGTTGATCAATTCACCGCAGCCTAGTTGACCAATCTAGGGGCTCTCACCGCAGCCACACAAGTACACTTTTTTCAGTCCAGAATAGTAAATAATACAATCCAGAGCGAGTCAAATGCTCAAGGATACACAAAATGATAAACTTTAAATATTTAAATAGGAGAACCAATAGAATTGGGATATTGCTTGCTCGGCTCGCCTAAAACTGCGATTCCAACAATTAGAACGAAAGCCTAGCTAATATCAAACGTATATGAGGTCGAAACTCGAAATATGACGCTAACCAACAATGCTGTGCATGTACGCTATATCCAATGAGAATGAGAAGATACCCCAATTTATAGTTAAATTCCCCAATTAGATAGTTCGGTAACTCCGGAACGCTAAAGCTAGGTCGGGCCCCCGGTATTAACGTATTAGATGAAACAATCCGGTGTGTCTCTTCTGTTTTGAATTAGCAAAAGCTTCGGATGCGGCCTTTTCCTTTAGGGCCGCTTCTACCCTTTCACGATAACGAGCTACCGAAGACATAAACTCGGAAGCCCCGTTGAATATTTGGATTCCATCACCAGTGCGCCCCAGCAGCTCATCATAAACAGTCTTATCGACAGCCTTGGTTCCGTTGTGGTCCTGGGCATCCCGAAGTTGGACACATTCCTCATAAGTTCTGTCTTTGAAGATTATAGCGTAGCAATCCCGGTAGTGTTTGTAGTTCTCTATCTGCCTATTTATCTTGACATCGGTCTGCGCTGGAGTTTCCCACCATGTCCCTGGGGCATTCTTCAAATTCTGAAAGTCAATTCTAACGGAAGCGGTCAGCCGATGGACAGGTGTTTCTCCTTTGTGGTCCTTCCCCGCCGCAAGTAGCGGGCAGAAATCAAGTAGTATCCCCAATACCTCCGTGAGTGGCTTTCCATTAAAGCCCTCTGTGCTCGTACTTAACAATAGATGAACCGGGTTTTGCCATATGCCGACGCTTGTCTCCGACTCCCATCGTTGAAGTATAGCGTCGTGTTCAGTCGGGTCGCTCTTGATGTGATTTAATAACAGGTTGAGCCCTTGAATATTGTAGCTTTTTGCGGTCCAATGCAAAGTAGTATTACCTTGTGAATCTCTCCGGTTGACCGATATGATTTCAGACAAAGCTGGGCTACCAAGGGCTAGGCGAAGGAGATCGTTTCTGCCCCAGAGAGCGAAGAAATCAAAGATCGTGCAATCAGAAATACTGGCAGGATGTTGAATATTGTATATCCGAGGGCTTTGGGCATCAATCCCAATTTCACCCGTAGTATCATGCCACTCCAGAAAAACTAGATATTGTTAATCAGCTAGGGCCAGCTCACGCGACAAAAACAAGTGTGCAAAGCAATTAACTCGCCCTTAGAGTAATACAGATAACTAGATAGAAAATGGAAGTAGAAGACACCAAAAGCACGAAAAGCACGTTATGTGTCTACAACATTCTTCTGGAATATATATAACGTACCATCAATAAGACCCTGGAGTTGATGTTTATTTTCTTTTGTATTTCCTTTGAACCTGTAACTAGAGCTGCTTATAAGACCGCCAATTTCCCTGCGGCTAAAGGAAAGGCCGTCAAAGGCCGGGCTCGTTGGGCTCATTTCATGGTAGGCCCTCCATGGGCTTCCAAATATTCGGTGGCGTGCATATTGGGATGGTATGAGCGACTGATAATATTCAGCATCCTCTAATAGTCCATCTCGAGTCAAGATTCTCCCAAGAAGATATAAAGCGTCCGCTTTTGGGAAATGTAGACATCCTTCAAAATTGACAGCTTGATTCAGGTGGACTCTTGCTGAAGATATGCTCCGTTTGTGGAAGTACTCGATCTCGGCGCAAGACAGTAGATAGAGATACTGATAGTCAACTTCTTGCTGTTGAACTTGATCCGGGGTAAGAATACTGATATTCGAGGCAATATCCCACCTTCTTATGCGGACCGCCACATGACAAATTAGGATTAACCAAGATGGGCTAACACTTATCAAACTACTTAGCTGACTTTCAAGGTTCTGTAGAAGCTCAGCTTCACTCTCGATCCGAATTCGGGTAGTCCCCCCTTTGGGATCCCTTCTTGATCGAAAGGACCCCAAAACAAAATTCCAAGCAACATCCCAGAGTCCCGCCCCCAAATCTGGATAGATTTTCTCCTGGCTACGATTCAGATGCTCCAAAACCGTGGAACGAATTTCCGAAATATTCGAGATGCTAGGGTAATCCTTCGTATCGGCTAATCCACCTAATCGTTGATCTGATACGTTCGAAAGAAGTCCCAGAACCCTGTCAGCGTTTGCAAACTTGAGAGACGCCACCCCGATAAACCCAAGCCGGACGTCATCCATCGTAGCTTCAAGATGACGCTTCGCAATATATAGTGCCATTTCGTCTCCGTCATTTGAGTAATTGTGCTTATAGAACTCTTGTAGGGCAGGCTCTGCTCCTTGCCCTTGCCTACTCACAAAACACGATCTGATGTTGTGCTTCAGTGCATCCACGAATCTCGCTTCCAATTCCTTTCGATACTCGTCGGCTTGATTAATTCCTTGGAGGTTCCGATGCCGTAGAAGATTTATCGTAACCCCTGCTTCTTGGAATTTAGATCTTGTTATCTCGGATTTCCCTTTCCTAAGAAGTTGTTCGGCAATTTCGACTTGAAGAGTTCTTCTACGCCCTTGATGATCTAGTTCTAGGAACTCATCAATGATATTTAAGGCTGCTTGCTCGTTTTGTTTGTTCAACTCCGAGACCCCCTGAGAGTAAACTTTACGGTCAACTTTAACCATCAAATCGGATACCAATTTTTTGTTACTCGGAATCTCTTTAAGGGTAAGTATCAGTGCCTTTGCAGCAGCTATATCGCCAACTTTAATGTAAGCACGTATCTTCTTTTTCAGTAGTTTTGAGGATTTCCGTTCCGGGTCCCGCATCGCCACAGTTTCAGTTCGCCGCGCTCCAGTCTTTGGGTCCACAGATTCTGACGGCATTGGCGGGGAGGTATTGTTCACAGAGTCTTTTCGCGTAGTTTCGAATATCTCTCCATTATTTTGAGGTTCCTCATTTTCGAATATCCCTCGATTGTTTTGAGGCCCCTCATTTGCGAATACCCCCGGATTGCTTTGAGGTCTTTCGTTTTCGAATACCCCTCGGTTGCTTTGAGGCCCCTCGTTTTCGAACCCCCCAATTGTGAGCCGGTTCCCCGGAGTGGTCTCCCGAGAGACAGGCTTGCGAGTGAAGTTTTCGATACCGAAAATATGCGATCGCAGCCGATTAGCTATTTCGTTTCGAGCTCGTGGAGGAAGGTTTTCCAGGGTTTCTGTCCCCCGTCTATGTTGCAAAGCTTTGTATCGTTCGAAGTCCCCAGCGTCCATATGTTCCATAACGGGGCGGACGGAGCAAGAAGAACTTTCGCCCAGTTGAGTATTCGGTACTGGTGATGTTGATTCATGATGTTGGATCGACGTTATTCGGCCCCCGCTGGTGTTATTCGCATTCTCACGACTTATTTGTAGCCTTGAAACATATTGAGGGATGTCGTTTTTGTCTACGGTTTCCGGCAGACTGGTATGATGATAATCGATTGACGCTCCCGGCGCCCCAGACCCTAGAGCTTCTTCGGCAACTCCAGGAGGCACATTGTCGACGATCTCCCCACGGCTCGAAGCATATATTTGAGAATGAGCTTTCCACATAGCTCAACCTCATCCAGCCCGCGGCTTACACGAGAAAAGATTGTAGGATATCAGGCCCGCGCCGCGCTGACATCGCACGGCATCCTGTAGTTGTAGATACGTATACATCCGTATATTATACAGGAAGACGAGTTGGTGGAGTAAACCCTTACGACCACAGGAAATAGGATATAGTGAATTTATTCTTCAAATTGGTCCTGGCCCTGACGTCTGACCCGACCCCTCCAGGTATGTTCATAGCAGTGCGATAAATTGGCACTCGAACGTTTGGTAACGGATTTTAGCAGCCTTGCAATACTAAAGGGCCTTAAGGGATGCGGCTGAACCCAAGTGCCAACAAATCTCCACCCCCCAAATGCAACAAGTCCTTGGCACGGGTGAAGACCTAGCTATAGCTATAGCTAACCACCGCCGTATTAGATGGCTTCGGAAACTACATAAAGGTCCCGCCCAGTTTCTCGGGTATATATCTCATTTGTTTCCAATCAGATGCTAAATAGAATATCATTCGCCCCGTTAGAGAAAATATTCCGAAATACTTAAACGACGAAAATTAATCTCTAGAACGCTATCGATATCTAATCACAATAAACCATGATCCGAAGGGTTCTTCGAGGGCTAACCTCAGGGAATTTCCCCAATGATCACGGCACGCCACAACCAAGTACTCCTTTAGAAATAAGGCCAGCAGCATTTGAGACTGCAGAGAAGAGTACGCCGAAACTAGAAAATGCAGTTAGCCGGCGTTATAGCGCATTATCATCACAGAATACCCGAGATCGACGCGAAAACACCATACAGGGAATAGAGTCTCGTCCCGCTCAGAACGGGGAGAATCATGATGGCTTTAAAAACAATCGAATGGAGAATGTTGATGCGGAGGACTTAAAACGTCGCTCTTTTTTATACAGAAGCAAGCTTTTGGAAAATTTCGGTCCCAGCCCTCATAGATACGCTGAGAACTCCGACAGAAGCCATCATCGAGGGAGCGAACCATACGAGCACTCTGAAGATTGTAGCAATTTTGCCATTATCGGCGCGGAAAATTCACATATTAGGCAACCATCGACCGTTGAAAACCTGGAGACCAGCTCATCAATAAACCAGCACTCAAATCCAAGTCTAAGTGGCCATTTAAGCAGCGGGTTGGTCGAATTTCTTAGTAAAAAGGTAACAGGTGGTATTGAACATACATATTTCGACATGGACACTGTTCGCTACCTACGAAGGCTCCATAAAATAATGATGGAGAAAGACAGTCCATTGAGGTCGCATACACAATACCAGAACTGGGTCGATATCTGTCACAGTAGTCGCATTAAATTGTTACAGCAGACGAATGGACAAGGCATCTGCGATGCTCTAGGAGCACTGATACAAGCCCCAGAGGATTCGGAAGGGTCGGAAGTTCTGCGACGGCAACTTCTCTTGAAGACTTCTAGCGTCATCCAAGAAAAGGCTGAGCAAGGGATATTAACAGCCAAGGAGTTGGATCGTATTATCGAGCAGTCACGCATTCGAGGGTACTTTATAGAGGCGAGAGCTCCATCCACTGGCGTTAAAGAAGGTCACAACACCAAAGTACACAACAAAGAACCGGTAGACTTCGTGATCAAAGAAGAAATCGACACCGGCTTCTTCGATAATTTAGACGAAGTTACCCTCGATCTAAATCCAAACGTTCGACCCCATCAGGACCCCGTAGAGGAATGGGTAGCATCAGTTCACAACTCCGTCAAACAACAAGTATTGAAAGACATCAGGGTAGGCAATTGGACTGGGGCGGAGGATCTCATCAACTTCCTCGCACGCAAATTCCGTTTTGTGCCTATTTCGGAAAACTATTATCTATTCAGCGAGCTTCCCCCAACCTGGGCCATCCTATCAAGCTATACCAAAACACGGCTCAGGAAATGGGAAGTTGGCCGATTTCCGATTACAGAGGCTCTTGACGGCCTTACGCATGAGGTTGAAATTTCGCCATCTCTCAAATTATCAGATGAGGAGAGATGTTGGACCCTCCCAGCAGCATTCATGATGCACAAGGGACAACACTGGCGACAATGGATGTTCCTTGCTTGGATGATACGGGCTGAATCGGCAATATTTAAAGATAGAAACGCAAAGGCTGCAAAGAAATACTGGGCTCGAGGTTGGCTCTACTTGACTGGTTGGGGAGCCGAACTTGAATTTGGTCACCTCGGGGACATCGTCAAAGAAGCGCAGTATCTTGCAAGAATAATCGAACGGCACTTAAGTGACGGAGAGTATGGATACAGTTTCGGCAGAACTCCCGATGATCGATATCGTCGGGAAGTCTCGAGACGTAAGAAATGGTACAAAGATATCACGAGTCCACTACCTTGCAGTTGTTGCCGAGACGTTCTAGATATACACGAAAGGGTATACCCACCTCAAAGGGAAATTGGACTAGAATTTGACGGTATGATGCATTGGGCCAGAGGACATTCTTCAAGCATGGGTCTCTCCCGACCAGGTTCAAACCTGAGGTTCTATCCCCAGGTCCGCTACAGTTCACAGACAGGAGATATGATCGCTAAAACCCCACCAAGCCCTGAAGGGTATGAATATGGCCGACTAGAGAAGCCGTTTACCACGGACTTGGAAAACGTGTGGCACTTCCGCCGCCGGACCCATTGGAATTGAAATTTAGTTGAGAATAGATCGACTAGCAATGTACGTATTATATATTATACATCACTAAGGGCTATGCATCGATATCATCGATCAGAAGTGACAAGTTTCTGCGTCTGCGTTGTTTCTGTTGTAATTTTCAGTGGCAACGCAGCCACCAAGCCAAACCGCCTGTGCGCGGCCAAAGCGAGCCAAACCAAACCAACCTCCTGGCATCGCATTCCAATTCCATCACGCGCGACGACATACAACCATCTTCCATCCACCATCAACATCATCTCTCCCGTTCTATCATCGTCATCAATAAACATTACGGCACAGCTCTCGGACACTGATATACCAAGACCTGACAGGCTTTCCCCTCCAATCGTATACCCTCACGAGTGGTATGGCGACGTGAACTTACCTGAATCCACGTTTTTCCGATCAGATGTCGCACCAGAACGGCTACATCTACGGGCCTCCCCCAGCTCCGCCTCCAAAAGCAGCCGGACCACCGCCATCTTTCAACGTCAATCAAAACAATCAGTTCTCCCGTGGGAACTATGGCAATCGTGGTCGTGGGAATAGTAGACCTGGCGGAAGAGGAAATTTCAATAATCGAGGAGGTTCCAACCAGAACCAAGGCAGAGGCGGGTACACGAACTTTGGCACTCATCCACCTCATGGATCTCCACCGCAGCCATTGTATCCCGTAGCAGGAACATATCAGACACCTGCTGCCCCTTCATACCCGCCACCTACTCACCAAGCACCGTCAAGTTACAATCCTCCAGCTCCTCCGTCAACTTTCCAAAGCAGACCTCCCCATCAGACGAGCCAGTATCAACCACCCCCTCAAGCTTTTGGGCATCAACCACCTCCCCCTCCGCAGTCACGCCCACCTTATCCCCAGGCAACGGGTTATAGCCCACCTCAAACCAATTCATATGCTCAAACAACCAATCGATGGCCTCAGCCAAACCCAATACCACCTCAACATCAAACACCGACTACTACACCCCAACCCCTAAGATTCTTCCCCCAACAGCCCCCTCCACCAACTAGCTATAGCCAACCACAGCCGCCACACCCTTCTCCTGCTTCAAGTTTTCAGCCTAATCAACCCTACGGGAAGCCACCTCCACCCCCACAACTTAGCACTCAACCCCACAGTTCCTTCCAAAATCAGGGTGCCCGGCCTCACCACTCCTATGCAGACCTTAGAGTGGACGGCAGAGTGCGTCCGCCAGCCCCTCCTTCGGTCCCAACTTTCTTCGGGTCCTCACTACCTCATCCACCCCCCTCCCTTCCTCCCCACCCTCCACCACCGTCTAATTTTAACCAGCACATGCCAAACCAGCAGCAGCGTCATGGACAACATCACAACCACAACCAGCACCATGGCCAACATAATCGGAATAGGGGAAACTTCGGGCATCGAAACAACGGGTTCAATCATGATAGACGCAACAAGGACCGAGGTCACCGAAACCACCACCAAAACCAAAACCAGAATCAGAATCAGAATCAGAATCAGCAATTCCAGCTACCCCAGAATCCAGATATTGATATGTCTCCTGAAGAATACGCCCTTTGGATGGCTTCGGGGTATGTTTACCAAAGGCAACTCTCTATTAAATGCACAGTATGATACTGACCGACCTTCAGTGGCAAAATAAAGGGCACAGATCTCACCCTAAAAGATGCAGCTGAAGTTGATAAATGGTTGGAAGAACGAAAGAAAAAGTGGCCAACAGCCGCAAGAGTAGCAGAAAGGGTAAGATCCCCATCTTTATCAACACACAGGCACATGCTAACATCGCATTATAGAAAGCGGAAGACGAAGAAAAGCAACGGCTCGACCAAAATGAAGCCTTGAAAAAGAAGCTTGACTCTCTTAACCAAACCGAATCACAACTAAGAAAGCGCAAGCTAGACGAGGTCGTTGATGACGAAGACAAATCGAAGCAGCAGAGCAAGAAGAAGAAGAAGAAGAAGAAGAAGAAGAAGCCTCAAGACGATGCACCTGTTGTATTCGAAGAAAATCCTGCTGCCCCCGACCCAGAAACCACAGCTCCTAGCGGAGAACCGGATAACGTGACGGTTGAAGAGCCAGCGGATGGTCCCCCTGACGAACAACCAGAATCAAAACTCGAGAACGATGTCGCCGAAGCCGAATCAGTCACGCTTGCAGCCTTAGAAGAGGATTTCCTCGCGATGGACGAGCTAATAGAATCCGGTGATGTTCAACAAGTAGACCTGATAACTGAATCACTTCCAGAAGGACAAGAAGAACCAATTGAGGCCTTCACCAATCAGAGCCAAGAAGATGTCACTGTTGAGGAGCCACTAGACAATGCCGTCGAACCGAAAGACACCGAAGATGCAGCCGCCGCGGAAGCTGGTGAGGATTCTGAATCCGTGGCAATGTCCACGTCGTCGAGTACCGCCGACTCTGCCGCTGAATCTGTCGAAGACGGATCCGATAACGAATCCGGATCAGCCGGAGGGTCTGACGAATCAGACGAGGATGCTCCACCTGAAGAATCTACCACAAAGCCTACTGGCTTGCCGGAGAAACCGCCACCAGCGGCAAATCCGAATAAGCAGAAGCAAGTGTGCAAGTTGTGGTTGAAGAAGAACTGCAGGTACGGTGCAAAATGCAAATACTTGCACGAAGGTGGCGTTCCGAAGACAGAAAAAGAGCGGCGAGAGGAAAAGAAGCAACAAAAAGAGGCTAAGCCGAAGGAGATGTCTCTCTATGATAAGGTACGCTAGACCCAACTGCTGCTCCCGCTCCACCCGTATAATATATGCATTTACTAACGCAAGGCCACAGCTGATGCACGCCCAAATGGAGAAAGAAAACGTAAAACTACTTCAAGCGGTCAACTTCTTTGTTGAGAAGGGGATTTTGAAGGTTTGAAATTGAGGTTTTGACTACACTCGCCTCGGCCCAGGCTATACCTGACTATATTCCTTAATTTGAATTTTCTCCGCTTTTTTCCCTTCAATTCAATTCTACGTTTTGCTCAACGTGTTTTCAAGCATACAAGCTTTTCTTCTAGTATATGTGTCTATGAGAACAGCTGCTATCGCAATACTGGGAACCATCCTATTTCGCAGGATCCTAAAAGTGCTTTTTTTTTTTTTTTTTTTTTTTTCCCCTCGCCCTTTCTTTCTTTTTTCCTACGGGGTTGGTTGATCTTCGGGCTTGCACTTTTCTGAGGAGTCTGTATTATTAAAGGTATTTTAGCTGGAGAAATGCATTAGCTGTGGTTCAGGCGTTTACGATTTAGAGATTGTGCATAAATGGAATACAGGGCCAGACCGGCGTAGTCATCATTACCGTTCTATCGTTCTACATTATTCTATCCTTAAAAGACAAAGTAGCCCGAACACGATGTACCGCCTTTGCCTTCGTATCCATCACAATACGTGGTAAATATGTATGCAAGCTACAGCTTGGCTCACGGAGGGATTCAGGCCAAGAGAGCTAAGAGGAAATATTCCGAGCGGCTTAGAGAACTAATGAAATTTCGAAAGTGACGCCGGCGTCAATCATACCAAACCTTGCAAAGAGGGTAGAATCCGATTTGTGGCTGTTGAAACGTAATTTCCATGACGATTCGTCTTATATAATTCCACGGCTCGAGAAATTACTTGCAATAGATTCTCCACATTTAAAATATAAGATACGCATGCGCGGCAGCCGTCGCGTTCGGGTCATGCATGACGAACTTCTGCATCATCACCATATGTGCATATGTGCACACCCTTTGAGCTAGAGGAGAAGGCCAAGCAGGCAGAATTATCCGAATAGGCGCAATAATAGATGTATCGCTGCCTATTCCCACATTGTATCGCTCACTGTTGTTGTAGGTGAGCATTCTAGAATTCTACGACCCCTCTACCTATGGTTCAGGATATGGAATTTACGAGACCAAATATGCCCAACTAGCGGGTATACGAAAGAAACCGCACAATCCAGAACGGAATACATCCTAATTTTAATGCAATCCGCTTTTTCAAAGCCGCATACAGATAACTGCAGAATCTCAAGGACCCTTGTCAGTGCGCAGCGGTCCGCCAGACTGATGGCTGTATAACCTGTACGACTTCTTAAAACACATAAGCGTATGAACTCTCGCAGTTTCGAGATTATCTCGCAGCAGGATCCGCTCATATGCGGGCGCACTAGATATTAACCGTCCCCCATAGACGACTAGTCGACCACGTACTCGGACCCAAAGAAAGAAGGTTTTGAAGCACAAGAGCAAGGTAGGTAGTAATCCTAGCTTAGTGCTTTGACGATATAACGAAGGCGAGGTCTGTCTACAGGTTTGCAGGGCCGGCTTAGGGCTTACGGTGAATATTATGAATTTAACTTCGATGCTGAAAGATAGACGTACATATCAAATACAGTTCGAATCTTGAAACTATGACTTCGATACTTCGCAATCTTAGCGGATACGGATCTCTCTACCACCTCGGCATGCATATTCTGTATTACAGGTCAAATTTGAGGAGCTCTTCATCCCATATTTTCTAAATTCGTACTATTTTGCGCCACGTAGCTTCCTAAAAGTAATTAATGTATCGATGAGGGCTGTGATTAGTTGTAACAATGCAATGGCCACTCACTCAGGACTAGGATTTCCTCGTGTTGTAGGCGTTGCATTTGTGTTACATATATACATGCGACTGCGCATTGATGACCGTAGTCGTTGCTCACAGACAGGCTTATTATTCGCATATACATGTTTTGACACAGGCCTCTTAACTGATGGTTTTATATCACGTAGCACCTTTCCTACAAAGAATTATGTAGACATTCTCCGATTTTTGAGACGTTCAAAACATAAAAGTGGTACAAAGCTTATAAAACCATTGGAGGCGTTCCCAAAGCCACTCGACTATGTTCCTCAATATCAACACATGAATGAATGGCAATCATCATTATCACTCGAGATCGAACTCCGGAAGGCGGCTTACTCTGGAAGACAAAAGATTTAATCTCGTACCCAATCCATACACAATACCAATTGAGGACCCCCCCCGGGGAATATCCCTTTCGAATATTTGAATGAAGGATCGATTACACATTCACCCCAATCAACCACAAAACTATAACACCCAGCCACCTCCAAACCACTTGACTGGGGCCAGCCGTTTGATGATGATGCAAAGATCGGTACCGTGCAACCCACTTTGCATCAACTGATCAGAATATACTCAGGTCTCTCAAACTTTTGCGAAATGGCATCCAGAAGTTCCTTGGGACAATATGAACTGTAATCGTAGTGTCGAGGAACCTCAGGCTAGTACTGTTTAATGCGACTTGCCTGTTTCGAGAGTGATTCAAAAAGACAATAACATGAGGATAACAATATGTTGTACAAAGTGGCGAACACCAATATCGAATGCCGGTCATACAGGGAACTATCTTGTACAGAACACTTTCAATTATGATAATTACCTATCCCTCCTGTATAATTATCTGAACGCTATTAGCCGCCACAAGAATACCTTGGTTTTGCCTTCACTATTTGCACTGTGTATCCAACATTTCCTAACTGAAGCCTCGAGTTTCGGACACCAGACGTAACAGCGTCGGCCTTGCAATACCAGTGCACTCATTGTAAAATAATCTTCTTTGTACCCGGGAACCTAAGTTCAAGGTACGATACATAATGGAAGAAGTATATGAGTTTTAATGTGATACAGCTTGCCCGAATACGAATGTGTCGAGGAAAGCGATGAGACGAACCTCTAACTCCGGTTTCTTGTTGACAGAGAGGGTTTAAGGGTCCACAATCACGCTCAGGCTTTGTTTACTTTTCAAGCATTGTTTCCCAAGATATTCTAGACCCTTTGTTATAAGTTTAGAATTCGATGGGTGGCAGCGGAATGCTCGTGTAACCATTGCAAGACATCCTCTATTTGCCTGATACATGGCGCTGGGATCATCGAGTTCTTGATCTGTGCTTTCTGATTTCGAATTTCGGGCTCTGGGGCGGTAACTTCGGAATCCAGCATGCTTACCCCTCCTTTACGCTTCTGATTTCGAAGCACCAGTGCCCCGTTTTTGACATGAAACGTCTATAATATAAGCTTATTAACCGAGATAAAACATTTTTCTTTGCCGAAATTCGAAATCCGGCACCTGAGAGATCTTAATATAGGGAGATATTGATTAGCAAGAAAATGTATGTGCCTATCAGCTTGGGGATCTGGGGTCATCCTCGTATCTGGATATTCTGGCGAGTACGAGGTGCCAGAGCTGGCACTGGGTCACAAATCGGCCTTGGTGAGAGATATATTAAGTCAACACACGGAGGTCTGTGAATGGACGATTGTGATATATGACACCGGTAATATTGAAACATTTTTCGTCATGTCAGGTGTGGAAATTGCCACGAAACCAAGTGACTTGGTGATGATGATGTTGACAGAAACGCTTTGTAATGTTGTAGTCAGAGTAGGACTTGTCAAAGCTCATTATATTGGGCACACCATCTTTTCTTAGGATTTTTATTTTCTATGATTTTTCAAATCTTAGTTAAAATTTATATCACACGGCGAATGTAAAAGGCGGCGCACGGCATAGAGGCAGCCACGATGCAGGCTGAAGGAGCTGTAATTTCTAACCCTCTGTCTCGATGAGTCGAAAACAACGCACATTTGTGCACTCTGCATTTGTAAATTCGAGCTAGATCTAGCTATAGGCCAGGTTTAATTGGAGGAAGCTTAGGTTGTATCGGTCACCCCGAATTGTGAGCTCTTCACTTGTGGATACTCCCTCAGCCTAGTCTCGAGTACTCCTGCCAGTTAAAAGGTCCAGCTACAATTATTGATGCTTTTCGGAAGAGTTCCCGAGGTTAGAGGGAGCTGCAACACCAAGTACGGATTAACTACGAAGAAAATCGTCCCAGCATACTGGATGCTGGGTTCACAAATGGATCAATATCCGAAAAACCCGTTCCTGCATAAATGTGCCTGCTTCCCTCATCCGAATGTGTCGGCCGAGCAATAGAAGGCCATCAGCCGCCCAATTGCAAAGGAAAAGAACAACAGCGAAATCAGAGTCGCACTCGGAGCAGGTTTATAATTGGGTGTCATGAGAGCTGCCTCGTATCTACAGAGCATGGGTAAGCGAAAAACGGGGTGATAGAATGTTCGATTTCGTAACTTCGAACCAGGATTGTTTTATTATGACGGTGAGTGGGGGAGTGTTCACAGCTTCAAATAAGTGTGCCTGTGATATTAATATATTTGATGTTGGTGGCTACCGGAAAAACTTCTTGGACAGGAGTTGGCATATCGCAAGACCATGTGTCAAAGAACTTTCCTACTAGTTTCTCCATGGTATTGCGTGGCTAGCTAATAATGGTATTGGGACTGCCAATGGAGTGTCTGTTGGAGGTTGGGACAATACCCCTGCGTCAGCCATTGACCGCAGGAAAGCTATTCAGCCTGGAAGCTGAGGATCAGACCATGCTGAGGGTTTTTTGAGGATAAAATGAACTGTGGCGTTGGTTGAAAACCTCTGCCCTTACTGCGCTGTGCCGTTGGTGCCTTGGGCGCAGGGGAACAAAAAAAAATCCTGTCACGATAATATGGAAAACCATGATAGACATCTTAAAAGTTGTGCTGCTGCGGCTGATTTATATTGGTTTTGACAGGTGGTGTCCTGGTCGTTGGAGTCTCACCAAGCGAACTCGGACTGCAGATGTAGATGTCTTAGACACGCCCCGCTCTGTCAATTGCAACTACATATCACATAGGGGAAGCTCAGAAATTCAGCAAGTTCGAGGTCCCCTCAACGCAGAACGTTGCCTCCGGCCAATTGACCAAGGTCTGGACCCTCCTGGTGGCTGGCTTGGAACGCTGCGGCGCTGGGATGTCCCGGGAGATCAACAGAGAACGTTAGTGTTTTGGAGGCCTGTGCTGTCAAACTGCTTTTCTCGCTTCCATCAATGGTCCGCACCGCAATTGTCGTCGGCTTCTCTTTCCGCATAGAAAAAGCCTTTCAAGCCATCAAAGGGGGGATCCAGAATAAGTATGATTCCAACAGTCTCCTGCATGGAGGGACCCGATACAATACTAGTATACTTTGACCTCACATCACCATCATATCTCATTATCGTGGGCTTGCAAATTTTCCAACGCTACTACAGAAATGGTGATATATAGGCTAGCTGGGGCGAGCAAGTGCAGTTGAAGTTACAACGATGGACTTTAATTCCCCGCCGACCTCCACGTTGTCACATTCTTGTCATTTCTTTATGCATGAGATCCACGCAAGGATATCAAGGAGCGTTTTTCCCTCCTAGTCGGTCTTTACAATTACCACGTGTGGGCTTGCGTGATGAGCGATAAAACTCGCATTCTTAAGATAGTTCAAGGCAGCCGACAGATATTAGATCAGCTAGATTCAATCGAGATTTACGATACGAACTAAACCATCAGAATTCTCCGATGAGGCCAATTGAAAAGCGAGAGTAGACGAGAGATCATACGATCTTAAGCCAAACGGCTTTCCAATCTCAAGTGGCGTCGCGGAGCAAGGAGACCAACGAGGAGCTCAGATATCCAACAACACGGCCGGGACGGCCGGAAGGTCGTTGAACTTTGTTCCTGTGTAACCCTCATAACGGCGTGTTGGGGGATCGTCAGAGGCAACTCCAACTCCGGAAAATCCTTCGGTCCGTATTCAAGATACGTCCTCCGTCTGCACAACCTCAATTGATATGGATTGATATGGAGATACACAGTGTATCGCTTTTCTGAAATTGCGGTGGCGGACATCGATCAACCACGTGGTGATGGTTCTATACTACGGGCTTGTTATAGTTCTCCGCACAGATGAGCTTGGGAAGCTTTTGTGGAGGCCTCAAGGCCTGTTTTTCACAAAAAGCCGGAAAGTTTCATGGAGGATCCCATTCAGGATCCGCCAGCGCATTGCAGTCCCTTAACTGTTTAGCTATGGTGTTATGCTGTGGTTTTCTGCGCACTGTGTGAGGACCGGCATACCGGCATCTGTGAGGCACGAATAGTCAGACGAGCGAAGCATCGTGTTAGCATGGCTGGCAAGAACTGGAGCTGCAAGCTAAAAAGTGGGTACGTTTCTAATGAGAGCGGCTGCTAAAGTACTTTATCCAGCCTTGGGCCATAGACGTCGGGGTAGGTACGCAATACATCCCGACACGTTTAGCCGTGGTCTCAATTAAAACATTTAAAATCCGATAAACTTGCGTGTTGAGGGTGGGGTGTTTCGATTTCCAAGAAACAAAAATTCCAGCTGCATTCGCCGTCGTCGTAGACGAGATGCGAGGGCTTTTCGAGGAGTGGGTCAAGCACACCCATTTCCAACTCCATTTTGACAGCTCTGCCAATCACACGTCTGGATTCATAGCCTCCCACTCGACAGCTCCAAGGTGGCAGAGATCCCGTCTTCGGTTCTTGTTAACGAGATGGCCTCAAACATTGCATCAAGTATCATGTACCTGTGCGGTCGACAATGGCCCAGTACTGGTCCTTGCATCGTGCAGCCTTCCGACGTTTAACAACAGCTTTGTTTACTTAATTGGTTTTTGCTGTGCGCCGTCGCCCAGTTTCAAGATTGTACCACAGAACCCTTCGACTGATACACATAAACGCGGCCGGGATACCAGTGGCAGCAGTATTTTCTACATGCTATGAATTGGCGCGAAAGACCTTCAGTGTGGGGAATGGCCTGAACTCTTCTCGTCCTCTCATCCCTGGGATCTTGCTAGCGTGGATATGAGAGATCGAAGCTAGACTTCCTATCTGTGGCTATTTCGTGCAGCCCTCCTGGCCTTCGCAGCTAGGGATGAAATTGAGCAAGGGATATCCATCCCGTCCCTTCAGAGATGTGGGAAAAAGAAGAAACGTCACCCAAAATATGGCCTCCTCCAAACAACCTCTGTCATAGTCCTCAAGACATGTTCGGAGGAGGGAAAAAAGGAGCTTCCAGCCCTCCGAGCTATTCACGCAAAGTCTGCCAGCAGGTGCGCCGCCAACTGTCCCTCTATCAGCCCAGCAGGAAAGGGCTCAATTGTGACCGAAGAAATGTTCTTCGAAAGTACCCCTGCGTGAACACCAAGGCATTAGAACATGGGAGAAGGCCGCGCTTCGGCCAACCAGCGGTCAGGTCTAGCCAGTCCAGCCAGGGGTGTGTACAGGCCCAAAAGGAATACGGGAGCGAGATAATCGCAACGGGTACCTCAGTAAGACAGGAACGGTAACCGCTTTTTGTTTTTCTTTTTCTCACGATTTCTTGTCCCTCTGGAACTCTCCGAGAGTGATTGACAAGTCACATCCATCTCCACCGCAAATATCGAGCCGGCCAGTGACAAGAGGCTATGAAGTCCAATCCAAAAACGAGATACAAGGGATCCTCTTTGGTCAAAGATGGCCTGGTTCGTATGTATCCCCCCTTGCTTTTTCTTTGTGGGAGGAACTTGTGATAAAACTGCTGGCCTGTCTCATCGTGATGTTAGAAAAATGTTGATAATCTTCCCCAAATCCTGCTTTGTTACTCCTGCTCCTACTCCTACGCCTCCAGAACCCTCGCTCCCCTTGCATCCGCAAAACCTGCCGTCGATAACCAGCACCGTTTGCAGTCAGATAATAACCTATTCGCTACAACATCCCTTCGACTGGATATTTGCTTAGTTATACCTACAATTGACTAGGCCAGGGCAGGGTTCCAGCAATTGCGTCTTACCAACGCACATACAGGGTAAAATAGGCATTTGCATTCTGGATGAGTTTATAGAAGCATCTATGCCCTCCACGCCGTCCTCTACAAATACCTCCCGGCCCGCCTAGAGATTTTGATGCGTGTGTCAAACAATAATAATAACAGACACACTATTTATTTTCTCACGATTCTAGTTCCCTTCTCTTGTTTCTGACGTATTCGATTTTGGGTTCGTTTGACAAGTTTCGACTGCACCTTGACCAGATTTGAAGATTACTCGGAGGAAGGTGGATGCAAATATTATCTCTTGCATATCCACTTGCATATAATTAAAGAAACATTTACTTTGTACATGAACCTGAGATAGAGTACGAGTTTCATCATCAGAACTCGTACTTAATACTATCGACCTGCCGGCCTGATAACAAGCCATGTCTTCGCCTCTTACATCGTCCTCTTCGACGGGAACACTAGTCGAGCCCTTCGATTCTTACACCCTTCAACAAACACCGAGAAGAAAATCATCGTCCTCCCATGGGTCCTCGGTCACTATGATTACGACCTATCCCTCAAATGAGGAAGAGTTTTCACGATTCCCTGAAGCAGTCAGGAGAAAGGTACATTCTTGCCAACCTGTCTCAATCCGTATACCCCATTCGGTGGATATCGAAGTTTGCTAAATATTCGATGGCTTCGGCTATAACAGTACTTTAGCAGCGTAGAGCGGCTTCGACTAACCCAAAAGTCGAACAACAATCGATTAGCCTGTGCCAACGCAACAGCCTCCTCCGCACGACCCGGATCGAATTCCTCGGACTGTTATAAGAGACTAAGTGTTCTACGGCACCCGCATAGTCATAATAAGAAGGAAGAAATCAAACCACCAATACCTCCTCAACTTTTGCTTGCTGAATCCGATGCTCTGTGGTATCTGAGATTACCGGACTCGATCAAGAGGAAATATTTCTCCAAGGAAGAACGTAACATATTACAACGACGATGCCAGGAGCTCTTCCCTGATGCCGTCGCTGATCGAACAATATACCTTTTACCGCCACGTTTTGCCAACAGGAGTCTTACAACTCTGACCAGTCACTCGTCTGCATCTATTAATATCTACGAAACAACTATCGAAAAAGAGAATACAGATTTCGACCAATCGTATAAGTATCTTGACTTTCTTGACCGGCCTTCGTCCAGATCAAGTTCTGTGGAGGATACAACAACCGACTTCTCTTCGCTCGCCCTTCCAATGCAGAATTTCGAACCCATCCCCTTGAAGGCGGCACCCGCGCCTGTCGACATGGCGTCCCGCCGTCTCATGAGGAGGTCAATGTCTCTGACGAAGAACTTCAGACAATCTCGTTCATCGTTCACTGGATTTGTCTTTACTGCCTCAACACCGACAACCCGTTCGCACTCACACTCGCACTCGCTTTCTTATGATTCTATGCGGGGTTCCCTTATGGGGACTGGGCTTGAACATGACGCAACATTTTGGCAGGATCCCGATGCTCGACATAAACTACGACTTTATCTCGCATCACCCCAGAATTTCGACGAAGCTATCGAGTTCGGGTTCCCATCTTTGGCGAAGGATAGTGATGCTTCAACCAAGAAGTCTGAAATCGTCGAGACTGTTTCGATAGTTACGGATGAACCAGAGGACAAGATCCTAAATACTGGTCTTCGACCGCGACCTGCTACAAGCGGAGGGGTTGAATCCAGCTCACGCAACCTCAACATACCCTCGAGACTCGACAATCGGGAAATGACACTACGCATGACATTGACTCGGAAAGACCTTCGAGCTCATGATGATGAGATCTACGGCTGGCAGCAACCACTGAGAAGCCCTCTCGGCCCACCAGAGAGCCCCCTCTCTCCACTTGATACATCTGCACCACCTCTCAGTCCCATGGCTGCTGGGAGCCAAAAGAAGGGCACAGCTACCAAAGGTTGGAAGAAGATCTGGAAGAAAATCAGCCACGCCTAACTTTCTATTGCTTCGATCATCACATTACAGTCATCGTTCACACTTCGTCACACGAAGATCTTCGGATCTCGGCCCACCACATCATGATTTTCCTTTGTTGCCAAAAAATATCACGGAAGTCTTTCACATCTTCACTATATCCTTTCGTCACATTTCTACTTGGGGAGGCTATCTGCTTTTTTTTACATTTCGCTGGTGCCCTGGAGTTTTCTTTTATCAGCCAGACCTTCGTTCACCTCGTACCCACACTCACAACACCATCGCCAGAAAATATACGATGGTATTTCTTTTTGATACCACCTGGGATCTCTGATTACCATCCATCAAACCATCTTGCTGACAGCATCTTGAGCGTTGATTTTTAATTTCCTTATCTTGGTTTTAATTTCATAACATTTCCCTTTTTAGCTTTCTTTTGATTTTTCAAAGTCATGATACCAACGGCACGTATGCATTCTTCTTCTTTTTTGTCTAAATAGCTAGCCTGAGTTTTGAAGTTTTTGCTTTTCAGTTTCGATAGAGAGGGTTTTTTGTTCCTTGTCCAATCTTACCCTCACAAAAAATTAGTAGGGATGAGGACGAAGATGGAAGGGAAGGCGAAAAAAAATCAGACTCTCCGTCCAATAAGGACAGAGGAAGAATAATCCAATGAAACCAGAAATTCAACCAAGGCCAAAATCCTGATTGTAAATTCGTACGTATCGCTTTCGGTGATGCCATTCTGGGTGTTGAGAGGAACTTTCAAATCGATCCTAGCTGCCACGAATTCTACCGCAAACCCACCAACCACCTGCAAACTTGCCCTTGTTCCTGCCTTCAAGAACTTGCACACTCCTATGTCAGATCTTAAGATCACCTCAATATTCTACCAACTGCTAAGAGCACCAGCTGGGAATACCTTCCAACTGGCTCTCCGACGCAGCGGAAGCGAGAGAAAAAGGGGATCTCTATCCAATCGCTGGGTATAATGGCCTTCGACTTCACTGATCAATAACTTCGGAGAGTCTAGCTCATCTTTGATAATTGAAAATCTTAAGACCGAGCTCGGTAGGAGCGGGGCTGGTTACGAGAGGCCGGAGGCTGATCATGTCTCCTTAGTTCAACCGTTGTGCCCGTGGCCGTTACGCACCACGAATTTCGGCCCATGTTTTCAACACGATGCCGGCCGTTTTCAATATCTAATTTCGCTCCCTTGAGAGGGGTGGCTTTTTCGACCGACGAAAGAAGCTTAATTGCATCTCATGATCCCAGCCTTTCAAGCTGAATTCGGGCCTGGTCAGTGCTTCTCTCTCAATTCGAATTCGATAAAAGGCAGTATTTTTGGAAAACACTTTTGCTCTCTCGCTTGGAGAACAATAATATTCCGTGGTTCTCCTCGATTTCGTTCTCGAGGATGCGGATACGGAACATCCCATCCGAATGCTGCATGCAGCTTTCCCTTCAAAGCTTTGGATTACCCCTGAAGATACTCTTCCCCATCTAGGAATCTTGCACCGCTGGCCGCGGTCGAAAGAGGGATGAGATCATCATCTGGTCTCCAGTTAACGTTACCAACAGGGGGAGGAAACTCCGAGCTGTGGAGTATAGTTTTCTGTGGAGTTGAGCTTTTGGGCCGACTTATCTCGTAAGGCTAAGACGAGTGGGTCTCGAGAAAATAGTGGGTCCACTACTCTCCTTCCTGTTCCTAGCATTGTCTTTCCCCCTCGTCCACATCTGCCAACTTGGGGCTCCACTTTTTGAACGCCCAGGGGAATTCCCACCCTCATTCGCAATCGAAGCGCCTCGATTTTGAAAAAGAATGAACTCGGTGTGAGTGGAGCCTCTCCCTGGATTGGCTTGCTCGCTCACATGACTTTGAGATTTGTGGATGAAAATGTTTAAAGCTTATCTCGTCCCGCAATGCACAGATATCAAATTCGACGGGTTGATATTGAAGGCTCTTTCGTATGTAGGAGAGGTCTCAGTTCCAACCTCATTTCTATCCATGATCCAAATCAGCGAGGTCTCGGTAATTCTACACGGAACGTTTACGCAATTTGATTGAAGATACAGGAAATTCCAACATCTCACTGAAGCTTAGCTTCAAACCCTCTTCTCGGAAGGCATTTCCAAAGGCTGAGAAGTATCATAGAGAGAAAAAAAGAGGACTGAACGCAGTCCAATCAACACCCCACCCACGTTTTCCCCTCGTGAATTACGGATTACCAAAGATTTAACGGGCAGCCAATCCTTGGTTCAAATCACTTGGTCCAGAAAACCAGGGTCCTCCCATGGATTTAATGAGCAAAGAATCGCGCTTTTGAACATTCGCGCTGAGGGGGGTACCCTGCAAATGCAGGCTATGCATGGGACTGATAATCCCTCTTCCCTCCCCTCTAGATCTGTTCTTTTGCGCATAAACGCCCCCAACTTTCCATGCGATGGAAGTTGTTTCGCTGCGTCGTTCTTTTTATCCCGTCGCTGCCTAGCTAGAAAAGCTGTGCCGTGCTAGCGTATTCTTTTTGATGCTCCGTACGCCGGTCTGCTTACACATGCAAGACGCAGGTTTTAATATAATTTTTTCGATGAGCACCATGACCCATGGGGGTTGGAAAAGATACGTTTGTGAGAAAATGGCGTAAGTATACGTGGACCTACGGCCTAAATTATTATTAGATATGGAAGAGGTTTGAGGTTTGAATGGTTAATTCTGACTAAGAGAGTTGTTTGTATCAGAGTATCTTAGTGATCAGTCGAACTAGGCTTCTAATGTCCGGGCCGATGATGTGTCGTTGGGATACCCCTGGATAGCTAAATCGAATTCCTTGGAGAGGTCCTTCCGTATTTTGACATCTAACTAACAACCGAAGCCTTGAGCCGTATCCGACGAGTGACAGCGCATCATCGCCAGGAGGGTTATGTTGGTGATAACAGCATCTGAAGCTGCAGCGCTGCAATAGCTGTGCCTCAAGGAACCACTGGTGTCCGGAGCTCGGAGTGCATAACATAACATCAGAACCTAACCACTAAGTAAGCACAGCTGCACAGTAACTCCGGCATGCCAACTGCACGCCGACCCATAAGCTTCCGCGCCGGCTGCAAGGGCCCAGAAAGAAAGAAAAAAACTGTGACTAAGAAGAATTGCAAGCTGTCCAATGCAAAGCACAGACGAGATGCGCTGCCCTGAGAATCTCGGGGCGCCTCTGACGATTCGATTCCCACAGTGTTCTCGCCAATGCATGTCTCGAACCTAGAGCGGCTAGAAATCTCGGTTCCTTTCCACCTTCACACGGACACACGCAGCCAAAGGGGTCCAAACGCCGCTGCGATGCAGAGAGGGGCAGACGACAAGGTGCGAGGCACAGACCCGTCTACGGAGTTTGAAAGAGGGGCTGATAATATGGGGATAAAATTTCGGAGTTGTAGATGAACCTGATTAGAGATCAAATGAATTAAACAATATTAGAAACTACATATATGTCGTAGACCGTTTTTTCAGCCGTCATCTATAGTTTATTATTATATATTTGGCTGCACAAAGCACGTATTTTCGTCTCAAAAGAACCCCAGATAACAATCATGAGTTATAATAGATCCAACACTTATACTTTCCGTATTTTGCCAAATGCAAAAGGACCATGTTAACTTCGGTCGTGAAACGTGGAACATGGATGGGTTCTAATTCCGTGCATCTCGAGAAATTGGATATTGTAGATCTTATTTGGAGCGTGGTCGCTAATGTCGGCAGATAGACCAGAATAACGAGCCTGAGGTCCTCGTATAATATTAATTTGTACCCTTGATATTCTGATACTGTGCTAGTATTAATATACCGTGCCGAACGGAGGAAACATCTGATCAGACGAGACAACGGCGAACCTGGGGAGAATTAACAAGGCACGAACTATATTCCAGTGTTTCTCGCCAATCTCAGGCGCCACACGGTTGAGGCGGAAAGCATGGCGGGGTAATGCCTGACATACCGTTTGATTAGTTCTAAGGCTATCGGTCAGGTGAATTTACACTTGAAGCTCTTCAATAACATCGATATGAGATCATATGATTTCGTGATGTTTACTGTATGGTGTTGAGTAGTATATATGCAAATGGAATGTGGTTTGCAGATTTCCCAAAATTTTGAGTCAAACTTCACTGAGTCGGCTTTAGCGCATCCGACTCACCTTCAAAATTTCCACCAACCAGTCGCAGAAATGTGAACAACCATCACCATCGTCGCTCAACCAGACTCTATCGCGCAAACCCTACGAGGCCACTATTGTTCACCAAGGGGTTAAGAGATGTTCATCCTCGTAAGTCCCTCTAACCATACTATCACCTCCGATCATCACTAACTAAGCCTATAGACCCGCCTCAGCGACCTAATCACCATCCAACCTACCTCCTTCACCATCCCCACCCGTCAAGCGCTCGAAGACCAAATCAATACCCGCTACGCCAATAAAGTAATCCACAAAGTCGGCCTCGCAATCTGCCTCTACGATATCCTCAAATCCTCCGACGGCCTCATCGGCTCCGGTACAGGCGACGTAAACATCAACGTCGAATTCCGCCTAATAGTCTTCCGCCCTTTCAAAGGCGAGGTCATCACCGGTCGAATCGCAAATTCTACCCCACATGGAATCCACGTGCGGTTAGATTTCTTTGATGAAATTTTCTTGCCGAAGGATTACTTGTTCGAAGGAAGCGTGTTTGATCATAACGAGCAGGTGTGGGTCTGGAGAACGGAGGATGGCGACGAGCTATTCTTTGATAAGAATGAGACAATCAGGTTCCGAGTCGAGGAGGAAGAGTTTATAGATAATACACCCGTGGATCCAGCATTAAGAGATTCATTGGCCGACGCGGATATGAAGCCACCTTATAAGTTAACCGTAAGTGCAGCACATATGTTAGGTATATCAAGGCTTCAGCTAACAAGAATTTCGATAGGGATCCTGCTATCAAAGTGGACTGGGTGTCGTAGCATGGTGGTAAAATATTGTACAATATATAGAGCGACGATTATCATAAAATGGTATTGAATCTAAGCCAAAACTTACGAAGTTCCGAGAACTAGGGCTCACCCATCCCGAACCAATTCAATTTGCCATCTAATAACACTAAGGAAAGGAGAGAACTGAACCAGTGACGAAAAAGAAAGAATAGAGCCTTTTGATAAGATAAGAAAAATAATCCTATATAAATCTCCTGGAAGTATGAAAAACAGATCAAGCAATTGCCAGGCAAGGAAAAAAAAAAAGAGAGCCTCAGAGAATAGGAATATGAATATACAGGCTTGGAAATCGACACTCATCCAAAAACCGCCCGAAGGTTAATATGAAAAACGACTGTTCTGACGAATGTCATGAAACTGACAGTTTTCAACCCGCTGATATCGTAAGTTGGTAAAATCACAAAATCCGCTTTTTTGTGTAGAAGAAAATTTATACTTCCTCATCCGAATCTTCTCCCAGCAGCTCACCCTCATCATTGTCAACGTTGTCGTAGTTGTTGTAGTCGCCCCGAGCGAATGAGCCTCGGGTGGTATACCTCGGCCGCCTCTGTAGTCTGGAAGCAATAGCCGAGTACAAGACTCCTACGACGCTAGGAATAATAGCTATAACAGCCACGATTGCGGACAAGACCATAACCGGGTACTTGATAAACGGCGATTGTTCCCGTGGTCTGTCGTCTCCAAGACGAATGGCACTATATATTTGGTTAGCGTATGGTCGACTACAACATTAGAGAAATCGGGAACTACATACCCAAGCTTGCCAGGCCACCGCTGGAAAAGAACATATCCGATAACACCAGCCATGCAGAGTGAAAGGAGAGTGAGGAAGAAAATCCCCACTGCTCCAATACCGCTGCTCCTGTTCTTTTGCCACTCTCCCTCCTTTCCTGGACAACTATGGGAGCGGGAAATGTCAAGGGCAACTCCATCTTTGCAAGTGGTAAGGGGAATCCTCCTGTATCCAGTGGCTTCGAACCATTGCCACTGATCCGGATTGTCAATGCAGGATTGACTATGATCTGGAGGCGACAATCCAGGAACCAGCTGACATGAACCATCGTTTGCCATTTCGTAGTTGTAGTCGCATTCATAA
Source organism: Arthrobotrys megalospora (assembly GCA_036971655.1). NCBI lineage: Eukaryota > Fungi > Ascomycota > Orbiliomycetes > Orbiliales > Orbiliaceae > Arthrobotrys > Arthrobotrys megalospora. The sequence goes on along the minus strand of JAVHJN010000003.1, from coordinate 2,242,284 downwards.
TCGTTTCGTGTGCAGGTGCAGTTGTCAAATTGCTTATGAGGCTGGGGAATTCGCTTCCCGATGTAGCACAAATGTGACGGGATCTTGCGAGCATATAGGGACTGATGGCCGAACAAGCAGTGATCGTCTGTGTTCGGGTGAGATGACTTCCAGTATTCGAAGTCATCATTATCTGGATCATCAGCGCTTAAAACACATTGCTTGTCCGTCAAGCCACTGAAGTCGACCGTTGTTGCAGTGAACTTATCAGCACCATTCTCCTTGGCCCAGACAATAAATTTCCTGCTGGTATCGGACGGCACGCTGGAGATATCGAAGACATTGACCGCTGTGTCACTGAAGGTATACTCTTCCCATTTGGAGCCTTCATCGAGGGTGTAAAGAATGGACTTGGTGGGCTCGTTTTGCTTCACAATCACAATAATGGAACCCTGGTCACCGAATTCCCACATGAAAGAACCCTTGTGGATTTCAATCCAGCTAATACCTCCGTCCCTTGTAAGGAAGGTGTCGCCATTTTTCATGGGTGTCAACTCAGGACCAACGTTGCCAACAGCCAGCATCAGCCCAACGGCGCTGGCGGAGGAGTAGGTATGTCGCTTATCAGCCCTCTCAGTGTATCCATGGAGGTTTAAGGAACATTTCTCGAGCTACAGATGGGTTAGCATATCGGTGAGTTTTAGGTTCTGCGTTAGTATATCACTTACGTCGTTAGAAGTGCACGAGAAGCGCTCTCCCTTCGAGTCTTCCTTCGGAGCAGGGATATAAGTCCAGATGCCGCCATCGTTATGCGTGATCTTGGTTTTGTACTTCTTTGCAGCGCCGGAGTCAACTTCCTTAGTATTGATAACAACATTTGCAAGCGCAACCCCCTCGAGTCCTTGCATCCTCTCAAAGTCAACATAGCCTTGTTCGTCGCGGTTGACATTGGGGCAAGCCATGATGTAGTCGGTACCATTAGAATTCGACTTCAAGATCGCGCCGTATTCTTTGCCAGGCGAGTCATTCACTGTGACGTGGAGGTATACTGCATGTGTGATACTTTCCAAGACAGTGTAGGCATGTTGATGGGGGACTTCAAATCCGCGGGGGAAGTTGGCATCAGCGAATCGTTTGCCATCTAAGGAAGCGACGACCTTCAAGGTACTCTTCTTGTCATCTACGACTGCAACATTGATAAATTCTTCCATGGTCGCAAAGCCCTTGATGCCAGAGAATTCGACTTTTTGCTGAGTGAAGAAAGAGTCGCTAGTAACAAGCTCCAATGCGCCGTTCTTGACATCATCCTTGGCGTATCGCTCGCAGAAAATCATATTATCGTCAAGATTCTTCTTCTTCATGTAAGAGTTTGCAATCCACCGGCAGTATCTGACGTAGCTAAGCAAGGACTTCCAGGTGTCGCCCCCATCAGTGGTGTAGTAGGCAACAGCGTGGCAGTCGGTGCCGGGGCAATCCTTGTGGGAGGTCCAGATCATAGAGTCCTTGCGGAGTGGGTGAAAGTTGAGGACATCGATACCCAATCCATTAGGGGGACCAGGAGTTTTGAAAGTCTTGAAATTCTCACCACGATTACGGGTGTAGAGTACCTCATCCGAAGGAGTGAGGAAATAAACGTGATCTTTATTCCAGGGGTCAGGATAAATGGCAACGATCTCTTTACCCTCGAACTGGGAAGGCTGTTCCCATTTCTCTCCTTGGTTGTAGGTAATCCAGACGCCCTTTCTATTTCGCATAATGACGGCCTGTTTATCCATTATTAGTTATGGGGGTATTTCCAAAGTTCCATCAAGCGTACTAACCTCATCATTGCCGTGGGACGAATCTGAACGCTCAATATAGAATTGCTCAAGGTACATATCACCATCGAATTCCTTAGTAGTATGTTTGACCTTGCCTGTAGAGGGAGCCGGCGTGGAAACTATCCGGTCGTTAGAATCACACAGTAGTGAACCAAGGGGCCGGAGTACTCACGATCACTGCATGCACGATCTGTCTCTTTTTCTAGATTTTCTCCGCCATCTTTGTTGCAGTTATCCCCAGGAATAAGGCGGTATCCGCTGGGGCCTTTGAATGTGTCTGATGGTTTGGAACATTTGCCTTTGTCGTCGTACTTGAGCTTCTTCGGTATGCACTTGTCTCCCGGTTGACCATTCTCCCTTATGAAGTTGATATCACACTCATAGTCTTCCGCCGTGCATTTGCAAACCTCGCGCTCGGGTTCTTGTTCCTTGTATAAGTTGTTGACAAAGCAGTCTGCATCCTTCTTTCTTCTCCAGAAAAATTGCTTATGGCCGAGAAGACAGTCTGGTTCGCCCTTTTCGTCCACACGGGCATACCACTTCTCAAAATCTCCCTTTCCAGACTTATCTTCCTTGCAAGTTCGGCTCCGGATATCAGAGAAATCGAAATAGAAGATATAACGGGTCTTGTTATCATCATCTGCTGGTCCAACCGCGACCATCGTGAACTTCGTAGAGGTGCTATCCGGGGTCGTTGTCAAAAGCACTGGGGTAACGGTCATACCAATATCGACACTCTCCCATGTTTTGCCATGATCCAAGGAGTAGATAATCTTATCTGTCTTTTCATCCTTGACGGCAACGAAAATCGAGCCTTGGTCACCGAATTCGTATTTATGGGGTCCCTCTCGCGCCATGGTCCAAGTCAATCCAGCATCGTCCGAGACATAAAGGTTTCCCTCGGAGGGGTCTCTAAGGTGCTCTCCCGCGTTTCCGATACCCATCACCATCCCGGGCGCCGGGCTCGAGTACACGCGGCCAAGATTGTTAAGGTCGGAAACTGAGTGGAGATGTAATTCCTTACCATCGACCTTAAGTTCCTTCCATGTCCTGCCGTTATCGAATGAAATTCTCGACTGGATTTTCTTGACACCTCCACGGGTCTCGGATAGCTGGGCTGCATTTGCCACAATATTGGCGAGAACAATACCCTCGATGTTTGCAACAGGCTCCCAATCGACCAGGCCACGAGAATTACGGTTGGTGTTTGGCAAGATTCGGACGAACTGTGTACCACGGGAATTACTTGCGAACATGGATCCAACCGGGTGTGTCGCTTTCGTCGTTAAGACATCGACTTGCAAGCTGGAGGGCATGGATTCAAGGATCGTGTAGGCGTCCTCCTCTACTTTGCCGTGGTCGCTTGGGAATTCCGCTCTATCCCAGTCTTTTCCGTTGGTACTTACAAACCTATTTCGATTGTCAGCGATCGAACGGACTGCTAGATCAATACCGCATCATCTTACAATGCCATCTCGGAAGTCCCGGAACTCTTAACCGCGACAATCAAGAACTTCTGGACAACAGCCACACCAGTGATACCCTGATATGTACTATGTCCATCCAACTTAGGTTCTGTAGCACTGTCGAGGCCATTCTTGAAGTAATTGTCGGAGACGTAGATACGGCGCTTGCTCGAAGAATACATATTCGAGCCTTCGACAATACAGAGAATAGTGTCATCGGAAGCAGCGTCAAATTGTTTTGTAGATTGAGCAAAAGTGCAACCATGTGTGTCTTCGAGCAACTTGATTGGTTTCGTCTTGAAGTTGTCTTTCGTGTAGTATGCCTAAACAAGCGTTCCAATTAGCACGACTACAATTTCCATGGTGATAGCGCACCAGACTGACCCTTTGTCTGCAATCTCCAAGGTCAAAGTCGAATCCATCTTCACAAACTTGTGCCAGCAAAATGACGTAGTCGGATTTTCCCTTTCCAGAGTGAAAGTTCAGTGCCGGTAATGGAGCCTGGCGGTTACTCGGGAGGTCTATCGAATCCCACTCCTGCCATGTCTTGCCCCGATCATCGGTCTTGTAGTGTTTCTCGCTGAGTGTGAGGATATAAGCCTTGTTATTATCGAACGGATGCTGGTACATGTCGATGGCCTTGCCCTTGCCCTCAGAGACAGGCTCCCAGGTTGCCCCGCTATCGTCAGATCTGTAGACGACGCCATGCATTTGGTCGAAGCTCAGTATACACTGCACGCACACAGGAATAACAACCCATATTAGCCAACTATAAGCTTACACACGTCTCCCCAACGAAAAACTGCAATCCAAAGATCATCAGGATAAAATAGCTTACGGGACTATCTTCAAAGTAAAAGTACTCCTGCGGCATACTCGAAAAACTCGTCTTCTTGACGGTAACCTTCCCGCCGGCCTGGACATGGTCCGGCGTGACACCCAACAGCGCTACCAGGAACGGTAGGCTTCGCAGCAGCCTCATCTTGACGGTTGTGCACTCCCTGACGCCAGCTTTGGGGAGTTAAATTCCGGTATCGAAGGGTAACTATTTCGGTGATGATGGTTTTTGTGTGGAGTGTGATGGAGAAGAGATGGGATATCGGATGAGTTTCCCTTGAAGCTGGGTTAGCTGGGGGTGCACCACGGGTATCGATAGGCGGGCTTGGAGTAGTCGTGTTCGTAATGCCTGTCGCCCAGCCCACGCCACAAATAGGAATTCGAGATGCGAGCAAACGAACGCTGATGATGCGGCCTCTCTCCCAACGTGACCCACCAGTTCTCGACGTGGAATGAGAATAGGAAGAAAGCGAAGGTTCGAAAGGGAAAAGGATTCGGGACAATACTTTGGGAATCTTGGGATAGGTTTACGTGTGTCAAAGTCGGGATCGGGATGCGGTTGTGGCCAGCCTCGCCAGACCCTCCTCGCTGGTGACTGTATTGGTGGTGGTATGGACGCAGCTGTGAGGCAACACGGTTTCGCAAACGTTATCCTTCAAACCCTTTGCGGATGGCTGCTTTCGAGGCAATTCTACGGTACTAACTGCGCAATTTTGAAGGCAAAGGAACGGTAGCTGATTTACATGGTTCTTAAGGGATGACTGAAGTATATCTACAAGTGCACCGGAATTCATGACAAAGTGTCCACATAGCAGTTGCAATATATGATGTATACTTTCGATATTGTCAACGGGTAACGTTTGCAAGGACAAGGGCAAGCGCTATCGGATTACGACAACTTACAACCTGTTACCCAATATAAACCCCACAGGAAGGCAAACTATCTCACTGGGCGCATTTGGGAAGCTTAAAGGGGTCCTACGAATCATGATCATAACGATGGTTCGATTGTGTAACCCGCTTTCGCAATGTTTTCTGGCCTTAGTGGTCGGCGTAGAGAATGCATCTTGTTGGTCTAGATGTGGGTGTGATTGCGGCTAACTTACCAAGCAACTCTGGGCGTCTCAAATCCCCAACTTTTCCTCCGACTGTTGGAGTTTCGTGTTTGTAAAAATAGACGGGGTGATTATGGTCCCGAAACGCCATCTGTTCTTGCAAGCATGCGGTAGAGAATGTTGAGAAAACAGAGCTCTAGAGTTATGTGTCAACATGAATATCGGCCATTTGGTTATACGGGAAGAATGGGTTCCTTGATAAGAGCATTACAGATAGATATCGATAGCTAAGATGAAGAGAGCAAGAGTGGTAACTCTCTCCAGTCAGTGGTACGTGGCCAAGTCTAGATCCTGATATATGATACCGGCTCGTGTGACCCACCATTGTACGAGTCTTCTCAGGTCGTATGATATGATCCGTAAACTCACACGCAAGAATGACTGCACGTCCGCCTAATGTGGATGTTGAGGAGAGATGATAGTGGGTATCATCGTGTATATGAAATACTAACCATAGTAGTAGTAATAGTGGTGATGATGATGAGCGTGACTGACCCTTGAATACAGAGCGAAGTGGTAATACAACCAAAACCAAGTGAGAGGAGATGGTCTCAAACATAGGAAGATGCTCACAAACGCCAATACTCAGACATGCATGAAGAAACCGTTGACAAAATGAGATCCAGACGATAACAAGTAGAAATCAATCCCGATCTTGGGATAGTATTTACAAGACCTTGCTTAACCTCGTAACGTCGCCGGCGAGATATCTAGTCTCAAGTATTAGTAGAAGTTCAAGATTGGGTATACCCGGAAGAAGGATCGGACTTACAAGCTCCCAGCAATCACAATCGGCCCTTCGCAGCCAACCTCACAGCTCCACTGCACAGCTCCCTTCAAATCAGATCCCCAGCTCCTCACCAATCCCTTGGGGCCAACCAGCTTCTCGGCTTCTTTGGCTAATAGAGCGGATTCTTCGGCTTTGACCCATGGCATTCCATCAACTGGTCCGAACTCCACGGTGCTGACAACATCACCCTCCTTCAAGAACTCTCCGAGGATACCCTTTGCATCTTTACCGTGGCTGATACCAACGACCCAAGTGACGTTTCGCTGCTGAATCCTTGCTCTAAGATTCTCGTCCACAAATTGTCCGAGAGCCACCGCAGCCTCGGGATTATGTGCACCATCGATAATCATTTCCTGCTTCTTGCCTATCGACGACTTGACAGTGATCCATTGTAGTCTACCCGGGTTCTTTGCTTCCGACACACCCTTCTTGACCGCTTCGGCTGTAATTTGTGGGTACGTCTTCGCGGCTACTGAAAGTGCGTAGATGGCACAGGCAAGGTTTGAGTGCTGGTACTTCCCAAGTAACGAGGGTGTATAAGATTGTAATCCGAATGATGGTGTCCTGATCCTGACAGTATTTGGGGTTGTCGACGGCATAGGTGCAGGGGCGTCTCCACTGGCAGGAACGTCCTCCACTTCATCAATCTCTGGGGCAGCAAGGATAACCTCACCGGCGCCAACCTCCTCCTTCACTTCTCCAATAGCCTTCAAAGCACCCTCTTGATTCGAAGCATCGACCACACATACTGCACCAGGCTTCATTATTCCGGCTTTCTCTCTTGCAATCTTCTCAATCGTATCCCCCAAGAATTCGACATGGTCCATTCCAATCTTTGTCAAAACCGTGACGAGAGGATCTTTGATAACATTCGTCGCATCAAGTCTCCCTCCAAGTCCAACCTCGACAACAGCCAATTCCACTTTCTCCTTGCTAAATATCTCAAAAGCAGTTGCAGTCAAAAGTTCGAACTCCGTGGCTCCGATGTTCCCATCCAGATTTCGCTTTTTAACGAGGGCTTCGGTTTCGTGGAATAGTGTCGAGTCCACACTCTTGTCATTGAGGGAAATGGAATCCCACCTGTCGACCAAATGGGGTGATGTGAATCGGCCGGTACGGATGCCGCTGGAGGTCAGGGCGGAGGAGAGATATGCGCAAACGGAACCCTTGCCATTGGTGCCTGCGACATGGAGTGCTCGCCACGCGAGACTGGAGGAAGGGATCAGCTTAAGGACCCGGGAGAGGCCGAGGTCGATACCCATTTTTGAGAAGGAAGAGGGGGGATTGAGGGAGGATTGAGGGTCACCTCCACGAATGGAGTGGGATGGAGGGTCCGGACAAGGATTGTCGTGTGATTGGAGGGTGGTGGGAGATGGGGGGTGTAGTTGGAGGCACTAAATTTTGTATGTGAGTTTTGCACCGGAGCGAAAGCAAGCAAGGTGCAGGGGTTGGTCCGTACTGCTTGCAGGAACACCAAGACGCCCAGCCTAAACTCGTCAACTCGGGAGCTAGGCCTATCGATATCTTTCGCCGTTTAAAATCTCGATGGTGCCGTTTCTTGTACTAATAGGTTCTGCTGCTTGGTAATGTTGGTCTCTCGTATACGCGTATGGATTCGATTATCAGCTAGGTGTATGCTATCATGTCGGAGGAACCATATCTTTATAAACTTTTGTGCTTGAAAATTTCGAAATTTCGGGTTCATTGGAATTAGAATCTAACCAAGCTATTTAATAACCGGAACAGGCCCATGTAAATTCCGTTCGTGCATTAACGACCGAACGGCCATGCATCTAATTGAACAACCGTGAGACGAGGCAACAATATTATTTGTTGGGAGATTCGATGTTAAAATCTCTCTAGCCATCCCCCCTGCCAACTTCCAGCCCAAGTCCGTAGGTCCCCCGGCAAACTTGCATTACCCTCTTCTAGCAATCGCCCGAATTGATCATATACGGCCTGAGGTAGATACACAGTCTCAATATCACCTAGCCCATCCACCTCTTCCTTTGATCTGACCGTTTGGTAGTAAACCTTAACTGCTCGGGCCGGTGTCGGCTTCTGTGACCTCGTGATCAATGTGTTCGGATTAAACACCCAAATATGCACCCCTTCGCTTGCTTCCTCTACCCGTTTCCCAGATCCATCCAGGTGCTGTTGCGATAGGATACTTGCGCCAGGTTTGACAAGGAACTTTCGCTGCCCGGTGTTATCGACTAGGTACTGCAGATGTGCAGATAACCATTGTGAAAGGGTGTAGCTATCTAGCACCTCGTCGCCGTTTTCCTTGAACGATCCGAGCCCCAGAGATAGTGACCATTTCATGAGCCTGATTCCATCCGCCTTCGCATCAACAATTCCGAGTGGAACGTTACAGATTTGACAAGTTACTGTCTCGGCCTCGTTGGGTCTTGTTTGCTGTTCTTGGAGTCAGCTTTTATCCACGAAAAGAGTGCATAATAAAGCAACGAAGCATGTCCCGTATCATATAGGGTCCTCCAGCGAATTTCAAAGTCACAGGAGGCGAAACAGGATACGGCCACCCAAGTCTTCCACCAAAACCAGGGAACCGCCCGCCGTCTCAAGCAGAATATCCGAAAAAACCACTCTGAAGAGGGTTCTAACATCCAAATTGCGAGAAACAAACGGGGGTTTTAGCTAGGGTGTATGTGAAGCTTGGTACGGTGGATACGTCTAGGACGAATGTATCGGTGATGCAAAGTATTGATAGTATACGCAAATGTTGTATGACTTGACCACCTTCTTGCCGTCCACCCACTCTCTGGGCCGTGCATGTTGGGTACACAAGTATGGAAATATATCCTTACCTCAAAAGTAATGTTTTCGCAGTCGTCTCTGCGGAGAAGGAAGTACATTGGATCCACAAGTCCTACCGCACTTTCCGCTACTATCCTCCCGACGCCGGAATACCTGCTTCCTTCTGAAGTACCGTTCTTATTGTGGGGTTTGTGACAGTGCCAGAGATCCATCATATCAGCCCAGTGTTCCGAAGGGAGGTTCTTCCATTTCTGGATCCGGCCCCCCGGGATGATCGCCGTTGTACAGGCGATACAGCGGAGCGAGCATTCTGAGAACACAAACGATGCGTCCCAAGGATCTTGTACTGGGCTTGAAAAAGTCTCATATTCACCCGAAGAGAGGTATGTTTGTGACGCTGAAAGTCGGTACGTCGTTGCTGGAGTGAGCGTAATCGATGGGGAGTCGATCGGTGTCGGCAGCATAACATGAGCGGTTCGAAGTCCGTACTTGACAGTCAAGGCACGCTTTGAGGGGTGGAGTCCAACGGAAGTTGGTATTTCGCCATCTTGACTCTCGATACTGACGGAAACCTGCTTGATATTCGGGAGTAGTTCGCAAAAGTACAGCGGATCCGGCATCAAGCCTCTTATCGATTGGCGACAACTCCGGTGAAGTCTTGGGAGGAAGAAGTTGTGGGGAAGAAGAAAAAACTCGGGGGAAAATAACCTGGCGGGTTTTAATCAAAGAATTCCCACATCCAGCAGGTCCGCCAAGTCGCGGTGACATTCAACAAATCGTGACGAAGCCTGAGATTCAACAATCCTTCCACCTAACCAGCATTGGGGAATTCAGAGACGTCACAGATATATGCATAGCTGTGGGGTTAGTATATGTCTTTGGACCAATTAGTATAGTCCAGCCAGCAAAACGATCCGGTTTACGTGATTCCCCAGCCCATGATATCTTAGAAGGCATTCTGGAGAAGTATGAGAATTTGGTTATGACGACTTCACTCTACGGAGGGAGCCGAATCTAAGTACGTTTTCTTTCTCCTCTTAAAATTCCTTGGGGGGAAGAATCGTATGATTCTGTCTCGACATTTCTCCAGAATTTATTCTCGTCAGTCAATAAATCTGCCAAACATGCGTCTAAGCATTCTTCCAAATCTCATAGTCCAAGCGACACTCATCCACCGAGGCTTGAGCGCCGTAGTCGAGCATTCGAACAAAGTACCAAAACTTCATCCCAGAGATCAGATTATCCTCAACATGGGGTCCTCGTGGTCTAGTCCTTCCAGTAAAGGGGAGCAAATCTTCAAGCCCGCGGATGTAATCGCAGTCGATCCAGCCGAAGACCCGAGATATCGGAGATTCACCCATTTACTAAAGCTCAATCATCATGATCATTCAATCTTCTATCATGACTTGCAATACCATAACCATTTGCCCTACGTTAGTAATTCCGATTCCGCGTATTATCGGTTTATTATCACTTGCTAATTCCTAGATCGTTTAAATCTATAGATCTTGGCGTCAGCGTACGTTTTTGGTGGGAGTAAAGAGCATTTACATGACATCTACGAAGCAGAAGCAAAGGAACTCGAACAATGGCAGGATTCACCCGAAGAGATAGACCCTGACAATTGGAGGGTCCATCTGGGTGACAAGAAGTGCGCTCCTTCCAATAAACTCATGAAATTCAAGCATATAGACTAATTTCTAACCTTTTTTTATCAGGTACCAAAGGGCATACCTCAATTTCTTCGAGGATGAAATGGAACAACGAGGTCACGATTGGAAAGCTACCTTGTGGCACTTCCTAACGGATAAACATGTTGACGAAGGGGGGGATGAATGGGATAACCACCAACTGCTATTCGGCCTCACAGAAGGGCGTATGTTTAAGCGTCTAGAAATATCGATTCTTAAGCTATGCTGATATAAAACCATTTAGTGGGCCACCCTCTCATTCACCTAGGGTATGCTCTCGAATTCGAGGACAAAGGTTTAGCCATGGAAGCGCTCGCCATGGCCGCCGCATCCTACAACAAAGTTCACCAATTCTCTGATAACCCTTACCCCCCACTCCCATTCATCACTACCGACGAAATTCGCGAAATCCTCGACAAGCTCTTCGACAACCGAGACTATGACGACATCTGCTCCAAAAACGGTATGGGCCACCCCGATAAAATTCTCGAAGAAAACCCACCTTGGTTCGCATTCTACACCTACGTGATCGCAAAAGAACAGGCAGCACTCTTAGCAGCTTTCCAAAAGCAGGTCGAGGCTTCCGTTATGCTGTTTACCACTGCCCACAAGGTCGCGGATCCGCAGTACGATTTCTTCCTGGCACATACGGTTACAACTGCGCATGCTTTGAGGATTATTCTCCCACACGTGGATACCCAGCAGACTTGGCATTTGGTTATGGCCCATATGGTCCTTATGGCGCAAGTTTATTTATCGCAGTGTAAACCTACGATCAAAGATTGGTTTATCGAGGACTACGATATTGGGAAGAAGGATTGGAGTTACATCAAGAAGAAAGCCTTGGAAGGCGAATATAAGTATGACGCACATTATGTTAAGGGTGAGTATCGGCCTACCCCACAGATTGTATTTCTGGTCGCAGAAAGACTAACCTAGGGCATCCATACAGTTCTACGATCTTTGGAAGAGTTTGAAAAACTCTTCGGGGCTGGGGATCCGAATGATAAGAAATATAATCTCTACTTGAAGGCGGCTGTCAAGTTTGCAGACGAGTTTAAGGGATGGATAGGGTTTGGAAATGCGAGCATGTCGAAACTGGATATCAAGAAAGTGGAGGATAGTAGTAAGTAAGGTGATAAGATAGAAGTTGAGAGGCCTTGATATCGCAAACTTTAATTTGCAAGAGCCTAGTGTTGGTGCATTTGGGGTTTATTTAGTACTAGTAATTGCGATTGGTGCATCGCGTATGCGCGTAGTTAACATGATATCTTGCGAATTTGTACTTAGTGGCGCTGAAGTTTGAAGTATGGACCGGCGATAGGTAAAAGTTTGAATTGAACGGCTAATTTTGCACTGAAATACATGTATAAAATACGTGTCCACTATCGTAAGATAATTACGTATCCTATGGAATTTATGGATGTTCCCGTATACATGAGCACCTGGACAAAAGAGATGAAACTTCGAAGACTTACTCTATGTCTGTAGCTCAGTTTAGACACATTCTCTAGATTCAGAAGTGATTCTATAGGTCACTCTGACTCTCTTTAACGCCCTCGAGTACTCCCGGAAGAAGCTTGGTCGCACCGCCAAATCTAAACGGTGTCATGTTGACAACATGTAGCTCCGTCTTCTTGGAGGCGGTGTCCTTCCAATTGACCTGCACGAGGCAAAACGGGAGCCCGGCCTTGTACTGTGCAATGAGGTAGCTAGATGTCGGGGCATTATAGTAGTTTGTCCCAAAGATAGACGGAACGGCTCTATCCCACCGCAGATAATCGCCCGCGCCGGAGAGTACAAAGACCTCTACTTTTCCGGACGCGGTGAATTCGTTGTTTAACCAGATGAGATCCAGTTTATTGCTGGTTGGGTTTTTGGTGATGCCCCAGAGGCCTGTGTAGGTATTCGGTATGCCAGTCGCAAAGTTAAATATTATGTCCCGGAAATTGGAGGCCCCACTAGCAACCGAGACTGCAACTTTGCCCGACGATGTGGAGCGAGATTTGATGTAGATGAGATCGAGTAGTCCATCACCATTAAAATCGGCTAGGGTCCAAGTCCCATAACCGGAATTGTTCTCTGGGTAAATCGTGGTGGCACGGAGGGTTATCGTTTGGTAATCGGAGGATGCATTTGCAATGTAGACTTCCACAAAGTTCGCGGAGGTGCCCACGGTTTTGATGTATATTAAGTCTGGCTTGGGGCCACCAGTGTAATATCCCGTAAGCCATGTTCCGCTGAAGGGGGGGTCGATTGGAAAGACGGTGGCGATACGGAGGACGAATGTTTTATAGTTGGACTCGCTGGTGGCAACGTGCACTTCGACCTTGCCGGATGCTGTGTTCTGTGTTTTGATATAGATGAGGTCTGGAATTCCGTCTCCGGTGTAGTCTTGGAAGCTCCAGCTACCGTCGGGCTCATAATCAAAACCAGTGATGGCGTCTACCAATGATGGTGCCATTATATAATGTATGAGGGTATACAGTATTTGAAGATATGGGAATTTACAGCGTTGGTATTGTAAAGTATATGAGAAGATAGTAACAGTGGTAGGTGTTATGTATAGAGGTTTGATCCTGTGGCCTAGCTGATGCATATGAAGCAGGACCTTAAACGTAGGTCGGATCGATAGCCTTTTATAGTCCTTTGAATACACCCTGAGACGTACGTATTCCGGCAACCCGTAGCACCCGCTCCATTATGTTCAGCTCCGTGTCTAGTAGGGTAAACTGCGGCCACGAGTGCAAACACCATTTCGGTCGTTTTATATGCCGTATACACCGACTCTCCCTCTGAAGATACTTCAAAGCCATCCTTCGCACGCACGGTTCGCAATCGCTAGGCTACCATGCATATGACGATAAGACCGAAGCTGCAGCCGATAGACTCCGTGCGCACAATGTTTGCGATAGGGATATGTTGGTGGTTGAGGGGTATCCGGACTACGCATGCACGGCAGCCGGCTGATTTGAAACGCCGTTTGCGAGGTCGAGTTCACACATATTGTATTGGTGGAAAAACGGTTTGCTATCCAATGAGGGGAAGACAGTGACATCCGTAGCTACTTAAAACTGTATGCCAAATCACGCTCCGAGCCTGAAAGGTATATATATACTTAGTTAAAGCTATATTTCAAGCCGATTGGGGTTTGGTCCTTCAACCGTGAGGCTCGGAATCGAATGCTGAGTTACATAGAGTCGCCGTCTCTGCTCATATGTTCGTTACGGCCATGCATTACCTCTCGAATAAATCACTCACAAGATTGATGTCTATCCGGTATATAGTATCTGTCAAATTCTTCATCTTCGAGGGAAAGCGGGTGTGTTGAGTGTGTAGTATTTTTTCAGCCTTGTCTGCGACAGGGGTTAGTAGGTTTATGTCGGGCGACGGGATTCGACCGCTGGGCCCAGCTGGTGAAAGGATACAGTCCGACATGACCTGATATGAAAAGGGTCCAACCCAATGGCCCTTCCGATGGCGTCGAATGCGGGGAAGATGGAGGACGAGAATCTGGGGGAGAGATATCGTAGAAGTTTGACTTCAATTCTTCTCCAATTCGATTGAACGGAGCTGTGGTACCAGTAGCTTCAACGCAAAGAACCTCGGCACTTGCAGACAGAGTTTCTCGACGACGTCTGGTGATTGGTCGCTTTTTTTCTGCACCTTGAATTCAAGTTTTGCGCTCGACGGAGCTTTCACAATATGGCATCCACACTTCGTTCTGCGATTCGCTGCGCCAATGGAAGCAAGGCTTCGTTCACGACACGGGTATCTTCAGCTTCAAAGCGCTGTCTGTCGTCTCGGCCTCTATCACAACCGTACCGATCACCGAACCCGAGGAATGCAATCAAGGTTCAACCGAGCAACTTCAACTTTCCAACACGACAGTTATCCAACATAGCAGAGGACCCGAAAAAAGTCGCATTAGAAATCCCAGTCTTCCAGTTCAAAGACGTTCTCCCGCATGGAGAACTTCCAGCAACCAAGTCGCTTAAAGTCAATATCGACGGCCAACCTTTCCTCTTCGACAATGTCTTCCTTCGTGATTCCTGCACCTGCAGTTCTTGCGTCGATCCGTCTACGCAGCAAAAGCTCTTCACCACTTCTGATATACCGACCGAAATATATCCTCGCCGGGCAAGGGTAGCAGATGGAAGGCTCAAGATTGAATGGAGTCACAAGCTTGCTAAGAGCGCCGTTGAGGAAAATTCGCAAAATGGATACCATTGGAGTTTCTATGATGGTGAATTTCTAAAGAACTCCTCTACGCCGATTGCGTCCGTCAAGTCCAACATGTCGGATTTCAGGAGGATCTACTGGGATAAGAAGATTATGGAGAAAGAAGTCTTTTGGATCGAGTATGAGGATTATATGAACAATGAAGTCGCACTTGCGAAGGCTTTAAGGCATTTGAGCTTTTACGGGTTGATTTTTATCAGAAACGTTCCCGACGGGAGGGAGGTCGATCAAGTGCCTGGACTCGCAGAGAGGATTGGAAACTTGAAGAGAACGTTCTACGGTGATACATGGACCGTCAAGTCGGTTCCGAATTCTAAAAATATTGCGTATGTTTCTTTCCCTTCGTCTCTCAGGGCGGAACCGGCAAGCTAACGAAATCAATAGGTACACGAGCTTAGATCTTGGTTTACACATGGATCTACTATACTTTGAATCCCCACCTGGACTTCAATTCCTCCATTGTGTAGAAAACACTGTTACTGGAGGCGAGTCGTACTTTGCGGATGCGATGCGTGCGGCGTTCATGCTTCAAGCTACGTCCCGACAGGTTTTTGAGACGCTCACCCGGTTCCCGGTGAATTTCCACTATCACAACGATGCGAAGCACTACAGATTCTCCCGACCAATCATCGTCATGAAAAACCCAAGCGAGAATTACCATCCCCAGCTCGGTATTGATCACATTAACTGGGCCCCACCGTTCCAAGCTCCGTTTACAATGGATCAAAATGGTAGCATGGTCTCAAAGAGTGCTCAGTGGAGGTCGTTCTTAAAGGGCATGGGAGCATTGAACGAGCAGTTCGAGAATCCATTGAACCAGTATGAGTATCTATTAAAGGAGGGGGATTGTGTGGTGTTCTTTAATAGGAGGGTGCTGCATGCTAGGAGGGGCTTTGATGCGGAGAGTGGGAAGAGGAGACTGACTGGTGGGTATGTGGACATCGATGCGTTTGAGAGTGCTTGTCGGGTGTTGGCGGAGAGGTATCCAGAGGAGACCAGGCAGGATACAACCGGGTTCGAGTATCTGACGGAGCATGCGAAGGAGTTTGGGTACACACAGTGGACTTAGATTACCTAAAAAGTGGGGCGTGTAGAATATACGAAATTTGCGTATATAGACTGCTCAGTGGGATCTATAGATACTCTGGTATAGAAAAGAGGGGTATTCTTGAAGAGAAAGAAAAAAAACATTACACTTGAGCATTATCGCCAATGATTCCGATGTATGCAAGAGATAATTTTAGATATCGCAATCCCGAAGGCTGCATCCCAACAAATTAAAAATGTGAAATAACTCTCTTTTCGAAACCTGATAATACATCCCGATATCAAAGTCAGGCCTTTTTCGACAGATGTGGCTTCACCAGCCAACCACGAACCGAGATTGGAATCGAGTGGCGCATTTCGTCAGGCTGACGTTTGCCTTCAAACCAACGGAAAGACCAAAAGCTTCTTCACCACACTTGCATAAGTGTCAAAGCCGGTGTAGCTTTGACAACTCACCTTGCTGGAAAAGATGCACTTGGACTTGCCCCCAGAAGTATCGACAGGAACAAGTGCTAGGCCCGTAGTGGAGAGGTTCTGAGGCTTTTTTACTGCCGCGAAGTCCAGAGTCGGTAAGGTCGACCGGCGACCACCAATGGGTTTTTAACCAGCAAGGGTCTACTTCTCCCCAAGACGAGAAAAAACGAAAAACTGAATGGAAGATGTCTCTGTCCTGTCTGCAGGCAGTCTGGTAACATCTGTGACATGCTGTATGTAACGCTTGCTTGCTTAGCTCGTTAGCGGCCTGGCTGCAGGAGGTTCTGCTTAGGTCCTCCTTGCTATAGAAGGTTTGCAGACACCGATATTGCAAGCCTCCAACCAGGAGTTAGATATTCTTCGCTGAAAATTTCAACGGTCGACAATCGAATCGAATCCACCGCACGCCTCTCTGAGCTGGCCGACATATTCCCTCCTCTTGTTGTTCGTGGTTGTTGAAGTTGAATAGTCCGAGGTTGAAGTCGTGGGCGTGGTCGAAAGGAAGAAGAAGCAGAAGGTCCGAAAATTCTCGGTTACTTTGATCTCCAACTGCTACTTTTTTTTCTTCGAGCGGACAGCTTTTGGACTTCGATTTCACCAACCAGCATCCAAAAGAAAAGAAAAAAAGCCATCCCCCGGTAGAGGCTTGTGGCATCGTCCTTTGACACAGCGCGTCCGAAAATTTATACGGCCCCGCTCGAAACTACGGCCCCTCAGTACTCTCATTTAACATCGTCCACTCCCTCACCGCGGTGTTTCGTGCAACATGGCAGCTCTTGGAGAAGAGTTGCTTACCACCGTCAATCGGCTACAGGTATGTCCGGCTATATGCCAATATCACAAGCACAGGTCGGACGAGCAGCATCGTAGCTAACCACTTCGACAACAGGACCTCGTCTTCAATACCATCGGCAATGATTCCTTGGATCTGCCTCAAATTGTTCGTATTACCGCGTTGCCACCAGCACAAGTTTGATATATACGGGATGGTTGTTAACGGAGGAATTCCGATACGTTACAGGTCGTCGTAGGCAGTCAGTCCAGCGGCAAGAGTTCCGTCTTGGAGAACATTGTCGGCAGGGACTTCTTACCCCGTGGTTCCGGCATTGTTACCCGTCGACCGTTGGTCTTGCAGCTTATCAATGTTCCCACCGATGAGCTCATCGAGCCGCATACCCCATCGGCAGTCTCCAGTCAACGAGAATGGTGCGCTTATACGCTGTGTATATGCTCTCTGGGATATTTTGCTAATGTTTGTATGCCTGCAGGGCCGAGTTCCACCATATCCCCGGCCGTCAGTACTACGATTTCACCGAAGTGCGGAAGGAGATCGAAAACGAAACGGCCAGAATAGCAGGAAACAACAAGGGAATCAATAGACAACCGATTAACTTGAAGATTTATTCGCCCCACGTACTTAGTTTGACCTTGGTGGATCTGCCTGGTTTGACCAAGGTGCCGATTGGCGACCAGCCTACCGACATCGAAAAGCAGACCAGGAGCTTGATTCTGGAATACATTGCGAAACCAAACAGGTTGGTGGCCCTGATACTTGAAGTTCATTGGATAGTAGCCTAATTGGCCTCGAAATACAGTATTATCCTCGCCGTCAGTCCCGCCAATGTCGACCTTGTCAACTCCGAGGCTCTCAAACTATCGCGACAGGTCGACGCACAAGGCAAACGAACAATTGGTGTTCTTACAAAGCTCGACCTTATGGACCATGGCACCAATGCCCTCGATATCCTCTCAGGTCGTGTTTATCCTTTAAAACTCGGGTTTATCGGTGTCGTAAACCGAAGTCAGCAAGATATCAATGGCAACAAAAGCTTGCAGGATGCCTTGGCAGCCGAGCAGGAATTCTTTAGACATCATCCAGCCTATAGAAATATGGCGCACAGATGTGGAACGCAGTTTTTGGCGAAGTCTCTCAATACTGTATGAATGTGGAATGCCCAACCTTCCCCCTGTGAAGGGGGGTACTTATATAGTTGCTGACATCCTGGTAAAGACTCTTATGGGTCATATTAGGGAAAGACTTCCGGATATTAAAGCTCGATTGAACACACTCATGGGTCAGACACAGCAGGAGCTCGCTTCGTACGGAGATATGCATTTCAGCGGGAAGGAGCACAGAGTATGAAATATCCCTATCAGTTTACCGAGATAACTTATCTAATCGATTACAGGGCTCTCTAATCTTACAATTGATGACCAAATTTGCCGGAAGCTTTATATCTTCTATCGACGGTACTTCATCAGAAATCTCGACCAAGGAACTCTGTGGTGGTGCTCGAATCTACTACATCTTCAATAATGTTTTTGGTGGATCCCTAGAATCGATAGACCCTACTACAAATCTCTCTGCGTCGGATATTAGAACCGCTATCCGAAACTCTACTGGTCCTCGTCCTTCCCTTTTCGTACCGGAGCTTGCGTTCGACCTGCTAGTGAAGCCCCAGATTAGACTATTGGAAGGGCCGAGTCAGAGATGCGTGGAGTTAGTGTATGAGGAATTGATCAAGATTTGCCATACTTGTGGTAGCAACGAGCTATCGAGGTTCCCACGACTACAGGCGAAGTTGATTGAAGTTGTGTCGGACTTGCTGAGGGAGAGACTTGGACCGGCTTCGACATATGTGGAGAGTTTGATCGCGATACAACGAGCATATATTAATACAAACCATCCGAACTTCCTTGGTGCCGCCGGCGCCATGTCTTCGGTGATATCGACTAAGCAAGAGAAGGAGAAGACCGCTGCTATTGCGGCTCGACGGGAGAAGAGAGTCGCTGATAAGAGAAGAGTGAGTGCATTTAAATAGACCTTAATTATTGGGCGTGCCTTATGAGAATCGATTTGCTAACGTGAATAATTGTGTAGCCAAACTCGCTATTGGCACCTTCCGTCAACGGAGCCGAGTCGCCCGAACTTGAAGATGTCAACGGTGTTGACGGTCCGAATAGAGGAATTTCTCCAGTGGCACAACAGATGGAATCGATAACCAACCTTGCAAGATCACATAGCCGACCTAGATCTCCATCTACTGCATCTCATGCTGGAAGCCTCGGTCAGAAAGACTCCTTCCTTACCTACTTCTTTGGAAACAAAGACCAAATACCGGGACCTGCCGCCGCTATGGCAGGACTCCCAGCCCGAAACGCTACACCCAGCGGGCTCGCACAGGCAATGAGACAACAGGAGGCGAGCAATATTATGATGCCACAGCACATTGCAGTTGCTCCCCCTATGCCTTCCGCATTCGCTGCCCCACCACCCCAGCAAATGATTCCGGATTATGATGCGCCACCAACATTTGTAAGCTCTATCACACGTATAAAGTGCTCTAGTCTCCCGCTAACACAAAGTCTTATAGGAGGAACCCGCCCTCTCCGAGCGCGAACAAATGGAAACGGAACTAATCCGCAAACTCATCTCTTCCTACTTCAACATCGTCCGCGAAATGATTGCAGACCAAGTACCGAAGGCCATTATGCATCTGCTTGTAAACCACAGCAAGGACGTGGTGCAGAATCGATTGGTCTCGGAGTTGTACCGCGAAGAGTTCTTTGAGGACCTGCTTTACGAAGACGATAACATCAAGAGCGAACGAACGAAGTGCGAGAGATTGTTGTCGACATATAAAGAGGCGGCGAAGATTATCAGCGAAGTTTTGTAGAGAAGAGTCTGAAGTGGGGGTTATGAGCGATGATGAGCACGCAAAGCGGAATTGTATAGATGGGCTAGAAGGGTTTACTTACCATGGAGGGAACTTTTACGCCCTATTTCTATTTTTCTAATTCTTTTATTCCCCGTTTGATTGGCCTCCTTTCGTGTATAAAATGGATAGGGACAAAGCTTCTTTCTTCTTCTTTGGCTTATGATTTGAGAGTTGGCTTTCTGGCATATTCTTTCTTTTCTGTCTTTGCTTTGTTACCCTTTTCCTTTTTCTCCTCTCATCAAAAGTGCATACATTCTTTTTTCCTTTCTCCTTTCGGATCTTAAGACTTATTGATATGAGTATGAAGCCCCTTTAGCTTTTACTCTAGACCATACATACACAAAAAGGGTGGCAATTTTTCTGTTTTAAACGGTTGGGGAGGTTTCATGAATTCAGTTGAATCCGTACGCATCCGTTATGAGTGAGGGAGAGAGGATACACGGTAAGGAGGCTGGGCGGTTAGCAGTGCGTATTATTTACAATCGTCACTTTTTAGTAACGTCGTTACGACTTGAACGAATCTTCTAGCTATGTCTCCACTCTCATTTAAATTGTATCGAAGTGTTTGCCCTTATCCGCATCATAGAGCGAATTGATTCTGATAGTTACGCCTTTTAAGGAACATCAGCACTATACTATCGGCCGGTGGTTACCTTAAAATTTGCCCTAATTAATTATGTGAACCATATTATTGCTAGGCAGCTAGAATACCGGGATATAGAGATAATCGATAAGTATGTTTGGGTATATGATGCTTTCAGGCGTGCTTCCGATTTAAATTTCCGTTTGGCAAGTGACCAAATTCTCGTTTCGAAACAGCGTTACATCTCTCGTATTGAAGGATATCGATATATCAAACATATTATGATATATGATATTTACTAGTTTGCCAGCTCAAGGCTATTCCCTGGGGCGTATTGTAAATGCATCGGTATCCTAGAACGTCAAAAAAGGGTAGATATCCCTTTGAGTATGGCTAGTTCATTCTGCATGCATACAGCAGGTATGATCCGTGCCTGGGAAGTTGCCTGACGTGGTTGACCTGCGGGGCTAGCTGGCTCGGTGAATATCGTCTTGAAACTACGCTCCTGGTTACAAACGTATAAAAATCACATTCATACCCGTAGAGGATCGGAGATTGTAGCAGTTGGATAACAGGTTACAGGATTAGAATCGGTTGTTAGAGCTGAAGTTCGAGCTTAATCGGTTCGATCGAACAATTAATTACTTACTACGTATATGTAGACGGCAGATGTACCTATACGAGCTGTTACTGCTGAATGTTTTTTCAGGGTTGCAAAATTTCCCTACTAATTGGATCTCAGACCTTTTCTCAGGTGCGGGGATCGAGATAGCTCAGCCGTGATTGTGAAACAGTTGAGGGTTCGGAATATGCCCTCGCTGAGATCTGCGGATGCAGGGACAAACCGTGTGATCGAAGTTTTCCGTTGATGTGTATTCGTGACAACGCTGAAGAATATTAGGTGGCCGGGAGCAGGTTTCTTTGAATTAAACTGGGTAACTTGTATATAGTACGGTTTAACCTAAATACCAGGCAGCGGATTAATTGTGCGCTGGGTTTCTTCGGAGTTCTTCTTAATTTTCGATACTATTCGGATTTGCCAACATCCTTTCATATTCGGCTTCAAGCTCCTTGGGTGCTTGATAGCATCCTCGATACTACGGCGCCACAACCGCAGTCGACGTTCCTATAGCCTACCTCCGTCCGAATATTCGTGGGTACTTTACGCTTCGCTGTTAGGCTGGCAGTCCGACTTGATAATCGGGTTGGCACAGGATTTTTCGGCATTACTCGTCAACATGTTAACATATGATTTAGATGTATCACAGCTGATATATCTCCTACAATCCACGAAGGTTCAAAACCATGCCGATACACACCGAACTTCCCTGGTCAAGACATGTGTCCGGTTTTGCCACAAGCCAAAAAAACTAGGTTATTTGCATTGCGGTGGCGGCCTGATTGCTGTTGTCCGTCCATGTATAGGTACGATGGAGACGAGAAACGTGGGTACGCCCTGCTAAACCCGTTGAGTTAAGGTTTGTGCCTGGTTCTCTGTATTCCTTCTGAGCTTTGACCTGTTGGTTAGGGCGGGGGAACAGAGTTTGATTTTCGTATGAAGTTGTACCCCCTTTGCTATTTACAAAATGTTTCGAAATGTTAGGTTCAAACTTCTGAGTAGACACCGTATGAAAGAAGCTTTCCAAATGTTTATGTTGATGTCCAACACCTCAAAAAATTTTTGATATTGCCAATTAAATATTTTAAATTATCGGATTGGCTAACGTTTGAGATTGGGAGGGAATCCCAGCTTAGGTTGTTGAAACGCTTAAAATTTAAAAGTCCAGGTTGTCCTTGTGCTTGTGAGAGGGAAGGAAAATCACAGCGAACGGCTGTTACTTGCATCCAATGGGAAATTAAATGTCGCAATTTAGTTTGCAGCAGTTGCGCGCGGTCCATTCCCTCGGTCATTGCAGTCGAGCCCTTGCTTCTGGTCCTCTGGCAAGGGCTTGCAAGGCCGGAGACTCCCAGTCGGGAATTTCCCCGTGGGTTGCAATCCCATCACAAGAAAATATGATAGATTGGAGGTGTCCAGCTGATGCACCGTTGGTCCATTCCCTCCTGTTTGCAGTTCTGGAGAGGCTGGTTTTGCATGATCGAAGGGCGCTTCGGCCATCTCCTCGATTTTACCGGTGATCAACTCTGTGATGTTCGGAGAGATAAGGAGGCTCTTTGTCAAAGCCGTTTGAGTTATCACCTATAACAGCGAGGCTTATATCCCCAAACTGCGGGACGACGTGAATGGGAAAAGCATGGGGTCACGACAGCGAAAAGTGATTTTCGCTGCGCCGGTAAAACGTGCCCCGCTTGTGGGACGGTGCTCGCGTCTGATCTTTTTCGGGCCACGAGCTGCAACGAGGAGAACGAAAACATTGCTTCTTTTGCCTCAATGGTGGTTGGGAGGCCAGGGAGGATGAAAAACTGGCTGGGATTGCGATCTTTTCGGCTTTCTCACTGCAACTTCCCACAATCCCTATGCACCACCTGCCAGTCGCTTAATATTCTAAATAAGGCTTTGTGACTTGACAGGGAATGCACTCACATGCACACCCGGGCCACGACAAGGTCGATGCAATGGCAGAGAAGAGCTGCGACTGGAGGAGATGTCATTGAGATGTTCTACCATCTTTAGCCATTTTGGACGCCGTCGGGTTAACAGGTTCCACACCCAATTCCGTGAAATTCCCTCCCTCGACCCTTACTATTGGGGGACGTCTGACGCCGGGGACAGCCGTCGGCAGACCTGAACAATAGTATCGTCTGGCAAATGTTTTGCTGGACTGGTTGGTGGAAATGGGTAGGAAGATCTCATTTCCTTCAACGGATTAGCTTGTGGGCCAGAAGCAGAGGCATCTCGCCTCCTCGCTTTAGCTATTGGAGCTATTCCCTGGAACTGGAAGTTTTCCTTGGGAATAGAATGCACAGTGATTCAAAGCAGCAGCAGCCCAACCCACCTTAATGCCTTTCGCGGCGTCTCCTCTTTTCGCCAGCTTGCATTCTTCTGCAGTGCGCTCTTCGCTATTCACCTCCTCTCGTGTGCGGTCCCAAAGATATCACACACCCACCACCATCCACCGCAACAAAAACAAAGCGAAGGGGGAGCCTACATCTGGAGAAAAAGGTCCCGGTGGCCGCCGTTTTCGAAGGAGCTAGATCCGAACCCTGTGCTGGCCGGCCTCAGATCAGACAACTGAGGAGATCCCGAACGAAGGAGAAATTTTTTTTTCTCTTAAAATAAAACCGAAATTTTCGCAACAAGGGAACCCCTTCAGCTTCTTAGGATCTCTCAATGCTAGGAATTATGAGCGCATCCCGAACCAAGTTTTCCCTGCGCAAATGAGACGGCTCTGCAGCAACTGATAAAGGCCTGACTCTGGGACCGAAGCGAGACGTCAATTTTAAGCTTTTTCCTCTCGTTGGAATTATTTGGTCTAATTTCTTCTTGGATGCTGCCCCGAGTGGTGTAAGACACTTTTCTTCTTTTGCTCTTTCCTCTTATTTACCTTGAACGGCTTTCCCAGATCTTTTGGACCGGACCCTTTCACTCGTGCTTTTCTTATCATTTTCGTCACCTGTTCTGCTGGGGAAGATCAATACATGCATGCAACATTCCAACTTGCGACGACTCCGAAATACAGCAGCTTGTCGACCCCAAGCTTCTCAACATGCCTTGGACCATCAGCGAGGGAGGAATATTAGACCCAGCCAAGATGTTTCCAAGATCAAGAGATAGAGACGGTTCGTCAGGTGGAGCTTCAACCTCGTCGGTAGACTCGATCGTTTCGGGTACAGCATCTTCAAGAGATGATAAGCGGGATAGCACAGGGTCGCAGTCGACAGCTGGTTCGAATACGACTTCGCGAAGACCGTCTTTAAAGCCCCTCAAATCCCCAGAGAAGGAGAGCGCACGACAATTGGCGAGAAATTTCTTTGGCTATGGTAGGAAACCGAGCAGCAGATCAAGCACACCGACATTACAAATGTTCGACGAAAGCGACTTGATGGGACCCGGTCACCTGGAACGAGTCAACAGCGATAATTCAACAACATCTTCAAAATTTGGTTCATTCTCGATAAAACCTGGATTCCTAAGCGGCACTAAGTCGAGGAGTGGGAGCGTTCAGCTGAGGGATAGCTCCTGGATAGAAGGTGGGGTTTTCCCTCTCGCACATACCGAGTTCTAAACTCGGTATATCCACCCGAATTTTTTTTTTCCCTCCTGCGCTGCATGTTTTTATGCATGTTTGTACACAGTGCGGTAGATCGGAGTATCGAGACCATGGGTTATACTTGACTATATTAGTGGCGGCCTTAACTATACGCCAAAAATACTTAAGTATACGATGCCACGATAAATACTCCGACGGTCCGTCGTAACGTGGAGGCCAGATTTGTGCTGACATTAAGTTTCTTCACTTCTCGGTTACGAATAGACAAAGTCAACGCTCGGACAAGCTCTAAAACGGCTACTGCAAACAACGGTGTTACAGCTCCTTTGAACGAAGCAGAACTGAGGCAGCGGATTCTCCAGGCGGCAAGGGAACCAAGGTACGCCAAAACTTGTATGAGATTAATTACGGATTAAGGATCAGCAGTGCTAAAAATTAGCTTGTAGATGCGAGAGCCCACTGAGCCCACTGAGCCCGCTATCGCCAACGGCTATGATTCCCTTCCCCCCGGAGCCACCCGTCTTGAAACGACCTGAAATCCCTCCTTTACCGAAAACGATGCCTATCGTACACCACAAACCGCTTGGCCCGCGGCAGACTGCTGATTGGGATCTGGATCCTATCACGAATACGATTGAGGAAGAGGACGAGATGATAGACGGCCTATCGTGGATTGACAATGAGACTGAGACCGATGCCGGATCGAAAAGAGTATCTTCTAATGATACGATATCGGAGCCTCCAACAATACATAGCGGGCGTAATTCTGCAACTAGTAGTACTGCAGAAATACCTCTCATTCTGGACCATAGCTGCATAGGGCCCGATGGAATGCCCCGTGTAGACGACCTACATCTTTCCGAATCCGTGCCAATCCTACTAGATATTCATGCTGCTAGGAAGGAACGGCCACCCCCACCACCCGACCCGTTTCTCTTGGAACTCCAGAAGAAGGAAAACGCTGGTTTACAAGCTCTATGCGAACACCTCGCCGATGCCCCGGAGGCACTCTTGGACCCAATACAATTCTTTGAAAAACGACTGTGGGCATTAGTAGGGTGCCAGTGGTTGACCTTTGGGAAACAGTTACAAAGTCCAGCACATGACACATTATTGCACGCACGACCCGAAGATGGAAGGAAGGTTCTGCATCTGCATGGACCAGTTGCAGATGGCTGGGTTCTCGCTGCGAAGTATCCGAATGCGACGTTTTACAGCGTATCGTCGGAGGACGCCGAATACCCCGAAGATTTATACGATATGCCATCGAATCATCATCATATTTACACACCCTCAGCATCATCACCCATTCCATTCCCAGACAACTATTTCGATGTTGTTGTTACAAGGACGCTTTCTTCGGTTGTCAAATCAGCTCAATTAGAAAGCGTATTGCGAGAGTCGTTACGGATATTACGGCCTGGAGGCTGGTTAGAGTTGCATACAATAGATCCGACATTAACAAGGGCTGGTAATATTACAAGGCACTGGATCGAGTCGAGAGTATTGGCACCAATGGAGAACGACTTCTTTAGCTCCAAGCCATCAGATAGAATACTGCACCTAATGCAGGACCTAGGGTACCACAAAGTCAAGAACGCAAGGATTGCTTTGCCGACATTTCCGACATCACGCCCGTTATCACCAGGTGGAGGTGCTGGAGGCGAGTCGGATGCACAAAAGGCGATGGTTTACCTAGGCCGCCACTTTTACGAGGAGTTTTACGGACAATTCCTGCGAGCGGGGCATATTGGTGCGGGCAGTCCATCTTGGTGGTGGGATAGCATGGCGGTTAGGCAGGAATGCCAACGGGAAAATACCTGTTTTGGACTAACAATTTCTTTTGGGAGAAAGACACGATAGTCTAAATTCCCCTTTTTGAGTATATTTTTGGTGTTCTATGTTCCTTTGGGGGTCTTCCTTTAAACTTCGGTTCCTTAGTTCCATTTTAATGCCCGGGTTGCATATTTGCCGTTAACGTTCCCACATGGTTATGATGCTTTACATCGTTGTCTTTCGGAGTTTGACTGTTATACTATGGAATTACAAGCGAGTCCTCTTTTTTTGTACTGGTTCTATATTATACCGCAATTCGTATTCCTTTCAGATCATTTCTTATTTTGTAGATCTCTTCTCCTAAAACTCTTTGGTTTTTACGTCTACATTCACGAGCTGTGTCCACGCATTTGCAATTTTGGAAAGAACTCACAACCTCTTCCTATTTCCACTATGATTCAATTTTTAACACTTTGCAAAGTTTTTTTCGTTATCTACACGTGTGGAGTACAATTCTGGTGGCTGCCCCCCGAACATTCGAAATTTTGCTCTCAACTTGTGGCTTTCTGATATTCCTTCTTCCTCTCACTCTCCGCCCCAAACACCTGGCTTGCATAGGCCACAAGCGCCGGTTCTCTCCAATTGGCAGCGAAGCTAATGCCCTAAACCACTCAATTCAAAACCCAGGGTCTCTTTTATTTCCGTATAAAAGGGTTTTCAATGGCTTTTTGGGTAATAACTAAACGGTCTTGGGGTAGTAATTGAATCCCTTGCCTCCGATTACGCGAGGAAATATATGCTTCGGGTATCGACAGGTACCGTATACCTAAACGTTTTTTTATGCCGCAAACTCTCCTTCGGTCAACGATATCACATCTGCGAGACCTTGCATGGTGCTTTTTAGTCAATTTCGAAATAAGTTAAAATACCATGGATCTAAGACTCGCTTTAGTCTTCTTTAGACCTTTTGGGATTTCCTCCAGAGTGACTTCGTAAGCTGTCTTTGAACATTTCACCACACAGAATTTTGGATTACCAAAAGGGTTGTATGTTGACATTGGCGGTCCTTTTTTTGTCAAATGAAGGCCTGGCCACATTGGGAAGAGCCAGCCAATCACAGACAACCAATCAACTCGGATTCCAAAGCTCCTCCTCTAACCGGCGCCCCGCGGCGTTCTCCCACTATCAAATCGGATCTACCAGACGGGCGATCAAAGTCCACATCTCGGGCTAGCCGAGCCCTCGCTTTCTTTATCAGACGGAGGAAGGCGGTATCGTAAAACGAAAGACCAAGGTATCTTAGGTCGTCATGTAAGTGATCTACGACGTTTTCTTTCGCCTATGCATCTATATGCACCTCTTGAAAGATCATCGCCGTTAGAGGTAGGCTCTACTGAGACCTAGACCCAATGAATCGTTTATTGCGACCGCTTGGGTTCCATTAACCGGCGGGATTTCCTGCAACTCTCTGGGCTGGTGCAAAAAAGATGATGACTCGTCAATCCAACCCTTGTGGCTTTGAGTTCGAATTATGCCATCTATTGTATTTTTTTGTGCGCATGCCTATTTTGAACGTTGGTCAGCTGAGGGGTATGTGTGTCCTGTAGACGGTAGACGAAGGCAGCTGCGGCATGACAGAAACTTTTTTTTGTATTGAAAGGGAAAATTTTGACGATAGGACGTTTGCTGGGCACTTGTTTTCTCGCTTCTACTTCCGAGGAGAGTAAGATCCTCGCTTCGGTGCAAGATGGAGTGGGCTTGAATTGTGGATATGTAGAATGATGTCACGAGCACTGGTTGGTGGGATTTTATCAGCCAACACCCAAGTGTCGGCGCTATTGGTAATTACTTACTTAAACGATGATGTCGAGGTTTTCCGTCTAAAGCATGCGCATGGTTTTGTGAGGCGAGTACGAGTGACATGTCGAGGGAAGGAATTCGAAAGTTTTCCCGGAAAGCAGGATTGCAGTTGGGATTTCCGACTTACGTCTGAACGAGCCCGAGAATGTCTGTACGACACGAGCTTGATCCCTCCCGTTTGGGATCTTCGTTAAAAGTTTGTGTAACATGTCCGCAACGCAAAAACGTGGGGGGTTCCGTTTATGGACCTCGTGTTCGGGACGGAAGAATGTGCATTGCGTCAAAGTAACAGGCGTTATTATAGCCTCGAGTCATAGCGTGGCATTCGAAGAGAACTACTTTCTGAAAGTAATGTCCAGAAAGTTCTGAGGTGCGAATCCTTTGGGATATCACCTGCTTAGGCCGTTGCTTTAGGACTTGATAAAGAGACTGGTCGACCATCGTGTATTATACCGGATAATGTAATACCCTTGAACCTTTCAATGGTATGTAGGTGCAAATATCATAGTCGTATTGCGGTTAGGTTACTCTATTCGAATGTATTTTCTGATCTTTAATCCATTAAAACAGAGACAGGTCAGAAGGCAAATAGCCATGTCATAATGAAAACAGCATTGGATGTTGATACCCTCGACAGCGTTTTGACGATAAATATGTATATGCAGTGTTTTCACGTGGCCACAATGCCAGCGAGTTAACCTGTAAAGCTATGGAGCTGGTCCCACTTCATCCGCTTAGATCAAACTTCACCTGCCTTTTCTTTGAATGTCATCACGTGATCCAAGAAAAAAGCCAAGTGAATCCCCTCACGACCTTTGGGTATGAGTAAAATGGTGTTTCCTTGCAACTCATCGACAAGATTTCTTTGATACAATTGGCTTGTAGCAAACCCGACTCGTTCAAGTTAAACCTATTCTAACCAATTTCCTGACCCAAAAAGATGGAAAAGCAAACCCCAGGGGCTAGCCCCAGCTCCGTTGGACTCGGCAATGGACAGTCGAGCCGAGGTGCCTGTGCCGACTGTGCATGCGGCGGTGGGCGCACCGTCT
This sequence comes from Arthrobotrys megalospora, assembly GCA_036971655.1. Taxonomy (NCBI): domain Eukaryota; kingdom Fungi; phylum Ascomycota; class Orbiliomycetes; order Orbiliales; family Orbiliaceae; genus Arthrobotrys; species Arthrobotrys megalospora. Next base: position 2,212,889 of record JAVHJN010000003.1, on the reverse strand, counting down.
GTGATGGTATATTCTATTCCATTTTCCCATGCGGTCAGTATCTGTTCCGCTCCGAAACATTAAGCTGACGACTCAATTAGAGGGCTGTATTCGGAAGGCTGCTGCGATGAAATGCAGTGCTACGTGTAGAATCCAGCACGAACGGAAGGTTGTAGCTGTTACTCAACAACCCGATGCCTGTGCAGCTGGATGTTGTGCAAAAGCTCCAAGCGGTCCTGTGACTTCTATTGAGAAGAAACTTGAAGCGGACTCTTTGAAGGGAAATGCCGATAAAACTGCAAAACAGAAGAGCTGCTGTTCTCCAGGAGCTGCGCCCGAATGTGGTGGCGCGTCTGCGGAGGGTAGCTGTTGCACCACTAAGGAGCCGCCTGTTTCTCTAAATATTGCAAAAAAGGATGATTGCTGTGCTCCGAAGGTTGATACCTGCTGTCCTCCTAAAGAGGCCCCTTGCTCTCCCCCAAAGAAAGACGCATGCTGCGCCCCGAAGGAGGAAGCGGGTAACCCTCCGAAGGCAGATTCTTGCTGCGCTCCAAAAGGTGAGAGCTCCTGTGCTCCGAAGCAAGATGACTGCGGCTCCGTGAGGAAGGCGTCTTGCTGTTCCCCAAAGCAAGAGGTTTCGAAGCAGCATGAGGCTGCCACCCCAAAGAAAGAGAACTGTTGTTCTTCAAAAAAAGATCCCGAAATGTCTGAAGAGAAAGGGAGCTGCTGTGCTCCAAAGAAGAATATCAGCTGTCCTCCGAAGCAGGATGACTGCTGTACTCCAAAGCAAGGTTGTTGTACTAAGGCACCATCTGCTGAGGAGCCAACGGCTTCATGCTGTACTACCAGCAAGCCAAAGGGTGTAACACCGTCCATCTCGAGTAACGAAAGTTCCACAACGTTGACCGATGCCTGCGCCACTCACCTTCAAGAAGCTTTCAACCAATACCTCAGCTATCTCGAAGAGGGTCGGTGTATCTGCCGCAATGTTCTTAGTGGATTGGGTGCCTGCAGCGGTACCAAGCAATCACAGGTTAAAACGGAGAAACCTAGCCGTGTGAAGGTTTCATCCAGCTGTGGCTTGGATGATATTGAAATAACCCCAGTATCAACCCAGAAGCTCAAGGTCCCTGAGACCAGATTGAAGGAAGTCGACCCTGAAAACTCAGCCTCCCGTCAACATGTGCTTCTCAACGTTTCCGGTATGACGTGTACCGGCTGCACCCGAAAGCTTACGAATGTGCTTAACAACATCGATGGTATTTCCTCCATCCAAGCGACATTTGTCACCGGTGTGGCGGAATTTGATCTCGATCCGGCCATTGCGAACCTGCAACAAGTGATCCCAAGAATCGAAAAAGAAACCGGGTTCAAATTCTCCCAAATCGTGAGCAACTGTCAAACTCTGGATTTGCGAATCGATTCTCCGTTGGCTGCAGGAGTGTACAAGCAATTGGAGGGCCTCGTCGAGTCTATTGAAAAGGTAGACAAGTTGACGTACCGCATTAGCTATGATCCTGCTATCATTGGTGCTAGATCACTCTTCTCGTCGGTTAAGGGTATAAGCCTAGCTCCACCAGGAAACGACGCAGAATTGGTAAACGGCAGACAAAGGCTTCTCAGGATGGCCTGGAGCACCGCTGCTGCTACGGTTCTTACTATCCCAATTCTCGTGTTAAACTGGTCGAATGACCCTATTCCATATCCCAAACGGTCAATCGTCTGTTTGGTACTTGCAACTTTTGTACAGGGCCTCGCGGTTCCAGAATTCTACGCCGGAGCACTCAAATCACTTATCTACAGCCGGGTCCTGGAAATGGATATGCTTGTCGTCATCAGTATAACTGCAGCATATGTCTACTCAGTCGTGGCATTCGGTCTAACACACGCCGGCTACGTTTTAGAAACGGGTGAATTCTTCGAAACGAGTTCCCTACTTATCACGCTTGTTCTTTTGGGGAGACTAATTGCCGCTATCGCGAAAGTAAGAGCTGTGTCCGCTGTTTCAGTCCGCTCCCTTCAAGCGGAGAAAGCATTGCTGGTTACAACGCCAGGAGTCACAACTGAGATCGATGCTCGTTTGTTGCAACTCGGCGACTGTTTCGTTATCCCAGCGCACAGTCGAGTCGTAACTGACGGGGTTGTTATCAATGGCAAAGGCTCTATCGACGAGTCTATGATAACAGGGGAATCTGTGCCAGTGCCCAAGGCCCCAGGCGACGACGTTATCGCAGGTACTATCAACGGACCAAGCCCCCTTACTGTTCGAATGACTCGCCTTCCGGGAAAGAATAGCATAACCGATATAGCGAACTTAGTTGAGAATGCTCTGGCTGCCAAACCTCGGATTCAAGATCTCGCGGATACAGTTGCGAGTTATTTCATCCCTGTCGTTATCTCCATTGCGTTGGTTGTTTTTGCCATCTGGATGGCAGTTGCTGTCAAGGTCCGTGGAGAGGCTGGGGGTAGTGCGTTTGGAATAGCGATTACCTACGCTATCGCCGTTCTTGCGGTATCTTGTCCCTGTGCTTTAGGTCTCGCTGTGCCTATGGTCTTAGTCATTGCAGGGGGCACTGCTGCTAGATCAGGGGTGATTATTAAAAGGGCTGACACTATCGAGAGGGGGCACAAAGTTACCGATATTGTCTTCGATAAGACTGGAACGATTACCAAGGGAGACCTAGCTGTTGTTCACGAACAGCTGTTTTCAGACCACGGGCCAGATATTCTGTCAGTTGCCAAATCCATAACGAAGGATAACCAACACCCTGTGTCTATGGCTGTTTCCGCGTACCTACAGTCGAAGCCCTGTGACCTGGCTTGCGTGGATAACCTCGAATCGATCCCCGGTTCTGGTATTCAGGGCGAGTGGCGTGGATCTGTTGTAAAAGCTGGGAACCCTTACTGGTTGAATATTGAAACTGACCCTGAAATATCTCACCTCATCGAACAAGGGATGACGCTCTTCTGTATCACTGTCGACTCTGTTCTTGCGGCTGCGTTCGGACTAAAAGCAAATATTCGAGATGAGGCGAAGAGAGTTATCTCGGAGCTCCAAAGCCAAAAGATCGAATGCTACATTGTTAGCGGCGATAGCTCCAGAGTTGTCGAAGACGTTGCAATGGCAGTTGGCATCCCCTTCCAAAATGTCGCGTCCCGAAATTCACCAGCTCAAAAACAGCAGTATGTTAAAGATCTAATGTCCAAAGGCCGCGTTGTTCTCTTTTGTGGAGACGGAACGAACGATGCTGTCGCAGTGGCTCAAGCAAACGTTGGTGTATTGATTGGCACTGCCTCAGATGTTACGAAAGGAACTGCTGATGTTGTCCTGTTGGGTGGGTTAGAAGGCATCCTCACGCTCCTGGATATTTCCAAACGCTCATCCCGTCGCATTTTCTTCAATTTTGTCTGGGCTGCGGTTTACAATGTTTTCGCGATACTGCTGGCCGCTGGTGCATTTGTCAAGGCACGGATTCCTCCAGCTTATGCGGGCTTGGGAGAGATTGTGAGTGTAGTTCCGGTCATCGTTGTTGCGATGACACTCTCAAGAGTTCGGCGGATGAATTAGTCTTCTTGGAGGGGAATATTTGAGCTGGTGGCCTGAATTTGTGATGGGAAGAGATCTTCGAATCTATGACATTCTGGCCTTGCTTTGAAAATATATCTACAAAATGTTCACGGAAAGTAGCAGGCTAGCAGGCCTTTTCAATTGACTATTTACAAACTCCCACGAAATAGAAATCAAAACATAAATTTAAAACGTCCGAAACCCTACCATAGGACCAATCCCGATTCCAAGGGATTTGCTGTAAAATAGATCGATAACCTTCCGTTGTGAATTAGCAGAACAATAGCAGAAGGGTTTATTTTGCAGAAATAAATACATAGGAAGCGACACTGAATTCGACCCAAAGAACATCCAAGTTTTAGTTCGGACCAGGTCCAAACCCATCGTCTCTACCACGATAACCAATCCCCCAAGGAGCAAAGCACCTATAACTTTTAACTTTCCCATCAAGCTTAGAGTCTCTGAATGCCAACCCCGCAGAGCCTTCCCAAAACATAGCAGGTTGACGGCACTCATAATTATCAAAAAACATACATGAGACGCCATTTATCTTAACCTTGTGGGGGCCGCCATTAGCCTCAATCTCCGGCGCCAGAACCCTACATCCTGAAAACCCACCCACATCATTCCATTCTGGCGCCGCAGGATCAATAGTGTCGCGGGCTATTTCGCGGCCATGCTTTCCTGGGCGGTAAAACGTCAAAGTCCCCATCTGAAACCTTTCCAACTGCTTTGATTCCCAACATTTCATGCTATTGACCCTATCGTTATGGGGACCATTGGTCTTGAGCGAGGCGTCGGCACGGTTGAAGGCGCTAAACATGGTGTTTTGACAGTTGTCATCGTCAAAAAACTCGCATTCGCAGTACCCAGTGACAATGAACGATGAGACCTGATTTTTCAGATTATCATCAACGTTGAAGCATTCGCCGCTGGGCCTCTGTCTAAACGGGAAGCAGGCCTGATATGGGCGCGCTGGCGCAGGCAAAAAGAGATCCAATACATTACCCGTCACACGATCCCCAGGACTCCTTTCATTGTTGATCCCGTTTGTCCATATGCCGATTTTGCATTCTGGGCCTGTGAAGGCCATCCAACCGGACTCACCACCCTCTCCGTTTGGATTGATACCGGGTGGCTCGGTGGAGTCCCCGATAAAACGGCGTGGGAATTGTGGTATCCATTCTTTTCGAGTTGTGAAGTCGCAGTTAATCCTGGCTATGGCTGAATCGGATTTATCACCGTAGGGCCACTTGCCGGCGACGGCGATGGGAACATGATAAAGGATTGCGAGAGTGATAGTTATGAAGTTTATCATGTCTGCTACCGTGATATCGATGCTCGGGCAGCCGGCTGATCAAACTCGAGGTGTACAAGATAGAAGGACAATAATGTTTATGAAGTGATAAAGAAAATTTGTCCAAGATAGATGTGAATTCTATTCACCATTCAAAGTATATGTGAAAAGAAAGAGTGGGGAGTCGATAGTCAGTTTATAGGCCTGACAACGAAAACTTTCAGGTTCTCTTATAATAGTGAACTCATAAAATATTGAGCATCCATGGAACTTTGGAGCGACCTTAACGGTACTTAATATTGACAAGAACTAAGAATATGGAAAGTAGACCTAGGCATCTACCTCGATTAGATATCCGAGCGCATTGCCACTCTAAGAAAACTCCAAGCCCTCCTAACACTTCTCATTCGTGCACAGCATTGGATCATTTATCCGTGCTTTATAACATCTTAGGACAACCAACAGCAGGACCCAAGCCACTCGATTGATGGAATTGAGCTTACGTTGCCACATGCAATTCCTCCCTTTTCGCATATACCATTCTGTATTTCGCCGTATCCTTTCCAAGGAATACATCATAGTATCAACAAAAGCGTTGGACGAGCACCGTTTGTTTAGAAATTTTGAAACGGAAATTGTTGATATGTTGGATTTTTGAGAGTTGTAGATACGGTTGAAAGTTATAATTATGCCAAGTGTCTAGCCATATTCGCAATCGATAAGCCTGGTCCCATGAGGTTGGTTGCAGCTGAGCCGCGAGAACAAATATATTAAATAGAACACTTTGTAGTTTCAAAAGATCGCAAGGAACAAACAGCATGTTGACGTTTTATCTGGCTCTGCCACCAATTTTTGATAGATATCACAGCTGTGCAGTATACTGCAGTTCCATAATATTCACAGGCAGCTGGCAGCAGCAGCTAGAGCTCCTGCAACCCGTTTGTACAGGCCGCCATGCAATGTTTTCTATCAAGGGTTTAAATACCACATCACGTAGAAACACCTCAGCCAGCAGCCTCTCGTAACCCTGGAAGTCTTATAGAGGCGCAGATATAAGTAACAACTCCGTTAGTTTGCATTTTGTATTCCTTACAGTTTCGTCTTACCTGTCGATGTTAGATTACTGTGGCCAAAAAATGGACTGCGGTGCTCGTTGGTCGTTTGTGGAAGGACCCTGCCTAAGCGACCTTAGCGGGTTTCGTTAGTATAACTGGAGAAGGAAAAAAAAAAAAAAAAAAAAAAAAAAAAAAAAATTAGGGCGCCAGGATTTGTTTCGAAGCCGGAACAAAATGATAAACTTCGCTGATTTCATTGAGGATCGAACTCAAGACCTCGACCGATCAAATCTCAGAATCGAGATTGTTAAGGTCGCGTGATAACCAACTACACCATGAAACCATTGCGGATTTGTGATATCGGCGATGAGTTCAGCGCTCCAAGAAGCATTCTGGAGACCCTCGCGGTCTGCAGGTTGGGCACTGCGAGGCTTCTAGGTTATAGGCCTGCATACGTAATTTCTTTAACGGCTCCGTATCACCATGTGAATCATAGCGAGAGTATGCTTCCTACCATATCAACTCGAGTATAAAGGTCTACTCTGGTTTAAACTTGTATCTTGAATAAAGCGGCCGACGTTACCATGTAGAACTGTCTAGATCTCTTCGAAAAGGGACACTAAACCCACGAGGCTGTCTCATTCTTGTCTGCTTCTTTGTGGAAACAAAATAGTGCCCAGTTTTAACCTCTTACAACTTGGGTTTATATGGCATGTAGTTCGCTGGAATGGGGAGTGGTCAGAATGCAGTATTCTATTGCAATCAATCGGTCTTCTAAGTCTATGTCTCATAAAATCATTAACACCACCAAGCAAAGAGATACACAATCAAAAGGTTATCCCTCTTCACAAAACAGCCCTTTGAACACCATGCCAAAAACTATGTCTACTATTTACAAAAAGGGAAAAAGGAAAAAAACCACCAATCAACCAAAGGGTATCTAATTCGTATACTCCTTCCTCTCAACCGCCCTCTCCGCCTCCCTCCTCGCTGCAGCTTCCCTCCTCATCCTCCCTTGCCTCTGCCCTTCCAATCCGTACACAAATGCACCCAAAAACACCACCGAAGCCCCCGCGATAACCCCACCACCCAATTGATTCCCAAACAACCAAATACTCAACAACAAGCTCACCAACTTCCTGATATTCAGCACAATAGTAACCGTCAACGCCGTCGCCATACCCGCGAGGAAATTAACACCTCTGACACAAACATATTGCGTCACGGCGTTAACTCCCAAGTACACCAATTGTTTGGGGACTTTAATCTGTTTTAAATTCTCCGGGAAAAAGAAAGGGAGCAATTCTGGAAGTGGGAGGGGTTCCGAGGAGTATAATCTGTAGAATTGGAGTTTTATACTTTGGGCGAAGGGGATGAAGAGTGGGAGGGAGAGGGCGTGGGTGTAGAAGAGACCTTCGCGCCAGTTGGAGCCGTATTTCGCATAGGTGTTTTCGATGTAAACGCCCATTAGTGCGGCGAGGATTTGGGAGACGAAGAGGATTGATAGGCCGGTGAGGAAGCGGGGGAGAGATTGTTCGGATTCACCCTGTTTAGATTTTAGTTAGATGTGTTTATAGTGGGGGCTTGGAAAGGGTTTCTTTTCTTACCATTGATTTGGCATTGCTCATAGCAGAGAGGATGATGCCGCCGGTGAGAATTAGGACGGATAGAATCTGTATTTTGCTAAATCTCTTGCCGAGGCAGGCGCCGATTAACATTGTGGTGATGCTCCCGCCGCTTCGGAGGATGATGTGGATTGGGACGCTAATATTGTACTCGAACGCCCAGTTGTTCAGTACGCTGACGGAGAAAAAGAGGACGATGACGCCGAGCCATCGTCGAATTGGGATCTGGTTCTTAACCAGCAAGGTCGGCGAATTCCAGTCGAAATGTGCGATAAACCCTTCAATCGATACGAGCACGAACTGTGCGAAGGTAATGAGATGACCAGAGTCCGGTGCCTCCTTGATAATTGCCTCCAGTGCGAAAACGTTCGAACAACATCCTCCGAATATCAAGCTGATCATCATTGCCAGACCGACCCATTCCGGCACCGTGCTCTGTAGCGCACCGGACGCTACCGATTTGATTTCATCACTGTCGCCGTCGGAACTGGCGCGACCGTTTTGCTCGTAGCTGTTTCTCCCTTCTTCGGATTTCTTTATAAATTCTGTCTCGGAATCTATGGACCTTCTAGCTTCCCCGTTCGATGCCGATTCTCCCGAATAATGCATATTGTGATTTGGCGTTCCAGTTGCGACCGCAACTCCGTTGCCGACGTCGGCACCGGTAGTTGTTGCGAAAGTTGATTCTTCTCCTTCCTCCTCCTTGACTTCAACAGGTGGAATGGTAGTGAATACCGCCTCCTTTTTCCGCGGGGAGACAGACCGTCTAGCCCGTGTAGTTGCAGCGGTAGTTCTTGCGGGTGTTTTCGGTGTTTTCGGCGTTCCGTTGCGAGTTGTACTGCCGTTACTTTGCTGAATGCCTTCGGATTCGGAATCTGTATACGAAGATTCGTTCTTGAGCGAGCTGGCGATTCGGGCGCTACGGCGCATGGCTTTTTCCTTTTTCGTTTCTCTTGAAGAATGTCGCAACGTGTAAGTTTAGATACTTTTTTTCTCCCTCTTCCCTCTCTTTAACACGTGGATCGCTGGTTTGAGCGGGTAAAACTTTCCCCCACGGTTGGAAATTTTTTTTAAAAAAAAAGGGGACGGGTGAGAGTTAAATCGGGGAATTGGCGATATTCCAGGGAGGAAGAAGAGTATTAATGGAATGGTGAGATGATATGATGGTGGGAAAAGATAAGCGTGGCGGTAGGAATGTAATCGGGACCGTTATAGGAAGAGAGTAAGCCGTGGCCGGGATTGGTGAAGCAGTTGAGGTTAGAGGAAATGGTGTTACATGGACAGATCCAGGGATATCGGGATAAGAATAGCAGCAGTTGATGCAATGCAATGCGCAAGGTTGACGACAAAATTTAAAAAGGAAATCTAAGCTATCGAATAGCGATCTATGGGCGCAGGAGTCGGAATATATTTAAAATGGAGAAGAGAGAAAGAGAAAGGGTACTATCAAATCAATCCATGGTATAATACATACAAGAGCAAAGCAGGAGTGGAAGAAAGTGCACTAGCCGGGCCGTCTGGACCCTTTTTATTCTCCAACGATGTTATGGATCGCAGTTACCGACACTAAGGCCGACTCGACAATAGCGCGAGAACAGGCCGGGTAATATCGAGGGACTGGCCATTGGCAATGGCGAAATAAGCTTAATTGTGCCAGCCCTGCGGTCTCCGGTCAGCACAACCGTGGCAACCTTGGCTGCTGCTGCTAGTTCACACATAGCTACATACTCGAACATTGCATCTGGATTATGCATATATCCGCATGTCAGAAACTGACGACAATATTACTACTGTAGCCATTGTATTGTATTGCAGTAATGTATAGTTCATTTACTCGGTACTTTCTAGTAAATACTACGTAATAATACACTCGAGAATGATATTATAAGTACTGTGGTGGAGAGGAATTCAGATTCAAAAGGTGCGGCAATATCAATGAATGCGGCAAACGCCAACAACAACAACCACAACTGTGGCCACTTCCCTCAACCTCCTCTGCCCTGCCGTATACGTACAGTCAAATACCTGATTATACCATCATCCATCTTCATGAAACCTGGCCACTTCCCTGAATTTCCTCATTCTTCGATGACTATGCCCGAGTGACTCAAAGATTCCCCAACTTTATCAAATAACTTCCACGTTGTCTCTAACTACCAATTGCAAAGTAAATGCTCATCGAGTGTGTTATAAAGAGAGCTTATACCTCCGTCTTCCCCAAAACTATATCATAAACTACCCCCTCCTCCAACCCCCCCACCAAATCTCAAATCCCATGATACCCTTACTATAAAATCCAATCATCCAAGATGCAATCCCTCAACCGCATCGTCCTCCTCGCAACCTGGATTATCTGCCTCCTCTTCAACTCCGCCTTTGCCGTCCAGTCAAATGACGACAACAACAGCGAAGGCCCCGCAGACCCCACCCCCGTAGAATTAATCTGCCACCCGGGTAAAGAATGCTACCCTAAAATTTTCGTCCCGACAACCACTTTCCTCCCTGTCGAGGTAGACCAAGTAATCCCACCTGGCCTCCACGTCCGTCTCAACATTGGCACTGGCGGCCGAGAAGCAAAACTCATCGACCCAAATGAAAACGAAGGAACAGCCGTCTACGTCGAGAGAGAGAAGAAGGTCGATCCCCAACCGGGGATAGAATACTCCGACCTCGTCGTAGTCCCCGACCAAGATGTCGACCAATCCTCCATCTTAAACGGCGGAAGAAGTTCCAATGAAACAGACGGTCCACCACCGGTTCAACATATCCCCCCAGAACCAGAGAGTCTCAGACCAAACCCCCATCTTTCCGACTCTGACTGGGAAGCATTCAATGATGCGGTTAGCGTGCTTAAAAAGTCTGCACCACAAGCAACATCTCTCACCGAGGCACTTCAAAAGCTCTCAGATATGTCCCACGAACCGGAGTACGGCGTCAAACTTATCGAAATGTCTCTACAAAAGTTGATAAACATCATCTCTTCCTCGGAGTATACCACATCAATCCGATCTTCGGCAGCGATAACCCTGGGAAACTCATTACAGAATAATGCTGTAGCTCTATCCCGTGTTAAGAAACTGTTCGGCAGCGCCGCTAAAGATGTGGTGTTAAAACCGCTCTTGGACGCATTACTCAATAACAAAGATATGATCCTCGAGCGAAGGTTGATGTTCGCATTATCCAGAACCGTCAGGATTCATAACGGAAAACAGGACTTCGTGGCCCTGGATGGACTGAAAACCCTAGAGAAAGTGTACACGGCAACAAGAGACCTGCCACTCCGTGGTAAAATCGCTGCGTTCCTTCAAGACGAATTCTTAGACATGGATATGGTGGAGATGGAGGTTAAATCCGGTGTTAAGGGTGGTTCGCAGACGGTCATCAAGCTGAAGGACGATTTGAGCGGTTGGTGTGACATTCTACAGGGCGATTTGGTGGAAAGGGACAATGGCGAGGGAAGCGGGGATTTGGATAGTGAAGTTAAGGTATTGGTTACACTCAAGGCACTGAAGGAGAAGTATAGCAACAAATGTGCGGCAAAGAAAGAGTTACAAGGATGGTTGGATGGTGAGAAGGAGAGGGTTAAGAAAGAGGAAGACGATGGGGAGTGGATTAAGGTACCACTGGAGGATGTTGAACATGTGTTCTTCGGGGCTAGAGCTTGAGAAACATAATGTTGAACAAATTGTATAACGGACATTAAAAGACTTAGCCTTTTTAATCGGTGAGAAGGTCTGGTTTGGCCGGCTATCTGATATCTAGTCTTTCTTTAAGGCGTTTTTCTAGATGTATAGGTCTTTCACTTGCGCATGCATATCTTACTATCAAAAATGTATTTGTAATAATGCCGAGGTCAAGAAAAAATGGAAAGTGTAGCATTGGCTTCAAGCCAATCTAACATAAGGAGAGTTTGCCAGCGATAGGCATGGCTTGCACGAAGCTGCACAGATACGTGCACCCATTCGAACCTACATGAGGTCAGCGTACTGCAATGGGCCTAAAACAAAGTTGTCGAATTTAAGCATCGTGAAGCTAGATATTAACAAGTATTTAAATACTTAAATAAATAACTATAGAACAAGTACGCACTGAAGATAAAGAAATCTTGCAAGCAATTTAAATGACAGAAATCCTCAGTCTTATAAGCTTACTCTAGATCTGCCCGCCTCAGCCTCTAGTATATACCCTAATACTTTGTCGCATAAATTAGCCTACTGATTTGCGCCCAATACTAACCGGCTTCCAAGGTATTACTTACTAGCGGATATCCATGCGTAAATGCTTTGGCTATTGCCCCTTACGTACTGCCTTCGATCTTGATATTCCGGGCTGTCGTTTCTCGTTTACCGAAAATTCCACCTCCCATGCCACCTCCCATGCCACCCCCCTTACCGTGTCTTGGTCCGTACCAATGTTTGAACCCATACGATTGCCAGACTCCTTTGCCTTTGCCCCTTTTGTCGTTTGCACCGTATAGAGGTACGCCGTTTGACAAAGTTTTTGCGAGGGCGTCAGCCGCAGCCCATGGGTCTACATTTTGAACCCGTGGGCCATTGGGGTAGATGGCATTAGGTCCCCGGATATACGGCGGCTGCAACAGTTCCTCATCCATCCAGCCCATCTGAATATTTGCGTCAGGCTGCCACCTCCAGGCTGGATTTTGTAGTCTTATATCACGGGGTATTGCGTTCAGAGCTAGTTGGTATTCCTCAATCGGAATATTCCAGTCAATATCCGGATTAAGCATTGTAACTTCGCATCTGCAGTCTTTTAGAATTACAACCGCCAAAAATTGCGGTGCCTAGAATTAGCCCTCCAATCCTTACAGAATGGCATGCCCGGGATGATAAGCTTACTATACCAGTCTGTACACATTTCTAAAAAGGATGCGCTTGTGCATCTTCCCTGATCTGATGCGCCGTTTAATATGGGAGTTTGTATCATACGACCCCGTTCTTGGTCACAATCGCATAGAGAACAGTCGGAAAGGACACCCCGCAGCTCTGTTCGCCTAGGTCCACTGGGATCCCAGCTTATGTGAGGTCGCCTCCTCCCATCAATTATGTTATATGCATTTGGGTCCTGAATCATATACTGGATTTCGTATATGGTTGGGCATACTATATAAAAAGGGGTGTAAAAGATCGTTGGTTCAATGGCCTTCTCTACTATAGAGACTCCGTTCTTATTTTGACTAGCCTCTTCTATCACAGCCGAGTCTTGGGGACTCGCGGTATTCGATAGCTGAAGGCTGTTATTAGAGTCCTTTCCCGTTATCAGAACTAAAGCCTGTGATAGGCAGAACGATGCAATGATGGTAATTGCCAAGCGCATCTTTCTTTCGCTGAAGGTTGTTTCGCCTCAAAGGGTATATACCGATAAGGAAATAAGAGTTCTATACCCACAGTCAGTCACATTTCCAACGGGGAAACTAATGTCAGGAATTAAGGGATAGCAGTCATCTCTGAAACTGGTGTCCAAGTTCCTCCTGGAGTCTTACCGTCGATTATTTTGATATCTCGAGGGTTAAATGGGGCTTTGAGTATATATACCATTAATGCATTGATATCAACTGCACTGCTGGACTAAAAAGGCGTCCGTTTGTAGGAAGTCACCCCATAGATAAAACACTTACAGTATTGTGCTTAAGGCAACCGCTCATCTAATAGATAGAAAGACTTATCTTAGAGGCGCAGCACACGAATAACTTCGGTTTATTATGTTCTGGGTTGTACAATTGTACTACTGAATTCGGGGCGCCGGCTCGCTTTCTCGCGGGACGGTATCGACAAAGCCATAGTATCGAGGTAGGTGTCATTGCATGTTGACTTTTCGCAAAACACTGACTGTTTCGTAAAAAGGTGACAAGTTGGTTAGGGCCTATACTGTACGGCACGGTGCGGGGAAAGGTGCCTATATGTTATACCTACATGCACTGCCGACGCATCTAACCACCTTTAGAAACTACCCCCCGTTAGAGCCACAGCCTCACAAGGAACACCGAATTAGCTGCCTCAGATAACCTACACGACCAAAGTTACCTCGAAGCTCTATGATTCGCTTCTAGTTTCTCTCTGCCTTTAATCCGGCCCTATAGAATCGATACCGTTAAGGGAGTGAGTCTAAATTACAGTGGCTCTTAAGCTCCTAGGCTGCTTTCTTAAACTGTAATTATTAACTATACGTACTGCGCCGTCTTTATGGGCCTCGTAATTAAGCTCTACATTGTGGTAAAACCTTGGGGTATATGGCCACTTTGAACGTACACGCGTGCGCATACTATTGCAGGTTTGCCGCCTCTTGTACGGTTCGATTCTAGGGATGCAGTCCGACGAAACTTTGTTGCATTTTGCAGCCGATACCCCTGTAAATGTGTTGCGGTGGTTAACACCTGTCCACAACTGGCCACCACCGCGCAGCTTCCCTCGCGCTAGCTCAAAGAACGGGCTCGATATCACCAATTCTCTCACGACACCGTTCCCCGCCCTCAATTCCACATTTGAAAGCAAGAGATAGCTTCATTACGCATACGAGATGGCGGAACCAACCAAGATTTGCCCTTACTCAATACCAGGTACCTTTCCCATCGCCTTTGATATCAAGTTTCTTTCCGCGTGAGCAATAGCTAACATGGTTTTTTTAACCTACTCCAGACCTCAAAAACACATCGGATGATGCTGTCGCGGCCGTATGTTACCCCCATAATAGCACTCACAAACCATTAAAAACATAGCTAACGTTGACGTTATAGTATCTAAAAACCAAATCCTTCACCCAATCCCACACCCTCACCGACGTCCGTCTATCCATCTCCACCGCCGCGTGCCTCATCGCCGGCGCAACCTTCTACCTCGACTACACCCAAGGTTTCGACAAGACCAAAACATTCACCTTCTACGCTTGCATCGCCTACTTCTCCCTCAACACCGCCCTAACAATCTGGCTCTACTTCTTCGAGTCCTCAACGATCTATGTCGGAAAACATAAAACCGCTCCAGTATCCTTAACGATCAGCTCGAAGGTTACAAAGCATGATCCGACTTATAGACTGAAGATTATGCAGACTCAGGTGGTTGATGGGAAGAATATTATGAGGATTAGAGATGTTGAGGGGCCGTTTATGAATTGGATTGATGACAAGGGATTTTTTGTTAAGAAGCCTTTTGAAGGGTGGTTGGGTGCTTCGATACCCTGGATTTTGGAAAATGAGGATGTGCCGAAGGAATTGAATAGCGGGGTTGTGACGGCGAGTGGGAGGCAGGTTCAGGAGGAAATGACAGGCGTTGAGGTTGGTAGTGGGAAGGGGAGTGTTAGGAGAAAGGGGAAGAAGGTGTGATTAGCATAGCCTGCCACGTAAGGTTCATAAGAAGAAGCGCGAAGATACTACTAGTATTCGTAATATTATCATTTTGGATGGAATCAAAAGCAGTCGGTTTTCACTACTTTTGTCTTGGTGTTGGTCTAGCCGTCCCTGCCACAAACTGTTTACTTACTTAATCTAGTAAACCGTTACCGCCTTTTAATTACATCTCAGCATGTCGGAACAAGCTGTACAACTTAAACTCCATATGGTATCATCGTTTCCGTTCCTCGGCACCTCCTGCCTGGCCACTTTATATCCTCGCCAATATCCGGTCTTCAATACCATCCAGCACAAACTCATGCTGTACCATGACCTCCAAATTCTCCGCCTCTGCCAAGTACATCTTCGCCGGATCCTGTCCCGGTCCAAATAACTGCTGGGTATTCGCCTGCGGATTCATCTGCTGAACCTGCGCCATAGTTTGATCGGCCGCTAACCACAAATCAGTACCCCGCTTCCATTAAAATTCAACAAAAAGAGCATGGAACATACCATTATCATTCCCCAAAATAAACGTAAACACCGGCCTCAATCCGAACAGACACAAAAAGTACCAGGAAAGAGAAGACACCCATCTCACATCCATATCTCTAGTCATAACCCCGCTCTGGAGCATGGACTTAAATCGAATCGTCAGTGGGAATGGTAGTTTCACTATCGCGCGCCAAAAGATTAGCCCCTGATATTCCGAAGAATAGTCCCCCCCACATAACCCCACATGGAAGACATATGCATACTGATAACGAATCCGCTGAAAAACGCATTAATCCACCCCATAATCACTGTCTGCGGTACAATCATCATCATATTCCCCTTCATCATATTCATCATCGCGTCCATCCCATTAGGGTCGGACATGGGATTTGCTGGAGGTTTATTCTTTGCATCGGGATCCTTTAGGAAGTTGCCGGCTTGGAAGGCTTGGACTAGGTAGTTTTTACGGGAGGTGAACGAGGAGAGTGGGATTTGGTTCGCGTTCGTGCGGAGGTTTATTCCATGGAGATAGTTTTTCCTAAGGAAAATGAGCCGTTAGACAGGTTTTTGAGGTTATAGATGGAATAGGTGGACGTACTGCTCGCGGATTGCTTTGGCTTCGAGTGGTTTGGGAGCGGATTGGAGGAGTAGAGTGGCATAGTGGCGGAGGACACCAGTCAAGATCTATATGCCCACAATTAGAAAATACATCCACGTGCAAAGAGTTGAGATATGGGTGATATACCATAACAATCGTGATCGGGAACAAAATCCAATAGCTACACCGTTCAAGACACCGCCCATTAGTTTCTGGCCCTGGAGCAGTGAGACCGGGTGGGAAATGACATACAATAACGCCGGATCCCGAAGGATCTGTTGGCCGACCACCTGCGCCATAGTGGGAGGTGGTAGTATCGGTAGACGCGGGAGGAAGAAGGGGGGGAGGTTGAATCGGAGACGGTGGAGGTTGTAGGCGTTTGGAGGCTCGTCGTTATGAAGCTTGGTGTGACGTTGGCCGTAAATGGAAGCGGGCGATTGGACGACACGCAACACATAATAATCCAACACTATCTCGAAACCACTAAATATCGGACCAGAAGGACACATGGTTACGAGACTGGAATGACACTAAGTTGAGGTATATTTGCGATTCCAAGCTTGGCATTTTACGAGACAAGCTTGGCATATTGGGTACATCTGTTCGAATTTGTTCTATCTAATGAGCGTTTCATGCATACATAAATTGTGTCTGCCCCCCACAGGTTCATGCTTCGCCTTGCCATATTTTCCCATGCTGAACTCCTTCGACAGATACGGTAACATACTTGACAACAGTAACTTTTCACCAATAAAACCCTATATTCTTGAATTTGGAACCCGCTCCTAGCTGGTGTAATTAATTATATAACGAATAAACTAAAGGCTATTAACATTCGGCATTACGCCTTCAAGAAATCCAAAATCCATGCTCCCTCAAGCCTATTCCAGACAATACGCTTGGACCGTTCTCCATAGCGCCAAAGCCATAACCCTCGCCGGAAAAATAGCATAACAACGAGAACAAATAAAAGCTGGGCGGATAAAAATGAAATAATAACATATCGATAGATCGTTCTTCCGTATAGAGTATAAATCCACTTAGTGTTGAGTGGGAAGTAAGCAGCGGCCTCCCCAATCCAAAGGGACAGACTCCAGCATCGACAAGAATTAAACAATCCAGCGACGGAAAGCGAGAGCATTGTCACGCTTCCAAATCCTATCAAAGTATCCTTGGCAACGATAAGCCATATCCAGTATTTGTACTCTGTCCGTGATTGTAAGGTGACAGTTACAATAGGACTGATAATCCAAGCGCAGAAAACGCCAATGATCCAGTAGTGACGACAGCTGAAGCCATCAGGTGCAGCCATCCAGTGTATGTAAAAGGCGGGGATAAACCCAAAGATGACTATAAGGGAAACAAAGAACGGTAAAGCAAGCCTAACATACTTCTCTTTCCCCTCGGCTCGCAGCATTACTTGTAGTTTATGTGGACGGGATATGTATATTACTCCAGTCGAGTAGACTCGATCAAAGTAGTCGTCCCAGTCCCTGTTCCCAAACCCTTGGCTCAGCATTCCACTCCTAGTAGGATGTACGTTTTCGACCAGGCGTATGATAGTTCTAAGACATGTTCGTCGTGAAGCAACCCCTCCAAGGACGTTACTGATAAGAACCAGTGGAATAAGCCAGGATAGTAGCATAGCCGAGCCTAGCCTGCCTCCTGGGGGGACGCTGTCGGAGTCGAATACCAACTCTGAGAAAAATTGGAATATAAAGAGGGCAATAGCCACCCCGGTTCGGATAAAGTCGTTCGTTCTATCATCTACCAATGTAGTTGCCGCCCTCCGCCACTCATCGAATTTTGTAGTCTTCATCAACCCCAGGGCGCTTGCTATGTCCCAATAATTACTTTCCGAATCTGGGCGGTGACCTACTATCTCCTCGATCCCGGCAAAAGTGGTAGCGATCACTTGAATCCGTTCGAGTCTCTCAGCCTCATCGACTATCGGTTCCTCTCTGATGCTCTGCTCTTCCATAACAAATTCCTCGGCGAATGCGTAACATCTGTCCCAAGCGTATAGTTTATCCAGTTGAGACCAAACACTGTCAATTGGATCTCCCATGGCGTGAACCACTGCAAAGAATTTCTCCCATCCGATCGCAGGTAGCTTCAGGTTGAATAAAAGAAAGAATATTGGGAAAATCCAAGTCAACACCCTCTGAAGCGCATCAGGTTCGATATACCAGCCCTGGTGTGGCCCACAGAATATGTTACAGCCCGGGTAATTGACGACAGGATTTTCGAAAGAGGCATTCCAGAATAGATCCTTCCAGCAGGCCTCATAGTCGGTATTGCGGGTGTTATTCAGGTACGTTTGCGCCACAATCAGGCAAGATCCACGGTCAAAGGTGTTACCGTTATCAATTGGGGTCGGAAGGGAAGGGCATGATAAAGTAGAATTGATTCCATGCGCTTGAGCCAGAGATGCTGAAGGGAGTTCTCGCCCAGTCAATTCATTCATAAATAGATGCATGATTGTGAGTGTGGGCTATGGAAAGCTGGTCTCGACTTTTGGTATGTTGGTATACCGCTGTATTAAACCGAGCGCAAATGAACGAAATACCGCCGACTCGATGAAACACCGGCCATTCTCGCCATTTCCCGAGGATCACTATACATATTTATAATTAATGATTTTGTAAATTAAAACTTTGCTGCCTTCTTTACATATACCGGGTCATCGATAAGAGGGCTCAGCGGGGTATTCGGTTTGCGGAGTAAGAACGTCAACATGTATGGCAACGAGGCTGTCAATAAATCTATGGCACCTCCCGTCCCTATATATTTCTTAGGTCGCGGATTACAGGTGCGGCTGCCCGCGTTGCAATGAACTAAAATCCCACAAATAAAAACTCAGTGACAATACACGTGGGCATTGAAGTTGAGTGAGAGATGGGGCGGGTTTAATACTGCGGTGTTGCGAAATTCCCGGATAATATGTGCAGGTGGCAGTGCCAGCGCCCGCCGGGGACACGGGATAATTAACAACTTATCGATATGGCTCATGTGAATATATTGGACGAAACGCAAGCAACTACACAGCCCAACCGATCGATGCAATATATTGATACCTTTCGATTCAATTACACAATTACGCAAGCTAAACGGCGATGGGCCTGAAACCTTTTAGCGGGAAGTCTCCTAAGCTTATAAGTTTTACCTGGCCCTACCGGCAATAGGGCTGTGCGGGAATATTATCTCGCCTATCGAATAATTAAGTAATTTAAGCAAATATTTATCAAACTATGTGCAGGCCGTACAGACGCCGGTGCCAGCCAAGTATCCGTGAGCGCCATGCTTTACAACCTAGGTGATCGATGGTGCCATGGTCAGAGTTAAGTTGCAAAGCTTGCAAAGATACCTAGCCGTCGACGTCGCCTATTGCCGTTGAAGTGAGGACGGGAAATTAAAACTGTAGCTTATAGTATCAATATTGTATGATACTTGGCAAAATGATGTTGACTATTATATTGCTAGCATCAATTCCCGAGATCACGATGTGCTAGGTGGACATTTTATAGCTGCGAGATTTTTACATTATCAAGTTAGTATATATAATGGCTTAGCGGCGAGTGATCGATTGTGAAAGCAGTACCCGCCACACGCATCGTCTATATCATTTCTAGAGAAGTTATAATATAAAACCCATATAATTTCGTCTAGTACCGTTGGAGCTCCGTTATTCCATTATATAATACCGGCGGCCCCCTTCCGTTTCGTTTATACGCAAGCCTATACATTCCCTCAACAACATTATTGATGTTATATACCCCAGCTGAAAGCCACATGGCAATCGTTCCACTAACAGCCGGGGCAGCTGCAAACCGTTTAAGTCAATCCCGTTAGCTGGTGGTCTCCTCCCCAGGACCCGGTTTAGCTATACATGTATGTGTGTACATGTATACCTTCCTAGGTAGCCCGAGTGTCCATGGTTCAAGATTCGTACGTACCGTAAGATGTCCCGCCTCTAATCTTGTAATGACTATTTCCCTTAAACGGATTCCCACTTGGGCTGTTTCCAAAATACATAGAATCGAAGGCTACTCTACAAGTTGCTGGGGCCCACACCTTCATAAACGGCGCCTTCTGATACAGATTTAACCCGTCAACAGGGTCGGACCCTCCAACGACCACAAATCTAGAACTATATCGCTTCATAAAGTTCTTATCGGAAGCATATACCTGTGGGATACGCCTAATATCGATGTTCTAGATCACAATTTTTGTTAAGATGTGTTAGATGTATAAGTTCAGTTTGATCGATATCGCTTCCAAGTTCCCACAGATGCTAATAAAATAAACAAAAAATAGAGAAGTTTAGATTAAGTCGGGGACCGCAAGCAATGGTAGGAAATCTTCCACGTCGGCGGACAACCGACATGTAAACTTACTGGGGATTCATTACCACTAGCCATAACTATAATAACGTTCCGTAATTCTAGGACCCTCTGCAAAAGTTCTTTCAAAAATTTCATCTTGAAGCCCTTATCGTTTGGCAAATCCATTGATATATTTATAATGCAGTCCCTTTTTGCATTATATTTTCCTATATGCCTGTATATTTGTAAGAAGGCATCCCAGATCTCAGTATGGGAAACACGCCCAATATCATTCACCGCTCGTACGATAACCAGTTCGGTATCGCTAGCCACCCCTACGGCTGTTCCAGCAATTTTGCTAGCTACAGAGGTGCCGTGAAATCCCATAGTGTCGGCTTCCTCACTGTAACGAGGCCTTCCAACCCATATCCAGTCTTGAATACGTATATTCTCAACAAGCTATTTAATTCGCGGACGAAACTGAGTTAACCACGACGCATAGGCCAAGAAGGAGAAATTATCACTCTCAAAACGTACCGGATGGGTAGGATCGAACCCAGTGTCGAGTACGTATACAACCTGCCTAGCGCCTGGATTTGGGTAATACCAGTATTTCCCTGACTTCTTTTGCGCTTCGAGGTTTATTTTAGGTGGCTGCGACAGTACTTGAAGATCTAAGCCTGCAGAAAAACTCTCAACTACTCTCTCCGGCGCGTCTCGACGAGAAGGTTGCTTAAAACGCCGTTTATTGTATAGTTTTCGGGAGGAGGTATCATTCGATAGGGCAATAATTTGTCGTTTATCCGATCGTGAAGAGAGGCTATTGCGGCTCCCTGTTGGACTGCTCTCTTTTAACCACGGGGCTAAGGGTTTGCTCTTGTATTCTAGGTCATCCAATGGGTGATAGGACTGGAAGACGGCTTTACGCTATAAGCTGGGTTGATCAGTGCTGTGCAAACTTCAATGGTAGGGATGTGGACTCTGATTAGTTCACGAGCCTTCATGTAATAAGCACGAACCTGGTGGCTTCCAAGTGGTTGAGTAATGTTGTCGATGACCATATTAGGCATTATAGGCATGGGAGAGTTCGCAATATTAATAGTGATGAAAACGACTCCTAGTTCAGGGTCCCGATTAAAGAGGAAGTTCAAGTTTTTTGGAGGAACAAGATATGCCTGTGCCTTCCGCCTTAACTTTACCAAAAGACCTCTGTCATGCCTGGCAACCTCCTCTAGAACTATAGTCCAAGAGGCCCCATAAAATGCTGTCGTCCCGACTTTAGACCGTAACGGTGCCGCCGCAACGACGAATGTGACGAATGAATAGGTTAGCACGAGGACTATTACTGTGAGACGTAGCAAGGGCGACGACAACATGACCGGAGTAAGGTGTAGGCCTAGGACGGGAAAATTAAAATTGCTGACCCAGATCGATCGCATACATCCACTCGTACAGTTGGGTGAAATGGACAACCAAAAAATATCCGCTCGTTCTTTCAATGCGACTCAATATATATAAATATATCTATAGAAAGAGATAGTTATATCATTTTCTATCTATTGTAAAGATCTGTACTTAGTTGATGGCGCGAATTGAAACTTACCGGCTTCACAAACATCATCAACTGGGTACAAATAAAGAAAATCTAACCCATTACAAGATAGAGATGAAGTAAGGGGTTCTAGGTCTAATAAATCTAACATAAACTTAAGCTACTAGCTGCCTGAGATATATAACTTTGCGCTAGGCGGCGGGGGCGGGAGGAAATTTAGAGGCTGGGTCATAGCTATGTCGAGCTCGTTGCCGGATACCCCGTTAGATTCATAGAATTAAGTAGGCACTCACATTTTTGTACCTGTGTTCCACTTGTGCATTGGTATACGGCGAATAGCGACGGTTATGTTAACCAACGAAGCGCCATCTATTCTGGAACGAGTAGTGTTGGTGGTCTTCTAAACATCTACAGGTACCTAGGCACCAGGCCCAGGCTAGAGTTAGATACCCAAGTTAGAGCAGCAGTGGCCACAAATTTATTCGAATTAGTCTTGGAGTTTCCCTGGACCAAGTTCAAACATCACAGGGGGGTTGAGTGGATATATTTCCAAGGGTACGGGATTCTAAAACTTTCGATCTAAGGCTATGTGTATGTGTATGCGAACTAAATGTCATCAAAACAAGTCTAGGCTATAGGCCACTAACGGTATAGATATAACTCCTATCTCCGGAATACATCGAGTATTTTTTCATATAGTAACACAAGAATAGAAGGTTAAGTCCCGAATCATACACAAGAATCGAAGCAGAAATGCGAACGTAATTAAAACGCATACCAATGACCTAGCTATTATAAAGGACAAGCTTGCAAGGTAGCATCGAAAGAATTATACACTCAGAGCATAAATTTTCCCACCTCAAACCTGAAAATATTCCAGCGTGAAACGAAATTAAATTAAATTAGAGAGAGAAGGTGGCATTGGCGTGCAATCTCGCAGCTAGAAAGCAAACAAGAGCCAGTGCAGAATATATATAGTATTTGTCAGAAAGAATATCGGTATATCATATATTTGTTTTTCTCTCTTTTTCCTATTTCCTATACAAAAGTTTATAAAAGAAAAGAAAGGAAAAGCTCAATATTTCTGTGTCTTTCTGCTTGATAACAAAATAAAGAAAGATCAAGACAGGCGACGACTTCGGGTATCACGGCACCAGTTCAGAAACACTTTCTCTGGGAGATATTCAACAGAAAGGCAAGAAAGGATTTGAAGACGAGATAACTCCTCAAACGCGCCGAAGGTAAATGAAGTCAAACAAGGAAGTGACAACGCCATGCTCCTAGTAAATTGCAAGTGTACAAAGGAAAGAATGTTGATAATATCGGAGAGCAGATATCGAGCATCGATATCAAAGGTGGTACAATGTGCGTGGAGCTGATAGGGAATCAAAAGGAAATATTTGATGCAAAGACGAATTCGCTTCTGTTTCCAAGCTGTCGGGGGATGAAAAGCCAAGCAAGTAGAAAAAGCGAGCATAGAGATAGGTCGCTCAGAATCGTGAATGTAAATCGATAGTAAACGAACAGAAGAACAAGCACGAGCGCATAGAGGCACAGATCGGCACAAAGACGCAACTGCAAAGGGGTTGAAGGAGGCAGATCTCTTTTTTTTGAAGGGCGGAAAAATTTTAATGGGATAAAGCAACAAAGCCCCGCACAAACATGGTTTCCCATCATGGATAATGTACATGCTGGAATCATTTCATCGTCTCATTCATTAGGCATTAAATATCGCCAGGATTATAAAAAGTGTAAAATGGGGAGAAGCAGAAAGGATAAAGGGAAGAGTGGAGACATTCTATATGTAAAATGTCATTGGGCGAACCTTTCCCAAATTCTCAGGAAATGCCATGATGGCACGTCCGACGGAAATCAGTGTTGGTTTGGTGTGCGTTAACTTTTGGGCCGAATGTTTGAATTTGAGAATCCAACTTTTAGAACTTTGGCCAGAGCTTTTGGGAATATTCATGAAAACAAATTTTGTTTTAGGGTGTGTGGTATCACCCGCATTCAAGTCGGGCGAGGAATGAGGGTGGAAACAACCAGAAAAAACCCGTGGAACGAATTTCTACTTCGATTCATCAGACTTCTTCTTGAAATCTCCACCGAGGAAACCGCGGCTGCGCTTCTCTTTGAGAGGCTTTGGTGATTTTAGGGACTTCTTCGAGCTAGGATCGCTACTCATTTCGTCATCGGCAGAGTCCACTGTATCTGGGGCCTTCCCTGTGAGAAGGCTTCGGAATGATCGTGGCTTGTTGACGGTCTCCGGAGATGGCGATTTCCTTCCGAGTTCTATCTTTGCAGGCTTGGTAGTTGCCGGTGTCTCTGGTTTTAGTGCTGGCTTGACCGATTTTGGGGTAACAGGTTCAACGAGCTTCGGAGGAGCTTTCGAGCTTGAGGCCTCGGGAACGGCCTTTGGGTTCTTGGGAGCGAGCTCTTCAACTTTGCTCTTCGGCGGAGAAAATTTAAGCACCGGTGCCGCGATCTTTGGTGTAGTAGGCTCTGGGGATTTCGGTGGTGGTACTTTTGAGGCTCCCTTTGGCGTTGTTGGTTCCGCGACAGCTGGAGTTTTCGGCGTAGATGGGATTGGTGGCAACGGTGGTGGTACAGGACCCGCAGACCCTTTGCGAACAAGAGCCTCCGGGTTTGGCTTCCCGACATTCGAACTACTTGGGACATCTCCTTTAAGGGTTGGAACTGGTGGCACTGGCGGAATAGCGGCTGGAGATGTAGAAGCTACTCGGGGAGGGGATTGGAATCGAGTTTGCTTTGGCGAGGTAGATGATTGTGAGCTGGTTACAGAACTCCCACTGGTAGTTTTCTTAAGCTTGGAAGTAAGCTCGACGGGTGATGTTGGTTGCGTGGCAGCTTTCGGAGGTTCAGCAGCTTTTTTGACCGCATCCGCTGCTTTGATCGGTGCCACCGGTTGAGTAGTGAGAGGAGCAGGCTTGGTCGGGGTCTCCACTGGTTTGGCTGGTGTCACTGGCTGTTTAGCGACGGGAATGGGTTTAACCGCGGCCTCAGCTAACTTGACGGGTGTCACTGGTGCAGTCGATTTGATGGGCGTCACTGGTGCAGTCGATTTGATGGGTGTTACTGGTGCAGTCGATTTGACAGGTGTTACTGGTGCCGTCGATTTGACAGGTGTGACCGGCGTTGTCGATTTAACGGGTGTGACTGGCACCGTCGACTTGGTGGGTGTACTCGGTCCTGCTCGAGCGACGGGCGTAACGGGTGCAGTAGCCTTCATAGGTGTGATTGGCACAGTAGATTTAACAGGCGTCACCGGCCCACTAATTGCAGGAGTAGGCTGGATAATAGTGCTCGTAGACTTAACCAGTGTTTCAGGCTTCTTGAAAACTTCAACCACCTTTTTGAACAGGGGCCACTACCTTTTGAACAGGGGCCTCTATCTTTTTGCTTATCACCGCCGTGGAGGACGAAGCGCTGGCCGCCTGGACTGGCTGTCGAGAAACGATCTTAACTTGAGACTCAATGGGTTTCTCCGGCTTTTCTAATGAGATTGGCTTAGCGATCGATGTTGGGATCGGCATCTTGACCTCAATAGAAGGGCCGGTGGGTGGAGCTGGCTTCTTGATCTCAGGTGTATTGATAAAATCGTGTTGTTTCAACGGGGAGGACGTGGTGGACTTCGCAGCCTTGATTCTATCCCCACTCTTGTCAGGAATCGGCGGGCGGGGCGGGGGTTGGTGGTGGCGAAGCCAGAGATGAGACGGAAAGCTGGGATCGTGCCCGTTCCGTGGACTTCTGGTTCAGCTCGAACTTCTGCATCATGAACTCTTCGCCCAATGATGACGGAGGAGGGGTCAAAGTGTCCATCCGGTTCTGAACCCGTGGGACGGTCTCGTCGCTGTGAGCCTTTTTCGGGAGCTTATCTATTCCCTGAGCTTTGGCATTATCAAGGGAGCTCTTCGTAGATAAAAGACTACCAGTTCTCGGCAGCGGGGAGGTGTAGGTACGATCTAGGCTTGGCCGCCTCTCTACTTCGAGACTCTTCGTTGGGAGTGGCGGGACAGGTGGTCTATTCTTATCGGCTGGGAATACCATTGGGGAGTTGCGACTAGTGGGCGTCTGCGGGGGGACCCATGCGCATAGCCGCTCCATAACCTCAGTCAAACTTTGCGGAGTGGCGGGCTTTTCGATCAGATCATCGAAGTGATGCGGATCTTTAAGGTCACGGAGATAGCCTGTAACACACACAATCGGCGTGCTGCTATTGGCATTCTTGGTTGTTTTGATCATGCGTGCAAGGTCATCGCCATTGATTTGGGGAAGTTTGTACTCAGTCAATATCAAGTCAACTATCCCATCTCTCATTAGCAGCGTGTTACTATCTCCGTGGGGTTCAGTATTTTCACTTACATTTGACTTCACTCATAGCACACCGTACAGCCTCAGGACCAGTTTCGACGGACATTGTACGACACTGGAGCTTTTCCAGCATGCGTTCCATAACCATACGCGATACGGGGTGGTCCTCGCACACTAATTCTTTTGTTAGAACAGTTAGCCTGTTTGAGGAGGGACAGAAATACATACCAAGAATATCAAGAGGTCGAGCAACTGGTCCATCCTGGGTACTAATCGTAGATATCCTTTGGGAGCTTTGGCGCCTCCTCTGGACTCTCAACAGTGCACTACTCCGGCTATCCTCATTATCCGAAGAGGAGGGAGACATATCAAAGACCTGGCTATGGCGTTTATAGTGCTTGAGACTATCGACGAATGCTGGTGGATCGCCGTCTTGAGAGCCTACCGTAAGCGACCGAACCCGAGTAAAACCACGATTCTGAGAAGAGAGGCCATGTTCCTTACGAGGTGAAAGCGGAGCCTGGGGAGATTTCCCGAAGATCTTCGAAGGCGCTTGGATTCGAATTGGCGAGATATTATGTAGCCGGGTGGGAGATGCGTTGGCAGAGTCCGTTATCGGTGATGGGCCTTCGATCTTGGTCGAAATCTTCGGAACTTCCACCTGGGCTGTGTTAAGCGCAAAGCTGCTAGTACTGGTAGTCGAGGCGTTCGAAGTCTTGCGGTGTGGGTGATTCGCGGAGAAGGACACAAGAAGAGGTGAAGACGGTTGCGAGCCACGGCTAGGGGGTGAGGTCATAGATGAATGCAAGTTACTTGGTGATACAGCCCTCTTGCCGCCTCTCGAGCTAGCCGATAACGTTCTCGAAACGCCTTTCCCAAGCACTGGGCTTCCTTCAGCAGATTGCGACGGAGACGAGGCAGTAGCAGAAGTCGGCGTCTGATTTTTAAGGGCTTCTGAACGAAGTTTTTGGATAAGGTCCTTGTTCGCCTTGTCAAGCACAGGGAGGTTCTTGAACTGGAACAGCCCAAATTCGTTATCTGCAAGCGGTTCACTAAGCCTTCTCCCACGCCCACCACTTTCACGAACATGTGGTGGAATATGCAGCGGCATCAAATTACGTTTGCCAACACTTTGGTCCCGGCGTCCTCTCGGAACTGCATCGTGAGGGCGGTCCGAGTAATCGTTGCTAGGCGTGGTACCAGGGGAAGTATGATCCTCCAGATCCTCCGAGAATTCCTGCAAGGTGGCGCCTCGAGGGTCAAAATACTCCGTACTTTCGATGTCCTTGGAATCAGGAATAAATGAAGCTTCATCTTGGAGGATTTGCTCCCAGTTAATACCCTCAAAGAAGGGATGGTTTTTGATCTCATCGCCTCCGCGAGCTCCGAGCCTCTTTTCCTGGTCTATGCACAAGAGTTTATTTATGAGGTCTCGAGCTTCGGGGCTAATCTGAATGTCAACTTCATCGCCCGGCCAGTCAATTCGTCTGTTCAAAATGTTGTCAAAGACTTTCTCGTGAGTTTCAGCCATGAACGGGGGATAGCCGTATAGGAACTCGAAAAGAATGCAACCGACAGACCACCAATCACTCATTTCATCTTGTCCGGTTCCGTTGATGGTCTCTGGGGCTAGGTAATCAGGTGTACCAACAAACTTGCGATTGCTATCTTCGGGGTCGAAAAGGGCAAGTTGGGGTGGCATCATTGAATGAGAGGATGTTGGCGGTGCTTGTATAAAGGCGGAGAGGGAGGACGGATGGATGTTGCTAACTTCACTAGACGCACTGCTCGTGCTCTGAGCATCGTCGTCAATCGGATAGAAAGACCGCCGGGCAGCCATCGACAAGCTAGCTGGGTCATTCAACGAAAACCCACCGAGCATGGGAACCAAGCCCTCGCTGGCTGCACTATCGCTACGGCCAAGAGACGATTTCCCTTTTTCTCGAATCGAGTTCTCGCGACTCAATGTGGCTTCTCGACTCAACGTTGCCTCTCTGCTAAGCGTATTCTCCCGTGTAGGTTCCCGGCTCAAGCTAAAGTAAGAGGAGGGGCCAGTTATTTGAGACCCTGGTTCTGGAGAGATTACCGGCGTGTTTGATGGCGAGGATTGACCAGGGTTGAAGTCAAAAGATGTTGAACGAGATGAAGCTTGAGATCGTGATCTAGGAACAAACGGGCCATGCTTCAGCAGATCCGGTGTAGACTCGGACGATCCTTGCAAAGCACGCTTCTGTCTGCCCAAAAGACCCATACGGGACAACCCAAAGTCGGTAAGCTTGAGATGGCCTTTTTGGTCGATAAGAAGATTATCAGGTTTCAGGTCACGATGGACGATGCCACGATCGTGGAGGTGCTCGATGCCCAGGACAACCTCAGCCATGTATTTCTTGGCCCAGTCTTCAGATAGGTTACCAAGGGCCTTGATCAATGCAGCACAGTCGCCACCGTTGAGATATTCCATGACAAGGTACAGATAGTCTTTGCTGGCAAAGGTCCAGAAAAGCTTGGCAACAAAATCGCTTTCGCCTTGTACCATCATGATGGCTCGTTCCGCACGAACATTGGTAACTTGATTTTTGGCGATCATATCGGCCTTCTTAAGAACCTTGATTGCGTAGTAGTCACCCGTAGACTTCTTTTTAGATAGATAGACGCTCCCGAAAGCGCCCTTGCTGATTGGTTTAATGATTTCAAAGTCTTTAATAGATGGCGTGCCAGGCTTCTGCGCGCCAGGCGTAGCAGAGGTGAGCCGGGGAGAGAGTGGGGGCTTAGTCGCAGCATCAGACGATGCGACAGATGATTGTCTCCTGTGGCCATGCTCGAGTGCAGGTGAGAAATCACCGGTGAAAAGGAGTGGTGAGGTGATGGGGGTGGGAAATTGTCCATCAAAAAGCGCAGAGAGTCTAGGTTTTGCTGTCTTCATTGGTGAAGCAGTGCCAACACTGGCCCTTCCAGGAGACACTTGTCGATGGGGGGATCGTGTACCATGTTGCAAAAGATTTAAGCTCTGGCGTTTCCTCTCCACAGAGCTGCGGGTCCCGGATCGAGAAACAGATCCATGCTCACTAACAGGACTGTCTACTCGGGTGATGTCTCCTCTGATTGAAGACTTGACACTAGCATCGCTTTCGTTGCCCTCAAGCTCATAAGACATTGCGGAGGCATGAAGGCTGAATCGACTCCGTCGGCCATTTTCTCGTCCCATACTGATTTGTGACCGCGGGGTGAGACACTCCAACGGACTCGAACTCGGTGAAGAGTACCGGCGTGCTCGACGAAGGTCGGATCCGATACTAATGCGCTTTGAAAGGCCACTAAGATAGGCACTACCCGACAATTGGCTTTCAGACATGTCCTCGCCCTCGGAGACATCCCCTTCAGCAGATTGCATATCAATGTCGTCATCAAGAGCGCTGGCTTTGCTCCTCGCCTCATCTATAATATCCTGGACAAGGGTAGCGAACTCGTAACGAATCCTTTCAGAGTACTCAATAGTATTGCGATGTCGGAAGACGGCTTCGACCTTTGCTTTGGAGCAACTTTCAGTGTCAGAGCACAAGAGTGCAAGGCCGTGCTCTTGCTCAAGTGTATTTGTGGAAGGAGACTGCCATTGCATCACCTGTGCTATTCGTTGCTCAGATGCTGGCGACTGTGTCCGGAACTCGCCTGCTTCACCCGTTCCCAACGATTCCTTAACCGAAGGGGTACTAATTTCAAGGGCAGTATCGCAAAGGTCGAGCAGCAGTTCAACGATCCTGACTTGTGGACGGCGGACACCAAACTTTGATTTGACACTCGAGGTTGCTTCCTTTGTTCTGCTAGAGGGTCCACCCGGGGAACTTGTTCCGGATGGTGTCGAGGAGGGAGGCTTGATCGAAAACCCACGGTATTCGACATTACCGGGCTCCGACGACCGATTAGAAGACGTTGCCCGTTCCATGGCATCCAAGACTTTGACTATAGCATTTCGTTGGACACTCAGGTTCTCTTGTGCCAGTTGCACCTCACTCTCGGCCTTGTGTTCCAGCATGCACAACTCAGAATGTTTCTCAAACCACCAAGGCTGAATTTGGGTTTCGCAGATGCGACAAAGAACGGGGAGAGGTGGTGGATGACCAGCCGGGTCGTCCTCGGCCAAGGCGTTAAGGTACTGTGCCAGCATCCCGGCACCGACACCCAACGACTCTATAATCGGGGCGGGAAGGTCAATCGTGATTTCTTTGGGCTCAGTCCACGGTCTTATGACCCACATCGTCTAATACGAGTCAGTAAGCAGTATTAGTCAATCAAAGGAGAACATCAACACCTACATGGCTTGCCTGACCATCACCTCGGTCGAACACAAGAATGCCCTGGCCCTCCATCTCGAGGATGCTCAGGTCTTCAACCTCTTCCTGCCGAAACCCTTCTTTCTCTGCGGCCATAGCCTTTCTTACAGGGTCTTGAGCAAATGCAGAGAGCGGCCCGACAACTACTGAAAATCGTATCTTATACGACTTTGTGTCATCTTGCTTCATAGCTTCGATGGCCCTCTGGAAACAATCTGTGTTTTCGTAAAGAATCGTCGAGATTGATTTCCCTTGGATCGACTCACAGGAGGTGCTAGGAATGGAGGTTAGCAAGCAGATTGATGACAACAAAATTCCAGGGCCGAAATCCTAAGCTTACCCGACTACATCCTGCCACGACGAACTGGCCCAACGCACATTCCCATCCAAGTTGAGGTCGACAACCACGTTGAAGGTATCCTTGGCAGCCTCCTTAAGGTCATCCTTCTCTGCCTTCATTGTCACGCTCATACTCCGGGTCATCTTTGTTGCTGTTGGAGAGCCGACGTCGTCTAGCTTTGGTGGCTCCTTCTGGGCAACCACCGGCCCAGTTTCAACCTTCTTCCCATCTTTGGCAGCACTGCTTGGTATCATTTCGGAAGTATGAGATAAAGATTCCTAAATCTTATCAACCCGAGACAACAACGAGTTGTCGGTGCTAGCACACCCGAGTCTGCTTTCTCGAACTCCAACCATAAACGGAAGCTGTGATGACTGTGTGACTATGGCTAGATTTGTATGTGTTGGAGGGAGAGAATGAAGGGGTGCGTCGTAGGTAGTGGTAGTTCGGAGTCAAGTAATCTATCGATGCCGAACTAGTTGCAATCCATAATCGCTCTGTCGGTGTCAAAGGAGGAAAGCTCGAACCAGTAACGAGCCCTGTTCTTTCCGTCTGTGCTCTTCGAAGATGAAATCAATGTGTCTATTGTGTTTAACCGGTCGTATACTGGCTGTGTGGGTAGTTAGGCAGCGTCGAAGGCCTCGGTGGTGAAGAAAACTATCGAGATTCGAGTGATGCCAGTGAATCGAAGGGAAGGTTGTTAAGATCGGCAGCACTTTCAACTGTCGAGAAAAGGAATTGGAGAGACGCCGTCCGAGGGAAACAACGGCTGTACGAAGGAAGAATGGATCGAGTTTGATCACGGGTGGAAGCTTTAAAAGCTAGGGTGTGAGGCCGGATGCAGTCGTTGCACAAGAACCAGGCCGAGTCCAAAGGACGGGAAGCGAAAGGGGAGGAATCCAGGGAAGGAAGAGGAAGGATGTTAGCTGTTAGCTGTTAGCTGGCAGGGCGAACGAGGTTGGGTTCGTTCGTTCGATGCAGTTGGTTTCGAGAATGAATGGAGATGACGGAACTAGCTGGTGGGAGTTAGGTGAGGTGAGGTGAGGTTGAGGTTGAGGTTGGAGTGCAGTCCAGTCCAGTCGCAGGCAGGCAGGCAGTCAGTGTGGGTGGTGGTGTGGTGCAGTGCTGTGCGGTGTTGTGCGGTTCGATGCTAAAAATTGGGAAAGGAAAGTGGAAGACGAGTGGGAAGGAATTAGAGCCCGGCCTGCTTAACTGCTAACCGTCCTGTCAGTCCAGGGTCAACACCAACGGCGGGAACCACGCCTCAAAGATCCCAATTAATTCGCTGCTTACTTTTACTTCTTTCTGTCCCAGCCGGCAATGTAACCGTATGTACGGAAGGGTCTGGTGAAAGAGGTAGCTCGGTGATTAAATCGTGGCTGCTTTGCGACTCACTCTCTCAGACTCAGACCTGAATTCGAACCTGTCTCACGGGATCCAAAAAAGCACCTGCAGCTGCCTCTCTTTTCTTATCCGGCCAATCCACGGCTTCTTTTCGAACGGACCGACGACCTGGCTGACCGGCCCAAGGAAAAATGCCTCTCCCGTTTGGCTGGCGATTTCGAACAACGTGCGAAGCCGAACTGCTTGAATTGGCGGGAGCTACTTAGCTTAGCAGCAAGCAAGCAAGCAGCAGCAACCACCAAGAATTGCGGAATTCCCGAGAGCCCGTTGTGATAGGGACAGTTAACTGTTGTCCGAGCTCTCTTGCTTCGTGATATATGCCGTCTGGTTCTTCTTAAGCCGCCCTTCTAGAACGGAATGGAAATATATTGTCGAAATATGTTACGAGATAAAATATGTACCAGAGAAAGGTATTGGTTATGTATTGCTCGGCCGGCGGAGGGCTGGGGAAAATATATCAAATGGCAATAGGTAATATTGATACACCGAGAGAGCTCAATCCGAGAGTATTCCCGTCCTTTCCAATAGCAACTGCAGACAAATCCACTGCAGAAGCCAAATAGCGAAATGCCAGCGTTGCCCTATCGCCAATTTCCAGAACGGAGAAGTCGAGGAGGGAGTTTATAAGGATTGTTTATTGTTGTTTGTTTGGGGTGTCTGTTAACCTTTGGACTAACCCTAGCTATCACCATGGGCTGGTTCCGGGGTCCTGCTGGATAAAAGGGAACGACGTATACAGCAAGCACCATACAGGACACGACGCGGCGGGACAGGATGGGTCTTAGAGAGCTATTAATTGGTCGATTAGGGGGGGTGCGAGGGAGCTAGATGAGAAAATTCTCGAGATCTCGAGTAATAAAAAAAAGACCCTTCCCTAGCACGAGGTACCCGCTCACCACCTTGATCCCTCCTTGTGCAGCAGAGTACAACAATGCAAGAGAAAGTAATAAGTAGTATATATTAGTAGCTGTGTCTGTAGTAGCGTCGAGTTGGGCTACTAGGACGAGAGGCCTTTGTCACTGCAGGAAGTCTATGCCGTGTGCAGCCAAAGGACGGAACGATATGGAATTCCCCTTCTGTGTCTGCCTACACCACCCTGAGGTCGCTGTCGAATTCTTCCCAGTCGAGTCGTCACAACCTCTGCGCAGTGAAGGCGGATAGAAACAAGTTGAGGGAGACAGTCGATAAGACCAGTAGGAAGGCGGAGGGTTTAACAGCATTGAAGCGAATCAACCTGCTTGATCTTGTAAGAAAATAGAAGGAGAGGGTGGGAACTATAAGAGTGGGTTCGATCCAACGGTCACCAATTCACGATATGGAGTCGTACTATGCAGCTATCTGCTGCTCTGTTTCGACACTGCCACTGCCCGCGCATGTTCTGTGTATGCACAGTTACCTTTCAAACTTAGCTTGTCTCCACCTCTCTATTTTTCCTAGCCTGCAGGAATGCAGCAGCTAGGCAGTGGGCGATTTCTTGGGGAACGCCCACGATTGCTACAATCACGGCATCGGCTCCGCTACTTGGGCGCTCATTCGCTCCACAGCCGATGCAGATTTATCAAAAGGGTGTGGTCAAGTGTGGGAAAGCCTAGTCTACGATAGCCACTCTGTCACGATGCAACCAGAAATACCTTTTGTGGATGTCATCGTATTGACCCAAAGTTTCGGCTGGGAAACTTTGGTAATACGAAAGCAGCTTCCAAGCCAACCATAGCCAGACATCAAAAACTTCAGGCTGGTCGAGTGACTTCAAAGTGGCCTTACTATGTAATTCTCCGCCGTCAACAAGGCAAAAAATTATTTAGCACTCCAGGGTCCTCGTCCTGCAGCGGGCCTATTTTCCTATCCCAAGAAGGTGTGTACAACGTCGTTCGCTGTGGCGAGAGGAACACGCGACGCCAGTGAGAGATGTGATAGCTCACGGCGGCCGCAGGCTCTCCTAACGAATTGAAAACCTCGACGTCAATAAGAAACACCATGACGAGCCAGAAGTTTTCTAGAAATTATTACTCGGTGGTACCTTTTTCATATTGTTGAGCCCGTTTACTTTCTTTTTTCCAAAAAAGGAACTCTTCAAGGGACAAATCATAAAAGTAAAGGTTTGGCAGAAATGGTCATGTGGTACTTAAATTCGATTCCATCCACAAACCTTTTATGACTTAAAGTAGGTGAGCGACTAGAATGAAAATATTTTCAGCACAATGGGACGGCGAAGATCATCATCGAGTCCTGGAAAAAGAAAATGCTTGGTGTCGAAGTATCACACTCAATAGTTTTCCGTCTTTTCCTACCTTCCACAGGCTGGGATATCCTCCTCGCTTGGTCCAGGATACCGCGTCGATGGTCCGGGGTCATCCACGTCAAGCTATGCAGGATGTTTCGTCTCGACGATGCTCTACAGACAGCCCACACCCTCACCAGGCAAATCTTTAACCAGGATGGGCAAGGGTGGATATCTTTCCGAGCCATTTAATGGGCCAAGGCCGGTGTGAATTGATAAAAGGATGGAGCTTCTGCTTCGTGCCCTTTGCAAGCAAATCCCAGCACCATGACGCAGTGGTTTTTGTTTGCGATAGACGAACTATTTATATGGAAAAATTCAGGGACTTCGATTTAGCCTCCACGATGGAATATTCCTTATTGTACTATAGATGATGCCCAGCTAACATGGAAGTGATATCAGAAATAAATGAACTTCCCGGGGAGCCTTGTCAAAATTACTAAACAAATCATAGTGGAGCGGTCAAGAGAGAGATTTTTTGCAGTTCAATCAAATCATATGGCACTGTACATGCAGCCGTACATACGGCGTACATTAGCTATTCCATTCTTGCAAGGTACACAGTTGCCCCGCATACACCATTCTCGAAGCATGTCAATATGGTGTGGTGTAACTATTAATAATTCCCATTAATTTGCATTATATTTCCCCAACTGTTGACAATAACCGTCGACGCCGTCTACACACTTGATAGAGATAGGCTGCCCAAGTAGGTAACTTTTTTTAATTTTCTTTCGAACCCTCATTCCTTCCAGGCCCATTTGCGGATCTTATCCATTCCCCACACGCAAAGTAAGCTAGTATGGATAAAGTAGCCGTCTACCGCACCTCGTTGTCCAACGGAAGCTTGGCTCTTTTTGCGAGCACAGCTATCCCACATATCGCTGGGCGGGTGATTACTATGTTTTCGAATTTCGACCACACCGTCCGACTAGACGCCAACGGACTTTCTCAAATATTGCAAATCCAACCATCATGGCCCTCCCAGCTCCATAGATCGACTCACAGGATTAGCCTATACCTTCTGGCTGGGGTGAATGATATAGGTTTGCACAAGGGCCATGGCGGCAGGGCTAACAGAATCTCCAGATTCCAGTTGGCCAACCGATGCATATATCCGTCAAGTGCCTAAGGGGTATGCCCGCATGCCCATGCCCTGCGAGCCGTCGCTGTTGTCCAAGACGTAGTATCAATTTCTTAAATCGTACCTGAAGATTCCCCACATGCAGCACACGATAGCTATCGCGCAAGCCAAAAATGCTAACTTTTGATCGACGACCACCGAATTCGCGATCTTCCACCCCGCCTGGCCCGTGACCAATAAAGGTTTTTATCTCTCACTCCAGAAAGGCTGTAGACGCCCAGTCAGAAAGATATGCAACCATACAACACCACCCCCCGATTTATAGTCAGCTAAGCACTGATGCCCCTCGAAAACGACAGCCAAGCCAGATTCCCCCACATTAAGTCCCATATCAGTTCACCCGTGCACCTCAAACCAAAGTGCATGTCATCGAATCGGCTCTGCTTGTCCCATTAAGCAAGCCACCTACACGACACTTCTCATGAACAGCTAAAATGTGCCATGTCGAGGCCTGTGCGACAAGGGTATCCGTAAAACCGTTTTGTTAAGAGGTCGAAAATGTTGGTCACGCCTGTAGACGTCGATGGCTTGACCCCCCTAGCTCTCGCCTCTCCACACTAAGCCCTAGCCTAACCCGAGGATCTTAACCGAAGGAATAGACGGTTAAGATGTATTCGCATCTCCCTTTTTAAGTTCTTGGCTTCTCTTAGCGTTTCTCTTGATCGGCTAGTGGAAACCTTCGTGTAAGCTTCTTGTGCGGTTTTTGTACCTCAGGAGGTATCTCTGCACTAAACACCCAGATTGGTGATGATGCTAGCGATAAGAAGCTGGTTTAGTAATATAAAACACGACTTTGGCACGATATCTAAGATCTCGGGGCTACCGAATACCAGGGTCTTGGATACCTTACGGTGTATCATGAAGCTCCAACAGTTGTTTAATGTTGGAAATATGAGGCAATTTCCAGCTGCTTGAGAATTCGGAATCATAAGCCTCGACAAGTGCAATATCTAACAACTATCGACAGGCCACGACTGCATGCGCTCTACACCTAAACCTAAGCCTGAGCTAAAGACGAGACGTTTTTGGGACTAGTCTCCGACCCGGAGAACTGACATCCCAGGCCATCTTCGATCACTTGCAGATTTAAGTCTGTATTATACATCCTCAATGCCGTAAACTGAGACTTCCTCGCAAATTCGCCGCCTTGCTCGGTTCCAAGGGTTCTGGACTTGCCGTCTCCCATCTTTATCAATTGAAATGTCTTGACTTTGGACTGACGGATGTTGTGTCCGAGCGGGATGCGACGTCGTTCGGATGCCGTACAAGGCAAGTTTAGATTGCCTCTCTTCGTGCTCCGTCCAATCTAAAGATCAGACAGAAAGTTCCGACCGCATAGTACATAACATCATATGCTTAATTTGCCCTCTGCTAGGAAAACGCCGCTGGAACCCCCCTCTGCCATATGCGTCTAAAGTCATCTAGCTAAAACGAGCTATTCCTGCCCTATATTCTCACATAACATCTTTAACGGAGTTTCCCATCCAATGCTAGCTTCCCATACCAATTTACAAGTGTACTTTGACCATCATTGATGACATCTGACACCGCTATCCGAGCCCTCTCTCAAACTAATTTATACAATCCAGGCCATCCGCGAGACATGCCAAACCTTAAGCCTTCCTTACATCTAACCGCTCTGAACCCCCAAGACCCTACGCGGGCCGAATAAGCCTTCTAAACAATCCAGAAGCCGTGATCCCTAAGCATATATATCTATCCCGTCTCCACAGATCGGCCTTGCGGCTTCGCCAATAGCGGCAAATAAGGTTGCTGTAGGATCGTCAGTAGACGATATGTTCGGTCACAGGACGGAGCTAGCCGTCGGCGTATGGCCTTAGGCCCTCCAATGTTCTGGACATTGCATCATGTGGACTATTTCAGATCCGAACTTCGTATCCACTTCACAGCATTGCTATGGTTCCAAAGTATCGGAGACACCAAGCTGGTTTCGCCATTAAAGACATCGGCCAAACAATAAGAAGGAGTTAAAGATTATTAAGATAATATTTTCGCGGTTCGTTATCATGAGCGATATTAGTTGTTAGATTAATAGGTGGCCAGTCAAGCTATCCATACCGAGGTCAAACCGATCGATCATGGACTAAATCTCCCAAGAAGCCTGTTAGTTCGAAACGCTGATACGACATAGCACCAGGCCTTACCGGTCCATTGATACCGCCTCGTCGACGCGTCGACAGCACCCACCACACCACTTCCAAATCCATTATTAATCCGTTCTTCCTGAAATATCCAACACGTCTGGCTTGCCATACTATCACGAAAGCAGTCTAGTGCACTCTAGAATCTGGGGAAAACGAGCGAGACGGGGGCGAAAGCAGACCAGGGATGTGGTTGGCCAACTAACCGACCATCTTGGCTAAACATCCAACTTGTTCAACACCAAAGGTCCCACCTCGGAATCCACAAATACATTTGCAATATTTGGCACAGGATGTGAATGGAGCATCCACACCCTCGGAACTTATGTTCCCGAGGACCAGTTCCCTAGAATATCTCGAAGCTATAACCTCTCGTTGAAGTTTTGTTACGATACTAAAATTTTGTCTCCACGACACTCGACCCTCCCGTCCTCTAACACCAGACTAACGCATGTCATATTGTACCCCAGAAGCTAAGAGAAAACCCACAGTTGCTAGATGCAGCGAACGCCCGGCATCTCTTTATCCAACATCCCAGCAAATGCATGCATGCCGATAACACCATGCCGTCTCTTTTCACCAAAGCCGGAACTTTCAGCTCATGGATAAGGCGCATTTTGGGGGAAATGTATCTTAGGCAGCGAGGCGGACAGAGTAGCTACAGCCGACAAAGAAGCGATCGCTCGTTACGCAGGAGTGAGTACTTACTTTATTTATCTCACCTCGAGTGGTCTTTATTCTCGACTCTTTAACTTCCAAATCTTTCACATGGATATTATTCGGGAAACTATATACTCTGCCTATCGGTATAACGGTACACAACTGCCCTTTGCCCTAAAATATAAAGCACGAGTACCAGTAAACCAAAATCTACCGCGAAGTTACCCATGTCCCGCTTTCTTACATACATATTCTCACACATAGGTACCTTCAAAACGTACTCGATATATTAATAGTGATGACCAACTATTGCATAAGACGGTGTCGAAAACAGACTGCATTCATGCATTTCGCCTTGGAATTAACCTTTTTCTCTCGCTAGGGCCTTTGAAAGCGAAGGAAGTCCGTGCAGTTATCCATCCATTTCTCCCGCTCCCAACACTAACCTGACGGGTTCGGCTAGACTTTGATGAAAAGATGGCATTTATTATGGAAATAGGTGGGCCTAATCTACTATACGGGCGGAGATGTAAACCCGACGTTTGAAGCTAGATGAATCAGGTTTTGGGGGAAACGGGTCGGATGGCTGAATCCAAAGGGTCTACGGGTCCAAAGTCAGCTGAGGTTCTAGCTAACATCAAAGAAACTTCGTTGATGGTAAACAGGAACTTTTGGACCGGCCGTAGATTTCGATAAATGGGCTGAAAAAGTTAAAAGCCATGTGTGCGTGAGACGGCATACAACGGTGTCGAAATGCATGCGGGTACCTGGTACCCTGCAGAGAATCCCGTATACCTGCAACAAAGTATACATTGACGACACTTTTCAATGGGGGATAGAGTAATACCTTCCCAGTCCATCACCCTACGTTGTCTATCAATTGCGCAATCAACTTAACTCAAACGCTTAGCAATACTATCTCAATCTCGAAAGTTTCAAATCTCAAATCTCAGATTTCGAAATTTATCATCCTATGTCCACGTCATAGCCGGCCTAATGCTCCCGAAACTCCCGTCTTCCGACTCTCCTCCGAGTATAAACTCATAAACAAAATACAAATTCATTCCGGTTACCCCTATATCCTAAAAACCCGGAGTAGTCATTTCTAATCCATGATTATAAAAGCACCAACCCACGTCAGCTGCGTGGCGTGGATGAAACCTCTCACCCACGGAAACCCACGGAGCAACTAAGGCACATTAGCGACGTCTCAGAGCCAGGATTTTAGCTGCCGCCGTTAAAGCGAAAACAGAGACAGCTTTCCCTTGGGAAAAACATCCAATTGGTCACAGTCGTTATCGCCGATAAGTACCCGGATCCGCGGACTGTGCCTCGTCGGTGCTGCAGCACCAACACGCTGGTTCTCAAATATCCAACAAAATGTGCCTAGATGACGATGCAAACGGCGTAAAGTAGACAACCAGATCTTTAAGTCCGTGAGTATTTAGTGCTACCAGTGGATAGGTTGTTCAAGTATCCTACTTGGATTATTCGGCAATAAGCGGAAAGTGGCTAGCAATATCTGTATATCGATGCCGTCGATGCCATCGAGATCGAGACCCGGAAGAATGTCGCGATCAGTGGTAAGAACTCTATATATATTAGACCACCAACATATAGCCTAAGATTCGAAACGTGATCTAGATCCATGGATGCCAGGGAGGTACCCTGCAATATAAAAACACTTACAATTGAAAGAAGGGTAGATGTTGGCCTGCGGCCTTTACAAATATCAGGTGATGTTGCAACATTACAATTGAACGAGTCAGACTTAAGATCTTTTGTTGGAAATGTTATATGACAACAAAGGCGAATCGGGACTGCTACATGGTATTTCGAATAATATTGGAATTGAGGATCAGAGGATAATACCAACAGCTAACACACTATGATACTGAATGGGAAAACAGTCGTAGATCAGCTGTAGGAAGCCTAGCAGAATGTTGTTAGATTTTGGCACAACCTACCAATCGAGGACAGTTCGGGGGGGCCTTGAGGTAGATTACCTACGCCTGGGCCGAGAGAACAGCGCCATATTTCACTTCCTCCCTTTGCATATACGTATGGAATGTATCAAAAGGAATGCGGAATGGAACCCTTTTAAAGCTTGCCGATATACTGCTCTCAATTTACATAATAGGTATAACATATATCGATATATCGCCCTTTAAGTTCTGCCGTGTCGAAGCTTATCTAGCACGTGACCGTGGCATTATAACCCTGTGGACTGCCGCATTGGTCAATTGTGGAGTCCAGTTCTTGAGACTGATACCAATAGGCTCATGAAAATATCAAAGCTCTAGCCAAGTTAATAAGTTATGCTCTCGGACCCAATATTGATTGATAAAAGAGTGCACTTGGTTGTGCATGTGTGTTAATAAAACGCTCCATTGATCCAAAGGGTCCACAAAATAGCCATGATTAATAGTAATATATAAATAATTTACATGGATACGTATTTAGATGTATTGTAGATCCATGCGAGCGTCTTCAGCACTTAGGGATTCTAATTAACAGTTTCTTCGTACTCTCAATTAAGCGCCGCTAGATTAGACTATATCAATGCTGGGGCGACCCAAAAGGTGATATAATATTGCAGCGTTTAATCAATGAAAGGGCACTTATAGTTAGTTCTAAAATCTAACGTCACGATAGCCTAGCTATAGAGGTCGTATCTTGGATACAATCATACCTCGCCCAAAATATCCAAGTAAAGAATGAACCATTCTGTATCTGCAAGTGTGGGGGCTCCCCGTCACGATATCACCGATACCACCCGCAATAGATCTATGTTTCCGCATCGGCATTTAAGTCCCATCCTTAAATCAGCTGCTCCTCAAACAACAGGTATCTGACCCGTGCCTTTGACGATCTTGTCAGCCCGAAGGAAAAGATACAGCAATTCAATTCTCGCTGTACTCGAACATCCCCCGCATGCATATGCATAAAACGGCTCCAGTAGCCTAATAAATCACCCGAATCAAGTTCTGCATCATGCATGCACACGTACCCCATATCACGATATATCGCTTGGGACATGCAATTCTCCATCCCGCACCTGCAGCTGACAAAGGTCTCAAAATCAAGCCGTTATCACGCTTACAAACCGCAAGCCCCTTACAATACCAGTCCGGTTTCATCGGAGTCCATCATACCTCCCCAATCTCGATATATCGGCACCCACAGGATCGCTCCTAGTGATACTGGATTCCGTAATTGTAACCTAAAGAGGCTGAAGAGAGGAAAATCCTGATTTCTATCGGGGTTCGCCAATCTCGCTAACTTCACGGTTGACCAACATGATATTCAGCCGGCTTCTCGTTACACCACATCCTAGCTAAAGAATACTTCTGGGCTTGCAAACTACGGTATACTCAGGGATGGGATAGGCCGATATTGCTTCCGTCTATGTGGCCCGGGAAGGAAATGTCCGTGAAATCTCGAAAATCCCTCAGGCCCTTATCAAATGCAACTAATATTTGATTAATTACCACATTAGGGAATGGCTACACCTTTCACCTTCATCCGGCTGGCCATTCCGAAGCCGAACTACAAGGCTACGGCTAAATCTACAAGCACCAGCCGAAAGCCCTCTCTGGTCGCGAAATTTCTCTAGTTCCTGGGTTTCAATAATTCGGTTCCCACCTTCCGATTCTAAAACTTCCCGCATCCCGTGAACCGTTGACCGCACAGAAGCGGACGTCTAAGCTCCGTCTTAAATAACATATCGTATTCGGTGATAGCATTGTCACACCACACCTGATCCACGGCCTCACAGATCCCCATATCACAACACGAAACAGCACATCAAAAATGCAACAAGGTTATGTGGCTACCATGATGCTAGAGTCAACTGACCTTAATTTTGCACAGC
The DNA here is from genome assembly GCA_036971655.1 of Arthrobotrys megalospora. Taxonomy (NCBI): domain Eukaryota; kingdom Fungi; phylum Ascomycota; class Orbiliomycetes; order Orbiliales; family Orbiliaceae; genus Arthrobotrys; species Arthrobotrys megalospora. The sequence goes on along the minus strand of JAVHJN010000003.1, from coordinate 2,170,528 downwards.
TGGTGAACCGTATTATCCCCCCTTCCGCGGTCATACACCTCTGTCAACCCCTTCCATTGGGAACCTGAAGTCAGAATGGTCCCAAGGAATCGGGAGCTCAATGCATTTCCCTTGTCTCCGGACAGCCGGCAGACGAATTACACGAGCGGCTAAGGCTCTACCCCATAATTATCAGGCTATCACTAAGCCATTGAGGAATACCACCAAGGAGTTCCCGAGCTTATATTGAGTGCTGAGCTCATATGCCGCGCCGGTTGAAACTTTAACATCAGTTGACACAACCTCCTTCCAGTTTTGGCTGGAAATACCTAAAACGCCCCAGTAGTAGCACTTGAGAGCCTGTGTAACCTGAAAGTGCAAAAGGACGTTGTCAATTGATGACCCAATCGTTTTGAAGACTCGATGCGCACCTGGCCGGGGACCTACAATAATAGTTAATATGCATGCGAACCTGTGACATCGAGATGGCGTCGAGGCCTTCTTCATGATCGAACATCAGTTGATTTTAACAAGATCTTTCACCGATAACCGGTAGACAATCCGTCCCATCGGCCCTAAAACTCCTTCTTCCCATCCTAAAGAATCCGCCCTTCCAAGGTTCGTTTACTGGACTCTTGCCATGCCAACTCAGTGTAACGGGAACTTCCCCTCTCGCTCCCAAAAAGCAAATCCCTGCAAACATTCACGAGCCGACTCAAATGAACACCGTCCATCTGTCTTTGTGTAACATCTAGACATGTCACCACATCTGCACGATATCCTACCACCAACTGGTGCCAGCATTACCCTAGTCATCTCAACTTCTCACGATAATTCGGATTCGGTTCTACATTGCTCACATGCCCATTGCTCTTGTGTGCCCAATCCGCAAATCCCTTCATGAACACACGTTTTTCTTTTAAAAGTCTCAACTAGTATATCTGAATTACGGGATGTGGTAACCCGCCTTCCTATTTCTAGGGCACCCTCTAGATTAATTTCCAATTCTATTTTGAGAGTTTCCTTAAGCAGGTAGCCTTGATCCATGCCAGCATGATCCTAACTTCGCAAGTTAGGCGCAATAGCAGGTCTGGGACGCGATGAATTATACAATTTTCACTTACTCAAAAGCAAGAAACGAAGACGGGGAAATGCTCTCAATATTCTTAGCGGATTCACAACTATGAATAAAAGAGCTACTCAACAAGAATGCATTAATAATATAATGGCAAGGCTACCAGCGGAAACCTAGATTAGTAACCATGTATGACAATTAGCTCGTACAGGAGATCGTTTCCGGAACGCAGTTACTGCTTCAGACACACTTAATGTCAGTTATAGAATGGCGTAGATTTCTACGTGATATCCGAATATTCACGTTAATTCTCAACGTAGTGACCCAGCCCGATGTTAAATTTCGATATTTGACCAAAATCAATTTGGGCACTGTGCAATTGCCTGGATATATTGCATGCAGCGAAATAGGCAGAACTTCCATATCACCATAATTGATCGTCCACCCTTCCTAAACTAGCTCTTGAGGAAGGTCTTACCAAAATTATTAAACGTACACCTATTTTTTACGCAACAATGCATAGCACAAAGCAGCCCTTTCTGGCCCATGGTCAGGGGATTTATCACGGTAACCGAACCTGCCGCTCCCAACTTTATTCCATTCTGCGGTGCGCTATAACGCTACTGTTACACCTTCTCGTAGATTATATACTACCCTCTATACTCAGAAAGATAATCGTACAAAACGCTTAATCGCGGTCGTAAATGTTGCAAATTAGTTTTGAACTACTTCGCTGATTGTAAGAGTTACCAAGACCACTCATACAACCCAACCTCAATATCCGAAATAGTGTAATGTCTAGACACAAAACGATAGGATTTAGGTGCACTTACTCCCACATATAACTCCCAGCCTTACATATAACCGTTACCTTGCATTACGTCTTCCTAGCCTACCGAATTCCAACCTTACACAAGCTGAACCTGTAGGCTGATTACACAACTTTAGCAAAGCCATTAAGCTAACTGAAGATCCTAGTAGTATCAACAGCCCCCTTGGACACCAAGAGTCCACTAGGACCGCGAGAATTTTACATCCTAAAACCATTCGGAGACACAAGACCGCCCTAAATTCATCCTAACTTTATAGCCTAGCTGAAAATGCGCAACCCGTGTTGTATTTTAGCTTCCTCAACAACTTTGTCACTAGTTGAGTGGATAACTCCTGCAGAATTTCTATAAACTCATTGGTCGGATGAAACTCCAATTATGAGCTAGAGCTCTCACTCTAAGGGCACGCTATAAGCGATTGGTCTATCGTGCAGAAACTTCGCTTCAGAAGAGCTTTTTTGCCTGAATTGATACGTGGTGATTGATTATCGTATCGGCGGGCACGAAGCTACGGCCGGAGAAATTCTATTGACGTCCATAATTCTCAAGTTCATGCTTTCGAAAAAATTTGGCCAATTCTGGTGTCCCAATATCATGGATTCTAAGAGAGAACTATCGTCTACGATTCTATGTCTTCAATTTACCATATGACATATGCTCCCACCCGTCCACCCGTTTCCCGGTACCGCGGAACACTCAGCGAAAGAGTCAGCCAAAAGCGAGACATGTCACCTAATGCACCTCCAGCCAACATGCTCGATATCATTGGCTCCAGCGTTGCAAGTCCCCCTGCCAACTGGCCAGTTGCAGAGTTGTACAAAGTGCTGCAAGCCGTCGAAAGAGAGACAAAAAAGCCATTTGGGCTGCACGCTGGAGTTCCCTAAGATCCCGAGCCGTGGGTTAAATTTAACATTTTCACGTTGTAGACGTCGAAATGTTGATAGCCTTCGACGGGGTCGACAGGAAATGACCGGAAGTACGTCCTGGTTCATAATCATAGAACCCGGGGAGGGCAATCAGACCCATAGCGCCGACTATAGGCGTAGATCCTCGTACCCGTCACGTATGTCTACCCACTCACCGTCCCGGCCGGCCACCCCGATCCCATTCCTCTTAGGCCTCCCTCCCCAAATCGAAACAAAAACATTCACGCCCACCCCCACAATACACCACCACCCCATCGCCACCAAATTTGACTCTTCATATTTGTCACCCCTCAATCCGAGTGGTTCTAGATCCTATCACCAGTCATATGATAATAACCACCCACTCAACTCTCGCCGCCCCACACTGGTACGATACCGCATCCTCTCTCATCCGGATCCCCAAAAAAGATGGCAGGGATATTTACCTCCCACATTATAGAACACACTAATCTCCCCTTCCCGCACTCGCAGCCAGTAGCCATGTACTGGTACGTACTTTCCAAAACCTCCAGTTTAACCAAGCAAACAGTAGAGTCTCATATACAGGATTTCTTACTCGTTCGCTTCCTGTGGGCTCGTATGTATGTACGGTACATACATCCCATACCGTGCAGCCCGCCTTACCAGCACCCTTCTACGTCCCACCCATCCTAAATTCCCAATATAGCAGGGCAGGACATAAACATCAAAACGGGAAATAAAACAGTTCACCCGCCACTACTATCGTCTTCAAGAATCCAAGAAGCAGGTCACGTATATCCTCGTCTCGATCATAAACAGTGTCAGAACGTTCATGTATGATACAATCAGGATGTGTTTTGCATTCGTGTCTTCACGGTATTGGCATAGAATCCCCCACCATTCATTGCAAGGCCAGTCGCATCTGTCAGGTGTCTGGGGGTGTACTGACGTCGGGAATATTGGGTGTTTATATAACTCTTTTTGACAACCTTGCATGAACGTTTTATAATTCAAGAGTATTATACACTAGAGTGGCAGGCTATCGATGACAAAGTTGATAATGCCCGCAAATAATGACAGAAGCATACACGTCTGTCGACAGTCTGGATGCCGCAAAAGGATATAAATAACGCATATAACATAGATACGAAACGTCAATATCCTTCCCGCATATGCAAACCAAGTATCAAAGCAATCACAAAAACGCTTCAAGAGACGCCATTCACGCAAATAGGAATAGAGGATGTAAGATTAGTAGTATAGTATAGATAATAGAATGGAATAGAGCAAGTAGGTAGGATAGGAAGTATATAACAAAACAAAATTCAGAGACTGCAGAAAGTCAAAAATGAATTACAAAGAAAAGGAAAGGAAAGAAAAAACCACGAGGCCACCCAGTGTATATGATACTTTAGCAGATAAAAGCGTATTAAACCCAGTACGTGAAAAGTATGCCCTGCCATGCCCTCCAATAGAAACCGAAACAGGTAGATGGAACTAAACAGAGAAGGAGTAGCAAAAGATCAAAGAGAACGTTTTCCATAGATGTTGTGTACCGAACCCGGATATACCCTAATGCAAAAGAATATGTGACCTGGTTCCCTTCCCCTCTTTCGAGTGGGAATAGAGCAAAGGCCTGATTGTACAAGTGGTAAGGTAAGACGGAGGAAGGAAGCCCGACCAAGAGCTGCAGGGCGAAGCCTGAGAAACTCGCAAAGAACCCCTAAATTCCGATTTCTTTCCTGTAGTAAGGTAGTAGAGTAGTAATGTGTTATAACAAGGAAAATAATACACAAAGAAAGAGTAGGAAGAGTAGACATAAGGAAATATCAAAAGGCCACGCTTTGAAAATACCTCCCAGAATCGCAGAAAAACGATGAACACGGGGAGAAGAAGAGGTAGTAAAGACGGAGAAATTTAAAGAAAAAAAAGGGGGAAGCTAAAACACGGATTCCGGAGTGAAGATTTGTTTTCCTAGCCAAAGGAAATATTTGTTACCAAGGAGACGAAAGAATAGAAGAAACTAAAAGCCAAAAACACGCTGGCAGATGCTATTGGAATTCAAAGAACCAAAAACAAGCAGGACGAAGATAAAGCAAAAGCAGTAATACAATCACAGAAAGTATCCCACCAAAACGCAAAACGACAACATAAAAGAACATTTGTAAGAACTCGAACAACTGAATCAATAAAAATCAAGAGTGCCCTGTTAATCCATGCTATGCTGAAACGGAGAATAAACCAAAAGCTACCCCATCCCTTCTTGTATATATTCTCCCTGAAGAATGTATTTATTGGTTTGGAGAGAAGGAACCATGGTAGCCACCAGTCAGTACTGGATCCCTAAACCATGTTTGCGGTAGGAAAGTGTGTAGGAAGGATGATTGGAATGAGGAATTTGTAAGAAGTTCACAGAGGAGAATGTGCGACGGCACGGCTTGTGTAGTCTCTAAAAATGATGATGATGATAAATAAAAGAACCAACAAGAGTTTTTTTTTTGGGGTGCGGCGAGCAGCTGTTCTTTTTTGTGAGTGTAATGATGGAAGGAAATTTTTGGTTGTCGTGATATTTGGTCGGTCGGTTTGGAATTCCAGACTTCCGATCCAAAGAATCATAAGGTCGTCAACAATCATAAAGAAAAGAACTTTGATACAAGAAAAAGAGAGGGTTTTGTAATGAAGGGATATGTTGAAGGCGATGTTTGTAGGAGGAGGGGGGGGTACGTGGTGTATATCGGTTAGACCCAAAGTATTAGAGACTCGAACAGCTGTAGTCGCAGGCAACGAATGTATGTTGGTGTTTGCTAGAACTCATGTACTAGAGTTCTTACGATTAGTTAAAGTAAGAGTCTCTAGTGACAGTCATTCGTCGTCGCCGTCGTCACCATCATCGTGAGAACCTTCACTATCATAGGTTGGGGCGGGTTGAGGCGGCGGCGGAGCCCTCTTCGGGATATTGGCAATCTTGCGTTCGACGGCGGCTCCGGATCCTGCCTTAGACTTCTTCGCAGATCCTCCTTCTCCACCATCTCCAGCTTTTCTTTTCAATGAAGCCGGTGCAGCGGCATTTGCTGGCGGTCGAATGGGCGTCGAAGCCGGGTGGGTATCCTTGCGCTTATCCTTCGGGGCAGGGGCCTCTTCCTCGGTAGCAAGTTCGCCAGCTTCCTCCTTCTTTTTCCGTTCAATCTCAGCGACTTCGTCGGCAGTCAGGAACCTTCCTCCCGGTCCTCTGGGTCTCCGCATCGCATGATTGTGTCTAGATTCGTGAAGGTATGGCTTACGTCCCTTAGAGGTTAGCCTGAGTTGCTCGTCAAGTTTCTGTCTCGCAATTCTTCTCTTCAAGATCCTATGGAACTGTTTTGCGTTGACATAGAGAGGTGCATCTTCTGCCGGAGCAAGCTCTGGTGGTGCCTGTTGAGGAACTTGCTGCATTGGAGGGGGTGGAGGAGCCTGCATTTGCTGATGCTGGATCATCTGTGGCATGGGAGGCTGACCCTGAGCAGACATCGAGAGACGTCCTTGCATTGGGTTGGTCGGAACAGTCGGAGACTGCTGAGTCGACATTCTCCTTCCAACTGGACCGGCTGGCCTCTGTGCTGTTACTGGAGACTGGTTTTGAGGCTGCATGTTAGCCATGGGTGGGCCAGATGGTGGTGCCCCCGGCATTGTCTGAGGGGATCTCTGCAGTTGTGCGGCACGTTCTTGCTTCACTACCTTAGCACCACCAGCCCTTGGAGCAGCCGAAGGCTTTCCCATTTGGTTTTGCATCTGGTTTTCGGAAGGCATGTATGAAGGGTAGCCTCCAGAGCCTGTAGCGGCCGCTAGTGCTGCGGCATACTGGTGAGGGGCGGGGTGATAAGACTGTTGATGAGAGAGCATGTTGGGATGTGATGGAATGACTGGAGATTGTTGATGAGAAGGATGAGTTGCTGATTGAGGTGAGGTGATGGTGGAGGAGGATAGTTGAGAGGAGGATGGATAGCCTGCGCTCTGAGGTTGACTATTGCCGTGATGTTGTTGACCTGGGACCTGCTGTTGATGGAACTGCTGAGCGTAATCCATAGGAGTTACGGAAAGCTATACCTGTAGAAGATATAGCAATTCGGAGTCAGTTGTTTGTTGGCCAAGTTTATATGTATGCTGCAGGATCTAGTGGTGCCAGAAAAGCGGGAGGGGATATGAAAACAAGGGCCGATAGCGCAACGCCCAAGACACAACAAGATGGGAAAGATATCGAAGTCATGCGGATATGTTTGAGACTTACCAACTTTTTATGAGACCAGACGAAGGGTCACTACGAGTCTTCCGATGATATGCCTCGGGAGACTTTTGATGAGCCTTCGTCTCGTTACTTGCTGATCGTCTTGCTCAGGCGTGATCAGATGGTATCAAGTCCTATGAGCTGAATCAGAGGAGAGAGAAGTGGCGACCATTCGTTAGCCCGGAACCGTTTTACTTTTAGTAGCGCGAAGAGGAGGGGGCTTTGCAAAGTAGTATGTAGCAGCAATAAGTCGAAGTCTTCTAATAGAAAACTTACAAATGAAATAGCTGTCTCAGACTAATAACGGACTACCTTGCTAAGGTGGGACGGTGTAGTCCAGTAACAAGAGAACACTAAGAGGACGTGAGACCCTAAGGACGAGGTTCCTACTGGTTTACCGACCTTCTCTTATCGCCAATCGTGCGGTAATTGGCAAAATCCACAAAGTCGAAGGGCTGGATAGGCAAGCCTTCGAGATTAAACTGCTTAGCCCCTCGTTTAAACGAAAAGTCTAAGGGCGCTTTAACGCTCTTGTAGCTTTGTAACCAGGGCCCAGGTTTTGGTATGGATTAGAGAGAGACCAGTTAACTGGTGGGATGTACTACTCGTCTGAGAGATCTCGGAATTGCTTTCGAAACGCAGATGTGTTTCTACAAGCAGATGTATCCCAGGGTCCTTCTTCTTGTATACTAGAAAAATAGGCCGGCTTTGAAACGGATGAGCCAGGTATGCGGATTCAGCTGACCCGCGGCTTGACGTGTATGAGTTGGCCACCAGGGAAAGGAATAGTCTCTGCCAGCAAAATAGTCAATATCGAAGAGAGACTAAGTTGGATATGTTCTAGCAGGATCGACGGCAGCGATGCAAATGCAGGCGTCTGTGAAATCTCTGGGACGTATGTGATGTTTGGGGGTATAGACGGGACGTTCGTGACGAAGCATAAATTGATGGAAGGTTCGAAAAGCAATGCAGATGATGATAATGATGATGATGATACGCTGAAAGAGTGAAGGCCTTTTTTTTTTTTTTGTGCAAATTGGCAGCACACCAACAGCTAGTGCCGGGTGGAGTGGGGAGTTCAATACAGCAAATATGCAGATGACGACCAGGCAGGTGCGGGAGGTCCCTAAATGTACCCTTTACTTTTTTCTGTGCGTGATGCAGGCACTAGCGTTCTGGCTGCCCCCAACGTGGGACCCAGCTCCTTGAACCGATAGGAGGAGAGCCGAAGTCCTGGGGAGATTCTGATTCGTGAGTTCAGAAAGTATGGTAGCCAGTCAACGGGCAGGACGACGAGATGGACCCCTGCGAAGGTTTCCTTCTAGTCCTAATATTTAGTCGCCTTGATCGAAAATCAAAGGCAAATAAGTATTTCGCCCAAAGATATTGGAGCGGTGGGACAAGGGCCGCACTGGAGTTCCACCGGGTGCCCGAGCAGCAAATCTCGTTTCTGTCTGGGAGAAAGAAGAGAAGGTTACTCGACAGGCAGTGAAATGCAAGCAATGGCTGCACTGGCTCTGATGCTGCTCTAAGCGGGCTGGCCAGAGTGGAACTGTCAATGATACCCTTGCCAGATTTGGGTTCATGCGATGATGACGATGGAGCCCTTCGGATGATTGTCGTAGAAAATCGACCAGATGATTATATGCGAGAAAAAGAAATAAACAAGAGAAAGAAGAAAGCAAAATGGGGGAAGGCCGAGAACGGAACGATTGGGGTACAGCTGGCTCGCAGATGCTGGTGCATCGAAGCAAGCAAGCGATATGCTCATGCTCTTACCTTGTTGTAGCGTAGCAGCGGCGGAATATGTTGATAGTTCAGGGTAAATATCGATGTCTGTGGGATGCAGGGTTAGTGGGAAAGTAGTAGGTACAAGTCGAACGAACAAACGAACGCGAAAGGGTATAAGAGTTTATTATGCAGGAGCGGCGTGATGAAGGGAGAAAGAAGGATGTGGATGGGTGGGTATTGAGAAGCGGTCGTCTGAGTTGTTCGGGTGGTGCTCCGCCTTGTGTTGAAAAGGTGGGAAGTGGTGGTGAAGGCCAGCCTTAGCTAGCTTGCGCTGGAGCTGCAGGCTGGTCGTTCGAATGCATGAAAATTTTTTGGTGGTCCCGGGCGCCAGCTCATCATACATCGAGACCGCCAGCGCACAACCAGGGCTCTCCCACGAGGCCTTTCTCCGTGAGGACTCACTAGCCATCGTCATCCTCAATTGCTGCTAGCTGGTTGAGGATGTCGAGACCGCCGCGCCATGCTTGAGATGTGAAAACGGCCACAGTGAACTAAAGCACTGTCATCATTGTCGTCACAGCCCGTCGGCTTCTGCTTACCTTGTTCAGTAAAGACAGCTGGTTCACCAAGGTTTGTTTCGTCGAATCCTGGACCTGGACACGAAAAAAAAAAAAGAGTAGAACAAAAAAATAAAATAGAAAAAACGGCGAGTGGTAGCAGGTGTAAAAATAGTTTTCCTAGACTGTTCCTCTTTTTCTCGTTTTTCCTTTCAGACAGTCAGTTTAGTCAGTCGAGATCCTTTTCGTCTTCGCTTGTCTTGGATATTCGTCGGAACTTTTTCGATTTCTATTTCAATTCGGCCGTAAATTCTTCCCTATCTGTCTCCCTTGAGAATTCCGAAGCCGAACCTTTTGTACCCTAAAAGACGGTAGTGTGGCGTGCGTATATATATATCCTTTTCCAACACCTCCCGTTTCTGCCTTATGTGCGCCTGGTTCAGAAACTAAAAAGCACCTAACGTTGAGTCCGAGATGGCCGAGACCGTGGATTCGTTACGCGTCGTATAACGGCCGTGTCGTTATCTCTGATTCAAAGCGCCTTCTTTTCTGCAAGCTGGTACGTGCTTGTTGCTTGCTGCCCAAAATACCCGATTCGTGGAGTTCCGAAGTCTTGTGATGGGGTAAATGCGTCCTGCTGCACGAGCTTGGAGCGATGAGATGGGGGAAAAGTGTGCGAGAAAAAAAAAAGATAGCTTCCTTTCGCTAAAGGGGCCTTCGTTTCCCTCTGTCCTTGATCTCGTTGTGCGATGGGAATAGATGAGGCTTAATTATGTGCTGTCGGAGACTTGTGCGATGTCAAGTCGCACGAAAACTTTTTTTAGGCCTCGATGGTATTTCAATACGTTCTGGTGAACGATTCAATAAAATAAAATAAAACAAAAAATTTTTGAAACTTTTGGATGCCGGAGCTCTTGATATATCGAGGATAGAATAGGCTTTGGTAGCGAAAGTGGATTCTGGTATGTGACTGGATCGGTAGTAGGCAAGAATCGCAAGACGATTGGACGCAAGAAGGGAGAGAAATAGGACGGCGACAGGCTCTTTTGTGGGTGAATGCCGGGTCTAGAAATTTCGCCTAATAAAGAACTGTAAATATGCCTGCTTGCTGCAGGTTTGCGATGAGGTCAATCTGCGCGTACCCTTTTTCGATGCCTTGCCTGGCTCGTGCAGCGATTGGATTCGTGGGAGGACGGTGGAGAGCGAGAGTGGATTTGCGGTGACAGAACGAACTCGAGGTGATGAATGTTTTATCAGGGCAGGAAAATTAAAAAAAACAACGATGTCAGACTAAAATACAGGGAGTGGAGACCGATCGGGGCGAAGGCGATGGACGATGCCAGGTACCGTGACTGGTGAAGATAGATAGACTCGAGGAAGAAGAGACGGGACCCTGCTTGGAGCTATGGATTATGGATATGGATTATGGATATGGAACTGGTCCGGGTTCTTGAGAGGCGGTCGTGATAGTGATGTGATTTGATTGGAAGAGGAGACGAGGAGGAAACAGGAGAAACGGTTCTGGTTGGACGAAAGGAAAGGGAGAGAAGGGTGGTCAACACTTTTTGTTCTTTCTTGGGTTCCTTCTTTCTTTCTTTTCCCACTCTTTCCTGCTCGGAACAGCCGCATTTACTCATACTTTGACATCCATACATATAATATAAAAAGGGAAGTTAAGCTAGCTTGTGTTCAAACCCATTAATTCCTTCCTTGGGGTTCGGGAAATTGACTGGCCGGAAGGGTGGCTGGCTTAATTGTCTGCCCACCGACTGGGGGTCCCGCTGGTGCAGCAGGCTAACTTGAAGAACTTCGTTAGGACTGTCCGATCGTGCATGTCACAGAATGCGCCGTTCCTCGCGCATATGTCCGCTTGTCTCTGCTTGTCTCTGGGTGTATGTACATACAAAGCACTGTGTGTCTATTCTATCCTATGCAGGAGGGACAGAGCGGGAGTCTGTGAGCAAACCTGACCTGATCTGTGATTAATCCTTGTTCCCAGGCTTCTATCTCTCTCTCTCTAACGCTGTTTGCTCCGAGCAAATACTCGCAAACAGCTGACTTTCGGATGCAAATTTGGGGGTTAACTTCATGAATTCGATACAGATTTCATAATGGCGTGGGGAATCAATATCACAGGCGGGTAATCGTCCGGATACGAGTACAGGAAATCTTGGTTCCTAGCCGTTGAATCCCGCCTTGAGACGGCATCCTCCTCTTGCTCACAGACAGAAGAAGAGCCAGCTGGTCGCGCTACGCAAGGTCTCGGGACAGAATGACCAAAACGTGACTTCGCTGTAGCTCTGAGGCGAAGCTGCTCCAATTTTGGCCTCGGAAAGGACAGCTCACCAGTGGCTGTTCAGTTCCTCCTACGGTTAAAGTCACGTTGAGCGGTCCCACTTGCCTCTCTAGTCGAATGTTGGGATACTTCTCTGTGCAATGCAGATGCAAGAGATGGAGAACTTGCTTGCTTGCTTCCTTGCCTGCTTGCTTGCTTGCAGTGACGCTGATAATACCCGCCTGCTAATGTTTTGTCTTTGATGGTGTCTTGCCTTGACAGAGACCACTCTCCTTAACTAAGCATTTTTGTCTCCACCACATGCACAAAGATCATAAAAACTTCTTGTCCTTGTGAGTGTCGACTGCTTGATAGCGCCCGACTAAAAAGGATTGACATCCATACCTATTTCCAATTCTTGACGCTATGAGCCGGTTTCATATCATCGGCAGCCCTATCATATCCCGTCGTCTCTGCCAGACGGCATATGGAGCTTTTGATAGGCCAACAGAAGAACATGGCTTCGCCCACGTTGTCCTGCTCGACGGACTCTTTCAAGTCACGGGAACAGAAGGTTGTGTGAAAGCTCGAATTTTGATTCGAAAACCTAGCCTTTGGGACCTGTCTCTGTATCCTGCGAGGTGGAGGAGGAACCACCAGGCTGGGAAGGGTCAAGTCCAACCAACATTGCAACTAGCAGGGGTCTACGTCTCCACCCCTGGCCGCATTCGAGCCAGTCAGGTTCCAGAATGCCTGCAAGCATACTATTGGTCAGCCTAGCCGGAGGGCCCGGGAAAGCCTCATCTCGCCTGTCCCTCATCGTCATCCCTCAATACGATCCGTTCAATATCAGCGGCGGCTGTGACGACAAGACTCGACTTCTCGCAAACAGACCATACATAGAGCAAACTCCCCGATTGTTTGCGATCTGTTGCAGACGAGATGATGTTTACCTTTCAATGCAAATACCTTCGGGGCTGAACAAACCTTGATGTGACGAAATTGCAGAGGAACAAGACCAACCCCCCGGTTCTGCTGACCCTGCCTGGGCTGACATCAATCCCCTCATTCTATTGGCTGGGGCAAAGGGATCTCCTCGGGAGCAAGCCAAGGCCACTCTCGCATGCATGACGGCCTCCCACCGAAGTAGCCGGCGGCCAGGATCAGCTGCAAGCCTCGTTTCCAGTCGAGTCCTGTGTTGCTGACCAGTTTTCAATCCGATGCGATGAGATGACGAAACGGCCGCAAATCTCACGGCGCCTAGAAGATAAGGGGGCTCTATAATATTATACATTATCCTTCCTCAGATAATCCACCGATAACAAAGGATGCTACACAAGATCTCGTCTATAGCTTCCAAATCGCGAGGAATGCAAATCCTCCTGTGACAGTGTTGCGATTCTAAGCTCCTGTCGGTGAATGGAGGCGTGCAGGCGGGTTGCCTTCCCGATGCCATGGTGCATGCACATTCCACGGGTTCATCGCAGTCGGGCTGCGACAGACGCATTCCTTTCGCAAACAGCAAACCCTCGAAACTCAAATCTCGTGATGACGTTCCAGACTTTCAAGAACCAAGAACCAGACCTTGAGCTCCCAGCAGCCACGAAATTGACACAGGGATGGCCCGAGCCAGGTTTTGATACCTTCATCTAACTGGGTCTTCGTGACAATTTCCTCGGCGACAAATACTACCAAGCGAATCCCCACCTACTCTAAAAAACCACATGGTCAACGCATTTGACGACGCTGCATCACGAATGTCTCAACAACCCTCAAAAGCGTGACCCCTTCAAGGCCCAAACCGTACTAAAAACCCCGGTTCAGCAATTCTGCAAGATCTCCGAGATATCGGGTATCGCTTTTAGTGCCTAAATGGTTTCATCAAATTGTCCATGTCCACACCACCTGAACATCAAAATGGGCAGTGGTGTGGGAGTTTCGAGCAAATCACGGGACGGCGTTAAACGCTCTTAATGATCGACCCTTGACCGCCAAAATACCACACAACCCACTCGGATGCCGCCCTATGGATTTGTATCGTGGAGTATTTGTTTTTTCCACTAGCCTTCGTTTCAAGGACTTCTGTTTATTGTTTTGTTCCTTTCGCCTGCCAAAAGATTTGAGGGCGTGATCATGGACTCGAATCTCTCGGAGCGCCTTTATCGAGGTAATCCAACAGCATTCTCGACCGATAGTCGAAACCAACCCGTCCATACAGTAGACACGGAACGTTTCACTCATTCCCACGCTAAACGATTCCACCATCGAAATGCTTAAACTTGCCTAACAGAACTGTCCGTGACCGAACACCGAGCCGTTCCTTGGTTTATTGGCGCCCGGGAAAGTCAGCTGGATTAACCTAAAACCTAGACTAGTTAACATCTATACTAGCTAAACAGTAACCTTTCGGTGCCGCCGCTGTCGGCCACCGTTTACATCCAGTAGCCTCCCGGCCGCCCTCCTTTGTGACTGCCATTATTGCGATATCCCGTCTGGAATAAGTCAAAGTTTGAATTTACGGAAAGATTTTGCTTTTGGCCCACTTCTTCTCGTTTACGGGGCTCCACCAGTCAACGGTATTCGGCATGTTAGAGGCTGATATGTTCGGCCAATGGATTCGGCTGATGCTCCCCTTACTGCGACGCAGGTGGAACGGGATCTGCGATGAGATGCTCATCGCGGGGCTTTCGTTGTCGTCATTGTTTAACCCCTCAGTTGAGATCCTTTTGCTTGTGAAAGACGATTTCGTACGGAGTAAGGTTTGAGGTATCGTAATTCAATGAATTCTTTGAATACTGATATCGATCTTTAGCTCCAATGGCCACGAGGTTGTGTACAGATTTGCCTCTCACGGCATCTGACCAGGTTCTGGACCCCCCTCCAGGGTATCCCCACGATACCGATTTGATTAAACGGGGGATGAGAGGCAAAAATTTTCTCCCTCTCTCATTTCTTTTTCCTAGCATGCATCCTAAAATTCAATGCGCATTTGCATAAAAGTAAAAAGTATCTTGCGGGTATGCACTGTGATTGTGGCAATGCAATATTCCTGAGGCTCTAATATCAAAGCGCCATCAGAAGCAAAAGGAAACGAAAAGAAGTACCGTTTTGAAACATCTTGAACACCATAAAATCCATAAAATCTATTTAATACCGCCGGGGCTTCACACCACCGTCGACATGGACTTCGAAGCTCTTTTGCGATATTATACCTAAATCGGGATAAGCTCGCGCGCGGCCTCTCATACATACTACACCTTTCAATCGAATTGAATCTTTCGATACATATCTCCCGAGCTCTCCTTCCGACGGAAAGAGCGAATCCCCGATTGAACTTCACACCAAAAAAACGTGGCTAAACTCGGTCTCCTATATCGGAGATGTCTTATCATATTATCGTACGATATCAGAATAACTTTACACTTTGGTCAAATGTGGGGTGTGAATACGAAGACTCTCCCCAGATTTTTCTTGCCTTCATCGAATCATTTAAACGCAGAGAGTTTCACGTGAGAGGGTGTGTGCGTACAGTGTGTGCGTATAAAAGATTTCCTTCGGAAGACGATTGAGCCATTCCTTCCGCCTTGATTACGAAACTCGAAGAGAGAGAGAAGAAAAAAACGATCTGTCAAGATGATGAATTAATATCACAATTGAATCTAAAAGACAACCTTGCTAACGAACCCGGCCCTCTCACCGAGACGTCAAATTTCGGGTCACGGAAGATGTCCAAAAACGGGAATTTTACAGTTTTCTGAGAGGTTTCAATATAATTACCGTTTTGTTATCAAGACTCGGATATAGGTCGGTATCGATTGTGACCACAAAGGCTTCAACGAACGAACGGCATGAAGCGACTGTTGTAACGTAATCCGAACTCCACCGTGCTATGCTGGTTTTGACTAAACTTTTGAGGCTGTTCGCTTCCGAATGGGATGTGATAGGATCGTACATACATAAAACCACTACGGTATCGAAAGAACTAACGAAGGGTCGGAAGATTTTTCCTAGGTCTTGTGTGGAGATGCGCAGGATGTGCCGCCGCCTTACATGCAGGGCTACCTAGCTGACTGGCTGAAGTTTATCGATTATGATTGATTGGCAGACCCTACCGAAAGAAATCTCGAATCGCTCAATTCGATGAACGAGATCCTAAGACATGATGCCTACGAGACAACATTCGACAAATCGATCGTCGACGACCGCCTTAAATTCACCTGCACGCATAATGCATGCAAGTAATAAATACATATGAACCACCAACAAAACCCCAAAGGTTTACCAGTATTCGACCCCTCGGCAATACTTCCCACCATCGCAAACAAATCGGCAGACCCTGCAACATCGAAATTCGATAATTATATAACCCATGTCCTCCCAAGCCGGCCGCCTCGTTTTTTTTTACAAGTAATTTTGCCACGAAAAAATTTTTAATTCCCAAACGAATTCCCCTTCGCCAACTCTGACACGTTTGTCAACCACGGTACATACCATGTAGACCATCCTCAAAACAATAATTGCAAATTTCGGTCCGCAGTCGCATTGCATGATGCGCGCGTGCCTGCGTGCATTTTTTCGAACCTTCGAGCTTCAATATCCGAGTAGATCCTAACCTAGCAAGCGAGGAAGAAATAAAGACGAAACAAAAGTCACGTCAGTAAACAGAATTTCATAAACGGGAAAGAAAATGCGTAGGGCTCCACAATCGGCCGGCGTGATCAAACAATTTCGCATAGAGGAGACACACGGTTGTGGGGTGTGCAATCCCCAGTTATGCAAGCGCACTGACATCGTACCATACGATCTCGAATGGCTCGGGCTGTATTTCCACGATTCTCTTCACCACAAATAGGTAACGAAATCTAACATTAGATTTCTCAGGTCGTACGAAAGGCTTCAAAGATGAACCCGGGTCATTGGAAACCGCATATGCAGTTACAGCAACCACTTTCAACATCACGATCGAGGCATTTTCCCTGTTGAAAATTGGAAAAGACTCATCTGATCTTGAGCTTTGATATCAGCATCGTCTCATCTTTGACTATACACTGCCACTACTCTATGATCCAATATAAATATATTGAATGAAATGTCGTCTGTGTAACGGATAATCTCGATAGTGTATATTAATATACTTATATTAAAAACGTCGAGGCGTTTTCTGTAAGCAGCGGCTGGGTAATATGAATCCGTCTGTTCGCGTTCGTATTTTTACGGTAATAATGAATTTTCATTTTCATATAGCCAAACGTGGGGAAATGTACCTCCACATTCCGGGTGTGTATGTCAGTGTGGAGATATCATGTTTATTCTGGTTAATGACCATCCGCCACGGCTTCAATTCTGTGAGACGTGGGCGTCAAGCGGCAAGTCGGTGCCGATTGACTTTTTGGAGACGGTGTATTATGATTGGTTCTTCTTCGCATCTTAGTTATGGTTGTACAAAGCCAGCCCCGACTTGCACTCCAATCTCAAAGGTGATCCTCAAAACACAAGAGAAACGACACATCGATGCCTAGCAGCCGTAATCCAACAAGATTGATCGCGACAGGACGACGGCAAAAAAAAATTAACACAAAGGGTCCCTGACTTAAAACTAAACTTTGACCTTCAAATTCCAATCCTAAAACCCATTAACCCGGCGTTAAGGATAAAAAAAGGCCTCGCGATAATATTCTCGAAGTTCTCGTACGGACATCTCGACAGGATCATCCCAGCTACTCGACGGGAGTACCGATACCACATGTGCCCCATAATCCCCACATTTAGAAACTTGACGTATTCCTAGTTCCCTGTACCGTCCGGGAAATACACAATGTAAAACATACACGCCTCACGAACAGTCTCCACCGTTGGCCCCCACATCATGTAATGCGGGAGTATCTCCACGGGGCGGTAGATGCTCAAGTGCACTGTTGTTTACATTTTCATTTCACTCATTCCACTCGAGACGATCTAAAGGATCTTAAATCCCTCCCCCTTCCATCACGGTCTACCCACTTCCATGCAACGGGATACAGCATATGTAATGAGCACGCACGTTCTTGCAGGAATGTATGTAGCTAGCAGCCGTTACTTTAGTTAAAGTAAAACAAAAAAATGTGCGAGCCGCCAGACACGAGATCGATCAGATGATAACCCATGATACATACTTTAGCTGCATTTTTTTTTTGCTGTGCGTGAGGGTGTTTGTGGTTGTTCATGCATGTCTGTGCACATTTGAGCTTCGTTGGCAGATTTCGGAACGTGCATGCATGATGACAAGACGGTAAAGGTTTTCCGTTGGCGGCTGTAAGGATTAGGACGGAAAGATTCGAGAGGCCTGAGAAGGGCTCGACACACTGTTCGAAGAATCGGACAGAGTTCGAAATGCTGGACGGCTGAAGAACGTGAGGTCGTAAAGTCTATGAGGTATGTATTCGAACCTGATCGGGACCCAGAAGTTCTAGACCCCACGTTTTCAACCTCACTACAACACGGCAGGGCCAGTGCGTTCACAATTACGCCACTTTTCCAGCTCCAGCTCCTATTCAAGAGCTTTCATAGCTGAAGAGCAATTTTGCCAAAGATTCTGCAGTTGTAGCTGGAAAGCCGGTTCCCAACGCCACAACGGACGATGCAATCAACGATGGATCCCGGGGTCCCGCATCCGCGGAAGACGGTTTTGTTGAGCTCGTCTCTGTTGTCAGTTTAAGCTACTTTCGAAGTCGTTTATTGGAGCTTGTGAACCGATGTGCGATCTGGATCTCTAGTGATGGTGCTTGACAAGGCTAGTGTGCTAGTGTTAACTAGGGTATAGAGATGAGTGTTCGGAGTTTTCCAGACCACAAAAGCAGGATTTTTAGGCTTTGAGAACGGTTATGTGCGGATGCAGAGTAGCTTGCGTGAGTTACGTATGCTTCTTCAGCTTGCTCGATTTAGGGTATATGGTGCATGTCACAGACCTGTCGGGTTTCCGACATCTTCGGCTTCGAAAATTATGTGCATTCCCCAACGGGACGTTTCCCTAAACCCTAATACCGAGACATACTGATGAGATCTCGAGAGTACTTCCAAGCCAGCTAGAACCGAAACAATGACTTTGCTCTACTGTCCTAGAGCTGGCGAGGCTTTGCGGTATACTGCTACCTCCTAGATATAGCCAAGTCCGAGAGTGCATATATGTACCTTGCAAGCTTGACATATCCAGCCCAGGAGACATCTACATTCCATTCTATCCTCTCCTCAATATACTAAATCAAAGCTTCGGCGATGTCCCCAGACTAGTCTCAACTATGATATCACCGTATAGCAAAATGTGACAGGTCACAAAAAGTATAGGAATCCGTTTTCATCGCAAATTGTATCTCCTAAACTCTGGTATGCATGCTGTATGCACGTTTGACTTTGTTCAAAAAAGTCATGTCCATCCTCCCTTGCTTCCCCAACCCGAAAAGTACGAAAGCTAAGTACTACCCGTAGACACTATCAGCTGATTCCGACACTATCCTCTCGGGTTCTTCCCTTGCGTCCGGGGACCGGGTGGGCTCGGACCATCATATGCCCATCATCGATCGGACGAGCGATTTAAGACATTTTTTGTTCATCCGAAGATGTATGTGTTACATCTACTGTTCTAGATCTAAATGCATGTACCTTAGTCTCAAGACTTGTACCCGGAACTACGAAAACGGACCGTTAGCCGTAAAAGTCCCTATACAGCCTAGAGTCGGAAACATGCGTCCTGCACATCGGCGATGGAATGGAATAAATTTTTAGCTTTCGGATTTCGCGACGAGGGAGCAAGGCGCTAGCGCCGTTCGTCTGTGCATCCGAGGATTGATTCTGCATCGAAGGGCTCGAGCTTATAAGCTTATTGTCTTTGACTAATGCGTATTTCCCAGTTATATAGCTCTATATCCAAGAACTAACTCTACGGTGAGGCTGGTATCTTCTACACCTTTCAGAAGTACGTTCGACTGACTGATGGAACATTGAAAGTAGTCTTACGCATCGGATGTCGTGGACGATAGATCGATCTGGCACCAGGAGGTATACTATAACATTCCACGGAATTACACATTTTGATAATGTTCGTCGCGTGTCCAAAACGATACTCCGACACTTGTAAGTTCTCTCCTCCGCTTCGAGCGCCTGGATTTGAAGCCACGTTCTCTGTTACATTTGGTACCGGGCCTAGTTATGGTCATGCGAAGCCTATGAGGGGCTTCGTTCTCAAGGAATCGATATCTTCAAAATGCAACATTCCACGTGCACAAATCGTCTATCTAAAAGCATGACCACCATGTGACTCCCAGCATATCATCGCGAAACTCACGTGATAAAATTCCGAATTCGGAAACTCTCAACTGGATAAAATTCGGATATATTAAAATGGGTGCAGGGGGAAATGACTCTACTGTCTCGTCTGATCGACCTCTGGGATAATATATTCGACTTCGTAGGCAGGATGCAGAGGAATTTAGATATTTCGTGCTTATGCGCTGAGTACTGATGTCGGAAACGCACTGCTTCGGACTATTCCAGAGTAGACTAGTATATCTGCATGATACGTATAAACAACCGCCAGTGCTGGAACCCCGCCCTCCGGCTACAAATATTTTTTTTTTTTGAATCACGTGATGATTTTGGGCTTCAAAATGGAGCTTCTAGGTCAGGATTTCAAATTCGGACCTAATCCTGACCTCATTCCAACCCAATCCTGAACGGATCTTGGGCCAGGACCGACCCAGGGCTGACCCGTCCTGACCCATCCTGCCCTAATTCTAGGCTGGACCCAAACCAAAAGCACCCCCCATTGTTAGCCGGCTTATCTCGTCCCCTGTACTGTTCTATCCGCCGAGCTATGGGCGATATTCAACACGCACCCCGAATCTAGCAGACAAACGCAAAGTCTGACTTCTAGGCCGAGGTACCTTTGTTAATCGACCTGTATTGACCAAACGGTTCATCTAGATCAGTACACCCAGTCTACCAATATTGCCACCCTCAATTCCACTTCATACATCCGACTTTATAGCACCTAGGGAGCCTCAGCTTTACCCTAATCTCTACCTCAGCAGCTAGACCCATACGCCTTTAGATCCTCGCCGTTTATTATACCCCCAACTTCTAGAAGAACTTGAAAAGTTCTACCTAAGGATCAACTACCAGCTGGCATGACCAAAAGGTAGCTCCTAGATCTACAGCGTGTCCGACTACTAGCTACTTGATTATAAAGCCACCAAGGTAGCCTAGGGCGTAGACGCCTTCTCAGTAACACCCTTGCCACGTTCAGGTGAAACTATGTCTTAGTTGGCCATTGGCTCTTGGTATGATAGATGGCATACGATCCGAATACTCACATACTTATAGAGGCTTCACCCCTAGACCTATCTCATAGAAGCACCCTGGTCCCAAATTTTGGAAATTTTGCGTTGCTAACGTTGGATGATGGGTACTTCCGAAAATGGTTAGCGACCGAAAAGATGAAATATCAAGAAGTTCAGAGGCAGGAATTGGTGATTAGATATTGCTGTGGAATTTCATGAAAACCCTGGAATAAATTGGATATTATAACTCGAATTCTCATACCTTGATTTATCGTATAATGTAGACATCACCGTTTACATCACGCATTAATATTAATACATCGGCCTCAGAACTAGTAAGTGTATTCGGGAATACGACATACAACGTACAACCCAAAAGCGCCCCAATATCTCTTCCATCCATCCGCATATCCATTCTATGCTCAAGATTCAAATACACGAGTAGGTAAAAGGGGCAAGTTAGGGTGAAAAAAGATCTACGATAACCCCGTCTAACCCCATCCTCAGCATTCGTCTTCCGTGAAGATACTTCGGTCTCCCGCCGACATATATATACATGAATCCGCTTGCCAAGGTGTTTACAGGACCACCCATTAAAACCTACAAAATCATCTAGCGTAGACCATGACGATATGTCCGTAAAATGACGGAGCCGAAAAAGGTGGATAAAAAAGTACTGAATATTCCTATAAAGTAGTAAATTTATAAACCGGGTGGGTAATCTCACCCTCATAATCTTTACCATAAAAGTAGGTATAGCCTTGCCCCACCTGCACGCCTGCCGCACGCCAAAACCTAGACCAAGGGATCAAACTCCCAAAGCTGCCACTTAGTTGAACCATCGTATACACGTTTTATATATTGTCAAACGGAACAAACCGGCTTTCACGGTAAATGGTGGCTAGATGCAATCTATACCAAGCTTACCCCTCTCTCAATCTCGTCAAGTATAAATCCACCGCCCGACCTCCCCTTAATCCCTCTTTAAGCTTCTACAAAGGAACCATCCACATTCAAAAGAAAAACATTATCTCTCACCAAATATATCTTCCCACACGCCCGCATACACGCATCCGCTGTAGATTAAACCAAATAAGATGTCAGATATACAATTCAGCGTAGGTTCTACCTCTCCCCCACCCCTGACTTTAACGACATATATCTACATGCTTAATATCCAATTACTGCGCGTACCGTTTACTAAAATCAAAAAATACTGCAGCCAGTACGTACCCACCCGGGCCCACTTCCAAACAATAGCAGCAATCCAAACTAACCCTTCCAAAAATAATTTAAGGACGAAGAAGTTCTCGTCACCCTCCCCAACGATGAAATCAAAGACGGTACAGTCGTCGGATCAAGCTTTACAAAGGTACAGCGTCATAACCATCCCAATCCCTCTAGTTCTTCACCGTCAAAATTAAAAGTTACTGATAAAAAAGTAACTATCTTGTAGCCCGACGGCCAAGAATACCATACCGTAACAGTAGACGGCGAAGATATTGACATTGAAGTTGGAAAACTTATGAAAAAAATTGGGACGAGTTCAAAGTATGTACTGGGGAGATAGAGTGATAAAAGAAGGAGGGGGAATAGGGAGGGGGATTATGTCCTTTCCTTCCATCTACCTACCAATTATTATCAATTATGCGAGACACTAATATTTTTGATATCGTATGGTGTGCCTCAATATGATAGCGGTTTAACTAAAGTCCTACCCAACTGCTAGCAGTGTATGAGGAAAAATGATAAAGGTGATATGTATATATAAATATACATAAAATGAGGTTTAACTGGTCTCGTAGCCTGATGTTAGCGTTAACCGGAGGCCCCTGTCGGATGTTCTGGCGTACAGGGCTGTACGCCTAAGGCGTATCTCTACATTCAACAAACACTTGGACAGAATATCCAGTAGTATTTCTTCTTCTAAAGAGGGGTAAGAGCGACAAGGAGCCTATTCGAATTATAAAAAGGCGAGAGCCCAAAGTAGCCACTTGAACTTTTTCCTTCCTTCGTTCAAACATTATAGCAACATCCTCAATTCCCAAATCCCTTTTACTTTACAAGCGATAGATATCTATTCTATTGCACTCAAACCAAAAGACACCTACCGACCTAACCCATCGACCACCCCTACCAAAGCCATGTCAGACGGTGAAATTACCTTCAGCGTGGTACGTACATATAGCTTCCTTCTTCTCTTCTTATTATGCTTAATACTTACTAATACTACTATCTTTCCTCTATACAGGGCGAAGAAGTCCTCATCACCCAAGACAACGACGAAATAATCACCGGTACAATTGCTGGAGAAGTTGTTGAAAACGTAAGAGAAAACAATCACCCACCCCCAAAAAGCGGAGGAGAGAAGCTAACATACCCTCCACAAAAAAAAAAACAGTCGGAAGGAAAATTCTACCCCGTCACAATCAACGGCGAAGAACCCCCGCAACAAATCTCAATCGATAAGATCATGAGAAACGTCGGAATGAGCAATAGAATGGCTTCTATGAATGTGTATGCCGGAAGGTGAGCCTAAGTAGCCAGTGGGTGGGCTATAAGTTTACTGGATAGCTGCTGTCGCAGCAATATCACCCGACTGCCTGCCGACTGGGGCCCACGCTTCTCAGTCGAGCCCCCTTCGGGGCCTCTCCTTCGAAGCCCGGCCCATAGTCGGCTCTAACTACACAACAGCTCTACTACTACTACAGCTCTACCCGAAAGCTTCAATATGTATTTAATTATAACATAAAATATAAAGAACCTTCTAGAAGAAACAACACATTTTGGGACCGATCTGGGATGGAGAGGATTTACGACTATGAACGACGGCGGTGTCATGCATTAAGGTTTACCGGAGACCCCGACTTAGCAGTCGGGCATTAGCTCTATAACCAAACCTAGAGGCATACATCTGTCACGTGTATATATTTATATCTGCATGTCGAAAAATTTCGGGAAAACAAGTCTTCTTTGTGACGTCTGGGTACGTACGAGACCAAGGAAAACATTAACCATGGGGGGCATTTTATAAAAGCGACAGGGAGGGAAAAGTTACAATAGAATGATACCCAAGAGCGCTACATATAATTTGTCGTGAACTACACCCTTTCCTTAAGATCTTCTGGTTACCACAGATCACATACTTTGTTAATCAAACCATAAGAAGATGCTAGTCATATGTCAGATATAATAATATTCGGTCTAAGTTCTAACCCCCCTCACGAATAATATAATATGTATGAATACGTATATAAGACAAAACGTGAACTAACAATTTAACTCCTGCCCTTCAATTGATCAGGAGATCCATGTAAACCATGTGTTCAGCGGTTGTACGAAAGGTGGGGAGCAGCTAAACGGCATGCAGCACCCAGAACCCCGCATTGGATACCTAGAGTACATCGATGGCAAGAAATACAACAAAACTTGAATTGAATATCGATATATCCGCATGGTATTTCCTCTTCAAGTTCGTGAATTCAAGGGAGAGGTAACAATTAGGTATTAAGGAGCCTTTTTGATTGATTCCACTCAAATCTTTCCATTTCCTTCGAACATTATACCTGCCCCTCATCGATATAGCTATATTCTATCCACTCGAATATACAATCGGCAAATAGGCTCAAAATCCTCTGCCATCATGTCTTAAGGGTATTCAATGTAGTATGTACACTCCCCACTCCCCGGTTCGTATTATATTTAAGACTCACATGCACCACCCCACCCTGATTAGGGCGGCGAAGTTATCGTCACTCAAGAAGGCGAACAAACCGCCGGTACAATCACCAGAGAAGCTTTTAGATATGTAAAAGAAACAAACCCCCCTTCTCATCCCTCACTCTCGCCCCCCTCCAAAAAAAAAGGGAAGCTAATATATATACAAAATAGCCGGGAGTAAGTGTAAACCTCTACTCCGTCTTGATCGAGGGCAGAGAATCCGACGGCCCACAAGTAATCCCAGAGGATCAACTTGCCAAGAAAGAGTAACGGGATGGCTTCTATGTCTAGCCTAGTCGTCAGGTGAAGCCTATGCAGCTACCTAGCTAATGGGTGGCCTTATAATTAACAGAGAGGCAAGTAGTGAGGAGGAGGAGGAGGAGGAGGATACTAGTATACTGCGCTACTTAGTTGGTCAAAGGACATGCCAATTGCTTATAGTATATACAACCATGTACGCTATCATAAAGAAACCACCAAGCAACAGATACTAAAACGTGTGCTATATATATCGGATTGAAGGAATGTGACACTTAAACTCACCGATAGTTATAAACCACTACGTCGACCCCATTGTCAAATCCGCCCACCACATGTATACCCACAATACGCATATACATCAAGGAATCTCAAAAACGCCAACCAAAATAACCGCGTTCGAAAAGCAGGAGAGAGAGAGAGAGAGAGAGAGAGATGGGAAAAAATAGGATAGAATAACACCCAAACGCGCTAAAAGGTACATGCAAACTCCGACCGTCAAGACAATGAAACGCCAGTATAAACATGCAAGTTATATGCCAAGAAAAATAACTATGGTATCTTAACCTCTCCCAGTCGCTCGACTTGACCCCAGACTATCAAGATAAACCAAAAACCAGGATTGGGCCCATAAGCTTAGGCAGTCTAGCCTGTTGGGAGGTACGCCCACATCACGTACACATCAACGTGAAGTCCAAACCGGGCGTACTAGAACGAGACTCCTCGTAGACCTCTTCATCCTAGCTCTAGAGATGATACGAACCCACGAGTTCGTCCTGCCTATCCCGTAGACACTCACAACCAGAAAGAACGTGGAACGATAGACATCCAGCAAAAACGCCCAAGATCATAAATGAGCATCCGTCACCGCGAAAATGGGGACGACATAAAACATGGACAACTGTACAGCTTGATACGCCCCCCGAATCTGGCTTTAAAACGTCTCAACAGAAGGGTTTATATGTGGCGTAATTTGTGCATTTTCGTGACAGCTGCGTCGACAATCGTAAAGAGTGTGGCTTTCACGTCCTTTGGTAACCCGTGCCCTGCTGGCAGCTGGGGAAGTCTGCGAGCGAGGTAAATTAAATCTGAGAAAAGATGTCGTACGCGGTTTTCGTCTCCAACGAACTCATACCCGACCCGGCTTCTAGACTAGAACCCGTAGCTGGGGTATAGCAATGGTGCTCACTTCCTCGACCTCAACGCCCTCCCCGATGGCTTCTTAACCACCGGGGTAGGGCCGCCAGTATTAGTAGAAGTTGTGGCTGTAGTCGCCTTCCCTCCTCTTATTATCTTCTGTTTAGAAACAAGAGATTTCATCGCTGGAACAGAAGATACAGGGGTCCTCGTTATCGTAGATGCTACTGTTCGAAGGGCTGTTGGACCTGGTGTGGGTACGTTAGAGCCTGGAATAGCCTTTGTGGAAGATGCTAGCTTGTTCTTGAGAGCGGGCATTGATTTCGAAAAGGGAACAGTTTTGACGGGGGAGGATGTGGGGAAAGGGTTGAAGGTTTGAGTCGGGGACGTCCGAGGGATGAGTTTGATAGTTGACTTTGGTAAGATTGGGCGTGGCGGAGAGGAAGATTTGATGGGCGATTGCGGACGAGGGCCTTCTCGAGCCCTCATTGGTTCGGAAGACTTGACTGGAGATGCAGCACGGTTTTTCGAAACCTTGAGCGGAGAAGCTGGTCGTGGAGGGTTACTCAGACGACGGACGTCTTCGATTTCCTTGACGGCTTGTTGGGCCTCAACGTTCATTGCACTTTCAGCTGGCGCGATTGCCTGGTCGTAGAGCTCGCTCATCTTCATGTTGCGCATTTTGTAAGGAATTCGGCCGACACGGAGTTCGATTCCCTGACGGAGCATATCTGCTTGGAGGGTATACCGTTGTCTAAGGGCCTTGGCACGTCGTTCCACTACAAGAAGGTTAATATCAATAAAGGCTATGGTAGATAGAATTAAGAGGTAAAGGGTAAAGTACCTTCGTATCTGATGTTTTCTATCAGACGGTCCTTTTCGAACCGTGAAATCTTGCGACCGCCGGGTCTTCGGCGTCTGAGTTCTGTACCGGGTGTCTGAGGAACCAATGCTTGGGGCGATTTTGGTTCGTCGTGAGGGATTAGTCTAGACTCTGGGAGGCTAGGGGGTGTTATCTGCCGTATAGAGATCTGATTGTGTTCGTGGGCGATAGGAGACACGGGAGAGACTGGTGACGAGGGCCCCTGGTATTTCTCCGAGGGAAGTTGAGGGGTGACGATAGCCATGTTTACCAGAGGTCTGGTGTGCTGTGGCTTTGAAGGTGACTGCTGTTGTTTGGAAGAGTTTTGGCGGATGATGGAAGACGGTTGGAATTGCTTTGTGGGAGATTTGGAAAGGGAAGTGTCTGGGGGAGGGGAGTTCCTGCTGTTAATGGGACGGGTGGCCTTGTTTCCCAGGGGGTTTGAGCGGATGTTGGAGGAGGTTGAGGGAGCGAGCGGCTTTGTTGTGGTGGGACGGCCATGGGAGGTTGCAGTAGCAGACGTGTCCGAGGACAGTTCGTCCTCGCCCTTCTTCTTGCGACGGAGTGGAGGCATGATGCAAGTAAGTATATAGCACTAGATAGTTTAGTTGAAGGTATTGAGGAGGACGCGTAAAGTGGTGATGCTTGATGATGTCGATGGGAATGATACGATGATATGATTTGATATGGACCGGGATGAGGTTGAGATCTTAAAATGTAGGCGGTGTTGTTATTCTTGTTGTTGTTGTCAGGCGAATCAAAACAAACCACCAATCAATTGTATGGATTGCCCAAACTGGCGACGGCGCTACGTCCGACCCTTATCTCCGATAGACCCACTTATGCCGACTATCTAATAGCAGGATCTTGTGATGGATCGATCAGGAGATCTCTGCGCCTCTTTCTGTCGATTGTTTACTTGTTTTTGAGGTATGCTTAGTCACAGCATGTGTGGTTCACCTACATGTATACTTAAGTATTTGCTTAGGTACTTACTTACTTAGCAGTACTTAGCAGATTAGCGCTAACTTGGTAGTAAGTACTATCGATTTCACGTACTGATACATATACTTCAGTGATGTACAGCTGTGCACAAAGCCGAGTAGCTACGTAGAAAACTCTTTTGAACGATGCCAATGTCTATGTGAATACGAAAGGCCTTCAGGTAACAAAGAATCAGACAAACACTGCAATCATTGATGTAGTTTGCCCGTTCCTCCATTGCATTCAAAGTATCAATTACATGTAGTTTCAATCTCGATTTCGTTTCTGTGATCTAGCCTCCAAGCTACGGAGTAACTTTTGGCCGTTTCATCTAAACTGGCGAGCTGATTTGATGTATATATCTCGCGTTCAATGGGACAGTATCTAGTCGGGTATACTTAGTGAACTACGTGTGCTCACTTCTTACTAGATATTATGGTAAGAGTCCTTTGTAGCCACTTAGCTGTTATAGATCTGAGAAGCAATAAGAGGAATGGCTGTGGCGACTAGTTGTCACTTGAAAGTGTATAGAAAAAAGCTTAGTTAGGTATATACCTAAGTATGGCAGTGGTACTAAGATGCGAGACGAAAGGTTTGTTCATAGGTAGATGGATTCCGAGGCTACCGTTTTTGGAGAAGCTTGGCGTGATGTTGGCCGTAACCGGAATTGGTTGTCAATATTGTACCCCACCAGCCGGCCACCGCCACCCCTCTGGATCATTCTTCAACCATATTACCATCAATTGAAGACGCCCTCGAGCCAATTGTGTCCATGAACAAAGTAAAGTCTCTTTAATTGTGTTGGGGAACTAATCGAATTGGGGGAGCTCGCGCGCGCGGATGGTCTGTATATGCGTATATATGTGCAAGTACCTAACGTTACGCTACTGTAGCGAGGCACTTGACATGCGGGGATAAGCGTTCCTCGAGGCCAATAGATACATCAATGCAAGGATTCAATAAAATAGAGCTCTATAGGGCTGTCTATATCTCGATCCTTCACCCCATTGCGTGCATAAGGTGACATTGAGTTGTCTCGCGCGGACAAGAACGCGGAGACTGCGCCCTTCTTCGATTGCAAAGTTATCGCGACAGTGTTACACGCTAATTAAGTTGCAAGTTGGGGGATTTAGCATAACGATTTGCATCGTCAAAGGCTATATAAACTTCAGTCTCTTTACCTCTAGCTCTCCCTTCGCAGAACATATGTACATGCATTCATTTGGATATCGATCTATTCATGCTATAAAGGCGTCACCTATAATATTCGAAACCGGCGCTATCCAGGGAGTGTGTAACTCCGGATCCGTCCAAATTAATAGACTATCATAGGTATAATGGAAATGGAGGGAGATTCACTAAGTGGCTCGAGAGGTCCAAGAAATCGCAAGACTCGCTGGACGACATCGTCGCTATGATGGCCGCTGATGCCATCTCTCACTACTACTCCGCACACGATAATGGCCACCTTGTGGTCCGGCGAACATATCCCTCCAATGGCGAGGACCTTACAAGCGAATCCATAGTTGATACGCAAGCTACCGTCCGGCAACTTCTGAGGGCGATAGGTCGTATATATTTCCGCCCGGGTAGCTATAGAGTAACAGTTGAGATACCACGGCCAGCTGAGATGCAATCCACGGAGGGACACGAGAATTTTCCACTGCAGTCCTCCGCAGCAGATACGCATACGCCTTTAAATATCGGCGAGCCTTTGAAAATCACAATATCGCCGGATGATCCGATGGTGGTGGAAAGCCATATCGACGTTGTGTGGAGGAGTGTGAAAAGTAAAGTAGCGATCCTCGGTATTGAGCACGAAGAGACACTCAGCGAGCTAATGACCCTATACTATCTGTACCGCAAATGCAAACGCTGGGATGATGCAGAAGGAGTTATAGTCAGCGTTATTGCTACCCAACAGAATATCCTTGGCCCTGATAATCCGGCCACGCTGAGAAGTATGGAGCGTCTAGCCAAGATACTAATGGAGAAAAAGCCTTGGAAAGAAGCTGAAGATCTTGTGCTTGAGATTTTGAATATTCGCTTGGCAATATCACGCACACAACAGGAACATAATAAGCATTCTTTGATCATTTTGATGGATTTGATCAACGAGTATCGCGCGAACGGGCTATACGAGGCGATGTATATAAATTCGCTCTCGGATAAGTTGCATGGGATACTTAAGGTCGTGTATGAGACATGGGAGGAAGGCAAGGTCGTTTTGGTGGCCATGCTACTGCTAGCTCAAGGATATCAGAAAAACGAAAAGTACGAAGCGGCAGAAAAGCTACTCAAAGAATTAGTTCAGAAGTTGGAAGGAATCTATGGCAAAGGAGCAGCGAGCGTCCTAAAAGTGAAACAAATACTGGCTACAGTTTATTTGAAACACTCTTCCAAAAAAGGATATATGATCCAAAAAGCTCGCCAGTTGCTAATCGAAATTCGCGACTCTCTATCAAAGCTTGGCTCCTCCAATCCGTCACGGATATACGACGAATTCTTTCGAAGCATCGATATTTATGCACTTCAAAGTGAAACTGAGCGACTGTTGTCGCTCGTCGCTAAGAAATTGGCTACAATATCCAACATCGCCGTTGTGATAGATGCAGAAGAAGCTCTTGAGAATTTACCCGAAGATTCTCCAGACCGTACTGAAGTGTTGGCTACATTATCGGGCATATTTGTCGGCCAGTTTGAAATGTTTAACGATCCCGACGACCTGGATATCGGGATAATGTGGGCAGAACAAGCACTACTAGTCCTCCCGGAAGAGCACCCAAAAAGAGCCCAGCGGCTAGAAGATCTAAGTCTCGCAATATATCACAGATATCGACTTACCTCTTCCCCTTCAGATCTCGAAACTTCAATTAGACTTGCGGAGGAATCCATACTTTTAACGGAGAATGGGGACCAACTAGCCGCGCAGCTAGAGGTTTTGGCGAAGGGACTCGGCGAAAGATACGAACGAAATAGAGACCTAGACGATCTCGACAAAGCAATTGTGTTTGCCGAACAGTTAACCTATTCAATCGAGCCTTGTAGCGGCAAGTATGCTCATTGGATACATAGGTTGAGTAAGTTGTATAAGAGAAAATGGGAGTTCTTGAACGACGTCAGCGATTTAGACGAAGCTATCAAAACACTCGAAAGGCTTGAACCTACGAAAGATACTATTTCCGGGGCAAATTTAGTCTTATTCCATGGAGATCTGGCAACATTATACATGGAAAGGTTATCAGTGTCGAAAAAGGACAGTGGCCTTGACACCGCTGTCATGAGAGTCGAGGAATATCTAAAACCTGCGAAGAATACGGATCCCGATGAACTGGAGATACGTACAGGTTGGAATTATGGGAGTTTAATAGCGGTTAAAGCTAACCTTTATCTGCGGAAGTATAACTTCAGGCACGACGTCAGTGACTTGATGATGGCGAAGAAGACGATCGAGGCGGCAGAGGAGGATTTGGTACCTTTACAAGACACAGATAGATTGAGCTTTGCTTCGATGAAGACCCTTATTAGACGGATATGCGATAGGATTGAAAGGGGTGAGGAGGAGGATATCCGGATTTGGCATGGTTTTTTTGTAATACTATAGTTCATGGTATGCCAGGGTATGTATACATGGACTTTTTACTTTTGAGGAAATTTCCATTCGCCATAGATTGCAAAATCGATTCCCGTTTAATGTTTTGCAAGATATAAGGCTAAGAAACGAACTTAACCATCTTGTTCTGTAATTGATATTGCTAGATGTTTATATTTTTACAACAAAATTCTAAGTATTTCAATTTTGAACAAGAATTATGATGATGTGATTTTTGTATATTAATATATACTTAGATTTGGGGAACGACGGCATTGCATACGTAGGAGGCCTGGTTGAACGACATTGTAGAGGTGTGTGCAGCTATGTCATCGCGGGTAATCGGGGAATCCTAATACTTACACCCATAAAAGAATACTTGTGCTCTAGAATAACCTCTAAACGTTTAAACTTGTTTTGAAGTACGTAAATGCAGAGGTATAAGGTTTTACGGGACCAATGTATAATATCTGCTGGCCGGGATGGCCGTCTGGAGGCCGGTAGTTGTAATTTGCTGGATTCTGTGTTGCTCCCCTGTCAGTCCAGAGCAATGGAGCTTCACCAACCAACACCCTCGTTCATTGCTACACCACTCATACAGCTAACCCACTTCACTACCACCAACCACCATCACCACTATATCCATCCAACTCCCATCACAAACAACCTCATCTCCATCGGACCTCGATACTCCCTACCGTGCCTCCCAATAACACGAAAATACCGTCATCATGGTGCTCGAGGCGACGATTATAATGTAACATACCGCTCCTCTCCCTCCCTCACCAAGATTCCCACTAACCCTGCCCAAACAGCGTCGACAACAGCGAGAGCAGTAGAAACGGCGACTACACGTGAGCTACCTATGAATCTCCTACATACTGTTCAGCTTGTATCTTCTTACACGTAATATGCACAGACCTTCCCGCTTCGAAGCCCAGGTCGATGCCGTCTCCCTCATCTTCTCGGCCAAAACCCAGGCCAACCCGGAGTCCTCTGTCGGTCTCATGTCCATGGGCGGCAAAGGCCCTGAGGTCCTAGCCACATTAACCGCCGACTTTGGCAAGATACTCTCCGGTCTGCATTCCACCAAGATCAGTGGCAGCTGCCATCTAGCCACGGGTATCCAGGTCGCTGGCGTACGTCATCACTCTACACATTCTCTATACACTTTTCAATACAGTCACGAGACGAACGGAAAGACTAATATTCATCTATAGCTCGCGTTAAAACACCGTCAGAATAAATCCCAACGTCAACGGATAATAGCCTTCGTCGGCTCCCCGATCGCTGAAGACGAGAAGAGTCTCGTTCGTCTAGCAAAGAAGATGAAGAAGAACCAAATCGCTATCGACTTTATCAACTTTGGCGAAGAAGCCGAGAACACGAGCAAACTGGAAGCCTTTATCGCCAACGTGAATGCATCCGATAACTCACACCTCGCCACAATTCCGCCCGGACCACATCTGCTTAGCGATCAGCTGGTCACCACGCCCATACTAGGCGACGATAGTGGAATGGGAGTCGGAGGATCTGGGGATAGCGGTGCAGGTGGCAGCAGTGGTGCTGGAGGATTCGACTTTGGAGTTGACCCGCATCTTGATCCAGAGCTGGCCTTGGCGTTGAGGATGAGTTTGGAAGAAGAAAATTCGAGACAGGAGAGGGAGAGAAAGGAGAAGGAAGAGAAGGAAAAGGCAGCGGCAGCATCAGCGAGTCTGGGAACCGTACCGGAGGAAGATGGGAAGAAGGACGACGACGAAAGTGCGCCGTTACTGCCGAAGGACGGCGAGAGCAGCGGGAAGAAGAAGAAGGACGATGACGACAAGATGGATACAGCGTAGTAGCGGGTCTGTTTTTATTGCCTTGTCCTTGCCTTGTCCTCTTCTTTGTCTTGTCGGATAGATGGATATACACTACTATTCAGCCTTTCGTGGGAAGGTACCAGAGCCCCACCACAGACTACACCAACCACCAAACCGTCAAACCACGCCGTCCACCAACGTCGGCGGTTATTATTATTTACAACTACAAATGACGAGCCTCTGCCAAAGTCCCGACGGTGATCGTGATACTAATGCTCGATATCATGTGGCTGGGCGCCAAAAGCAAAGAGCCTCGGCTCGCCAGCGTACGGAGGTGGTACCTGTCCCTGACAGCCGTCAAGCAGCAGCCCTACAAAACCAACCCTGAACTAACTAACGAGCCACGGAAGCATCGGATTATAATGAAGCACGAATTTATCTTGAACATTGTGACCCGCGCTAGTATTAAGTAATAGCAGTGATATTAAGAGTAAATTACTATTGGTGCAGAAGATGGCTGTGGAAAGCCGCAGAAAGGCTAACAAACAGCTCGTTTCGTTTCCTGATCAAGCTAACAAGCAAGCTAACTACCCTTGCTCCCTTCCTTATTACTTGCATACTCCCAATCTTAACTTCCCATCTCCATAGACACGTCGCCGTCGAGCTGCTCTCCGCCGCCCCTCGTTTCTGAAGCTGGCGATGCTTTGGTCCTGCTCTTCCCCGACTTCGAAGCCCGCGCTCTGCTATGAATAAATAATTATAGCTCTGATCGCCGCCGCCGCAGAAGCTCCAACGTGGCCGAACCCTCGAACGGCCGACAATCAATTAAATTAATTTACCATTACCGCCACTACTTACTACGACTCCATCCCTGAGAATCCTCCACATTCCAACGGCCATCAGCCTTCCTAATCGTTAATACACCCTGGTAGACGTCTACGCTTCCCGCTCTTTTTTATCATTTCAGCGAGTTACCTTTTTACCTTTTAATACCACGATCGTTACTACACCAGCTATAGAGAGGCTTTCACAGCTTATCCAAGCGCTAAGCTTGGTCGACATCCCAGCTCTACATTACCATTACTCCCACGATATACCCACTCCACAATACCCGTCACCATGTCGGGCGGTAACATCAAGGTCGTCGTCCGTGTACGGCCTTTCAACTCGCGAGGTACGCTTTCTCCCACCCGTATCCACTCCATACGTCATCTTCATCTACCCCCACCATCACCACTAACAAAGTCTCTTTTGCATAAACAGAAAAGGACCGCGGCGCAAAATGTATCGTTCAAATGAAAGACAGCCAAACAATCCTCACCCCACCACCAGGCGTTTCCGACTCCAGCGCTCCCCGAAAAGGCGCTTCAGCTCCTATAAAAGCCGACGGACCCAAAGTCTTCAACTTTGACAGATCATACTGGAGTTTTGATAGAAGTGATGGTCACTACGCTGGTCAAGATGATTTGTTTAAAGATCTGGGAGGGCCATTATTGGATAATGCTTTTCAGGGGTACAATAATTGTATTTTTGCATATGGGCAGACGGGAAGTGGGAAGAGTTATTCTATGGTGGGTCTTTGTCTTCTTCTTCGCTTTGTTTGCTTGAAGTGGTGGCCGGGTAGCTATGGATAATGGGTGGAATGTGGCGAGCTAATGGGATTATGGTACAGATGGGCTACGGCGAGGAAAGTGGCATAATACCCCGGATTTGCCAGAACATATTCGAGAGAATGTAAGCTTTTTTTTTTCACATTCCCCTGCGCTGGCTGTCTTGAGGGTTCACGTGGAAACGTCGATAGCTCTGGAAGCTACAAAGGAAGCTACAAAACTAACCTACTTTACCTCACTATAGAGGCTCAGAAAAGAACCCAAACATAATGTCCACCATCGAAGTCTCCTACCTCGAAATCTACAATGGTACCACCCCCCTCCATATTCTCCCATAAATCTCTCGAATTATACTAACACCGTCTACAGAAAAGGTCCGCGACCTCCTAAACCCCTCCAACAAAGGCGCCCTCAAAGTCCGAGAACACCCGTCGTTAGGCCCTTATGTCGAAGATCTAGCAAAACTAGTCGTCACCTCCTTCCGCGAAATCGAAAACCTCATGGACGAAGGCAATAAAGCCCGTACCGTCGCCGCTACAAACATGAACGAAACCTCCTCCCGCTCTCACGCCGTATTCACATTAATCCTAACCCAGAAACGTCATGACGTAGAAACCGGATTCGACACTGAAAAGGTTTCGAGAATATCACTTGTCGATCTGGCGGGTTCTGAAAGAGCAACATCTACTGGTGCAACGGGAGCTAGGTTAAAAGAAGGTGCGGAGATTAACAGGTCGTTAAGTACGCTTGGTCGAGTTATAGCTGCGCTAGCGGATTTAAGCTCTGGAGGGAAGAAAAAGGGTGCGCTGGTACCGTACCGTGATTCGGTGCTTACATGGTTATTAAAGGACTCCCTGGGCGGGAATAGCATGACCGCTATGATTGCGGCTATCTCACCTGCGGATATAAATTGGGATGAAACCCTATCAACACTCCGATACGCCGATTCAGCGAAGAGAATCAAGAACCACGCTGTGGTTAACGAAGATCCGAATGCCCGAATGATTAGAGAGCTGAAAGAGGAACTTGCACAGTTACGGCAAAAGCTTTCTGGCGGTGGTGGAGCGGAAGAAGAGAAATACGACGCTTCTGTGCCGTTGGAAAAGCAGATTGTAACGATTACTTCGACCGATGGGAGTGTGCGGAAAGTATCGAAAGCAGAGATTGCAGAGCAGTTGGGTGCAAGTGAGAAACTGCTTAAGGAGGTGAATCAGACATGGGAAGAGAAATTGGAGATGACGCAGCAGATTCAGAAGGAGAGAGAAGCGGCGTTGGAGGAGTTGGGGATTAGTATTGAAAAGGACTTTATTGGGATGAGTATGCCGAAGAGAATACCGCATTTAGTAAATTTAAGGTGAGGAACAAGAAACCCTGGAAGTACCCATGTGGTATCTCCATGTACACCCGTCTACGGGTTCCACAGAACAAACGTCATAAAACTAACCAATCAAACCCCACAGCGACGACCCCCTCCTCGCCGAATGTCTCGTCTACAACATCAAGGCTGGCGACACCACAGTCGGCAACGTAGAATCACCCACCACAACCGCGCAAATAAAACTCAACGGCTCCAAAATCCTCCCGGACCACTGTCGTTTCGAAAACGTCAACGATGTCGTAACCTTGATTCCCAACGAAGGCGCTGCAGTTATGGTCAACGGTTTACGTATCGAAGGTCCCAAACGGTTAAGAACAGGGTACAGAGTCATTCTCGGAGATTTCCACATTTTTCGATTCAACCACCCTAATGAAGCCCGTGCCGAACGGGATAAATTACATCGTCAAAGTCTTGCGGGAACGATAGCGGAACACAGGCATACGGGCAGCAACGGCGGTTTCATGGAAGGAGGACCCGGTTCCGATGCGGAGAGTAGTAGGCCTGATTCTCCGGCCTTGGTACCACCTACTAACAAGGAAATCGACTGGTCGTTTGCGCAGAGGGAAGCGTTGATGGCGCAAGGGTTGGATCCGATTAAAATTAATGGGATGAGTGATGAAGAGCTAAACGCGCTTTTGCAAGGGGTGCAGAAGGCGTATAATTTGAGGAAGGGGAAGGTTGATGATGATGATTTAGAGTCTGTGGCGAGTTTTTCGGCAGGGACTGCGGGCGGGGATAGTAGACGGGAGAGGTATACGAGTAATGGGACTATCGACAATTTCTCATTGGATACGAGTTTGACGGTTCCTGGGACGCCGCAGAGGGACGAGGAAGAAGAGAGGGTTAGGGTTTTGAGGGAAGAATTGCAGGTGCAACTTGAAGCGCAGAAGGAGTTTCAAGAACGATTAAAAGTTGCAGAGGAGACGCATGTGGAGGTTGAGGAGATTAAAGCGCAAAAGGTGAAGATGGAGGAGGAACTTAAGGCTGCTGAGAGACGGTTGGAAGATCAAAAGAAGGAGTATGAGAGACGACATCAAGAGATGGAAATGAAACTTGAAGAGATGGCGCTTTCACCGCAGGTTAGGAGTCGTGCTGTTTCTCCGACACCACCACGACAGAGTACACCCGCTGCGAACGATTTACTTTCAAAACGACAGAAGAACCTAGCGAGGGCGGCGACACAGCTTTGGAGACGGAGTAATTACGTCCGAATGGCGGAGAGTGTGCTGCAATACGCTGCGACGTTGAAGGAGGCCCAAATCATGAGCAACGAGATGGAGAAGCGGGTATTCTTCCAGTTTACGGTTGTGGATGTTGGACATACTTCGGTTTCTACGTACGACTTACTCATCAACGGAGTCAACGCCGACGACGACGAAGCGTTGGAAATGGCGCCGAAGCCGTGTGTGGCGGTTAGGGCTATGGATTTTAATAGGAATTTGATCCATCTCTGGTCGTTGGAGAAGTTGCAACATCGGATACGACAGATGAAGCAGATTTATCAGTACCTTTCACGGCCGGATTACCTTTCGCACGTACAGGGGAATGATCCGTTCAGCGAGCCGATACTACCGGATTATACGTTACTTGGAGATTCAGATGTCCCCCTTGCAGCGATATTTCAATCGAAACGGCAACAGTTGGATTTGGAGGTCATATCACCACACACTTGCAGCGTTATCGGGATTGTTAAAGTTACATTGGAACCATCTACCGTCGAAGTTCCGAAGGGGAATATCGGATTCAACGTTGTTATTCATCAACTCCTTGGTATTTCAGAACGGGAGGGGACAGATATTCATGCGCAGTTGTTTTTACCATGGTTGAGCAATGCGCCTGCTACTGCTCCTGTTAGGGGGTTTGATGAAGGACCTGTGAATTTTGAGAGTACGCATGTGCTTACTGCTCCGCTGAGCGCGAGGATTAAAGGTGCCATGTTGAGGGTTGGGATATTCGGGAAGGTTACGGGGATGCATTTGGAACGACTTATGAGTTGGGATGAAATGAGAGATCAGCCGGAGATGGAGAGGAAGGGGATGAGGTTACATGAAAATGAGTTTTATACGGAAGAAAAACATGATGTGTTTGCGAGATGTCAGGTTTTGGAGTTGCAGGAGAGTGGGGAGTATACGCCTGCGGAGGTATTGCAGATTAGTGAGAGTGACCAGGGGAGCTTTCAGTTACACCATGGAGTTCAGCGACGGGTCCAGGTGTGGATGTCGCATAGTTCGGGGGAAATGCTGCCGCTTAAGGATATTTCTAGGGTGGTGGTTAAGGATGTTTGCCTGGTTGGGGAGGATGGACAGGCTAGAGAGGCGAGTTCGACGAAGGAGGTTGAGTTGAGGATTGTGAAGGGTCCCAGTGTTAAAAAGGGACAGGATGGGAATTGGGGGATTGGAGTTGTTGCGCAGTGGGATAGTAGTGCACATAACTCCGTGCTGTTGGATCGAATGACTGCGCCGAAGTATCGGGTTCAAGTTACCATTTGTTGGGAACTTGTGAGCGAAAGGCTTGCGGAAACGACGGTGTTCAGTCATAAGGCTTGCTTGGAGATTCGATCGAGGCTGGTTAGGAGTCCGTCGAAGTTTATGCAAATGATCAGTGCTACGAGGACGGTTCATGCGGTTGTGGGAATGTTTCAGGTTACGGTTAAACCCCAGGTTTCGAGGAGGGCGGGTGATCTTTGGAGGATGAATTCTAGTCAGAGGTATGTGAAGGGGGAAGAGGTGTTGAGGGGGTGGACTCCTAGGGGGATATCGATAATTAAGGATTATCTTGCGGCGAGGAGGAGGAGGATGAGGGTTGCGGAAGTGGAGGCCGTGAAGCCGTTTTTGAAGGCAGAGGATTTGAAGGTTGGAAAACCTACGCCGGCTTCGACAGCTTCGACAAATGGACATGTTGAAGGGGAGGAAGCAGAAGAGGAAATAACGGAAGAGAAGAAGGCTATTTTGCAGAAGTTTTTGAAGATATGGCCAAGAGATGGAGATCCTTTTGATAGGATTTTATCGAAGCAGAATATCGAACCTCCTCAGGATGGAGCGCCGGTGGTTGCGAATGAGCAGCAACCCGCAGCAGAGTCTGAGCCGCCGAAGTTGGTGGCTGAGGCTCTGCATATCCCGAAGAAGTGAGTAAATCTTTACTCTCCTTTTGTCATAAAGATTATATGGATGCTAACATGGACATTGAATAGCCCCAAACTCCAACGCTCAGGCTACGTCTTTCGCCCCAACGACGCCACCAAGAAATGGGACAGACAATACCTTGAACTCCGAAAGCCGTACTTACACATCCACAACGGGAGTACCGGTGAAGAACTCATGGCCGTTAACCTTTCAGATTGCACGTTGGATTATGAGCCTGCAAACGGAATGGGCGAATTAATGGCTAAGGAACACGTGTTTGCGATTTATGCGCCGCAGAGTAGTTATAGATTTGCGACGAGGACGGAGAAGGAGAAGATGGATTGGATTGTGGCTATTGACAATAGCTACTTTGCTGATTTGCAAGGTGGCGCGGGAGGTGGAGGAAGGGACCGGTGACTAGCCGTGCGGACGGGGTTAAAGAATCCCCGGGGACCGTTGGGGAGTTGGGCGGGGTTGTTCGCGGTGATACTGTGATTCGCCGCGAGGTTTCGAGCGATCGAGGCTAGGTCGAGACTGGTGTACGAGACGAGACCAGTCAAGTGGGTTTTTGCGAGGAACAAAGAAGGAAGGGGAGGGTGGAAATTGTATATTTTGTATGAAATTGGGGGTTTACCTTTCCTTTTGGTCTTTTGGGGATCGGGCGGTTAATGGCTGTTACGGCGAGATGATTTCTCTCTCTCTCTTTACCGTCACTCTTTTACGAATATGGTCCTTGGGTTTTTCTTTTGGGATTTTTTTCTGAAAAAAAGGATTATTATGAGCTCTGTGATGAAAAAAGAATACCCTGTTTTAGTGTTTAGTTGACTTTTGTTACTTCTTCCTTTT
Source organism: Arthrobotrys megalospora (assembly GCA_036971655.1). NCBI lineage: Eukaryota > Fungi > Ascomycota > Orbiliomycetes > Orbiliales > Orbiliaceae > Arthrobotrys > Arthrobotrys megalospora. The sequence continues at coordinate 2,130,311 of JAVHJN010000003.1, read as the reverse complement.
TCTTCATTTAGATGTATCTATTAGCTAGAGCCCTTTTTTTATATATCTCACGAGATTATGTTCTACATTTTCTTTTTGGCTCTATAGAGGGGGTCTTTGTTTAGAGGGGGTAGAAATGGATTGCTTGATTCGATTCGATTCTAACTATAGAACTATACATCCGTGATATTTGAAGTTATACTGCGTTGAGAGCGTGATATAATTTTGCTCAAGTTATAATTATTCCGGCGCCGAGAAGGTTAATAGCCAGCTGACCTGCAATTTATTTTCCTGTCCGAATTCCCAACCGAACAAAACGGTTATCGGCGCCTCAGCAAATAATATCCGCCCTTCATCGAGATTTTTAATATCTTAATCAAGCCTTTTTTTTTCTTCGAATTCCTCCCTTCTCTCCCTTTCCTTCCTCCGTTTTCTTTCAAAGCTTCTTTTGTTTTATTATTCTAAGAGATAAGGGATAAGTGATCATGATCACGTCTTCTTATCTGTGGACACATATCCGATCAGAGACGACGACGACTTCTTTGATCGATATCCGAAGAGTTTACCGCGATACGTTTATTTATCCGCCTCGATGACGTCGCGTGAGAAGGGTGATAAGGTATCTACCTTCCTTTCTTTTCCCCGAAAATAAAATTGTACTCTTTTATATAAAAGACTTATCTAACTTTCAAGTTATTTAAACTCAACAGCGAAGTAGCTCGAGTAAAACGCCCATTATAGCTGGTGCGGTAGCTGGTGTCGTTTCACGGTATGTCATTAAGTTTACCCTTCCGCGCGCTCCTGTAATATAGCTAGCTAACTACTAGTTGAAATATTATATATAGCTTCTGCATCGCTCCTCTCGACGTTGTTAAGATTCGACTACAATTGCAGCCGAAACTGTTAGCTTCCAATGCCGCTTTAGGAAGCGGTAATGGTGCGGCAGCGGCAGCACCGTTGGGAACCGTTTACAATGGTATCTACGGGACTATGAAGACTATAGTCAAGGAGGAAGGAATAACTGTATGCCCTCCTCTTCCCCATAACATACCTTCCCTTTTGATACTAAATGTGCTAAAAATTGATTCGTTTTAGGCCCTCTGGAAAGGCAACATCCCCGCCGAACTCCTCTACCTAACCTACGGCGCCGCCCAATTCTTCATCTACGCACAAGCACAATCATTCCTCTCCTCCACACCCTTCACATCCTCCCTCCCACCAACCTTCATAAACACTCTATCAGGCGGAATAGCCGGCGGCCTTGCCACATCGGTTACCTACCCATTCGACTTACTCCGTACCCGCTTCGCTGCCTCAAAGGGTGGGAAAGAAGGAAGAGTTTATAGCAGTATTAACGCCGCTGTCCGTGGTATCTGGCGCGACGAAGGGTTTCGTGGGTTTTACAGAGGCGGCGGTGCGGCGGTGGTACAGATTGTTCCGTATATGGGATTATTCTTTGGAAGTTATGAAGGTGTAAAAGCTGGTTTACAACAACTCCTCAGTCCCGTTGAATTTCTTCCAAATAGTAATTATCATCCGGTGTTAGCGGGGTTATTGAGTATATTCTCAGGAAGTGGGGGCGGGGTAGACGCGATATCGGGTGTTTTGGGAGGGATTATTGCGAAAACTGGGGTGTTTCCGCTTGATACTATTAGAAAGAGGTTACAGGTTCAGGGGCCGACGAGGGGGAGGTATGTACACGGTGATATTCCGGTTTATGAGGGGGTTATAAGGTGTGGGAGGGAGGTGGTGAGGAGGGAAGGGTGGAGGGGGCTTTATAGAGGGTTGACGGTTAGTTTGGTAAAGGCGGCGCCGGCGAGTGCGGTTACTATGTGGACTTATGGGAGGACGGTGGAGATTGTTGGGTGGTTTGAAGGGAGGGAGGGGTGATTATTTTAGATGTGCTAGACATTAGATATACCTAGATACCAGGTAGATAAGATGGTATTAGAGTGAGGAGGATAGATGAATGGATCATCAACGGGGGCCTGAGGATTATATTAGTTTAATCCAGCAAAAGCGCTGGAATCTCTTCAAGAGGGCTTTATTCATGTACAAAGGGGTGTGTATCCAAAAAAAAAAAAGGAAAAAGTAAGACGAGGCTGTAATGTCTAGGAAAGCAAGAAAAAAGTCTTAGGCCGACGACTTGGAATCCGAAATCTTAGTCTTGCCCAGTATGTCTGCCAAATCATCCACGTTCTTGTCCTTCTCTTGTGGGACGTTTGCTGCTTCTGCCTCATCGGCTTCCTTGATGATTCTCTCCCTCGCTTCCTCCTTCTCCTCCTCCTCTTCTTCCTCTTCTTCTTCTTCCTCCTCCTCCTCGTCATCACTGGGTTCCTCCATCTCATCTAGTTCGTCTAGTTCGCCCAACCCTCTATCCTCAAAGATATCCCGAATCTCATTAACCAGATCATCCTCCTCCGAAAAGCAATTCCCATTCAGCTCCAACAACTCCAACTTCTCAAGCACCTTAACCGCCCCCTTCAAATCCTTCAATCCCTTCCGATTAATCTCATTAAACTGCAACCTCAAAACCTTCAAGTCTTTATTCTTCCCTTCTTCCAGCTTCGCAGCTAGCGCCCTCGCACCTTTCGCTCCGAGAAGAACTTCCCCAACACCTAATTCCTTAATAACCGCCCACGCACCAACAACGGAAGCCAGCGCTTTTGCTCCCTTGAATGTAAACGTATTATCCTGAAGATCGAGGATTTCGAGTTTTGTACAGTGTACGAGACCCTTGGTGAGTAATTGCGTAATACCCTCCGGTCGAATCCCGTTCTGTACCATTCTAACAACCTTAATACCCGTATGAGCCGCATAGGCACGTGCCCAAGCTTCCATACTCCCATTTTCGAGTCGATTTCTACCACAGACGATGGTTTCTAATCTAGGGTGTGAAGCTGATTTCTTGGATGCTAGAGTGGTTAGGGCGTTTGCGATTGCGGTACCGCAGAAGGGACCTAGGCCGTTGTTGTTGAGGATTAGATGTTGGAGGGGTAGATGGGAGGAGAGGAAGGCGACGAGTTGGGGTTCCATGCGTTTTCCGAAGGCGTTGTCGGAGAGGTTTATGGTTGTGAGGTTTTGGTGGGGGAGGAGGGAGGGGAGGAGGGCGTCTAGAGATTGGGGGATTTCGTCGATTGTGCGGCTGGTGTAGATGTCTGCTAGGTTGGCGGTCTGTTCGTTCGATCGAAGATTATCGTAATGATTAGTATAGGAGTTACAAGGATATTGAAGCTGGGTAGGAGCGTACTTTTAGCTTCGACTTGGTCTTGAGGACCTCTGCGAGGGTTTGGGAGGCTTCGATGCCGATGGTATTGCCCTGCAGGACAAATTCTTCAACGTCATTGTTGGTGATGAGATCCTTGAGGTGGGGCTCGATGTCGGCTTTGGAATCGAGCTTGAGAGCTTTGTTCTCCAGCGAGAACGTGGTAGCCATGGTGGGTTTGTATTTGAAGATGGATAGATTGGAGATGATAGGTAGGTAGGTAGTTAGTCAGTTGGTAGTAGTGGTAAGTGACTGTCGTGCGATGGTGATGATGGTGGTGAGAAGGAGGAGAGATGGTGGGTGGTGGTGGTGGGGAGGAGAGGGAGAGGAGAGCTGGGGTGGCCCCCACCAAACGGCCCTGCGAAAAAATTAGCTTATCCTTCGCAGAGCTGCTGCCACCAACTAACAGACTGGCAGGGGTCCCCGGCTCGACGGACTAGCATTCTCACGCCAGCCGATTAGAAATCGCGACTTCTTCACTTGAATTCTTCACTACAATCATATCTTATACTCTACTATACTATACTACAGCGGCATACCGAGTACATCCACAATGCTCGACTTCCTCTTCGGCTCAAAACCTCGTACGTATTTCCCCATCTCAATGTTAATCTACAATATACTAATTGTTCGTGAAAATAGAACCGGCCGCTGCCGACAAGGACAAGCCGAAGCCCTGCTGCGTCTGCAAGCCCGAAAAGTCCGCCCGAGACGAGTGCATGCTCAAGTCCGTCACCGACAGCCCGGAAGTCGAGTGCAAGGATCTCATCAAGACCTATAAAGCCTGCATGGAAGGTTTTGGCTTCAAAGTCTAGATCCCTTTTTACATCTTGCAGCTTGCATCGATGTATTTTGTCCATATTGTTGGGAGGTGTATATACGGTGGTTACGAGGCGGTGGTGAAGCGCCGGTGGTCATGAGGGTAGTACTAGTGGTGGTTATCAGGGGGGGGGGGTATCGGTGGATTGTACATATTGACTGCATTTTCTGGAGTTTCATTCACGGATGGGATAGAAAAATTACCGCTTGTATGATAATAGAGGATATAAAAGGCCTACCCTCGCCACTCTCAAATATTGTTTCAATTGCAATTCATTTAATTGTCAATGATATCATTCATGATCCCTCCATTCATTATTACGCCGCCTACTTGAAAAAAAAAGTACATGCATGCAATGGGGGGTATCTTCTATAAAATATCAACACTCCACCGGATTGAAAAAGTTTCCGGCAAAGTCGAAAAAGGATAGCATGTTGTAAGTAGTCGGGAGAGGCAAAATGGACAGATGCAAATTAGTATGTAGAATCAGGCCATCTCATCCAAACTCGACTTCTTCAGCTCCAACTCGGCTGTGAGCCCGTCAATAACGTTCTGGATCCTCTGTCGGACAAGATTATTCTGCATCCCATCCCTTTCTCTCGTCTTCACCGTGATAGCTCGTTCTAGATCTGCTATCTCTTCCTTCAGTTGTATCTTTTCGGCCGACATACCCGGATCAATATCCATGGCATCACCGTCGTTATCTTCGTCGTCGTCCTCGTCGTCCTCGTCTTCATCACTTGATATTGACGCTGGTGCATGCTTATTCGTCTCTGGTGGCGCATGCTCCGTGTCGTCCATCATAGCTTCCGCCAGTTCTCCCTCAAAGTCCATTAAATCGAGGGCGTGTTCGTCTCCTTCCTCCTCCTCTTCCTCCTCTTCTTCATATGCCATATCCACCTCTCCATCCGCATCCTCCTCTCCCATCTCATAACCCATCATATTTCGCTCCGCCTTTTCGTCCGCCTCGCGTGTCAAATCTGCCTCGGTCAATAGTTCGTAGTCGGCGGCTTCGCAATCTGCGTCAGCGGCAAGGAGCTTGTCCACCGCTTCTTCGACCTTATCCATATTACGGTTAACGGCTCGCTTGCGAAACCTTCTCCTTCGAGCCCAGTGCATCGGCGGCGTGATTCCGTGCGGATAGTTAATCAACGAATTCGGAACGGCGTTAGATAGCGTCTGGTCCTCAAATATCAACCTCTCACCGACGAGCAGCATTTGTGATATATCCGCCGTTTTAAATATATTCTTCCCTTTATCGATTGTTTTGTTGCTTTCGATGATACATGGTAAATCTACCAGTGTCGCCGAGTATATTTTCCCACGGACGCTGACGATAGCTCGTCTTTCGTCTTTGAATTTGAACCAGACCTCGGACGATTTGCCGAATTCTTTCTTCTCGATTTCGGAGCGGAGGTATTCACAATCTTCGCCCGGAGGCATGCGCAGGATGAATTGTTCTTCAATCACCGGGTCTTCCTCCCGGTCTTCAGCCTCAGAATCGTATCCATATCCTATCGGCACCGATCTACGGGTCGTTGTGGGACGTGAGGCGTTAGACTTTAGTTTGATGATGGGGGTTTTGGGAGTTTGGCTCTTTGGAGTTTCGGCAGCGGCGGACTTGAGGCCTGAGAAGCTGGCCTTTAAGCGGATTTTGGGCACGCTTGGAGTAGCTGCTGTTGTGTCGGCTGAGGCGGGGGTGCCGAGTTTTGTTTGGAGTGGAGGAAGGTTGGATAGCCCCGCCGGACGCGAGGAGGGGGTGGGTGTTATTATCGGAGCGGGTGTCACGGCTTGAGCGGAGAGGGTGGCAGCCGCTTTGGCGGTACCTGGGGTTTGAGGTACGGTGGCATTATCCTTGGCGGCGTTTTTGAGAGTATTAACGTTGAACTTGATTTTTATACCAGAGCCGGCGGGTTTAGGTGTAGCGAGTGTGATTGAGGGGCCTATCGGTGTCTGAACGGCCTCTGGAGCTGCCGGAGTGGCTTGCTGCTTCTTGGATCTCTTCGACTCTTTGGGTTTAGGCGTCGCTGTCTCCTTTGGCGGTTCCTTCGGCTCGGCCGCCTTCTTAGATTTCTTCTCCTTCTTGGGTTTTTCAGGTTTGGGAGCAGTAGCGGCCGAGGCGGTTTCCTTTTCCTTGAAGTCTGCGAGCCTGTACGGGGCGATCCTCAGAACGACGACTTTCGATGGTTTCGATCTGTCGGGAGGCATCTTGATGATTATGATTGATGTATAGATATAGAAGGTGGTGATTGAGGCTGGGAGATGGGATGGATTGATCTCGGTGGTGGTGGTGATAGCGGCGACCCGGCCGAGGAATGCGGTTGGAAGTGGGAGGGAGCTTGTTATATATATAGTAGTAGCAGCATGGACAGGATCCCATCCAGCAATCGGCGTGATTCCTGGCAGACAAAGTTAGTACCGCTGTCCTGAACGGAAGCCCGAACGACATACCTTAGATGATTAGGGACATTATATACTGTCTGAGGAAGACTGAGGGTGGAGAGAGGCGATGGGGCTAAGTCGCGATGATGGAAGTGGTTGGTGGTTGATGTATTGAATTGAATTGGATTGGATCGAGTTGAGGGCTAAGAGAAGCTGTCTGTCGCGTTTGGATGTCTTGGCGCTTTTCTTCAGGACTGCTCACATCCAACACCAAACAGCCTCATCGTCTTCATCAACTTCATCATTCATCATTCATCAATCTCCATCGTTGTATTGTACGCTCTCCAAACGACACTCGATCTTAGTAGCCACGATACTAGAATACTCTACACCAGTCGCTACATCATATTGCTCCCTCTTCCTCTTATTCACTCTTCAATTCACATCGATCATGGCCTTCGTTAGGTCGTGACATACCGGCTAAACACACCTATCGAGATACCACCGGCATCGATTGCACGGTATATATCATCGCCATCATGGATACCCAAGAACAATTCTACTTCTCCCTGCTCCGCATCTCGACGGCCCAGATGCTCCGTCATGCCGGTCTAGCTGGCTCGCGACCCTCCGTCCTCGATTCCCTCACAGGTACCTCCATCTTCTCCTCTTCTCATCGCATCACCACGCCTCTTATCCGGAGACCAATCTCAAAACTAACATTAACAAATCATCCATAGACATGACAGCTCGCTACCTCACCCTCCTCGGCACCACCGCCCGTGCAGTATCCGAATCTTCAAATCGCACAACCACCGAGCTAACCGACGTCCTCTGCGCAATGGAACACCTAGGCCTCCTCCGTCCTCTTACACTTTACCATCCCGATCTAGACGACACAAGAGCAATTGACGGCTTCATATCCTGGGCGAAAAGTCCCGAAGTCGAGGAATTACGAAAGCTAGCAGGTGTGGTTACTGTTGAAGTAGACGAGAACGCAGAGGAGGATGTAAACGCGGTTGTACCAGATACAAGTGCTGCAGCTGCTAGTGCGACAACTGGCGGTGTAAATGGAACCAATGGTTCAACGAATACAGCGACGGGAGCCAAGAGAGCTGAGAAGTCAAAGGAGCTGGAGACCGACATTCCTATTAAGCGTGAGATTGTTGACGATCAACCTACTCCGATGATGATGGATATCGACGGTGTGCCATTAGATGATGTAGTGGCTACGCCGGGCCCAGGCAGAGGTGGCAGTGGGCCTAGGGATACAGAGCCACCTGGAGATGGAGTCGAAGAAGGAGGAAAGGGTAGGGTTCAGATTAAGCAGGTGGATTGGTTCACATCGTTAAAGATGAAGGAAGATACAGCGAGGTTTAAAGGAACGGTTCTCGGGAAACACGTGGAAAAGAAGGTAGTTGTGGAAGGCGGGGATAGTGTGGACGTTGAGCTACCGGGGTTGTCATAGCGCGACGATTTCCGCGTAATATTCTCTTCCGGGAGGCGTAAACGTAGGCTGGCTCAGCGTGAGAAGATCTAGCTTCGGAAGAACACGCCTAGGAAGTGTGAGGATGAGTTTGTGAAGAATCAAGTTGGGCGTTTCAAGGTCATGGGATAACTAATGGGGTTTTGGCGTTCGGTGCAGGGCTCGTAAATTCGAGTATTCTAGCTAGTAAATAGTAATGCAGTTCGCATAATAGTTCTGTGTATTTGTAGATACCTCGATTGAATATTCTTAGTTACGACTAGATTTTGAAGCTGTTCGGTAGAACCTTCGCATTGAAGCTTCAGTTAATTGTAAGGTGCAGTTTATTCCAACCTCACCCAACGCATTTAACAACTTCGCCATTAACCTTCTCACGAAATATCAAGATCGAACTCAATGCGTTAGAACGGACGACTCGTTCACAATTAAAAGGCTGGAAGGTTCTTCCTCGCAGCTGCGATACCTTTAGTTCTAGATCTAGTACCCCGTGCTCACCTAAAGCTCCAACAGCCTTGTGCCCGTTCTCTCCCAAGACGCAGTTGACAGGTCCCACACAAGTACCACCGCTAAGTGTTGGCGAAGAGGTTGACAAATAGCAACCTCTCAAGAAAGGATTATATTGCCCAAAGTAGCGACCTCCCAAGCTTCGAGCCCGGCCTTGGGGCCTCGCACAGGATCAGTTTACTCACCTAGGTACGAGTTGGTTGAACGATACCAAGTCAATCTCAGGTCTCGGCTCCTCGAGAAATGCCCAACGGAGCTTACGTACCATGGAGGAGCAGCCTGTTGCAAATACAATATCGATTTCCCTTTCGATGTTGGAATGTTGACCAAAACCCACCCGCCGCGGGTGTGCATCACGACAAGTCACCTTTTATATTGACTCGGTTGGACCCCAAGACTTCTTGCCGAGATAGTTAAGAAATCTATCTGACACCACCGTGTGTGGTCTGACGTCCTTTCCTGTTCCTGTCCTGGGCCATGCCGGCAAGGGTCAGAAAAGTATTTGGAAGGTTATATATATACTAGCGGGCAACTCCACTCGTTTTCGCTCGTATTAGAATATTTTTCTTCTATTGTTTCTTTCCCCTGGCGCCTAAGGCTGGCAGGTTTTTGGAATTAATATCTTGGTCTCTTTTCTCGTCGTCGGTATCGTCGGTCCCTTGCTGCTCGATTCGGAACTTGCACTTGCAAACGTCGACGATCAAGTTCTACCTACTTGCCTCGGAATAACAGGGGGGTGGAGAACTAAATTCGCCTCTTTCCACTTGCATACTCTGGGACACCTTGTCGTTCGCATTTTGATTCACGCTGACAGCCCTGATCTGATCAATTCTCGTGTTCGGAGTATCTTCAGGCGTCCAGAAACCTGCATTGTCATCCTCATCGGACTGCCGCGCAACTCTCCCTGCGCCTTCATCGACCCTCCCAGGCGAGATAAAAGAAATCTCCGATCGGATCATCTCATCGTGCTGAATTCTGTCGGTGGAAAGTATTCCTGTGTGCTTCCCGGTTCCCCTCGACCTATCAGAAGACAAGAAAAGACCGTTCTCGAAGCTTACCTAGGTATATTGCAATTGCGACTCGACTGCCTGGGATCGACTTATGCGGTGTGTGGGGGAGGAGGTGCGGAAGTAATCGAAAGTGGTGCAAGAAAATAACCCCACCATCGCATAAACCCTTGGTGAGATTGCTGCGCGACCCATCAGTGTTTCTCGCACAGCACGTCCCGCTGCCGCCGTGCAAGCCTCTCGCGAGGCTAGGCTAGGTAGCTACTCTCCTAGATGTCGTCCATACCACCAAACCAACCTTATTCCCAGAATCCATTTGGGGGTCATGGTCAGCAACAATTGCCCCCCAATCAGCAACTACAGCAGTACTATCAACAGAGGTCGAGGACCCCAAGTGTTCCCAATGCAGGACCCTCAAATCTCGTGAACCAAGGGCACTCTCCAGGCCAATTTCAAGCTCTTCCTCAGGACTACGGCCAAGGGTTGACGCCACCGCCCCAAGGGCAAGGAAATGGTGAGGAATCATGAAATATTTATATCGTCTTCCTTTTTTACCGTTTTAAATACACGCACAAACCTGGCACCTACATGGGAAGTGCCGCAATGCGCATTGCATTTTATTGATTAACTTCGACCCCGCTGACACACGTTACGCCTGTTCGCCGCCCTACATGTACCACTGTGCTTTTTCGTGTGTACCCTCGCTGAGGATTGACATGGGCATCGAACGGGCTTGGGACGCCCCGCGAGCAATAAGAACCTGTGGGATTATCCTGTCGGTTGCTCCGTCGCTTCTCCCATAACGTTTTTTCCTCCCCGTTTCCCGTTTCCTTAAATTCCATTTCATCAAATGTTTCGATCCTAGTCTCCTACCTCGTCTCGTTATCCCCACGAGTTTATATACAATCCCAAATCTACTTTTTTTTTTCGGACTGCACGCGGACCGTAATTCGAGATCGATAACGAAATCGAATTTCTGTTTACGCCCATGATTTGATTGAATTATTTCATCATCTAGCTTCCCTTTCATTTCATTCCCTTCTAAGCTGTCGTCTTTTGGAATCTTTCTTTCTTTCACCCCACCTGGAATTGTAGCCCGCAAAGCATGGCGTTCAACAACAACTACATCGGCAGCCCGAATAGTGTACTGACACCGCCTGAATCTCTGCCGGACAATGCAGGAAGAGACGACCAACTTTCGGATGACCCGTCAAAGCTAAGTGGGTTCTTTAAGAACATAAGCTTCGGAAATCGGACGACTAAAGGTATGTGATTTCATCTTGCATATTATGGATGCATCTTGCCTTTTACCCTACCCCAGCCTGGCTGTTATTGAAGTTCTGCAGCACTACATGATCCTGAGTTATTCCGCTCCATGTCGCTGGTGCTCTTGGTGTTTCTGTACCAGAAAGAACAGACCCATTTGTTTCTTGCCAGATTGTTCTTGTTTGTCCTTGTTGGAATTTCCAATTCGTCTTGGTTGGTGGTTTCAACTTCAGCTGCTCGATATAACCACTGGAGGGGTGTTTTCCAAATCATCGGGCTCTTAGCTCGAGGTCGGGACCTCAAACGGGCAGAGTGATTTGGAATTAGCGAGCTGTTCCCACACTTGCGGCGAACCCGCCCAGGCAAACAAGACAAATCTTGATCTCGCTGCCCAGACCCTAGCCGAATGGTTCCTTTCGAAGGGACGTTGGCTTGGGCCGACACGAGCTGAATTTGATAAGCTCTTACGACTACTCACTCGACTGCTATACCCGTCTCCACATGTTACTGCCCCATCTGATATCTCGATCTCGCCTTTTTGTTTCAGAATTTCCAATCTTTCTGGTCGGATCCAGTTGTATTAAAGTAATGCTAACGTTGGATCGAATCCCTCAGATGGTCAACCCGCCAAGCGACGTGGACCCAAGCCGGACTCCAAGCCCGCCCAAACTCGACGCCAGGTATTTGATATTCCTTTCCTTTTTGCTATGAAGTGGTTTTCTTTTCGCCCCCAGTCGCAGATCGGAAAACTTGTCCCCATTCTGGTATCTGCATCAGACGTGCAGGAAGTTTGAAGCTTGCGCTTGCATGGTTTACCATTTTTTGTGGCTTTCGCCGCTATTATCGTATTGTTATTTGCGTCTAGTGCGATAATGTCCCAGACGAGCCTCTTAACGCGGCATTTGTTATTTGGGGAGACATTATTGTTCATAAGCAATTTGTCAAAACCGACATGTTGCAATTCATTTTCGATCTGCGACCATGCACGGGATCCGGAGGGGCCCTTTCCCTCCCCCCTTCCCACATCTTTGGTGGCGTTTCTTGGATATGCTCAATGGTATTTGAGTATAATGCTATTATGACACAAGGCTAACATAGTTATTGTTGGTGCGTGATATCAGGAACTTAATAGGTATATAGGCCCCTTCACCTTCATCCGATGGTAGATGCACCTTCAACCTCACCACATTCCAAGAGTGTCTGCCTTGACTTGGTTTCTGCATATAGAAGCAGCTTACTTCGTACTTACTCTTGGGTCTTCCCTCACTTACACATTTCAGCCCTTCCCATTAATCATCCAATCAATCCACACCAACCCTGTTCCTTCGTTTTGTTCTAGAACAATCCCATTATACATCTTCTTTCAAGGAAGGCATCATAGGCTAACCTTACCACCTCTCGTTACTTTCTTCTTCTTTTACTCTAATTATAGACAAGCTCAGCGAACCCACCGCGAACGCAAAGAAGCTTACCTCAGACAACTCGAGTCCGAGATCACCCGCCTGCGTGAAGCATTCTCCATCGTCACCAAGGAGAAAAGCAGCTTAACAAACGAAAACGCGGAGCTCAAGAAATACCTAGCACTCCACGGTCTCACTTGGCCGCCGGATCCATCTACCGATCCAACTTCTGCTTTAGCTCCAGCGCCTATCCCGCCTCCTCCTCCTGTTCCGTTGGGATCAATGCCTGGAATTCCGGCATCGTTGGTGGGTGCTCAACCGTTGTCACAGTTGGTGACATCGCCGCCCACAGGGCCCAGTTTCGCCTCTCCTACTGGACAATATGGTCAATCGGCGTCGTCGGCACTTACCACCTCGCCGAATGTAGCCGGCGCATTCGATGCTATTGGTATTGACTTCGTGCTTGCGTATGTCCCCCTACACCTGTCTTCACCAATAAATACTTTCCTATAGAAGTTATACTAATAGTGCAAGAGACATTTAGATTGGAGCGACCCTGCATGGAGCATATCCAGAAACTTGTCCACGACTCACTAGAAGACCCTAATGGCACTGCCATCAGTGGCCACGCCTTGATGGCGTCGTGTCCACCGGAGTCTCACATGTTGGATAATCCAGATATAGATTGGGGGTCTAGGACATATGATTTACAACCTAGCGAGTTGAACATGTTGTTGAATTTTTCGCCGAAGTTGGGGATTTCGGGAGAGGTTACACCTATCAAGTAAGGCACCTTTCTGCGAGTGGGCACATGGCCCCCTATAGAAAGGCGGTTGGCTAATAGTGGTTTACATTGTAGTGCTTGGGCGATCATTCAATCGCATCCAAACTTTTTGCAGTTGACAAGACACGACTTTGCGGCTATTAAGAACGAGTTGGTGCCGAAGGTTAAGTGCTACGGGTAAGTTTCTCCTATTCGAAAAGACATCCTATTATCCTGAAGAATTACATTAACATGTTTGTGACTATAGATTTGGCGCTGTCTTGGAAGAGTATATGGTTGAAGATGCTCTAGATGCAGTTTTCGCAGCGAAATATGCACTTGCAAACCAGAGAATCAATAACTCGCACTATAGCTTCTAAATTACTGCTATTCAAGGAATCTGGATCTAGACTTTCTAGAGTGTGGTGGATGTCTCTTTTTTTTTCATTTCTTTTCATTTCTTTAACTTCATTTTTTAATTTTCCTTTTTTATATAAATAGCCATTCATTTTTCTCAGATGACATTTTGATGACTTTAGCGGATAATTAAATATCAAACATCTTTCATTCATGGATACATACAACTTTGCCTCCGATTGACTTGAGTGTGGATATTGAGAAGCCGATGCACAGCTGGTGTTCGGCAATCGCCAAGAAATCGAATAAGATTGGATACACATCGCTGGAACTATAAAACGGTTGTTGGTGAGAAACCCAGGTCGAATGCTGACACCACCCGTCTAACACTGCCGCATCAGACATAAGGAATCCCGGGATTATATTTAGCTATAGCTGCTGTGTATATACGTATACATCTTCACCCAGCTTTTTTTCCCCAATGGCAAATAAATAAGAAATAAGAATGAGAGAAAGAAAGAAAAGGGCAGCCGGGAATTGGTAACCGGAATTGGTTGTCAATATTGTACCCCACCAGCCGGCCACCGCCACCCCTCTAGCTCTCTCTCACACAAATATTACACTCTACATGTCTGTGCCCGCTTATATAACCAAGACCCTTTTGTTCCAACGTCGACCCTTTTTTCTACTTCCCCACCAAGCGCAAACCTTTTTCCCTGACCTATCACAACTTGTTCTGTAACATCCCCTGAGCGAGTTTGGCGGCTGACAGTGCAAGCTACATACAAGTTACAAGTTTTACATGATTAAAAGTCTTGGAAAAAGGCGGGATTACGTATAATAAGGCGTTCTTTGGGTCGGCCTTGAGGGGGGTTAATCTTAACTTCTTTCTCTCTCTCTCTCTATTCAACGGTCGCCAGCGTCAGTCAACGGGTTTTTAATAGCTGGACTGTTGCCGCTTCGTTGGTCCCTTTTTGAATTGGAAGTTTAAACTCCAAGTCAGCATTCTAGCATTGATCCTTGAAGGCGCGTTTTTGGTGTGTTCGGAATACAACAGGGTCAACGCGGGTCCTTTTTTTAGAATTATCTACAACCTTCTCGAAAGTTTGAACAATTCGATCTTCAGCCTTCTTTACCATCTTCATTTATATTTAAATTTTTTTTCTTTTTCTTTTTATACTTTCTAAATTTTACTAAAAGAAATAACAATCCCTTTTTTAAAAACAACCACCAAAATGCCCTTCGGCTTCCACAAAAAAGACAAAGAAAAGGACTATGCGGACACCCCAACCCCACCGGGCCCCCAAAACCCCTCCCTCCAGGCCCCCGAATTCCGCATGTTCCGCTCCGACACTACCACTCAAGAAGAAATCTTCCCCCCAAACCATCCAAACCACCCGAACTACAATAACGCCCCATTATCCCCCCAGGACGAAAAACCGCACAAAAAGCGGCTCTCATTCCTCCGTCGCGGATCCTCGAGCGGTGGACCGCAATCGAGTGGGAGTAGCGAACATGTTCCTACCGATTTAATTAGTCCTACGGCGGAAGGGAGTAAAGGTGAACAAGAGGATAAATGGGAGTGGAGGGCTAGTCAATTGGGTCTCGGTGGGGCGGGGAATACGCCGACGAGGGAGAGGAGTCGGAGTCGAAGTTTTAGTGATCAGGGGACTGATCGAGATATTCAGGAGGCTATTAGGTTGCATGAGGCTGGTGGTAGGTCATTTAATAATTCCCCTTAAATATGTCTGCAATCTTCACCGTAAAACTAAATACTAATCATATATGTACCTCAAAGACCTCGAAAACTCAACCAAACTCTTCCGCCAACTCGCCGACCCTCAAGGCGCAAACAACCCTCTTTCCCAAGTCCTCTACGGCCTCGCCCTCCGCCACGGCTGGGGCACCGCCGCCAATTCCGCCGAAGCAATAAAATACCTCCAAGCCGCCGCCGCAAACTCCGCGTCAATAGAACAGGAAGCCCTCCGCGCCGGAATGAAAAAGGGAGGTGCCGCAAAGGGTGAATTGGTACTCGCCATCTTTGAGCTAGGAAACTGTTTTAGACATGGATGGGGTACGGAGAAGGATCCGGTTGCAGCGTTTAATTATTATCAGACTGCGGCGAATTTGGGGGATACGGATGCGATGAATGAGACTGGTTGGTGTTATTTGAATGGGTATGGGTTGAAGAAGAAGGATAAGGTTCGTCATAAATTTCTCATCTTCTGATATTCAATACTTTATTGAAGCGAGTGCAATACGGGCTAACATGTTGGTTTTCTTAAATAGTGGATGGCAGCGAAGTACTACCGCCTCGCCGAGGAGAATGGGAATAAGACAGTAGGTAACTCGTGGATATATAAAGACAAATACGTCAACCCTCCAAAGTAAAAGAGACATCTACGACGACATCATAGCAATCATCGAAGAATCTATATCAACCGATTTGGTCAGCTTGGGACAGAGGGACATCACATCTGGGAGTGTATTAATGGCGCGGAGTATTCTATTAGCAGGTAGTTTAGATCATAGCATCTAAATCTCTATTCTTATAATAATGAGTATTTACTGCTTTTTCCCTGTACCGCTGAATTACATTCTATGAAATTATACAGCCGAACAATCAAAGAAAGAAAGAGAGTACCAAAATTTAAGGCACTAAAGCAACCCCGCCCAATCACTCCACCTTCTTCAACCTTTCCTTCTCCCCTTCCTCTCCATACCCAACCAAATACTCATCCAACAATCCCGCCTCCTCCGCCATTCTATACAGCACCCAAACATACATACACCCAAACGCTCCAAAACACAGCACCACATTCCCCACCACCCAAATATCCGGAAACCGCTCAATGATTCCCTCCGTAACTGTTAACTCCGCTATATGCAACCCTATAGCGCCGGCGTAAACCCCCACATGTAGGATTTTAGCATACAGCGACGACGGTAGCTCGTGTAATGATAGTAACCAAGACCATAACGCTGTTAGGACTGTATACTGCAGTCCCAACCCTTCACGTTTTAATAGCGGCCACATCCTATTACCCAGCACCGTTAGCTTCAAGACTCTTCGAATATGTAGAGAAAGAAAGAGCAAAAAGTACTCACGAAAACATAGCCACATTGTTAGCCCACCCAATCCAACTCAACAAATCTCTATCCAACCCACCCGCAACAACCAACGTCATAGCCACCATAGGCAAAAGCACACTCTTCTCATGAACCTGAAAACTAAACAAGAAGAACCCCCAAGCACACCCTGCAACCCCCCAAGGTAACAACCTCTTCTTCGGCCTCAAAAATAGTAGCAAACAAGGCGGTAATATCGCTAGTATGGTCATTAACAGCGATACCTTCTGCAACGTGGGCGTCGACAATCGTTCTCGGTATTTGAATACGATGTTAGTCGCACACCAAAAGTTTGCAACTTTATCCTCCCAGAGTCCTCGGGCGAAGGGAAATACTCGGTGGACCATCTGTCCTAGTTGTTCCAATGCCGTTCGGTCTTCACCGTGGAAGATGGCGAATGGGGCAACCATTATTCCAAAGGTCGAGATAACGGTGATACCCAATAATGCCAGCGTTTGAATATCAACCTTCAAAAGCCCACCAATATTAATCCCATTCCCATTCCCACCATCCCGAGTAACACCGGAAGAACTTCCAAAACTAACACATAACCCGGCAAGATACGCAAAAACCGCAGGAGCATAATAAAGTCCCATCTGCTTAAACCCCAACCCCATCACAAACAACAAACTGCCCCATAGCAATCTATCCGCTAAAAAGCTTGCAAAGGCAAGGGTGCATAATCCCAACATTACGCTGTTATATTGGAAATGGCCATAGTCGATTATTATCAATCCGGGCGAGGAGAGGAGTATTGCTAGCGCGATTATTCGGTCGTATTTATCTGTGCCGGCGGTACGGGAATACCATTTTGTAAAGATTACGACGGAGGGGATGTAGATTAAGTAATCGGATACGGCGACGGTAGCGCGCATGAAGACTTTGTGGTTGTATGATTCGTGACCGCGGGAGGTTAGGAGGGAGAACCAGGTTGGGTTTATCAGAGTACCTCTGTATAAAGCATCGAGTCACCCATGTTAGTCAGTCTATCAGAGTTTAAAAGCTGAAAACGAAGGGTACCGGCCATTGACGAACATTTTACCGCACAACCAGCTATGATATGCCGTTAAAGGCGGGTAGTCGAGCCCCCACCATTGTAAATCGTACCAATACCACTCGCTGATAGGCAAGTGGATAGTAAGTTCCATCCAGTGTCTCTGTGCTTCGAAGTCACCGTACATGGGGGGCGTGTTCTCTCCTATTACCCATCTCAAAAACATCGTCAATTAGTATTTAATACCCAATTGGCCACATAAACAAATATAAAAAGGATTCCACGAACCAGAATGAGGCCCGTACGTCACCGCCCAGCGGAATATAAACGCGGTAATGAGTATCGTGGGGATAGCGAGACGGCGCATGGACGACGTTCGAAGTGGGTGGAGGAACGAGGCCAACGGGAATGGCTTGGACGGGAGCTGCATGGAGTAAGACCGGACATGACGCTTGCGTTTCCGCGCCTTATGGGAGGCGGGGGTTGGAGGCGCCATGGTTGACGTTTTTGCGCGCTCGTAGCTTTTTAGCGGTTGGTGCTCTGAGGTGGGATGTGGTTTACGTGGATCTCAAGATGTTTAAGCTGTGGAGCTGCGGAGGCTTGGCAACCGCCCTGCTGGAAATTGGAACTGGACGGAGGGACAAATGGAACTTGATTGGAAATATCACGACCGGTATTGAGTTTGGAGAAAGATAAGATATCTGAGATACTTGGGCTGCCCCAAGTCCTTAGACCAAATAAGGGAAGCAAGATGCGTATGCAATCAAGAACATAATCATGACCAGGCGGTCTTTTGTGAACCCAAACTTCAACAGACAAGAATATGTAGTAGAAATGCAACAGATGTAAAATCAAAAGCTAATGAATACTGGGAGTTCAAATATCGTCAAACGTCAAAAGTAACAAAGGGACAGAGAAAGGAAGAGGGAGAAGGGTATGTAACCAAGAACTTAAGTGCTTAGAAGCTTCGAAAGTAGATGCAACGAAATAGATAAAAGAGGGACCAAACTCCAATGAAACGCCACTGCTCGAAGCAAGAAGGGCTATACAAAAAAATATACAATCCAAGTAGGTATATAGCCTTCATCGTCATCTAACTCATTAAAAAACCAAACTTCCCAACAACCGTAACCTGAGACTACCGAACCGTACTACCCCTTCTCTCAAGCATCTTCTTTTTTAGTTTCCCAAATACGTCTTTCGCCCATACCCGAATCTGCTGTTCTGTCGGGGCACCCTTCTCCTTTGTATATTCCGCCACGTTCTCCATCAAGCTAACAAGAACATCCTCACTGATATCCGCTGCCCCTTCTCTCACCCGGTCCGGGTTTAAGAACGGATCTTCGTAACTGAGCATCTCTCGAATGGTAAGTCTCCTATCCTTATCCCTATCGAGGCAACCCTTCATCGTCGCTATTAAGCTAGCTGGTACCGGTGTACCGCCTATTCCTGTGCTCGGGTAGTCGATTTCATGCTTAGGGTCCGGGATAGCCGACATCTTGTGGTATAGCGTGCTTAGGTGTGCAAATGGTGTCCGGCCATATGTCATCTGATACAGAATACATCCCAAACTCCAAACATCGCTCGGAGCACCAAGTTTATGTAAACGGGGAGCTGCTCTGCCATCTGATGTGGTCTTTCCGGAGTTGAAGTCCACGATGGTTTCAGGCGCCATGTAACTCACTGTTCCAACTTGGTGTTCGCGATGGACATTAACCGTATCGTCTTGAATAGCGTTCGCTATTCCAAAATCAATGAGCTTCAGGCGGCCTTGAACAAGGAGAAAGTTGGCAGGTTTCAAATCACTATGCACGATATTTCGGGCGTGCACAGCTTCGACACATTCAAGCATTTCCTTCCAGTAGTGCCTGACGAAAGATACGTCGAGGGTTGAGTCGTCGGAGTGATGGCGCGAGGTGATGATTCGATTAAGATCAGATTCGCCGCATTCAAGCAGCTACGATAATTAGCATCAATACAACAAAAATATAGTTCAGAGATATAGAACTTACCACAGTGAGAGTACTACGTTCATCATTAATCTCGTAGTCATACAGTCTCACAACCCGATCGACATCCTGAAGTTTTCGGAGCAAATCGATCTCACCCTTAAACCCGCGAATAGTAGCTTCGTCTTGCTTTTCCAGTATGACCTTCTTCATAGCAAGCATCTTGTAATTCTCGGCCATAACTTTATAAACCTTTGCACTTCCACCTCTTCCGATTTGGTCCAACCTAAGGTACTGCTTGCCATTAACAATCACGTGCTGTCGCTTTCTCCTGGTCGAAGTCGCTGCGGTATCTTTGGTAGGGGCGGCTGGGATGGGCGCTATCTTTGGTGGAGGTGGTGGGGCAGCTCTTCGGGGCGTATTTACAGAGAGAGCCCCAAGAGCCCTTCTCGGAGAAGTTGGTTGGGGCTCCTGTGGCTTAGGAGCAGATTTCTTTTCGGGAATTGGAGATGGAGGAGGGGATGGTCGAGACCTTTCAAAGACGGGTTTACTGATTTCGAAGGAAGAAATACTCGGTTTCTTTGGCTGTGATTGATCGTTCTCCTTATCAGGCATGGCATAAGGTAATGAGAACTTTAGACCGGGCCGCTCTTGGGAACCTGGGCGGGATGCATCGCTTGCCCTTGAATTAGATCTGGAGACGAGCTTTCCAGCCCCAAAGTCAAACTCGAGTTTCCCCGCCTGGTAGTTTTGGAGCTGGGCTTTCCGCATCATTTCGACCGGGCTTTCAGGAACGTAGTCTCTGTGGAGAGGCGATTCTCTCTTCTTCTCCGGAGACTCTCTCTTAGATGGAATGGCCTGTTCCCTCCAGCTAGCAGAGGACTGCCTCTTCAGCGGATTATACTGATTTGGCGAGGGACGGTCCCGTGTAAATTCCAGCGATTCCCGTCTTATGGACCCCCCATTCATGGAAATCCTCCTAATACCCGCGTCGATATCGCGATCGGCGTCTAATTGCATCCCGGTAACATCCTGCTCTTTCTGGACCTGTGACTCGGCCAAGAAATCCTGTTTCGTTCCATCGAATTCTTCGGGACTCGTTAATTCCTCGATTCCTTGGTTTGTAAAATCTCTCCTTGGGCCACGAATAGGCATCCCAATTCCCAAGGTTCTAACAGGGCGCTTTGAGATCGTGGTAGGACGGGCACGAGCAATGGAGCCAATCGTCCTAGCGATTGTGCTCGGAGCGTTAAGGCCATCGCCTATTCTCGATAGATCGTAGTTTTTTTCAGCAGAACCCTCGCCTGAACCGCTGCTTCCATTGCTAATTCTAGTCACCGAGGAGAGGTAGGCTCGACGGGCAGTTCTAGCAGCCGGTGTGACAAAATTTCTAGCAGTGTGGAAGTCGGGGGAGTCGGCATTACTACTTATTCCGCCGGACGAAGAAGTTTTGCTGTTGGAGCCGGGAGTTTTGCTCCCCGCAGAACTTCGACGGTCCAGTCCGCTGTTCTCAGCTAGTAGCTCGTTGGCCACTGATGAGAGGACCGGAATGTCGCCTAGGATGGAGTCATCGTCGGAGTCATCGGCGGAGGTAAGACGGTAGGAGGAGGGTTTTTTGAGGGCGGAGTTGGAAGTTGATGCGAAGGTCGTCATTTGAAAGGGGTAAATTTGCTGTCTATGTCAGTTAGTATTTGTCGATTAGGGGTCTTTGTCGACTATAAAGACATGACGCGTGGGTCTGAGGGTATCTGGGGCTGCCGTTGTCGGTGGCGGTTGAAGCAAGTTTGATGAAACCGGGTGAGATTCGAAACCCAGGTGGCTGGGATTTGAAGGAGGTCTTGGTATTGATCGTAGTTGGTCGGGCGATAACGCTTAAGTGTTGTATGTACTCGAGGTCGAGGCCGTTGTTTCTTCGAAAGAACTGGCTAGGGTCGAGGATTGAAGATGGGGATGTCGACGTTGAAGATGAAAATGAAGTTGGAGAAAGGGAGGCTGACGATGGTGGGTGGAAAGGACCAGGGAATAATTGGGATTAAGCGAATCCAGCAGTGTTATTGGGGCAGGTGGGCGTGCACCCTATCGCGACGGCCAACAAATTGGTGTTTTGCCCGGATCCGGAAGGCTGTTTACATTTGGCGACGATTCCTGGTCGTTTGATTGGTGGAGACAGGGGTGGTTGTCTGAGCGACTCACCCAAAACATCACCAAATCCAACAACTTCAGTGCACGCCAACACACCAACACATCAACACAGAGAGCTCGTCGTATAAAAATTAAAGAATAAAGAATGTATGGTTCCGTACCACTTATACAGTATAACTATTACTATTACAAAATAGACACTCGTCTCATAAACGACCCTTCATCAAGTAAACAAAGATAACTTCGATCACGAACACACAAGATCTTAAGAAGCCAATTACAGTAAAGCACATGCAACAACCTCGGCGTAAGTT
The DNA here is from genome assembly GCA_036971655.1 of Arthrobotrys megalospora. NCBI lineage: Eukaryota > Fungi > Ascomycota > Orbiliomycetes > Orbiliales > Orbiliaceae > Arthrobotrys > Arthrobotrys megalospora. Next base: position 2,108,554 of record JAVHJN010000003.1, on the reverse strand, counting down.
AACAGTATATCCTACTCTCCCCAATTGGTTCGCTCCGGGCCGCCGTCATCGCGTGGTCCATAACTGAGACCGTATGGAAGCCAGCACCTGACGCTTCCAGGCCTGGTATATGGAGTCGAAGGCCAGTTCCACTGTAAATCCGTCCCGTATCCACCAAGCTCGCGAAGTATATTTCCTTGGCAATCCGGATGTTCGTACAAACTACAGGAACATCCGCTGATCTTTGCGTACCTGATATATTGAGCTCTTCCAATCTCTCGTTCTTCTTCCGGGCCCGGGTTATAACATACAGACCCCTGGCTTCCTTGCCCATAGCCTTCCTTGATAGTATTTCTGTCGAAGGATAACACTTTATACCAGAATTCGTGTTCGTCGTAGCCATCTAGGCGGTTCCAGACCAAGTTGTATCGGCCTCCCGGTTCCTTCTCGTCCCCGCCATTGCTAAAGTATACGTTGCAATACTGGAAGTCATCGAAATGATCGTTGGGACGGCAGCGGAAGCTCAAGATGTTAGGTCCCGGATAACCATTGGGAGTTGGGCCACTAGTATCGTGACCTGAGTACAACCAAGCACTCTCATCACACCCGCGTGCGGTATAAAATTTACACCCACAGTGACCCGTTATAACACTATAGAGGGTATGCTTTTCAATTAATCTAGGGTTTAGGTCCTCGACCTCCCAGCATTGCTCTGGGATCGGTGAATCCCATGTACCAAGCGGATAGCCTTCCCATCGCTCGTATGGTGAGTGGTAATACCCGGGCTTATCGCTTCTGAACCAGCGGTTTTCGTAAAGGCCAACCTTGCACTCTCGGCCGTTGAAGTCCTCTTCCTTGGTACGATCCGGGCCGGGGAGTGGTAGTGGCTTACACGGTATGTTGAGTGCAGGGCCACACTTTGGTTGAGGCGCTTTGAGGGGATCAGGATTTGTAGGCTCGGCCTTGGAAAGATCTTCCCAACCTGGGACCGGGACGCCTATCCTGTTCCTGACTTCTAACTCCGAGCTTGCTGCCTTCGTTCCGTGGCCTGAAGGCCGGGCATGACTGGTAGGCAAGTTGAACAAAACGCTCCCTATGATGAGGATAAAGAAGAAGGTTCGGTTCTTCAGCTGGATCCGGTGCCCCATGCTGACTTGCAACGTAGTCTCTGATCCGCAAAGGGGTGCTCGGATGCTAATCGATCAATCGAGCTCAGGTAAGAACGAGAGTAAAACGTAAATTTAGTAGAGTTAAGGATACTGTTATAGTTACGTCTGGACGAAGAGGTGTCTTGAAAATCGCTGAGGATACTGTTGTTTGCATGATGACAATATGCAGGGGCTTCTTGCCCTTTATATAGACGTTTTGTACCCTCTATCCAGACCCGATTTGTATGATCAGGTGCAGGCTTGAAGGTATTCGAAGAGCATGTTCCCCACATGGGCTCCCTACCCCCTCCTATAACTTTCGACACCTCACAGCCGCCATACAACTCCAACAAACCCATGAGCTTCCTTTGGAAACGTTGTTTTGATCCAGTTGGAATGAAGTTCGGCGCCTAAAAAAGCATCATTCTCTTTAAATATTTCATGATACTAACAATATTAATCGGAAAATCGGGAACACGGGAAGCTGGGGCTACTTCGCTTCCCAGTATACGCACTCGCACTTCAGCTGTGGAACTCTCTAAGAATAAATCCACATACGACACAAATACTCCAATAGACTAGTTTGCTAATATCTGTCCTCATATAGCTAAGATTCATTCACACATCCTGATTATCGAGCACGCAGAAGATGACTAGACACAACATACAACAAGAGAGTTGGGTATATCGTGTTGTATGCATCTACATACGCTGTATTTCGAGCTTAGGCGCCGTGTACTGTCGAGTTCTAGACCCGACCTCGATGTCAAGAGTTCTGTAGGCACTGGTAAACTCGGAACTTGCCAGGGTAATCTGTTATATAACGGTACTATATATAACATTTATGATGCGCTCTTAGCGGCGATGGGCGAACGATTAGAGAGCCGCGTCGTGCAAGCCGACATCGGTTGGATCTATTCCTGGCTTTCAGATGGTGTAAGTCTAACACAAAGATAAAATTAATCGGAATGTAAAGGATCGAGTTGGCTTTGGACCCGGATCGATAGACAGCCGCAGAGGATACTACGAGACTACTGTAGAGGTTAGTCAGCCGGCGACAGATATTTCAGGACACAAAGCATCCAATCGGGGCGGCCTTCGACCGCTCATAACTTGAATGTCGTTTGATCAGATAGGGCGTAAGCGTTGCGAGAAGTCTCAAGTTTAAAAGATGATTTTCACTAGCTGTTCACAACCGAGACTAGTTCCGAGAGTATTGCTGAAGAAACCCCCATATATTTCTCTAAAGCTCAAGTTGTCAGAAGGAAAAAAAAAAAAAAAAACGCCGGTACATGCTTCCCAGATTAACGCCTCAACAACCCAGAAAGGGGTATCCATCATGTATACAAATTCTTTCAAGCACGTCGAGTAAAAATTGTGTAATTTCACGTCCCTTCCCTTTGCATTGCCCCGAGCCACTTGGATTTTGCTCGCTAGAGCCCTATATTTTCTTTGTCTTACCATTATATGTTGCATTATTTTAAATCTTGACGTCTTCCATCTCCTCCTCTTCATCATCGTCAAACTCCTCCCCAGCATCCGTTCCCAAGTCTTCTCTAACCTCCTTCTTGATCGCCTCAATATCTCGTGACTTGTATTCCGGCTTCAACTGCCACTTCAATGCGAATGGACCGGTTTTGAGAAGAGTAGCAATACTTTCCAATGTCTCTTTGAGATATGCCTCTGGTTGATTGAGTTTCTCGCGAAGACCCTTGAGAGTCCAGAACTCGTATTCGGAGAAGCAGGTGAATAGTGCATCGAGAAGTTCGTTGCGAGGCATACGGGTTGCCTTGTTTTCTTGGGTTTTTTTCTTTTCGGTTCCAGGTTTTTGCTAGAGATGGTGTTAGCGTTTATACAATTACAATACTGCCAAAAACGGGGGCTAAAGCGTACAATGGCCTGGTCGAAGAGATTGTCGTTGGTAGTAGGAAGAGGAGCACCAGGAAGAATCTTGTCGAGAACTACAATGTGTTTCTTTCTTTGCTCTTCTTCCATTATGTCGCGTTTCCGTTTTAGATACTTCGCAAATTCGATGCTATCGACCGGTGTAACAACGGCTTCGTGGCGAACTGTCCCAACCAGTGCTGTCCGTTCTATGTAAAGATTTAGGTCTTAGTACCATATCGGAGCATACGGGTATGGATCAGTGCATACTGGGAATAGCCTTTCGGAAGAACGGCTGGAATTTCTTGTTGCCCCCCCCTTTGCCAAATTTCCTGTCGAAGTTCTTCTCTGGTTGTAATAATCTCGATGGGATGATGGGATTCCCATCCGGCCCGATTCCACGAGCCCGATTCTCAAATCCTGGCATATCCTTCTCGGTGAAGACAAACGTATTCCTCACGTTCCTATCCGTGACTGCCATGTCAAACTTCTTCGGTATGCCCTCATTGTACTTATTATCCGTCAACAATAGCTTCAACTTCTCCTGTTGCTCCTGCGGCTTCGTCGCACCCGCTGGTGCGGCTTTCGGGTGGTAAACTCTGATATCCGCGAGATGAATCTCTTCATCATCATCGATTTTATGCCAGTTCTCGAGGACAAAATCGGGCATTTTGACGAGCCATGCTATGACACCGCCTTTCGTCATGTCCAAGTCGCCGGCATCTTCGAATTGTTCGTCGTCTTCGGACATCGGTGAACCGATGGAGGCGGGTGGTGCGTCTTCCATTGAGACGTTTTCGGACTTGATGGCTGGGGACTTAGTGTCCTCCTCGACTTTGATGGTTGGAGCCGCGTTGGTCGCCATTGTTGGTTGAGTTAGGGGTTGGATTGAGGCGGTCTAGACGGTGATAAGTAGCTTGGCGGATTGTCTGTGCCTCGTGGGGCGGTAGGGGACGTCGGATGATGAAGTGAGGCTCGATGGGAGGAGGGTGAACCTTGAATAACGATGTTGAAGACATGCGACACGCTGAATCCTGTTTTGGCCCGTCTGAACCGAGCGCGACGCTTAACGCCGACTAAAGCCGACTGCTCCTCCAACCCTGTATTTGGGCTTCGGGGACAGTACAAAGAAACGTGATATAGAAATGCATTCTTGAACGATAAGTGATACGGTCTATGCATCTAATGAGCCGAATACTCCAGAACTTCGGCAGAACTACTGGGATAAGGCATCCTTTACGATCTGCAGGCCCTTGCATTTGTCCCCTTTCGACTATCAATATCATCCATAAGACGGCCTTGACGGCACACTCGAACATGTCGACATCTCCCCATGCCGTACTCCCTTGCTAGTTCCTATGCTCGAGCTGTTCATGACAGCGGCTGGAATGCTTGTCCAACATACTACCATAGCATTCCATCCGTTTACGACACTAGCTGACCAGCTCCCGTCATCAGATCTCCCGTTTACCTAACCCTCTAGCTTGTCGACACCATTTTGCGACCCCTCACAATTTACCCGGCCTGTCGGATCGAGGTCAATGTGACAGAGCCGTATGGCGAACCTCGTATGCGAGCCCATGGATCTTGTAGGAATCAAAGTTTTGAACCGGCAGATACCATCCCGATATCCGTGGGAAACCCATATATTATAGCTGCCACGCGGAAAACATACGAAAAAAAAAAGGTTCAGTGCTAGTTCCAGCTGCCGTTCTCGGGCGAAATCCCACACTTCTGGAGAAGGTTGACGTCTAGTGCCTAGGCATCATCTTATTTATGGTTGACGGTAGGCCTTGGCTGATTCGCTCATATAAGGAGTGTTTTAGTTTATTTGATTGATAATATGGCTAACAAGATGTCGAAACGAGGTCGCATGCATGGGTTGTGCAATCCACCATGTTTGTCTTGTGAGCTGCGGCATCATGGAGCTATGGAGCTGTATACGGCTGACCTCGAAGCTCCACTGAAGGAATTATCGTAATTCAACAAGGGAAGGAACTCTTGGAAAGAGGGGGAGTGAATATTTTTTCCTGCAGGCCTTCAAAATCTAGAGCCTTTGAGCTTTATAGCTCCGCGGCAAGCTCCCTTGAATATATCGCAGAAATGGAAGTATATGTGCGTCCACAGATGCTCTATTCCTTTTCTGCGGTCTTGGGTATTCGGGGCTGCGGTCTTGGAACGGAACCCACAAAGCTTTTTTGCACCGCACAAAAAGCTTCAAAAAGTCTTTCCAAAGATAATTTGGCGGTGTATACTTGCGGGGAAGACGGATAGCAGGAAGCAGCCAAATTTCTGGGCGCCCGCACACAGGTGGAACAGGGCTCGTCCAAAGGTTTGGTCCAGGAAGGTGTATTCGTTCAAGCTGTGCGAACTATTCGGGCTCCATGATCCCAGCTGGACGGATAGCATGCGATTTATGCACTGTTTTGCCAGCCAAGATGGAATTATCTGCAACCCCTCTGCTGTATCCGGCGGGGACCCACGCTCAAAAAAATGTGCGCCCCTTGTTCGGTTTACCCCCATCCCTGTCAGGTTCGAAGTCGTCGAGCTGGTTTTCTGTGGGCAGCTGCGCTGCGGCGTAATGTATGTCTATCATCTGCGAGGGACAGGACGGAAAGAAGGGTCGCCGGTTGGGCTAAACTGTGAGCTTACCAGACCTTGCTTAGGTGCGAGCATGGGATGATGGGGAGATAACCGTACCTAAATAAATGGCTTTAGCTCCCACACTGGATATTTTTGGCATGTACCGTCTGGTTGGCATCGTTTTAAAAAGTCCCTCTTCCCTCAGCTTCCTTTGTTCTTTCTCTATTTATCTTCCTTGTACATATTCCGAAGGACGACATTTAAATTTCTCGTGTGGCTTTGCGCCTGTTGCACTGTTTCCAGGCTTGACGCCCCAGTTGTGGTTTGCCTGATATCGACATGTTCGTACTTTCCCCTTCCCTGTCAAGAAGCTGCCCAGGCCACCCAAACGTCATAAATGCATAATGTCGCACGACAAACCAAATAATCGCATTTTCAAAATTTACAAAGACTACTGTTTAACGCAATGGATCATGAATATAGGGCACCCAGAGAATCTCGTTATGCAGTGCCGCTGAGGATCAGCGCCGCCTCGAACGGCCTGCAGTTCTCGCATCATTTCAATAGCTCATATGGAGGACGATATCAATCTCCGAGACTGCTTAGCACGCAGTATTATTCGGATGCTCCTGCTGGACCCCGCTTCGATGGAAGACCCGCGAAGAAGCAGCAAACCGCGGTACTGACGCCAGTAGATCCTAATAAGGGTGCTGCAAGGCCGACTGCGCCCGTTTTGCGACGGACAGTCTCGAGCCTCGTCCCCCCCCGACATTCCTTTAAAACCCCCTCCCAAAATCCAAAGCCAAAAATGAGGGTGCAAGCAGACTCAGGCCTAATGGGAAAACCATGGCAGCAGCTATGAAGGCCGCACATCGATTAAGCTCTTCAGGTGCTTCTATTCACTCTACAACCTCTAGCTTTCGTTCGAGGAAGCGAAAGTACTATCAAGTCGCCTGCTTAACTTCCATGCCCTGCGAAATTTTGGACCAGATATTTTGTCATCTTGACCAAAAGACTCTCCATGCCATCCTTCTGTGCAATAAGTATCTTGCCGACTCTGCGGCGCCGGCCCTCTACGCCGCACCAACATTCGCGAGCACTTATCGCTTTGCACAATTCGTTTCTTTGATAACTCATAACGCACCTTTGGCAAAGCTAGTGCGAGAGTTAGATCTGTCGAATATTCCTTCAGAGGTGCCAGAGGACATGCCGCTAGCTGGATGGAGGGACTGGAAATATAGGACCGATCCACTTCATACGATCCGGAGAGAGGATAATTTTAGGTTGAGGAAGGGTGGGAAGGTTGTTGCGCCGCCGACACCACCAAAGGGAGTACACCCGTTACCGTCACCGTTTTTGACGCAGTATCATACTTGCAGAGATGTACCCTTTGGGGCTCTACTGCATATTATTGTTGCTTGCCAAGGATTGAGGTATGATTTTAGGTTGAGCCGGATTTTCATGGATCAAAAATGTTGATGATGTTGTCGTTTTAGGAAAATCAATATCTCTGATGTACCTATGGCAGCAGATTATGCTGTCCTCTCTCCGGCGGCGAGGTATTCGAAATACAAGCCGACTGCATTCACAAACCTATTGTTTGTCTCGGATGTACCGAAGGCTTATACCTGGCGGCCAGATGAGACGAAAGCGATCAATGCAGCCGTAGATATTGTCGACGCGGTGCTGAAGCTCAGGAACCTAGAATACTTTGGAGCTAGACACGGTGTCTGGGTGACCAGCGCTGTCGCGAATAAGTTGGTGACCAGTTATCCCAAAGTAGAGTGGGATTTCAGAGATTGTGGTGGTTATAAAGGAGAAAGGTGGGCCACGGAAGGGACGAGTGAGGAGATCCATGCTCTCCTGAACACAGAATAGCTCGTGAGAGCTCATGAATCTTGATGGATGTCGGCTTTTATGCTGCTGGAGACCATAAGGAAACCATCCAACAGTTCTCTCAAGAAGGATTGAATCCTTCGACACGAATCTTCTTACTACGCCCGGAATATGACGCCTAGGAAAAGCGTCAAACGACTTGTTCAATCCGCAAAACGTTTTTTGTATCATTTTCAGCTATGATTTGTTTGTGCATCTCGACAGTTTATTGATTCACGCCCATATGCACATGCTGTTCCTTTTTCGAGTAGCCCAGTTTGCCTCCGCCTTGAGCGTCCTTCCCCCAGGCTACAGTTTGCCCTCCATTGGGATCGATTTACTCTCAAAGTTTGCGTTTTCATCTTCCAGGGTTGCATTCCCTCCCTTTTCTTTTTATCTGCACATATCTGTCGACAATTTGCGCCATTTTCGGTTCTTTTTCTTCGGTATCATATTCATAGCGCGGAGTCCTTGATATCCTGATGCATGCATCCCGTCATTGTTTTCGCCTCTGCATTTGCGCCTGCTTGCATCTGGTGGGACTCGATTGCCAGCAATCCATATTCGCATGATGTATGATACATTTTCCTTGTCGTTTCTCGAATTTGGTCCCGTTGTTTGGTCAATTTCGGTATTCGTTTTGTCAAAGTTTTCTGAATGTCGCCACTTCATGGCCACAAAGTTTGCGTGTGTCGAATTTTATCCTCCCATCCTTCTCTTTAACCCCTCTATTCGTTCCACATTGAATATCCTCCTCTTCCATGAAATTCCGGAGCATTGTGTGTGTTGGAAATTGTCACCCGCCAGTCATGTCGCCTGTCCTAGTCTCGGCACCGGTTCCATTGAATCAAATTGTATATAGCAAGCATTGTCGACAAATGCTCCCATTCATCCTCCTATTTCAACATTAGATGTAAAGAACAAAGATAGAATTGGAACGGTACGAAGGGGATACAGACCTGTATTTATCCTTCGCCTCGTTACATCTGAGCCCGCCAACGTAGACCCCGTTAGCTGTCTTTCCATCGTGGCAGTCGCGGAACCTATTGCAATGGTCACCAACCCCGCTTCCACCATGACACGTAGACAGCTATCCGCGTGTAGCCAGTCCCGTCACAATATTTCGGACGGGACCATAGCTAAACCTGCAGTGAGATGTGATTGTGATAGCTGGACTAGGCGAACGAATGGTATCACCCCCTGTGTGATACTTTTTGCGTTGTCAACCGTTTGACGTGTTGCGCCGCCTGCGATTGGGTGTTTGCTCTTTCAAGACAATCGTTTGTCAACCATAGACTTTCCCCTTTTGGGGCTTAGCGGGAGATGAGCTTTTGGTGGTCGGCTTTAAGCGCGCACAGAAGGTAAGGCACAGACCGACGGCTTTCCAACAGGTTCGTTCCCTACTTTGTCATATTTCCCGCCATCGATACCGACACCGTTGCTTCTTTTTCTCCTTCTTCTTGCCTTCTTCTCTCACTTAGTACAGTCTCTTGTTCCCCTGCATAGTATATGTGCGTCCATCAGCATTATCCATTAGCAGCGTAATATAGCATATCATCGAAACCGGCATCTCCAAAATGCCCTCTGAGAACGACGAACTCCTAGCAAGAATCAGCCAGCTGGCTGGTAAGTCCTGGAGCTCTCCTGGTCCTGCCGTCCTTGTATCACCATGGTATCTAATCAGTCCCCCATCACAGGCCAGATAAACCGTCACAAAACTTCTGTGGCGTCATCAGGGTCCTCTTCCCGACCTCAGCATCCACAGCCTTCCTACCCCACCACCCGACACCAGCCATATCCCGCTCCTCACCATGTTCATCATGCAAGTCATCGAGGGCACGGATCTAATCATTCCTGGGCACCGACTCGTGGTGCAACAAGCTATCGGAGTCGTGGTCGTGGTGGGAGGCAAATGCCATCCGGGCATAGGAATCGGACGCTGGTTCTAAACAACTCCGCTCCCGCGAGCGGAAGCAACTCCCGAGGCGAGACACCAACTACCGGAACTGACGACGAGACCATGACAGACGTCAATGATGTCGTTCCGGCGCCTGCACCAGCGGGGTCTAATGGACCAGCGACAGCGCCCAACTCCGGTAGCTGGGTCGCGAAACGTGACCGACACATGCAACTCATCAACTCGTCAGTGTACGACCAACATCTACAGACTCGGGCGAAGGCGATAGAACAGACTCGTCAAGACAAGCTAAAAAAGAAGGAAGAGAGCGAAAAAGCGAAGTTGCGCAGTTTCCTGCAAGGATCGAAGCAGTACGGCATCGTGAATACCGTCGGAAGAGTTAAATCTAAGCCGACGAATGTGGCTACGTATCAGCATGAGATTGTTATCAACGGGGCGAGATATAAAATTACTGTTGATGGGAGCAAGTTGGTGAAGGTTTCAGGTGAGTGATCCTGAATTGCTATCTGAGATGCTATCTTGGGAGAATGGCTATCTACAGTGAGGCTAAAAAAAAATAGATGATGCAAAGAAACCAACTCCAAAGACGGCGGTTGTTGGCGGTGTCACTTTCTACCGAAGTAAAGGTGGCAATCTTTGGAGAGCGGGAGTGGTCCGGAGACAGCAGCGGTCAGTAAACCATCCTCGTTTCAGATTTCATATCACATTTTCGAATCAAGTTTGGCTCACTCGATCAACCTATGAAGGAGCGATCAACCTACAAAAAGGAAAATTGCGAAACCTTGCAAATTTTTCACTTCAACCGGTATCTTTTCTTTCTTGTCCTTGATTTTTCCTCATTCGTTATCGCGAGCAAAAATACGTGTCGGGTCTTAGGAGATCTGAGCGGCGACTATCCGTATTTGCGATTATCGGAAGCTATCCTTGCGCATGCTCTGGCACACCATCGATGCTGAGTTGTTGGGAAAGCTGCAAAGGTACGTGGACTCATTGACTGACTATGCCACCCTCTATAATGGGGAACAAAAAACTCTATCTAGGTAAATGCGTCCGAGGAAATACTTGTCCATACGTTCATGACCCAGACAGGGTGGCGATATGCCCTAAGTTTCTGCAAAACAACTGTTCAGATGGAGATTCTTGTGATCTCTCACATATCCCCAACCCCCATCGCGTTCCAGCCTGTGTTCACTTCCTCAGAGGTAACTGTTCCAATGAGAGCTGCAAGTACGCTCATGTCAGAGTCAACCCATCCGCGCCGATCTGCCGGCCTTTTGCGAAAGAGGGGTACTGCGACAAAGGGGCTGATTGCCTCGACAAACATGTCTTTGAGTGTCCAGACTTCGATGCGAAAGGTGTTTGTAATGATAAAGCATGCAAGCTACCCCATATCGAGCATGCTGGTAGGAGGCGAGCTGCAGCGGCCGCTGCCGCTGCGAAGGCAAAACAGGCAGACGGCGATAGCGATGTCTCCAGCGGGGAGGAAGACGAAGAGGAAGAGGAGGAAGAGGACCAATTCGGTAGTGACGATGTGGACTCTGACTACTTTAGTGACAACGAGGTAATCTTGCAAACCTCGGACGACGGCCACGAAGTCTCCCAACAAGCGGATTTCATCCGGTTTTGAAACACCCCGTCGAAAAGCAGCCAACCGGATCGTATACAATCTTTTTTTTCTTTCTTGATCGTCTTACAGCAAGCAGCGAAGCAAAAAAGCGAAGCAAAAAGCAGAAGGCTTTTTTAACGGATTAATGTCAACATATATAGAAACAGCTATTCTTAATTCGGAGAGATTTGAAATATGATCGCAAAGAATGGCAGCAGTGGTGTAGCAGCGAAATGCAGTGTACCCTGCATCGTAACCGGGCTCGAGAGGGTGTTTCGAATTCAGCAAGCTTTGGCAGAATCTGCAATAATCCATTCGTCAACGGCCCGGTTCCCTTCCTTCCTTTTCCTTGTTTTCCGTTCCCATGTGTGCAGTTCAACGGCGAGGTCCTGAGCTTGAGGCCCGAGGTTCGCCGTTGACGGGCTCACTTCAATTTTTTTTTTTAGTTTTTACTGTTGTCTCAATGTTGTGTTTTCGCTTATGTAGTTTCCAGAGACTGCATCGTGCAGGACGTCTGGCAAATCCTATTCCCTTTTATTAATATCGGGCATGGTGTTTTGAAAGGCGATCTTAAGATGGAGGAAATTTTTTTCCGGTTTGAATTTTTCTTGTAAGCAAATGATCGAGCGGGATTTTGAAACATTTTTAGGTAGAAGAGAAAAATATGAAATGAGAATAGTAATGAGACGCAAAAGGTTTCTTGGTTCCAATCGGTTCAAATGTAAAAATATGCTCTGATATTAAGATGTACGAGCGTCCGGAGCTAGCAACTGTCAGGCCAGTCGAGGAAAAGATACTTTGGGAAAGGTGTCGAGTAAGCGTAGTGATATGTCTACCTCTTAGAGGTCCTGTTTCACTGCTATATAAAGCAATACATTGAAATTTCGGGTTTTTCGGTCGGTTTGAAAAGCTTGAGTTAGGGTGAAAAAGCCTGGACTCTCAGATAGCGGGCAACCTTGCCGATTCGCAAAATCAATTGATCAATTGAGGGGCGAAGTTTGATACGTATACGGGGATCAAGATATCTTTGTCAGAAAATGATGTCGACGATAATAACAATGGTGAATTATGACAGCTGTAGACAAGGGGGGTGAGTGGTATGAATATGTATGTTGTGTTTGTAAGCTTAAACCAGGATTTTTCCAAACAAGAGGCTCAGGGTTAGCCGGCCGGTTCCTTCGGAAATTTTGATCGATTTGCAGCGCTCCCTTAGCATATAGGATATATCATTTTTCTTATTTTTCTCTGAAAATCTGACGGAAGTTTGGGAATTTGAGGGGATTGAGGGGATTGATTGAAAAGCATGCGTCGGTGTATGTCTGGTAATGCCAACGATATGTACATGTAAGATAATGCGAGCCGATAGGGTGTATCGGTAGATTATAAGCATCTTCAAGTGTAGACGATGTTTGAAAGGGTATGCTAATTACTACAATATCTACCTTCGGGAGGGGTACTTTGGGAGGGATCTGGAGGTACAAGGTCATGTCGTAGATACATGTACCGCTAAAGTTCTGTACGGTTAACGGTTATTGACTACGGTTTTGGGTTTGAAGCATGATGTATCTGAAGAAACGGGTTAGATGCTAAGACTTCTGTGCAGAATAGGGAAAGCGATTAAGCTACAGATGCAGAGGGACGGTTTGGGTGATGCTACCACCGTGTGTATCTGCACTGGGGCCTATCCTTGAGAGTTATTTAAATTATAATGTAATGAAATTTAAAGAATAGAAATTTAAAGTATATACGCATATGCGGCTGGGAGATGTAACTGTTGTCCTTCCTGTCGTTTCGGGCAGTCTATGTATGTGTATGTATGTAGGTTCATGTTGTGCTTCCGAGACAAATTTTGATTTGATGAAACTCCCTCTCTGCTACTGATAGTTAATCTGGGATCGCGGGGAAGACAGTTATCAGGAGGGGTCACTGGATATGTTGGCGGGAAGAAGGAGGACTGGCCTCGCAGGACGGACTGCAGCCTTGGGTCTTCATGTTTGAGATCGAAAGGATCGAATGAGGTTTTGCGTTGTCCTTGTTACGTTTTTGAGAGGGGTTACCGTGCTGTTCATATTGCTTATTTTGCCTAATTTCTTAATAGTTCTTCCTCGGCCTTAGGTTCATGATATAATTTTCCCTTTCTCAACTACGGCGTTATGCTGGAAAGTGGGTATCGTTGTAGTTTGATATGATCCCAAGACTATTCGGCGTAAAGATCGCGAATTAAGACCCTCTTCGACGGAATTTACGATTTCCCTTGTCTTCAGCCTGCTTGCTCTTTCCCAAGCCTCGAGACCCCCCTTGTGCATGTCGACCAATCCCAGGCCGAATGACAACGCATCAGTCGTCTACGATAGGTCGATGGATTACCCCGTCTTACAGTTTCTTCGCGGACCCACATTCTTTTCATGGTTGGCCCAACCTCCTGCCTTCTTGGATGGGGGTTGGAGGAGAACTCCAGCTACTGCTGCTCGTGCTCCTTCTTTAGAAAAAAAAATAAAAATAAAAAAAAATGATACGATCATTCGTTTGGTCGTGCTGCCGAGATATATTTGACAATTTCGTCCTACTTTTCAATGTATACTAGCATGGGCTCAGCAGGCGTATACTGCTATAAGTTACTCTACGAGCAGCTGCTAACTAGAGATGCTTAGTTCTAATGTAGAGTGCTACCTAGGCATATGTCTTACGGAGCGGGAAGACGGGATCTAAGATACTATCGAGAGGACAGCTCATCCCGCTGATAATAATCCAGTAATCGTATCGAATTTATCCCAAAAGTTGGGATAACTTTGATCTGAACTTCCTAATCGTTAATGAGGGGAACGGCATTACGTGCTTTACATTAGCTCCCTTTGGGAACGGGGAGCGGGGCGAGGAACGTGCCTCGGGGTGGTATCGCGATGTTACCGAGGGAGGGTAGACCGGTGTGCATATAGACGATTGACCTTGATCTGGTACATGCTTTCAAGACATTGTGGATGTTCATGCAGCAAAAGCCTCGAAGCGAGGTGTATTTGGGTAGATATTCAGTGTAAGATATTAGTGCTCGACCAAGTAACTGCTAAGCAGCTACCTAGAGTTTTCAATATGTGAACGGAGAAATTCCTTCGCTCGACCATAGCTCCAGCCTCGAGCTCTTTGCAAACGCGCAAGTCGATTGTGCCTCTCCGCCTTTCAAGGATTACTCAGATTCTAAGGCGTACGTACTAGCAGTGCGTAGTCACATTCAAATAAATGTTCGAATATTCTTGAAGGAATGATCATTGTAGGTAAGCCGGAGGCTGAAGAGCAAGTAATTGCGACCAGGATGGTTACTTTAGTGTCTACCACAGGTGACCTAACTGCCCAATGTGTGAGCATGAACGGTCATGCTTTAAGAAACCTGAAACAGAGCGAGTTTCCTGAGGGGAACTGTCAAGTTAAAGCCTCTCAAGCTTCATTGAGTGTACCAGATCCCAGATCGAACCACAAGCTTTATAAATTTAGTATCAGCTAATAACCTTAGCTCAACCTTAGTGGGCTTTATTTCCAACTGATCTTCTATGTAATGATCGTATGACTGCTGACTTAGCTAGTGAAATCCGGAAGGAAAATTAATGACATAGCACGAGCGTAATCACCTTTTGCCATGTCCGAATGATCTGAGGGATTAAAGCCGCAAGAACGCTAGATCTTGCAGCGAACAAGTCCCGATGGAGGGTCGCACCGCCTCATGGATGGCGTTATGCTCCAGAACCTTGGAATTTCATTCGCATCCCCCAGCCAAGTTTATTCCGACCTCAAACTCGCCCTCGGAACTTGAGGAAGAAGGGTGATCGTTGCATTCCAATCTATTCGCTGCAGTAGCTTGCGCTCTTTCTCCCTCGGAAAACGCTCGACCTTGCAATAAAATCAATTAGGATTATTATAGTCCGTGAACATGAATCCGAATCAAAGGCTGATATTGAGGATGTCCATTCGTCCCTCGGCAAAAGTCCCCAAGTCACGCCGGTTCGAGTTCCAGCAGGCGCGCTAAGTTGCGAATCTCCTGGCTTGGTCTTGGACGCATAAACTTCCAAGAAAAAAAAGTGGAGCCCCCTAGAACATCCTTTTGGTGTGTCTGGGCATGGGCCTTAACTTACGGCAATAGCATTCTCGTCTTTCAGATTTTCCCTTCTTACCTAAACCTTCTCACTGGTGCGAAAGGTTTCGACATGGAGTCGACCTCGTGCATATGCTTTGCATGCAGCCCACAGTCACCTTGCATGTAACGAACGAGAGATGCAGCTCGCCCAGGCTATCAACCCATGGCCGCCGGCCAAAGGTAAACAAAGAAAGGCTCTTGTAAGGTCTCCCTTCTCCATCCCCGGTTTTCTATCCAATGAAAAATTTTTCACTCTGGAAGCTAAAGTATCATAGAAAGGCCAAAAGGAGAAGTTCTATTGACCTTTGGTCCTCTCGGGAATCATCCCACTCGCGCCTGACGAGTGAGATCACGTTTCCGAAGTCGCTGGGAGGAGGCATCCGATCTTTGGGTCCCTTAGCTCCAGGAGCGCGACTGGCCTTACATTGCTGAATGCCTAATCAGAGTATCTCTTCGGCCGGACCTCCTTTGCTCCAAGATAGTGCACACTATGCCATTCGCTCCATCCGAGCCGCGTGGGAACAGAGCTGCTTAGCCTAACTAGGTGCCCGTTTCGGAGAGACCCAGAACTCCAGAACTCCTCTCAACGCATCGCCCCCCCTCCATCCCGAGGCCCTGGCGTTACATAGAGGCATCTCATGTCTCGGCGTGATAACGCGACGGCACGGCTGCCTGGGTCGGTTCGATCAATCAGCCTGAGTGAGAAAAAATGCTCCATGGCTAATGCGCTTCCTTTCGAAAAGAATGCCGATTAAGCATTGGAGGATAATGCGACAGGTTTTATGATCGACTTCTCATAAACATGTTGCGGATGCCGCTGTTGCATAAAGCAGCTTCGGCTCACGAGGCTGCTTACCTACTCCACCATGGTATCGATGGTTGGATAGTTGGATGGGTGGTGGTGATGGCTTCTTCAATGATGGGATGAAAACCAAACGGATTGGATTCTCACAAGGCAATCCCGCTCCATAGCTCCCGTCTTGCAGCACAAAGCAGACGTATCTGGTTCCCTCCCGGTATCGCCTAACTCGTTCCCGCGCACAGATCTTCCAGCCATCTTCATGTCTGCAGATTACGCAGGTTTGGGAAAGTAAGTGCGTGCTTTCTGAAGCTAAAGCAAACGAGCAAATGGTAGTGGATCCGAGGACGCAGCAATCCGAAGAATTCGAAGAGAGGATTGGATTGTCGCTCCGTCGTCGAGGGCTCCTCCTCTAGGAACCGTCGATAGCTCCTCAGCCTTCGTCTCTATATACCCATTTAGGAGCAAGGAGGCGATATCTCTTGAAGGTTTTCGCTCGATCGATGTCTTTCGATCCCTTGCTCGGATTGATTCCGGGTTTGCCCTTTACACGAGTGACCGAGGAGAGCAAACAGAAAGAACATGGAGTAGAAGCTTCGCTGTCAATGTCACTTTTCCTTAACAGAAAAATGACTAGACTTTCGAAGACTCGCCTTGTTTTCCCGTCTCTTGTATTACGAATATCCCGTCCGTCAATATCGAAAACGCTGATATTGGAAATATCGTCATCCGGACCCCTCATTTCTTTGTCTTCCCGCGCCACGAGTTTTTTCGGTGACATGAGGCACGGAAAGGAAGGTTGTCTAGAAGAATAGACGTCTACGAAGCCGGGTATCTTTTTGTGGAGGTGCAGGGCTTATGTTCTGCCAGCTCATAAGTACCACACCCTTTGCAAAAAAAGAATTAAAAATAATTATTTCCCCACTTTTTCCAAGAAAAACGAATACAGGATAAAATAAGCTCCTATCGAGCATGAGCATTTTGCGTGACAGCCCTCTCTATAATGGCGATGTATTGACAAAAAGAAGCTTATCCTATTTGCCGGATCCAGCCCTTTCCTTCGAGAAGCAGTACATTACTACCATCGAACAACTGAAACAAAAGGCCACAGGATCCTTGACCCAGCCTCGGACCGGGTGATCCATGGTGGGGTGCTTTGAGGATCATTCACACTTTATTACGCGAGACGGTGTGATCTTGGATGTCTATCGTTCGAAATCTCGATTCGTCCATTCTCTCCGCCCTCTCCGCTGCCCTTTGGTTTGTGGGTTCAACGAGATCATGCCGTTGGAAAGGAGAGCGCGGTCGAGCGGGATGGCCAAGAATATGAATATGGATATGGGGGCGTCCCTTCGAGAAGGAACAAATAAGATCTCTGCCGTATGACTATCTGCTGAGCTTGATCAAATCGCAATAACCCCTCATGGCATGGGAACATAGAACGGGCGAAACCCATCTCGGGCTTATCACTTTATTTGATATATCGAAAAAGCGGTTGATCATGCACGCCTACTACCAACGGATCAAGAGCTTGATTCTGTATGGATGAACTCACTGCTTTTTGGACGGCCGAGTGAGGGGGCGCGCGGCGGTCTAGTTCCTCTTATATCGAAGGCCAAAACTGCTACCTCCGAGGCAATCGGCATGGATATATCGATTATTATGCAGAGAGCAAACGTACGTTCGCTGTGAATGGCTCGCTGATGTCAAGATGCTGGGTGCGAGTGGTTTGTGAGCATAAAGTGGGGAAAGACAAGAGAGGTTTCTGCCATTGGAAGCACAAAAAAAAAAAAACAACCTTTTGAAGAGCCTAATAATACCTAAAATCCCACTACTTTCTCATCCCACGAGATGGTACATCTCTTGTACTGCCGAACGGCGGAGTAACAACGGGCCTGGGCATTTTTTTGTCCATCCATTCTACTGGGTAGCCTGCGGTGATATTTTTATGCAGGCATAAAGATAGGGCAAATAGAGTGTTTCCACTGGCGCCTGGCAGACACTTAGCATGGCCGATTTTCGATCTGGATGTACCCACGCGAGAAAAGCAGAAGTTTTGTACCTCCTCAACATTTTGATTCTGCGAGATACAGCCTCAGTCCTTGCTAGTGAGCATTTTGATGTGCATTTTGATGTCGATTTTTTCTGTTGAAGCATTTGGAGAAAGCATCTTCACAGTAGCTCGGTCGAGCAGTAAATAGACGGGTTTCAAAGCTCCTGTTTTAGCAGTAAATGGTAGCTCTTTCCGAGGAAGCTACCAAGCTTGTAGTTAGCTTCCCGTGCTCACAGGAGCAAAAATTTGGAAACATTTTCTTCCATTTTGCACGCTCGGAAGAAGAAAAAAAAAAGGAAAGAAAAAAAGTGGGGACCTGCTATGGACAAGAAGGTAAGGTCTTGGGGTACAAGAACCGAAACCCGCCTGTCAAAGCAGCAAGCTGTGCTCCTCCCACGGCGGGATGTCACAAGGGAGGTATTTCGAAGGCATAGGCAGATGAAGCGTCTCGACTTCCATATTGATAGCAGCCTCCCCCAACTTTTGAGTGTTTGAATGTGACATCTGCCCAATGGTAGCATTTTTGGTGATAACTGTTAGAAATTCCCCATTCTTACCGGCGGCGACGGGTACCAGGGAGGGACATCGAGTGGAGTTCTCTTGCGCTCGCTGCCTCCACCGGGAACATGGCCAGTTTCTTGGTCCTTGACTCGCTTTGCTGCAGCACGAGAGGGTGCAATCCTACACACAAAAAGTTAGAGCACCCGTCGAGGGCAAGACGTTTCTTTTTCCCCATGATGCCGGGGACCAGAGGTATTGCGTCGCCATTGGCCTGTTTTCCATCCGCTCGTTCCCATACGGTGGAATCAAGAGGAAAAATTTGAGATGGGGGGTTGATGGTACCCACCCACGCCTGCAGTGGTACAAGGAGAGGCATGCAGCTCGAAGTACCATCCGGACCAAGCTTTCAAGTTCAAGTTCAATTTTGCAGGTGCCCTTCCCACTCGGTTTTTCTGTTGTTTTGGTATGGGAATTGATATAACCTCTGAGCCTGCCCATCCCCTCGGTAGACTTTTCTCCCCCCTTCTTTTTTCCCTCATATTCATAGGAATACTACTATACAGAGATATATATCCATTTGGATCGTATAGGAAGCACACTGAGAGGAGTGCTTCTTCATACGATATATCATTACAGCATCAGATCCACTGCCTGGGAAAGCCGGACGGTCGAATCGATTCTAGTATAACTGACTGACTGCCACATTCAAGAACGAGAAATACGTTACTTGAGATCAGGTTATCCTCAGTTTACTAACTTGCTTGCTCACACCATACCATCATCTCTTAGTTCTTTTTTTTATTTTTATTTTTATTTTTTATTGCCATCAGTTTATATTCTTGCCTGTTCTTCCTTCTCGTTTACTGCTCCCAGCCTCTTTTCTCTCCTCATCTCTCTTGTTCACACCTCCTTGCAACACATCCACCAAACTCCAACATCTCCTCGAAGGATTCAAGTGTTGGGTTATATATTGCAGTATAAGAATATATACTACGACTACGACACCGATTACTACGACTACTACTTGTATACAGGGATTGTATATCAGCCCGTGATATATCAGTCTCTCTCCTCCCCATTCACACATATACACATACAGCCAAGATGGCGACTCAATTCAGCATGCAAGACTATATCAGAAACACACAACTCCTACAAGAAGCCGGCATGTCGAGACAACGGTGGAATGACGATGATGACTCGAGTATCTTGGATGATAACATTCTTGAGAGCACTATCGACACATCTGCATTCGAATCTCCTGTTGACACAAGGCGGCCTTCCATGGCTGACGCAGCCATTTTCTCCCCTCAACTCCAAGCTGGGGACTGGGACTTTCTCAACGGCATGAACGATTCTTCGCCCATGGCCTCGAACTTTGAGAACAACCCTTTCGTCAAGATGGAGGCCAACGGCTCCCAATTCGGTGCTGCTGCCTGGGATACCATGGCCGACCGGTCAGGAACTGCTACTCCGGTCCCAGCGATGTTTGGTGGTCAGGTTCAGAACTTCAACTTCGACGGTCCTGATTTCACAAATTTCACACCCTCGACACAACCATTTGAGACTCCCATCGCTCCTGCTATCACACCTGCTCCCATGCAGACTGATGCCTCCAACGAGCTACAGAACATCGCTTCGAATGGCCCCACACAAACTAACTCGACAACTATCAAGAAGCCAACTGCCCCTGTCCGACCTGGCAGCCCACAGCTAAGAATCCACTCCCCGATGCACATCCGACGGGACGGAATTAGGAAGAAGAATGCTCGCTTCGATATCCCTGCCGAGAGGACCCTGATGAACATCGATGCCCTCATCACCCAGTCCACCGATGAGTCCGAGATCAAAGAGCTCAAGCAACAAAAGAGACTGTTAAGAAACAGACAAGCAGCGTATGTTACTACGGGACCTTACCAATATATATTTCCATCCATGCATAGATACTTACTCGTATAATTTATATAGTCTCGACTCCAGGCAACGCAAGAAGCAACACACCGAGCGTCTTGAGGAAGAGAAGAAGGTCCACAGCGCCATCATCCTCGAACTCGAAGAGAAGATGAACACCTTGGCCGTCCGTGAGAATGAATGGATGGAGAAGGAGGCTCAGTATATGCGCGAGAGAGAGATGTTCGAGCACCACCTCAACTACGCCCAGATCCAGAATGAGGAGATGGTTCGCAAACATACTTTGGAGACTGCAGAGCTCCGAAAGAAGAACACCTTCCTCGCTCAGGAACTCGACCTCATGCAAGAGAAGCTCAACCAGGCTGCCATGCATGCTCAGTCCCCCGCTGGTGTCAACTACACCGAAGAGTTCACCTTCGACGGCATGCCAATCGACTCCTTCTGGGAGCCACCAAGCTTCAACGACGACGCAAACACCTTCCTCAACGTTCCAGACGTCGCGGAAGTCAAGCTCGCTCCAAAGATCTCCGAGATCAAGGAAGAGGAGAAGCCAGCCTCTGGTCTTCTCTTCTTGCTTTTGCTCTTCGGTGCCTTCGTTGCTTCGAAGGGTACTCAGAGCAGCGCTCTCCCACCAGTCCCACAACCACTTCAAACTGCCTCAGCCGCAGTCTTGAACACTATCTTTGAGGATGCTGGTGTTAAGCCAACCGCTACCATCTCCACTACCGATCCCCGCAATGTGGAACTCTCCGTTGGTCCTTCTGTCACTCAACAGGTTTCCGATGCCTGGGTTGTTCCAAAGTCTGAATCTTCCCAGCTCATCGGTCTTGGCTCCTCTTTGGCTGTACTCAACGCTCACCTCGAACAACCGAAGACTCGTGCGCAAGAAGCTCAGGAACTCATGATGCTGACTGCTGCAGAGTACGACGAGGTTACGTCGAAGGAATTCCTTCGCGAGCCAGAGTACACCACCTCTGAGGGTCGCCGAAACCTTCAGGCCACCTTGGCTGCCCTCCGAAAAGGTAATAGCAAGCCCACCGCTGCCGAGGTCTACACCCGATCCCTCCTTTGGGATAAGGTTGACGCCGAGGTCGTTCGACGCTTCGCTGCCTACGCCCAGAGCAGTCGTGCTGAGTCTGTTTAAGTCTCTTGTACCAAATATACATTAGAGCTTTGTCTACGACAGACATCGGGGGATAGGCTTCGCAGTCTACCCTGATGCTTGATCACAGCCTCTTGCCTTTGCTTAGGGCACTTCGTCTTTAGAATACAGAACACAGACTGTATCATTGACACCCAGAATTTCCTTATCTTCATCTCCTTTGTCTATCGTTTCTGCTTTTACTCTGGAATTTAGCAGGTGTTATTGCTTTTAGTCTTTTTACGTTGTGATATCTTTAGCAAGCCTTGTGATCTTTGAATGTCTTTTATGCATGCTTTTATGTTATATGAGTTTATGTTTTGAAGTCCTTTACGTCGTTTGCTTTATATGACCAGTATATAGGCCATACATCGTCGTTTGATATTTGTCTAGCGCCTCCATTTCTTCACTTTCAATTCAACTTTCCTTTGTTCTTTACAACCAGATTGTCTTGGACCGTTCTGCAACCCTCTTCTTTTCGGTCTTACTACTACTACTCAACCTCCTAAAGGAGCAAATACCACAGGCAAAACAACTATATAACAGCAAAGGAAACTACGCCGGTTCGTCACAGAAAGCTTTCTATCTCTTATTTTATTTTTTTGCCGATGGGTTCCACAACCACCGATCTTCCTCTTTTTTTCTTCTTTTCCTTCCTCCTCTCAGATACCAAAGACTTTTATTTTCCTACTCAGAAAAACCCTCCACAAAAAAATTAAAAAATATTCTGAACCTGCAAACCGGCCTCCAAACGCCAAATCGAACTCTCGTTTCCCTCAACCTTTTCCTTACTATAACTACTTCTCTTTCCTCTTCTCTATTGTTACTCATAGGGCCGGCTTTTGTTACATTATGCATCAAACGGAATTCTCATCGTCTTTGGTCTCTCTTCTTTCCTTATACCTCTTCTTTGTCATATTAAGGTGGGATCCTTCGTCACAAAAACAAATCCAAACGGGTGAAAGCTCTTTCTCTGTACAAATTAAAGAAATTCATTTTTTTTGCTTCAAATTGGGTGGGGCAAAAAAAAAATCTTCATTCCTGCATTTTTCGGTTTTGAACATTGAAAAAAAGAATCTTTTTTTTTCCCTCTGTAACTTCTAATGAAGTGCAGAAAGGGTAGGGGAAAAACATTACTCCTTTTTTTCCGCTCCCTGTGTATATTTTAGCATTTTTCCTTGGGTCTTCACTGCTTTTTCTGCATGGTGTGGTAATCTGGATCATTGCAATGCTTTTTGACTCTTTCTCTTTTTATATAATTGCTTAATATGATGACCGGTACGAATCTTTTTTAGAAGCTTTTTTTCTATCTTCTGCTATTTGCTTGGTCTTTTTTGTTTTCTGCTCTTTTGCTTTATAACGACCCCACTAATAATGAATCTTACGAAAAACCTACGAATTTCATTTGTTCAATCATTTTCTTTCTCTCTCTTTTCATTTGTTCGAATTCTCTTTTCCCTTTGTAATTCTACAGGATCTTCTTTTTTTTTAACTTGCTCATTTTGTTCCGTACAAAAAGATGTATGTATGTATGAAGCTAGAAGCCATTCACACACATCCAAAGATTACTTTTTTCTCCCTCTCACCAATCATCACGCCATATGCATTTTCAAAACTGAACGAGCTCTCTCGAACGTGAAGTTGTAACAAAAAAAAGGGGGCGCGCGATATGATCCTGAATATATATCCGCTCCTTGATACATACCTCCTGAGGAAAAAGCCTGGACCTCATGTATCCCGGATATCCCTATCACAAATTCCCCGTACAGCGGTAGAAACAAAACCTGTGAAGCCACAACTGCCTTCTTCCCTTTTTTCCACGATCTGGTAGGAGCTGAGACATTTTTATGTGGGGTAAACGCCCCATGCACATGTCGACTTGGGCTTTCACTATCACATCGTCCATACCAAGCTAGTTAGTTAGTATAGGCAAGAAAGACCGGATGAAAGTTCCCTGATGCCCCCGGATATCTCCACCAAAAAAATCCTACACTAGCTTTTTTTTATTATATAGTATGTATGTACATATAATATGTGTATGTAAGGTGATAGATCTGTCCTTTTACCGGATGTTTGGGAATTGTTCTAAATTATTAGACCGGAGCCTAGCTTCTTCGTGTAGAAACTAACTAATGTAGTGTGATAACTTTTTTTCTATAGCGGGAGTTTTAGATATGTGATGGAATTTCAAGCTTACTTGGTGTTTGTTGCATTTTATGGGTTGCGCGTTGTTTGAACACGGAAAGGTCGAAAAAAATCCTTGTTTCAGTCCAAGCTTCGAAAGTCATGTTATGTCTCGGGGGGAAGATTACAGGCTGGGTCTTCTTTTTTTCGTTTAAATCTTGTTCGAGGTGTTTTACCTGCAAGAAGGTCAGCTGGGACCGTGATATATATTAGACTTGCATGCAGGCAAGCTTAAGGCAAGGCAGGCATGGCCCGGGGATCGGAACTATGTGACTGGCTTGCTTCTGGGAAAGCAAAGGAATAATGCGATATGCACAGTGGCATGTGGTGTGCTCTATATGCGCATATTCAAAAGAGTTACTAACTTTCGACGACGACGTTACAAAGTTAAAAAAAAATTCCACAAAAAAAAGATAAAAGTCGAGTGCGTCGTCCCGCGACGGGACTCGTGAGCCGAAACCAAAAAAACAAGTTTAGATAAGGATACCAAGAGTTCCCTCTGGATCGGGAAAAAGCTGGGGAATCCCAGAAGGGAATGGTATTTGGTATTTGGGCTTGGGGTGGTACAAGGCGGGTGGCCATGGGTCGATTTGCCACTGGCGGAATGGGGTTGGGCATGTGAAGTTAACCTCATGGGAAGTACCTTCTACGCACCACGCTATGTACTGGACTGCGTTGTTGAGGTTGGGGATTTAGAGCCTTATGACCTTTTTCTGTCTTATCTTGAAACGGGCGTGGGTATTTGACGTTTATGGCGTATGTTCGGGGAATTAAAGAGTGGGGAGGGGGAATGACGTGCTCGTAGATGTTGAGGTATATAGCCAGGTGATATAAACTTAAGGCCCGACTGACACAGGTTAACTTAACGTTAACGGGTGCAGTAGATCGGGAAGATAGGCCGGGGAATCGGATCCACATATTTTCTTCGAGCACTGTGTCACAAAGTATGGTTCGGCTCTTTGAAAACCGAGTTATAAAAGCGTCCCGGAGATTTGGATCTGGAGGGAAACTGTTCAGTTGATCTGGTCATGTTCTTGATTCCTACCTGGGGGTTTACAACTTCGTGGCATATCTCAGTTGGACGATTCAACGTTACCCGGAAATTGACCATCTGGCAAACTTGACCACTGGAATACGGAATAATGCGCTCGTTCAACTTTGTATCGAGAGCCGCGGGCAATAGCTAAACCGTGTCTTGTTAAGACGTTAACTTCGTTATTTGACACACGTTTAATCTAACGGTACCATGTTAAGAACGTTGGTCCTGCGCGTAAACCCTCTGAAGACAAACCGGTATTCCGCCCCTGGGAGATAGTGGAATTCTCCAGTCAAGTAATATATCAGACCATCCCAAAATCCGCGGCGACCTGGTATAACTGGTAGAAGCCATCTCGGAAGATTTTCTGACGGTGTATAAAGTGCGTTGGTTATATACCTCTTCGATACCCCGTCAGCTCGAAGGATTGTCCGATGAATGTAGGCCGGATAAGGGTATCCGACGATGCGAGCCTTTTCATCCACGGCTTCCGGGTGATTTTCTAAAGGTAGCCAGATTCCAATTGACCTTGGATCGAGGAAGGTGCTGCCGTCTTTGGTTTCCAGAGGACCCGCCAGGATTCTGGCACGTATCACCGCTTGTATGGACTGCCCTCCTTCTTGTGCCCAGCTAGGTAATAAAAACCCCAACATCAGAAGTGACCTGCGTATATGTATGTACATAGTGCGGGAGGATGGTGCGGCGCCTTACCTTAGACAATGGTCAACATGGCGATACCATTCCATAAATTTCTCTGATGCGGCCAACAGAATCTCTTCATTTTTTTGCGACCACCAATTCCCAAACATGCCCACCCATCCGACGGGGTTTAAAAGCACCATGGTACTTGGAAGTATATATGGATTGTGGGTATTTTATAGCGATGTCGACATGTCCTGCACGCGCGCAGAAGCTGAGTAAAGCGGTGATGACTTTGAAAGTGCGGGATCTGGCCTCGAAGGAAAAAAATACGACAACCCCATATGGGCGAAGTATGGACACTGCATTTCTTCCACTTTACGGTTGAACTTTTGTAGATCTTGAGATTTTCCGCGATCTTCGGTTTTGACGTGAAAGCCATGCACGCGAACATCTCACGCTTCCAACTAGCAACACGGCGAGATGTTGGATTTTTGCAACCCCCTTAAGCCTTAGGTCTAGAATCTTTATAAGATGACAGGTGTTCGGATATCATGAAACGCTGCCGCTCGATGCTAGGTACGAGGTTAGATGAATAGGTTGTGTGGGCGCAAAAAAATATCTAAGGAAACGTTAAAAGTTTCAGCTCAGTTAGCAGATGTGACCTGTACCGTTGGCTTGGCTATGCGCTGCGCTGGTGAGAAGTCGGTATGAGGGAAGCGCTGTAGGTCAAAGAATTCTACATATTCCTGTACAGCTTGCCCCAATATTTCCTTCGGGTATATATATAGCGGTGGTGGCCGGCTGGCCGGCCGGTGAAGGATTAACTAAGAATCTACTCTCCACATAAAACGAGGGGAGGCTAGGGTTCACGAATTCTCATATATATTCAACTGTCAATATAATCATATAGGGCTCCGGCTCGACCTCATATATCGTAGCGAATATTTTATCTTAAACCTACCATATTTTCACTACTTTGAAAACATCTTATTCCTACCGTGTCATGACTATTTTTCATGACCCGTGCCACGATGCCTAAGATGGGACCGAGAGTAGGATCTCTATATTCTCTCTTGAGCATTCTCATCAACTCAATCCTCTCCATCCTTTTGGCTCAGATCCACCAAACCACCGCCATACCACATAATTCAACCCTCCACCGCCGGTCTCTCGAACAAGGAAACATATGGCAAACCGAAACACCTTTCCTAACTCGCGCTTGCAAACTGGGTCTCTACAGTCAAGCAGGCAATACGAATAGCATCAGTGGCACCTTTGCAAAATGGGAGGGCTACCCACTGGGTATGGACTACGACAACCCCGTCGACAATAACAAATGCCACAGTATTCCCGCTGAAATTGGCGATCCACTTGCACGGTATGGTGTCTGGCAATGGTACATTTCCGGATATTGCTTCTGTGTGCTTTTCCGCGATGATAAGTGTGGAGACAACCCGAGCCCACCGAATTGGTCGAATCTCGTCCTGCAGGGGGACTGGTCTTTCAAGCCGGATAATCGGGGGAACTATAACAGCTTCCAGTGTCGCAGGAGGTTTGGTAACTTTAGCTTTGGAACTTACAGGACCTACCCCAAGTGTACCGTTGAATACTCGAATGGAGGACGACACGGAGGGTTTGACCCAATCGACGGAATAGATCAGTGGATCCACGGTGCTCAAGAATTTGGACAAGATGGTCTTAATAAGACCGGAGTAGGCCCGTGTATCTCTGGATTTGAGTTTACGCTGAGGCAGTGGAAGATCAAGAGCTGTACCTGTCATTTCTACACAGACGACAAATGCGAA
The DNA here is from genome assembly GCA_036971655.1 of Arthrobotrys megalospora. Lineage (NCBI taxonomy): Eukaryota > Fungi > Ascomycota > Orbiliomycetes > Orbiliales > Orbiliaceae > Arthrobotrys > Arthrobotrys megalospora. Next base: position 2,081,366 of record JAVHJN010000003.1, on the reverse strand, counting down.
ACACCGCCTCTCTTAACGGATGGAAATGGTGGCGAAGTATCAAGGGAGGGTTTTGAAGGGTTTGGAAACCAGAAGATCAGAAGTTTGCGATGCGATGCCCCATATGCACCTAGGCTGGTGCCTCAAGATGCTTTCGAAAATCCGACTTACTAACCGGTTAACCGTGACGTCGGTTAGATAAATAGTGGAAGCTGTAGTACCTTTTAGAGGCGAATTTAAAGGATGAGGAGAACTAAATTTATAAAGCCCGAACCATCTTAACCTCTTTTTTTTTTTTTGCAATCGTTACGTTTGATATGTATGTACCTTCCTTTTCGACGTTTCGAAATCTATCGGTTAACCGCCCAGTGATAAAAATGTACCCAAAGCACCGCTGTAATGAATTTCTTTATATGGATCATTGGAGAACTGGTCAAACATCGCGACATCGTGATAAAGCACGCTCGTTATAATATACATTCTTTCGAGGCTGAGGTATTAGCGTATATATCTTTACGTCCCCCCGCGACTGCGCCGATGGCCCTTGTAGTATACTGTGAGCTAGTCTATGGAATGCGCATCTATGCCCCCCATGAGCTCTTACCATAGCTTTTGCATGCATATGTTTACTCCTTCAAGGCATGGTATTCTTTTACTCGGCCCCATCGGCTGTAACTGGGGCAGTGCCAGTGAGCGGTAAACCTGCATGAGGGGAGGGGGCTGGCCTCCCAAACCAACCTCTACGAAAGTAACCAACCTGATCACGAGGGGCGTCTGTTGTATTTTGCATAATATATTAATATCGAGGTTACAGTACCCGCTGGGTATAAATATTTTGAATGTATACCTACTATGCTCTACTAACATACCAAACATGTTGTATTCCAGTGGTTATTACCACGGCGGTAGCCAGCTCCCTTTGCTGTTCGACTTTTTTTTTTTTTTTGCCGCCGAAATCCAATATTATGAATGGTTCCTTGTTTCATGTGGCGATAGTTGGTAGGAAGTATCCGGTCGTCGTGATGGAGGTTTTTACTAATATCCAATTATTTGAGAGAGCACTTGCTAGGATTAGTTGTCCGGCAAAGTTTAAAGTACGTTTGTAAGAAATACTATCGAGCAAGAAGTCTTAACTCGAGTGCCACTTACTGCTTTCTCATGAAACGTTGAATCGATTGATACTAGACCACGTAGGTTAGGATATAAAATTTTTGCTATGTTATAATTACTATTTTCGTTGATAAAGTTCATAAAACGAGGGAACATATATTCCCAGATGACCTACCACTATATAGCTATTCAAAAGCTTTTATAAGAACCTAACTTCAACAGGGATGAGAGTATACTAATATATATCGAATAAGGGCTCATTTATTCCAACGGGTCCCCTGTTTTTTTTGGTGCATTATCAGACATGCTCCAAGTAATTGTCTAGAATTTATTAAAATTCTAAATATCTTCCATCTTTTTTTCGTACAAGCTCCGACATGACTTTTTTTAATCTTTACAAAAAAATGTATTGAAGATGGTAGTAAAAATTCCCACAATACCCCACGCAAACGCCACGCTGGAAGCAGAAGAAGATGCCCTGAATCTACCAGGTTAATGCATTTAAAACCCCCAAAGAACACTAGTAGTAATACACATCACACCAGCAGCAGCCTATTACCAGCACCATTATATTAGCATCTCAAAACCCCACTATATCAACTTCGCAAGAAGACATAGAGAAAGAGAGGGAGAGGGAGGAAGGAACTTACGCATTAACACACCCATCATTCTCACAATTATTCGTAATCTGCGCCCACCTACCCCACACAACCTTCCCGCCAGTAGTAACCATCCCCAACTCACTAACATTAACCTCAATAATCGTGCCCTTCGTCAAAACCCCGAGCTGAGTATACATCGGACTCTGCGGATTCTTCTTCACGCTCAAAATCGGTAACTGCACCGTAACCCCCAACTCCGGATGCGTAACATTTGCCTTTTTATACCTCAACCCCATCGGTCTTATAAATCTTTCATATTTCACAGGACGACGGGTGAAATCTGGACCGACAAAGGTGGGTTTTGTGATCATTCTTTTCCATGATTTTTTTGCGGTTTTCTTGCCGGTTTTGATGACTTTGAACATTTCTTCTTCGGAGATTCCTCGGACTTTTGGTAAAGGGACGGAGAACTTTGCGGCCTTTTCGGCGCGTTTTTGTTTTATCGCTGAACTTAGTGCTTTTGCTGATTTTGGTTCGTTACGGTCTAGTAAATATGGTGGTAAGGGTTCGGAAGATGGACCAGGGTCGGAAGATTTGACGGATTTCTCTTCGTGGGATTTTATTTGTTTTTTCATTTGGATCTTTTGTTTGTAGCGGGATTGGGCGTGGAGTTTTGCGCGAAGGCCGTGCAGCTTTTGGGCGGATTTGGAGGAGTTGTGGGCCATGCGGGCGGCGCGTTTGCGGGTGCGTTCTTCATGGTCCAGGCGTTTGCCGTGGAGTTTGGACCAGCGTTCTATGTATCTGTGGGGTTTGTTAGGATGTTATGGGAGTATGGGAGGGGATTGGAGGGGAGGAAGTACTCGTTTTGTGGCTAGATGAGAGGTTAGTGATGAGGTTTTTAGTAGATGGGAGGGGAGTGGGACGTACCATTGTGACGGTTGATCGAGCGCGATGCTCGAGGCGACTGTGGGAAGGGGTATTTACAAGGTGTGAGCGGGGGGTGTAGACGTCGGTGGTTGAACCTGGTGATAGGGAAGGTTGAAGGTTGAAAGGTTGAGAAAAAACAGCATGAAAGAAAAAAGTTTTGGCGACTGGAAATCTAATCTCAATCTCAATCTGATAAGATCTTTATAGACAGATCTAATCTAATCACTTGGCACAAAGAAACCAAACCTGCAACAAACCACAACGCCATTCAAAACTCTGCGACGGGAAAGCATTCTTTAGAACTTCAACTTTCGGAACGGTGGATTAGAGGTGTAAGCCTGGGGAGGGAATTGTATACATCGCGATACCGGTAAAATACTTCGTATCATCATCAATTGAAGCTACAAAGATGCTAATTGAACTGGACCACAGCCAGCTCTTCAAGATGACCTCCTTCCTACCGACCATCCGCATCCTCTCGCGACGAGCAACCACCAGCACCAGCAGCTTCATCAGCAAACCCTCCCTCCTCCCCGCCCTGTCAACCTCTCGAATAGCCCTCCCACCACCTAGTCAAATCCGACATACCTCCTCCACAGCAACCACTACAACCACTACAACATCACCGCCCCCACCACCACCATCAACATCCCCATCACCACCTCCTCCACAAGACCTCACAACCCTAAAACGCCTCCACAAATCCCTCCTCCACCAACCCCCCTGGTACACCACAATCCACATCCACTCCCGCCCCTACCTCGTAACCCTCGGCGACCGCATCCTCCTCCCCTCCCTCCTCTACCCGCCCACATCCCCTACAAACCCTCTCAACAAACCCCTCCAACCAGGCGATATAATCCGCCTAACCCACGCTTCAACCCTAGGTTCAAGAGACTACACCATAAAGGGCACCCCATTCATCGATAAACGATTGTTTAGTTGTAAAGCAGTTGTGGTGGAGGTTACCAGTGAACCTATGAGGAAGAAGGAGAAGACGAAGAGGAGGCAGAGGAGGGTTAAGACGGTTAGGAGTAAGCATCGGTATACGGTGTTGAGGATTTGTGAGTTGGGGGTTAATGAGTTGCCGGAGGGGTTGGGCGAGGGTGGTGAAGGTGTGTAAGGGTGTATTTTTATATGCTAAGTGTGGGGATGATATACGGGGGCTTGAATATATGTACATAGAGAATCTATTATTTTTATCATCTGTATATTGGAATACCGTTTATTGGGTAGTATATATACCCCACTCGGTCTACATCACTCTCACCTTCCTAATAACTAGCAACAAGTGATATAAAAGATACCCAAAAATCATACCTCCGGCCCACCGAAGATAATACGTGAATTCATTCATCATAGCAGTAAAAGGCATCAAAAACAAGTCATCAGCTATAAAAACCATAAAAAAAAAAACATGAACAGATACCCACATGAAGCAAAAAGCAGTGCAGAGACAAAACAAAAGCAGAAGAAGAAGGAAGAAACAACTATATCAGGAGGTATCTTTTAACCCTCACGCCCCCGGCCGGTTTTTTCACCCAGTAATCCGTAGTAATTTCGTCAGTTACATGCATGCCAATTTTTTTTCCATTGTCCATTTTTTTTTTGTCAATAAGTACCCTTATGTATGTTAGTGTGTGTTTTTTTTTTGTGAGGGAAGAGGGGTTCATCCAGCTTGTCCAGTAACAAAAACCGACAGTGCGCCATGGGATTTCTTTTCGCGAGAGAAACAGCAGAAGAAAAAAAGAGGGGGAGGGGTTAGAAAGAGGGGGTAAGACAGGTATTAAGGAGGTTTGATATATGAGGAACGAAAGAATCGCGAGGTCAACCGCCAGAAATCAGCCGCTAGAACTCGAAGAAAGAGAAAGAAAAAAAAATCGAAAGCTTCTGTGGAAAAAAATGCTTATGCATATTCTATAGACCTTTGGACAGATCTGTTCAACAAAGTTAGCATGATTGTGGATGAGGTCTGGTTAAAGGAGTATTTTACCTTCTGAATTGTTTGCTATACTCTCGCCGCTCCTCTTTCGTCCCCCAATACAGCTTCGAAGCTTCGATATTGATCTGTGTTCGGGGGTCGTAGGCCGGGTCTTCTTCCTCGAGGAGAGTAATGACGCCTTCGACGTGGCTCTTGGCATCGTCTGGTCGGGGGTGGAGGCCGCCGGGGAAGTACGCTGGGATCCCATCCTCTGCAAAAAGAAAAGTTCAGTATAGCTCTTAAGGAATTGATTCATTGGGACTTACTATTGATCTTGTGGTGGAACATTGGCGTGCTAAATTGAACACGAGGTTGTTCGTCCGGGAATCGAACGGAGAAGCGAAGGGTAAAGATGAATAGTCCGCCGTCAAGATTGGTCATCGGACGTCCAAAGTATGTCTACGAGCGCCTTGTTAATAAAACCCTCCGCCGGGAAGGGCCTGAGGGGCAACCTACCACACGCCAAATGAACGGATTGTTATCCTGCAGTTCCATATCCAGCGTAGCCGTCTCGCTCTTATCGAAGAACACCTTTGCCTGCTCGAACTGTCGTTGTAAATTGGCGGCGACACCTCTCTCGTCCTTGAGGGCTTTCATTCCTTCGACACCCCAGCTTTCCGCCTCCTGGTCTAGCTTTTGTCGGATGGTTTGAATCCTCCTCTCCAGCTCTGGGTAGTTGAATTTCCCCTCCATGGAATTGCCACCGCTTCCACCGCTCATCTCGAATGGCATCTGCGTGAAAGCTTGGTTTTCGGTGACCTTTTCCTTTTCGGTTTGGATCGAGGCGAGGTAGGTGTCGTAGTACCAGAGGAAACGGCGCTTGCAGAGATCCTTGAAGGGTTCGAAGAAGTAGACACCTCCGTCGTCGACGTACGCGGACGAACTGTCGCCACCGGTGTCTTCTCGGGGTTCGCGAACGATGGATGTGCCGTCGGCTTTTAGGCCGAGGTAGTCTTCTAGTCGTTGGATGATGGAGATTCGGAGGGTTTCATGGCGGATCTGGGAGGAAAGTCTTTGTTAGAAGGGGATGCTTGTGTAGGAGGGGATTTGGTTGGTACCTTCAAGATGTATGCCTTTTGGTTGTCTTTGTCGTGCTGACTGTTGGCGTTTTCGTAGCCTGGCTCGTTCTCGTAGGGGTTTGAGGACATCAGGCTCTGGATGGAGATGAGTATGGATTCGAGGCCCTGTGCTGACGACCACTCTTCCCCTCGTTCGCCTCTCCATGTTCTGTCGGTGGTGGGTATGTGATTAGACGTCTAGTCGGTGAGAGATGGAAAGAAGGTGGGATGGATCTTACCCTAGAATTGACCTGTAGAATTATCCATTAGCATTGATTTGGGGAGGGAGGTATTGGAGATGAGGGAGGGAACTTACAGACAGACCTTGCCGCCGGCGTATATGTTTGGGTTGAACCTGCATCGTCCTCCGTTCGTGGTTATGGCGTTGACGGCTGGAGCTTTTGCTGGATATTCTGTTGGAGGAGGATGTTAGGAAAGAGTACTAGGTAGCTGGCAGGTGGGTGCAGTAGCATATGTAGACGTGCCTTTGGGGAATTTCATAGTAAACTAATAGACAGTTAGTATATAATATAATATAATAGTAGGTATGTAGGTGGTAGTAGTGAAAGTACCTCAAAGAAACCGAATTCATAAGGTGTCTCCGGTGGACCTAGGATCAAGGCTCTTATACTTCTAATGTCGGAGTCTCTACAGGCCACGGCGATAGCTATGTAACAGCAGAATTAGCTAGGAACCTTTGAGAGAAAGTCGTAGGTATTGTAGATTAGGAATGCGACGTACACAAATCATTTGATTTCTGGATATCTGCCAGCTCCTGGAGGGAAGAGAGAGAGAGAAAGTTAGAAGACGTGATCGTGATAGTAGTAGCGGTGATGATGATGGAGAAGCTTACACGCGTGAGCCGCAGGGTGGACTGGTTCATGGCGGATGATGATGTCGGTAAGGGAAGGTGGAGGTGGAGGTTTGAGGCGGGAGGGCGCGATGCGTAGATGATGATGATGATAGTAATAATAAGTGGAGGGATTGATTGATTGATGGAGGTCCGTCGGGGTGGATCCTTGAACCGTGCCACAGCTGCAGCGCCAGTATTAACTACTGCTCCATATGAGGGGCCGACCTGGCTGGACTGGACCGGACTGGTGGGGAGAGCACAGAGCTGCGGGCGAGCAACAACACAGCTCAGCTGCCGCTCTTACCTCAAGGAGCTCGACGGGTATTCATGGCAGCATGCATATTATTATACAGTATCTACTTGAGTATCTTATAACATAGTATCGTGCAGTAGTTACCTGGTGCTCTTGTGGTTCTCAATTAATTAGGAATTAACTAGCATTGACAATCTATTGTATTGTAGACTCTAACTCGCATTGGTCACTCGAGCACCCGGGCATCTATTGCTATGAATACTATAATATGTTTAATGGCTGCAGTCGCCAAGCTGTATCGTTCTTATCGATAGGGGAGGGTGAAACAGTCCATGCATTGACTGAATGGATGAGTGAATGGATGCATGGTCGTTGAAGTCGAGTCGAGGCGGACTAGCTAGCTTGAACTTCCTGGGTAGGCTAATTAGACGCCTGGCAGGCAGTGGCAGCTGTCTCCGTTGACGCCCTCTGAAGTATCCTTATTCTGATTGCCACTTCCCTCCATTCAATTCACTTTTAACCTTCAACTAGTAATTACTAACTATTACTATTTGAATAGTTGATGATAGAATAGAGAGCAGGATAGAATAATAGAACAGTCAGTGGAGCAGTTAACATAGGGAGTGGCCAATCAATCAATCAATCACCACTTCGCCCGCAATCTCTCTCTCTCACACTCACTCTCTTTCTCTCTCTCTCTCTCTCAACCTCAACCACCAATTCTCATCCCATCCCATTCTATTCTCATCCCAAAGGAAATCACCAACCACCATCGCAACTTCACAGCTAGCTCTCTCTCTCTCTCTCTCTCTCTCCCTTTACTCTTTCCTCCTCCACCTTCACACTCGAACAGAATATGTCTCCTGTCCGAATGGAGTCCTGCCCGCCAGACAATACCACCACCTCGGATTGATTTTCACCCCGTCTCCCTTGTAGAGCTTGCTGCTGCTGCTACCACTACTCCTGCTGTACCGGACTGTACTGTACACCGCTGTGTGGAGAGACAGAGAGAAGAAGAGACAGCCTCGATCGCTTAAAACCCTGAACGTCAACTCCTCCCAACCGCCGCTTCCTCTTTTCTCGAATTTCCCCTGGCGACCTTTTCGCCTTTTCGGTCTTCCCGTTTTCCCTTTCTAATCCCGTTCGCATATCATCCCGTCTTCCTTCCTACCTGCTCGCGTGTTCGATCAAAAATCCTGGCTGTCCTGTCGGGGCCTCCGCCGTAAGCCAGCCAGCCAGCCAGCAGCCCAGCCAGCCAACCAACCAGCCTCAGCTCAAGGTCCCAGAAACCCGACTACCATAAAACCATCACCTATCCTTCCTCTCCCTCCCTGTGCCTGGGCCCTTCCTCCTCCCAATGGCTTCCCCGTACGGCGACTCCCACCTTCGAGGCCACAACCTCCCTCCAGCTCTCATTCCCGGTCCTCCTCCTCCCTCCCTTGACGTCACCTCCCAAAGGCGATCCGACGACAGACCAAACCTCTCCCCGACCGACGGTAAACCCAGAGGCTCCTCCAAGAGTGAAGCCTCCCGTAGGGTATGCAAGAAATGCGAACTGCCCTTAACCGGCCAGTTTGTGAGGGCGCTCGGCGGCACCTTCCATCTGGACTGTTTCCGATGCCGAGTACGTTTCTCTCTTCGCTCTCTCTCTCTGATAACCATATGCGACCCGAAAAATAATTGCTTATCAAAGTTACCCCCCTCCCCCCTCTTCTTTGCCCCCTCTACATAGGACTGTGGTACCATCGTAGCCCAGAAGTTTTTCCCCGTAGACTCCGAGGACGGCACCACACAGTACCCTCTGTGCGAAACCGACTACTTTAGGCGACTCGACCTGCTATGCCACGCCTGCGGTGGTGCCCTGCGTGGGAGCTATATCACGGCCCTCGAACGGAAATACCACATCGAACATTTCACCTGCTGCGTCTGCCCGACAGTCTTCGGCCCTCAGGATTCCTACTACGAACATGACGGCGAGGTCTACTGCCATTACCACTACTCCACCAAATTCGCCGCCAGATGCCAGGGTTGTCAGACGGCAATACTTAAGCAGTTTGTCGAAATATTCAGAAACGGCGTAAACCAACATTGGCATCCGGAGTGTTATATGATACACAAGGTCAGCTATGCCGTAGGAATTTTCCCTCTCCTTCACCTCGCTAACGTCGTTACCATGGTTGCGTCCTTCTTTTAGTTTTGGAATGTTAAATTGGCGGAATCGGATTCATCTGAGGTGCCCAGGATACACGAAGAGAATGAGAAGGACCCTTCGAGCGCCCGACGCTCAATCGTCAGGGACGCTGAAGAAAAAATGGAAGAGAAAGTTTATCGCATATGGAGCGTACTATCGACCTACGAAGAGTCTTCCGCCGCCAACATCAGCGACATGCTGCTACACGTTTCCAACGGAGCCTACGTGGACGGAGTCTTTGTCGCGGAGAAGTTTATATGGCACGTCGAGCTTCTGTTCACTAGCGCTGACAACCTCGATTCCGAGTTATATCGAATTGGCGGTGAAGGTAGGACTCGGAAGACCCAAATATAGAGCGCAATATCGTTTTGCTAACGAGGTGTAGGACTTGCGTACTCGAGAGAGGCGAAACTCCTGTGTAAAAAGATCGTAGCATTCTTCACGCTACTTTCCAAAACACAGGAGACGGGGGTCCGGAAGCTCGGTGTGACACAAGAGTTGCTATCCCTAGTAACGGGCCTTGCGCATTACCTCAAACTGCTGATCAGGATCAGTTTACAGGGCGCTTTGAAGCTGGTATGTTTTCTATACTGGTCCATGCATTAAAAAACCAACTAACAAGCTTCCAGGAGCGTGATTATAGTAATGTAGACGCGTTCAACCGCTTCCTCGCCGAGTTATCTGATCTCGAAGCCGCCAAAGACGTCAAGCCGACGTTCGAAGTGAACACAGCCCTGGCGGACCTTAACTCGGACCTCTGCTATGCTTGTCGTAACACGATCGAGGATGAATGCATGACGTTTGGGATGCTTAAGTGGCATATTAACTGTTTCAACTGCTCGAATTGCAACAACTCCCTTAAGAACGACGTTGACGCTGCGAGGTTCTCGCCGGCATCCGCTCTACTATGCGATTCCTGCGCAGCTCATGTTCCGGATGTGCAGGGCGGGTTCCAACATGTTAGCAGGCTGAAGCAGTATGTGTATCTTTTAAGAGTGGCACTGGCCCGTCTTTTGAACATGTTGAAGGAGGGTGGCACGTTGCCTCACACATCCGGTATTCGCAGCTTCACAAAGGAACCTCCCTACGGCTTTGCTAATACTCTGACAGATGATCCTAACCTGACCGGATACGATGATGCCGGCCACTCTCTTGCTCCAGGTGCTCTGACCGCCGAAAGCCGATCGAAATCCTACCACGGGGAAGGGGAAGGGTATAACAGCACAGTCTCGGACGTCCGACGGCTGCGATCAACACGTCTCGACCAGAAACTCGCTTCAAGCGGTAGAAAGGCTCGACAGTCGAGGATAATCGAGAACGAGAATTTCGGCGCCGAAGGATCTCACGATCGAGAACGGTTCAGGATCATAGAAGACCGGGACGTCAACGGCGAAGCTATCAACGAGCTCACCTTTGGTGACGAGAAGACACTCACCCTCGATGATATTCCGAGAATAGCCGCACAGGAACAAGCTAGAGAACAACGACCCAATGCGTTTAAGCACCGTACATCGGGCTTCTTCTCAGCAGGTGGTATGCACCAGCCGAAATTGATGAATGGTTACCAGCGCGATTCGACAGGAAGTAGCCAGCCGGCTCAGCCACAGCGTATGCGAAGATATTTTTCGGAGTTGTCGGCTATAGATTATTTCATTATCCGCCATCTGGCCTGCATGTGTATGCTGCCGCTTGTTTCCGAGCATTTCAACCTTGAGGAGCTGTTGGATTTGATCGAGAGGAGCGGGAAGCAGACTTTGTGGAACAAGTTTACGAAGGGCTTTAAGCAGGATGGAGGGAAGAACAAAAAACAGAAAAAGACTGGTAGGTGTGATATTTTTCGCGGTGTGTGTGGGTCGATTTGCTGACTGGTTGAAGGCGCCTTTGGTGTTCCGCTCGAACAGCTCATCGAGAAGGATCATGCGGAGTCGTCTTTGGGTATTGGCCCCGGAACGTTGAGGGTGCCGGCTCTTCTAGATGACGCTATTACCGCGATGAAGCAACTAGGTTGGTTTGCCCCCCGTACCTAGGCCTAACGGATAAAACTAACTCGTTTATAGATATGTCCGTTGAGGGTGTCTTCAGAAAGAACGGCAACATTCGCCGGTTGAAAGAGTTGACCGCCCAGATTGACTCCGGAGCTGAAAACGTGGATATGGTCAAAGAAGGTCCCGTCCAAGTTGCTGCTCTACTCAAGAAATTCCTTCGAGAGCTTCCGGATCCCCTTTTGACATTCAAGCTCTATAAGCTTTTCATTGTTTCGCAGAGTAAGTTCTGATAAATGGATCCGCGAGATAGCCTTTGCTGACAATATTATAGAACTCGATGACGACGAGAAAAAGCGTCGCGTTCTCCATCTAACATGTTGTCTACTCCCGAAATACCACCGAGACTCGATAGAGATCTTGTTCTCGTTCCTTAACTGGGTCGCCTCCTTCTCGCACGTTGATGAGGAATCCGGGAGCAAGATGGACGTCCACAACCTAGCCACTGTCATTACACCGAATATTCTCTATATGAAGAACCAAGTACCCGGAATGGACGACAGCTTCCTCGCCATCGAAGCTATTCACACATTGATTGAGTACAACGAGCAGATGTGTGAGGTATGTTTTGATGGTCGATCTGCAAGATATGCCTGATACTGACGAGCGATTACAGGTTCCCGAAGATCTTTTAATGATACTTTCCGACCCAACCATGATGGCGACCTCCGAAATGAGTACTAAGGAGATTCTAAAGAAATACGGCGACGTCGCCAAATTCTCGACAGTTCCTGGAAAACACGGAGGGAAAGGAGGCAGTGCACAGCATAAAGACAAACCCGTTCTTCATGTTACTGGCAACGATCGAACCGGTGAAGGGTGGTATAGTGATCAGACAGTCCGCCAAGTCTCGACGCCACCGGCCCCAGAGCCACATCGACTACCCGAACCGATGTATGCGAACGAGAACGGGAACCACTCGCATCATAGCCACAGCTTTAGCTTCGATCAAGAGGCGTCGGCTAATGGAAGGCGCATGGATTACCCTTCCAACCACCAGAATCCGAACCTGAGTGCACATGCGGGCTGATATTACTAACCCTCGAGTCGATTATCTTCTTATCACCGCCCCCACTCTCTCACTACGGCTGTCCCCATGATGTCTCTTTCTATTTGGTCTTTCTTTTTGGTATTGACAATTCGCTTTTTCCTGAAGCTTTCGGTTTTGGATCTAATCACCACCTTTCATTTGGAGTTTGTACGATAGCCCCGCGATCCAAAGAAGAATAGTTCACGATGTGACTAGGAGACCGAAGAAGCAGGGAGGGAACTGAACAAAAACGAAGAGAGAGAGAACGAAATAGTCCTTTTTGAACATATCCCGCCAACCAACCCGTTTGCTTTGTGCACTTTTTTGATACGTTTTAGCTTCCGACTAAAAGCACCTTCTTTCACCTCTCTTTCCCTTTTGTATATTTTTCTTTTTGTCCCACTGTTTCTTATAGCTGATTCCATCGCTTTTTCTTTTTGCTTACAGGTACTCCTGACTTTTGTTTGGGTGTTTATTTATTCGTAGTTTTCGCTTTTTCTTCCTTTTTGCGTCTTTTTTTCTTGCCATTGGGTTGGAGTCTTGGATTGATTATTCCCTATTTTTTCCCCTGCCTTTCTGTTGATTGCAGATTGGGTCCTGTTTTTAATACTTCTTCCTCTACTTCTACTTCTCTTCTAACCTTTTTACCAAAGGTGTTCTACACCCTTCGCTTTTCTTCTACTTCGATACAGGTTTGCCCTCCCCGGCTTAGCAAGCGTTTTCCTATTCGACTGGGTTGGCATACTCGTTTACTACTAACTATTACTATTACTTGACATCTTATTTCTTTTTTATTTTCTTCCGATTCGATTCTTTGTTAATTACTTGAAGTACTTACTTTACTTTTTATTTTATTTTTCCTTTCACATCTTTTTTTGTGTTCAAGTTTTATCTGGAAAGCTGTTTTATTGGAGTGTTCTTTTTGTTATAAATTAAAGCATCTTCGTTTTTCTTTTTTTTCTCCGTCTTTAGTTTTTTAGAAGCCTTTTTTTTTTTTGATCGGGAATTTAGTATTATACAGCAAAAAAAACTTTAGAGAGTGCCTGCAGCAGCAGCAGCGGTAACTAGTAGTAGTGGTGGTAGTAGTAGTAGTAGTAGTAGTTTTTTTTAACCTTCCAAATGGAATTGCTCAAGGGGAATACGGTGTCCTGACCTCATCAGCTGATAAGTTTTGTGATATCGTTGGTTAGTTGGATGAGCGAAGCTTCGCGGGCTCGGACCTCCCCCCGTTGGGTGGATTAAGTAACAAGTTACCCTTTTTGGGGGGTGATTGGTGATAGGGTTGGGAAGCTTGGAAGGAAAGGAAAGCTCAACGTGATCGATCGTGATAAGGGGTTTAAGGGAGCTATCTAAGTACTTAACTAGTTTTCCGAAGATAGCTGGGGCATTTTTTGTAGATAATGCGGGTTATTGTGTCGAAGATTATGCGGGTTTTTGAAGTTTAATAGCCTTTTTTTGTTCCCTTTTTTTTTTGTTCGAGAGGAATTCGCAAGCTTTCCTGCGAGGGGAGGTGTAGCTAGGTTCGAAGCTACCCATTACGGAGGGAGTGAAAGTGGCTAAGTAAGCAAGCTACGGTACCACCGAATTGGCTTCTTTGTCGCAGAAACTCCGCGACAATACGTACGTCAAACTGTAAGCAATGATATCATCACCATCACCAACAAAGCCTCCCCGGGCACAGAAAATCAATATCATACATACATGCCTACCTATATGTCTTAGACTAATATGTACCATCCATTCATAAACTCCAAAACCTCATTGGCGAAAATCATCATCTCCTTATCATCTGCATATACTTAAGTTAAATTCCCCACAGAAGCTATAGCTAAGCAGCTTAGCTAGCTAGCTCTAGCTCAACCGGATGGCATACATAATAGCTAGTTCTACCCGGCGCTAAAGAAAATCCAACAGATTCGAAAGCAAAAAAAAAGCCTCGTTTAAGCCTTCTCCAGCCGAAACAAAACAAGATCTCAACGTACTATGTGTATGGGGCGCATCTCGGACGCCGGCTTATCGTCGAATTCCCATCCGGAACATTCCCTACATGTGTGTGTGTGCAGGTGTGTGTGGTACATACTTACATATTGGATTTCTTCTGGCTTGCATACAATAATATGCATCCCATTTATGTAACAAGTGGAGCTTGGATATAATTATTACGTTCGCCCGCGCGCGTTCGGTTTTCGAATTCGCGGTGATTCCGATGGGTCTTGTAAGGCTGTACTCTACTGTACACTTGTTGGGGTGGTTTATTAAAAGGGATATAACCACGTTTTGAAAAAAGGTTTATCCTTCTTTTTTTAAATACCACCATTTCCTGTCCCTTGGATCTTTTTTTACTACGTTACGTAGATCGGTAGTTTTATTTATTCGAGCTGTAGTTGTTTAAATAGCCCACCGGGTTTCTTCTCTCCACCGTTTTGATTTTTTCTAGATTTTACATTTAAACTTCGAAAAGGTTCAAGTTACAGTATACTTTCTACCCCAGCGGCCAACCACCGTCGCCAACCGCGCCCACCACCCCCACGAATTGAAACCGACTTGTCTTAAACAATTTCGTCAACTTTAATAACGTCGTAATCGAACACCGCTGTAACGGTTGTTTTTAAAAAGAAAAAGACATCTACGGAAAAGGTTAAATTAGGGAAAAACATTAGGTCATAAGACGTTACTTCACGACCTTTTTGCACGACCTGAGGGAAAGATAGAAGGGATCTAAAGATTTATATAAACAACCCCCAACATCCCGACCACTTTCTCGACAATTGAAATCTCAATTACTTCAAAAAAGAACACCAATTCCGACAAGAAATCTTTCTTAAATAAAAATACTTATAAATATACTTCAAAAGAAAAGATGTTTCGAATCCCAAAAACCTTGCCCCTCCGCACCCTCCGATCTACAACCTCAACCGGAAACCTCCAATTAAGAGCTCTAACATCACCGGCAGCAGCAGCTCTCAAAGAATATCACCATGCACAACCACCACCGTCATCATCATCATCACGCCAACAAGATAACCACCACCACCATCAATACTCTCACCTCCAAAACCGTTCCGTCCACGTCTCAACACTCCACCGTGAACAACTCCTCCTCCAAACACTATCTTCATCATCATATTCCTCTTCTTCCTCCCTCCCACAACCACCCCACCTCCCACCCTCCCTCCGCCCCAAAACCTCATCAAACGTCTTCATCTCCTCCCTCCAACGCGGAGGAATCGACTTAACCCCCCTGGGCACAAAATCCCTCTCCCAAATCCTATCCCCAATCCCATTCACCTCCATCACCCCAACATGGTTAACAAATCTCGACTCAGCAATCCAATCATCCCACCTAAACTCTCCTTTACAAAACCATACAAACCCATCAACGGGTAAAAGACTTCAACCGACGTATTCAAAAAAACCATGGGAAGAATGGGTTAAATATCAGGTTGATAAATTGGTGGAAAGGTTTGTGAGGATGGAAGGGTGGGAGGAGGTTTGGGACGGGTTTGAGTATTTACTTATGGATGAAGGGTTGGTTGTTAGGGGGGATGAGGAGGTTAGGAGGATTTTGGAGGTTTTGGTGAGGAATGGGTGGGTGGTGTCGGTTGAGGAGGATGGTATTGGGGAGGATGGTGGGTATGGGTATGAGGTTGTTAGTCCTGGGAGGGTGGGGAGGTTTGAAGGGGAGAAGTTTGCTTTTTAAAAAAGAAAAGGTGATTATTTGTGGTGGTGGGTGTCTTGGGATTTGGAGTTTTTGATGGAGGGACTTTTTTTGATGATGATGATATGATGAATCTGCATTTTAATGAATATGGGAGGGGTTTGGATTTGGTTCGGATAGAGAAATGCATGGGCGTTGGAGGACTTTCGAATCGCTTTAAGGTCGTTTTTTTTTGGGTGGGACGCCTATTTTGGTCTTTGCATTATCATTTTTTTGTTTGGAAGGTTATGTTATGTTAATTGCATAAGATCTCGAGAGAGGAGGAAAGGGAGTGGATTATAGTCCCTTCCAAGCTAATTTGACCAAATGGTCAGTCTTTTTCTTGCTATACTTCACAAATCCCAGATATCGAAGCTCTGCAAGAGCTCTATAGAATTGCGCTCTAAACAAAAATTCCAAAACCTGTTAGATCGAATTAAATTTATAAATCGGGGTTGGGGTGGGAACATACTGTAATTCCTTCTCTTCTTCATCATCTTCATCCGCCTCTTGATCGGCCTTATCACCCAAACTAACCACTCTAAACGCGCTCCAAAGGTCATACACCCCAATCAACGCCGGAGATTCAAGATACAGCTGATATAAAATAGCAGCATAAGGTTGCGATCCACCTATCCCCCTTTCCTCCCCGTCATCATCGCCTCCACAGCATTCACAACCCAAATAATCACCAGGCCGACTCAAAGCCCTCTCAACGCTCGGCCTCGGCTTCGCTGCAAAAACTTGGGAGTGAGGAGACTTTAAGTCGTAAAAGAATATTTCGTGAAGAAATAGGTTTGTGTACGGTTTAAACCTGTCTTTGAAATACGTTTCAAGAGCTTGGACGGTTGAGGTGACGAGTTTGTGGTATTCGGTGTCTTGGGAGGTCATTCCGGATTTTAGTTCGTCGAGGCGAACTCGGCCGGATTTGACGGTTGTGCGGTGGGAATCTGGTAGCGCGAATTCGGAGACTAGACTGCTACCCTTCGCTGCCTTTTCTGATTGTAATTCTTGGACCTTGCTCGCTGATTCTGAAAGGGTTGATGAGAGTTCGGAGGGGAGTTCCGATAGCGTGGTTAACAACGTATGGAACTTTTCAGAGCTGATTTTCTTGGTGGTTAACATTGCATCTCTGAACGCTGGACGAGTTGTGAATTCCCCCCAGAGGATGCGGGAGTAGAGTTCATAAGTTGGGATTTCGGTAGCTTGTTGCGGGGAGACGATTGATTGGAGTTTTCGGAATAGAGTTATGGCTTCGGCTAGGTTTGTGCTATATCGTTGGCATTCTTTCGTTGCAGAGAAGACGGCTGATTTGAGGGTTTTATTCGATGTTAACAGATCGCGGGCTCGCCAGGGGAATGTTGGGATCGTGGATTCCACTAGGTTTTTGAACGATGGAAGGTTTCGGATGGCTTCGCAGTGGGTATCTGAGAGTATTTTGTTCATCGATTCTTCGTCGTCTATAGAGCATAATATGACACTTAAAGCGTTTGCATAGAAGTGTGACATGTATGCGTATTTTAAAGCCATGACAAAGCTGGAGACACTCCTTGTGTGGTCCTTCTGTCGCTCGAATATGATATCCGCGACTCGAGGGCCGAGTTTTAGGAGGGATTGAGACGATAAAACTGCTTCTTCAAATACCTGCTCCATTGCTTCTTCGAATCGTTGGACATCGAACCGGTCTCCGCGTAGAAGGCGGATGGTTGAATGTGGGAGTTTTTCATAGAATATGTCTTCTGATGTAGCGATACCTAGAAGAAGGATGAATGGTATCTTTGGCAGATATTGGCTAGACTTTGGTTAGGAATTGGCTTTGTATGTTGATGGTAAGATAGTAGACGTACTGTAGTATTGATATTAATTCTACGAGCACAGCAGGGTCGAAGGCCTCGGTGTCTTGGACGGCTACAACTACTTTGGCGTCTGGGTGGGTTGAACACCAGTCATGAATGATCTCAGGGTCATAATTATACCGAGACGGCTTCGCTAGATGTTAGCGGTGGGGGGTGATTTGCAGGACACGAGTTTGGTAGGAAGCGTACGTTTCTGCCCGCCTTTGCTTCCACTATATCATCTTCGTCATCGAAACCATCTTGCAACTCAGTAATGCATCTGATGATTTTCTTGAGCACATTTTTTAGGTTTGATGAATCCTTAGAGGTTAGAATGGCAACTCTTCCTCGCTTGTCGACACTCTGAATTCGAGTTTCGATCTGTTGAAAGAGAACACCATGGGCGGCGATATTTGGCCCGGTCAGAATTAAGCCGGTTGGTAGCTTTTCGCTATATCTACGAGCCGGTTAGTTTTTGTGATTTCCCAGCCAATTGAAGGTGAGGAAAATATAATATTCATACATAACTTGGTCCGCTTTTGAGACAAATGTCGAAACAGATTGCAGAGTCTCATCGTTAACCTGTGCTAAAACATCCTACAACAAATGCATTATTCCGTCAGAACTCGGTTCCCAAAATTCAACAACTAAGGGGGGAAGCAAAACCTACATTCGTCCGTCTCTCCACATCGCCCCAGAATCTATCAAACGCTTCATATCTGGCATTGACGGCATCTTCGTCCTCCAAATCGCGCAGAAGTGTAGGGAAACCATGTCCCCGAGGAGCTCCAACAGTTTCGCAATTCTTTGAATCAATTCTTTCGCGTTTAGACCTCGGTGTTCGAGAACTAGATGCCGCTCTACGTTTCTTGGGAGTTGATAATGATGATGCCTCCGAAGTCGGCGTGTAGATGTAGCATGCCTTCCTTGTATGAATGCGAGATTAGGTCAGTGTTTAGGTAGAAAGAGATACCGATTCCGGAGATGAAATCGGAGGAGGGGGTCTTACCTGGTGCTCTAGTGAGCCCGAGTCGTCGTTTAGCACGCTATCGGTGTCCATGCTTTTGCAATTGGGGTATTGGGTGAGGTTTAATGATTCTGGCAACCAAAGTCCGTCGCGAGACCTTGAATGGGAAGCTCTGAGGTCTGGCGCCAAGCCCCAATGCAGCGGGTGGTTTACGCGAACTCCAACAGTCCAACACAAATCTAGGATTCATCCTAACTTGGGGCCCGGTGGAGAATGTGTCTCATGAAGAACCCCCCAGGCTATCGCGAAGAGTCGCCACCATTCCAACTCGAGACAATCCAGGGCCGTCCTTTGGTTTCAGATTAGATGGCGATCACAAGCCGTTTTGTGAGGTTCGAACGATAAGCAAGAATGTATCTACGGGACGGCACACGTCAATCGGACAGGGGAAAGAGGAGTATACTTAAACTTCTTCAGGGTACGATACGCTAACGACTCTCCGTTTCAAAACAAATTGGAGAAAATCCTGTAGGGATGGGGAGAATTCCATGAGGAAGATCGATCATATAGACATGGTCAAAGCTCGTCGACATCATCAAGTCACAAGATCTCAAATTTCCAAGGGCGTCCAGTAATAACAACGAAACGCCCAGCTTCGAAGGTGCTAAATTCAGGCAATATATGCGAAGGCGTTCTCGTTTAAAGTGAGACGACTCGGAACGTTATATCGCGAGGGTATGCCGGTCTTGGGGGGGAAGCTTACGATAAGGAGGATGGCTTAAACTTGAGAAATCATGCGATGACGAGGGACATTTCTGAAAATGTTACCTAGTTATCTTTATGGTATCATTCATTCCGTGCGGATTTGTAACAGATGCTACGCCATAGGCCATGTCCGGATCGATGTCGGGACAATAAAGGCCTACGGAAAGCTTGCTATCGCATAGGACTATGCATACGTGCTATTTACGAGGTCAGATGGTCAGATATCGTCAGCTAAGACGATATGTTTGGAAAGCTAGATGGCAAAGCAGCAGGTGAAGATATATTCGCCTGCTATTTTTCGCAGTTCTAGACGATGATCTAGACTAGGTCTTTAACCTTATATCTGCTCGGTTGCATTTCGTCCGGATCGATGTGACGGCACATGCTTCGACGCCGTCGTATTGCACTAACATCCGGAAGAAGCGCAGGGCGAATATGCCTCGGAATTCCACCAAGAAGCAACGAAACCTGGAATCCCCCCAAACTCGAAGGCCTCGCTAGTTGGACCAAGAATGTCTAGACCCGTTTTTCTGAGCAACGTTTTTCTTCCTTAACTGGGAAACCGGGACTGGCATCCCAGGAATGATCTACCCTGCGAGCCTTGACGAATGGACATACGATTTTCAGGGTCAATTGTAAGGTGAGTTCGCGCAGCCAATCAAGAATAGGAAGTCCGCATTCCAGAATACTGGCTTGGCAAAACATCGCTAGCCAAGGCCGCTAACCTCCTGCAAGGAACGTGTGTTGACATGGCAGACTGCGCCAGCATCTTGACAACGTCTCCTGCCCAATTAAAGGAAATACCAGCCATCAGACCATCTTCGTCTACCGCGCTAAGGAATATGAGTAGGTCGGGGCAAAGGAGGATATACCTGGCGGGGCAGGAAACCTGATACAATAACGGGTGCATCCATTGCCACTTCCGGGAAATATAGAATCTCCAACCACAGCCAACACCTCGCTATTCACGATGCTACTGTGACGTTTTGATACCTTCCCAATTCTTCAAAAGATGGGTCGAGACATCAATCTATGCGAAATTCCACCATGGACGCCTACCAAGTCGCTCGTTTCCGTCTCGTTCTTCCCTGTGGAGATAACCCGCAGGAAGCTTGTTTCTGGCAAATCACGAGTCGTGGCTGCACCTGTCGAACTTGTACAATCAGACTGCACATCGGGCTCTTGCGCACCACTTCCTTGCCGTCACTGGCGCATCTGGGTTAGTGATTGGTAGATGGTCGGATGGTATCTACACCCCTTCCCGATAACCTGAGTATTGCTTAGGTAAATTATCGGGTTAGTACCTGTGGCTGCCTTAATCCACAGATTTGAAACCTGTATTATTATTTTCCGATGGCTAAACGCAGTCACAGTATACATCCTAGATCCTGGCCGTGTGGAGGTGTTATCCTTTGGAGCTCGGTTGATTGGAAGGTGTCTCGTTCAGATCATATCGGGATCTGACAGTTGCAATATGGAAACATTCACGGCTCCAGCGGCTGGGCAAAGTGGGGTGAAACTGCGCATCATACCTCGGTGGGCAATTGGTATAAGGAATGTATGGCATTCCGAGATGAGGGTCGAAGGTCTATAAAACTCGAGCTTTCGTCGTTTGGAATTCGAAATTTTAAAATTCATCATCATCAAACAATCCTCTCCAGCTTCAATCTTCACCATCTCCTCCTCCTCCTCGATTAGCTTCCTCAGCACGGGTTTGCTGTATTTCCAATAAGCCTTTTATTAAATCGGTTCAAATAACTCCTTACTTCGATAACTCCGAATCTATTCTAAATTTCAATACCACAAAAAACAATTCAATATGCGCGCCTCTCTCATTTTGATGCCATTGTTGGCTATTGCTGCCGCTGCCCAACGAAAGTGCGGTACTACTCACGTTCCCGGTGCTCTCAAGGAACAGGCCAGAGCTTTCCAGCGTGCTAATGCCCGCTCTCGCTTCCCCGCTGCCGTCGCTGCCAACCGAACTCTCGTCGTTGAGACCTACTTCCACGTTATTGCCTCTGATGAGACTGAAGAAAACGGATGGGTTCCAGACGACAAGCTCCAGAAGCAATTGGATGTTATGAACGAGCACTACAAGCAAACCGGTATCAGATTCGACCTCAAGGACACCACTAAGACTGTCAACAAGGAATGGGCTACTTTCAGCGTTGATGAAAACGACACCACCGTCGAATTGGCTATGAAGAAGAAGCTCAGGAAGGGTGGATACTCCGCTTTGAACGTTTACTTCCGACCCCTCGGTGACGGTCTTTTGGGAATTTGCGTCTTCCCAGAGGATGTTGAGAAGGATAGCGAAGAATTCTGGCTCGACGGTTGCCAAGTTCTCCACTCTAGCGTTCCCGGTGGCGCCACCAAGAACTACGACATGGGAGCTGTAAGTTTTAACTCGGATCCTCTATTATAAATCTATTATTCTAACTCGCTTTCCAATAGACTGCCACTCACGAAATTGGACACTGGTTCGGTCTCTTCCACACCTTCCAAGACGGCTGCGACGGTGGTGACCAAGTCGACGACACTCCAGCTCAAGCCGACCCAACCCAAGGATGCCCCAAGGGTAAGGACACCTGCACTGGAGCCAAGTACCCCGGCGAGGATCCAATCCACAACTTCATGGACTACTCCTACGATGCCTGCATGGACGAGTTCACCCCCGGCCAGACCACCAGAATCTTCCAATTCTGGGATAAGTACCGTGGAAAGCACAGCAACTCCACCCTCCTCCACGCTTTCTAAGCTCCTTTTGATCTTTGCTTGATCGTCTGAGCGGTGCGAGAAAAAATATTATTTTGAAGCATATAGCGTTTATTTTACGACCGATACCCCCAAAGCTTTACAACCGATATAGCGAAAAACGACGGATACCCATTCTCAAAGAGGAGGAAGAGAGATGACGATGAAGTTTGTGAATATATAACATACATATTACTTGATACCCCCAAGATTCTGATTTCTGCATATACCCACTCTATTTTGATTATTCTTTTCTTTATACAGCATTCTTTTTTTCTGTCTTGTTTTCACGTTTTAATATATTTATCTCTATCGCGTTTAAAACAGCGATTTACCTCCTGCATATACCACTTCCTTCATGTTTTTCCTTGTTCTTTGATACCCAATATGAAGGAGGGCATTTAGTTGTCATTGTCATATACAGGATACTGTGGAGTTGCATATACCCCATACAATTGCATTGAGGTTTCTTTAACGACCTCGTTTATACCAAATTTACTTTCTGGGACTTTAGTGATTTATCTTTGATCGTAATGTAACCGTCTCGCCAGGTTGCAAGTCGTTCGATCAGCTAGGCTACAATAAGCCTAGTTGAGCGAGCCTATTGAAGTCTGTGGAATATATACCTTTACAGCTGCAGCTGGTGTTGGCCGAATCATTTTTGTCTCGGTTTCTCAATTTCTTAGAGGCCCGGGGCTTCTTAAAGTATCTGGTCCGCTGCTGAGTTGGGCCTGATGTGGTCTCGTTCCCAGACGCCACAAAGGAGTTGTGATGCTTGATGTTACTTACGAGTAGGACACCTGCTAAACTTATTTAACATTAACTAAAAGGCTCTGTTAGGAAATCCCAATTGTTATAGACTACCCATCTGGCCGAAAGGTAAAAATCCCAAAACTTGACAACCTGGGTGAGGCTGATTAAGTGCCAAAGTACGAAATTTAAAGCTCTAGAGCATCTGAAAATGCCTCTAAGAAAATTCCCAGAAACCAGGAACCGTAGACCACTACACGGTTTCTCCCGTTTTCACAAAAGGCTCCGCCGCACTTTCACTCTATTTTCTAAGAATTTGCATGCTCTAGATCAACGACTACTGCAGAATTCTAGAAATGGCTCTCGCCATAGTCTCATACACAGAGCTCGTTAGAAGAACCGGGTTCCGAATAACACGGTATCTTCATGATGCCCCCCAACAATAGTAAAAACCCAGATAGATATTGCGACAGACATAACTTGTCCACTCGAATCTCGGGTGCAAAATAGTAAACTAAGATCCTTCGATCCGGTGGCTGGAATGCTTATTCACCTGATAAGCGCCATTCGCTAAGCTGTTATGCATATTGACAATTAATAGACTAGTTCATAACCTAAAAGGATTAAGATACCATATAACGGTCGTTCTGGGGTATTTTAAGGTGCCTTTTATTACTTTTTTCTACGATAATTGCCTTTGACGGCTGGAAGACTAGTCGACTTTGGCGATAAGTATAAGTCGGACCGACGTAAGTGATGGGGCCGTGGGGTGGTACCTCTTAAAGGTCTGTTCCTTGGAACTCCGAGGCACGGAAAAGGCTCCTTCTTTGTCGTTGATCATTCACGAATAGAGTATTGAATTGAGAGACACTTTGCTAGTTTAATAGGGTATGTAGAGACTTTGCATGAACAGAAATATTGTGCTTTCCCTCTACGAAGTATAGAGTATATAATTTTTTCTTCTAGAAAAGAAAAGAACAACATCATGCATTAGTTAGATTATGCTCTTGTGCGCTAAAAAAGAAAGCCATACCCTTCCTTCCATTCACAAAGGGACAAGTCAGAGGAGCTCAAGTCGTCTTCTAAAGCGCGAATCGATCGAACTTTAGCTTTCCTCGACTGGGGTTGATGTTTCTTCATATCTATTAGCTCGTATGGTAGAATACTTTCCCTCTTTAAGGCCATATTTATACTATGATACTTGAAATCCAGACCCAGTCGACCCTGGGTTCTCCACTTCCAGGGGTTAGCCTCGATGCCGTCGTCGACCCATAACGCTCCGCTGGTTACGGTATCCGCTTTTGCCTATAGTATACGCCACTTATTAGCCGCCGCAGGGAGCTAAGCGAACAACGCAATTCTCGTTTCCAAAATCCAACAATGTTATTTTCACATTGAGAAAAGAATGGCCGCCCAGAAGCCCATCCCGAGCTAAAATCGCCTCATACTTGCGCAACGTTCTAAGAGATAACAGTTGATCTTGGCCCTTTATTGCCTACACACTACTACAACGTAAAAGCAAAACCAAATAGACAAAATTAGCCAAAACTTCGTCGAATACCTTGTAGAGAAAAATGCCTTATCTTTTTCTTTTTGGTTGTTGTCCCCCCCGCTTCTTGTGTCCCCTTCTGACGTGGACATTTTGTGAAACATCTCGGCGTTCTGCTTAGTAGAATCGAGTCGGAATATACTTACCTACCTATCTATAATTTGCTTTATTTGATCCTCTTAGACTATATTACTTATTCAGCTTAGTTTATATAGCCAGCAGCGGATCGCCTCGAGCAAGATGACCAAGAATTATAGACTGGTTGGGTCAGACGATTCTTTACCCTCTAGAGTCCTCTCGAATATACCCCACGAGGCGAAATCACTAAAAGGAGACCACCCTCCACCCAAATATATACTCTCACCCGTACCGCCAGCCCAAGCCCAGGAGCATCCTCTCGCCCAAGAAGCAGTCGCTATGGCAGCCCGAGTCGAATTCTACATCGAAGGCGAAATGAAAGCCTACGCTGAAGATCTCAAGTCTAAGCACTCGGTGTTCGATGAAAAACATCCCTTTCGAGCGGAAGACTTCGAAGATATATCTATCGGCCAAAGCACCGCTGTCGAAAACGCCTACAACGTTACCTTACTACCGAAGAGACTGAAGCCGTCGGTGATTATGATCCCAGACTCTGCCGCTAGCTCAGACGACGAAGACGACTACGATGACGAAGAGTGGAAGCGGTATGAAAAAGAGATAAACGACTCAGCGAGCATGCTAAACCAGAATATCTCTGAAAAAATCGAGGAGGAGAGGAAGGCATACCTTGCCGCTGCCGGAAAGAGATATCGAAAAGCAAAAGCCGAATCACCGTCGAAAGCGAAACAAGAAAGAGAAGAAGGCGTTGCTATCTTCAAGAAGTTGATGGAATGGGCAAACACTGTCTTGGACAAGGTGGTTGAAATTTTCAACAGCTTCTTCCGAAGATTTTCAGAAAACATCCAGACTGCAATGTCCTGGGTCAGGGAACAACTGGCAAGGATTAGCCACACAGAGAGATTGAAGAAGCTTGAGTACACGGCTTAAGTCGGGTCTAAATAATACTGCGTCGAGTATCTTTCCTTCACCTTAATTTTGTTATTATTTGGGGTTTACACGTCTACTGTTTAATGAGTCATCTTGGCCTATAATTATCCGTTATATTCTTCTAACCAGGCGCACCGGCGAATGGTTCAGAGATTAGTTTTCTTCGATCTACTACTATCTCACCAGATTACTCTCTAAATTTTCAGATTTCGATTACACCAGAATGTATGCTTTAGCCCAAAGTATCCTTTACAATAGATTAGTCAAGAACGACTGCAAACTAACAAGAGAATCCATACTTCCATGCCCCATAATGCCTTTGTTTCTTGCCAATCCTCTTCCAAAGGTCCTCTAGTCCCCAGACTCAGGTGGCTCTAAATGATACTTAACCCAGCTAATCTCCCCTTCCTTCGGATCCATCACGCAAGAGAAGTGCGTGCACTCATTCGTTATCGGCCATGTCTGACACCAAGATACTACCGTCCTGACGCTAATACCCCCTTCAATCTTCCTACGACTCGACCTCCGGAGACTTTTCATATTGTTCGCGTTTTCGTATAACCGGGTTATGCAGGTTTTACGATGCTGACTGTCTTCAAGGAGCTCCAAGGCCATTCCGAGTGCATCTTTCTGGAGGGTGAATTCTTTGTAGTCTTCAGGTTTCCAAGACTCCATATGGGTATCATGGTTTGTTCCGGAGACAAACTCTTCCGAGCTATTCATTTTTACATGGCGGATGTCCTTTTCGATGAAAACCGCTTGTGCGCCGTTACACAGGGTTACATAGGCAGGTGTACAAGGAGTCTTTGGAAACGCTTGGAGGATTTTTTCAAGTCCTGGTGGGTCTTTCTTCTTATTGGGCAGGAGAAAGCTTCTGAGCTGTGAAGAAACAGACGGGCGGAAACCAAGCAGTACTAGCAGTTTGTGAAAGCCCACGCTAGCACGGGAAGTATTCTCATCTGCTGAGGGTCGAAAGTTTAGAGATATACTCAGGTCCTTCCTATCAGATTAACCACTAATTGTCAATCAACTGATCCTACTCCACAAAACAGAATCTAATATGACTTACCGAACTCCAGTTAGAACACCTACAAACCCAGCGTACGTAATTGCATGCGCAATTGTTACCCCTCCTCTCTGATAATCGATCTGAATAATCAAATCCCTTAGGCCATCCATCCCCCAGTCCAGGGTCCGAAAATGCACCATCTTGTCCCTATCCTCATCCTGACCATTGGTAGCATGCGGATCCTCGGCTAGCCTAACTGCACCAGAAGTGCAGCCCATGAAAGTATCCAAGAAGGTGTTAAACGCAATCATAAGGAACAGCGGAACGCCAGTAACGTCCACGAGACCCTTGATCTCATCTTGTTCTTCAGAGTTATGAACTCGACGAAGGATGATTCGGGCAATAAAGGATATGACGTTGTTGTATGGAAGTTCAGAGAGGATATCGTCAAATAGAGGAGTTAGATGAAGGAATTTCTCTTTGTAATCCCTTCCGATTTGTTGGTATCTTTGGCGGGGAGGGAGGTCGAGGTTGATTATGTAAACTGGAGGTTGTGGGCCAGCACCAATCTCCGGGTTCAAGGTCTTCTCATTTGGTTTCGAATTTATCACTCTGAATGAACTTTCAGGTGTGATTTGGCTACTAGAATCCATCGCTCGGGATCTAGTGGTATTAGGGTCTTTGTAAGACAAGTATGCCTGGGGTGGCAATCAGTTGGAGGAGGTTGGAACGTAATGCAACGAATGAGAGAAATATGGAAGATGCGGCCGAGGGAAAAGTCCTGGATGGGAAGTTTTGTGTTTTGTTTTAATGATCTAGGGGTGTCCAAGTTACGAAGTCCTCCCGCGATATCGACGTCCCACGACCGCGACTATACAAGTTCCATATATAGTACAATGCGCAAGAACACCCAAAACCCGATGCGCATCGCATCTCAAGCCTCTCAAGCAGGTATTACGTTGAGTCGCGTCCAGTTGTTTATATCTCGTTCGTGGGGTCCAAAAGCGCACTAAATCGTGGGACATAGCGGTCGTCTGACGCTGGGGCCGCGGCTGCAGGTTGTCGGGCTGCATAACCCCATTGCTGCGCCCCATAGACGTTATTGTGGGCCACAATGTGGCTGAAGATTCAGGTTCGTCCAATCATGCCTCATGTTGAGAGACAAGACGACAAAATACTACACCAACACATAACTGTCTGGGAGCTCACAAGGTGACGCAATGAACAGTCAAAACGAAGCCAAGTACAAGAGTAGAGTGAGGCAAAAAGTTGCGAGAGAATCATGGCACAAGATGTTTAGAAAGGAAGTTGTGAATAATTCACTTGTATTGTTGAAATGAAGCTATATTCACCATTTCTCCGCCTGAAGATAGGCGGCCTGCCCGAAATATCTGATACGCATTGTTAGTTCAACAAGATAGGAGACCAGCCAAATACGTCTAAACGTCAGCAGAAATCGTATTGAGAGAGCTTGAAAGAGGTTAGGAGTTTCAAATCCTCTTAAAATTGGACCCATTTGGCTCATCAGGAATACCAGTCCCATCGGCGGGAACAGAGCTTCCAGATTGCGGCGTTACAGCGTCATGATTTGTAGCGACTGGAATTTCGTGAAGGGCCCTGCAAAGAGCGATCGAAAGATCCTTCAAAAAGACTCCGGATCCGGGATACGAGTCCGGCTCCTTATTGATCTTAATGTTTCCCTTCAAATCCGCGATTTTTCCTGCCTTCTTGAGATTACGGAGCCAAGCTACCAACTGAGCGATTGTGATCTTGATCTTCCCATGGCCTCTTGGTTTGAGGTGGACCTTGTGCCAACCGTAAAGATCCATCAAACTCGCGTGGATCCCGGGGGGCCAATAGCGAACTGAAAATGATTTGCCGAGCTGTTCAGTAATATCTTCGACAAGTTCATAGAGGCGAGTGTTTATGGCCAATCTGATCATGTTTCGGGTGAAACGCATGAGTGGCTCGACTTCAACCTCCGAAGGAAATTTGAACGGGACACCATAAAGATAGGCGAGATACCAATCCACGGCAATCGGGTCTTCATCACAAGTATAGGTATAGTAGTCAGGACCCCCACACGACCCATCCTCCAACATCTCCTTGAAGAAAGGAGAGCTTTTCTTCAAGTAGTAGGTGTGAACCATGAAAGTTACTTTATTGCTCTCAGTCCCAGCGTGTATCGCAAAATCCGTATCGTTGGCGGTATAGTAAGGCCTAAGAACACGTCGATTAGATGGCTATTGGGCTCTCAGCTAGGTAAAAGGAAACTCACGCTGAAAGCAACTTGCTTCCGCACATTGGGGAGCTTTATGAATTCTATCAGTATCTACTCAATTGCATTCTGGGAAGGGTAGGAATATACTCTGCGACGTCTGGAACCTCGTCGATAGGTACTTGTTCCAACTGTACCTCAACGAAGGACCCTCCGAGATCATCAGGATTTTGGTATTGCTGCTCGGATTCTAAGTCGAGTGAAGAAATGGACGACCCAGCTCCATGGTTTATGGCCGACTGGGTATCTGCAAGCAACTTCAGGAAATTTGAAACAACCTCAGTTGGATTATTAATATTCCGTAGATAGTCAACGACCGGGTGAGCGTAGATGTGTTCGTCTTCCATTGATCGATGGTCGTAGTATGAGTATAACATCTTCTCATACTTTGCGGTTTCCTCTGCAGAGAGGTCCGCTTCAGCGGCATAAGGGATCTCGAAGAATTGCTCCCCGAGCGCAACTGTGAGTGCGTCCATAGCTTTTGGCGAATGAATAGACGATCAGGTTGAAGTTGGAGAACTTGGATGATTGAAGGTTTGGAAACTTGGAGCTGTTCAGTTGTTGCATGAAGGGATGGAGGTTGATGGAGGTTGAAACTCGGAGAGGACTGTGTTTAAATACCGAGGTTTCGTTGTCCACAACCCTCAAGCAGAGTCGCCGAGACTCGTATAAACCCCCCAGCACCCAGAAACTTTGAATAGCATTCAGGTTCCAAGATAGAAACATCTTCATAGCTAATAAATACTAATACCAGCCTCAGGTAGCTGCATTAAAACGAGGGCCTCAGTACACAATATACAGGATGCTTGTTATGTATTCTGTAATGCAATAGCTACTCCTGAAGTCTAGTGTGGTCTAAAGCTTCCCACTCTCTGCCCTCCTACCCTCTCCACTACTCACACGGGTGCCTCCACCGACATCTTCAACAATTCCTTTGACCCTTGGTCCAAGTTTCCCCTCCTTTTGCAGAAGACTGATCACTTCATCATCTCCCATCTTGTCCACATACTCAAAGTTCGGGTTCTTACCAAAAGCTACTCTCGCTGCATCGACAACAATCCTCGCCGTCATACCCCAGACTTTATATTTAACCATCTTCTTATCATGGGTCCCCCCTCCACCCCTTCTGCCTTCGTTCAGGGTCCCAGCAGCGTACGCCTGAGCTTCATCTTCTAATACCTGTGTCGAGTCTCTCCTTTGTACTACCACGGGACTCGTATAGACATTAAATTGATGTCCTCTCCACTTGATTCCGTACCATTCAAGCCATTGTCCTTCATACCATCCTGTGTTTCCCGTTGGAACGGTGCCCCAGTCGATGTCGACTGTCGACTCTGCAACCTTCTCTTCAGGGTTGAGTTCGAATTCAGGGTTCTTATAATCAGATTCCAAGAACGCTCTTAACGGTACAGTGAAGACGGATGCTACTTCCTTCGGATCAAGTCTCGGTATCAGAGATTCTTCGGCATTGGCCGTCGAACCCGAATACCCTGGCTTAGTGTGCAATAGCGCAACAACAGGCCGAACACCAAGCTGGTTTCTCGACAAGTTGGTTGGCATCTCACAGAGATGAGTTACAGTGAACGGAGAGGGTAGAAGGTCATTTCTTGAGGGTAATCCAATCTCCTCGGAGGCCTCTCTACGAGCGGTATCAAAAGCAGACTCTGTGGGCGAATCCGCTTTGCCTACGTAACAATATGCTGATTAGCAAGTCTTCTAGGGTCAGCAAGTGCCATTAATATTGGACTAACCCCCAGGTAATGCTACTTGCCCAGCAAAGGTGCGCAAATTGCTTGAACGTTCCGTCAGGACGACCCTGTTTGACCGAACCGATTTTACGATTAGCGAACCTCGAAACCCCTCTACACCCTCTAAAGCGAGACGCAAGGAAAAAAGAAAGAGAACATACCGAAGCTCCCCCTTCGAATCCGGAAACAGCAATATCAAAACCGCTGCTCGGCGTGAGACATCGAATTCATCCCACTGGTTCGACGGAGGTTTGTAGTTCTTCAACCGACTGATAACCTCTTGCAGAGCCTTGCGGCTGTCGCTTTCCATGTCGCTGCTCATGGTTGTCACATAGGGAAACGATATATGACGTCCAAGAGGGAGATGAAGTTGCCTTGATCTTGAGGCGAGGGATGTTATCCTCGGTAGACGGTGGAGTATGGTCATATCACGTGACCTATGAACACGGGCAGGTGTTGGTGGGCAACCTGTGTTACACCCGAATTTAACCCATGGTCAACGCAGAACCCCTCACGAAGCTTAAGCTTGAAGCCGTCTCGTGCGACGCCAACTTCCAATTTAAATCGAATCTAATGCGGGGTCGAGCATGTGAATCAAGTCCAGGAATGTGAATTGGTTGAAAGTAAGGCCCGGTCCCGGATTACATCCATTGCACCAGTCGGCTTGACTAAATCTTTGACAAGGAATATCCGAGACTATATCCTTCCCTATCAAGCACCCCGTCGTAGTAAAATAAACAAATGCTTGTTTCCGTAGATTCATACCACTGAATATTTAAACATATAAGTACTTAATTATTTGCACCCCAAAGGCAGTCTTAAGGCTACATTAGCGCTTTACAGTCGAGACGACTGATTGTGGTACGCTGAACACCAAGCTAGTCACACCTATATACCGAAAGGATCAGCCTACGAACCTTGCAAGCTTGGCTCGCGTCCGATGCTACGCAATCCGGCCTGAGGGGCAAAATACGACAATTTGGTTTTATTTATAGTACAGCAGATCGAGTAATAAGGTTAGTGGCATCGATTGGGATACTAATGTTAGTTATGTTTAGCTCTAGAAAACAATAAACCGGTGCTCATACGACTATAAGGCTATATATGGTCAGGATTGCCGACGCGATCGTCTGGAGTACCAGAGAGTCGTTGTCTGCGAACTAGAGATCAATTATTCCTTCAGGTGTCTGCGTGTTATGCTCGTATCAATATGTTAATATTTTGTGCTAGATGACGGGTTCGAAGGTGGCTATACTGAAGGGTTTTCAATCTATCGTTCCGTGCAACTGGATCGAATGGGAGGGCGTGATATCGTACCGGATGCAGATGCAGAAAGAACAAATCCTTTGGCGATATGCTTAAACGACGTAGCTACATACCCATCCATACTTTTTTCAGGGTTTGTGGTTGATGGTCTGGATACGGATAGCTAGTAATTAGTTGAATTTCGAAATTATCATTCAAATTTGCGAATGCGTATAGATGGAGGTTGGAGAAACTGCTATCATGCCCATATCAAAGTCTAGATTCGAATATTCCTCGTATAGGTTCTGTGCCAGACAACTATTTGAAAGGTTATTTAGTAATTAATTGTGTTAGAATTGAGTGAATATTCGAATTGTGTACCGCCACCTGTTAAATCGAGCTTGGATACGAAGTCCCAAGAGTCCATATCTAAAATCTCAACTACAAAACTTCCAGGTCAAACCCGCAATGACAAAGGAAACCAGGGCTGGGATACAACACATGCAAGGACGCGGCACGCAAAGTCTGAGAGCCTGCTTACTCAAACTCATGCTCGATGCAGTGCGACCCCGCAACTTAGACGTCTTCTTATCGATTGCATTGCCCCAAATCCACAAATCCAAAGGGTCCCAAATCAAATTCTCGTTAGATCACCTTTAGGACTTCTTGGGACCCCGGATCAACCGCTTTTTGGACCTTTCTCGGAATAAGTCACAGCGTCGAGAAGCGCGTAAGCAGCCCCGTTGTCGAACAAGCGTTTGAAGCATCAGGCGCGGCCCAAGCGTATGCACAACATCGATAGTCCGGTCACAGATTTTTCAAGGATACCATGACTACACCTACCTCGTACCCCTCAGAAATCGAAACTTCCATATCATCTGGCCAGACATACCATTTGAAGGAGCATATGGTTTGCAATTACACAAACGACTATGTTCATATTGACCTGGGTATCATTGATCTGTCGCCAATGAGCGGGCCCGATTTTGTTAGGATCACACTCCTTGAGAGAAACAAGCTCGCTGAACTTGAAATCACGTTGGAACGGTTTTATGGGTACCTGAAAGTAAACCAGCAAAACAATCAAGGAATGTGGAAACAAGAGGAGAAGTACAATCTGAGGGATTTCTTTGTTCATGGGGAGAGGGGCGTCATAAAAATCTGGGCAAAAGATAAACCGGATGGTTCCCACAAAGTGTATGTCGTCGCTGCTCCGGAGAGAGAGATTACAACCGGAATTCGAAGTTATTTGAGGACTCACTGGGTACGGTTCGAGAAATCTGCGACACCGACCATTATGGAGGCAACTGCGATTATTCTGACGCATTGGGCTCCGGGGGAAGAGCCATTTGGCCAGAATACCAAGCTAGTTTGTCAAGGGCAGTGCCGTTAGAATTTGAGGTTTGCCAATGCATCCGGATTATCTGGTTTTCATATGATAGCACCATTGTTATTATCTGTACGTACTAGTACAAAAGATATGCGAGAGGTGTTTTAAAACCAAATCATCCGGCCGACTTGGACCTGGGTGCCATAAGATCGAGATCCGTGTGGTCGATATTGAGGTTAGCTCTCCATAAGCTCGTATTCCTGGTTGTGGGTGTGTTGAGTAGCACGGAACAAAGGACCGTTCGGCAGGCCCGTCCAAAGCCCATTACACTGCACTGCAGTACTGCTTCTTCACCCAACAAGAGTCGACTACATGAACTACAATATGCACTCCACCGCCAGGCGAGCTCGAAGCTGCAGCTTTTAGGCAGCGAATTCGACATGGCACTTCATCCTAAGTCGAACCTTGTACAAGGAAAGGCCGAGTTGCTTCGCAGCCCTAAAAGGCCTCCCAGAGTCCCTGGTTGCATCTGATACCCGCCGGTACTTCCTGCTGACCCAGGCATCCGATACTTCCAAATACCGAAGAACCATACGGCCACAGCGCCACAATCTTGACGATTGATCACTCTTAGACATTTGAAACCTCAATGATAATTATATAAACTCACAGCTCCTGTACGTAACAGGGCTAACGTTAACCGGTTCACGATGAAATCCTTTCGGCTCAAGCATACGGCACAGGCTGGCTTCGACCCAGCCCTGCGGTTGGGCTCGACGACAAATTCACCAAGTCTTGGAAGTGCAACATCGATTCGGGTTCGATTCGATTCGAGCCAAATTTGCGATTATTTCGGACCATCCGGTGAGTGAGCAGCCTCCGCTCGTGCATATTGCATTGCCAGTAGATGCTAGCATATCTTTGAGCTTTAGAACAGGATATTGCGAGCGCTAGTCCCAGTTAAAGTCCAGTGCATAGCCGACGACAAAAACTGGTGGATTAGTGAGCCAGTGAATGGTACGAGATCTCTACCCCGCTATAACGTTTTGAACGAGATTTCGTCTGTATTCTACAGAATCCGGAGCAACGTTGTACCTCTAACTCCGCCGATTTTTATTTTTTTTAAAAAGATATATTAGTCAATACGAAATACTGCCATGGCTGAAGCACTAGCCCGTGGTGTTGAGATACTGTTCCTTCCACGTGCCTTGTGTTCCTTCGGCCGCGACTTTTGTCAAACCTCATGGCGATAAGCATCCATGCTCGCGTGTTACTATTTCCAGTGCCGGTTTAAAATCTGTCTCGGGAAGGCGAAGAGGAGTGGAATGCACCTTCATTGGTGTCGACGGAAACCTCCTCCATGCAGTCGCCTTCGCTCCTGTGGCCGACCCCTGCAGGCTCCCAGTCCGGCCCTCGATGGGGTATTTGGTTGCCGGGGATCTTTGCATTTTCTGAGATGGGGTGGTTGAAGCTCCTTATGTTTTGGCCGCTTAGCCTCAATTCGATTTTTCTTTTTAAGTCCCCTTGTCTCCAATGTTACATTTGACCTTCTTGCTCGTCGTTCTACTTGCCCTTTGCCTCTCTCTTACAGCCTGTGGATCATCGGAATCTCATTCGCTTGAAATATTTTCTTGGAAACCAATGCCCACTCCCTAATTATTTCCTTTAGATATAGGGGTTTTCGCATGGTCTGATAACAAGAGCCTCCACTCGAAAGTTTCGACAACTCTACAACATCGTCTGCAAATGTTGCAGGCTGTTGCTGACAATACGAGACCGTGAGTCTCGCATTGCGAAGAAAACCCTGTTCTCTCGACCTGCCGGAAGCGCGGTGCCCAATGCACTGAACAAACTCTCTTGGTTTTGCTCTCGATATTCTTCGAAAGGAGCCGCGCCGTTGTCACCTGCAGGAACGCCACCCACCCGAGTAGCGCGTTCAATTCCGTTCGGGTACGGGTGCCCGCTACTTTATGCTCGCGATGCCTCGACCTACAGATCGAATCTCTTCGCTCCCTCCTTTTTCACATCATGTCCGACAATCTCTCGACGATTCTTCTCTTCCGACACCTCCTCATCCACCCTCTCCTCCTTCGGACCCGACAGCCGCTGGTGTAACGAGTGGAGGTCTCAGTCCTAATTTTCACCGCTACAGCGCTATTCCATTAATTTCAAGTGTGACAGAGCCCGATCCGAATGGAGAAGCTGGATCTTTTTCTTACACGAATAACCTAAACACGGGGGTATACAACAGTCTGAGCCGAATTCCTTCCTACCGACTTCCTTCGCCGGTTTCACTTCCCTCGCGGCATAATAGTCGAATACAACGGGATCGCGGTATGAGTGCGAGCCCCGTCAGTTCGATCAGTGCGGTGGACGCACCAATAACGAATCGATACAGTTACTTAATCCAACCATCGTCCGGGATTTCGCAAAATCCTACTTCTGCAGACATGTCATATCCTTCTCTTCCATCTTCTCAAGAACAAAATCCCACAATATCGACAATGGGCATTCCATCGACCGTGGAGTACTATAACCAAGGACAACCGTCTCGTTTTCAAGGGCAATTAACGACCATAAACGAATCAACATCTAACCTGCCTGGGACGAGTAATCAAGGGACCAGTAATCAGGGAACTAGTAGTCAAATAATGAACCAATATGCCGCACCGCCGCCACCACCAGCTCCTCAAGCAACCGTAACATACAACATTCCACCTCATCCTCAATTCCATCCCGCAAACAACACATTACCTGCCCCGCCTCAGAACGCCTTTCAACGTCTACATACCGCTGCGCGTTCACGATTCGGTCAAATTCCTAATGTATTTATACACCGAGGGCCCCCGCGACCGATTTCACTGTCACGTTTCATACGGGGGCACAGACAGAGCAACCATCCGCCGACGCCAGCATTGGCTATTATAGGCCTGGTAACCAGCGTCCTTGTCTTTATCGCCCTAATGACGTTCTTATGGGTATCAACCTTTGCGGCCAATATCGTCGCAATTGTATACGCATTCTCTGTGCTAGTCGCCTGCACATGGGTGCTCTTTCAGTATAATCAGAAAAAATTAAAGGCAAGGATGGACGAAGAACGGGGCGGCTCGCGGTTAAGCCTATTTCCCGAGGGAGGAGCACAACCGGAGATGGATATGGTGCAGGAAAGCGAAATTATTGTTATACCGAGGATGCCGGTTCATAGAGTTGTTGGAGAAGGAGAGGCGGACCCCGAACTGCCACCCTATACCAGAGGGTCGGCGGCGGAGATATTGGACATACCGGTGCCACCGCCGGCGAACCGCTGAGATGGTACATTTTCATTTGTATATTTTTTTTCGCATTTTGATACCTTTTTCTATTTGAAGCGACTTTTTTTTTTTTGGATACCATTTGTTCTGCATATGCGACAGGGTATATTACCGACCATTCGTTTTTCTGGCGTTTGATTTTACATTGGATGTCCAGCATTTAGCAGGCGGCTTTGCAAAAGAAATATTTAAGCCAAAACCTAGAGTCATTGTTTGGAATTGAACACTTATTGTCCTTCAAATATAATTAATACAATTAGGAAGAAAAATGGCACTTGAGGCTTAACTATCCTATAAGAGCATCGCAAAGAGAATGAGGATAAGCATGCCTGTGGAATCCCAACACTAAGGATACAGATCCGGAGCCATAGTCTCTGAAGAGAAGTAAATGGCTTGGTCTACCAGGGCATTATCCAAAACTCACACAAATTTTGCCTCCCCTAGTAGGTCCGGAAATTGAAATTCAATTGTGGATGCGCGTATCCCGTCTACTATCGGACGTCATTTACGGGTCTCTCAGGCCATCCAAACTTCATCAAGCTCCGAAGCTGCGAAAGACCTTGTCGTCCCAACAAACTTCACTTTTTATTTCTGGAAATGTGTCTTGCGCAGGGGCATTTTTTCGTTTGATAGGCCCAATCCCCGGCCTGGAATTCCAGGAGTGGTCTAGGCATGCGCCATCGAGCTCGTCATAGGTATGCTCTAAGCGATGTCTCTGCTTTCAGGACTGCAACAGGCATCAAATGGTGGAGGCTGTGAAGCTGTCCAGCTGCGCTCAACTCCGACGACGCATCGATATCCCAGCTGCAAGGGCTTAAGGAGGCCCAATAGCGCAGGAATGTTGGTTTGTCAAGCATTATCTCTTCGGAGATAAACTTAAATGGATTCGCTTTAGCGGCGGGGATCCATGCTTTCGTCGCGAGCTTAATTCTTTTGAAGCTTTCGGGTGCAGGGCTAGAACATGGAATGTCTTTTGGATCGTATGGTACAACGCCACCCTTTCCCAGGTTCCTAGGAAAAACTATGAGCTCATGATGGGGCTAGGCGGTGCATGCATGCAGGAGAGTTGGAAAAGAGGGGCGGGATATCGATGCGAAGGAAATGCTTTCAGGTGTGAATCCTGTTATTCTAACCGACGTGCGTAGAAGAAAGTGGGATGTATAAAGGCCCCGCTTTCTCTGGCCCCTTCGACTCGAAACTGGAACATCAAACTCAATACTATCATCACCACAAGCCATTCTTAAGCTCAACTTAATTCATCCATTCTAATATCTTAATTCGTCATCATGGACTTCGTTAAGAAATTCACCGAGGGTAATGAAGGTGAGCAGAGGCCAACTGCAACTGAGGACCGAAAGGAGGGAGGTAGCTTCTTCGACAAGGCCTCGGGTTTCATCAACGAACAGGCTGGCGGCGGCCAAAAGGGTGAACAGAAGGAAGATATGCTCGACAAAGGTAATTAAGTCTTCTCCTTTCGATATTCTAGATTATCTTGCCCTTGGTCAAGCACATTCCGACATCTCCGTCGGCATCGTGCTTTCACTGTTATGACATCATGATACATCTCTCGAACGTGAATTCGGACATGCGCTGACGTACCTTGCAACACAACTCAGGTATCGACTACGTTCAGGAGAAATACCTCGGACAAGGCCCTCAGGACAACGAGTCCGCTGCTGAACAAGCTAAGGACGAAGCTATCTCTGACTGTAAGAATTTATCTTCTGACATGCTCCTGTTCTTCTACTCTTTTATAAAAGCCCAACCCGGGCTAACCAGTGGGCTCTACAATATATAGTCGTCCGAGATCAATACAAGAAGTACAGCGGCAAAGAATTCCCAGTCCCCGACAAATCGTAAAGAATCGCCGTTACTAGCATTTTGTTGGACATTACAGGTGGGAGCGATGGACTTGGGCTTGAGGTCTTTCTTCTCTCTCTATCTCCTTTTTTCTTTCTTTTTTGATTATGGAGACCCGGACTGTCGTAAATGATAATACGAACACATCCCAGACCCACTGAGGATATCCTATTCATAACCACTCTCGTATAAGCCGTGACATATCTTTGTAATTGACGATAACTACGTGGCATGATATTAGACGTGATGATTGACAGTTATTTGATATAAGACGGCGTTTAGCTTTTTCTAAACCGACAACATCTAGAAGATATCAATCGCTAACTGCCATACGTCCTTATGAACGAAGCTTCATTGGCGAAGTAAAAGCAAAGATACGAAAGTAAATCCTGGCCCCACCCATCATGAGCTCTTCTAATAGGTAATAGAACCTGGCATTTATCAAAAGTTTTGCCATACATATTGGAGGTTCGGCGTAATTGAGCTGAATGTAAGATTATCGGAACTATAAGGCAACCTTGAGCGGCATTTCGCTGTCGACACTACCGCGGCTAGTCCCGATATCATGATATCACGATCCAAGACGATATCAAGATTAGGCCCTACCAGAAGATCTAAAATACTGGGTCTCCGGGGAAGGGTTTCGGGTCAGCACGGCAGCTCACAAACGATCGAAGCGCAAGCAGGCCTAGCGTTGAGTTTTTGAGACATGTCGACAAAACTAAGATTATAGTCAGATCGTAGGGTTGGATTTTCGAATTTTGGCAGGGATATCTAGTCGAGACCGCATGCCTAAGGAATCGCAATTGTATAAGATTCGCTCCGAATTACATCATAAAGTAATATTT
This sequence comes from Arthrobotrys megalospora, assembly GCA_036971655.1. Lineage (NCBI taxonomy): Eukaryota > Fungi > Ascomycota > Orbiliomycetes > Orbiliales > Orbiliaceae > Arthrobotrys > Arthrobotrys megalospora. The sequence goes on along the minus strand of JAVHJN010000003.1, from coordinate 2,042,368 downwards.
GGGCGTATATATGGTTCGCGGTATTCTAAAAGTCGTCTTTGTTTAGCCAGGAGGTACATAGTTGTACCTGCAGACGGCTTCCACGGATGTGGCTTGAACTTTTCTATCTGCGTCTAAATTTGGCCTCGCTAATAATTACGTACATAGAGGATACTTACTGGCTTTAATATGGGTATGGGGTTATCATGTTTCCGAAGGCGCGACGAGCCCGATCCTAGGTATCCTAATAGAGTTCCCTTCGCGCTCACGTCTTGGCTACTACCTGCCGACCTCAACAACTACCGACTCTTCTAACGGGGACCTTCGTCCCTTGCGAACACGATCCCGCGCTGAGTTCAATGTTCTATCGTATACTCAGAGCTTTCATTTCCTTATCGAGTAGGATTTCGATATTTTTGACAGAAACTAGGCCCTAACGCGCGGTCCCCGAACTCATGTTGCATTTTCTTTAGCTGTGACGTTGCAATTGGTGGTAATGTTGTGATCGAGAGAGGTGGAACCTTTGGGCTGGAGGGCATAACTATACTAATTGTAGCGGTGATGTGAAAGTTACTATTGCAGGCTAGTAGGCGCGCTGAAGGCGGGATGTATGATGTTAGTCCACCACGATACAGTCTTTCGCCCATAATCATATTCGTATTCTAACACGTACATACAAGGGCACTGTATCAATGGCAACGTTTTCCTATGTATCAAAAAACAAAATCTGCATCACCATGTAGCGACCGCTATAGTTTGAATCGTTTCTTTCTTATTTTGGACTTCATTTCGATGGTTTTTGTAGTTGGAAATTCATATCCAGATTCGCCTTGAAGGTTGCCCAAGTCTTGGGTCCATCCCGCCAAGTAGATTCATGTGTGACAAATCTCCTCGCTTAATCGATATCGGTGGATCTTATTTGTGCTACCAAGATTCCTAGATCCGCTTTGCCATACTTAAAATGTCCAGAAATACGGTTTACCGGCTGTTAGTCATAGTCAGGACCGTGGAATCGGGAAAGTGAATCTACACCACAAAGTTTTCCCTTGGATCCTCAATCTCCTTTCCGCAGTCCTACTCGCCAGCTATTGGGGCTGAAGGCCAGAAGCTTCCGCCAAGATAGCGCCCAGCGATCTAGGTTGGGGCTTGTTCGAGGAGGCAAATCCGAAGTGCTTCCCACATTGCTGAACAGAATGTTGGCATATCCAACGGCAATGCAGCACGCTTTGACACACTATTAGGTGTACGAGACAAAATCCTAACTGCGAGCTTGAGAAACGTAGAGCAATATCATCGGTGAGCATACCGCGTATACTGGTTAATGATAATACTCCTTTGGAAAACTTTTTGCAAGTTTGTATCATATTATATCGAATCCCGCAGGATCACTTCCCTGTCGGCTGTTTCTGCCTTCGGACCTCCCTGATACACGATCCAACATCCGTCAATGGAAAATACCCGTATGAATAAGCCCATTTGTCCACTTCTGCCCCTTGGGATAAAGCAACTGCTACGAAATTAATGAGAGCTTCCAGACCGCAGGATCACTGGAAATCGCTTATTCCGACCAACTAGCCAATCAGCCTCCACAATGGCTAACGGCCAAGCGCTTGGCGATGGATCAGAATACCGCAGAAACAACACGCCTGCGCCTTTCCGGTTCTCGAGATTGTCCAAACTGGTGCTAGTCTACCATTCAATCTCTTTCATGTATCGAAAAAAAAAGACGCTAGCTAGGCTTTCCGATTCTTGTGCTACACGAATGGACGCTTCCTTTCTTTGCGAAAAATTGTGGAAGTGCGGCTGACCGATATTGGGGATGGCGTCCCCTTTTTTGACGTGCATGTTGTGAACGGGAGGATATGTGCATGTCAGAGCATGAGGATAAATAGGGCCAATGTCGCGCCTGTCGATACTCCATTTTCTTCAGCCTTCTCCTCAGTTCACTATAAACCTTAGAGCCTCTTCATATATCTATTGATCAACATTTTCAAGATCAGATATCAAAAAATCTAGACATCTTCTTTTACAGAATATCATCTCATTCATCAAAATGCGCACTTCCATTGTCATCCTCGCCGCGGCTACTGCCGTCGCTGCTCAGTCACCTCTCATCGAAGAATACGCGCAAAGATACGACTTCTGGCTTAACCCACCATCGGCCTGCAGCTCTGGATCAAGCGGCTGCGTTGCCCTCAAGTGCGGTACCGGCCAGTGTCAATTCGGCAAAAGCTGTGGTACTTGGGCCGGTATGGCGAATACCTGCTGTGAAGCTAGACACGGCGGCGACACCTTTGGGTGTGGCGAATTTGAGGATCTCCTCAAGGGTTTCAACTTAAAGTCTGGGGGAGATGCCGCCGACCTCACAGAATCGGGCATGTCGACGTGCCCCGATGGTTCAGTCTTCCTCCTTAGCAACCAAGACGATAGAACCCGCAGCTACTGCTGCCCATTTGGTAAAGACGGCGTCGTTGCTGTCGACTACGGCCAGTTCTTGAACAACCTCACCATTCAGGCCGTTAGATGTATTCCAGGCGTCAGAACATCTACCGGTGGCTCTGATTCGCCTTCGACCACGGCTAGCTCTGGGTCCCCAGCCCGTACAAGCACCGGTGCCACTGGATCTTCTACACCAAACTCCGCGAATACACTCAAGAATGTTTTTGCTTTGGCTCCAATCGCTTTCATGGCCCTTGCCGCGTTGTAAGCAAGGTCATCCGACACAGCTGGGATAGTACAATGGACTTTTTGACACACTGTGGGAAGTTGATGGCGATACAGTGGTAGGCGGTAGTGGATTTCCTGTGCAGGGATCGGGATTTTTAGTTAGAAATGTACAATGTTATTACGAAATATATTATTAATGAGATAGGTTAAACAATGGAATTGGCGTTTTGTAAAGGAGCCCGCGTTCAAATGAATTTTGTGACTCGTATACAAGCAACTACCTCGTGGGAAGTTGATTTGAGGTAGACTCTTACAGACACAACGGCTAGTGTCAAGAACGCCAGAAAAAGAGGTAAAACTGGCCCATTAAAACTTTCTAGGCGAACAGGTATCGCCGTCCAGAATATCTGCTAGGATCCGATCGAGTGGTCTAAAAACTTAGATATAACCCCAGTTGTGTGCGGATCGAATCCGGTTAAGAGAAAAGAAACTACTGCGATATTGGGTAGGGAACTAGAGAGTCGTATTCTCTAGATGGTAATGTAACATTGCTGAAATCTGGGAGGCTTTTACTAAATCATAGGGGTCAAATCTGTCTTTCGCTGCCTCAGCCATTAGACTGTATCTGAACCGACGGGAAAGGCGTTTGATCGCTCTGATTCCTGCTGGCCCGAGGTATTCTTTCGTTTGGCTCAGGATATCGGTAAGCTCTTCCTCTTTAGCAAACGAGGCATCCTGAGCATGAACCGTGTCGATATATTGTTAGTTCAAAAAATATTCTATGGCTTTCAGCCGAGAATGGGATCAAATATTTCCACTTACGACACAAGCGTTCCAACGATCGACCATTTCAGAGAGACTATATCGGTTTTCCAAACTCTGCGCTGTGTCCGCTTCTAAAATTGCACTGAAAAGATTCCACTCATTACCGTCACCATATTGCTCCCACGGTGCTGATTCATGAAGAAGATCCATATACGCTCTTTCAGAGAGTTCTGGTACGGCACTCTGGTGCCCTTTGTAGCTACGCGACCCTGCGTTGTACCAAAGATCCATGAGGGGAGTATTCTCTTGTGGCGGAACTTCCCTTCCGTGACTGATATGCGTCCACTTTATACGTCGAGTGACCCATTCCCGTACAAGGCGCTCGACCCCGGCGGGAACAATATGGTGAGGGTCAGTATTGCTCATGAGACTCAAGCCTCGGTCCTTCATGTTGAATTGAGTGAGTGGTTCGAGACGCTCAAGGAAGTCGATATCGAGAATCGGCACATCTTTCTCGAAGCAGCTGATGTGGTAGTAGTAGAAATCTAGTAGACAGACCAAAATGTATTTAACAAAGGTATTGGGAATTAAAGGAAAGTATCGAGAGATATATCCCACAGACCTTCGTTAGGATAGCGAGACATAGGTCCTTGGACTCTGGGGCAGACAACTAGGCGGTACGTGTGGGGAGTAATATGTTCGTAGCAGCTGTGGCAGTCAACTTGTAAAGAGACCGGAGGGGTGCACTCAATGTAATAAAGAAAATCTTTGAAACTGATCATGATGGTCGGAGTCTCAGAAGTCGCTAGGTTTTGTAGGACTCCAATTAAACCCTCGAAATGCTGGCAAGGTGTATGACGAGTCGACGGGGTTGATTTGAAAACCGTCGTACGGGGGATATATTTATACCGAGCAACTTCAAAAAGGACCGCTGCTTACGGGACTGACCAGACACTCCGAGGTCCTAGGGAATCTATTAATTCGAAGATTCTCTGGATTTATGAATTATTAAATTGTTTCACAGTACGGCTGCTATGTATTTTGATTCACTTAGGCCCACTAATCTTTTCACTATGTTCACACAACTGGTTTATTATAATATTACTAATTATTCTTCATCAGTTCAACAGGTTGGAAGTTTCCTGGTATTGAGTTAGATTGCTCTACGGAGCTGAGCTTTACGGGTAATGAAGTCGTTGGGTCTTAGGATCGATTTGCGATTGAGGTATGCCCAACCACTGGACCGAAATATCAAGCATACCGGGACTTTCGAAGCCTTGCTTTGAGATTTCATGGCTATCTATTGCACATACTGCATTAAGATTCGGAGGAAAGCTGTCTCGAGGAGAATTGATTGGGCTAGCTACAGATGAATTGGGTCCGATGGTCCAGGTGCGAAGCATATAGTCTGCTGTTGGTTGATACTGAGTAGAATCCCCCATAAAATAATGATTTAATTCTTCGTCCCTAGACATTTGCCGTTCGTCATCAATTACTCGGCCAGACCTAGGTTATAGTTACTTCATATTGTCCGAAACGTGTTGGAAACGTGGTAGTTTTGAGGTTGTGAATTCGCGTGCATGGCTGAGATTCAAGGTTTACAATATTTGGTGTAGAATTTAAATACTTGGGAGGTAGCTTTTCATGAACTCAGCCCTCAAGTCTCTGAGTCACTATACATAGGTCGACGTTGATACAAAATTCAAAGAAATATATGCTCGCAACCATTATACCCCGCACGCGAATTATGAATTAGCCGGTCCGACACTTCATGAGCTTCAGCTGAAGATTCGGATTTCCTATTTGGAGTTGAAATCGCAGTTCGGGATGGGTTGAACGGCAAGCTGCAGGCTTGGCGGGCATATTCCGAAGCGCGAGGCCAATAGCTAGGGCTAGCATCCAAGTGGGGTAGCAAGTGGCGGCGAATCTTCAGCTGGAATTGGCCATGAAGCTGAAAGTTTCTCCACCTAGCTGAAAAGAATTATTGCTGGATTGCGGGTCGGGCTTCCGTGTATGAATACGGTGTGCATTTTTTGTCGGTCATGTTGAGAAAGGTGGTGCATGCCTATGGTATTTCTTTAGCCGAATGGACCTTGGCAACGTGCGCAACTGAGGAGCTGAAAGAAATAAAACATGACAGCGGGTGTATCGTAAACTTGGAGAGCTTGTAAAATCTATATCTAGCTGTGTATCTCTCTTTTCAAGTTAGGCTTCCTTTTTTCAAATCTCTCGACAATACATCCGAGGGCAGCCAGACGCAGTTCTAGCCAAACACCATCCCAGTACCTTACCTCGTCAGCTTAATACCTATCCTATTAAAATACACCATCTCAGCTATGGACCCTCAGCTATCTCTTAAGACTCCAAATGAAATAACTACAGAAGAAGAGAGAAAAAAGTACCGTGACAAAATCCGCGAATTCGCCGACACTCTCAAAGGCGAGAGTGTTTCAGTATACCTACCCGGGGAAGAGGAATACGAACGCTCTGTCGCAACATCAAACCTTTTATACCGTTTTGCACGACCAGATTGTGTCGTTCAGCCACTTAATGCCAACGATGTCCAAACTGTCGTTCGAGAGGCAGTACAGTATGGGCTACCTATGACTATTAAAGGAGGCGGTCATTCTTACGCAGGGTTCTCGACGGCACATTCTGGCATCTCCTTAGACCTTGGGAAAATGAACAGGGCTAGACTTGACATGAAAAGGAATCCTCCAGTTATGACGATGCAAGGCGGCGCGAAATGGGGCCACGCTTATAAACACCTCATTAACGGAAAATATGACGGATATATCGTTAACGGCGGAAGATGCCCTACCGTTGGTGTCGGTGGGTTCCTGTTAGGAGGCGGCCTTGCTCCATTCGGGAGAAGTTTCGGACTAGGTTGTGATACCCTGATCGAGGCCACAATCGTTGATGCGAAGGGAGATATCATCACGGTTTCGCGGGAAGATCTTAAGTGGCCAGATGATGAAACGGACAAGGACAAAATCAAAAGAAAGAAACTCTTTTGGGCGCTTTGCGGTGCTGGTGGCGGAAATTTTGGTGTTGTGGTTGAATTTAAGCTCGCTGTTCAGAAACTGAAGCAACCACACGGCCTCGTGGTAGCCGGGAAATATGAGTGGAAACCGCCGTACAAGAAAGATGAATTGTCTCCTGCCCAGCAAGAAGATGGAGTTGAAACTCAAGTACCTACGGTTGTGACTCCCGAGACCATCGCGACAATGAATACATTTTATTCATACGAGTGGCCAGATGAATGCACAATCGACACCTCATGGGTCTTTACCGTCGGTCAACCCATTTTTATTCGCTTTTTGGTCTACTACGATGGGACCAAGGAACAGTTTAAGAAGTTGATCGATCCTACAGGAGAGAACGGCGAAGATTTACCCGACGACGAGAAGCCAATTAAGGACAAAGCCCTGCGAGGGATTCTCAAAAGACGGATGATCGAGGAACCGTCAACACGTTTCCTTCACGAGACATTGGTGGATCAATGGTCTGATGAAATCGTGAAGGCTTTCCCGACGAACAAGAGCTATGATCTTCATGTCTCATTTGTGTTCCCGAACGACAAGGAAACGATTGAAACGATTACCAAGTATATCAATGAGGCCATGGGATCTTTCCAAGAAAAATTCTCTGGAGAAACAGCAACGATACAAATCACCTGGATCCATTCAGGAGGAAAGGTTAGCAAATATGGCGCTTCCGATACAGCCTACCCCTGGCGCGATGGTGTGTATAATGTGTATGTTAAGTTGGAATGGGACGGCAAATGGCTTGAGGAGGACCTAAGAGACTATTTGCAAACTTTCAGAAACGACTTGAGACAGTATTCTCTGGAGAAACGGGCGGCATATGTCAATTTTCCGTTCCCTGACGAGATTCCCATGACATCGGATGAGTACGAAGCTGCGTATTACGGTCAAAATGCCGAAAGGTTGCGAGAGGTTAAATTAGACTGGGATCCGGACGAGTACTTCAAGTGGCATCAAGGTGTCCAGCTCCCAAAGGCCACGTATACGATGCAATCGTCTTTTCTGGCGGCGGAAGTGGATGGTTTGTCGATACCAACTTTCAGTGTCGCAGCCAGAACTATGAATACAATCAAGGTCGAGAGCGATGGTCAAACATATGCAGACTCTCTGGCTCGAAAACAATGGGAACATTTTAAACCGGCTCTCCATTCGTGGTCTAGCGGGGGCATTCACGCCCTCACTGACTTGGGTTTCTGAGATCCTCTGGACGGACTAAGGCGTTTCTGTATCCAAATTTGTTAATTACGTACTTTTAATGCCGTAACTTTTAGCTAACACAATAAAGTTGCATATTCCATTGAATGTATCGGAACTTGGCCTCCGATCCAGACGATATTGGCATTTGATATCACCATAACTGTGAATTGTGTTGAATCTGTTGCAGCTTGGTTTGCCCTGTGTAACGTTGAGCCTTGTTGGATGAAATGTGTTGTGTCGAGGATGCCGTGGGTAGGTGGAGATGTAGCAAGCCAGTCCTGAGTGCTTGGATTTTTTTTTTTTCCTTTGAAAAGATGAGCTTCAATCATCGTTTCTACTAGCCTGGGTTGGTGGCTCTCCAGCTTCATCATCTACCAGCCCTCATAATCCTATTCTCTCTTATACCTTTGATCGATATATATACCTCTTCCACCCTTCGGCATTCTCCTGGCTTTAGTGCCCTCTATCCGTTCAGAGAAACCTAGAAGCTGACTTGGAATACGGGTTACATTAACTGCCTAGCTTAACCAACAAGGATGGGTCGCGGTACGGCTAAAGCTTTTATGGGAATCAGTGGAGGCCAAGCTGGTCCGGCGAGACCGGGCAGCTCTGCGCTATCCGAAAGACGCCAGCCGATGGGTATGTTAACCTGAACCAGAATTGCGTATTAAGACTTAGGTACGTGTATGTATGATGAAGAAATTAATATACGCTGTCTAGGTCAATGGCGTCTCGAAACACCGGCCACTAGTTCTCGACCATCGCCTTCGTCGACTCAATTAACACTCCGGGCCGAAACGGAGTCGAGGGACTCGAATAGCGACGAGATGACCTCGATCGGCTTCAAAAAAACCACTGCTAAATATTTTAGCCCCGCTAATTATCACGGAGTACCGGTAAAAGTATCGACTTGGGACGGGGCAAGAAAGGACTGGGATCCCTGCGAGGGAGATGAACTCAAACTATTTCTTTGGAAGAGTGGAATCTGCATCGAAAGTGTTCTCGATCCTAAGGACAGTGAGAGCGCAAAGCCCAAAGAGAAGCTGTATCTTTTACTCGCTTCCTTAAGCTGGCGGCTCCCTGAAGCCGGTTGTCGTTTCTACCTAGAGGAGCTAGTTCCTCAGTTGGTCCAAGCGGGGAACATGACGAAAGCGGGACATACTATGCTGTATCTGAATGTCTCCAATGGAGGGTACCTTCGAAAGCTTCGTGAGAATGATATCCCCTGGAATGTCCGGCAGTACTCTATTTATGCGTTCAATTCGCTCTGCGCCATTCAAAAAAGAGTCACGGAACATACCTCCTTGCCTCCCCGCTCGACTTGGATTAGAATGGAGCTATCCCAGGAACCAAGCACCAGGGGTGGGCCTCTTGACGTCGTATTCTGGCGAGAATCTTTCTATACGTTGACTAAGAAGTCAGTCTTACCATGTGGTGGCGAATATCCGTTTCTGTTTGGCGCGAATGGTATCAACGGTTTAAACAGATCTGCAGGGCGTGGGGGTTATAAAACGATAGAAGTCGACGATAATGATGGAACTATCACCAGCCGCTCGTTACTTTCTGAGGACATTAGCAGGTCTCATAGGAAGGGAGATTCGCGTGTAAGTACCCTAGCTAACAATTAACTTACAGAAACTAATTGTCCTTCAAATCAACTAGAGACCAGGAACCAAGCCTACCTCAGCTGGGATTAGGACATCGGTGGCTGCTGAACCTGTCCTCATTGACGTTAGCCCACGTCAGAACTCGGAGACATCCCACCTAGCTTTAGAGAATCCCGGGAATCCTCTAACACCGACTATTCAGACGAATGCACCAGGAGACGAGCATACTGTCAAAAAGGAACGTCTCCGTTCTAAGCTGTCCGACATTGATCAAACAATCGCGTTTTTTCAACCTCTCTTCCAGGAGAAATGGGCAGTGATAAAAGAGCTCGATGAAATGGAGAATCAAGAGGCCTCTATGGCGGGGCGTGCTGCTCACCTTCTTGATTGAATCATTACCCCCACTAACACTGCAGATATGGCGTCGTAATGTGCACTGTTTCTATATATTTCCACTGACTCAAAGATATGCGCTGTGCTGCATTGTTTCGGCGGCCTGGTCCCTTGACGAAAATGAAAGCACATCGATCGCTTCTTTCGTGTATATATTCGCAACCTGGGCAATTACCAAAGACCCTTACTTACTCCTGCCTGATAAACAACCTCAACTCAATTCAATTTTCTTTACTAAAAACTTTTCCTATTCAACGGTGAAATAACCCACATTACCATATTGTCACGTAACCAAATGTATCTGTGGACGGTGGTAGAGGGAGGGCTTATTTTGGATGCAATTGGAAACAAGCCCTAGTCCGGGCTCTTACGTGATCTATGAAACCCCCCAACCGTGGAGAGTCGGTGTATACCGACCTCATAGGCTTATCTACGGATATCAATAATGATCACCCACGGTCTCACATCTAGGTATATCCAGCCGCAATAACTCGCCACACTATAATTTTTCCTTCAGACCGAGTGATCTGGTTTACTAGTATACTGAGTCCCTGAGTCAGGGGACTTGATATACATACGGCCCGTTGATGCAGATAACCTTAAAGTTCCGCCTTAGGGCGGCTCTTAAGCTTGGCCGACCAAGTTGACGAATTTTTTTGTGTATATGTTAGCAAATCTCTCCTATATTGGTCAAATCTGAAGACTAATATTCCCCGACTAGCCGGCTATGACTGCTCTTTCGAGTAGGCGAATTTACTTGCGCCAGTCTACCAGCTGTATACTTGTAATTCCAGACGGGGAGTTCGGATCGCACTAAGATTCCAAGTAGGAGCTAGTTGCCGACCAAGCTAGTTGGCAATATCATCTAATTTCCAAACTTCATATGATCATGTAATGATATAGAACGTTTAAAACCTTCAATATCGCCCCTTGATATCAAGTTTGGCCGAAGCCATCCATCCAGATCACCACCGCAGGCCTCTAGCTCTCGAGGTACACTATACTCCATTCAACGTTGCGAATAGCCGAGTATCCTAGAACACAAGATGTTCTCTCTTAAGACTATCTTTATAGCCGCACTTCTGGCACTGGAGGCATCTACTGCACCAACGTCGGCACCAGCAGACGTCGTTCAGCTGCAGAAGCGCCAGAGTACCACCGCCGCGTTTACCGTCGCCCGCGGCCAGTTTAGAAAGCCCTACCTTGGGGCCGCCTCATTCTCCATCCAGACCTCCTGGAAACCCTCAGGCCGGAACACCAACATCGTCTTTACAAACACGACTGTCACCGGTTCGGGTTCAGGCACCGCCACCAATAACCGCTACTTCCAAATCTCCTTCCGCGGCCTTAATGAAAAAATTGCATTCAACTCTCAATACAATGGCAAATTTTTGGACGAAAAGCTCACTCCGTTCACAATAGCGGACGCTACGTTCGAGGCAAACCCTGATACAAAGGAACGGTTGGTGCGCATATCGCTCGTACAAGGGTTTGACCATAACTGGACGGTTTTATTCTTTACCAAGATGGATACCGGATATGGCGGGGAGATTTTGTCCCAGCAATTTCAATACAGACCACATGATGATGTTATTGAGGCTGGGATAGAACCAACATATATTTGGTATGAGAACAACTGCTATTCTCATTTATCGTCGGAACTTCATTGTGGCACGGATTGGTGGTAAAATGTGGATTCGAGATTCTTGCTTGTGGAAAGTCATAATGTAATTTAGTACTAGTATATGATGAATACTACACCGCCTGGGTACAGGTGAGACATGTGATGGTAAAGAAAGAAAATAAGGTTATACAAATACTTTCTATAACCCTCTTGTAGTATCAGAACGAACGTTCTTCAAAGTAAATCCCAATCTGCTCTCAAATAAACGCCGCAAATGGCCAATCGCTCGTGTATAAGTAAACTTCTATGCCCCGTTTACCAATCATCTAGTCATTCGTTCCCGTCTTCCTCTAAAACTTCCTCCTCAACCTTCCTCCTCCCCTTTCCCCTCCCAACCAATGTCTCCAGCATTTCTTCAATATTCTTTAACCGGTCCTCAAGCACATGGATCCTCTGCCCTATTCCAGCACCAGCTTCACTTTCCTCATCCGCCGTACTCAATATTGCCCTCAACTGATCTGCCACCTCCCCGAGTGGCATGCTACTATCCCTCCTCGTAAATCTCCTTATCATATCCCTGCTCGTTCGACGATCCGAACTTCTCCCCCCAGCTCCCATCATAAAGCTCTCCACGTCGTCTCCGTGCAATACCTCTGGTGGGACTTCCCCGACCTCTGCATCCATCTCTTCCCGCTTAATTCGTTCATATTCGGCTCTGAACACCGCCTGAATATTTCCATGCGCATTAAACCCCGGCATACTAATCGTTCGTTTCCCCATCGTCGGCCTCCCTGTCGCTCGTGCCTTAAGTCCCGGTGGAAGGTTCCCTTTCTTCCTAGGCGCCCACCACGCTTGTCTCTCTATCAGTGCGACAAACACTAGGATCGGTAGATTCAAAGTCCTTATAATCGCCACATTGATTTTATGAAACCATCGCTCTGTGACCAGAAACCTTAACGGGACTAAAAACACGATCGCAAAAATGTTCAGTGGAGGCAGATAACTGAAGATTGCATCGCTCTTGACCCCTTCCAACGTCAAAACCGCACGGCGGAATTGAATTTCCGCATCAACGTCTGAATGTAATCCTGAAAAGGTGTTGGACAACATTGAAACTAGGATGACTAGGAATAGATACCCCAAAAATGCGAAGGTAACCATTAATAACGGCCCTAGTAACCAATGGAATTCAACCGATCTTCCGATACCAGTACCATCAAGACCAAACCAGACCCATAACATCCACTTGGAAATCGTAGCCATATGATGCTTCCCCTCTCCCAGCCAGAGCATGGATAATAAGAATCCGATAAAACACCACACTGCCAGAACCGTGAGCATCATGAAATCGGACATCATGGCACGGAGAGAGACGAATAACATGTTTTCGGACATCAAATTGAAGGCTAGCCGTGGGATCAGAATCGTCGCTGCCATAGCGAGAACGTCGAGAGCTTGTTGGCCGGGGACAGGAGAATCCGTTCGCAGGCCATGGAGTCGGAGGATGCCGTAAATGCCGAATATGAGTGAGAACGTGACACTATCGACAATAAATTTTATCAGTACCTCTTCTCAAGGCGAAGGGAGTGGTTGATACATACTCAAGAAAAGACCATAGATTTTGTGTATAAACGAACCAACCATGCTCAAGGATGGTCGAAAACTGCTCAAGAATCCATCCGCAAGCGTAAACTGCGAACACTATTTCCTCAAGGGGGTATTTGTGCGGTGGAGGACGTTGGATCATGACCCAGAGGTACAAACATAGTAAACAGATGAACTCGCAAATCTCGACGGTATTCCTTGTTCGCGGGACCATGAGACGATACTGGTTCAGAAACGGCGCCTTTCTGGGATCATACAGCGATATTGGTCGGTATTTGTAGTTGTCCGGGATGATATCGATGTATGTAGTCGGAGTGTAGACAATTCGGCCAATATAGATAGCATTGACGACCAACTGGCAGGCACCCGAACTTAGAAACAATTTACTTTGTGAAACGATAGCTATTTCTAGCGCTGGATGCCGGCTCTTGTAGGTGACAGTCCAATGGTCCCTGGGTAAATTCGCTTGCTGGACTTCATCCGGCGCACCTTGAAAAACACTGAAACCAGCGACGAGGACGTTCGCGAGGAGGAGGAGACCTTCAGGCCCTGAGCTATCTTCGTAGAAGCGTCGGAGGATACGGGTTGCGACGAGTTCGCAGAGAATCGCACGAGTGAGGTTTACGGATTGCTCATGCAGTTGTTGGGATTGTTCGGTTTGGAATTGCATACGGTTGACGAGAAGGCAAAATACTATTTTGCATAACGGAATTAGCCCTAACGAAGTAAAGAAAACTGGGGACGACTAGCCGTACCTACGGAGATATCTTTCATCTCATAGTATTTGTCCACGAGGGGTCGAACGAGGGACTGGTTCATCCGAGGGTCCCGGAGTTGCTTCAAGCTATACGGATCATCTAGCCCCCTATTAGCTCATGTCTACACACAAACTTCCAAGCTTGAACAATGCATACCGATAAGATTTGTGACTTCATTTCGTATGCTATATATTCAGGTAACGCAAACCCCGATCAGTACTTAGAGCGCCAGCAGCGCAATAGGGGGTTCGAGGTCGTACCGATGAATCGTATAGTAGACCGGCAAGTGGTCATATTGCGCCCCGGCATTGTTAAACGGTAACGTTACCGGCTCAATATGCTCGGGATGGTGATGTCGAAATCGCTGGCGAATGCCAGTGTCAAGTAACGGGCTGTTCTCACGAGATCCCATTATCGCGATACAGATCTGGCCTCATGCATCAGAGGTGTTGGTAAATATTTCAGTTGGAGCTCAAAGGGGCTCGCGCTTGTCAAAGATAGTAAATCACAATCAGAGATAATGACAGTATGCGGGGTTCAACGAGGATAGAAAAGGAAGGGCAGGGGCAGATCGAGGGAAGAAGAGGACGTCATGATACAAGGTTCGGGAGGTAGGGTTTTCGTGTGGTTTGGAAAGGAAGATAGGACGACGTGGAAAGTTGGAAAGGTCGTGGGGGCGAAACGGGTTTTGGGTCTGGGCGAGATAAGCGACAAAGCAGAGATTCGGGTCTGCTAGCCGAGAAGGGTGCTCTCGACAGGTGTCTACATCTCTTGCGACCAATTAATCCCAGGCGTCATGTCATGAGGTTGATTATAGATTAATCTTATTACATGTCTAGTCGTAGATTGAGGGTGCTGTCATCTATCATGGACATATCGGAAATACAATGCTTCCACAAAACACCAAAACTGCCCCCGCTGCAAATATTCTAGTACGACGCTCGGACCACATCAGGAATGAACAGGTATGGGAAAGGAAAAAGTCTATGATACAGGAAAAGGTAATTAAAAAAGAATAGTGCTAGAAATATTAACCTGTTCTTAAACCCGGATCTACCAGTTATGGGGTTTATGATTTAGCATTGCTGCTCAACCCAGATATAGGGCAAGATAACCACACAGGCAGTGTAGAATACCATGAAACTCCGAACGAAACAAACCGGCCAGAGAAGCGGGTTTGTTGTCTTGTACATTATCCAAATGGAATAGAAAGCGACAGCGAAGAAGTGAGAGTAAAGGATGAGAGGTCGGCGAAGCATTCTAAGAAGGGAGACCGGTTAGCAATCGGAGACTCTTGCTAGGTTCAAAACCCAGAGGTACTTACCCAGACAGTAGTCCAACGGGGTGATCAATACAGATACCTCCCCTTTCAAAATAGGCAAAACAACCCCTCTGGAGAACCTTTAGGTTTTGATCTTTGGCTACCCGTTAGCATGCATTCTGAAATGTATAAGGGGAGTTAACAGTTTAATACTTACCATCGGCAGCGAACAAGCTGTACAGAGCTTGAGCCAATATGTTCACTACACTGGTCAAGTTCCTCCGCTTCCAGTGGAACTCTGCCAGTTTGTCAAGCACTAAATCCGTATCACTTAAATCCTCGATGTCTGCCAACAGATCGCGGAGTAAAACCACATCATTGAACGCCACGGTCATGCCGCCACCAGTCAATGGATGTCGCATATTCATTGAGTCTCCAACTAGTATCAACCCGGGAGTCTTATTCATGGTTGGCGGTAAAAATGAATTTGGCATTGATCGAATAGACTTCGAGTCTTCAACGGCTTTCTGGAACGACGGTCTAACCTCTTCAGGGAGTGTAGGTAGAACCGTGCCGAGCATATACGATTTAAGACTTCCGTCGGTTTGGGAAGGGGGTTTGCCCTGGATATCTACCAGAGCTCGCGTTTCATGCGTACCGATCTGGTAGATTAGAACAGGGGCGCGATTCGAAAGGACGACGATTCCATGGTTCTTGAGTGGCATTTTGGTATCGATGAGCTCCAGGCCGAAGAAATGAGATCTAATCTGGACCTGACGGGGGATGAAATCGGATCTAATATTGGATTTACAGCCATCGGCAGCGACTGTAAGAGAAGCAAAGTACTAGACAAACCATTAGCTTGGTCTCCCCTCAACTTATGTGTAAAAAGCTTACGCATATCTCCGTTTTGGTGTTCTTGGGTGTACATCGTACGCCGATGATATGGCCAGAGGCACCGTTTTTGATGAGATTCTTCGACACTGTCGCCTCGACAATTGTTACACTATCCATCAATTGTTAACAAGCAGACCCAATTGATAGATAGTCTGGTGACGACATACTTGGGGGCGGCCTTAGCTGCTGCTCTGAGCTTCTGGATGAATTTTCCGTGATGGAAACTTCTTCCCTCAGGTCTCTTACCATCTTCGCCAATAGCATATGGAATATGCACTGGCCGGTCATGGTATCTGACCTGGTAGCCGTGACAAGGTACAGCATCAAACCCTTCCAAGCAATCTATGCGGAACATCAAGAATCAGTCTCCTGCCAAACCTTTAACCCAAACAATTGACGATCCAGTACTCACCCTCCATGCCCAATTGTTCCAATGCCTTCACACCACCTGGTTGCAATAGCTCTCCGACAATCCTATTCGGTTCCGACAGGTCTCGCTCGAGCAGCAGAACATCGCGACCCTGCTTGCCTAGCGCGACAGCAAGGGTACACCCAACAATTCCGGCACCGATAATTGCGACATCGAAGGACCGCTTCGGCAGTGGCGGAGGAGGTAGATTTCGTAATTCCGGAGTACCGACCATGTTGAATAGGCTTTATCTCGTAGAAGTCTTTAGGATTGCGTAAAGGAGGTGGGAGGACAAGTTGGTAGAGTTGGAGCTAGGCTTGTTGGCTAAGGGGTTTCCAAAAAACAAAAGACCATAGAGCTGTCCGAGCTAGTTATATATATACTCTATCGAAAAGAGTGGCAGCCGCAAAAACAGAAAAGATTTCGATTATATAACAAAAGACAGCCAAACCATGGGACTTTGACCGGGAAGCTGATGTCAAACTGGTCTGTCCTTTGGAATCACAAGCTTGTGATTTGGCGCACAGAAAAGTTTTGGACGCAGGAACCTCGAACCAGGCCATCTTGACAGGCCACTTTCGCTATGCCCACCAATCACAGCTCGCGATTCGGTGTTCGTTCGGCCCGGCACAACGCAAATTTAAGCTCGCTGCAGGGGAAAAGGGACATCGTACGATGCTCAGGCTAACATCAAACCAGAAGTACTTTGAATCCGAGTTCGAGATTGGATTCGAATTGGGGATGTTGCGATAGGGCAGTTCGGAGGGTTTGAGGGCTGGTCGGGCCGACGTTGTTTTGAGTGTGTAACGTCAACATGCCGATGGCTCCATTCGGCGCCGACATCCCAGAACCCTGACAACACATTCCGGCTGTTGTATTTTGCAGAAACTACGACTTGTGCTCTGAGTTAGTCTAGTGTTTAGTGTAGTCTTTGCTTCTAATCATTTGATAGTCTTCTGATGTCTAGTTATGCTTATATAGGATCTGCAACAGCGTAAAGAGCTGAAGATAATATCTAAGATGGCCGTTTTCCTAAATCTAAGTAAAGTGGAGTTGGCTTGAGGATGTTTAAAGTAGAGTAGGGAGGAAGTATCTAGTGTCTAGTGGATGCTCAGCAGTTAACCAAAGCGCCTGACTAATTGAATACTGCTAGGACAAGATGTTTCTTGAGCCTACTATGTAATAGAACTTATCTAGAAGCACTCAGAGGTCCTTCAAGACAAGCAGCTACGTGCAAATCATCAACCTCCGCGTTCCTCATCATCAAGCCTTACCACCGACATCCGACCAATACAGCTATGTCTACAAGCACCACGACCGTGGCCGCCCCTCCCGATATCTACAAGTTCCCACCTCCAGGCGACCCCACATACCGCCCCCTTCATCTCTTCACCCCAGCTAATCTCCCCTATGATCCAAGAGCCGACCCAGTGTATCGTCTCCCAACTCCACAAGTTCTCCCGCCCCTACCTTTGATTACTGATTATGACACTTATCGACGCGTCTTCGCCTTGCCCAACATTGATATTGAAGGTCAAGATCGCCACAAACTCCAAGTCTGGGGTGACGAGGTCTTTGAGTGGATGATTCAGACCACACTTCACGTCAACTACGGGATGATAGTCCGCCGTGAATTCAACGGTCACTATGAAGAGGTAATATATCGTTTACCCATCTAATATATTACACTTCAGCAAGAATTAACTAGTTTTCTAGCTCTTGACAAATAACATCGTAAACCCAGAACAAGCTCGCTACTTCGCGACGCTCTACGACTTCGGCACCCGTCTACGCCGCCACAACTGCAACACCCTCACCGACGTCGAGATCCAAAAGTATCTTCCAGATACATTCTACGCCTACGTTGGGGCCGTTGAAAAGACACGCGGGAAACGGATTGCTTTGAAATGGTTACGAGATTTGGCAAGGCCAATCCTTGAATATCGAGTCGATGATATTACCAGAGCCTGGCCATCCAAAGTGCTTACTGCGGCTCAGACTAGGTGGAATTACGACATTTCCTGCGGGTATCTTCATCAGGACTTTAAGATTGAAGAGCTGGAGTATGAAATTGAAGACTTCGAGTGGATGGGAGAGAATTGGAGGTCCTGGGAGGATATTGCTGAGGAGATTATGGATGGGATGTTGAAGGTTCGTATCAACGTATACGTGCTACGCCATACCGTTTCCACAGTTCTGGGAATATGTGCTCTTCAAAGCCCTAGAATATGGCTAACAACCCTCCAAACGGTATAGAATATGCGACGCCATTTACGAGCCTACGCAGGTGCCTCCCCAGACGGTGAGAAACTATCAATGTTCTGCGAATGGGAATGGCATCCTGAAGATCAACTCTGGTCTTACATAATCTACTTCCCTTCTAAGCCGGGTTGCTACTACGTTGGAGTACATGCTGTCCGAAGAGTCGCTGAGTGGCGTGCTGTTTGGAGGGCTATGGATGAAGTGACGAGCCCTAAGTCGGAAATGTTTACGTATGCCACTTGGTTTTAGATTCTAACCTCGAGCAAATTTGCGGATTGATTGCATGGAATGTTTCTTTGGAGGCGTATATCCACGACAATTGAAGCTATCATTAGGGAAGGCACTTCACTTAACACTGAGTGCTAACTTGAAGATTGCAATGTTGGATGCCTTTTTCAAATCAAGGGGCTCTCGTCGACGCACTTATGCATCTCTACTCAGCTCAGCCGCTAACTAACTACCTCAACTTCTAAATTTGTTTCTGAACGTCTAACTGAATAATAATATCCGCCAAACGAGGCTCCTCATGTGCATATTTCATTATTTGTAAGCGTCTCTCAAAATTAGTTACTACCCCGCTAATTCGGAACATCCAAACGCATCGAAACAAAATCCCTTGCATGAAAACATTATTGACCTTGATACCAACGAACGGACCGCTCCTATAGCCGTGCCGACAGACCCCACCCTAACCACCACCAGACCCCATTCCAACACCACCGAACCAAGCACTGCCGGCCGGTATTTTGAAGACCTTTGAGAACCTTGATTTTTTATGCTATATGGTATAAATCGTTAGTTTTCAGAAACATAAAAATTCAACCACGTATCAAAACTTACCCCAGCGTTAGCACTGTTACCCTGCGCCGCCAATTGTGCATCTGCCAATCCACCTTCGCCACCGAAACCCACCGCCTCGCCGATTTTAACTTTTCCACTAACACCAGGCCCAGATACAACCAACACCGGAAAAACGTCTGTGACACCGGAAACAAAAGCCCTCGCCACATCTCCTTCAATCGGTTTCTCTTCGCCGTTGATCGTCACAAACACTTTTGTTGGCACCGCAACTAAATCCTTCACTTCTGCGACTCGGGTCGTTTTATTCCCTTTGCTATCTAACGACTTTGAAAATTTGCTAGCCTTTGCGTTTGGATTGTCGTTGACATCTCTGGTGGGTATCATAGGAATGCTTGGATCGAACTGAAAGGTTATTCCGACTCCTACTGTATCTCCGGCCTTTGCTTGGAATTCTGTGTCGGGGACTTTTATTCCATTGTCGTATACCCCACCGTCACTAGAATGCCAGAGAAGACTTGGTCCAGAAAGAGACTTTGGCGCAGCAGTTTGATCATATGGACGGAGACTTCCATTGCTATTAGCAGCTGTAGTTTCCGACCCGGCGTCTTTTACAACGAAGCCGACGGCCAGGCTTGCTGGGGTTCCAGAGTATCCCAAGCTTGTGATTTCAAATTCCCAGTAGATGGTCTTGGAGTCGTTTCCTGAAACGAGTGGGCTGTCATAACGTGCGGCGAAGAGAGGATAGTTAGCTACAACGTCGAACGTATTATTTGTGATGGACGGATCATCCGAAGCGGACGGATTGAGCTGCCATAGAGTGCCTTTAGTTTTGATGGATTCGGCAGTTTGCGCGAGACGGTAAATGGACGTTGGGATGGGTTGGAAAGATATTTGTTTCCCTGACGAGATGAAATAACGTTCACGGTCTGCGTATGAGGATGGGGTTGCAAGTGGGTGGGGGGCAGTGTCCGCCATTTTGAAGTGAATATTGAAATCCTCTGACAGGATTCCTGGCCAGATGCTTAGAACGAACCTTCCAGAGAAGGTGGAGCGCAGAATGTTGGAAGAAAGTTGGAGGCTCTTCAGGGTGCAAGTGGGTTATAAGCTTTTTCGTGACAGGCCATTTCCATGTGGGTGCCGTGCGAACGACGATTGCAACCTTCCCCTGCCGACATGCCGACCACTTCGCAATTGACATACTGGCCTGGAAAGTTAGCATGCGCATATACATGGTGGAATCGAATGCGGCTGTGCTATGTATGCTGTCGATGGCACCCCGGATAAATGATCCTGTAAACGTTATTATTCTAATAGATCATGCAAACTCGCCCTGTCGTGCTACCATTCGAAGCTATTGCAGTCATGGCCAGGTGATTCATATTTCTACAGGCTGCCGGTTGGCCCGTCTAAGCTAAAGAATGCGGGGGTGGCAGAGCTTGATCGCTGCCTAGACGCTTAAACTAGCTTGGCTGCGGCAATCCTCGAACATCTTGCTTAGTTTGAGCTTGTGATGACCTATCGAGGCTGCACCTGGCCGACAAAGTGCCTGTTAAGCTGCGGTTTCATCGGAGTTCGGTCTACGCCGGCAGTGCCGACGACTACGAGATTGAGCTGCATGATTGCAACAAAAACAACTCTTTATTGTTAATCCGGTCTACGGAGAGTAAAAGATGGTCTTAAGATCTTGTCCAGCGAGACTAACCCTACCAAGTAAACGAAACAAAGTTTTTGAAACAGTACTATGTACAGGACTAACATATTCAACCCAATGCCAAACAAGATAATGTTCGCTGAACAAAATGACAGTTTAGGTAGATAAATATTTGCAATATTTGTTGCCGTTATGACATTCGTGAAGCTATTCGTACGCCGTGCCCGCGGCCGTAAATGCTGAATCCATGAAGTTGCAGTAACCATGCACCCATCTAACTAACGCGACGGAACTCCAAGCTGTGACCGGGCCGTCGCTAAGCTCGGGCTACTATTGAAATTGTAGCTTCCGACGAGACAGTACTAATCGTTAAATCCGGGGCTTCTGGGAGAGTAATATCTGCTGTGATAGCCGGAGCTTCTGGGAGGGTAATATCTGCTGTCGGAGTCGGATCTGCTGGGGCAGCGATATATAACGCTGAACTCGGAGCTTCCGTGGGAGTTGAAATTACTCCCAAAGTCGGGCTGGCACCCGGAAAACTGAGATGTCCTGTCAAAGTTGAGGTCTCTGCCGAAGTTCGACTACTTACTGGGCGGCGTGTAAACGTCGGGAAAGGGGGAAAATCTGTAGTCGCAATTACCGATGTCGCAATTACTGACGTAGTGGCTTCTGAAGTCACGGCAGGTGGCTCATCAGCTGGTCCATCGATTGCTATCAGAGAATCTTCCCTCTCCGGGCCCCACGCAATCCCATATGGCACCCAACATCTAAAACTCCTCGCTTCAGGGTCTTCATCACCTTCCAGGCTCCCCGAGTCCTTCCCGGGTACACCTCTGTGATAAATCTTAGTTCCTCCGCAGTTCTCAGCATCAAAGAACTCACAGGTGCACCCACTAATCTCCCATCCTCGAATCTTAAGACCAGGTTTCACCTCTCTACAAGCCGACACGCCATTGACTTTTTCGTTGTTTATGTCTTGAAATCCTTCCATGTCTGCTTTTGTGAAGGTTTCTACTTGTTCTTGGTAGCCTGAGCCGTCAAGGAGGCCGACCCATATTTTCCTGTTATTTTTACCAACCCCGTTGTTCATAGACACTTGACATGACTCAAAGCTGTCGAGCCTATTTGCCCATCTGCAGGAAAAACTCCCAAACGTGTCATCGTAACTCCTTTTTGCGCCATCATTCTCCCATCTGGGATTTGACAGATCAGGCTGGTACGTGTTGAAAGCCTCTAGCAGACCAATTTGGCACTCGGTGTCCTCAAAGAACCTGCATTCACAGTACCCGGAGAGTGCGAATTGGCTGATACTTTTCACGAACGTTGAACCCAAGCTTTCTACGGAGTAGCATCTATTGTTGGGAAGCGGATCGCCGGTAAGATAGCTCCCGATGGGGTAACCTTCCCAGACGCCGTTTGGGTTCGTCGTGAGGCGTCTGGATTTAGTTGAAAATCCCAAATAGCAAGTACGGGAGTTATACTTGAGGTGCAAGAAGTCGCGAACGTCGCCTGGTGGTTTGAAATCTTCTGACTCCTGACCTGCGCCTGGTCTGGGTCCGGGGTCATCTTTCCATCCGGACCACCCAGGGATAGCGGCCGTTTCTACGGACGATGAAAGCAAGATCAGGAAAAGAGAAAAGGTAAAGAGAATAGAATTAAAATGAACATAATGAAATTTCATTTTTCAGATGGTTTATATCCGGCGTGAAGCCGCTGAAAAAAATTACAATGATAAGATAGACGGAATTGTCTCACCGATACCGTGAGATTTTGAGACACAAAACTTTTGGCTAGGAGGAGGATCAGGCGGAGTCTATCTGATGAGATATTGATGTCTCAAGGGGTGGAGCCGCGTTCGCCTTTATATATAGACGTCACGGCACCTTTGCATAGATGTGCACAGTTGCCTACGAAGAACCCCTAGTCGTAATATTCCTTCACAAACAAAAACAATTTCAGAGCTCTTCACCTGTAATTCCGAATTGATCCCGAAAGCAACCGTTTAAACATATCCCGTGCAGAAGGTTTAATATCCAAAATTCACGTCAATTCAATTGTTATCGTGGGGAACGTTTAGCGCCTAACGAAACCATGTTGCAATCGGCACGGCTCAATAGTTAGTTGTTAGTCAAGATACGAAGCCATTATATGGTTAAATATCTGCTCGCTTGTAAACCCGCGGGTATCGCCAACGATATGTAGACGCCCATTCCGGGCTAGAAGAACCCCGCGAACAAACCTTCGAGCATAGTAAATTATTCTAACGTGTTAAAGTTTCAAGCTGATCACGTTAGCTAGTTAGTCTACAGATCTGGAAGTATAACTGTCCTCTGATATATGCGCAGAAGAAGACGCGGCAGCCATATGGGCCATTTCGGAATGCGCTAGCAGTGTGATTCTAGCTGTTGGATGCAAATAGCTTGCACGTTTGTTGTTTGGGTAATATTGTGACTGTGGTATTGCAGTGCATAGGATTATGTATCATATAATGGTTAGACCATAGCTAGAGAAGTTGGAACATCGAATATAGTTGGAGTCGGAATACAACGGCTGTTCGACGCTGCAAGCTTAAGCGCCTTGTTGATAGGTTAGTTTGATCTATAGACGTTGAGTTCGAAGCTATACTAGCTTGCGAAATTCTGGGGGTTTAAACTTGCATTCACAGGTCTCGATTCATGAAGTTTATACAGGTTTGTACTAGGAAACAATAACGTCCTTTTCTCCAAGCGTCTTATTTGCTTCGTGAAGAATTCCATCGGTACTCGGTGTGGTATTAAGGGCTACGCATCATTAGCCAGCCCATTGATATCATGATTGGAAAATTAAAAATAATTTAAATACATTAAGGAGTGTAGATGTTAAAGTCGTGACGGAGTACCCCAAAGTATCGGTACTCTCAACATAGATAAAATATCATCGCCGCGGGAAGCCACAAAGAAGTCCCACATACGAACCCGAAACTATTCTCGATTCCCCAGGTCCTCCTGGCCTTTATAGTTAAGGTTATTCCGTGCATGTAGCGGGTATCGGCACTGCCTCAAGTCTTATACCGACTGCATTGATACCGAACAGACTGACTTCCTCGGCCGCCCAGTCTATCCCTTCTTTCCCTATTAAAAGAAAAGGGTCTACATCTGGGGTATCTTCAAGTACGCCTTTCGCAAATGATTTCAACCCGTTTGCACCCCCTGTATCACAAGCCACAGTAAAGTCATTCTCATTAATTATGCAGTATATATTTGGGTCATCGGTGCCGTAATATATGAATGCCCAATCGACGTCCGGCACCGAATTAAAGAATCCCGGCTTCCCAGAATTGTTGTCAAGAAGACCATCACCATGACTGAAGAATGTAATAGCTTTGGTGATGTCTTTCGTGAGGGTACTTGGTAATATATATTCGCCGGAAGGATCATCTTCTTTCGTGACATAAAGGGCTTCCTCTGCATTAGGGTCATGCACCTTGAGGAGGTAGGAAAGTGCGGTAGCCGTAGAGGTGTGTATAATGGTGGGAGTAGTGGTGGTCGCCGATGGTGGATTGGACACTGTGGCAGTAATACAGGCGCAGGCGGATGAAAAACGAACTACACCACTACAGGGCGTGGCATATGCAGGCATCGTTGGGCCTGGAGGACCTGGGGGTGGTGGAGTCTCAGGAAGCTCTGCTGTTTCGGATCCTGGTACGCAACCCGCGACCCCAAAGCCATCGACTGCGGATATTACTACAGGAGTAAATACTTTTGCGGCTGCGGTCACCGTAGGACTGTTGAAACCAAAGATTAGAGAATATTCAATATATATGGACGGCACATAGGTGGTACGAAAGGAGTTTTAACTTGACATACGTATAACTTTTAAAGAAGGAAGTACAATCCGCTGATTGGGAGCGGGTACTAAAGACCGGGTTAGTGGCTCTGATTGCTAGTTGTATCGAGAGATATATTAGTTTAGCGCAATAGGGTCGGCTTGGGAGGAGCCCGGATGTGTATGCATCTAGCTTACCTCGAAGGCAATTATCAGCATTGCATTTAAGCATGCTGGCGGCATTCGCTACGCCTATCAATAAAAGAAACGCCGTGTTCCGCATTTTGAAAATCAATTATTTGATTGACTTCCCGTTGGTATGCACGAGAGCCAATATTCAAAATTAGGGTATATCCTAAGATCTTTACGGACAAGAGGGGGGGTTTTCGATGCGACCACTGCCAGGTTTTCATCTAGCCATGCCTAACATTCGCAGAAAGTAGAGAGGAATGTCAGCTTTATGTAGACCGTGAACCTGAAAAAATAAAATACACAAATACGTATAAAACGGAGCTAGCGTGGGGCATTTCCGTAAGGAGCTCGCCGTCGGTAAGTTATTCACTTTAATCCTAAACTATTGCTTATGATGAGTATATACGTAAAACTTGGTTTGATAGTATGACAAGTGCCGTACGTACCCCGTCGGTGGCGTTCTGATTGCGAATAATCATGGAGAGCGTTTTGATAGCTTGTCAATTAACCGTCCCAGCCCTAGCGTAAGTACGTATTATACTCCGTCTCAACTAGGGTAACCTTATCACTCGATTAACCTGCCAATGGAGATCGAACATCTTCATGCATGACAGATTCACCGGATGGGTTTTCTTGTTAAAGTAAGGCCGAGGAACGGAAGCATAAATTCGATGGGGTTAGTCGCTTATGTTGTGGTACCCAGCCGTCTTAGCTCCCGCATAGTCAGTTGGTTCCGTCAACCAATGGAGTTGTCGACGAATAGGTAACGGAATCAGGGTGTAGATACCCTATACATAGAAAGACTTGGCCAAGAATGGACGGCGAAAATTCAATGTCCTTTTGTTGATGCTTGCTGTCGTCTGCTGAAATTGTGGGACTAGTGGTGATGTTGTCGAATCCTCGCTTGGTGCGACGCCCTGCATATGCATTATGCTTAATACGGCCCCCTCCGTCTTGGTACGTAGACGAGTATTCAACATGTGGCTGGTCTTTATAATTGCTTTCTCCACAGTTAGATTTTGAGTCGACGTGTATCCGAGTGCCGAATTTGAGCCCGGGCTTTCGGAATCGGTCGACCAGTCTTTCCCAAATATATATAGGTCGAAGTCTGGGAACGAGTGATCCAAATATTATTTACAACTACTAGGTTTTTGTCACGTCACTAGCTTATGGCGGGGTACCAAGTTGATTGCGGTGTACTCTAAACTAATATTATCTCAGTTTTAGCAACCATGCATGTGATGTGAGGCCCTATCCTAATCTACATGGCTAGCCAATCTAGATACCTATACGAAATCTTTGAAATATAGAAGAAGAAAACAAAGAGAAAAAAAGAAAAAGAAAAGATTGTACGACAATAGATTGAAATAGATTGCACTAAAAGTGATGAATGCATTTTTATGTGGGCGTCTGCAGCTTCTATAGGACGCTTCGAAATCTAGAATCCATCAATGGCCCTTTGCTCCTTAGGTCGCCGAGGGTGGGGTACCAGTTAAAGCCATAGGGGGGTAAACAGGTATATGATTTTAGTCCTTTGAAGCTTGATTCGAAAGGGGCAATTGTTCTATCCCACCCGGCGTTCCCAACCTTAAATCTCCCCTCACTGGGCTGGCGAGTGCAGGCATCGTCGGTGTAGAATACACAAGTACATCCTCTAGTTACGATAGTCTCAATGGGAACTGACCCATCTAAAATGTTGCAACTACCGCTTCCATATGTTTTAGGATCACCAAATATTTCTTCCTTCCCGAAGAAACGTCCAAAAGCAGCTCCATGAAGCTGAGAGAAGTCGACGCCGGGCCCGGCTTGTTCAATAAGCGAGTAGAGGTCACCCGCTCCCTTACTCGGTCCGTATGAGAGAGCACACCCGTTGAATTGATCTGGACGGAACTCCTTCCAGCATTTAAAGCTTTCAAGCATATCATTGTTTCCGTGTTCGCCAAGCGAATCATCTTCTCGGTTGAAAGCCCTAAATTTACTGTCTTGACAGTTTGGGCCGTCGTAAAACTCGCATTCGCACCATCCAGCTACCTGGTAACTGGAGACTTGATTCACTAGTTGCATATTAAGGTCCAAGAAGTTGATGCATCTGTTTTCTCCTGGATATGGGCGGTCAGGGGTGCCAAGCGGCCAACCTGCCCATCGGTCTGGATTTTTCGTATCACCCCGGTTTGTAGCGTAGAGACCTACTGAGCAGATGTCTATATTGAAGTAAACTTGGTTGATCTCATCACCTTTATAGAAACCAGGTGGAGCTTTCGGTATGATAACGGGGAGGTCCGCTAGATTTAACCGTTTCGTAAGGGACGTGGTGGATTGCGTAAGTTCCGAAGCTGGCAGCGCAACACTAAACGGGATTCCGGAAAAGAGTTTAACCGCGCTGAAAAGATAGAAGAATCTCATGATACTTCGAGTCATTGAATATAGTCGTGCCTTCCTATATTGAGGCTGCTTTGGACAAATTTGTCTTGAATATTTTGGCAGACGGAAAGATAGGGCGAATCTAGCACCGAGACTAGCAAACCGGTATGTATGGTTGATATGGTAATAATGTCCACTCTGCGGAATTCTGATCGCAGATTTTCAGACTCATAAGTCTATAGACTATGGATAAGATGAAATCAAGGGCATGGGCGTACGGATATTGCTGGTAAACCATATCGGACATTTGCAAGAACGCACGTACACAGCCTCGAGCCTCTCAGATGCATTGCATTGATCTTCCTTGCCACATGAACCTAGCTACTGTTGTAATATACCGTTGGAGATGCGAAAAACCGTTATACACTGACCTAACATTTAGTGTGATTATATGAACGGCGGCTCTACTCCTGTCAGTTGATGCGGCGCCGTGGCGCACACGTCCTAGCCGAGAGGGCACCGCTTTTTAAAGGCATACAACCCCGTTTCGAAATCTGTGTTTCGTGTTGGATTGTGCACAGCACCATGCGCATCCAGAATCGATGCTTCTCTGCCGCATGGTCAACCATGGTCATGCATGTTGGCAGTGCACGGAACAGCTACTATCTGTCGAGGGTTTACTCCGAAATGAGTGGACAATTCAACGGCAATACTAGCTATTTGCTTCCACGATTTGTATACTCAGTTACCTTTATATTATAATATCTTACTAATATTTCTTAAATACTGCGATATCATCTGAGACCCAGTATCTGGGACATACAGATGCATATGCTGGGCGGTCAGCCTTAGCTAAAGCCCGTTGTCGCTAATCGGACTAGTCGGTCGTTCGCTAGCTGCGAGCCCCAGCATCTGAGGGTAGCTAGAGTTTGCAGAGTCAAGCCTGGATTGTGCCTGAGAATTCACTTATGGCCGAATTTGAGTCAGACATCAGCGCGAATAGGGAGAAGCCTCGGAATCATAAATTATTGCAACCTCCCAGCTTTGAATCCATCTAACCTGACTCTCAACATCTCGAAGTTTCCCAAGCCAATTGAGGGCGCAGATAGCAATTATAACCAATCAATTGTCCAACACGACGAATTGCACAGCGAGCAGTTGTGAAGTTGACACGCCGTTCAAAACACCAACAGCTACAACACAAAACTATTCCTTACCCCCACCCCGCATTAACATTCAAAGCTCACGAAAATAGCGCTCCTGTGCCGCACTCGCAATGTCGCTCGCCACGGTTAGAAAGACCGTCTTCAACCCTCTGTTGCAAACAGAGCAGGAGGTTTCTGAATACCTCAAATCACTCCCTAACCCCAATGGCACAGCCCACCCTTTCAACAACTCACTTCTCCTCCTCGAGAATGACAGGATACAGAATCTCGACATCTCAGACAAGAGCGAGGACTACTTCTTCTCGGCCACCGATTTGAACACTCTATCCGAGACTATCACCACAAGGATAGAAATGTTCAGAGCCCTGGAGAATTTCAAGGATTATCAGATTATTTCACTCGTGAATCCTTACCTTGAAGTCCCGTTCGCCGCGGGCGAAATGTCAATTGTCGTTCTATCCGTTCGAATGCCAACGTACTACGACTTCTGTCTGGGAAAAGCCAACGGAGACATGGTGCTCTACTGTAACACGACACACAACGGACTGTCAGGGATCAAACACTCTGGTGATATAAACGAAGGTTCCACCCTCCTTCACCACATCGTTTTCCAAGAAGAAATGAACGAGGAACCGTTCGCACTTTTCGTGTCTGGTTACAGTAGCACCTCTTTGCACAGATACAAAGAACAAAACCCGGCTGTTACGATCTGCGATCACAATGCAAAGATCATGTATGTTGTGCCTGTTCCGTTGGACCAAGCCACAATTGGCGATGCCCTCATCTGTGTTCCGGTTGTTGGAAGGCGGCGGGGTGACAAAGTCTGTTATTCGGTTTTGCCAACAGCTGTTACCTCGGATCAGGTCGCCAGCGGGTCTAATCTTGGGGGTGATACCCTCACCAGAGCGATTGCAAGGGAGCCGCCAGCGCCTGCACCGCCACAGACAGGAGGCCAGGCATCCGAAACGGCTGGAAAGCATGAGAAAAAGAAGGCCAAGACGGATGAGGCTGCGATGGAAGCATTGACCATCGTCGAAGTTGATACCGCGAAACCTTTATTCGTAACTGAAGAAGGTTGCAAGTTCCCAGAATGTGCCAAGGGGAAGAATGGCAACTACATTACATATTTCCAGGGGATTACCGTTCACTCAGAAGAGCCCGCTGACGTTGATACCACTAATAAGAAGGTCGTCCTTCCATGTGTTCTCGGTAACCCTCTGGAAGGGTCCATGATCTTGGCAGTCGGAAAGCCCTTCAGTGGCGCCAAAGTCACCTATAATCAATACAAGCGACTCTTCGACAAGGCTCCGCTTGTTGTATTTACGGTATCCGATCGTATGACCGACCAAGCTCGTGTTCTAAATCCGGATATTCGATGCAATGGTCTATTTATCGTTCAAACCACCACCCCATTGCCCTCACAAAGCACGGCTTCTGTCGAGGATATACTTAACGACATCAAGGTCAACGCTATTACCTCACTGGCTGGTCCCCAATCGATAGTTGTGATCCAGCTTGGTGATAGATACTACTTTTACAGAGGTATCAGATGGACCGGACTCTTCGAAGAAATTCCCAAGTTTGGTGAGGATATCACGGAAGCTATTGAAGAAATCATCAAGACTCCGGCCGTCCAAACTGACGCCCCGACACAACCATGGAGCAATATTGTCTCTATCGAGGGTGATACAAAGGTGTACTTCAGAGGCACAGTGTGCTCCACCGACGACCTATACACCAACTTCACGTCGCTGAAGCTTGAAGAACTTGAGAAATTCAAGCCAGATATCTTGGATACCCTTGCACAGGCGCAGGTCGTCATGTCACCCAAAGATCTTCCGGAGTTCACCTCCAAGCTGCAGAATGCACTCAAAGCAATGATGGATAGTATTGTTGCGCCCCTCAAGAAGGAATATATCGACACTCTCCTCGCCTCAAAGGGCCAAAACCGCGATCCAAAGCTTATGGAGAAATACCGCCGTGCTGAAAAGCAGGCTAAGGTCGCAGTTCAATGGCTCATCGACGCTCTTGGTGCCCTTGTTTCCTCTCGAATCTCTTCTACTCGCAAGTACGACCTTAAACAGATGATCCGAAAGCAAAAGATTTTGGATAATGTTGCTGCGAGTAAGGATATGACCTACGAGAGCCTCGCCGGTCTTCTCGAAGAACACTGTTCGGACATTGGCATGGTCATCGCCAATGTTGAGGGCGAGCAATTCAAACTTCTGCTCGGGAAAGTCAAGGATTCTACTCTCTTACCACACTTACAGCAAATTACCAATAGAGAATCAAGGGTCTGCGGTCTCGATGACAGAATACAGTACCTCAGCGGCCTAGACTCCGGAATCATCCTTCCTCTCTCTCAGAACGGCCACACGGGCCCACTAGCTAGAAATGCAGGTGAACTAGCGTTGAGTTTCCCATACGGAGTTACCGTGGACGAAGCCGGTTCAGCCTTTGCATTCGCTTGCTTCGACCAATTCATCAATATCAAGCACCCTTACAGCCAATTCTGGGTAGAACTCTGCAACCTCCACCACGTCTCCATGTTCAGAATCCTCCAGCGAGCTACAGTTAGCTCCGCCATACAATCCCGAGAATTCCAAATCCCTCCAGCAAGTAAAGATCTCGGTTTCTTACTGGCATACTCTCTCACCGACGTAATGAAGAGTCTTGCAGCTACCCGCTCCGGTATTCCAAACGAGGCAAAGTTTGGAGAAGAGGTTGATACGACTACAAAGATGATGAGAGGATTGTTCGGATACTTGATGACTATGCTAGCGGCAGGGGTTCAGCCTATGAGTATGGCTTGGCAAATGTTATCGAAAACTACGACGTTGGAGGCGCCACCGAAGGAGGAGTTTTGGCTCTACGCCCGGATTATCGAGTTATTCCCTTACACTGCCTGGCCGCAAGCGCAGTTCAAGAAAAATGTGAGATTGTTGGTTGCCAGGTTGCTCAGGAGGCAAATTACAGATCCTGTGACTAAGTCGTTGAGGGATAGTATGAACGAGATGAAGCAGGATGAGTTGAGAGAACGCATTCAGAAGAGGAACGTGGTTTTGAAGTGGAGTGAAGTTGCGTTGGAGATTTTGAGCAAGTTGTTACTTGGGGATTTTGAAGGGAAAAATGAAGCGGTGAAGGGGATTGCAGAGAGATTGGTCGCTTTGGTTCCGAAGGAGGAACTTTCAACTAGGAAGGGGAAGAGGGGGTTGAACAGAGTTATGAGGGCATTCGAAAGGTTGAAGGATACCGGCGATGTTACGAAGGTAGATGGCGAGACCAGGTTAGCAGCAGCACAACTGTACGCAAAGAGGGCCGCTTCCTTGAAGGAGTTGAAGGGGAAATTATGGGAAGCCGCAGAGAGTGATGTTACAGAAGCAAAGAAGATTTACGAGCAATTGGAAGCAAAGCGACAGGAAATCGGAAGGAGGTTCAAAGTCGACACAGTCAAGATTCAAAACAGGAAGAATATCGCTACATTCATTGAGAAGGTGGATAAGGGAGAGGATATGGAAAAGAAGACCATCTTATCTTACCTGAAGAGCGATGCAGAGATCTACAGGGACCCGTGGATGGTCGGTAAACCGCAGGAACCGGAACCGAGCAAGATGCATTTGGTACACTACATCATGACAGAAGAGATGATTGAAGTGGATGATACCAAGAGCAAGGAAGTTATCATCGAGAAACCGAAGAGCTTGGGTGATAGGCTTTCGGCACTTCCTGGTGGAGATAAAGCGGGTAAACTGGCGCTTGTGGTCGCGCAGTTGAAGTCTACCGATGAGTTCCTCAAGATTGCGAAGTTACCGGAGGAGGACTTTATGGTTATGTTCAGGTTTTCTAATGGAAATGTGGAGGATGAAGTGGAGACGCTGAAGAAGGCTCTCGTGGAGTATTTGGAGGGTTGGGCGGACGTGGTTGCGGCGGAAGGGAGGGTTATGAATATGTTGAGGGGTCCGAAGGGCAAAGGAGAGGATAAAGAGATCGCAGAGGTAGATGCAAAGGCTGGGGTTAAAATTGTAGCTGAAGAGTCTGAGAAGAAGGAGGGTGAGGCCTCATAAGCTACGGGCATTCGAGTCTTAGAATAAAAGTTCGAGATAGCGGAATTGAATGAATACTTCATTACTAGAACAGCAGAACAGTGTCGTCCCCCCAATTGTGCGTACTCAAAGTAGTTTAACTGCCAACCTCGTGAAAGTAGGGCCTAATTACTACCTTAGTATAAGGCCCGTATACACAAATATAGTAGAAACCAGCCCTCGCTCCCTATCGAAGAGAAAGCACCCTATACGACCTCGTACATATAGAACCTTCAAAATGCAACAGAAACTCCATTGATTCCATGCATGTGCTGTGAAGTTAACTATGACTAGAATCCGAATTTCATAAAGGCATAATTGAAGATTAGTTTGAGTCGGTATATAGTAGTTCAGGTGTGAGT
This sequence comes from Arthrobotrys megalospora, assembly GCA_036971655.1. NCBI lineage: Eukaryota > Fungi > Ascomycota > Orbiliomycetes > Orbiliales > Orbiliaceae > Arthrobotrys > Arthrobotrys megalospora. The sequence continues at coordinate 2,009,478 of JAVHJN010000003.1, read as the reverse complement.
GATGCTAGAATGCTGGAACACATGTTGCTTTCGCAATTAGAATCAATGAGTATAAAAGCACGCTCAGTATCTCCCCCAAAATTCATCTCCACTCCGCAACCGTCTTTCCTTCAAGCAACCACGCAAAAACAGAAGTACATCGAACTACACTCATCATCAAGATGTCTTTCCAATCGCTCTCCACGGAGTCCTCCTCTGCTCCTCCCAAACTCCCTCTCTCAGAGAAACTAGAGGAATTCGAATTCGAATACCTCCAATACTCTCCATCCTCTGATGAGTATTCACCTCCACATCACATCCAAAAATTCAAGCTCCCCAGACCTTCCATCGAAGAACGAACCAGCCCTTCTCCCGAGGCCATGGGAAAGTTTATGGACTGCATTCATACTCTCTCCTGCTTTGGACCCGGTGCAGACAGAGCTATCAACCCGAGCAACAAGAAAGCTACCATGAATTCCAACAACATCATCCCCTTGGAAGTCCCTGTCGGCCATCTGGAGCCCTTTGAGACGCGACCAGTGGTTAAACTCCCTGCGTTGCCAGACATCAAGAACAGAAAGGTCCTCAGGGAAGTCTTGAAGATCGATAAGAAGATGAGAGAGAAAGGTGAAGGTAACTCTCAGAACAACAACAGTGGCGGAGTTGGTGAAACCAGCGGAAGTCGCTTCAAGAAGGCCTTTTCCAAGTCGAAGGGAGATGAGCCTTCCTACGTTAGCACTGGCGTCATGATTATGGGCGATGTTTTAGAAGACATTATCGCCTCCAAGGGAACAGAGGTTGATATTGAGACGCAAACTGTAAGATCTCCTCCTCGATTTAGTGAATTTTACTTGCTGATGGTGCTTCGAACACTAGAAAATCAAGCAATCATTCCTCACCGATAATCAAGCCCACTACTTCGCCATCTGCTATAGGATGGAGCAGCACATTCACCATTACGGTGATTGGGGTACCATCACGACAAAGGAGCTTGCAGACGTCTTCCGTGGGTATATTGGTGCCTTGTCCTCCGAAAACGAAATCGGCCTGAAGGGGGTCCACGTCTGGCTTCACAAACTCGTGGAGAAAGCGGTTGTCAACGAAATCGAGTACGCGGCATGGTTGGGTAAACACACCCGAAATGCCACTGGGACGGTCAAGAAACCATCTCAACCCGATGCAGATGGACAGCTGTCTGGGCAGGGAGAAGGTCATCTTTGAACTTTGATTGGTATTCTGATTTTGTTTCGATTCATCTCATTAAGGATTGCAACACTATTTTCATACTTGTTTTCTAAGGACGCCGCGCCAGATTGGACTATGGCATCAATAACGAAGGTTATGAACTACACTGGTGTACTTTAACTTGAACTACGATTGCAGGAGGTCATTTGTTGTCCATTCCATGTATTCGATTGAATTTATTCCTAGTCGCCTATGCATACACTTTATGGGAAACGGGCCACACTTTTATCTCTCAATTGCTTTCACAGGAGATGGTATTTCTAACATCTATCTCTGAGAAAACTTAATCTTCCGCAGGCGGGAGTTGGTCTTCCTTTGGTTCTTCTTCCTTTGGTTCTTCTTCCTTTGGTTCTTCTTCCTTTGGCTCATCCTCCTTCGGCTCATCCTCCTTCGGTGTGGCTGGGTTAGGCTCGCCAACTGCAATGGGCTTAACAGTAGGCGCGGGCTTTTTGTCCAACTTCGTGGTAAAGAATGGCAGAATGCTCATTCTCCCAAGGCAAGTACCGTCGTAACGTTGAATAGGTGGCGGTGGGCAGCATGACGGGCATGGCTTAACCCACTTAGTGGTAGTTGGTGGTCTATCCTTGCAGCGACAATCCCATTCGATTGGTAGTGCCTCGTCGTATACCGGGCAGTCGGGGTCAGCCATACACCGAATTGCTGGGCATTTTGGAACAGCGGTGAGGGTGACGGATGGAGGACAGTTTTTGATCCATGATTCTTCGACTTCGTCGGTTGTTGTGGGGCTCTTTGTGGTCTTGGATGGCTTGGGGGCCTTGATACAGGTGAGCCCCTTGTAGGAGGCGTAGGCCTCAATATCCTTCAGGCCTGGTGGCTTTTGGATGGTTTTTGTGTATGTGACGGTCTTGGCTATAGCTGGTACCTTGATCGTCTTGTACTTGGTTACATATTCGGTTTCCGTGACGGCTTTGACCTTGTAGGGGATATCTCGAGCTGCGGTCGATTGGATGAAGCTAAAATACGAATAGTCAGTATTTCAATGGAATTTAGAGTTTCTTGACAGAATAATTGTAAACATACCTTCCAAGCAGAAGGGCTGGGATAAGGAGCTGCATCTTGACTGGTAGTTTGATTTCCCGTGCTTCCGTTCGAGATGAATCTAAATGAATGACAAAAGTCGGAGACTTTGGAGACAAAAGAGTGTATATTGAAAAGAACGAAAGGGCCTCAAGAACGGACCACGAAAATATCAACGAACGAATGTTACCAAACAAAAGTCGCAGGCCTTCTTCGATGAAGAGAAAACATGAACATCGCTGGAGTTCTCAGGCCGCCTTTTATAGATACCGTCGTGGGGCGGGCGCTATAATGCATCGGATATGTGCGATATACCTGCGCAAGTTTCTAGACCAACGTTGTATCATGCACAGCGTCATACGTCCATGGAAGATCCTAAGCTTTCTGAGCGAGCTTGTTGAAGCGCCTTTCCCCGTATACCAAGTGCCCAGAAAGCTTACGGGGTCACAATATCCGAGTTTGGTTTCCACAAGCAGATATCCGGTTCGACACCTGTGGAAACAATTAAACTTGCGTTGGCCATGTTGGATATATTTCTAGGCTCGAAGAGGCCAAAATAGCACGACACTACGCGGTATAAACCCCTTCCGGAGCACCTTCTTGTGCCTGGTTTGATGGGCTTTAAGCCTTTGTGAGGATTTATGCGCTGTAGTTTGGTTCTTGCATTTCATCCGCCACCTTTAATCGCTTTGAATCTTGTTCTTTTTCCAGTTCGCCTGGACAGCTCATGAGCTCAGAGTATCAGTAATCTTTATAAACTTAAACTTCGCCCCATCCATAGCTTCAAATCTTTCGGCAAGCAAGCGGATCCAAGGTTAGTCCTTCCGGCTGTCTCAACCGCCGTGCAACCCAAGAAATATTTGAACTCGCGAATGCAACCATACCGACATGATGAAGTCCGTTTAAGGTTATTAAGCGAAACAAGCAAATGTGGCTAACCGCTATGTAGGAGCTTCCTGGAGAGAGCAACCAGATAATGCAATGCAAGCCTCTGCGGAGAAACGAGGTTCCGAGCCTGCGACTGCCACCGAGTCAGCTACGCATACGCTATTAACTTTACCCGTTGAACTACAATTGCAGGTTTTGTCACATCTGTCGATTGGAGACCAAATTACGGCAGCGAAGATATGTCCTCTTTGGAAGGATATCCTACTTAACGAACAACTGACTAAAAGAAGTCGGTATGGGTATTCAGCCTACTCAAAAAAAGTTTGTGGTCACCGGCTGGTGGTATGGGCCACCGAGAAACCGGCGGAAAAGCAGATGTTACCACACTTCAGCTTCATAGTTCAAAACGGAATCCTTAAGAGCTTCCTATGCTTAAACGGCCTGCCAGTCGATCAAAGTAACATTGAAGGCCGTCGACCAAATGATACCTCACCACTGTTATTATCCGGAGATATCTCAGACTGCATATTCCTAGACGAACCCATCTTAACACCTTTCGTAACAAACCCGCCTCAACCCTTCACCCTTTCTGATGGAGAGACCCCGAAACCTCTCTTGACGAGAAAGCAACAACAAGCCATAGACGGTGAAAAGGTTGGAGAAGTGGTGCATAGAAAATATAGTACCTACTATTATGATACCGAGGATAGCGCGGGGGAGGCTAGCGCCGAGACGGAAAGCAAAGGTTATAGATTCACCGCCTTCTTAAATGTCACGCATTCTTCAACGTGGTCGGGCGATATGTGGACCGCAACCCTCAATCTGCGGAGGGAAACAACAGTCAGAGAAGCTGCAGAGGCAATTGTCAAAGAGGTAGAACCGATTTTAAGGAAATGGGGGATAAAGACGGAGCTTCCGCATGAGATCTTTTTCGCGGGTCATGACGAGAGCAAGTCGGGTTGGCGCTTAGTAGCCGGGTTCATCACGGATACCGACGATTCGGATTATAGGTATTAATATATAGAGGACCAGGGGAGAGAACTGATTCTTTCTATCGAAGCAAAATGCCCAGTCGCTGTTTAATTCCGTTGAATACCTTTGTAATTGGGCAGGTTCCTGCTGGTGTTCTAAGCACCTTGTCTATATCTATAGCCTCGAATCCACCTTATCTAAACATCTTCCACATCTTTGCAACTCGGAAGCCCTCTGCCAGGGTCCCCACTCGGGCGTCAATGCCATATCCCTCTTTCTCCAGCTTCCTGCATTCTTCCCAAAGCTCATCAAGGGGGACAGTAAAACACTCAATAAACTCATTTTCCTCCAAGTTCTGTACAGGATGTTTGTTTTCTTCAATCGTCATATCAATCGTCATGTGCACAAAGCTGTATTGTAAAAATTATCAGCATACAAAGCCTCAATAGTCAACCCTTAAGTACGATAGAGTTTACTCACTTAAGATTTGTGTTACAAAACCCCGGATCGTTGAACATCAAGGCACTAACGCTACCACCATCGTCGCCTTCGGCTAGGGTACCGATATAACCGGTCTCCTCTTTCAACTCCCGGATGGCACATTCTTCAGGCGTCTCACCGGCATCGATCAAGCCTGCTGGTATTTCAATGCATACTTTATCAATGGGTGGACGATACTGCTTCTGCAGCAGGATCGAAGGCTTTTGGCCGGGATTATTCAAAACGGCAATAATCCCAACTCCGTCAGACTCGGAGCCCTTAGGACGGGTGCATCGTTCGGAGGATTCCCAGGTTCGTGGGGTAGAGTTTGGGTCGTCGTAGGAGATTCTGTGAAACTGGTTAGAGAGGGGGTTTCATTGAAAGTTGCTGAGCTCGTCAGGGAAACGTACTTGACTAGTCTAACCCACTTCGCATCGGTGGTATTGAGGGGCTCGACCGAAGTTACCGTGCCTTTGATGTTTGGTTTCGACATTTTGTTTGGACTGTCGACTGTGCAGCTGTGCATGGACTGGTGTTCGTGCGGCGTTGAAGGCTGGTTAAAATGGCAGCTGGGTGGCTCGAAAAATGCAACAAACAGGTGGGGAGGTTCGTGTTGCGGCGTGCAGAATTCTAGAACCAGCTCCAGATTCCTGTGCACACTCTGCTGGTAACCCCTCGTACATAACGTTACCTCGATGTTTCTTCTGGCAAAGCTGAACCTTTTATTCCGTTTTGTCTGAAATCCACCCGGGATGTCAGCATCCCCAAAGCAGGTGACATATATACCTATGCAAGCATGACTTAGGATCCAACTGGCTACCCACCTGCAACATTTTTATTTCTAAGCCGTACAAATATTAAATATGCGTACAAATATTAAATATGAAAACCTATACCAAAACTTTTAAGAGTTGGTTTATAGTGCCTCTCGTTTAAACGTTTCCCAAACTTAGAAACCGTCTTACAGAGAGGGGGGCACAGATATTCACATTTCAACTTTGTTAGTTAGTTTTTACCCTCGGTTATGGCTATAACTCCTTTATCTTAGGGGCCCTACCTAACTTGATTCCAATTCTAAGCCACAGTACGTACAAACTTAAGGTAACCTCTACAATGGCTTATCCAACGACCATACACTCCCAGCCCAGTTCCTAGGCCCTATGACTATCGTGCCACACAATTGCAGCACATAGGATTCGTTGTGGACCACACAACCATCATCATGTATTAATCAATTATGGCATTGAACTTCGGCTAGTTAGCAGCAGCACTGCTATTCTACGACGCATTGAAGTTGGGAAATTTACTGCGGAGTTTCAGGGTTAAACCTTCCTTTCATATTGTGGGGACTCAGAACCAGCCACCTGGCACGAGCGTATACATTACAATGAAGCGGTGTTCAATAGCTATTATCGGGACTAAGCATAAAAGCAGACCGTCCTGCACATCATCGATGACATACTTCTTCACTTTTCAAACCATACCCAAGCTCCAACTAGTCTATGACAAGCCTTGCATATATGGCAAGCGCCGCTCCTAACTGGTCTCGTACTCAGCTCCTGACCGCTTATATCAAACATTTTCATACCTCCTTCTCAAATAACTACCGGTTCGCTACTCAGCTTCGTGCATTTACGACTGAGGCCACTGTTTTACTTTCGTCTCTAGAGCTCTTTTATCCATTCTCTCCAAAAAAAATCCTCACGTTATAAACTCCGAACACGTCCACAATATACAATGTTCAGTAAATCGATCCACCCAATTGTCATTATCCTAGGGTTGTGGGCTGTGCTTAACATCCGCTTGGCGAGCGCCGTACCTAGGCCCGAAGGCTATCAGTTCAAAAAGGGGCGTGACGGTCGTCCATTACCGCCAAATAGTCCACCGTTCCACCGGTGGAAAGTTAACATTGCGAGACCAGATCCCATCTGCCGAGTAGGTTACTACACTGATGAGGGTCCTTACTGGTACCAAACGAACGGGCCGTTTTGGTGGGAGGGTACCCCATTGAGTACTTCTGAATTCGCTGATGACAAGTCCGTTCCGGATAACGTATGTTTTCGCTTCGGCGATATCAGGAAGGTATTTGATTGGGAGCGCGATTATCATATGTACGCCATTCGAGGGTATTGCAAATGTACATTGTACAGAGACGGTGAATGTTCTGGTGTAAATGAGGTCAATTCTCCGCCTGTACCACAACAGAATGTATTTGACGCCGTGGTCGCCAGGCGGCGACCTTTTAGTTTCAAATGCTTCAGAGACAACGGGTACAAAGAATTCAAATCCTGCACCGTAGTGTTTTCGAATGGCGGAGAATTTAGTAAAAGGTATCACGAGTTGGATAGAGTCGAAACTGAAGAGATTCCTAAATATAGAGTCTCTAAAGTAATCACAAAGAGTGAGATAGCAGCCGATACGGGGAGGGGCAACTGTACTTCAGTTTTTCCCAACGAGAAGGACCGCGGCTTCGTGTTACGGGCTTGGGAGATTATAGGATGCTCCTGTAGCTTCTTCAGCGATGACAAGTGCGAACACGCTTTGGTAATTGATGGAACCATTGGGCAGAGAGTCGTAAAAGACTTCGAGGCTACAGGCGATCAGCAGATTCGGAGCTACCGATGCGACCTACCCATGACCGCAGATACGACAAGATGGCTCGATAGAGAAGGTGTACGAGATGTGGATTGGGACTGGGGCCGTTTCCTGCAGGATTTTTACGAAATGCCTGCCGATGAAGTGGACCAACCGCCCAACGAGATTCTAGGAGAATGAAACCTAGATACCGGCCGTCATCATTTGGAGGTTCGGAAACGGGGGGTATTAATTTAGAAAGAAAGAGTAAATGATATATACAGCGCGGGCGCTACTACCTATGGACATCAGACATGAGAGGAGTATTAAAACTCAGGCATATTGCACATGCGTTTTTCTTTCTTTTTTTTTTTTTTAAAAAAAAAATTTGGTCAAGCGCGTATCACGATTAGTTCAGAAAATTCAACGCGTTCTTGCTTATATTCTGTATGCAGTCTCGGCACTCCTGTATGCTACTTCTCTTATCCAGTTTCTTCTATACAAAGGTTTTTCCCGTTCGTTTGGTGTGTTGTTTTCGTTGTATTTCCGTGTTTGGAATTTCTAATGGGATTATATACCGCAAGCTGCATTTTGAATGTTTGACCTTCGGGTCACATGGTCAATTTGAAAGTAGGTTTTCCTCCCTGCCAAAAGAACCCGCGTTCGAACCCGATCACTAACGTTCTTTCTTTCAAACAGCGATACAGAGAAGATTAGCATGGCCCCTGCACTAAGGATGACACGCTTCAACAAAGAGTAGCTAAAAGTTTTTTTTGCACTTTTTTTCTTCAAAATTACCAAACTAGCACAAATTCAAGGCTATCCAGAATACCCTCTTCCAAAATTGTCTGGTTACGAGGCTGCCTCTTCCTTTCTCGTGAACTCTTTTATTTAGCTGTGGAAACAGCACATCAGTCTTGACGCCTCACAGACCCTTTTTATAACGTGAATGGCCTGGATTTTTCTGTCTACAGTAACTTCCTGCTTGCAGGTTGCTGCTGGATTAAAAAAATCCATGGTTAGCAAATGGTACGAGACCAGTTTAACAGCATTTCCGCTGATAGCAAATACAAAAGGCTGTAGGCTGGTTCATAAGACAAGTCAATATCGATATATCTATAGTCGGATGTTAGCACTTAAGGCCGCCGAAGTCCCATCAGAGGACCTTTTTATAGATACCACGAATGCTAGCCCGCAAGTATGTAAGGTAATGTACGTATTATTAGTGGTGAAAACGCTAAATTTCGAATGGAAAAGTTGCTATCCGTTTTGCTAGCAATTGCTGGGCATTGGTCATCTTCCCCTTTGTTCAAGGAAGGGGCTTAAGGTAAGGAGGCTTTCTAATGAGCATATTGAGGAATCCGAATTCAAGTTAATGGTTTTGTTTTGTTGGATACCGATCTGGTAACCTGGGGAAAGTGGGAACCTCCTTCGCGCGGGAAAGCAACTTCTTGGTTCGCGGTGCATTGAGGAAGACACCAGTCACAATAAACCTATCCAACCAAGTCCACAGACTGAAAAGCGTGGACTCGAAGTATTCATACATGGCATTTCTACAATTCGAATGGCAAAGTATGTACATCTACGTAAGCGAACCCACCCCAAAAAAACCTGCTTCACGAGCTCATCTCCCGATGCGTTTCCCAAGGGCTTGGTATTCCCCGATGTATCGTTGGAAGTCCCAAAACGAACCGTCGTATTCTACAAATGATGCAAGATTTGCACTGTACAGCCCGAAAGGGGAGCAACTGCAGGCACTGCCCATTTCCTATTTCTTTCGTGCCGTATGAAAAGAGGAAAACATGGGGTTCGATCCTTGTCTCCATATCCTTAGTGGGTAATCGAGATTCGCTCAGCCGCTCGGTTCTCGAACCGATCGAGCTACGTGACGGCGATCTTGTCGTTTTCCCGTGCGACCAAGGTGTGACAAACCATGCCAATGCCAACATGAGTATAAACTCCTCTGCTAGCTGTACCATTTTGCTCTCCGTGCAGCCTTAAAGATACAACAATAGGTGACATTCCTTAGGTCAAAACTTTCATCAAATCCCGCTCCAAGAGATTGAAAAGACTTGGAGATAGCATTGGCACGACCTTTTGAACCATCATGAGGCTTTCCCATTGATGAACTCAGTTATACCAAGAGTGTCCAGACTTGAAGAAGCAAAATGCCAACTACACATTGCATATTCTTGTTGTCTCCATTCAACTTTTGATCACCATGTACGTTGATACCAAGCGGAGTTGTTCGCTTTGCCGCCGGACCGATTCAATCGATTCATTTGCATCATATCAATGGGCAGTTGCTTTCGTAGGTTCCTTCTATTTGTATAAATTCACGGTCAATTCCCTAAGATAATGGTTTTGTATTCTCGGAAAATCCAATTGTTTCTGCAAAGATACAAATATCCATCACTTCAATACCTGATTCAGTCTTCTTTTTGAGTCTCGCTCTATTGATCTTCGATTATTCAATATGAAGTTCGCAACTATCGCAACCGCCCTTTCACTCCTCAGTCTCGCCTCTGCTTTCCCAGGGGGACGAGGAAAGGCACCATCAAAGTATGATTCGTGGTTCTTCGATGCAACCTACGATGTCATCGCTACTCCAAACCAAGTCGTAACCAACACCTCCATGCCAGCACCTGGAGAACCAGGAGCCAAGGGCCGCTTCAGATACGGAATCAACGTCGCATCCCAAGTCATCTGCTACAACATTGAACTCTGGGGCGTCACCGGCGACTACCAATCCCCAGCCAAAACCGCCACCCACATCCACGAGGCCGTCAAGGGCAAGAGTGGTCCACCGAGGATTGCGTTTCCAAATCCAGTCGGTAACGATAAATACCGAAAGAGTCGTGGTTGTCTCAAGGGACCATTTAAGACTGGTATTGTGACCAATGGTGTTGATAGTGGTGATGGATTTACTCTCGACAAGATCATTGCCAACCCAGCTGGTTTCTTCACCGACTCTCACACCAAGAAGTTCGTTCCGGGTGTCGTCAGAGGTCAGCTCAGTAAGCGTTGGGGTTGTTAGAGGGATGCTTTGAGGAGGAATAACGTCGATGTTTGCATTTTCAATACGTTTCTATGAAGCACGAGACATAGTCAGCCTTAATGTAATATTATCAAGTTGTTAGGAAGCTTAAGGATTAAATAGCATACAGCAGCACTAGTTTTAAGAGAAAAAAATGTAAAGTTCTTCGCGAATTCAGCTACTACGTAGTTAGGCCTACAGCATGCGTATCACCGAAAGTTAACAGGCGATTCAGAATATATGGCTGACTGCCTATTTTTGTGGGTGAAGAAATGTCAGAAGTTGATGTTCTCATATCTTCTTCGAGAATCTTTATTATAACACCAGTTTAAGATCTCAAGAATTAAGAAGCGCGTGACAAACGAAGTTTCGAAAGTGATTTCTGTAAACAACCACCAAAGTTTGTTTAGAAGTGGCTTTTATGAAATCCTCCAATCAGTTCTGAATTCGGACCTCAGAGCCAAAAGCACGGTTTGTCCAAAATTGACATCATTCAATCGCTTGACACACCGTACAGATGCATGTTTCGATGACCTCTTGGCAAGCTTGAGCATTCACTTAGCTAGCGCTGCCAATCCAAACCAGCGAACTTCGTCTGATCTTTTGACTTCAATCTCCTAATCAAATCCCATCAATCGAATCTCGATTCGCCATGCCGTCAAGTATAGATAGCGAGAGCCTGCCACTTATCAACCGCGGCCGGGAAGCCGTCCGTCGTGTATCATCCGTTTGGACTGGGTTTCGAGGTACTACCTTACTTACATGTTTAGATCCGGCCGTTATCTGTCACTGACCATCAATCGATAACAGACTTCGCCCTCCGCGACAATGTCCTCGAAGTCGCTGTCGGTCTCATGTGAGTTACCTTCAGCTTACCTAAACCTCTAAGCATCTCGAGCACATGTACACGAGCACTGGTCACCCACAAGCATTGCCCATCGGCTGCCCCTGAACCTTGTGCCAGTTGTGTTACGTCACAGCATCGCTAACATCGGCAACACAGTGTTGCATCCGCATTCACATCCGTCGTCAATTCTCTCGTCGCCGATATCATTCTGCCCCCGATATCCTTAATGTGGCAGCAAAGTCTTGCCGAAAATTTCATAGTCCTAAAGCAAGGCCACAATACAACCGCCCACTATAATACCTTTCAGCAAGCACAAGACGATGGAGCTATTACTTGGAATTATGGGTATGTATTTACTCTCAACAGCCAAAGTCGACTCCATACTGTACTATCATTGTCAAAGGCTAATAGCATTTCTAGACACTTCTTAGAAAAATTCATTCAATTCATGCTCCTCGGTGTCACTCTTTACGCGCTCGCCAAATTCTACTCCCTATTCTCGAGCGAAGCTATTATCAAGTATCAAACCAAATGTCCCGCCTGCAGAAAGGATATTTCAGCAAAAGCGAAGAGATGTCCGTTTTGCACTAGCTGGCAAGATGGAAGTGATTCGCAGGGCCATTAGAACGTGGGATTTGATTGTGTCTTAGCGGGTGGATCAATTGGCGGTGTAGACGGAGTTGTGGGGTTGTTTATCTGTGGTTATTAGCGGCGCATTGCGGTGGCCTGATTAGACATCAGTAATTGTATTAGCGACATAGCACTTACTTTGAGGTTAATGGAAGTAACTAGGAGTTTTCGGTTGATGATGGCGATAGGTGCTGGACATCCGAATCAACATTCTCCCTACCTATACTAAACCGGTCTGGTGAGCTAGCCTCGGCTAAGCTACATGCCAATTCGTGTTGAAAAGCTCAAAGTCAGATCTCTAAGCCCAAAGTCGTTGAAACGCCCGCATTTATTGCGATTCGAGTTCGCCGAAACCCTCCGTGTGGAACGCAATGAACGGCTGATTCAAAGCCCACTTCTGTATGGAATGCATGACGAACAGAACCGAACCCGCTATAATTAGACTAGCCTCAAATACAGGCGCTCGAGGCAAAGCAGCTAGACATATAACTTAGATTATGTCGTGCATGTCGAGTTCGCCTCTATCCTGAGGCCCAACCATATTTATGCCAGCTCTCATAGGAGCCTACACAGTCTCGTAACCAGACTTTTGACAGTGATCGACTCCTTCTTCCTTCCAACACAGGTATCAAATAATAAACGAACAACGATATATTTCAGTTCTTACCATCACATCATCTCCTCGAAACGCACTGCTTCAATTCACCGACCATCTCGAGACTTTCTCATCACACCTCGAACTAGAACTTCCAGCTACGTGCATACGCCTCTCCAGCTCCCTAGATCGTGCATCGTCACACCTTGCAACACATCAGAAACCAGCTCTTCCGCGTCAAAATCCAACACTTTATCAGAAAAGTTACTTTATCATCATACCGTTCTTTCATCGCTTCAACAAAGCAAGCGTTTGTGGTTTAGTGGTAAAATTGATCGTTGCCACGACTGGTCATTCAGTCAGCAGCTTCGATCAGCCCCGGGTTCGATTCCCGGCGGACGCATCACAGCCTTCGGGCAATTCTTTTTTGCATTTTTTCTCTGTCGCCTCTGTTTGTCGACGCCCGGGAGCTCAGTTTCCTTTTTGGGCCGACTGTCGGGAACTTTCGCCGGTTTTAGCCTGTTACAGAAGATGACCTTTCAACAGGAAACCATTTGTCTAGTCTACTCTCGATCGCGATCGTGAGGATCTTATAGGGCCTTTGGAAAACTTTTTGCATATGGATATCATACAGGAATGAGATTTCCGAACTCCGTGGTGGTAAATAAACATGAAAAGAGATATGAGAACTCCGTGTACTTGTAGAGGTATTATAATTAGACACAGCAAGCAGACCTATTACATCCAAACCAGGTTCATAACGGTTTGTAATATATATCGATCGCATTACCATAGTATTTTTTTTGGTTCCATTTTGTGTTTGTTAGTTTTTATCTTTATTTAGCGACATAGTCGTGGATATGCGGTTAAGATCCCTCATCTGTCTTTGCGCTCTTTGGTGGCGACTTGCTGCGTGTTCTCTTTGTGCTGTATTTGATCGCGGCCGCTTGCTCAGCAATAATGGAGTTATTCCATGAAGTGTTGCTGGATGGCGCGGATGTCTGGATTGGGTTTGGAATCTGTTTGATAGATTTATTTCTCTTAACAGTGCTCTTGCGAGGCATAAATAGCTGTCTCTGAGTTGCAGGTGATAGTATTCGCTTTGGGGTGCCCGGTGCATCGCCTTCATTGTCGTCGATAACTGTAAGGGTATCTACCCATTCACTTTGTGTAGAGTGTCTGTCGCCTGCCCCGCCTCTTCGGCTATTCTTTCGCCTGATGCTTCCTCCGCTGGCGTTGGAGGCTGCGCGGAGCATTGTGGAGGGATCTTGCATTGATACCGATCTCTTTCTTCTAAGTGAGCCAGCGGGTTGGTAGGCGCCATGGGGTTTATTTCTTCTCGGTGGTGAGTATGGCAGATCGGCTTCACCGTATGCCATGCTTGGGGGTTCGTAAAGTCGTGGGGCGCGGATGTATAAATCGTCGCTGGGACTTGTCATTTCATCGATTGGGCTGGTCATATTGGCTGGTCTTCGTCTTGATGGTTCTCTTTCAATTCCAGGAGAATAGATGGATGGTGAGGGTGGAGTTATGCTTCTGGGTTGGGGTTGGGATGTTGAGGGTACGGGGAGATATGTATCTGCGAAATCTTCGCTATGGTTTCTTCTATGACGCGCCTGCTGTGGCGGGAGAAGTCGTGGTGATTTCATTCCAATGTTGAATTCAGTGGGTACATTGCTGAATTCACTATGGACGGATCCTTGTCTTTGACGGGATGGGTGTACTCTTGGCCCGAGCGTGAGTTCGGACGGATGTGGTCGTGAATTAGTCGGCCGCGAGACTGTAGCTGCCGGTGGCATTAAACTGGCCGTACGGCTGTATTCTTCTTTGTGGTCCTCATTGTCTTGAGGTCTTACTGGGCCACTTATGGGGAGTTGAGTGGCTCCGCGAGGGAGAGTTGGAAGGCTGTTAGAAACTTCAGGTTTCTTTTCAACTATCGGCTCTTCGATATTTTTGTTAATATCTCTCGATTTCCATAGCTTTTGTTGTTTTCTATTGAAGAGCTTGTTAGTTTTTTGTACTTTATATCAGGTGGAAGGTAGTTGTAGATGCTCACCTTCTTCTCGCCCACATGAAACGACCAAGGATCAAAAGTAGTGTAATAAACACTGCAAGACCACCGATTAAGCTGCACACATCTGTTAGTTTCTAGACACCAATCATGATATCAGGTCTAGGAAGATAGGTGCATACGCATATTTCGCCCCAACGGGCATATCCTCGAACGCCATCTTGTCTTATGAATGGCGGATAGTTAAGTTATGTCGATACTGATTGAAACGAACGAAATGTATAATAGCCCCGCACAACCACCGAGAGAACAATGATCTACCAGTTCTCTTAGGGCCGAAGGGAAAATACAGAGAGGGGGATAAAACGCTAGCCCAAAATTATACTAGATGAATCTGATCTGAATGCAGAGCTGCATATGTATGCCCGTGATGTTGGAAAACCTGTGAAATCTTGCGTTGGAAAAGAACGAAAAGGGAATGGTGTGCCGCACAGTCGAACAGCGGCATGCAAGGGCTCCCGCACACAGAGTGGTCAAGAAGCCATTCAGTTAAGTAAGGAGTGAAAATTCCATCGAAAGGACAGGAGGTAGGTCGAACTCGGCAGGTGAGGTGGGCATAAAAGAAAAGAAGAAGCAGTAACGCCCAGAAGGAACTTCTGGGTGTACTGGAGGTGGACTGATTACTTTAATATAGGTGTCGACCTGGGCTAAAACGGACCTCAGTACACAATGTTTAAAAAGTTTCACCGAGGAGCTAGTTGATTGTTTCTAATCGTCTGATTTTTAACGCTTACCCTTTGTTTTCCCACCATACATTGGAAAACAATTGGCCCGTGTGCAAGATGTATTTCTGGTTACTTTGCCTTATTATCATCAAGAGCAGATCTTGGCCGCCAATGCCAATTAATCAAAGGATGTTGTTGCCTTTCGCATCCAGAAGCCGTTTATGCTCGCGACATATCATGAGGATCCGACAGAACTGAATCCTCAACCCTGGCATAATCTGCTACGATTCCTGGGGCGCTCCCCCAAGTTTACAAGTCGATACGATCAATAAAATGCCCATTCTAATCTGACATCACTTGAGGGTGTACATCCAGGAAAACTTCTACGCGCACTCGAGTCTTGAGGGAAGTCAATTGAGATTGTCGGAATGCGTGGCGTCCGCCTCTCGCTGCACCCGAGCTGCACCTGCAGCTTCGACCACAAGATGCACAGTTCGGTGCCCACCGGCTACTGCAATGCTACCTCGTCACATAAGCTAGTACATACGTAGCGCCCATTTTTTAGGATGCACGATCTTTGACGTTCAAGATACTCTTTTGAACAATACCCGAGTTCTCGAGAGTCCAACTGGTTTTCTGTACTGTGGCTGTGTCGTTGGAGGTTAGACTCGTTCGAAGTTGTTTCTCAAACAGTTGACACCGTCTGAAGGATTCTCAAACAGGCGTTCCGTCATAGGCGCGACACAGAACCCTAGATGTTATTAGGATCTAAAGTTGGCGAACTTTCGAATCTTTATCTGCTTTCGAGATTTGTATCGCATTCGGATCGTTCTGCGGATCTTCAAGAAAGAAAGAAAAAAAGCCCGTATGCACGCCAAATGGGAAGTCTAGATTCCGGTTTGTGGGGCCCATACGGTTGCATGATATGATAGCCTAGATATAATTTACCAAAGTTCAAGATTTCGCCTTCGTCTTAGATTGAGACAACAGAGAGTCGCAATGCTATTTATCGCTACTCAGGCGAAAAAAAAAAATAAAGAATTAACCATATCGAAAATTAATTACAGTTATCGCGATTTCGAAATGGACAGGGTATTTACCTGGCCGAAGTTTCGTCCAGAATTATTTTTACTTCTTCACTAAACCCGATGAAGGATAGAGGGAAAGCCAGCACCAATTGCACCTCCTCCATAAGGCATTTTACAATGGGCGATATATCAACAACGAGACAGAAACCCTCCGAGATTTACGGAATCCCGCATGTCACCGTCAGAGATGAAGAAAAACGTGCTAGCATACTAGTACCAGCAAGAAAGAAAAAAGCTAAAACTATCAACGTTCGAACATGTTGTGACAGGCAGACCTTTAAGGTTGTGGCATCCCGGTCAGATGCATTTATGCATGATTCTTACAACCCGCATAGCATGGCCACGGCCGGGATAGATTTCCCCTCAGAAGTTCTAGCTCCCCGATTGTTTATTCAGACGGCTAAGAGCTTGACCAGGTTACAGATGTCATGATTAGGGCAGTCAGGGCATCTCGTGCCGATGACGATTGAATCAGTTGTTAGTTGAACGACATACGGCGGACTTAACTGCGTACCGATACTTTGTGAACACGGTCACAACATGCCCGATCATGCTAGTTAGACACTTTCCCGCCTTTTGTTCAGATATTCCAGGCGAAGAATAAAGCACTCCGTGATGTCACCTAGTCTCGTAGTAGATGTCACCGTCCCTTTTATAACATGATGCGGCAGCCACAAAGTGAGCTCGCCATTTTTCTGCGTTGCGTGCAAGGACCCTGGACGACATCCCCAACACATTCGCCTGTGATTGGCTCTTTCGTCTGCCCAGAACCCATTCAAATTTTCATTCCTCGAAGCTAAACCTCCAACCTCCCACCATAACTCGACGGACGTCGACGATATCAACCCCCCACGGACGTCGCCCCATCGGCTACGTCTAAACCCTCTTCACATAGACAATGCCGCCGCGGTTACGGCCGTCCAGTCTTCCCTCCACAAGCAATGTGATCCCTCAATCCTTCTCATCATCCCCTCTCCTACCGTTCCTCCTCCCCTCCCACCACATTTACACTGTTATATCATCATCCTCCTCCTCCTCTCGCAACTTCTCTACCTCAAAACCCGCCTACCGTCGTGCCCGTGGCTTCGAAAAGACACCAGGAACCCGCAATGGTTTCATCGAATGGATGGCAAAATATGCCCCACGCTATAATGTCCCCAATCCTACCAACAACGTCCCCGTCTACATGACCTACCAACCCCGTGCTCTTCCTAGCAAAAAGGTAGAACGAGCACCGGGTATGTCTCGGAAAAAGGCAAAATTAGACTCAATTGATTGGGACACCGCGAAAGAGAAGTCAACACTTTCACCGTTCCCGGGGAATAAGTCGTTTAAAGCTCACCCTGTTATATCGACGGAATTCAGGGAGCAGATAGATTTGAGGATAAAAGCTGGGAGATCGGTTCGTAGGGTATCTGCGGAGTTGAATTGTGAATTAGAGAGGATTGCAGCGGTGGTGAGGTTGAAGGCGATTGAGAATAAGTGGATTGAGCAGGTAAGATATCTTCTTGATTCCTTCGATGCCCCTACTGCTTTCTGTTTTTCTTTTTCACCCATTGTTATCAGCGAATATGATGATTCCTTAAAAAATTCGATTAGTCTATAAGACATCAAAAACACATGGTTATAAACTATGGGTCCCAACAGTCTGAATCGCTTTTACAATACCTACACCTTTCTTCCCCATCTCATACTAACAAAAGAGAAAAATCATAACGCTAACAACCACTCTTAACAACTTAAAAGGGCCGTCCCCTATGCACAGAGATGCAAACCCGTGTCCACGCCATGATGCCAGTTACCCACTATACTACATTCCCCCAACACGAATCCATAACAGACCTCCGCATCCATCCAGCCACAAACAACCAACTCTTCCTCTCTGTCCCAGAATCCATGGCCTTCAACCGTAAAGACGCCAGTGATGCCTTTGGAATCCTCCCCGCAGACGTTCGAATGCCTCACAGCGAGCTCATCGAAGTTGAGAGGATGAAGCAGGCTGGCGTGGAAGTTCATGAGATGATTAGGATTGAGACTGAGAGGGAGAATAGAGAGGCCGAGGAGCTGAAGGAGAAGAGGGAGAGGATTGAGAAGAGGTTGAAGGCTGGGAAGGTTGTTGAAACGGAGAGGTTTAGGTTTAGACTTAGGCCGGCTACCGCTGGTGCCGTAGGACACAGATATGGTGTTCCTGCTGAGGATCGAAAGAGGGGGGTTAATAAGATTCCTACAAGGGTTTTGTAATCCCTTTCGTAATATGCTTTTGATATTTTCGAATTCCAGAGTACGAAGTTACTCTGGAATATCTTTTTTCATAGTCCTGTGTAAGGACTTGTATATACAAACAATCTGGTTTCTATGAGATACCTTGTGAATAAAGAAACAGAAACAGGTGCCAATGGCACATTTCTAACTTAAGTACTTGTTACTGCCTGTCCATATCTAAAACACAATTAATCACTACGTAGCATCTCAATGAAGAGTTTTAACATCTTTATATTCATCTTTGTATCCACATACAAAAATCACAACAACCGCTCGCCTTCTCCTCCGCTGTAAGTAAAGGCCTACATAGCCTTACACCTCTCAAATTCACCAAACCACAAACGGGAACTTCCATCGAAGAATAGAAGGAAAGGGAAGAAAACCCAAGAGTAGGAAAAGGGAGAAAGAAAAAAAAAAGCTAACCCGATGAAGTGAGTATATCAAAAAGAAAGCTACGAGATGAAAAAAATCAAAATAGAAGGAAAGAAAATGAAGTGGAAACAAACGCCATGATCGCAATGCCCGTCTTTCAGAGGCCGTTTGGGTGCCAGTATAACTGAGAAAAAGTAAGAGAGAGAAAACCAAAAAAATGCAGGTGAGAAAACGGAGTAAGAGCCCTTGGTGTAGAACAATGTTCCGCAGAAGCCGAAAGAGGGAGATAAGTAATCAAAGTGGGGGAAGAAGAGGAAGAGAAGAGGATGTTTGCGCCGTATGTATACTACTCATTCCGGTCCAAAATATACCAATCCCAGAATCCAGGAGAGAAGAAAGGAACCCAAGGAAAGAATATAAAAGAGGAAAACAAATATGGGAGAGTAGTATAGAATCTACCGTCTACTGCTCTCCCTTCTCTTTCTCCTTCTCACCTTTCTCCTTTTCCTTCTTCTTCCCGTTTTCGCCTTTACTTGCAAAGCTGATGGAGATCTTCTTGCCAGCTGCAGCAGCTCCACCAGCCGCAGCTGTAGCATTGGGTACCACACCTCCTTTCTTCCCCACACTCGGACTCCTCTTCTTCGTACTCCTTAATAATCTCTCCATCCCATCATCTTCCGCCTCTTCCTCTCTCCTCCGCTTTTCGCTCAACCGATCGGGCGTCGGCGGCAACGACCCGGTCATGATATGATCGTCAGCCGCCGAAGTCGGCGTCGGCGTCGTACTTCCCGCAGCAGCTGTAGCAGGAACCGCATCCTCTCCATCGGCAGTAACACTACTCGCCCGACTTGCAATATTCAAATTCTCAATCCCGCCAGCCTCGTCACCTGCCGAACTTGTGTCCTTGGGCGTCTCCCCATTCACATCAGCCGCAGTATCCATAACCACATCCTCATCATCATCCGGATAATCCACCAAACTCTTCACGCTCCCAGCTGGACTTGTACCAGCGGCAGCAGCAGAAGCTGGTGTCTTCCCGCCAGTCTTGATTCTCTTCCCGCTATTCTCCACGGCAGAATATTCAACTTCATCCTCATCATCCGAGCCGTTAAAGTATTCCTCCTCAGCTGCATCCAAATCTTTAAGTCCCTCCCAACGTTTCCCACCGTTCACCGCGTTGCGGTTACCGACTTCCTCGTCCGCAGAGAATGGTACGGTCGTATCATGTATTTGGTCGTACTTGATAACTAACGACGAGAAGGTATCGACATATGTGATCTCCGAGAGTCTCTCGCGGTATTGTTCAACGAGGTGGTTGATAAGGAGTTTGATACCCTCCTATACGTCAGTTAGCAATCTCCTCAAAATGTCATGAGAGTGGTGGAAAAAAGAATACACACCCGCTTGATAAACTCGAAGAACTCCAGACACGCCGAGTTCAACAAATTATCCTTCGGCATTGTCTCGATCACAATGTTCAAAATCGGCTCGAGCAGTTTATTCTTGATAAGCTGTCGGTTATAGAACTCGTCATTGAGCTGGACGCATGCCCTAAAGAATTTTAACGCGGCTGCTCAACGGAATCCGAGTATTAGTCAACCCGATTACAATATTTAACTTTCGGAGGATAAACCCACCAAGTTGTACAAACTTCTCACTAGCAGTAAGCAACTGCGCGACCCTCGGCGCAATATTCTCGCTGAGTATGAAGTACTTGTTCCGGAACAAGTGATGGCGCACAAAGAAACACAAAAGCTCGAGCAAATGGGTATACAATGCAGATTCATAAGGCGATAACGCCGCTAAGCCCCAGCAACCAGCAGTTAGTCCTAGCCCAAAAAAAACTCTCGCCACCCTCGAAAAGGATATCATACTTATCGTCCTCCCTTCCAAATCCGACAACGGCTTAAACAACTTTTTCGCACTCTTATCGTAAAAACTCGTAAAAAACACCTCGGTGTGCACGTCCTCTGCGCTACTACCGGGCGGCCGTCTCGTCGCATTCCCAACTACATTCATCATCTCACTCATCTTGCCGATGCCCTCCAACGGCTGTACCTGATTCGGATCGAGTAGCACCTTAATTGCATCCGCAACCTGGGATTTAACACCCATATCTTGTTCCGACAACAACAGCTCAATCAATGTATCAGTCAGCGGCTTCGTCTTCTCCTGTATTTGCTTAAAGATGAAGTTCCGCATCATAAGCGGATCGTTATCGATCATGCAGACCAGGATTTCCGTGCCAGCGATCCGGGTGACTGGGTCGTCGTTTTGGAGCGCATAGTCGATGACATTGAAGAGGCCGTGTTGGATAAAGTTGGCGTAGAGTTGGGATCTACTAGGTCCCTGCAAATTCTTTGCTATAGCGGAGCACTGCTGCAGAAACTGGACACCATGTTTTCGTCTCTGTTTGTCTTCGGGTGGTAGAGGGTCCGAGGAAAAGAGTTCGAAGAGAGCTTTTAGGAAGACGCCGTTGGTCTGGAGGTGCTGAACAATATCGACTTGGTTAAAAAAGATTAGGGAGTTGAGAACAGAGAATGTTGGATCGTCTAGTATCCTAGCCAGTACAACATCCTTGAGATATTGTAGTCGGTATGTCTGGTGGATTTTCTTCTTGATATCCGGGTTGTCAATCGTCACCACTTCCTTAAATCTAGTATTGTCCGAAAGATACGTCCGGTGGTTTGCTTTGTGGGTCGGGAAGTCGGGATCATCTACATTCGAAGTTAGCCTCCAGGTCGTTTTTCTTCCAGACCGTCATCCTCGCTCACATTCTAAGATCCCAACGACACCCATAACAACCTCATCCGTCACAATGTACTCTATTATCGTGGAATCATTCAGCAATATTATTATTTTCATGATCCGACACAACGAGAACAGTTCCGGCAACATTTCCATATCCTCCGCCGTATCCAGCAGCGGCACAAGCTTTGGTATGTAATCATCATTGATAATGAACTTTGCCAGCGAGTCTCTCCCAGCCGCGCTTATCGTCTGTGTGTTCATCATGTTTTCGATATTGGGGAGGATATTCAGCTCCGGCTTAGGTAGCTTAATCGAATAGAGCAGAGCTTCATTATCATCGGATAGTATATCATCTGTAGCACCCCAGGACTGCGTCAGCTGCCAGGTACTCTTTCCAATTGGCGTAAAATAGTGACATACCAGCGCTCGATAGCGACATTATCCTATTCTGAACGTGGTTGACGAAATCCCTGTAAAGAGCCATCTTAGCACCCCACCTCATCATCAGGACCCTACAAAACCCCTCGAGGAATTCAAAACTAACCAAATCGCAGCACAGCCCTCCGGCTCCTGAAAGCTCAGGGCCATATCCGTTCCATTGGGTTCCGTCCATACTATCAGAGTTTCTGAAACTCAAATCCCAATTAGCAAGATCCGCCTATGGTTCCTAACGTAACAATTTCGAGATCCAACCTTGTTGTTTCTGATACCCATCGTCCTTCACTATCCTCGTCTCCAGCAGTAGCCGATCCTCCTCCTCTTCTGACTTGACTTGTATATGCGGCTCATCCTAAGAATGCAAAAGATCCTCAATTAGTCACCCAGGTCTACCAGTGATCACTAATCCAGCGCCCTCTCCATCAGACAAAACAAAGTTACTCATCCCCATCCTCAATAACCAGATGATCGGGAAGACCGCCACCTACATTCAAGACCTGCCCTGTACAATAACCCGTCCCCCTATCGAACCAATCATTATTCCGTAGCTCATAAACCTTGACTCGTCGCGGTTGTGTCGGCGGGTTCGGCACAACCAGTGCCATAATCGAGCCGTAAAAGTACTGATAATGCTATTATCAGACAGATCCCAAAATTAACAGTCGTTCAACTTTCGGAAACGGTAAGGAAGGTTGCTTTTGATGGGAAGGTGGTTGAGATAAGGCCGTTAGTGCGGAATTGTCGTGAAAGTGAGGTGAGTGAAGGATGAATCAGGAAGGATGTCGTCTGTTATCGCTTTAAAGGGGCGGTGAGGATGTCAGGGTCCAGCTGAAGAAGGTTAGAAGAGCGTTATCAATCCGTGCACGTATTTATGTGTAAGCCGCCTTGCTCCGGTTTCCTCTCTATCTATTCCCTTTCCTATGGCTTTAAAACCCTTAGTAACCCAAAAATGAACCCTTTTCTACCCCGCTTGCGATGTATCGATGATAGGATAGTTGTAAAATATTGCGCGATTCGACGTCTATTCTAAGATATAAACGGACATATAGCTGACGTCGGATCGGGTGGATGTGGCGAGCAGGTCGCTAGCGATCAAGAAAAGGACGTGGCTGTCGTCGTGCCTCACTGTCGGGATCTGACTTTATTTGGTGTTATCCTCCCTTCGGACGACGGAGGGTTTACTATCGCCGCTTTCGAAGCGAAAATGGGCACGGAAACAAGGATTGGATAGATTGTGGGTGGTAGAGACGGAGTGAAAGAGACGGGAGGAGAGAGGAAGGGCGTCCAGGTTACACAATGACACACACTTTTCTTGTTTTCGTACACCCTCAAGGCTGGTACGCACGTGCGGAGCGGGAAGTGGTAAACTTATGGCGCGGGACGATATGTAAATATATGGGCGGCAGTGGCGAGGGAGACAATGACAGAAGGGAGAGGTGTCAGCCAGAAACAGGAATTTCTTTTGAATAGTCGCGCGACAGGCCCCGGGGGTGGGGATAAGGATAGCAGTTCCTGTAGCGAGATTTAGGGTGGGAGGTGAGGGGAGTGGGAGAGATCGCGATTGGGGATTTCCTTGGGTCGGATTTCCCACTCGTCGCGTAAATTGGCAGGGAGGAATGCGGGATGCTTCTTAGTGGATCGCAGGAGAGCAGTCGCGATAAGGGAGATGTGAGTATTCGGGAAGCCGATGCGAGAATGCCAGAGGGAATGCGAGTAAGGACGGTGGAGATGGTTGTGACGGAGGCGAAGATGTTGGTGATGTGGTGAAGGTGAGGAAGGAGATGAAGCTGAAGTCGGGATCCTGTGACAGGGCGATGACGAAGGATTGGATTGGAGAAAGGAAGGTTTTGCGATGGGCGACTGCAAAAGGCCCCAAACCAGCTCGCTTCAAAGAACAACCACCAACGAACGAATAACGACGAAGACCGATTGGCGATGGATTGATATCACCCGACGGAACAAGCAGATGCCCGGCTGATGGATGGAACGAGGATGTAGGCAAGCAGCCTATGTGGTTATGGGGAGCTAGTGATGGAAGATGGATGTATGGACTATGCAATCGCGGAGCAGGAGTGCCCCAAAGCCGGGTCCCAGGAAAACCCACAGACTCCACCCGATTGGGCCAGTCGTCCCAGCCTGTCGACGTGGATCCAGCCGACGAGAAACCTTCCCTAGTACTTCGTACTTAGGTCGATGGGAAATGCGGCCCTGCGATGGAAACGTATATTGTCTGTCTATATAAACGTCGGAGGAATATCGACCGGACGAATTCGAAACAAGAGAGGCCAGATGCGAGATGACCGATTCGATCCCAAGAAAAAGAATATTGGTACCCAGAAGAAGGAAAAGCGTCGAGATAACCAGTGCAGTGTCGGACGCCCCAGCCGAATATGACGCCAAGTGGGATAAGCAGGAACCAGGATTCCAATTCGCACCGCCTGCACTGCTGTTGCTTTTACCGTAGGACGCTGGACCGGTACCGTTGGAGCTGAAACCGGGAAACGAGACGTATAGATGAAACGGGCGTCTTTCTCTCGATACCGATATCGATGTCTTGTCACAAGCTTATCTCTGCCTCTGCGCAAAAGCCGGAGAAAGAAGACCACAAAGAACCAGCGACCTGAAAAGGTGGGGGTGGCGACAAGTGCTCTAATAACTAGCGGCCAGCTACTGTACTTACAGCCCAGCGATATCAGCTAACCAGCCTGCCTGGGTCCTGAGTCAGCTGGTCCGTCGGCAAACCCAGCAGCAGCAGACAAGGTTATGTGAACCGTTGAGAAAGCAGCCTCAAAGAAACTGTCAAATTTAAACTCAACAGGAATGAAGAAACAGAGAGTGCTATATCGAAAAGAAAAGAAATGCAAAATGCAAAAGATTCCATCGGGGCAAATCGGGCTAATAAATCCCATCTTAACACGTTAAAGCTCCCCCTGTTCGGTCTGTGCCAACGTCGACGACGTCTTTAATGCATGCACAATGGCCCATTCTTTCCTTGGAAAAACACCAACATAATATGCATGGGACGTCAAGAAAAGTGGAGCACCTGTGCTTGCATAAAACGGCCGTTCTAGAATCCACCAGCCCGCTATATAAAACTACTCTAAATAAAAAAAAATTAAGACCGCACGCCGCAGAAAATTTTTCTACGCTATCGATATCGATATCGGGCTCGCTGATATAAAGCGGGGTCTCCAGCTTTTATGTCACGCCATATAATAAGGTTCATTCTTTCACATAATTCTATATTTTATCAATTGTCTTTCGTTCCAATTTGCCAGCATGCTAGCGAGGCAATCTGATAATCGTCGCGTTGGTAATCTTACACCGTCTTCAGTATCCTGCCCTCATTCCACAGCCCCACAAATCGGGGTAGAGAGTGGAAAAGGCAATTCAGAGGAGGTATAAGCAATAATTGATATTGGTTCGGGGTGTTATTGTGTTCAAAGGGTGCAGGGAAAAAAGGGTCGAGCAGTCTCGGGGTATGGGGAAACCGGGCATAAAAATGTTGGGGTATAAGGGAAGGGTGGTACAGTATGTACAGTCTCTGGGAAGAAAAATGAGGTATCCAAATGCACGCTCCAAACGGCTACGCAAGTGCAATCGCCGGAAAATCGTGATCTGTAAACGAAAGGCCATGAAGAGGATGCAGATGGAGAGGAAGCAGGAGAGGCATAATGGCTCAACTTGAAAGGGAAGTGTAAGGCTACGGCTCTAATAACAGAACCTAATGGTTTGGCAGAGCAAAAGCAGACTGAAGAGTAGAGGGGCGTTGTAACATTCCAAAGGAAAGGAGGTATACCGTGAACTCCAAAGGGACCAAACAGTAAAAAGACGCAGATAGGACGATCGTGCGGTTTACGCAGAATCCAATACGCCATGCAGAGTCTCCGCACCAAATCGCATATAAACAAACAATTTAAGAAAAACTAGAAGCAGAAAACACACGTGCAAAACGGCCATCAACATGGAGAAACGCTCCAATATGCTTAGGAGTCATGATCCGCCGTGGCCGTTCCTATATGCCGTCCCGTTACCATACTCATGATGGTCATGTTGGCAGCCGTCTCCATGAACGTGGTGATGGTGATGATGGTGCTTTCCAGGATGGTGAGGTTTCATAGCCGGTGTCGTAGTAGCCGATGGGATTGGAGTGTGGTCTGATTGGGTGCCTTGCGAATCAGTTTGACTTGGTGGGGGTGGTGGAGGTGGAGCATTGTGGACGTTGTTATGAGCACCGGCATGAGCGTGCTGCTTCTTGTTATTCTTGGTGCTCGTCTTTCTGCCCTTTCGCTGCAGCCTTTCTTCGGCCCGTCGTCGTCTATTCTCGGCTTCTTTCCGCTCTCTTCGTTCCCTGCGGTCTCTGATATCGTATTGCCGCATCAAAGCCTCGGGTGGCTGACCAAAGATAGCCTCGTATTCGCAAAACTCGCATATCCAAATTTCACCCTTGTTTCCACTCGCATGCCGTTGTTTAAGACGCTGCTGCTGGAGATACTCTCGCCTTGCTGCCGCTCTCGCCGCACTCTTCTTTTTCTGTTGCTGTGGGTAAGAGTTATTTCCCGACATGTTCGGCGACGTCTGAGTTCCAACCGTCGACATTGACCTCTGATAGTTCGCACCAACGTTCGGCGGTGGGTGAGAATATGCTAGGTTTGCGGAAACCGGAGAATCACATTTAAATGTAAATGGAGATGTGGGGGCATTGATTCCGGGCCTCTCGAATCGGTTTTCTTTGTCTGGAGTGTTCGGAACATCGTCTGTGCCACCTGGGCCTGGAGATTTGCCCCCACTCTCCGGATACGCTCCAGAGCTCGTAGTAGGTGTTCCAGGGAATCTTTTTACCCGTCTCATCCCACCATTGCCGCCGCTTGATAGAGTCGATAAAGGGGACCTCTGGGTTCCAGCGGACCTATACCGCCGAGGAGTCGAGTGAACCGATGTCCCGGTAGAGGCTTGGGAGTACTGAGTGGCATAGTTATGCCCGGTGGTAGTAAACCCGTTCGAATTGGCCCCACCGGGATGAGCAGGCGTGGGAATCTTGCGTTTTTTCTTGTTGTTGGTGTTTTCAGACCAATCATAACCTCCATCATTGGGACCACCGAGTCCCTGGTCGTGCGCGTCATCTAGCTGGCCACTGCTGCTGAAACGTCCAACGGATGCATTTGACACATCATCTTCGTCCGAGGAATCATTGTGCTCATGGCTACCATGGCCAGACGGTGACCCGGCCGACCCACCCGGCGGTGGTGGATATGTGTACGGTAGATAGAAGAGCGGCGTAGGATTCGGTGGCGCAGGTGGGCTCAGGATGGCCTTTGAGGACTCGGGTGATAGACGGTCTCGGAGAGTTCTCTTTGGGAGAGGTCGGATGGGACGTCCATGCACTGGGCTGAACAGGCCGGTATCTGTAGGGCGGATGGACAAAACACCTTGAGCATATTCTGAACCACATGTTTATACATGTAACGGGTATCACATGAAGTGTACGCAGCCGGGGATATGGGATGGTGGTAGATGGGTGTTCATGTATGGGACGGAGAGAGGAGGAGAGCAAAGACCATACCCGCTACTGCTGCCGCTGTTCCTGCTGCTGCCATGCTTCAACGTGGTGCAAGTGTATTTGCTACGGTGCACAGAGAAATGGGCGATTCGACCAAGTAAGAGCTGTTTAAAATTTCCGAGAACGATATAACCGAATTTGCTCCACTTGATGAGGGCCGGAAGGGATGTGAACACAAAGACGATATGCTATAACCGGGCAATGCTATGATGCGAGGATACGAACATCTGCAAGGGAAGTCGAGTTCGAGGGTAGTGGCAATAAATTGGCGGACCTGAGAGTGTGATGGTATGCTGTGAGATGACGATGGGGGGTGAAAGTGGAGTGTGGACGTTTGTGGTGGAGGTTGTTGGCTGTCTTAATAATAATAATGAATGGCTGTCCTTGTCTTGTCTGTCTGTGTGTGTCAGTTCAAATCGGCTGTTCGTTCTGCGCACTTTCTTTTTCGGTGCGGAATAAAAATATAAAAAAAATAGATTCGGACGAGCAAAATAATTTAAAATAAAATAAAATAGAAAATAAGATGGATTGAAAGCGGTTTATTTGATTGGAAACTGGCAGAGGTGATTCCTTTGCTTGTATGTATACGTCTCCCGGTCTTGGTATCGTAACCACTTCCTCGAAATTAGATTGAGGTTCAGCCACGGACAAAGGCGTGCGAATGGAAGGGCATGGAAATCGAAGGTTGATTGAGTGTATAAAGCCCATCAGCGAATAAGCAGCTAGCTTAGCTCGGTATTCGGCTTTGCCTGATACAGCATATGCTAGCTCTTTATATTGCCAGCCCATCATCGGACGAAAGGTCCCCCATTCCCCCATAGTTTGGAAGACACATCCAGTTCTATCGAACTAAGGGATGTATAATATGCATCTCCACCGGGTAACCTGTCAAATCTAGGGCTCAAGGCCGGACACACAAGATCAGATCTTGACGGCGAATGTGACGGTGACAGTGGCACTTGCACTTGCATTCGTATATCCCGGGTTTCAGGATCAAGGCATCTCCTTCAGCGACGGCTGAGTGCATTGCATATGTCTCCAGCTAGTTTTAGCTGTGCAGAGGCGAACGAACAATTACGGCACACTCTGAATAAGACAGCGAATCAGCAGAAGTAATCAGATCCAAAGCATTATCATATCAACTTCAAACTCGAGGTCGCCCATACCTAGGTTAACGTTAATCGAGATCGTGCAAGGGTAGGGCTGAAATGCACGAAAGAGTCCTCGGACCGTCCCGCTAGATCTGTTGAGAGTATCCATCCACAATTGATGCAGTAGATAGTACTGCACATATGCACAAAGTAATTAATATCAATGCCATCGACTAATCGAATCCTTTCTCATGCGGGGAAAATCAGCCAGTCAGGTGGTTTTCGAGTGGGCCTGTCTGAACAGAGTAGTGTGGTGGTGGTGGTGGTGAATGTCGTTTCATGCCCTCCACTGTGCATAACCTCACCTCAGCATTCCTCGAGTATAACAGAATCGATTGATCAGGAAAATGAAACACCACAGACAAGGCCTTGGATCCTCCTCTCACCTCGAGCTTTAGTTTCATGAATTAGCTTCCAACCCTGGTCACCGGTCTCTCATGCATCAGTCCGACTACGACGGCATGGTTATCACCCGATAGCCAACGGCTCTTATTAGGCCAATTCAATATGGCTTCCAATAGCTATACTTAACCAGCCTTGCATTCGTTCGTCCGTGCAGACGCCGGTGTCGCCGTTAATCATTTCATCAACTCTATCGACATGTACGTCCGCAGTCACCGGTTCGTCCTAATGTATTGGATGAAGCTCGAGTCCATTTGTCATTCCTTGAAGATACCTAATATCTTGCATGGGAACTCTCCAAATATCTTACGTAGCTACGTGCTAAGTATACATTATGCCGTGGTCTGGACCAACCTGCACTTTCTGAAACCGAGGCCGCACCAAATTCTCACATCATGATATTATGCTCGACGTCAAAACCTCAACCTAGCTAAGAGCCTCCTCGACCTAGGCGAGAGCCAGATGTCCAGCCCTATTCGCCCACTATGTCCATTCTGTCGAGCTGCATGAACTCTCTCGAAATCTCAAATTCCAACCGCCAACGTCGTCAGCGAGTTAAGTTCAGCTCCCGCAGACGCTGACAAAAACGACGAACCACTGCCACTTTGATACAGAGCAGGTCTGAGTACACTTCTGACATGAATTTATATTCCCGCCATGTCACCAACTACCAGTTGTGAATCGACCGCTGCTTCTTCTTCTTCCTCCTCCTCTTCTTATCACCCCGCCTTCGCAACACAAAAGGCCCAAATCCCCAATCAATCTCCAAACGCTGTCGGCTCTTTGCACAAGCATGCATAGCGTCTCCACCAATGAGGCAGGGTTCTATGTCGACATCCCACAGTGGCCAGTCACAGCAGGGGGACGCTTGGCCTTGCTGGCACTTGCAGAGGGAATGGACGGATGAGGGGCTCTTGCATTACACAGAATGGAGCAAACCGGCACCAAAGAAGCAAATGGAAAGGTGAAATCCTGCGCTGTTCGATGCACCGGATGCTGCTGCAGCCTCTGCTCCCGTTGGAAGAGCCTGCTCTTCTCTCCCTCTCCCTTTCTTCGGAATCCGAACGCGTGTCAACGACTTCTCCTTCTATATGAACTCTGCCCTCGGAGTTTTATTTCTGCAGACTCTCATCAAAAATTCATCAAAAATTATATTTTCAAGAATGAACCTGCCCGACATGCTTCTCAACAGCAGCTTAGCCATCTCTAACTTGCTGAGAGACCTTCAGCTTCGGGTTTCCTTCTCGTTTGGGATCACCTGAAGCCGCTCTTCTTATTCCTTTCTTTGGGCTCAAATATGCGCACAGCAGCGTAATTTGGAGACTTAGCACCGGCGCACACCCCTGACCTCTTTGGTCCTCATCCTTGGCGGTCGGTTCCTTGGTGGGTTGGAGCTGCTTGGTCCGAAACGATGACGATTTTGGCGATGGTCCCAAGCAAACAGGTCTTTTTGGCTCGAATTTCGACTGTCTATTCTGATATTGGAGTCTCCGCACTATCACAATCGTCTTGATGGCCCTCCATCATAAAATTCTTATGCTCCCTGTTGACGTCCAATTCCTAAACCTCTTTTTTCCCTCATTTCAATATTCATCTGATCTCAATCAAGGGGACTTTGTTCTTCTGTCGCTTCTCTCCTCATAGGTATTCGGCGAACCCCACCTTCCCAATACTCAGTCATCTCATCGTATCATCATCATTCTTGGACACGCCTGTCTCACCAACTCCTTTGCAAAAAAAAAAAAAAAAAAAAGACATCACCGAATTTCTGAAATGCTTCAAAATCTTCTCCTACTAACACAAGAGCCCTACTCTACACAAAAACAGTCAACGGCATGAGATATTATAACTGCAGCCTGCTAGCAAATATTTCGGTCAAACTTAACCTGCATCATCGACACGATTTCCAGATTGTGCGAGGACCAACGAATCGGAAGGAAGAAAAAAAGAAACTCCAAGAAGCAAAAACAAAAATCAAGAACGAAGAACTCTTTTCAGCCCACCATGTTCTCGAAGGCCTGTCGCTCTTTCGCCAAAGCTGCGTTCAAATATAGCGCCAGAGCAGAAGCCATCACATAATCCGGACCAAGATTTCCATTTCCCCAGTCGGTCAGGAAGTCACCGCCCATAGAATCTGGTATGTGCTGGTACAAGGCCCACCCTATCCGGACCTAGTCGGTCTTTACCTTATGCAGTTTAGGCTGGAAGGCACTCGCACAGCATGATGGAGAGGAGCACCTGCTTTTCTCTCCTCCACTGCAGGCCTCACCAGAGCAGTGACCGAATAGCAGCGAGGAAAAAACTGGGTCGACCACCTTTTTCTCACACTAGTCGGCAGCTGCTGGAGTCCATGTACGGGCACCAGCTACTACGCAATACATACTACTGCGCAACCCCGTCATCGTCGTCCAGCTTGACGGTCGGTCAGTCAGTCAGTCCGTCAGTTGTGTACGGGAGCGAGAGACTAAAAAGCAGTTGTGGGTGGTAAGTTCTGCGAGAAAGCAGCAGAGCCAATCCAATCCGTGGTTGATTGGGAAGCCCGCCAGCACCAGCCGGACACACACACCAACCACACCACACACCAAAATTTATCACTTTCGGCCGGCGGTCATGCACCAAATTTCCCCCTCCAACAATTACTACTGCTGCTTCCTTCTCTTGCTCTTCTCTCCTGCTTCTGCTTCCCTCTGCTGTGATCCGTTCTCCCTCCGCATCTCTTCTCCTCCTCTTTGCTTCAATCTATCCCGAACTTCCTCGACTAGCACTCCCTTGTCGCTTTCCCTTGTCCGCATCTCTCCTCCACTCCCCTTTGACCCGTTCCAACAATCATCACTCGATTCTTGCGGCCACCCGATCAGATGAGCATTCTCCTCCTCCGCTCTTGTTTCCCGGTTCATTCAGACGATACCTAGACGGTCTTGGAACGCCACGATCTTGTCCTAATCACTCCCGTTCAAGTCTTTGCGTCGTCCTCCGCCCTCTCGATCGAGCGAATCCGTACACTCTCCCCTTCCCCCAAAGCATCCTTCCTCCGTCTAGACTCTTACTAGACGCGATATCCTCATCACAGCCTAGCAATGTCCCCTCGGCGGTCCTCTAGGGCGCGTTCAGCTGCCAATCACAGCAATTCGCACACATCGACATCCTCGCACTCATCCTCGTCGTCTACCCGTCGAGCCCGGAACAAGTCTCGCTACGGCGGTGACTCGCACAGCATCACCCGAGCGGACTCGTATGACGAAGTAGACGAACCGGTAGACGAAGACATGGAAGACAATTACTCCGGAAATGAAGAAGAGGAAGGCGAGACGCGGTGTATTTGTGGCTTCAAGGAGTACCAAGGCGGTTCCGACGACAGCCACACCGACCTCACCGATGGACTCTTCATCCAGTGTGACCAGTGTCATGTCTGGCAGCATGGCCTGTGTGTCGGGATCAGAGATAAGCTTCTGGCCCCCGAAAATTACTTTTGCGAGCAATGCAAGCCGGAGAATCACACTTTGTACGAGAAGAAGGGAGGGTGAGTTGCTTCCTACCCTAGACCGGTCTACCCGGCATCATTTCGAAAGACTCTAACAATGACCCCGTAGACGAACATATTCCACCTATATTGGATTCGGACCGGAACGCGTGGACCCTAATAAGGACCACCATACGAAACGACGGTCCACTATGAACTCCCGCGACGCAGCTTACGACGAACAAATGTTCCAGCAAGCCCTCGACCAAATCAAACAAGACGAGAGGAAGAGCACTGGTTCCAGGAGTAGGAAGCGTGGTACCAGCGAGACTTCTGATGAGTAGGATACCCTCTCCACCCTATTCAACCATCTCTCCTGCTTGGTTGAGTTTCGGACGCTCCTAACCCTCTCCCCTTACACACAGGCATTCCACGAAACGACAAAGAACCTCAGATTCCCCCGAGAAGAAGGAGCCAACTCCTGCCAACGATGACACGGCCGATAAACCCGCCAGGAAACCTCGCAATGGTAGAGTGACTGCTCCGACGTCAGCCCCAGCACCTACCACAACACAGTCAAGCTCCAAGAGGCCCTCAGGAAGAAGCAGAGGGGAAAGGGACAATCGCCGAGACGGTACTGCTACACCCACCAAAGTTACTCTGGTAACTCACGCTGACATCATCATAGAGTCAGAGCAATCGGAAGAGCCACCCAGACCGACCAGAAATACTGTAGCATCTGCCAAAGCGGAAGAACCCCTTCCCACCATCTCTACACCCGCCCTTGAAGTCCCAGACACACCGATGACAAAACGCAGCGT
Source organism: Arthrobotrys megalospora (assembly GCA_036971655.1). Classification (NCBI taxonomy): domain Eukaryota; kingdom Fungi; phylum Ascomycota; class Orbiliomycetes; order Orbiliales; family Orbiliaceae; genus Arthrobotrys; species Arthrobotrys megalospora. The sequence goes on along the minus strand of JAVHJN010000003.1, from coordinate 1,976,152 downwards.
CCGAAACAGACGCCGAGCCGGTACACGTAATAACCATACATCCGAAGACCCTGGCGAGAACTCCTCCCACGCAATGGCTAGAGATGCCTCTGCCCAGGGCACGGACACCAATGGTGTCCATGACCGACCGGCGAAGCCCCGACTTCCCAACTCTAGAACTACGATCCAGGAGATGCGACGACGAGTCACTGGCATCTCAGAGTTCATTTCTAAAACACAAGTAGACATGGTTGGTCAGAAGCAGAGGACTACTGTCTTCGGTGCTCTCGTATCTGCCACTTCGACAGGTAGCCTCAACACAGATGTCCTCTTCAATCTGCTGGATCAAAGCAAGACACCCAATTCCACTACGTCGGCCCCCACACCAACTTCTGGCGTGCCTGACAAAGTCACAGTGGTCACCGATAAGCCAGAAACTGAGCAGGTAGTACCAAATACCATGGCTATGTCTAGCACAGAGCTCATGGACTACCTGATGAAAAAGGTTAATCATTGGGAGTTCACCTACAACCGGACTGAGAGGGTCCATTGAAGCAATCTTGATTGCCTTTCAGTGATTGCCTTCCCTTAGTACAAAGCGCCAAATTCTAGTAACTGAAAACATATAAGATCAGAATTTCTGTTACTATCGCCTTTCCTTTTTCATGATCAAAACGAAGCCACGAACATTCAACAAGATTTTAACGGATCTCCTTTCAACAACTACTACACCAATTCTCAGTGCAACTCAGCCATTTCCCCCTTTGGTCTCTTTGGAACACCATCCCTATTCCTCCTTCAGCTATGTTCATTTTCCGCTTCATTTCCATCACTTCAGGTTTTCTGCAAGCATAGATACCAGGCGTTCTTCCTGCTTACAAATTCATGTTTTTTTTATATCTTTCCTTTTCTTCTTGGTTGCTTGATGTTATACTATTATCTTGGTTTCGAATCCGCTCCTTATACTGTACATTTGTTGCAAAAAATAACCGGCGTAATAATTCTTTTCAATTGGGGAATTGGGCTAGGCTCTTTTGAACTTTTTTTTCTTCTCCTTGACCGTGTGTTATTTTTGCGGGTGCTCTTGCTTTTGTGTGACGTTATATGTCATTGTATATCATGCTACTCTGGTCTGCTCATGCGCTCCCTCTCTTCTCTTAACCTCACTCTTTAACCTTGTCAAAACCTCTTAGCTTACCCCAGCCTCCTAACTACTTGTATATTCGAATCACCGTACTTTGGAACTATCAAATGGGGGAAAAAGTAATGTCTCTTCACGAAATAGTTGGCCTTTGAGGACGTTCTGCAACTCGTCTAGTTTTTGTTGGTTCTGATCAATTTAGCCTGCTCCGGCTGTTTTTTGTTTGCTCTTAGGAGTTAAGCAGTTAGGTCTTAGTATCTGTAGAAGATAGCTATAGAGCTAGATCTTTCCATGTACCTGCTAGCTGCGAGCAAAGAAGTACCACGAAGATATGAAAATTCCTCTTTTCCAATTATGCGTATCAATCTTTACCATTCATAGGCGAGCTATGCCCATAGCGGCCAAATATCAGAATCCGTCTGCTATATTGACTCTTCCGAAACCACTAATACTTCATCCTGCCTCTCATCTCCGGCTACACTATTACTAGAAGCAGCCATGCTGATTTCTTCATCGTTCTTCTTCCCCACTTCATAAATAACCATCTCCCCTTTCTCTTCATCCCATCGGTAAACCAGCCCATCCCCTACGTTATACCTATAATAATTCCCCGTACAAGCGATTTCCACCCCCTTTCTAAATGTAATGTTTATCCTCCCGCCGTTCGTCCAACCGCCTGTCACTGTTGATGACCTTTTTGGGACTATACACCATAACAGCTTTGTCAGAATTTACATTACTGTTATTAACGGATGGGAGGTTGTTCGGGACATACTGCTATGTAACCACTTCCTCTGCGTCGCACGCTTCATAACCAGAAGCTCACCATTGGATAATGGTAGCTTTAGGGTTAGTGATTTATCTTCTTTATGCTTCATTAGGAAGTCACGGGTGGTGCCGAGGGAGAGGGAGGCGATTGTAGGGTTTGGACCGAGGAAGGCTTCATCGTCGGAATCTATATTTGAGACGTTAAGCAGTGAACCTCCTGCATAATGATTTCCCAAGAAGAAAAAGAAATTGGGAAATGGATATAGGAAAACATACGGTAAGCAATACTATCCGAACAATCCGCATAATAATTCACCAATACAAAATTAAAACTCTCCCCGGTCTCCCGTTCTACTATATTCTTCAAAACTTCAAGACATTGTGGAATCGGTCGTGGACGGCATGTACATGTCTTATACCTTTCTGAAGGAATAGTTCTATGGGTCTTTGTGTCTAAGAGGGTTATGTTGTCGTATTTTCCGTCGTTAGCGGCGGGACTAAAGTACGAATGCGCGTCTACGCCGAAGACTGTTGTGTAACGTGGTGTTTTGACGATTGTTTCTAGATTGTCGCGTTTTATGTTGTATGTTACTCTGTAGAACGGGAGGGAGGATCTGAGGAATTGGTATAGTGACTTGGCGGTTGAAGAGGGAAAGAATGGCTGGTGGAAGGTGATCTCGAGATCAGTTTTTTTGATAGACCGGGGAGCTGGGCGAGTATAGGTGTCTAGAAGGGTTAAGAGAGAAGGGGGGAGAGTGGATATAGGATGCGGGTAAGAGGGATGGATCGTTGGTGGGGCAGTGACAGTTTCTTGAGATTCTTCATGGGGATGGGAGAGACGAGGCTTTTTGGAGGTTGGAGGAGGGAGTTTTGTAAAGAAGGAAGAGATCGATCTTTTCGACATCTTTGATGTCGATTTTTTTGTAGAGAGGTGTGGTATTTTGCTTCCCTGGCCGATTGAAGTTCTTCGCAATTGCGCTAAGATATCAAACCTGCAAGTTCAGTCTTCGAGTTGGTTTTTCTTGATCGATGACAGTACCCAGTGCGGCAACTGCAATAGGAAACCCAGGTCTTGATATCGGCTCAATATCTTCTTGAACTTCACGGCCAGAGATACTCCAGATACACAGAATGTTGCATATACACCCCTGCCTGGTCTCATTGGCCCCTGCCCGTCTACCGTACAACCATGATATCCAAAAACCAAAAGAGAAGGAGCTCGCACTCCCCAGCCGACAACCGAACCGACGCCGGCGACACCAAAAACCAAAAAGTTAAGGTCGTATTGGGAATTGAACCCAAGTCGCCAGAAATATCGAGATCCGGAGAGAATCAGAATCTGGAGTGCTAACCACTACACCATACAACCGCGGGACGAGGACCGTTATGCGCGGAGAGCGTCTAACTGTGCGAGATCGACGGGTTGGCGTTGACTTTGCAACAAATTTTTTGTGTGACGTCAGGCCGCCAGGGGTTCATGAGCTTTTTGTGTGGTGGGAACGTGGGAAAATTAAAATGCAACAGGTTATCAGGGTCTTCTTGCGTTGCGTCGTCTGAAGCCCAACCTCCAACGGGATACAGCATCGCTTTGCAATAGGGCTTGGTTATATCTGCCTTGTCGGAGGTTGAACAGGTGCGGGGTTTCAATACTTCGTTTCAATACCCTGGTGGGCCTCGACCGAATTCGGCGGCTTTTCGTCGTTTCGTTCTTGTTGCTCTCGCCCTTACTGCTAGGACATGCCGGATCCCAGACAATCTCCCAATTATCACGCAGGTCGTTTGGAAGGCACAGACTTTGATATGTCCTGAAAGTTCCAAAAACCGCGCCTTGCTCCCGATCCTTTTCAGGTAGCCTAGGGTCCTCTGCCTGTGGTCCATCTATCTCTGAGCTCTGGAACCCAAAGATTTTATATACCGTCTTGCCGTCTTTCTCGGTTTTCGTAGCCAATGGACAACCGCTAGCACCACCAATTGGAGGTAGGTTATCCGAAATTTGGCCGTCTCTCCCGGTTTCCCTGTAATCTGGTCTCCAGAGATATGCCTTTTGGAAATACTCTACCGTGCGTGTGTACTCGTCAAGACTTTCGCATATGTGAGCATCGAGCTGTTCGCGTGCGTACATCCTACCTTCAACTGTCACAGGGTACTCCCTCGCTGGAATCGAAGCGGTAGCACTTGTGCCCCGCGAGTATCCGTTACCCTGCGAGGACCCATCAATATCCATTTTGTCGTCGTAAGTAGAAGCGACACTACTACTACACTCGTATTCGACGACCGGTAACAACGGGGACAGGAGGCTCACATCTGAGGACTGGGCCGCGTAAAATTCAGAGTCAGTTGGTTGTGTTGGCTTCTTCACTAGTCCTATGAAACCGTTCTGCCTTACTCCCATTACCTTGTTTTCGAAATCCGCGCGGTGGAGCGGAACCGAGCCCGATTCAGATGCAGTAGGGGTCTCCTCCCGTAGCCCCAGGCCACGTGCGGGGTTGCGGGACTCGAATTCAAAACCTAGGAGGAAGATCCTCTGGGAGATAAAATCCTCGTTTGGGTCTGCCCACTCCATCTCAATGTGGGTCCCGTCAGCTTCCCTAAAGACGAGAAAGGGCATATTGTTTGAATGTTTTGGGCGTGCTTCAATGAGCGCTATGTCATGCATAAGTAATCTCTGCTCCCCGTCTATGTGTGGACGGTCGAGTTTAGGTTCGAAGTGGCCGTGTAATTTTCCGAACTATGAATTATTTAGGAGGATGGTTAGAAGGGTGGGGGTATGGTACTAGAGAATAAGTGGTCCCCTTACCTCGCGGTTGAGATAGCTAAATCTAAAGTTATCCTTATTATTATCGGCGAATTTCGCTGGGTTCGCCCAAGGGCCATCTTTGCCCATGATCTTGGGTTTCGTCCTATATAATTTATCGGCGCCTTCTAGTAATGTATGTAGCGATGTGGTAACAACATCGATCCTTTTGTTTTCGTCTTTGTGTTTAGATCTTAGACTTAAACCCACCCTCACGCCTTCAGTCCATGTGCCAGGAGCTTGAGGGTGTCCGTTGGGCTCGGGCTGGTAGTTTACACCGGGGTCGTATGTGATGCTAACTTTGGAGCCAACGTTTGTTTTCGGTCGCGGCCTAGGATGTTGATCTCCTTCTCCATGAAATATTGAAGCATTCTTGATCGACCCACTCGTATATCTTTGTTTGGACATGATATAGTCAACATTGAGCCCGCCAAATTTGCGGGGTCTTGTGCGAAGCTCCTCTCTTCGATTTAGTTTGCCATCATGGAGGATAATCAATGTTCTGTTTAGTAAAACACAGGCAGCCTTCGCTCCAGGATATATTCGGAAGAGTAGGCGAAGAGTATCATCATCAAGGCATCTTCTTGGGTCAATCGGTCGATTCTCAGCGGGGTCCGGGTGGTAAGGAAAGGAACCAATCACGGGAGTTGTATAGTTGAGAATTACTGGCCTTCGTGAAATCCGTATTGGTAAATCCTTGATGTTTCTCGAGGTCATGCAAGTTGTGTCCAGCGTCCAGACCTCATGTGAGAAGACCGCGAATTGGTATACTGGAGGAAGACTATCCCGAATTTCCCGCCAGTTTTCGGAGTTGGCTTCCCAAAGATGTAGAGGAAGGCCTATATTCGGGTCTGAGGTATCCCATTCCGAGGATTGAATTCTAAAATCTAGAGGTACCCTAGTGATGCCGCGTTTGAAAGATTTCATCTCCCTTTGAAACACAACAGCTGTTTCGCGGCATTTGATTTCCATCTTGTACAAGGTATCGTAGTTTTCTTGGAGCGACTTTATGGTAGTGACTGGTTCCAAAAGACCATTATCCTGGTCGTCGTCAGATGTAGTGTGCTGGGCTTCGGATTTGAGCGCCACCGAATCTAACATGTGAGACCGCCATATCTCAGGATCAGTACCAGCCGTACTATTGACGCTCCGGCGCTCAGTATCAGAGGGTATTGACATCGCGCTTGAACCGCTATCGCTTAGAAGTGACGCCTGACGGGGGATCTCGGGATCAGCTATACTGATGATACTCTGGTGCTCAGTGCTAGAGGGTATCGGTCCCACTCCTGAACCACTACTGCTTGGACGGGCCACATAAGGGGGGATCTTGTAGCCGATAGCCTGGCCGTCTTCTACGCCCGGTTCTAGCTTTTCCATGTTTGTATTTCTATACCGAGAAGTCAGAATTTATTCGAATAATCCGATGAAAGGTCCTTACGAACCCATAACCTGGTATATCATCATTTTCAATATTCATTTGCATTGACCCTCCATCCGCAAAAGAAGACCTCTGCCACCTATGCACTTTCTGGCGGGCGGCTTCGTTAGGGATATATCCTCCAGACACGTAGATGGGCGAATGCGGTCGATCATCTGTATTCAAGCCCTTTCCGAAGTTTATCAAGCCCCGAAGGGTGGACAGCTTGTGTTCTCCAGGATCTGTACCATCTGTAAACGCCAGGAGATCTTCTGGAGCAATGGTCTCATCATCCGTATTACCCCCCCAAAACATAGATCCCGGAGGGACTATTTCCGGGGGAGTTGGCGTCTCCTCGAGTCCGATCTGAAAGGCCGAGGAATTTTTAACTCCTACATCAGGAGACCCTTCTTCGCTGTCATTACTAGAGGGTGAATGGTTGCCAGCCCACGAATGAAAGGAGCGCTTCGATACATCGTCGGAGTATCCTTCACTGAGTCGGTGAGTTTCGCTGCCTCGGCCCTCTCCTTCTAGAGCTCCGATGAGTGTTCCTCCACAAGATACTGATCTTTTTAATGATTTGGATCGGTCTTTAAAGAAAAATATATCATCCGATTCAAGTTCTAGGCCTATTGCGTCTAGAGAAGTTCCTTGGGGATTGTTCGGGCGCCACCATCGCTTTCTAGAGTGGTAAGCAACTAAATACTGACTCGTGGAGACTGGTTGACTAGACCAGGATGAATTTCTAGGAGGTTGTTTGGGAGACCTGCGAGGACGTGGGGCAGCCGCCATTTTTGGAAGCGGAGTTTGCCAAGTGTGTTATAACCAGTGTATTTGTAACATAAAATATCTTTCCTTGATATGTTGTCGTTGGTAATACCCTTGGAGAAGCTAAGAACAAAAACGTTGTCGATACCGAAGGTTCATATGTAGTTTGCGATGCAGGATGCGGGTAGGTAAGTAGATCGAGATCGATCTTAGAGCTCCTAGGTGATCTGATGAGTCGAACTTACTACTGGTTCCCTTTATCAGGGATAGAACCTGGCGAAGAAAACAAACCTCGCTGCCTACAGCTATCAATCCATAGCCTTCCCATGAACATACATGCGCGCGGGAAGCAGGGTTTGCGAAACGAGGCTTGATGAACTCTGAATGATCGCAGATGGGTCTCGTGCAGATGACGGGAGAACGAACGAACGGATAATGAACGAATCCGGTCGAAATCGCCGGTGATTCGTTTATAAGCACGGTATTTCCCAGTTAGCCTTATTGTGGCTATGGCAGAAGCTCTGCAGGTAGAAAAGCACCAGCGTGGTTTGCTCATGTAGTCACGAATCTGCGTTGAACTGCATCCGCGGAATCGTCTTCATCCTGCCCAAATGCAACAAGGCTCGAGTATTTCCTCCAAGGATCCAAGCACCATCCGCATTAGCTTGCATAACCACGAACGGGCCGTGGTCACAAGGGAATGTTGATGTGTATGTGAAGAGACGCTGAGGCTCTGCGTGAAAATACGCGGCCTGATCGTGGAACAGTGTGTTCCAACCTGGCGGCCTCGTCCGTCGACATGTCCTAATGTCGGGCAATCGTGTTTATATAATGACCATGCTCCGCCGCGATTTTGGCCTGATCCTATATACCACAGGGCCTGATTGCCACTCACACAAGACAGTTCTCGCGCTTTTGTGACCAATTTCAGCGCAGTATCATTTCACCTATATCCTAGCACCAGTCAGCATCCCCGTAGCTGGAAACTATGCCCCCCGGCTTCCCGGATATCGGTGTTGATGCTTGGGGCGAAGTTGATTTCGCTGAGGAGGAGGGGTGGTCTTGTGGAGGTATGCATACCAGATATTAGATCCTTCACACATTTTCTCTCACTCTTCCTTCCGAGTGTGCCTAAAGCTCTGCTATCTGGTTGTCCAGAATACTCAGCTAGAGAGGGCCGGATAGTTGGACGATGTTGTTAGAAACAGGCAGTGACTGCACGCATCTTGTGTTGGTTACTTCATCCAAGCCTGCGCTGGCTGCCTCATAAAAGCCGAATAAGGGTGGCTAACCTGTTTCGGGCTTCATCAATCCGCAAATCCAACAAGCTTAAACTTATATATGTCAAGACTAACGACAGGAACTAGCTCCCCATAGGATCGGAGGACCCGAACCACGGTTGACGATTACCTCAAACAATAGCAACTTCAGAGTCAGCAATGAGGCTCTCCGGGACCATAGCAGACATGAGGGCAGGCCCATACGTCCAACCAGCAGCGCAATCCCCATTGAAATCGACCTGCTTGAGGACCGACCCGATCCTGTAAGCCTTTCCTGTGACTTTACATGCTTCACTTGTAATTGGATTGGGATGCACCCTGGCCCTGGATGAATTGTGGTTCTACAAACTCGATAATACAGCGAGTAGGAACCTGTTTCTAATACTAGTTCAAAACTTAGGATGGACCTCTCCATGATAAACGAGGTACTATCATCATATATGAAAGAGCCCAGTGGAAATTCTACGGTATCGAGGAATCCGATAGATACCGGTATATTTACGAATTCCGTTGGCATAGCGGGCAAATGCCAGAATCTCGATCAGTGTGGTTGTCAGAAGCTACAGTGACCGAATCTCTCAGACCCAAGCCCTGGTACAATACTCGCCGGACTTTGAATTTCAGAGATGGCGGCGGATACAGATGGACGATGATAAAAGCTGAATTCCGGGCAGACGACGATTACCCCGAGTGGTATTACTCACTGATTCCGCTTGGCGATAGGAACAATTCTCGAGCTATATGGAAGCGCCAATCTGGCCTAACGACTCAATATGGATGGGTGCAATTGGCCTCGTAAACCAGCCTCCACGAAGTGCCCAAGGCGCAAATGTAGCTGATTTAATATCGGGGGCTTCGAATTCTACGCTCTAGGTTCTAAGCTTCTTTTATGCTCGAGCGCAAGTTGGTAAAGAACCTACAAAAAAAAAAAGAGGAAAGGAAGAAAAGGTAGAGAACCTTGACATGATGAGCTATGGAAGGACGAATAGAACTTCCACGCATGCACCGACTCCGTACATTGGTTTCAAATTTTTCCTAAAATATAAGTGTTCTGAATTTCTTGACATGTTTTACGAATGTATGCTTGTACCTAAACTCTACTCGGGAATATATATACGACAGTGAAACTAGTATGTCCGCAAGAAAGCGATCGATCATAATTTTCCGTTCGGTGTTTTCCGCAGTACTTGCGTCACCTGGGCAAATGTATAGTCATGGCGAGCGTCTAAATGATCTAATCAGGATCAAGATATGGGCAAAGAGCCTCTTAAACTCTGACTCGTCACATGCGAGTACCACTAGTAGCCAGAGAAATCTGGAGTGCATTCAAGAAATTGTCGGATTGTCAGCCTTACGGTATCCTTCCAATGGTCAGAGCCTCGTGCATCCTTGTAATTGGGCAGAGGGTACTCAGTATAAATACCTCGCTTAGAATCGGTGCCTCCCAAGGGTATGTTTGGGAAGAATCTCAGTCCCATAGATCAACCCAAATATCTCGCTGTTTGATACGGAGATTGTTTGAATTTACCTACGAAGCTCAATATCACTGGTCTCGTATTTGACTAAATATTACGGCTTCACACGAATCGATGACAACTGGTCCATCGAATGCCCAAAATATGCGGGACCTTGAGAAAGGCTCGAAGCTCAAACGCGAGCGAACTACACGTTAGTGCAATCTCTATTTAGATTCCCTATAAACGAGACCAAAGAAAACTTGTTTTTTTCGGCCATTAAACTTCTATACACGTCCCAAGAACTAACAAATAATTTATATAGTCCGGACGGTCCCTCTAGGGTACTCCTACGTTGCAGCCTATGCCGATGGGCACGAGGCTGCCCCGCTTTTCAGGAGATTCGGCGCCTTAAAGGCAAGGGTTCTTCTCACCCAACAAGCAGAACTCGCAAAGAAGGAAGAAGAACTCGCGAGCATCGATGCTGAAGAGCACGAGGACGCGGAAGACTTCCATCATACAGACAACATGACCTGGTTAAGGGACAGAAACCAGGAAAGAAAACAATTGATCCAGGAGATCTCGGGAAAACTTCGACGATACGGTAAGGGTGCATGCACTACCTCGCTGCTAAACTGTCTTTCTTTCTCCTTCTTCATTTTTTAAAAACAGTTATACGTATATATACATATGTATGCCGCAACATTACTGATTGAGAACCCAAAATCGTGTAGAGAAGGATTTGCTATTGTATCAGCAGATGAGACATCTCCCAAAAGCCAAAAAATGGCAGAAGAAGAACTTCACTCGGCTCCTGGACAATCATCAGCCTATTTGCCAAGGAGAGAGGGTGTTCTTAGAAGAAGACGATCTAATCTCCATTCGCAAAGAGGCCGAGGATAGTGCCGAAATGCTAGAGTCGATAGATGAGCTACGCCGAAAGATTTTCCGAGGTTTTGGGAAAGGAGTAAGTAACAATATATTCCTTGGTTAGCGTACGTCCGGTCCATAGCTAACGCAATCCTGAAATTTGAATAGATATTCAAAGAACGTCAAAGTTCTATTTTCCAAGACTCCAAAGAAATCACACTGTATTCCGAGAAATGGATGAAGGTTGTGGGCAGAGCTTTTTTCGGATTGCTTGTCAGCGCGATAGTTACGTCAGGTGTCGTAGCGTTATACCTAGTGAATGTAGACGAATGGAGAGTGACTATCCTCTGTTTATCTACACTGGTGTGCGCGATATTGACGTCTGTTTTCACGACAGCGAAAAAGAGTGAGGTCTTCGGGGTAGCCGCTGCGTAAGTTTCCCGCTTTCCCGTTTCTCAAACCCTCCTGAAGTTAGCTAGGGAATTTTTTCTCTATTTAGTGTATTTACGGCTGACATTATTCTTCGCTTTAGTTACTGTGCAGTTTTAGTTGTATTCGTTGGAACGACGCTGGACAAGAGGAGCGACGTTGCTTTACAACTTGGAAATTCTTGGATCAATGGAACAATTTCTGGGTAGACGGTGAGATGACCGCCACGGCGCCGGTGCCACGATCATGAATTTATGAGGAATTTGCTTTTATGTTATCGGCGTCGGTTTGATTTGAATCGTACGTGGTGGATGAGTTTTCTTTATTACTAGTGTGCAATTTGGTCTTGCATTGTTTTGGGTGAAAAGTTTTAGCTAGCTGTTTCTTGCGCGATTGAAAAATATAGACTAATATGTACGTGAGATTCTATCGATTTAGCGGAGATATTTATTAATATATGTAACTATAGCCACTATTAAAGTAAATACCCGAATATCTGCGTGAAAGGTGCTGATATAGGACCCTAGGGAAAACTATAATACCAAGTACTTAGCTATGCAGCGGGACAATACAATTCTTTGGATTCATATGCAAGTAGCCGTCATGGAAGATATAACAACCTAGTTGGGTTGACTGAGCCGTAAGCTGATAGGGCTAGAATCGCGTATCTCAAGGGCATCTGCAGGAGGTTACGATCCGGATCCTGCACTATCGATTACGTATGACGCTTCAGGGCAGTTGGAGAAGCTTGTGTAACATCCAACTGAACCTCCAACACCTTTTCGTGTTGAAGGCTGTCAACCGTCGCCTGCGCAAATGTCTCGAGCATGCAAGGCGCCGCCGGCCGACTGAATGCCAGGCTAAGGCGATTCAGAGGGCTAACAGAGCGACTCGCTCGCGGCAAATATATGATCGAAGATGAGGGTCTGGGAACCTTCCTATCCAAGGGAGATACTCGACAATCTCGCCAGAAACAAAAATGTCGACGAGACATGGCCTTGCAAGGATGCCGCCCATCTGCCAAGGAGCCGGGCCAAGGCTACTACTGAAGCAGGCATGGTATGTACGGAGTTCATCCGTACCTCGGATGTACTTCCGTGGCTGTCAGATCTTTGCGAATTACATCGAACAACTATCTGCCAAAGTCCCTTGGTGATCACGTTTGGATCTTCAGACCCCCTAGAGAAATTCGTCGCTTGCCTTGATCATTACCAATGGTAAGACATATTGCAGTAGTATTGCCCGACGATTATCTCATCGGCAAGTGCAAGCATCCCTTACTGGATGTGATAGTCACAGCATCGCGGCGTTGAGAATAGTATACATCCTCTGTACCGAATATGCGGATGATGACGTTCAATATTAAATACGGTGGCCAATCTTTTCCTTGTAGCAAAGTTTTGCGAGTATCTGTGGGTATGAGGAAGGTTGTCCCAGGATGAAAGGAAGTCGCTTGTATTCGGCCAAAGGGTTCACCAATACAAGGAGTTCCCTTACTTCAATTTCCCCAAATATTCCGCAGAGAAGGAGGTCACGCTCGCGAAAATTAGTTGTCCTGATGTTCCTCGCATATTGCAACCAGAATTCGCAGTAAGATATTCTCGAAATTCCATATCGTCGGGAAGTCCAACTTTCGGAGCGGATGCAAAACATGAACGGATGAGGAATTCCAACAGTTTTTTTCCCTGCCAACGTTTCCTTAAAGTTGGCGCATCCGCAGGAGCTTGCGTGGGATCGGAGGCCGCAGGAAGCCAGAGAGCGCACAGCCGCTTGTCGAACAGAAAATTGTTCCGTGCGTCGAAGCTGCCTTCCTTCTCTGGTGTTGTAGCTTTCAAGTTCCCCACTCCGTCCCCACGATAAAAAAAAGTCTGGAGTGGTATGATTTATGATGTATGTAAAATCGCGTGAGCCGCGGGCTGGTATATGGAACGACATCAACCATCTTATATGACGGGTGAATAAAATATCATGCAAAATCGTATTGTCAAAACCGCCACTTATCGGCTCCGATAGGCCTGCCAGCGTTTTAAACCCTCGGAGACCCTGTTTGCCTTGCCGTCATTTTAAAGGAAACCAGTTGCTTGAGTTCCTCATTCACCCGTAGTTCCAATCTGAACCCTTTCGGTTTTCCTGAGTGGCTGCTGGCTGTTCTCCTCACCCTCGGGGATTGCTTTTTTCTTCCTCTCCGACTCGGTTCTTCCTTTCTGCCTAAGAAGTTCGAAGCTCGGGATCCAGAAGATTACCCCATTCTTCCAGCACTAAACAGAATTCATGTTTTCCGGTGCCCTTGCAACGGCACTCTCGTGTCCGACAGAACCACTGAGGACCCGAGACGAAATAGTTAGGGAACATCAAGACAGAAAAGTGATACGGCCATGTCCATGTACTTAAGGCCATAGGGATTTTTGTGGTATCAACGTGCGCGCAAGAACTCGGGAAGAGAAATAAGCTAGCTCACCCACGCACAAGAAGTCACATTAAGCACTTTTTTATATGTGGGAACCGTTCACACTCGCAATAATAACAACATCACAGAATCTCAGCAATTCCCGCCATTCCATATATCAAACCGCGAAGAAAAAAACGAATTAAAATTTTTTATACACCGGCACTCTCGCCGTTTGGACTTCCAAAGTTTCCCAGCAGCACAATAGGGCCCGCAGGTGCACAGTTACCCGTGCTGGTAAATTAACGAATAACGACGGGCTAAAGTTTTTTCTTGCCTAGTAGCAGATTATTCCCTTTCTTTTCTTCTTTTCCTCATCCCCCAATTTTCCTGCTGTACGCACACACCAAAAAAAAACCAAATTTTTCTTCTTCCCTTTCTCTCCAACCACACCTCTGCCATTTCTCCTCCTCTTCCTCACAACTACCTCATATCTTGAGGAACCAACATCAACCACAAAACTCCTTAAACCCGTTATTCATCCTTTCCTTGGGTCTTTTGCTTGCCCGACTAACAGACGATAATATAATCCTTTCTTCATTGTTAAGGATTATTCCCCAAATCGTTTCATCTCCGCCGTCACTCCCTTTTCTCCTTATTTCCTCAGTGAACCCGTTCCTACAAAGTTGAAGCCTCTGTTCCCCGTGGCTTCAATTCTAGCTTGCCTGTCGATTCATCATGTCGTATTACGATCCAGTTGCTGCGCCTGGAGGCGGCGCATGGCCTAACGCTGCCCGACCTGGTTGGGATGCTCGCGGTAACAATAACGGACCTACAGTGCCCTTCCAGCGCCAGTTTCCGCCAGAAGGCACGGACTCCTCATCGCGCCCTTCTTCTGCTCGTTTAAAAAACGAGGAGCCAACGGCTTTCGGATCTCAACTTGACGGTATGTGCGCAAACTTGTGCTGGAAAAACTTTTTTATATGAGGCAATATATGGTTGCACGGAATGCAAAGGCTTCAACGCTTTCCCTGCGGCCATATGTGTATGTCGTAAACGAGTTGCGCTAATTTCTCGATATCGATATGTAGAGGTTGACCGTGCCGTTGATAACCTTGTTAAGAGCGGAAAGATGTTTGCTGGCCGTCGTGAATCGATGCCGATACTTCCAGCTGCACTCCCCCGTAAGTCTTCGTCATTCCCCGGATATGGACCGGTTACGTACAGCTCCTAATCGAATTCGAATCGTTCTTTTTTATAGAGCCAAGGATTTCCCCGATGCATCGAAACTATTCCGCCGCTGGTCCGGGTTACGAAGACCTCATGCGCAGCCAATCCGCTGCCAACTTGCAAAACTACTATGCCACGGCCCGTTTTGCCCCTCGACAAGCTGAACAGGACCAGATGATGCAAGCTAAGAGGCGTCTTGCTGCTCAACGCGAGAGGGAGCTTCGTAACTTCCACCAAGAGCAGCAATACAATCGCAGTATGTTATGAGATATCCCAGACCTCAAATTCCGCAACCCCTTAAAGTCCAAGTTACTGATTCAGTTATTTTAGCCGAAATGTCCAACTTCAACGGCAAAGATCGTGTCATTAGCCCCGGAAGCATGACCGATGAGGACCGCCGTGAGCTCATTGCTCGTCAACATCGTGCCCTCTATGGCGAACGTCGTGAAGAGGAGCCTTTGGGCCCCTTCGACCTTCACTCCCGTGGATCCAACCCTCCATCTACTGCTGGATCTGTTGGTGGAGGCACTCGAGGACCTTCTCCTCTCGGTGCATTCGACCCTTTTGGATATCAAAATGGTTCCCAGCAGGATGGGTTGATTCAAACCCCGTCTAGCGAGCATCCTATGGGCGCCACCAACGGAGTCTCGCCAACTCGCTCTCGCACCAACAGCGTGTCTTCGCCATCTTCTAAGGGTCCTTACGGTGTCCACCAGGACTTTACCAAGGCCACCCAATCTAGCCGCACCTCTCCCAGCGGATCTCCTCCAAGGCTTGGCCGCGTCTCCACTACCCCGGTCACCAACTCCGGCGTCGCCCCAATCGGAACCCGACCAATCAGCAGCTCCCAAATTCCTCCACCCAACGGCGGATTACAAAAGCGATCCACCACCCCAATCCCATCCCCATTGGGGTATAGCAACTATCCTGGCGATGAATCTTATAATAGCCCAGGAAACTCTAATGCAGCACCCGGAAGCAACAAGCCTTCTGGAAACGAGCGATCAGCATCCGCTGCATCCAACCACACTACATCTTCCCAAGATCCATCCATAGCTTGGGGTAGCAAAGTCTGGGGCGGTAGCAAGGGTCTTGGAACCGTCGCCAGCGTTTGGGGTTAAACTCCATTCCGTCCCATATATTTTATAAATTAAATATACCCCAGGGACGGGAAAAAAATCATTTTCATTTATATATCCATCTTTCATCTTTTACGGTGTTTGATCTTTATATTTGCGAAAAAGAAAATATCTTTTCACGGACAGGTTGGGGTTCTTTTTTTTTTTCGCGATCTCCAAATATTTTTTACTATTTATCGTTTCCATCTGGGAGGGTACTTACATGGTCATGGTGTTCAGTCGAAAAAAATCTTTTTGTCGTTTCCCCTTCGGATCCATATATGTGTTATCGGGTTCATTCGGCGCATCTACATTGAGGGGGTTGCTTCATTTTATCGTGGCATTTCTTTTCATACCTTTCCTTTTCTTTTTTACATCACGGCATCTCCAAATAATGTAATCTCGAAGTTTGCATAACCAGTTTTTCCATAAGCTACCAGGCGGACGTCTTGAAGCAGTTGTCGAACTTTAGATGAGAGTTCTTTGGCCATGTTGGGATGTCCTTTTTTTTTTTTTTCAACTTCATTCTCCTACCTTTCGCTTTTATTTTCTTTGGAGGTGTTTATATCATCTGGCGAAGAAGAGCATCTTTTTGTCTTTTTTATCTTTATTTTTACGTTTGTCAGGGTTCGTGCTTTTACGGGAAACAAAGTTTAATGGGAATCATGTATCTTTGCTTGGGTAGTTTCAACGGGGGGGCTATAAAAAAAGACATTCACTTACTTGCACTTTAACTCACAAAATGCTTAACAAAAAAAGAACGAGAATAGTAGACGGCGTCACACGATATCGCGATAACGAGATACACGGGGTTCGACAAAAAGAGCGAGAGGATGCCGTTTTCTTTTATCTTAACCGTGGCCACGGACAGGAGTTTCGGAAGGAAAAGGGGGCTTCAAAAGTGTGGGATTTCATCCGGAGCATATCGGGATGTCGACTAACACCAGGGAAAAAAAAGTATCTCGTTACCTTCCGCATTGCAAGTCGCAGACCGTTTCGTTTTCAGTACACTTCTCTCCTAGCATGGCCAATTGCAGCTTCCGACGGACGACATTCAATTCGTTATCATTGCCACCAGGTTGCTTTGGACCCCACGCTTTAAGGAGTTTTGACCTTCCTCACCTTTTTACCACATTGCTTCGGTATATTTTTCTTCTTCCTTCCTTCTATCTCTCAACATTTTCAGGTGTTATCGAGAGTCTTTAACAAAACTTATAACATATCACAAAACCTTTTGGGTTCTCCCTAACCTGTGAATTTTGCAAAACGATCGAAGGTATTTTGTTCTTGTATCTAACAAGTGGAAACATCATGTATACAATGAAATACTCGGGGGGTGGTCAGGATGGTGTTTGCTTTAGTTTAAATGGAGTTTTCGATATTTTGCCCAACTACCTGAAGCCTCTTTATTAATATGTAGGCCCTAATACTTGAATTGAAGTACCAGTAAATTAGGTAATTAAGCATAAACTCTGGCACGTAGGCTATAGGCGACCCGCATCTCGCTCGGGAGCCGCTTGCATCGGAAAGACGCTTCCTGTTGTGCTATACCGGTCCGCGCCGGATACTTGCATCGACAAGACATAAAGATTGCACCAAATGCCGTCATCTCGCATCAGGGGGTCTTAGCTCCACATGCGTCCCTATAACTAGGACTTTCGTTATCAAAGTTATGCAAGGGATCAATACAGGGCTTCTTCAGCTAGGGGTTGTCGTGGTTGGCCCTTGCCTTATGTATGTAAGTGCATATTGCAACGGTGCTGTATGTAGACGGCATCCTCGGGGGTTTTGCCGGCCGGGATCATGGATTAAAGTCGACATATCTTTGGGGGGAGCTTGAAGAATGAAATGCTTGAGACGTTATTTACATGATTGGGTAAAAGACATATTGTATCGTTTCGTCAAATCGTAGTCGTGACTCATAGGAAGGACGCTTGCTAAATCCAAGAAATCGCTCATTCATGCATCAAACACTGCATGCAAACGTGATCAATCGATAACAGTCGGTGGACTGTCTTGCTAGTGTTTGACCGCTCAGGTAGGTGGTAAACATTGGTAGAAACGTGTGGATGGTAAAGGATTGTCGTTAGTCATTCGGAGATCTCGAAAGGATATGATGGTAATCTTATCATCGAGGTCATGATTCGGGGTAGAAAGACGCTATCAAGCTTTAGCCAGCGTCTGATTCAACAATCGCGGTGCCTATATGATAATAAATTTTAACGTTAGCCATGTTCATTGTCCTGATAACCCATTCTGTCGGAGTCCACATACCCTTCTTGCTGCTCCTCCCAGTTCTAGCAGTTCTGACAGTTCCAGACTCTTCATCTCTAATCCCGACCACTTCAACCTTAGTTGGACCGATAAAAAAGTACTTGATATCCTCCCATACGCTAAGGCCGTTAAACGAACAGAGACCCTTAGGACGAGAGTTACGGGTGCAGAGGTAGATGAAAAGAAGGACGATAATGATAATGACGAATGTTATCGGAAGCAAGAAGGCGAGGTCGGGCGCCATCGTTGCGCAATTGTCCTTTTTGTTGCCGCTTTCTCGTCTTTTGCGATTAAGGAGATGTGATAGCTATGTGTTTACCACATTCGGAGCTAGTGGGCAAGGCGTAGATGGTTCATATAGTGGGCGATAGAAATGTCGGCGTGCGGGGGCGGCGCCGGAAGGCGGGTTTAGCAGTAACTTTTGGGGAGGAAACTGCAACCTAAGGCGACACTTGGAGTCTTGAATGAACCTCCACGATCGATCTAACTAAAGGCTAGCATCTTCGAACAGAGAAAAAAACTAGGAAGGTTGGTAGAGATATTTTGAAGTTTAAGGCTGCGAACCATATTTACAAGTAGTTTAGAGGTAAAAAGTTAGAAATACCCGGCGGCGCTAATTCATGCAGCCGAATTCGCGAATAGGAAATGCAACTTCCAACACAGATTGTGTTTAAGCAAAAGAACTCTTTGATGACAATTCGGACTTTAGCCGGGGAGAGGGAAATACACGTCACCTCTATCGGTTGCAATTAGTAAGTTGAATGTTGAAATTTTGTATATGTAGCTATTCAACGTAGTCAGAATTACGTGAATAGCCACGAGCATTGATATTTATACGTCACGGCGCCGTGTTCTTTGGATTCATGTGCTTCCGATTTCCGTGCTACGGCCAGAGGTTCGAGTCTGGTTTGATACTGGATTCAATGCCCCAAGGCTACAGGAGAAGATAAATTTTACTGGATCCGGAGCACCTAGAAAGTATTATACGATAATGTTATACTCTAGCTTTGTTTCATGAAGAAGGAATCGGCAAGGCTTAATGATTAGCTTTAAGACTGCAAGAAACGGTTGAACTTCATTGGAGTTTCGTTCCTCAATTGCGATTCCTCTGGATACGTGAAATTTCTCCAAAAGTTTCTTGTCCCGTTTAAATTTATAAGCTTGGACAACCCGGCTGCCGCTGTCGGTGGGGCTTAGATGCACCTGTGGAAGATGGCTAGTTATATAAGTATTTATACTAATCATCGATTGGCCCGTTTCTAACCTGTTCAATAACTAGTCTACTCCATCAATTGTAGAGGAAGCTAGTCTCTTTGTTACTCTAATTGTCCTCACGAACCTACAGCCACAAGCGGTTAACCGGTTCGCAGTCGACTCTAACAGTTCCGGAAACAATCTAGATCTCCAGCGGCTATTAGCCGACCAACCCTCAATATGAGTGTCTCGCGGGCGTCAAGAAGTCCCTCAAGTCAGACTACCGCCGATTCTCGGAAAAAGACTAGATTTGTAATGAACCTTCCGGTTCCGTTATGGCTGTTGTGTCGAGGCACGTGCTGGGAAGTTAAGCTTAAGGTAATTGTTGAGGCCAGCAAGATGAACTGTTGGTGACTAGTCTAGTAATATCTTCTCCGTTGTGACATGCTAATCTTTTGAAGGCTTTTGGGGCATAAATACTCGATATTCCTTTGATTTCATCGCATAAAATAATTATAGAAGGCCCCTGGGTACCCAGGTTGGATCCGCGAGAAGCGGCAGGCGTAAAAGGCCTTCAATTCGAGATCTGTTATTACGTCCAATTGGCCAAACTGATAAACTGCGCCGGTCCAATACCACACAAAAAATGAATCATGGCTTTTGTAAGGTTTCTGGTTGCGCAATTGGTTGAGTCGACAATCCGTTTTCGACGTTGAATCTCGATTACTACATTGGCTCATTAGGGAACGACACATCCCCGACCAAGCTTCCAGTTTTGGCCAACGTTGCAACGGCCCGTTTCCCTTTGTATAATTATGCCTGAAATCAAGAAATAGACTCTAGCCCGATGTTTATGCCAAGATCATCGCGATCGAATTGGCCCCTACGCAAGTATCCTCAACCTTGAGCCAGTGAGGTACTGGCAGTGCTAGTACATGTTAGTTAACAGTGTTAGCAAGGCCCTGTTTCTGCATTGTTATAGAACGAGTTAATTTTGCATTTCAGCGTCAATATCAATAGCTGCTTTCAGTAAACTGTAAAAGCGGCGATCTTCAGCTGCCACGCCGTGGAAATCATGATTGATCTCACGGTCCATTCAAATTCCAGGCGTGGCGACCTAGATATGATTGTTTCTTTTGCCTCGATGCATATGGATAAAAATGACCTCATCAAGACCCATATAGAGGGCGAACGACTCACGATCAGCTTAAGGCTATGTCCGAATATCGATATACTCCTTATCCCAGTTATATTGCTCGGAGTGACCCTAATCCACACTAATTACCAACGTCTACCCGATGTGAGACTTGCTATTAGCGACTAAGAACTATATTGCGGTAGCAAGGATATGGTGAATTGGTGAATTGCCTTTTCAGGGGACCAGTGTCTAAGTATTTATAACTTAGTGCAGTTCCTGCCTTGTATGTTACGGGCATTTCCAACGGGTGAAGCCTCTAGCTTTGGGCTTGTTGATATTCCCTAAATATCCTTGCAAGTCCTTGTCCTGGCCAGAAAGCCGGCTTTGGTAATCGATCTGGAGGTGGTTGCGCGCTACTGCGCATGCATATGCTTCAAAGCCTTTGTTTAAACACGAGCCTTCAATTAACGTAAGACATGGGGGATCTCAACGTGGTGGGTTTATACCTGTGACTGTTAAATTTAGTAAATAGTCGATATTCTGCTTAGCACGTGGGTTGATGATGTGAGAGACGTTCACATTTCTCAAACGCTAAACTTTGGTTATATGTCAGGATAGCGAAAGTTCGTAACCTTGAAAAAGTATACTTCAACTGCCTATAGATTTAAAAGGGTTCCGGCTCTAGCAGAAGGGAAGTTTCCGTTGAGGGATTTGAACGAGTGGTTCTTCCAAGCTAGTATAATGGCATGATGTTGAGGTTTAGAACCTTAGAAACGTGTTGTATGTTGCAAGGTATGAAATGTTGAAGCTGGTTAAGCTAAGGAATTCCTACGAACTTGAAAAGAAGAACTTTGGTCTGACTGCTATTTTTATTGCGCAGCCGTTCCGAATCACAAAAAGGAAACTCCAGACATCACTTGTTCCTGAGCAGTGTTTCGAACCAAATTGTCAACATTTTGCGACGCTTTGGAATTTCTTTCCCAGGAGATCTTCGAATTGACCGCATTGGTGGGTCGGTTCAAAAAGAATGTTTTCATGGATCTTAAAGTTTTGAGGGTTTCGGGAAGGAGCGAGAAAATGCATATGATCTACCCCTTTTGATTGAAATAGCTGGGAGATTTGATATGGATTGGGGCATATTAATACTACGGGCTATTCTTGCTGGCATTGCATTGGTGAAAAGGGTTGATGGGGAAACTAGATTCAAAACGTCTTTCAAACGGTTCATGGGCAGGACGAGGGTTCTTGTTGAATGCGAAGTACAGCGGTATTGGTACATACCTACGGGATATGTTTTCAAGTCCGAACCTCGAATTCTAGCCAGGGATAACCGTCGGCCATCGATGGATTGAACAGTCGGGTTAGGCCGATTCTGGAAAAGTGGCGTATGGAACCCCCGACACATGCGAGAAATCTCCAAGTAATTTTGCGGGCTGGGGTACCTTGGAGATATGACGGCGAGACGTACCGAAACCACAGCGACCAAGATTGCACGCTAAGAGGGCAAGCTTGCAACGGTACCCTTTATCGTGACACTTGCATTTTGTTGGTTTGGAGAGTTTTCTGTACCTTGGGCAATTGGGACCTGATGACGGCTGGAGATGCTAGCTAACCCGCCGGTCTGGACAATTGACCTCCAACAGTTGGGAATCGATTGCCGGAAAACTTGAGGGACGGAATGAAATGAGGCGTGGGAAACTGACCAAGCCGCAGTCTCAGCTTGCAGCTTGGCTTGGGCCTGACAGCAGGTGACCCGCTTTGAGGGACAGCGGCTTTTCCAGGCAAAGAAAGCACCAGGTCTGGCAAGCCGGAGGAAACACCTCATGTCAAGTACCCCATACGGATCGTGCAGCAGACGGTGTAGCAGAGAAGCGGGTATGTGTGGGTGGATCCGAAGATTGGGTAGGACGAAACAGTGAGCTTGGGAAGCACGGTACAAATCCATAGGCCCACAGAAAACAGACGGTAGAGATTGAGGGGGAGCCAGAACACGGATTACATACCAGTATACTGTGCTGCTGCAGGCGCAGGCGCCCGGGCTGCAGTAACAGATGCGATGTACGGTAGATGCATGACGGCAGGAAGAGATCATTGCAAGAAGTATACCAGCGCATGACTATGGGAAAAAGATGCGGGATCTATTGACTGGGCACTTTCTTCTACCAGGGGAAATTTCCGAGGGAACAGCTTAGAGTGCAGCTATTTGCTTCCTGATCTGTATCTTGCATGCGATTTAAACCAAGCGTAATGAAGTATACCCTTGGACAGTGCATCTGCAGCGGTACGACGATATCGGCACGCCGAAGGTTCCGTGGCTCGATGTTAAATTACTTGGGGCAATGCACTTGTCGACGACGACGGCAAGCAGCAGGAAGAAAATCAATCGTTTCTTCAAACTTATGAACGGTTTGCATTGGAGCTTAGGCCGCGAACTATCTGTTTGTGTGTATCGATAGTTGTGCCTGAGCTCTCCTTTTCAGGTTTCTCGGCACCAGATTTGGCGAGAGAGCCTTTGGAGAATCATATCACGCCTATCGCAGGGCTCCCTGTGAATATGGATACGAGAGGATAACTTAATTGCTGGCTGCAAGCGTAATATATGATGACCGTATTCACTATAAGCAACTCGTACATACATCGAGAAACCCGGTAAAGAATTCGGCGGCGATGGTGTCGAGGCCCGAGGGATATCTAATCATATCAAGCATAGCTCCCCCAAACGATCTCCACAGGCGTCACTTCAATGTGGGTTCCCTTAACATCTTGCGCTAAGGCATCTGCTTGAACCTCATTTGCTGGATGGGGTGCTGTTATTAATGTTATTATCACTCAGAGTCGCTGTCGCATTTGCTGGCCGAGGTGTCTCCCTTTTATTTGTTTGGCGACAGACCTGGTCAGAGAACGAGAAATTGAAATAGTCAAAAGTTGCCTGGTGTCCTGCTTACTCCTTATCCACGAAATTCAATACCATACTCAGCGACTGCCACTGCTCAAGAGCATTCAAAAGCTGTGGGTGTACAGTACACTAATCATTTCACGCATTCTACGTCTACACGGCGTTCGGGAATACCTCTATTTCTTGTTCGGCACAAGTGCCGCGATTGTTCAGGTACGGTAAACTTGGCCATCCTTTTCTGTTCCTGGATTGTGCCTGCACTGCTCGTCAGGTCCGCCCTCCGATGGTTCTTCGCATCTGGTCGACATCCCGGCTTCCTCCTTGTTACCGCCGTTCTTATTATTAGCCCACAACGTTACTTCAACCCGCTTACTCCCTGCCCACTGCCTCCTTCCATACTCACTCCTCCTCACTTTCCTTTGAGCATATACACATATATACCTATACAGTCTTGTTCAATTGCTTTGCGAATCGACTCCAACATCGACTAAGCGAGTTTGTATTGTCGACAGGTTGAATTCCCGCTACTGGTTGTTGTTTACCCAGCCCCCGTCTACCGTCGTATTGTCTCCGTTCGAAGGCTGGCCACGGACAGTTTCTGGTTCCTGATTCTTGGAGTGACTGGTTTTGAGAGCGACTGCACCATATCCACCGGATTCTTGATCTGAGCAATATACCTAGCGGTGGAGTGTGCCTGAGGTTTCAGTGGCTCGCTCTTCGGATGCACCAGGCAAATCTGACGGCAGCCTCTCTATTGCAGCTTTCTGACTCGGTCTTTTTAGATATCTCACTTTCCGCAGTGCGCTTTTGATTTTTTTTTGGCACAGTCATTCTGACAGTCGAACCTCACGTCCGAGACCGATTTCCAAGGCAGATCCAGAAGAACTAGCTATTTGTTTGTCCAAGCGGGCGGAATTGGGATCCAGCCATCGGCCGTTCCTTTGGTGTTCCCTGCGGCTGGAACCAGAGCTGGACCGGTCGTTCGTTTCTTCGTTCGTTCGTTCGTTATAGTTACGTCGTTCACGCCAGATCGGGGACTTTAGAGGGCGTTCTGAGCAGCAGCAACAGCGGACCACGACGTTGGTGTACCGGCGCCGAATCACCAGCTGATTGCCTCCAGCCCTATCCCAATCCTATCCTCCGTGAACCATCTCGACTTCCCTCCAATCTTGCTGGTTTCGGCTGTCAAGAGCAGGGCGGCTATTCGTCGGTGGATCGTTCTCCTGTTGGTTGTTAATCAGCTGCAACTAACTGACTAAAGCGAGGCGGGTTGGTTCTCATCTCGTTCGGCATCACTGCTCACTAGCAACTAACCAACTGAACCCTCCCGCTCCACACCACTGCACTCCTCCATAACCCTCCACCACCATCGTCCCGACATCCCTCCCACCCTACGGTTCCGGCTTCTTATCCCTCTGCACCCCTGCATCTCCTACCAAGGGAGCAGTTATCCTCAGCCTTCGTCCGGCTTCAATCCTGGTCCCGATTTACAGTATTATTTGCGAAGAATTACTTTGTCTCCGTTCCTTCGTCAGAAACTCCTCCCTATTCTATTCTCCTTGTAACGATATCCGATACCCCGTTCCTTAACGACCGTGTCTCCCCACTGAAACGGCAAGCCGGCCTGTGCCCTCTGGAGTCCCGAGATCTTTGAAATTCGCGACTACATCCCGAACTCAAGACTTTCGATCCAAGAACACTGCCAATCCTGTGTTTGGCGATACAAGCTTTCCGCCCAGCAGCGGATCTCATGGAGGACGTGGCGAGTTCATCAGGAGGTCATCCTTCAACCTTACTGTCGACTCCTTCTAGCAGTTCTTCCTCAGCTCAAGTTCCTACAGACCCTCAATCGCCAACAAACCACCGAAGACGGTATACCGGCTCCTCTATTCCTCTCAGACCCGACGGTCCACTCCCACCAGTACTCTCTAATGGATTTGCACCGATATCAGCACCATCGATTATAGGACCAGGAGGCTTTGATTCGGTGGATCGGTTTCGACCGAATCTCGGTTACGCATCGCAGTACGCTGGTGCTGGTTCGCAAAGCCAACGTCAGGGACGGCCTGCAGGTCTCAGACACTCCAGTCCGCATAACCATCAGAGGCGTCAATCACGATCGTCCGACAGGGATGTTTTTCAGTCGGAACTGGGTGGATTTTTAAATTCAAGCTGGAGCAGTAATAATTCAACACGATTAGCAAATTCCTCTCTGGGTCCTCGTCATAGTATAGCGAACCTACAGTCGAATAATAAGGGTGAAGCTTTGTTGCCAGCTCAACCACCTTCTTCTCGACCACCATATCGAAGCCAAAGATCGAGTTATACAATGTCAAACTCTATGCCATCAACCCCTCGCCATCCTCGGACACGGCATGATGCTGGGAAATCTCGTTCGCCGTCTCCTACTCCCTTCACTCTCGATTCTCCCCGTTCAGCAGCGTCCGACCCAAGCACCCACCCCGTAGTACGGCCCAGATGTCAATACGAAAGTGGATTGGTATTACAACGCCGAAGAATACAGTATTCGATAGGAAGCGATCCATTACCGGAAGAGAAGCCGCCGAAAGATTCGTTGTCGACCGAGGATGAAGAGAAGCTTACTGCTGATCTGGAGAAGCTGTACTGCGAGCTTCTTCCTTCCGACGAGAGCAATGAAAGGAGACGCAAGTTCTTAGAAAAGCTTGAGAAACTATTGAACGATGAATGGCCTGGCCATGAAATCAAAGTCCGGCCTTTTGGTTCGACGGAGAACAGGCTTTGCTCCACGGATTCGGATGGTATTGCTCTTCCTACAGGGTTTGGCCACTTTATACAACAGCTAACTAATTTTTTTTTCCTACTTTAGTTGACGTCTGCATTGTAACGGATTTTAAGGACCTCGAAAATGTCTGCCTACTGGCAAAAGTTCTGGGAAAACGTGGGAGTACCAATGCCTAATTTAATGCAATTGGAAACTGACGGTTGATGCAACTTAGATCGTATGGAGCGTATCATTTGTGTTCAGAACGCGAAGGTACCCATCGTTCGAATATGGGATCCAGAGTATAAGGTACAATGCGACATGAACGTAAATAACACACTAGCACTGGAGAACACACGAATGGTCAAGACCTACGTCGATATCGATCCGCGAGTTCAGCCTCTGGCAATGATTATCAAGTACTGGACGAAGCAGAGAATATTGAACGATGCTGGTGAGTTATTCTATTTTAGGGTTCGCAACCACTACCATTTACATGATTATTAACTAATATCTGTCGTTTGGAACAGCCGGTGGAGGAACACTTTCATCATACACTTGGATTTGCATGATTGTCAGCTTTCTTCAAACGCGAGAGCCGCCGATATTACCGTCACTGCACCAACGCGAACACAAGAAACGACCGCCACAAAACGGGGTTGATGTATCCTTTGACGATGACATCGAGACACTTCGTGGGTTTGGTAAGGCAAATACCGAGAGCCTAGGATCTCTGCTGTTCAACTTCTTCAAGAGATACGGATATGAAATAGATTTTGAGAAAAATGTCGTTTCGATTCGTATGGGGAAACTTATCTCGAAGGCTGAGAAGAAGTGGGATGCTCTCTTTGGGAATCGGTTATGTGTGGAGGAACCGTTCAGCATAGCACGGAATCTGAGCAACGGGGCCGATGACAACGCCGTACGCGGCATCCATGAGGAGTTCAGACGGGCGTTCAAGCTTTTGGCCGAAACGCCTCCGAATCTCACAGCTTGGAGCGAGGAGTATATATTCCCCAAGGAGGAGCTGCCTAGCGCATCGGATTTCGTCAAGCCGGCGTCTCGACCCGTTCAAATGACAAGGAGTAATTCTGCAAACAAAGGGAGATCGGCCGAATCTGGAAGGTCGAGAAATAGGCAGTTTGGCAACTATGGCAATCCGCGGAATAGTACATTCAATAGTCGTAGAGCGTCTAGCGGGTCGGCATTTGCTAATGCCAATCTGCCCATAACGACTCATCTGATGACCGGACCAGGAGGGTATCAGTTCGTGCAGAACCCGGACGGGACCTTCTCCTATCCTGTGCTGGAGACGCTCCCCAAGCCCATTCTGGACATCCAACACGCTCATAGACAGAACGTGGTTGCACGCCAGAACCTTCTTAATACGTTCGCTCAGGCGTCAGTAGCTGCGCAGCAGGCAATAAATGCTCAGGCGAACAGCCAGTTGGATGCAATTGGAAAACAGCAACAACAGGCCCAGTCTAACCTACTAGCGGCCCAGGCACAGTTGCAAGCACTTCCTCTTGGTTATCCAGCATACTTGCTATACCCACCAATTCTCTACCTCCCTAATGGGCTAGGTGATTACGGCATGAACATTGCTCCAGCCGCGACGATTCCGCAGACCAGTCTCGAACAGCGACTGAATCGAACGAAGAATCTCCAACCTGGTGGACCAAGATCACGGTCGCAGCCTGCACCTCACCTAGAACCGGGGGCAAGACAGATACCCAGCGTTATACACCCAGAATCTATCGCCGATAGCCAGGACTTGGGGACTAGCGAGAGCATAGCCACAGCATCTAGCACATCGGAGCAGCCACATACGCCTTCTGAATTGCCTGCTGGAGAAGATAGCTATGGGGACTACTATGGCTACCTCTACCCTGATCAACACACTGCAGCTGGTGTTTCGCCGGACCCATTTGTCAATCAGAAGGATGTGGTAGAACACCAGCGGCAATTGTCAAAGGAAAAGATGGCTCCGCCGAAATTTAGCGACCATAGACGGCCATCCCAGCCGCCTTCTCCCATAACGACGGCGAATCATTCGAGGTTCGCCCAGAATCAAGATGCGATTTGGTCCTCGTCAGAGGGTGATGGAGAAAGGTCGATATCACAGGATTCGTTTGATGAGGAGCCAAGGCAGCGTGGTCCCGTTATTGTCAATGGATCTGCTAGTAGCGTCCCAGTGACTCCACCATTTGACAACGACGACTCCCCGCAGCTTAGTCTACACGGTGATTCTCCGCACGAGGAAAGCATATTCCATAGCCCTGCTGCTTTCTCAGATGCCTACGGAACGTCGCTGCTGGATCATAGTCATCAGCACGGTGGCTATGGCCAACCGACGATGCACGACGACATGAGTGGTCTTGCGAAGGGAGGATATACGATTAATCCGTATACCGGACATCCGATACCGTTCCCAACATTTCTACAGTTTCCTCAGGCGTACCCTACTGCACCGGCTTCGAACTTCGACCCTCACACGGGCCAAAAGCTAAGGCACCGACAAGCAATGCAGCAGCAGCAATATGGACGCCAGTATGACGTTGAGCAAGCTGCGTCCACCCTGAAAAATGCTGACCAGAGACAACCACATCTCGATCTTGCTACTCCAAACCATACCCAAGCAAGCCGGGAAACGAAGCAAAGCTCTCCAACAAAGGACAAGCAAGGAAATGCCAACAATGCCAATGATGCCCCCGCAAACCCAAAGCAAACTGGAAACTCGTCTAGTTCTACGTGGAAGAATCCCTCACCAAAGAATGGTTCTGGCAAAAAGGCGAAACCATCTGGCAGCGAAGCTGATAACTCGTCGGAGGATGGGAACACTACCGCTAAACAAACAGGACAAGCGAATCAATCGAATAGGTCAGGAACGGTTCGGGCGAAATCAATGGTGGATGCCATCCAGGCTATCACTAAGTCTGCTAGCACGGCGGGCCAAAGTTCCACCACCCACAACTCCAAATCGAATGCATCGTCTTCTACCTCTACCAAGTTGGAAGATAGCCCTATGCCAGCGAACCAGGGTCAGAGTAATACTCATCCTAAGTCGAAAGAGTGGAACAAGAACTCGCACAAACGAAAGGGTGGAAACAAGAAGAAGCGAGCGGCGGCGAACACAGACACAGCGCCGGCCACTGGAGACGACCGCAAGGGCGGTTAGATGAATGGAGGTGATACTATGAACATGATTACGTCGTATAGCTCAAACTGTATGAGTTTATGATCATGCTTCTAACGATTTTGACATGCAATATTCGGTTTTGCGGCTTTTTATTTTCCGTTTCTACACGTCCTTTCTTCTTTTCTGAGCGATTTTTTTAGATCGGTATCATTTTTTTGTGACAGCCTCCGCCTTCCTCATTGACAGACTCGATTCGCATCCTCCCTTTTTAGCGACTCCTGGCCTGATATATATGTCAGTTATTTTCGACATTCAAGAGGAAGGAATAAGTAATAGGAGGATTTGTGAGATGGGGGAACTCTGTGTCTTTGTGCTGCGGCGTTTCATCAGGGGATTTCTCCGATTGCATCGAAAAAGTTTTTGGAAAAAGAGATATATAGAAGGAGCAGAATGCTTTACGGTTACTTCGGCGGTGCATGTGATGCCAATATCGACCACTTTGATCATCCTCCGCCCTTTCCTTCGCCATCCCCTCGCAGTCTCGGTACTAACATCCGATCAACCCCAGCTTTTCTCCGGTGACGGGATGGCACACAGTACATATATGCATGCCATAATAAGGCAACGGCGGAGGACGAGATGAGCTTGGACATTAATTCCCTTGAGTTCAACCTTTGGTTGTTTTTCGTATACAGCAAGTTTTTTTTACAAGTTGCATTCCCCCCATTTTTTTTACTTGCTTGTCTACTACACATAGCTCGGCCGTTTTGTACTTAGTCACTCCTCTTCAGCATTAAAGCATTCGCGGTGGTTCTCCTTGCGCATACTATGCTTCTTTGCCCCGCACACATCCTTCATACGCCCTCCTCCCTTCCTCCTTTTGTTCCTGTTTGCTGTTTTTGTCTGTTTATGTGCTCCTTTTTCATCATAGCTTCAAAAGGATAGCGAATTGTTTTTATAGGTTGTTTGTCTTTTTATAATTGCATGCGAGCCTTTAGTCGTAACTTCTAGTCCCTTTTTTTCTTCTCCTTTCGATTCATGTATATTCTGCGATTCTAACAAATACCTTTTTGCCTTTGATGCGATGCCCTCCTCTTTCTCTCTTCCCGCAGCTTTTCTGGCTTTGGCTTTTTCGTACAGAAAGTTGTTTGTAATACTTCGTCTCCCCTTCATCGTTTTTCTCCTCTTCCTGATTGTTTATCGCCGCATTGAAACCTGTTAAATAAGTGATATCCCCTCTATCGTCATACCGCACTACGCCGCACAACCTTTGGTCCCCCTTTTTTTGGTATTTGAATTTGCATCTTTGCTATCATCATGTAGCTTTCCTTTACTGTTATTATACTGGAATGCAAGCAAGAAAGAAAAAGAAGTCAAGGGGGGTCGAGGGAAAGAATATCGATAGCGACAATCGAAAGAAATGAAAGAAGAAAAAAATACATTTGGACAAAAAAACGAAACCGATACATACTTTAAGGGCGTCAACTGGATCCATGGGAAGCAAAATCGTTCTGGATTTTTTTTATATTTTTTATTTGCGTTCGGGAACAAAAACAAAACATTCTTGCAAAGCTTGGAAAGAAGGGAAGAAAAAATATCGGTACCGGTGTCATGATTCTTTTTTTTTTCTGATCTCATTTTCCTTTTCATTTTTACCTCCCGTCCTTTGCTGAATGCCCTTTTTCTGCTCCTTGCATGCATTAATTGCCAGATGCAGTTCATTAAACCCTTTCTTCTTTTCCAGATGCATGTATATTTAACTGTGTCTACTATTTGCACGCCCGGGCATTAGGTTGTTTGCTATGTATCTATAGAGCGCTATATATATCAAACAAAAAATCGATGTGGATGTTGGGTTGGTGATAATTGACGGACATACATAAGTAGCTACACTGGTCTGGCGGATACCAACGATTCTTCGGTCTACTTTTATGCTACTTTGTATCTAAGCTCAATTACTATATAGGGTATCAATATATACAATACAG
Source organism: Arthrobotrys megalospora (assembly GCA_036971655.1). Lineage (NCBI taxonomy): Eukaryota > Fungi > Ascomycota > Orbiliomycetes > Orbiliales > Orbiliaceae > Arthrobotrys > Arthrobotrys megalospora. The sequence continues at coordinate 1,945,146 of JAVHJN010000003.1, read as the reverse complement.
ACTGACTCAAAGACTTTATTTTACTTTCAACTACACTAGAGGTGATTCTCCTCCCACAACTTCAACGTCTCCAGGTAGTCCAACCTTTTCCTCCTCAAACTTTGATTCTACCTTTTCACTTATCTTCAACGCCTCCAATTTATCACCCTTCCCTAGCAATCCCAGAATCAACTCACTATGCCTTTCCTTCATTCCCTTCGTTGACTCCATGTACTCTTCACACCTTCTCACACTCTCCGCCACAAGCGCCTTCTCCATATCCCCCCATTCTAATGCAAACGACGCCAAAGGCATCTTTTTTCCTCCCTTCAAGACTTTCATAAACTCATCATCCAACTCCATACCCCTCCCGATAGCGTGATCTGTAATCCATCGTACGCCTCCTTCGTCACGTAATGCCATATACGCCTTCAACAGTATTGTAAGTGCCACTATATCGAATATCGACTTTTTGCCCCATTCCGATGATGCCACAGCTCGCATTATATCCACGATCACCTGGTACTGCTTCCTATTGTATAGGACGGAGATACTGACCATGAGCGGGTGGTGTGGATTCTTTAGTTCGTATCGATGATAGAATTGATAAATTTCTGCGAGGAGCTTTTCTGTTGGTGGTTTTAGGAGTACAGGGTTGATGTTTTTTCGGGCCTTTGAGGTTCGGTAGCCGTATACGGCGGATAGGAAAGACCAAGCGGGCTCGGAAAGGGCGGCGTGAATTTCTAGACCGTGTTTGGCGGATAGTTCGAGGATTTGGTTCAGAGTTTGGGATTTAGCTTGGTTGTGGTCGAATTTTAGTTGAGATTTTTCGGCTGCGGTGGCATTTTTGGGGTAGTTTGGACGAGCTGGGAGGGTGAGAGCTGACTTGAGGGCTAGGATGAGGAGGTGCTGGGTTGGGCGGAGGGATTGAGATATGTGCGCTTGGAAGACTTTGAGAGATTCGAGGGGTTGGAGTTCACGAAGGTGGGCGATCATGCGGAGGGCTGTTGTATCTTTTGTGTAAGTATCAGCGTCCTTGCGGACGACCTTGGTGGTAGTTTTGGAGGATGTGTTAGAAAGGATATTTGATATGATGAGCTCGTGGGTATTGGCTGTGTTTGGGGAGTTGAGGGTAGCGAGCAGGCGACGAAGAACGGGTGGACAGGCGTCAGCACTATTGTTAATTCTGGAAATAAGGGTATTGGCAAAAACTTCAGAGGGTTGGTGGTTGGCCTCCTCCATCTGTTTCAGGAGGTTATTGAGTTCGGGTTCGAGGGATTCGGGAGGACATTTGTCTAAGATGGCCTTGAGCATGATACACCAGGTTGCTGCATCCGCTGGAGCCTGCAGTCTTTCCTTTAACTTGTGTATCTCATCGAGTGTTATTTCGGGTCGCCTGGAAGCGCCATCAAGAACAGCGTTTACGGTGAATCTTGTGATGGCTAGTCCCTTTTCTCGACAAACCTCCAGCAAAGGCTCAATACTCTCCCATTGGCCGTATTTCGCCGTAGCAGAGATAATGCCGTTATAAGTTTCTGCATCAGCCGTGTGTCCGGCGTCTTGCATTTTGTAGACCCATTCTGACGCTAGATCCAACCTCCCGTTGTCGACGCATCCCCTTATGAAGATCGAAAAGTGTATACTCTGAGAAACAGGGAAGAAGCTTTCCATGAGTTCGAACGCTTTCTTAAGAACGCTGAGTTCGACTTTTAACCGACGAATACCCTCAAGCAGGGTCTGGGTCAATTGCGCTCCGAATCCGGTAGCAGTGTCCTTTGCCATTTGTACAAAATATATGGCTGCGTCTACTTTGTTTCTCGCGAGGAGTAGCTTGAGCTGTATAACCATCATTTCCTCTGACGGCTTGTATCCAGTTTTGTATTTGTCCGTGACAGCTTGGGCCATTGCTACCCTCCCCAGTTTCCGGTAAGCCGTAATACAAGTCTGAACTTCTTGCATGTTCAGCCTCTTTGGGTTGAGTGCTTTGAAATGTAGGGCATTTACAGCTTCTTGATATTGGTTATCTGCCGTTGAACTTTGAGGGGAGCTTTCAGTTGAGGGATCCTTGGGTCTTGGTCGCAATGGACAAGTGCTGGGGTACTTTAAGAAGTCGCTGATCCGGTATTGCAAGTTTCGGTTTCCCTCGTCGATTGTCGTCGTAAAGTATTTAGCCTGAAGCTGTTGAAGAAATGGCGTATTATCGTTTCTCCTAGCCTCAGCCTGACGGCGACCGGCATTCGCAAGTTGGACTTGCCAATGATGTTTTCCTATTTTCGATTTCCGGGCCTTGTTTGGAGTTGGGAGGGGTTGTGATAGCAGCGTCGAAGATTGGGATTGATTGACACTTGTGTGTATTTCCCTCACTTCTGCTCTTGCGTTTGTGTGCATGCCTCTGCTGCTGGAGATCTGATGGCTGTTGTTCTGTGGAAGAGACGTATAGGCTACTGGCCGTCGGCGATTCCTTCCTATGATACTCATATCCTCATAATCTAATCTCAACTCCGGCTGCCGGCCTTGTAGTCCCTTTACAACTCTGTTCGCCGCCTTCTCCTCCCTTTGCGATATCCCACAGACATCTGCTTCACCTCGTTCCTTCCATCTGGCATTCCTGGCGCCATTGCAAGTCTGAAGTGGCCATAGGCCCATCTGTCGCAGTTCCTCCAGTTCTTTCAGGTCCGCATTGCAAGCTGGGAGTGCGGTGTATGGCCGGTTATCGACAATGGATCGGAGATACCGGAGGGCCCTATGGGAAGGGGCTTTGAGATTCGAGGCATGCTCCCGAAGAGCACGGGTCGTTTGGGTTTCCCGGGCCATCTCGAGGTACGGTGGCCGCGGGAGGGACTATAATAGTATCATCTGATGTGCTTGTAAGGCGTCCGGCCAGCCTTCGTCGACAATGAAGTCGAATGGTCGATTGAGATAGTTTCCAGTTAAAGGTGACGTCTTCGGCGTGGTCTGATATTCGGAAAGCACCGATTCTCGGTTGTGTTGACTTTGACGTTTCGATGCCGTTCACGTGACACCAAGTCATCTTATTTCGCCCACCACGCGATGCTTGATGTTTCTTTCTTCATCGCGTTTTCCACCTCAGGTAGGTCCCTAATATCCTCAGACCTCACTGCTCTGAAGCCCGAACACTAACATTCCATCGATAGATAATGACATCGGATTCCTTGACGAGCCTGCATTTCCATGACGATATTTAGAGAGCACATGACTCCTGGCCCTCCTTTACACGAGGCGTCAACTGCGGCCTCCTAGTTAAGGCTTGCATACAACCAATATGGGTGAATCATAGAACGGAAATCGTAGAAATACGGCTTGGTTATCCTGGGACGGATGGATTTTGTCTAGTTGGACTCGCGTGTCGGCGTTTACGAATGGAAGGTATCGTCGGTTTTGGGGTATCTCTGGTTGGGTGGAGTTTGGTGCTTTGGATTGGCCTTGGGAAGGGCTTTGAGGACGATAATTATGGCTCAAGTCGAAGACGCGCCTGCGGTTTTTGCCGTTCAGTGCTGCTTGTTGATGCCGACTTTTTATTTATTTTTTAATAGTTTTCAATCGGATGAAGCTTCAAGGTATGGTCCTCTTTCAGGTTATCTGACTTCAGCTACATTGTTAATCTATTATTTAGGCATTCACAATCTCGAACATTTGACGTTTGCACATCTACATTGAGATATATCTCCTTTCCATCGTTATACTCCCGAGTAGTATTCGTCATCTACCTATTTTATGGACCTAGTGATGAAGATAAGCCAAAATTGAAAGACTTTATCGATTCCATTTTCGCGGATGAAGATAGGGGCGAGGCCAACCTGGATGTACCTTACATTCCGTGTGTTCGCCATGATAACTGTTAGAGAGCTAATCTGAAGGTCTTTTTTCTTTTTCTTTCTCGCAATGATAAGTAGTACCCTTAAATTCGTCGATTGTTTTTACCTTCGTTGAATTTGGCCTGGTGATGATTTCAAGTCCAAAACTTGGCAAAGTTCGAGACGACTAGAGGTGGAATACTGGATTAGTGAAAACTAGTCTAGATCTTACTCTAGTCTCTAGCTATGAAAATAAAACGAGAGCTATGGTCTGAAGGTCGCCTCTGTCCTATTTGTTCTTTAGAATATTTCATCCTTGCATATGTCCCGCCCGCGGATACCATCACAATTGCCTTCTTGGAACGTCCTTGATAATTGATACACTGCTGTTACCACCCCGCTATTAGCATTTTCCGGTTTTCCTATTTCCGTCGCTATTACATAGAATCAATTAAGCATTGTTTCCGAAGCTAAATGTCCGAGCGGTACTCGGAGCTTATTTCTAGCCCGTCCCCTGACTTCAACTTTCATGAATTCGTGTATTTCTAACCACACCATCGGGTCCATTTTGAGCCGATAAGTCTACAACCAATCAATATGGATGCATCGATGCCAAACAGCCGGCACGGAAACCGCTAGCCGAGACCTTTCTTGCATAGGCTTTTATACGCCCGCCTCGAGTGATGATGTAGTTGGCTCAAGCTGCTCGATGCCCCCACATATTATTGTCCTCTTTGAACCTGAAGCTTAACTAAAGGTCGTTGGGTGCATTAAATGTACGTAGGCTAACTTTGCCGGCCGAAAACCGTTTAAGTCCCGTGCGGATTTCTAAGCCAGACTTACTTTCTTAGTTTTCAGATATGGAAACGGGCGCCTTTCCTCTTTTCCTTCCACTTCTCAACATTTTCTCATACTTATAGGACATCGCGGCCGACAGTCTACACGTCGGATTGCAAGGCTTCAAGCAGTCAGTGGGTGATCGCAATGATAAGGTAGTGTCGCACTGCAGATGAAACAGGCACAGCTGCACAAGGCCCGATCCCGCCTCACGAGTCGAGTCTAGACTTTAATTCCACCGTATTGTTATCTATCTGCTGGATGCCGCCGATATCGATATCGCATCTTCCCAAATCCAACCTTCATCATTCCATCGTCGCCCAGCAGCCTTAGCTACCTCCTCTGCCCCACCGTCCGACCTACCAGGCCTGCCCGCACTGCACCGTCTCTTGACATCGGGGAATTCGCAGCCCACAATCTGAACCCCTGCCAACATCCTTGAACAACACAACAGCTTCAAATCCAACAGCGGGATGGATCACCAGGCGGAAGGGTCTGAAGGGCGGTTACTACGGCGGAGTCAAGACGAAGAGGGCCATAGGCGCAGAGACAGTGAAGATGTCGATGCTGTTGAATCACAGTCAAAGCCACTGCTCACACCGGTGGAAACACATACCACGATTGATTCATACGATGGACCCAGTGAGGAACTACCAAAAGATAGTATTAAATGGTGGAAGCGGCCAAGTGTATGAAATTCTCCCGATTTACAAATATGATCATGGACAACAATACTAATTTGCGGTAATGTATCAGATATTAATCTTATTACCACCATTTCTGCTATATGCGACTGCTCTCGGAGCGTAAGTTATGGCCTTGATAGATAACTAAACTCTAATCATGCACTCTAATCATGCGTGGTGACTGACATGATGATGTATTATGGTTACACAGCGCCGCAGTTCCCCGAGTTAACCTGGTATTGACACTAGTATGTCAAGACTACCTCAACCGGAAGGAGAGGGAAGTGACGCATGGGGATTTTACACCTATCAAGTTAGTACTTGGGGCGGATAATCCCGAGTGTGAGATTCCTGAGGTATGTTGCATATAGATCAATGAGGGCTATAGGTACGAAGACTGACGTTCTTAAAGGTCGGAGCTCATGCTGCGACGTTCACATTATACATGAACATAATTACTGGAATATTAAGTCAGTTTCGATTTTCTTTGCACCATATGCTACCTATGAAAATTATTAATCGTTATGTCATTTAGGCGCCATAATATCTCCTCGACTCGGCCAGTACTCCGATAGGATCGGAAGACGCAAGCTATTGATTCTCGGCTCCTTCGGCGCTTGCTTGTGCGAGATAACCTTGATCCTCTGCCTCAAGTTTTCCGACCAGATCAGTTATTGGTGGCTTCTCCTCGCTAGTGCATTCGAAGGGTTGGTTGGAGCATTTACCCTTATTCTAGCCTTAGTGCATTCTTATGCATCGGATTGTACTACCTTCGAAAAGCGTTCTTCGGCATTTTCGCTATTCCATGGATGCCTCTTCCTCGGGATAGCGATCGGACCTGCGATCGGAGGTTTCGCGATAGAGAAGACAGACGACATAGCTGTCGTGTTCTATGGCGTCGTGGTAGTCCACGTCATATTCATGTCATACATACTATTCGTCTTGCCTGAATCTCTATCGAAAGCAAAGATGAAACTAGCAGAGGAGAAATTTGCGGAGGAGATGAGAAAATCATCTGACTCGGCTAGTTGGCTAAGTAACTTTAGGGTCTTAAATGTCTTTGAGCCACTCAATGTATTGTGGCCGACGGAAGGGGGCAATCTGACGAAGCTGCGGACAAACATGATCATGCTTGCGGCAATCGATTTTATTATGTTTGGCGTGGGGTTTGGGTCTATAACGGTCATCCTTTTATACTCGAAGGTTCGTCTGTCATTGTACGGCAAGCTTGCGGAGTTTTGCTAACAATTTCGAAAAGATCGAGTTTCACTGGACAACTAAATTCGCTTCGTACTACACCAGCTTTGTCAATGCCTCAAGAGTGGTTGGTCTATTTGTAATTCTTCCGTTACTTACTAGGTTTTTCCGCAAAAAACCACAGCCGGGAGCTCCAGTCGGCGGCTGCGATCATCTAGACACCTTGATAATTCGAGGCGCCTTAACAACAGAAGTTCTCGGAACATCTTTCTTCTTCATCGCTCGAGACACACCACTCTTCATGGCTGGTGGTCTTATAGCTTCACTTGGAGGCTTAGGTTCTCCAACTATTCAGAGTTCTTTGACGAAACATTCGCCATCTGATAAAACAGGTCAGCTTTTGGGAGTTATTGCATTGTTGCATTCATTAGCGAGAGTGATTGGCCCCACGGCATTTAATGGGATTTATTCAGAGACAGCAAAGACGTATCCGCAAGCGGTGTTTATAGTACTTGTTGCATTGTTTATGGTTGCTTGGTTGGGTGCGTGGTTCATAACACCGTATGTCGCGGTTGATGGAGTGGGAGATGAGGCCGTGGAGAGGTTGTTTTCTGAGGAGAGAGGGGAGTTGGATGAGAGTGAGCCGCTTGTGGGGAGGAATTAGAGTAAGTAATACTGGAGATGTGTATAATAGTTGATTTATACATGGCCTGGAGGCTTTAATTACATATGAGTACCGACGGTATAGTGCACTGGCATTATGCAGTAGAGCGTATATCATTTGCGGAGGCTCGAGAGTGGAGCTAATAAAGACAATACAATAATATACTTTTGATATATCGCCCTTCGCAAATAAAATCGCTTGACAATATTAGCAAGGGACCATCGATTATGAAATCGAATTTGATCGTGGTACAGGAGTGGGAGGGGTTGCGGACACTATTCATTGGTCAAGTTAATAGACCTCATGGTTGGAAATCTCAACTGCCGACTTGCCGTGCTACCTAATCGGCCGAATAGACGCCTAGACCGTGTCGAGTTTCCTTGATGATACAGCTCCCCAAAGAGCCATGAAACCCGTGATGTTTCCACCAGCCCACGGAACCAAGTGCCACAGTTGAAACGCCAAACCGCTATCGGTTATCTTGGCCATATGGCGCATGTTAACCACCGCCTCTCCCACAGCCTCTTTTCTAGTGCGGCCGCGCAGGCTTGCAGACACTTGGCGATGTCTCTCCTGCGACTATAGACGCACATAGCCTCTAGCTCCGTCGACACTAGAGTAAAAATTTTCGATTTTTCGGCACTGGGTAGAACAATTTTTTGAGAGAATTACCACCTGTCAGCGCTGAGGTGCTGAAACTTGTTGAAACTCGGGCTCTGGGCGGGACGACCAAGCTCTGCTTACCGAGAGGTCTACCCTTGAAACCGTCCCTGCCTGAAAAGCTTGCCCTGTGAAACGGGACAAACCTCAATTATACAATGTCGCCCTGTACAAACAACAGGTCCCAATTGTTTGTAGCTAAGCTTCCATTGGCCGGTGGAGCTTGTCTCCTTGGCCGCCTGTATCACAGCTGCCAGGTACCACGAGGGTTCCTATCAAACATTTGACAGATGCATGTCCTCGCCTATTCGTAGGGCCTTGCGGATTCATGTCCACGATCCAGAATGTTAGCGCAAGGGGCCGCCGAGCGGGTATCAAATAATTTCAAGTGCAAGCGATCCTAGAGTTATCGGAATTTCGAAAAGGGGATACCGAAATCCTGGTTTGTGAAGTGGCAGGGTAATATTTGGCGAAAAAGGCATGGCAAAGGTTAACTAACGTTAGTATATGCATCTTCCAATGCGATTCTAACGCTATATAAACCATAGAGTTCCCGCCCATTTCATCTCGTCTTCTCTCCCCACGATCAGGTCAATCGGTCCCCCGCAATACAAACTTTTTTCTTCAAAGTTTACTTTCTTTTCTAACCTCTGCGAGGTTTTACTTTCTTTTACTTTCCCCACATTCCTTTTTACTAAAAGTAACATCCAATTGCCTACCGGACTGGATCCTTTCCTTCTTCGTTCATTCGGGTTTTTTTGAACAATATCTTCAATTCATTCTCTCTTGAAATATTTACGCCTCATTGTCTTTTGATAAGATAATCTCAAAGTTATATATCAAAAATGCATTCCAAGTCGCTTTATCTCCTTGCCCTTACCACCGGCGCCACCCTTACATCCGCCTTCCCCCAGCGCTTCCCACTTCTCCGCCGTGTAGTCGATGAATTAAACGAGGAAGCCACCCGGGAAGCTCATCAGCGAGACGATACCGCTACCCGTGCATTCTCCAGTGTTACAATTAACACCGCTGGAGGAAAGTGCTTGTTCGTCGACCCTCTGTCTGGTGACTTTAGGGCCAATCTTCTACCTGTTCAAATTAAAGATTGTGATGGAAGCGATGGTCAGAAATGGGATATCATCACTGCTGGAAAGCACAATGATCAGGCTGGAACAATGTTGGTTGTTAGTGCTTTGGTAAGTCAATTTCAATATTTAACAGAAGTTCCCTTTCAAACAGTATACTAATATATCCCTTCAGACACAAGGCTGCCTTAACTACGATCCTCGCCGACAGCCAGGAGACCAAGTCAACATCTTCTCCTGCGGTGGCCGCGCAGCTGGCGAAGGCACAGTTACCAACTCCCAATTGTTCTCCTTCACTGAAGTTACCGCTGGCCCACTTTCCCTACAGCCTTTGAACGAAGCTGGCACCTGCATCACATCTTCCAGCGCCCGTCTTGACAAAATTGCCTGCGACGACGCCGATCAAAACCAAATCTTCACTTTCGGCGACGGTGCAGCCGGTGGCAATGAACCAGAAGATCCAGTTGAAGATCCAGCGCCAGAACCGGCGCCAACTTCAACTGCTCCCCAAAACAGCATCCCAACCTTCGCCCCCTTCCCCACCGACGGTTTCCAAACAATCCCAGCGCCAACTATCACTGGTACCAGTCCTGGCGGTGTAGGCGGTGGAGCCCCTGCTCCTACTGAGGAGCCAACTCCAACAGATGATGGCGAGACTGAGCCAGAGCCGACTGAGACTGAAGCCCCAACTGAGACTGAAGCGCCTACTACAACCGAGCCTCCAACTGAGACTGAGACCCCATCGCCTACTACCGGTGACGATGAGGTTGTGGAGCCTACTCCTACTGACGGTGCCGGAAATGGTGGCAACGGCGGCAGCGTTGGCGGTGGAAACGGTGGAAACGGTAACGGCAATGGTAACGGCCGTGGACGTGGACGTGGTGGCCGCGGAAACGGACGAGGGAACAACCGTGGAAACGGACGTCAAAACGGACGCACTCGCGGAGCCGGCAAACCTGGCCGTGCTGCCAATGGACGTACCGGAAGACAGGCTGCAAAGGAGTGCAAGGACAAGAAGGCCGCTGCTAGGTCGTAAATCATTCATATCAAACGAATTTTTTTAAGAGTTGAAAATTTTTGTTAATAGTGAGAGTGTATGAATAGGAGGCTTTTGTACTATTATCTTTTTTATTTCTTCTTTCTTGGGGACTTGATACCTTTTTTGAACTTTAACTGGTTCGTTGGGGAGTGGGATATATATTTCTCTTTTTCTTCTGTAAATATGATTAATGCCTATCGTAGTTAATTGAATACCATGGGTTCTTTACACAATATCGAATTGGTGCCGAAACCTTTAGTTAGTGAAATATGAATGCACGCCTTGGTGGAATATAGATTCCTATGATTCAAGGTATATCTCGAGATCTCGTCGTCTTTGAAATGTCCAGGTCCGTGCCCAAGTTGGTGCTATGGTTGGAGGAGCAGATCTTCCCTGATTGGGAAGTGGATGAATTGGGCAAAGAGCAGCAATATCCAACACAGCCTTTTGTGTTGAGCGAAGTCGAAGTGTCGACGCCTCAGCTTAGCAGCAGCTACAAATCCCTTTTAGCTGAGCAAGGGAGTTGTGACGTATAAAAGGGAACGCGTACTCTGCTTCAAGACGCTCCTTCACCTCTCATCTTCACCTAACGTCCCTTCCACAACCTGGACGTGCAACATCGCGATACTACCACGGACCTCGACTAACCATCACCGATATCGATATCTACACGTCTCATATCATAACGAGCTGTTCCTAACGCTTAACGATAGCCCTCACGCTACCACTGCTAGGTAGCTGTATGTGGCTGGAGTTAACATGGGTAGCTACCAGAATACTCCCATGGTTTCCGAACCTAACTTCACCATTGACCTTCGCATTCCAACTCTGCATGGTGCGGGTTTTGCAAAGGGAAGCTTTGCCGCCGCATTACTGAACCATATCGGAGGCCCTGTCACCATTTGGGATCATGAGAGTGTCAAAGATAGGTTCATCTATATCCTTTGGTACCCTATTTTCGGGCAGGGAAGGCTCTATGAATATCGCAACATAACGTCCATCACCAGTTATCTCTCGAAGAAAGTCCAGACCTTCTGGTTGGCACCGTCGACTCCCTATGGGATTAGTATGGAAGAAACGGCTCGCACTCTTAAAAGATTTTTGGGTATGGGAATGTTTCACCCTGATGAGAAGGTTGCCAAATCTGTCTTTCCGGATCTTGACCGAAGTATCTGGGACGACCATCCGATGATCGAGAGCGGCCTATTTAACTACGAAATGACTGCCGTTGGTAAATCTAGCAAGTCTAAACATGCAAGCCGATCAGGTGGGCGTGCCGGTACCGTAAAGGTGTATGCGAGGGATTCACGCCCGATCCGAGGTTGTGTCCCACGTCCTTGTGGACCACCAGTTTTTGGCGATTCAGATCTCCTACCGGTCCCTGCGTCCTCCCCGTCCAAAATCCAAGACCAAAACCTAGCTTCTGGGAATAAGCGAAAGGGTATTTCACCTCTGCGACTATTCGGTGAAAATTGGGACGGGGAGGATGATACGAACGATGCCGACCATCTCCAAAAGAAGCAAAAGCAAAGGGAAGGGACCTCAGACTACCAGCACTTCGTCGACAAAAACCTCGGCCCTCTCAGCCTCCCCATCCATACGCTCTACGAAATATTCTCGGAAGCTCAAGCTATCCTTGAAAACGCCTGTTGGGAATTCTTCCGAAATACTATGCCACGCTATGCATCCGATCCCTTATACGCTCGCCCTGAGAATTTCGAGCTTTTGAAGTGGTTTGAGATGCTTGAAAATGAGAGGGGCCGACGTACCATCAAAGACAATCAGGTTAACAAGGCGGTCTTGCTCGACGGTGAACCGATCGGGCTATTGATTCAGATGTTGGAAAGGGTCAGAGAGATCGCTGTTCGCCGCGAGAGTTGCTCAGTTCCCGATATGAGAATGCATCTCGTCCGAGCAAAGCGCTTTACGAGGTACCTCATGATCGAGAGCGACGCCAAGAAGATTGGACTTTTGCAAACCGCAGTCGAAAGGATCGTCACCGATGCAGAGAGTATGAGATTGGAATACGCGAAAGGTCTGAAACCACATATCGAAAAAATTGAATTGGAGATGCAGAAGGCCAAAAAAAATGAGGAAGCAAGAGGGTATGAGCTGAAAGAGGAGGAAGCTCACTTGTTCTCGCTGAAGGAGAGGGTTGTTACGGTGGAAAATCGAGTTAAGAAGTTGAAGGAAAAGATCGGAGGAGAGACTGAGAAGAGGAATAAAGAGTTGGAGAATAAACTCAAATTCATCCAAGATAAAGACAAAATGTTTGTCGCTGGGCTGGACTGGGACTTGAGCGCGATGTTGGAGGAATTGAGTACTGGAGGGATGCCTGATGCTGGTCAGATGCCCGGCCTTCAGATTGGAGGCCCAATTATCGGAGCCGCAGTCGATATGGACGTTGGTGCCGGAAATGCGGTAGGTGCGATGGGTGGTCACCCCCAGAGCAATTGGATGTACGGTGAACTCTTGGGGTCTGGGAACCAAGTTCCTCGCGAGGGGACTTCGTATACTCATTTTAGTAGGTTTCCTAATAGTGGGATGAAGGGAGCTGAAGGTACCCCGGGTACTGGTTCAAACATGCAAACTTTCCAACAGAATTCCATGATTGATCCAGGTACGGGAGGGCTTCAGTCCGCTGCTTCTCTTAACCAAGGGATGGATACTGAAATGGCGCATACCCGGCCTCTGTCTGACTGCCTGTTTACCCCCGCTTCCACACATTTGAACACCCATCAAACTAAGGGTGATCCCCCAATCAAGCAGGAAGAGAGTTCAACTAGATAAGTCAGTTCTTAACTTGCTAATGGACTTTACTATCACTGTTACTACTATTTTCTTTACTAGGGTTGCTTTCTTTCTAGATTTCGATTATGGGCAAGAACATGTATGTTACCGCTGAAGCTTAGCTGAGTCTGAGAGAAGCCTTTTGGCTTCACAACGTCCCAGCACTTTAGAGCGAGACGCAGATACAGACAAATACAATCCGCACTTCCCCCTCTACGAGGACAAACTTTTTTTTTTTATAAAATGAACAAGTATCGTGAACCTAACTTCCTTCCTTCCTTCTTTCACCTCCATCTCCATCTCCATCTCCACCGTCAATTCATCAACCGGATAGCTAGCTACTCATCGTGCCATCCAAGCCGTCCCTCAAGCCGTCTCTCCGAACCGTATCATTGGATCCCGTCATCAAAATGTCCAACAAGGAGAACACCGCTGCCAGCCCCCAAGCCACGGGCAAGGAAGACCCCCTCGACACCCTTGCCAAAGCTATTGAGACTACTTTGGTAGTCACATATGCCAAACCTTTACCTGTCAAACCTCCAAAGAGATACCCAATCCTCAATATGCCCAAGGAGATCCAGACCGAAATTTTGTCCTATCTTGGATTCAAAGATCAAATCTCCGCCTCAGACACATTTCCTCTTTGGAGGGATATACTTGAGGCTAAACTCTTCCAAGAGAACCGATACCTCTCAGCTGAAGATGGTTGTGAGCCCGAGAATATCGGGATACATCGTCTCATACGCCCTGGACCTGGATACTTCCTAAGAGCCGAAGTCGATAACGGGGAAATCCAGGAACTCGCTATCATCTGCGAAGATACCGAATCCGGAGAAGAAGATCTGGAGTCATTCGACGCCTGGTACAATCCTCTCCCTTTCTCAGACGAGTGCCTCTTTTCCAAAAAGCTCGCCCGGGGAATGTATACACTCGAGACCACCAAGAAAAACGTGGCCATTGAGATCAATGGCGTTTCTTGGGTCACCGACAGATACCTGGAGTCTGTCCCTCTCAACGATATGACGCTTCTGTTCATGCGCGCCGATTGCCAGGACGCTCATATACTCCTGTGTTTCCCAATCCTCACGAAGGCGAAACCTCAAATTACTGTTGAGGAATTTTTGATTGAAACCGTCAAGAACCTGCATGAAGTGATGCTAAGACAAGTCTACCGATCTCTCCAGATCTCTCCAGAGACTCATTACACACTTGAGTATTTCGCGGACTGGAAAATGGTGAACAAGTGGGCACACGACATAAATACTGTCGAAGCAGCCTACTTCAACGGACTCGGCTTCAAGATTATCCTGTGGGGGATGTCCGACGAGGAAATGGGAGAGGCTTTAGAGGCCTGGGAGCCATCCATTTATTTTCTGGGACGCCATCGTTTATAAGGAAAGAGGGTATTCTGGTGCTAAGGTTCTTGCTACTTGCTACTGGCCTTACTAGAGTCTTCTTTTTTTGGTTGGAACGATTCGGACAGGATTAACAAACTCTCTACTTTGTATTATTACGCACACTGCCTGGTGAGGTTTTTTTTTTCCCTTTACGCATGTATTTCCATCAAGCTAGCTTTTACTGGAGTCTGGTTTTTTGGGATTTGGATGGGATAACTCTCTACTTTGTATTATTACACACGCACACGCTCTGGAGGATTCTACACATGTACATTACGATCAGCTTTTTGTCGAGTTGGGTTTCTTTTTCTTGATACTTGGAACCTGTATTCTAGTCGACAGAAAGTTGGCGGTGTTCAATGGAAAGGCTATTGCTGGCTTGGAAGCCAAACATATCTCTCCTTAGTTTAGATATCAAGATTGATAAACTGATGTGAAGTAATACAGCACCTATCCCCGTGGGCCCCGGTCGAAGTCTTTAGCCAAGCTAGGCCGAGTTGAAGCTTTCCAAAATGCAACAGAGTAGATGACGTTGGATATATATCGTCCATCCCCGTCTACACGTAGCTACGCTAGCCCGTATACAAACCTCGTTACCACGTAAGTGCACGCTCTAGAGGAATCGAATACCCGGGCGAAACCCTAAGGTTTACCTATAGGTTAGTGCGAGTATAGGGGGCCATCGATTGAGCCTCCAACCTGGCCAACGTGACAACAGTATTCGGGGTTCTAAGCTCAGACTCCTCGCAAGACTTGATCCGCATACCCAAGATGGAAGATCAAGGCAGGATAACCTCCAAGAAAAACCCCCAACCCTTCAAAATGTCACATTCTCGCCCTCCCAAACGAAATACAAGCCCAAATCCTCTCCTCTCTCTCCATAAACGACCAACTCAACGCCTGCAAAGTTTGCCCGCACTGGCAGCGTCTCCTACTCGACGTCAAAGAGGTCTCAAAATCACGATATCCCATCGATTTATATTCATACCCCGAAAACATAGGCCTGCACGCTCTCCTAACCTGTGGAGAATACACCCTCAAACTCCTAGTTAAAGACGGTGCTTTGATACGGATCTATCACTCTCTCAACATAACACCGATTCCAGATTCAGAAACGTCAGCTGAATTCATCTGGTTGTTCACCAAAGAACGGGAACGAGGTTTACGTAAAGGATACTTTGATATCACCGACTCACCGTTTTTAGAAGAGTGTGCCGGTACACCGTTTGAATTGTCTTCATATAATCTTAAACCTACATCGGACGATGAAAGGGTTTTATATGCTCTAATGGAGGGTGTGGGGATGAGTGGGGTGAATTACAAAATCGGGTTTTTGATATTTGTTCCCAAGGATATTGATAATGGTATTGTGGAAGTTGTAGATACGGATGAGCAAGTAAATCTCTTTACTGGAACGGACTTGGTGAGGGAAGCGCTGGACCAAATTCTGGAGAAGGCGAAGGAGGCAGTTGAGGATGAAGAAGTGGATTTGGAGGAGTGTGGAGGGATGTATTTAGTTGAAGTGGTGTACCCAGTTTTGAATAAGGCGTATTAGCTTTGGGAGAGAAAGTCTGAGGTAACTAGAGTCGAGTCGAGTGTTTTATAGGTCATAATGCAGGGCGTCTGGTTTCGGGGCTGTTAGGCGATCCCCCCGGACGGTAGTAGACACCGATACTCTTACGTATATCCCTTGACATTATAATTAGCAATATATACACTGGATTAAGGGTACGAGACTGCTCATATATCATGACTACATGCAGATATCCGCCTACAACTTGAGTATAGTACTATACACGGAACCCGTCGAAGACACATGCACAGTCGGTAGGACTAACCCGTATACACCCCTCTGCCGAATAATATACAGCCCTAACTAACGTCTGAATAAGCTTGGTTCCCTGAGGCTCTGCTCAAGTACTTAAGTGGCAACGGTCTAAAATGGATACGCCAAGCACACAGCCCATAGGGTTCGATCCTCTTAATTCTAATCCTCCTGGAAGAACCCTGCACATACTAGCCCTCCCGGATTTCATCCAAGTTCAAATCCTAAGCTACCTCGAAATCTACGATCAAGTATTCGGAGCAATAAAAACCTGCAAACACTGGAAAAACCTACTATTGAACTCCCGAATGCTTCGAAATGGTCGATACCCAGGATATAAATTCCCCATCGACGACAGGATATTAACCACCCACGCACTTTTCAACATTGCAATTGGCGCATACTTTAAAGTCAAAGTCGAGGATGGCGAGATAAAACGGTACTTCTATGACGATGCGGGACGCAGCACTGTCGATACTAGGCTTAGTATACCAACATACATGGCATACGAGCAGCCATGGCCTGTCGGGCTGGATAACGATACATATCTTCAGATGCCGATTCAACCTTGGGATATCTCAGACTGTCCGTTTCTTGACGAGCTTGCGCTGTCATACACACCAACCGGGTATGAACAACGGAGGAGGGAGCAACTAAGGGGCCCTGAAGCGCTCGAGACCGAAGATAACAAGAAAAGCAACGATGATGACCAATATAATTCGGATTCGGATTCGGATTACGAAGAGAGTGACAACGGAAGTTATACGGAAGAATCTTCCAACGCCTCTAATAGAAGCGAGGAGAGTAACGAGGACGCCAGGCGAAAAGAAGCAGTCGAGTACGAAAGAGAAGAACGACTCCAAAGAATTGACGGGTACCAAATACAGATTCTCGCGAATTTTACATACTCACCCGGGACGTGGACGTTCGAGTTTCATAATTACGCCATCATTGGGAAGACAATCAGAGAGGTGATGGAGATGGCCAAGAATTTGGTTCAAAGGGATGTAGATGAAGATCCTCCGCATGATGAAATCGCGAAGATCGAAGATCGCAACCACTATGAATTGGAAGTGAGACTTCTTACTTGGAGCGATCCTCTCAATCATGGGTGTTATAGGTTCTTGCCTTCTCTTTGCACCCGGAGGAATAACTACGGTGATCATTGTAGGCTCTGCCTTTGTAAGAATAAATAAGGAAAAGGCGCAGTGTATTATGCTATGAGAGGCTAGTGGTAGGGCACTGGTGAGCGTCAGCATGGATAACTCGATTCCAGGATATCATGGGGCCCGAATAAAATACATATTCCTGGTTTTCAAACCCCCGAATTCTAAACAAGAATAACATGTGGTCTAACTACTTAAGTAGCTAGTAGTCTCGAATCCCACTAGAGAAATACAATGGGATCACTGTCATCTAGGAGGCTACTAGGGGTTTCTAGGCAACCACGAACAAGAGGTCAATTTCAGGTGGTCTAATGAAATCTTGAGGGGTGACTGTTTCCATTCTCTTCCTGTAGATTTAGGAATCGAGGAGATAGGTAATATAATATGGGTGTGAACTGTACGAAGTTCTGCTGTGAATCGTTTGCTTTAACGACAATGCAACAAAGGAACGTGTTGCGCACGCGTGAATAACATGGACTTCAGTTTCCAAAAGTAAACCAGCTCACCTCCAGTCGGTCTAATAGATCTATCTTTCTGTATCCACGAATGGCTAATTATAATTAATTCTACGAATCTTCTATTTTCCCCTTTTCTGTTTCCTTTTTTTGTTCTCGATATGAATTTCGGGAGGCTCAAACGTCCCACGACAACCCAGACATTTCCACCGCACGCGCGTTCCTGTCAGATACTGGCGTCTTCTTTCACCCTGAGGTCTTTGTCAAGCTATATAAGAAGATATACCTCCTAAACCCATCTATTGAATACACCTTCGGAATCCTAGTGCGGTCGTCCTATCTACTGCTAAACTTTCCAAAACCCCCAAGAACAGCAGAAACAAAAACCAATGGAAAAGATACTCTCCCTCCCCATGGAGCTCCAGCTCGAAATCCTCTCCTACCTCGATTTTGAATCTCAGATTGCAGCTTCTACAGTTTGCGAAAATTGGGCCACTCTCCTCCTCTCCAACCACAGTACTCAACTTGCCCGACGGTTTACGGAACCACATGGAGGAACTGGGTTGTGCGGCCTCCCGCTGCTGCTCGATAGCGGCCGGCGGAATTGGTACATCAAGACGGTCTGCGATTACGGAACAATATACACTTATCTATTCATCAAATCCAAAGGCCCGATCTGGTATATCGATGACAAAGGCCAAAAGTTGATTCCTAATCTTGCAACCGGAACAGATATATCAGACTGCCCGTTACTCGACGACCTCATCTTCCCTCCTCGAGAGTTGGCAATTCGACAGCCTCCTAGGACTACTATTTCAACTACAGGAACAGTAACGATAAACAAACCGGTAAAAAGAATGAAACGAACACCGTTATCTCCCTTTTTCATCCTTCGTAATCCATCGGATTCTACGGCTCTCGGGCAGAGCCATCTTCTTCAATGTCCTGGGATAATCGACTTTCGGGAGAAGGTTCTGAAATTCTCGGTTTATAAACGGGTTAGAGTGGGAGATTTTGCACAGGTTGGGGTGGATATGCTGTGGGAGTTGAATAGGAAAGGGTGCTTGAAGAAAAAGGATGATAGTTATCAGCTCTTTGTGATGATATAGGTTTTGGATATCATGTGTGCAGGGGACATTGTGCTGTGGAATTTTTGGGCTTTACGAGCTAGCGGAATGTGTGATAGCTAGATTCGATTCAATATTAGACAAGTTTTTTCGATGTCATAGCTATGGAAAGGATTGATCAGAATACAATGATATGAGCCTCAACCTCCAGAACGCACCGTAACCCATCGTCTTACGCACATTCGCCCGGGTAATAATACTGATCAAATCCCAATATCCCAAGACCGTAAGCCTAAGAATTGGTGTTGGCAAATCCCCAAGTCCCTCTGACTAAGCACTCCATATGTGGTGAATTCCCACTTCAACCCGTCTCTCACCGGCCACCGGATATCTCCATGTTCCGAATTCCGAATCCCGAGCTTACCAACGATCTGAGCACCCGCCATGGGAAACCACCCCCAGAGTTCACATAACGTTAAAAATCCCCATTGAGGGTAAATAAGGAAAATAAGAGAGAGCACAAACCTTGGAATCCCCGTTGATTCCGGGAAATACTGGTTTGGTAAGGGAAGAAAGGGAATACCCCGCTCCCGGAACAGAGCGGAAAGGGCATAGTCCACACCACCACCCTTCCCAAAAACAAAACCAGCGGTTTTTTTCCACCTTGACAAAAAAGTGATTCTTCTTTTTAAAATGGGTTTTAGATTTTATCGATTACAGGGTGGCTTGTATGTTTCGGGCCTGAGAGGTTTTGTGTAACAGGTGGACGACATGTCCAACTACCGTGTGCTGTTGTAACTTCGCGCTCTGTACCGTACCGTCTGTGTATGCAGGTGGCTGGGAGATTTTAATTTTTCAAGCTAATCTGGTACTCTAGTTACTCGTCTCAATGGCGTTAATTAGGAGTACTGGAGTTACGAAGAAATTTCAAAATAGCTATAGTTTTGGTGGTTTATAAAAAAAAAGGATACCATTCGCATGCTTCTAATCTTCTAAGTAGTATCTCTAGCTATAAATCTATAGACCCTGCATGTAGTGTATAGACCCTATAAAAAAGCAAGACCAGTCGGAAGGAATGAAAACCCCTATCGTAACACTGTTCGCATGTCCAGGTAAACGAAAAAGCAGCGGTGGTGTGTATCATAGAGAAACAAGAAAAAGGGACAATCACCAAGATATCGTCAAAACGGCAATGGCGCAGGACAGATGAAGCAAAAAAAAAGGCGCTGGCAGCAAAAAAAAGGGCATTGGCTGCGGAGAATTGTAAACAAAAAACGGAAACTGAATGCAATACATTGGGGGGGAACCCGTCTGGATATAAAAAAAACCAAAAGGATAATGAAATTCGTCGCCAATGCCCTGCATATCAATCAAAGTAACAAAAAAAGAGACAAAACTTGATCGTTCTCATTGATATACTTCATAAACGAGACCCAGGATGAAAGACACAAAAAAAATCGACTTTTCTGTTTCGCACCAGATAAAGGGGGGTATTTAACGCTCATCGCTACCGCAGCCGATTTTGCTTTCTGCGAGCTTCTGTGCGGCCATAAATTGGCTCTGCCCAGCCATTCCAGCGCTGAAAACATCTCTCAATGGTGTCCTATTGATCAAATCTCTTCTTCTCCTAGCTGCGGCGCTACCGTTGGCTGCACTTCCACTAGCCTCCGCATAGACGTCGTGAGGTAACTTCAAATCTCCGTTGAGGACTTCGACTTCGACGTTGACCTCATCAACCTCCTCTTCCTGTTCATCATCGCTCCTATTATCCTCCGCACCCATACCGGTAACGACTTTCACTGCCACTCTCATGATCAAATAGAACCACATGCATGTAAGTCCTTGCAGAGCCCACAGTAGAACCACGAAACCCATCAAAATGGCTTCAGTGAAACAAACCTTATGTTGTGGGTTGGTAAACATGCTTAATGCCGAGGGAGAGTCTGGGGTTAGGGGAACCTGGCTGGCCAGGCCGTCATCGAAGCAGCCGGGTGTGATGATCTTAGTCGCGTCGTTTTGGGCGGAAAGGATAACGCTGATGAAGAGGTAGTGACGAGTGTAGACCCA
The DNA here is from genome assembly GCA_036971655.1 of Arthrobotrys megalospora. Taxonomy (NCBI): domain Eukaryota; kingdom Fungi; phylum Ascomycota; class Orbiliomycetes; order Orbiliales; family Orbiliaceae; genus Arthrobotrys; species Arthrobotrys megalospora. Next base: position 1,924,417 of record JAVHJN010000003.1, on the reverse strand, counting down.
TGATGTGAGGAAGAGACCGAAGGCAACGTCACAGGTGGTTCGGAATTTTAGATATTTGAGGATTTTGGCGGCCTAGTAGGTTCCGGATTAGGGGGGGTTGCTTTCACTGAATAGGGGTTACGGAGGCAAACTTACTGGCAGCAAAATATCGCCAAAGTCAAAGAGGCAGAGAATAACGTGGCCGATCCGGGTCATATGGTAGACATAGCTGCAGTAAACCAAAGTGCAGGTAATAATGTGGTGCGCGAACATTTGGTAGTGGTCCTTTCGTCGTTCTTCGACGTGTAGAACGAAGATTTGATGGATCCAGGAGGCGGCTTGGACGAGATAGTACCATTTGAATGTACCATCGATCTCTCGGAGAGGCCAGCCGGACCATAGTTCAGGCCAGTTGAACCAATATTTTGTACCGACCAGCAATTTCTAGTTTAGAATCCATTAGTGATGTAATTTTTATGGGGATTTTTGGGCAGTCTGCAGACGTACAATTCCCACGCTGAATGAAATTGTGTAGTAGACCATGCTCCATAACTGTTCTGAAAACCTGACGCAGCCCTTTTTAGATATCCCCTGCGACCGGGCCCATGGTTTGGCAATGTAGTCTACTAAACACGCGCGTAACATGGTGAGAACAACGACCCAGAAGAGAACCAGATAGGCATCGTCGAAACCCTTGCCGTGCAGGCCGGTTTTGGGATTGTAGTAGCTGGGAGCCCAGAACTTCGCAGTCCATTTGTGAATGTTAGAGTCGGCGGGAGACGAAAAGTGGAGTGTTAGAAGGGTGGCGATGGGGATAGCAGATAGACCTGGAGTGGTTTTGCAGAGATATCAAGTCAGCATGTGATACCTCAAAGGGCCCGACAAACGGGCATATTTTGGCGGAAACGGCCGAAAAACATACTGATCTGGTGCTCCACGATGTATTGAGCAACGGAAGTCAGAGTTAACGGCTGTGAGACCGGTTCTGGTTGTGGAGTCTTCCGTCTGAGACCCCGTAGGCGTCTCGGGGCGCCGTTTTGAGGTTGCAGAGAAGCTCTGCTGGCTGAGCCATTGGCGGGCGATTTCCGAGCCATTGGCACGGTTCCGCTCTCGACAGCGGCCGTCGAAGATGCTGAACTCATTCTCTAGTGGTCGGTTCTTCGTGGTATCCTCCTATTTTCTGTTGATGGCTCTTTTTTCCCTGGGGTTCCCGAGCTGGAATTTTGTTGAGGCGGAGAGGTTCAGGATCCTTCGCTCACACTATTTTTGTGAGGAGAGGGGATTTATTGGCGAGCAGGATAAAAATGGCAGCCTCCAACTCTTTCTTTTTCTTCGACTTCCAACTAGCACAACTTCTTTCTTCAACTTCGTCTTCTTCAACTGTTAAACAAGTCGTTTCGAGCGGAGAAACAAAAGGGAGAGCTGCTACTGGCTGTCCGGTGTATTTAAAGAATGGAGACCACCTGGACGATATCAGAATAATCAGGGTCAAATCTCTTTTCTTGCAATTGGAAGCGATAGCGAGATGGGATGCAGTGCTGGCCGGGGAAAGGGGAGGGCCTCCTCACCAGATCAGGCAGTGTGCTATTGCTATTAATTGTGATAGCAAGGTGTTAATATCAGTGCCCGGCAGCCACAGGCCGAATTGACGCTCAACCGCTCAACCGGAGTCTCGAAGGAGGCTTCTCTTTGGGAAGGAATCTCGAAGGGATCAGATTAAACAGATCTGAGCTAGCTTCGGCCTCGTACTGCTAGCTTTAGTTTGCTCTGCCAGTACGAAGCAACAGGGTGGTCAAAGTTGGCCAGGACTGGACGTACAGCAAAACCCCGGTCCGGATTCCTTCGCGCCACGGTGCTAGCAAGCCGGTCTAGTTCTACCTCAACGACAAGGTTGATCCGATAGTGAGAAAGCGACACAGCATGGACAAGCGATTGAGGGAAGTCACAGGATGAACGACGACGACGGAGCAGTTGCAAGAGCGACCATGGGGTTTATCTTACGAGAAGCTAATCCAGCTCAATTGGCGATTACTCTTTTTCTCTCCTACGAGCTGAAGGATGACAAAAGGCTGGAATGCGATTTGTAGATTTCGATTGGGGGGAATGCGGGGAACCATAAGCTTAGCACAATTGCACCAGCTCACGCTATTCGATCGGTCCAGCTCGAAAAAGAGGAGAAGGCAAGAGGGAAAGAGAGAGAAGGGAAGGTGCATTTATCTGATTAGCATAGGAGCTGCCTGCAAGCATTCTGCACATCGGCGGCAAGGCCATGACAGCCGGCCGGCCGGCCAGCATCTCCAAGACCGATTGAAACACCAAAATGTATGTTGCGGTCTCATCGAATATGCAAGCCTTTGTCACATATGCGCCTTCGACGGTTCAAAGTCGGAGTTGAGGTGTGCCAGTCCTCTTTTTTTGCAATTCCGCTTCGGGCGCACAAGACCACGGTTCCAGAAAGTGACCAGGTCTGGTCTCCGAGAGCCCTGAGGAAAAGTGGGTCTTGGAACTGTTTCACGTTGGCACTCTGATTGGCTAGCGATAAAGCCGGTTAGTTGGCACAAGTCAAGCTCCTCTTAGCCTTTGAGAGAACCAATTCCGGTTGATCTGGTTGGTCAGGAGCTCTATCGATATCGGTTGCGAGAGTCTGGCTACTGGTGCGCAAGACAGGGCCTTCGGCCTTAAATTGAATAGAGCCTGTACATTTATTCATTGTTGGTTCAATTTTACAGGGTAAAATCCATTAGACACCATCGTGAAATAATGGTATCGACTCTAGAAATCTAGAATCTACAAAGGTATTATATAACATGCAAGAGCCTTCGAACGCCGAAAGTAGAACCTTTTGCGTGAACGCCGTGAAAAATGAACACCGCCACTCCATAGACAAGACTTTTGAATGACAACATGTTGAGAAAGGAGGAAAAGATCGCAATGAAAGGGAAATCCGTCAAGAAAATATCTGTTCGCGGCACGTGTCTACCGATGCTCCATCTACAGCCTCTGCGAGCCCTTCGAAGGATAAAAAAGGCTGCTGCTCCGGATACGAAACAAAAGGAGAAAAGTATGCCTTCAATCGCGTCCACTTAAGAGTACCACCCACTGGCGTTGATAGCCTCAACTTCCCTTGGCCTCGTCGGGATAACGGACTGCTCTAGTTGGAAAACTTCAATCAGCTCTCTCCAGATATGTTTTTCCATCGGCATCACGATCTGCTTCCGGACAATACCCTTCGCGTGGGCTTCTTCTGGAGTTGCTGGGTCCGTAGCTTCTAGATAGGGCAGCCCGTCATCTTCATCCTCTCGGATACCAACTCTCCCATCTCTGATCAAAAAAGCCAAATAGAACATATTTTCGATGGTTTGGCTATAGCTCTCCGGGTTAATGACGAAGTCGAAGTAGCCGATGACTCCCTCCCCAGTTCTTGTAAGGTAATCGATCAGGCAGTCGTGGACGTGGACGACGTTCTTTGTTGTACTGTTCTCGTTCTTCGCGATTTGCTTTTCGTCTAGATCGATGGGTCGAATATACTCCTCAGGACGGCGCCGGATTACCTTTTTCCGTTCCTTGACCAACCTCTGGCGCTTCTGAACCGCCATCGGTCCGTACATGAAATCCGATGTAGAAGCTGTTTTCATCGATGGTGTGGCGACCTCACGGCCGAGATATGCCCAATCATGTCCATCGGATGTATCGCCTGGTCTTGACTTGCTCATGAACTGTATGGTTTTTGCGATAAACTCGTCAATGTCGAGGCCTGTGTTTGTATTGCTGTTTCCGACTCTCTTGGCCTTTTCGGCGGCGATTTTCCCAATTTCAACTTGGACCTTGCCGTCAACCATGGCATCAGACGTCTGTTTGACATCGTTGAAGAGCTCATTGGCTTTTTCGATGTAATGCAAGAGGCCCGAGTTGCCTTGCTTCAGGAGCTTATCCCGATTGTCTAGTAGCGGAATTAAGAATTAGCGAATTTATCATCTTCAATGAATAGATAGGTTAGGTACATACCAGCCAGGTCCTGCTGGATGTTATTGTAGGCCCCTTTGACTCTACGTCGTTCCGCCATGGACTGATTGGGATCATAGTATTGGGTTGCAAGTGGTCTTTGGGACGAAGCCGGAGCTTGTGAGGCGGCTGGAAGCTGGGATTGACGAGGTGCCCGTTGGGTAGACCTGGAAGGCGCTGGAGTCTCGGAGACTCTTGATCGCTGTGTGGCTTGTGGTATGTCTTCCTCATCGTCATCTTCTTCTTCCTCTTCTTCCTCATCATCTACTTGCGGTTGCTGGGCGGTTGTGTCGCTCTCACTCATTTCCTGGTCGCTTTCTTCGGCTGCTGGTGTTTCGGGAACAATGGAAGGGGCTCTTGACGATGTCCTGGACGGAGCAGCCGATGTTGTTCGCCGTGTGTGTGGTGATTTGGATTTCGAAATTTTGCTAGTGTTCGACCTTTCGGTCAATGGTCTCGACGAAGCTGAGGCTTTTGGCTTCCTCGCAGCCATTGTTTCGTTTGCAACGGGATACGGAGCCGAATGGGCAGATCGAGCAATCGAACCCTTCTCTTTCTTAACAAGAGGGGAGGTATCACTACCACGTTGTCGTGAAGGAACTGGAGCGTTTTCTTTATCGGAGAAGGATCCGGAGCTAGGAGATGAATTGAAGGAAGGATCGTGAGATGATAATTGACCGTCGGGTGGATACGAAGGATGTAGTTTGCGGGAGGAGGCTTTGATGGTGTCTCGATAGGGGTCTGTGTAGAGGCTCTCCTCTTGGTCATCTTCGAAGGGGTCTTCGTAAGGCCGAGGGACAACCTTTCTCGCCATGATGACCGCACTGTTCAAAGAAGCTACCTGTGTGGCAGCTCGGCTCCCAACAAATTTCTGCTGCTTCTTTCTTCTACTGTTCCTTTGTACCTATCTACAACTGGGTACTAAATTGCCTCGAATGGGTATTTCTTTGTCTTCGATATAGCCAGTCGTGGATGTAAGCGGCGATGTTGATGTTGGTGAAGGATGGCCGAAAGAAACACTGTCGACGGCGGCGCAGCAGAAGCAAAACAAATCCTCCACTTACTCACCGCAACAGCTCGAAACAGCACTCGATTTCTCGAAAGGGGATTGAGAATGGGAAAACAATCCGATTCACAAGGAAGAAGAAAGGCTCTTCAGGCACTATCCAGTGCGAAATAATATGGGCAAAAGCGATAATGTCGATGTCGACGGCGACCAGTCTCTTTCCACAGAAATATTAAGGAGCGATGACAGCGATGACTCCAAACAAACCTCTCTGCTCCCCTCGTCTCTGCCCACCTTGTTGTTTTGCCTCATTGCCCGTCATCATAGCAAGTTTTAGCGTGTTCGTGTACGCGTTCCCTGTTCTCTCCTCTTATTGGCCCTTACCGAAGCGACACTAACACCGATTAGATTAGATTACTCGATGCCAGGCCTCCACGACTGACATGGCGGCTCGAAGTTGGAGACGAGCGGATTGCTGGACCTTTTTCACGGGGAAGTTTAGGGCTCAGTCTCCCAGCGGAAACCCGGAGGCGGGCTGACAACGACACCACAAACCGCAGTTGTGGGCTTCTGTATCACCTTCGGTCCCTTGTAGAGGCAAGGACGCTCCGAGATGGCGTCTGAGCAAACAGGGTCGCGGACTCTCTTCGAAGAATCCTTTGTCGAATGCGAAATATTTTGCCGGTTTTTAATTCATATATCCAGATCATTTAATCTTTCTCTTACCAGCAATGATGTTCGAGCGCTCCATGCAGTAGAACTGACTAAACAATACCTCCAATGGGCCAATCCACCCACGCCTCGCCATAAGGAAAAGGCTTGGATACCTGAAGCCCCAGCGCCTGACTTGGAAGAAACTCACGCCTATATTCTCCAATGGTCACAGAGATTCTTGGATTCGCGACTACAGGATCAAGTTAATCCTCTAACCGGGGAACCTGTACCTGGAGAAAGCATTATTCCACCCACCAAGTCTGAAATCACGAGAGTTGCGAGAGCGTTTTACCAGTTATTTCTTTGCCTTGTTTATTGCGGGTTTGATCTCGTTGACCCCAAGCACGAATACCAATACGATGATGACGGAATTTCAGATGAATGCAAGCTCGGGAATACGCTGATATATGTGATCGCCGAGACCCTCAATTACTTGGATCTTACTATTATCTATGAGTTGCTCCTAGATTTCATGGGCGACTTGACTCGGCCAGTCATTTCAAGGATCAAAAGTAGAACATTTTCGGATGGTATTTCGACCTCAAAACCTATGATCCTGCATGGCCTGGTTAAATGATACTTTAATAGCTGACTCTGACATATATAGTGCCTCCCTTCCGCAGGATTTCGCACGCGTTTAACGCAGAATGGTACATAATGGCAGCTCTTGGGCCCCAAGGATTGTGGAAATTTTTATTCGAATTCTCCTTGGAAGAGCAGAAGGCCATTTGTGCCACCAGTGTCGGGAATGGGTTTGTAAACCCTCGTTCCTTCATTAGAAGATGTTCAAATATGAACACAGGCGGTAGAACATACCCGCCGTTTATTCGAATCTGCCGGAATGAACTTGTTATTGGGGTGGGTGATCAAGGTTGGTGGAACTTTAGAAGTTCTCTCACTGATAGGAGAATGGTAGTCTGGGATGATTGGAGATTAAAAGAATGGGATTACCATCTTCCCATGATCAAGCTCCCACTGTATCTACCCGGCCAACCCCCCTTCCGTCGCTTTGACTGCGATCTATCAACACCAACAGTACCTTACGAGGAGGTTAGTTCCAGCTAGCAGCTCCATTTTTCTTTTCGTACCTACATGGCTTACTTAAGTTCAACAGCACTCGATGGAGACCTACTACCGTGAGATGTTGTTCCCGGAAATGTCAAAGCTGGAGTGGGGGGCTTCAGAAGTCGAAGCTTCAGCTTCTCAAAAGTCTATTCTAGACCTAGTCAGAGTTTCAGCTTCTTGTAAACCTTTTCTAGATCTAGTCGGTATTTCAACTCCGGACAAACCTCTTCTAGTCGGAGATGTTTTAGGGAGAGAAATTCCAGTCACTCCCTCGTCCAGCCAACCCGTTAGAACGCTTCTTCCACTTGAAGTTCAGGGGGTCATTCTCGAACTCGCCGAATACTCCCAATATGCAACCCTGCGAGCAGTTTGCAGATATTGGAAGGCGGAAACCTGGAGAATTTTGAAAAGTCGATATGAAGAACCATTTCGGCCGGATAAAGCTTCGCTTGATGGCGACCCGATAGCGGCTTCCCGAAGATTTACCCCAGCATCTCAATCAGATAGCCCATTCCTTATCCACTCTGCCCTCGTCGATTTTACCGGCTACGTCCGCGGAAGGATTGACTATTCCCACTACCCCTCGACACTCGATATTGGAAAGATTTACTCGGAGCCGGATCCAGACGATCCCTTAGTTCTGTTGAATACAGAACATCTAAGGGCAGCAGCCGATTACCCTATCATCATTCCAAATACCGAGAACCCTCAACCACTCACGTATTCAATATGTTATGGGTTTGGCTCACTCAGTCAATTTGACATGCACGGGGGTACTCGATGTTTAGGCGCCCAGGACGAGGCTCTCAAGCTTTCTAAAATAACAACTGTCAAAACGTTTCTAGGGGTGTTCTTCCAAACGTCTCAAAATAAACCTAGGTTAAGATCACTGCCACCAGATGGTCAGGCAGTTAAGCGGTTCTCAGCACAGGTGGTTAAGACAGCTAGGTTAGGGTTTCGAATCTCCCCGATCCCTGGATATGTTGAAATCAATTTGAAAGACCCATATCTCATTTACGACGATGAAGGCGTCTAGAGTTGAACCCATGATAATTCCATCCAATATTGCTAAATTACAGCAAGTGCTGCTCCGCTTTCATATGCGAGATCTATCAAACATGAATAAAGAAGGATCCGCTGAATCCACAAATAACATAGGCTGAATCCACTACACTATCAATCAAACGCTCCTTAGGCTCCAAGGACTGCCTGCAGCACTTCTTTTCCTATCTCATCGTCCACTTTCTGGTTGACCAAGAGAATAATCGTTATCAAAACCGCCACAATCCAATCCTCCCCGCCCAGAAGCTGCATTTCCAATGTCCCTAGCTTACTCATACTAAGACTTGACTTATGCGGATTGAATTCAGCTACTTCCACCCCACTTTCCACATCGATCAATTTAAACTCAAATTTCTCGCCGCCCTTTTTCCATCCATATTCTCTCCCATCATGAGGGCTCACAAACCCCATTTTAGTCCCAGTGCTTGAACTCTTCAGTTTCTGGAACTGTGCACCATTTTTAGGTTCTCCGATGCACATGCTCGGTTTTTTTGTCATCTCGGAATTCTTCCACCCGCCAAGGATTTTTCCATGCTTATCACCAGCATGAAGCTCCTGGTCGAGTCCGGATTTGGGTTTCCCGGTCCAGCCATCGTATTTTGGATATGTTACTATGTATTGTTGCTGGTTTGTATCAGGGTCTTTGGCGATGGTTGATGTTCCACTGGAGGAGTAGGAGAGGAAGAGTGACTTTGTGGCTGGTCTGTGGTGCTGCTGCGGGGGCGGTGCGTAAGAGTTGGACGGGGTGTACTGTGGGGGGTTATAGGCGGGCTGGTTATAATAATTTGAGGGAGCAGGTGGGTTGCTATTGGGGAATGGACTTTGGTTGTAGGCGGGGCCTTGGTAGCCGCCGTTTGCGTTTGGATAGCTGTAGGGTTGAAATGGAGGGTGGGCATTGAATTGTGGATTTTGGGGGTATTGTTGAGGCTGCTGTTGAGAAGAGGATGGTGGCCCTGATACTTTTTGTTCGAGTTTTGTGAGGAAAGAGGATAGCGACATTATCGTTTAAGAATCCGTTCTTGATAATGGAGCGTCGTAGTATTGAAGTTGAAAGTGACGATTGGTCCTGGTAGATATATCTTGATGCTATTGATATTCAAGTATTCGAGTAAGTTGGATAATAGTGGATACAGTTGGTCTCGTAAACCAGCCTCCACGAAGCATACAACAGATACAATTCAAAATCGATTCTTAAACGTCGGATTCAAGGTAATTATAGCTTAGTGATGCTATAAAACTGAGAGTATATGATCCGATTAAATGGGTATCAAGCATGCTTATATATTCACTTCAAGAAGCTTCTCTTGGTAATTACTTAAGCTTGGTCTTGGGCCTCACAAGTGGCTGTAGCTATAATATCAACTGCCGGGTTTTTTTCTAGATCCACTCTTTTGGGTTCTAAAGCGTCCAGAAAAGGGGTCTAAGAGTTCACATTTGGATCGGATTTCCGCCGGGTAAGCGTGTTTTCCGACGGTTAGGGCCGCATGATGTCAGGATATGCACTGCCACGGATAGAGGTCTTGGAATCGATGGACCCTTGCGGCTACAACATCGTTGTGGGGACGAGCTGTGCAAGGCAGATATCTGCTGATTGTATGGTAGTAGCTAAGGAACTCTTGGCTCGCGATTACGTATTACCGCAATAAAGCTAGTTTATAATGTTTACTAAGCTAATTAGATTGCAGATTTAGTTCTCTCGACCGATATCTCGATCTGTATATGGCCATGCAGCTGCAGCTGCAGTTGCAACCGTCGAGAAATTATCAAAACAAGTGGGCTATGGGAGGCATGCATTACAGACGCCCAATTAACCAGATCGATCTAAACGTTTTAAACTCTATCTAGCTAAATATACATCTGTAACACTAACCGCCATTTCTATCTTGATCGAGAGATCTAGAGGATTCATTCATAGGGAAATTTAAATGCGTACCTGTGTTCGGAATACCACAGGCAACGCAGCGAAGCAATTAATTGTGTAACATGACGTTAGCGACATTTGATGTTAGCGGGTGTCGCAATTGATGTTGGCAGTACCTATCGATATATATCTAGTCGATACTAGCGGATGTATAACGAGATCTCGGTAGAATAGAATCGATGGAGGTATAGTGGGTTTGTCACTAGAAGACACGATTATAAAAGATCTTGTCAAAGTCGACTAGTCATGAAGTTCTGTACATGTGACCTTTTGGCGCCGTTGTTTTTGGTCTCGACCCTCCCATCAACCAACGATATAACCAAAGGTTTCATATTTCGGCGGCGGACAATGTAACGATTGTGCCCAATTGGCCAAGTTTCCTATTCATTATCAAGCCCAGCGTGTTAACCGGTTCCAGAAAAAACCGTTCATCTAATCTGTATCGGCCCAACTTTCTGGCGTCCTAGCATATCCTTGAGCTCATCGAATAGCCTGTTCATGCCCCACACATTGTAGATACTCCTGATACTACAACATATGAGTACTGAATGGTTGCTTCATATTCGCGCCGGCGTCTAGGAGGATTTTGCCAACCATATGATATATATGATTCAGGAATAAATAGTAGGATATAATCCATTGCGAAGTATAATCATTCAGTTTAAACGTTTCATGCGGCCAAGTTTGCAATCAATCCCTAGGTACGAGACCAGTCAGTCCCAATAATCGCGTCTGTATACATTTTTGGAGTATACTTTTTGATTATATATCTATATTTCTTCTCTCATCCTCCTCTCATTGATATTTAGCTGGCTAGACGCCCCGAAGGCTATTTACAATCAGGAATCGAAACTATGCACTTATCTATAACGCAGGCTTTATATATCGTGGCTATCAGCATCGTCTTGCCCCAGCTCCCTGCAAGTGATGCACGGCCCTATGGCACTCTTGGTCCTGAATTAGAGACTTCTACGTCTAATCCTACTCCAGAAGGATCGTCACTCGGTTGTAATTCTACTACGCCTGAGGTATACGTACCGTCTGCATCGATTATTCACAGGCGGTACCCAACCTCTCCCGTATATATCACCTTGACATCTGAAATAGCATCCATACCGGCCGCTAATGCGCAAGGAACATCTGAAACCCTCGTTACCGTTACAGAAATATCGTCTACACAAACTATTAAGCCACAAGAAACCGATTTCGAAATCGAGCTCCAAAATATCGCAAAGAGAGTAGCACCTTATCCGCGACAAATTCCGGATAGCCCCACCCCCCCTGGAAGTAACGATGAGCTTGGGAAATTTGATTTCAATGACCAAACATGCATGGTGGGGCTGTACGAAACCGAATTTCGGGGAAATGGCGCCCGCTGGGAGGGTTTCCCACTTGGAGATGATTGGAATACAGACACTCGACTCCGAGAGCATGAAAACTGCTGGAACCTCGAAGCAATCAACCCTGGCCTTATAGGTCACCTGTCCTATAGTGCAATGACTGGCCACTGCGGCTGCAATTTCTACTTTGAGAATGATTGCACCGACAGTTCGTGGCTATACTCCGGACACGATGTATCTGGTTTCCTTCTTCCCCATACCGTAAACAAAGTCCGAAGCTTTCGCTGCCGTTACAACACCCACTTTTCGGATTTTGAATATTGCAGTATCAGTTTTGATAACGGGGGCAAAAAGAAAAATATATATAACGGCATAGACGGGTTTCCCAGTACAGGCTGGCCGTTTAACTACACACTCATTCATTCAAAAAGAGATTTCGAACGAGAGCCGTATGCATACTGTCGTCGGCTTTATTGGGAAGGCGATCAAGGGGCTCATGAAAGGTTTTTAATGAGAGTCGCCATCGTTAATGGGTGTTCCTGTATCTTTTATAACGATCGAGGGTGCCAGGATGAGTTATTTAGGTTTGGAGGATACGGAACAATGGAGAAGTTCACTGGTGCATTGGACCGGTGGTGGGAGCCTTTGAGCATGAGATGTTTTCTTCCGTACGGTTTAAATCATGGACCGCGGGGCGATGGGGGACCAGAACGAACTAATTGGGGAGAGTAGCTGGTAGAACGTTTTGTACGAACTTTCGAATTGGGTTGTAAGGAGGGGGGGGTAGGAAAGAAAAAATTAAAAGAAATCAATCTAGGTCATGGGATCCTTGGAGGGTACTAGACGTGCCTAAACCTCCACGGGCTCCATAACATTTCCTGTACATAGCCACCTGTATATACCCGTACCACCAACTACCATTTGCATTGACCAGACATGACGCTTATATAATGCATATAACGGAGGCGGTGTTCGGAACAGAATACAACATGCAACGCAATGAAGCAACATAGAACAACATTGGACGTTTCGCAATGCATTAATGCTGGCAATGGCCTGTTGGTTGGGTTTGGCTTACGAGATTCTTCGTAGGAGGAATGTAATGAACTAATATTTTATGTGCACGATCATATGGCCACGTATCTCATCAAACTTACGGCACCGCTCCGATATTAGCATGTTAGTCCATAAACTCGTTATCCTTGACCCTTTCTTGGCTAACGTTCTAATTAATTGTAAGTTTCACATTCGTTGCGCATGACTAGTTCACATTCTGTAGGAGCGTCTACGAAAATCTTTGGCAATTAAGGTGCCTACATGGTTTAGGGTTATGCATATGTATGGAAGCGCTTAAGCGTGGGCCGTTGCAACCATCAGCCTCGAGATCCCGGACAGGCCACGTCTAGCGTCTGCCGTCGATCTTAGTAACACTGTACTATCGGTATATACGGGTAGAGTATTATAAATACTCCCATCTCTCTCTCTCTCTGTTTCTTATCTAGATAGACCTTAGCGAATTCACTTCCAAACCCAAAACCAAAATGGTGTTCCCATCTAAGCAAATCTTGTGTTTAGTCACTATTAGTCTCTTGTCATGGTTTCCCGCGAGCAGTGCAAGGCCCCAAAACACCCCTAGTTCTGAATTGGGGACTTCCAAATCCACTATTACTGCTACGGAGTCATCCTTCAACCCCACAATTGCAACTACCTCGCAGCAGGTTCCTACCGTGCAAGCCCTTACTACAAGGGGCACATCTTCTGAAAGCCTCGCTGCCGTACCAGAAGTATCCTCCACGCAAACTCCTAAGCCATCGGAACCCAAATTCGAACCCGAAAAGGACACCGGTTTCATAGAGGAAAACAGGGGAGTCGTAGCCTTTAACAAGGGAGATGGCAAAACCCCAAACGAGCAGCCTCTCATGCCCTTTGGAACTACCAAAGGGATAGAGCTTGGGGAACACGAATTTAACGACAGGACATGTATGGTGGGGTTGTATGAGCACAATTTTCGCGGCGATGGCGCTAAGTGGGAGGGCTTTCCACTGGGAAATAATTGGGATGATGAAAATGATCCGTACCGTCAGCAGGAAAAGTGTTGGAATCTTGAGGAGGTCAATCCGGACCTCATAGGCCGTTTAGCATACAGCAGAATGACAGGTCACTGCGGTTGCAAATTCTATTCTGAAAATGACTGCGTTGAAAACTCGTGGTTGTATTCCGGGCACGATACGTCTGGGCCTCTGCTCGAGCATACAGTCAATAAAGTTCGGAGCTTCCGCTGTCGTCGCGATAATCATCTTCGGGATTTTGAGTTCTGCAGTATAGTGTTCACCAACGGAGGTACCTTAGATCACAAGAATAACATAGTGGATTATGGTGAGAATCGGTTCACGGAAGCTGTTGAACAGCTATATTTCCGCAAAGATTATTCTACGGATGTGCCTAACGGCTATTGGGGTTATTCAAATCCGGATGATACTTATAGTGTGGAGGTCGCAGGTTGCCGCCCTTTGGGAGAGGATACCCCAGGGTGGAAGAACGACGAGGGGAAGGATTTCCATACCAGGCGGCTCTTCGTTAGTGGATGCTCATGTATCTTCTACGAAAACGGGTTGTGTGACAAGGAGCTACTTAGAATGGGAGGATATGGATCAGAGAACAAGTATTCTGGTGGCGGTGAGAACTGGTGGCGGTTGACAGGCATGAGATGCTTTCTTCCATACGGTTTAAATTACGGAAAGCGAGTTGATGAGGGGGCAGAGCGTACTAACTGGGGGGAGTGAGAGTCTTTGATACAGATCTAGAGTGGAACTATAATTGATTTTGGGCTTGAATGTAGCTATTATGAGACTGCGTACCATGTTATTATCGTTCTTCTGCATTTTTCTTAAAAAAAAAAATAAATAATAAGGCTTGGTTTTGAATTTATGTATGCTGTACTTTGTTCTCGAGCGCGATGGCCATATGCATATACAATGAATTTTGTTCTTCTTAGTGCAATGAGGAGGTTTTACCAAATATCTAGTGTATTATAATCACGAAAGGCCCTCGAGACTAACAAATTTGTGTATGGCGGCTTGCTTTTAAGAAATACGTTATGAGAGGGTCGAAGCATGAGTTGGCAAGTATCAACTGATATATGATATGATGTTGCATTTTGGCTCGGAGAGGGCTGCACATAGGATAGAGCTACCATATTTGGCGTGGATCCTGAGCTCAAGTCGTAGAGTGAGCGAACTGGGACTTCAACGTTTATTCATCCTCTGCAAGTAGCTGTTGGGTCACGAAATCTATGGCATCCCTTCCAACAGAAATCTTAGTTGAGATACTCTCCCAGAAGGTCTTCACTGCCAGCGACCTGGCACGAATTTCCCTTGTTTGCTATGCATGGAACCAAATCGCACGGGGACTACCCCGCCACGTCGACTTTGCACTCGAGTCCAGGAACCTGACGCCATGGAGGCTCATCAGATGCCTTCTAATCAACCCGGAAATCGGAAAACCTATTACTTCTATAGAAGCTAACTCGAAAAACAAGCAGACCGGGGTCGACAGTATCCCAAAATGGGTCTGGACTGATGACGAAGCTGCAAAAATCCAACAAATTGGCGCGAAACACAAATTTCGCCCCCAAATGGTCTCCAGTATGCTCGAGGGGTGGAACAGTGAGCCTCTATTGGTGCTTTTACTGTACTATACGCCGTCCCTGCAGAGCCTTGAACTCGGTAGATTGTCCCAACCAGGGGAGTTTCTACCTAGAGACGAGCAAGGGTATATCCTAGATCGTTTCTGGTTCAACGTCTCTACTCGCGATCTTGTCGTATCCTCGCCCTCCATCGACAGAACAAACTGGTCCCCTGGGCTGTCAAACCTGAAAATTTTGTCTTGGACGATCCCAAAGGATGAAGCCAACGAAGACTCCGCGACCGACATTCCAGTAATGTGGTATGATGTTTGGCCCCTGCTTTTTGCGCCTAGTATTCGCAGTGTTTCTATAGGTTCCATGTCCACGAGTGGGTATTACTACCACATCCCTATGGGCGCGTCCGCAATATACACGGGGTTCTCTACTATCCGGAAACTCTCTATAACAACTTACGAATCTTCGTTCCAGATGATTCCAGTTGCGCACACGACTCGGCACCTTACAGAGCTCTACATCAGGGGCGGTGCCTCTCTGGGTGAAGAGGATGTAGAAAGCGAAAATCTGAAAATGAGTACAAATTTTGTGGATTCTCGAATTGCGGGAATAGCAGAGCGAAACAACAGACACCCTGACCTTGTAATGAATGTGGAACTACTGGTTTATGAGTTTCTGGAGTATAATAAGGGTAACTTGAAGGCTGAGAACGTGGATTGTAGATTTGTGGTCTATATATTGGGTATGGATTTAGTATGGGAACCGAAAACGGGTTTGGTCCAGGAGATTTCAACCGAATAGATAGATGGAAATCAAGAGAAGGGGCTACCGGTTTTTTATATTGATTAGGTAAACTTTAGACCTAACTGATGGAGCAAGGAACTAGACCATTGTCTTCATATTTGGTAATTCACAGGGCTAAGATATCATTGAATGGTCTTATACAAAGGTGTGCCTAGGCTCGGTCCTGGGAGGCAGGAAATGTTTATAGCCGCCTTGCACGTCATTCTAAAACTTCAGACCCCCAAATCCGGTATACGTAACTACTACACCAGCTACCTGAATAGCTAAGCCATCGCCCAAAGCTACCAAAACCATCCTTCACCATTCACTAACGCGTCTACAACTTCAACCTGGATCCAAAGACCACATTACCCAATGGCGCCAATTACCTCCCTCCCCATGGAGCTCCTTATCGAGATCCTGTCTCAAGACATCCTCACCAATGAAGACGTTGCCAGTGCATCCCTCGTCTGCCATCGCTTCAATGCCGCTGCACAGAGTTCGCCAGGTCGCCCTTACGATTTCAAGGTCGACACTCACAGCCATCACACTTGGAAACTGATCCGATGCCTGCTTTACAACCCAGACCTCGGAAACCGGTTCACATCTATTACTGTCAACTGGGCAGCTAGAGTTGCTCTCAACAATCTCAGCGGTGTTCGCGGGCGACCTCCAACCTGGACTTGGAACGAGTACGAAACCTCCAAAATCAAAGAAATCGGTCAAAAGAACGGTCAAGAATACGGAATTTTCAAGGAACTGGTCGATGAAATCCTTGCAGGAGAAGACTCCGAATCGTTGCTCCCCTTCTTGCTGTTCTTCACTCCAAAGTTGGAGAGGTTAGACCTCGGAAGTGTAGTCGCGAATAGTCCACAACGCTGGTTTGTGAGAAACGGCTTGAAGTATTTCCCATGCATCTGTCGAGGACTATACCCAGAACAACTTTGGCTCGAGGTTTTTCTTTGTCGCTTGGTCGTTTCTGTCAAGTCCGTCTATCAAATCAACTGGCCACCGGGTTTGCGCAATCTGAAATTCTTTTCCACCTCGAATGCCAAACTTTCTGCCACTGATAAGCCCGAATCTCTCGGTATCCCTTTCTCCGAAATGTGGCCCTTTCTATGGCTACCCCGAATAGAAGACATACGATGCGAGGATCTGACAGACGAAGTTCTTTACTCCCTCACGCCCATGATGCGTTGTCTCAAGTCGCACACAGGATTCTCCCAGCTTCGACGATTGGATTTAAACAACTGCTTGATGCCAGTCGAAGAGCTGCTCGATCTCGCCCAGGCAACCAAATTCTTGGAACACCTTTCCTTGAACGGCGTTTTCGAGTCATTTTACGACATCCTGGACCTGGAATCACTAAAGCAGGATAAAGAACAAGCAGAAGGACGAGTCGAATCGATGAAAGGGCAGGGATTCAGAGACTTGCCGATCAACCTAGAGCTGACTTTATACGAGTTCTTGGAATGCAACAAGGAACATTTGAGTTTCGAAGGTATCACGACTAAGGTTTGGTATAGAGACCATGAGGGTACCACGATTCTACACTCGGGCTTTAACAAGATGCAGTGGAACCAAAAGGAAGGCCGTATTGAGCTGCTAGATAGGTTTCGGGGCCGACCTCCAGTGGTTTTGAGTCAATGGTCTACCCTAGATCCAATCTATGAATGAGTCAGCGAGGTTTTGACGGATCGGATTGGAAGGTTTGATTTTGTCAGGCTGAATAGACGTCGGTGGACATGGCTTATAATAGGCTACTACTTTACTGTTTACCGCAGGTTTCTCAATTTTCGATATTATTGTCTCTAACTACGACTTGACCAATAACTTCAATATGCGAAAATGAAATGAAATGACTCCCTCCTTCCCACTCCTAGCTACGAGAGACTCAGATTTACATATCCACAAGTAGTAAGCCTCGATGGATTGTCCCAATTAAAATTCGTGTTGATTTTGTTGCAAATTTCCACCTATATGAACGTGCTCGTGCCACTGACAGCTACTACCCTGGTTAGCTACTAGCTACCTCAGGCTTCGGAAGGGTTCATGCTATGCTTCAATACCTCGAAAAAAACGAGTCCTTCTAAGGATATCCGTACCATCTCAATTGAGCGTGACCCCTCAAGTTGGTTGTGATTAATTAAACCCATGCACTAGTACATACCATGTCATATACTCGAAAAGAATGCTGCAGAGTAATCCGGTATCACGATATCGATGAATGGTCATTCCACAAACCCGCAGATCCGTTCCACGATAGCAATTCTATACGCACGCAGTTTTTATGCCACGTGCACCAGTCGTCGCCAGTACGAATTCCTAGAAGCGAACACAACCTTTTATTGCTGGGAATATTACCGCCCAAGTCTACATTAGAAGATGTATTGAAGTAGTTATATACCAAATCGAAAGGATTATGCCAATATAGCTTCTCAAGCCGCCTACAAACAAGACCACAAATGCGAGATATATTGATTTCAAACGGATACTTTTAGTTGTTCGACTTTGCTTAAATGTTGCATTTTGAGTGTTGCCAACCGTATCCACAATATAGCTCCTCGCGTAGAGGCACCGACGCCATACAAAAGCTTTAGCTTAATCACCTAGCTAGCACAAGCCATTGTGGTTGGCGGTGGTCTCGTCTCGAGCCCAACCCTTTTTACTCCACAAAATTCCCCACCGTCGAACACCATTACTTCTTCAATCCGGCACGACTCCGCGCTTGCAGTTCATTTCCTTACCGGAGTAACTGCGGGGAGGAGAGAGAAGAAGATCCTAGCGGTATACAGCACATGTACACCCAATTGAATCATCATACGATCATTTGCAATTTCTATACAGCCTTTATCTGCGGAATGACATCGGCAGCTCGCCAGTCACTACTTCTTGTTTTTTTTTTATCGATAAGTTAAATTGTGGAGAATGGAGAGCTCCAGGGATGCCCCCGTGCCGAAGAACTTTGTAATATTCTAGCTATCACGAAGCTTCAAGGACTATCTCAACCGACTATCTCAACCTGGATTTCCTCTCTAAATTTAAGCTAGCTATAATCTTAGATTGATTGAAAAAGAAGAAACTAAACCCCGGATATCGATCACTTCCCAAACCGACGGCCACTCCCCGCTTTTCTCGCCGCCGTTGTAAACTTGTTGTCGAAGTCAATTGCCCCCAGCGTCCCTCCTCCTTCCACGATTCTTAAAACCCCTTCTTCTGCCCTCCCTAGCATCCCTCAGATCTTACAAATATACACCCAATCCTCTTAGTACTATAATATTCCCCCCAATCATACTATACACCCACTATTCCCACAATGTCAACACCGCAAGACCTCATAGTACCTCCCTCAACATCCGAGGCACCGCCCAGCGACGTCGCCGGCGCAGCAACCCGTATCGACCCTGACATCACATATCGACACCCTGCCCAAGTCCCCCAAGATGCTCCAGCGCAAGTGGCTCCCACGCACCACAAGCGCACCCTTCCAATCTTCAGTTTGGAAGGAAAGACCTGTGTGGTTACCGGTGGGGCTAGAGGGTATGTCTATATACATAAATCTTCCCTTCTATATATAATATCCATATCCATATGAAACCAGTAATAACTTTCATATGGTCTTTAAAAAAACAGATTGGGCTACGTAATGTCCCAAGCATTCATCGAATCCGGCGCCAACGTCGCCATAGTCGATCTAAACGGCGAAGAAGCCCAAAAATCCGCAAAATCCCTCGTCTCAGACTACACCTCCACAAACCCTTCCGCTCTACCCCCCAAAGTAACAGCCCACACCTGCGACGTCTCTGACCCCTTATCCGTCGCCTCCACATTCAAAAAAATCCTAGAAGTCCATTCAAGTATAGACGTGCTAGTAACCTCCGCAGGTTTTACAGAAAACTTTAAAGCGGAAGAATACCCCCACTCCAGGATGCAAAAGCTATGGGGTGTAAATGTAGATGGAACTTACATTTGCGCTGTTGAGGTTGCAAAGGAATGGATTAAGAATAAAAAACAGGGTGGGAGTATTATAATGGTGGGGAGTATGAGCGGTGTAGCGGTGAACGTTCCGCAACCGCAGGCGCCGTATAATGCTAGTAAGGCGGCGGTTAGGCAGTTGGCGGCGAGTTTTGCGATTGAATGGGCTCCGCATGGGATTAGAGTTAATTGTATTAGTCCCGGGTATATGATGACTGCGCTGACACAGAAGGTGAGGAATCTTTTTACTATTTCTGTCTTTAGTATGATATAGGAGGGATTGGCTAACATTGGAGAATTAGATTATCGATGAGCAGCCGGAGTTGTATAATAACTGGGTATCGAGGATTCCAGCTGGGAGAATGGGGAATCCGGTGGACCTGATGGGAGCGGTGGTATATCTGGCGAGTGATGCGAGTAGCTATACAACCGGTAAGCATCCCCCCAAAGTTTTTCCCAAACCGTAAAATAAAGCTAACAACTCGATTCACAGGTGCCGATATTAGAATTGACGGTGGGTATACCGTGATTTAAAATGGGGCATAGATGATTGTAGAGAGAAGTTGTCGAATTCTTGAGCGTCCAATGGGCAAAAAAAACGGCGATTGTACCAAATAGGTACACCACTCGCAGCATTAACGAGCATCCGTGATAATTCTATAATACATAATGCCCATGAAAAACTACCTTCCTTTTGCGTCTGTTAGCATTCCACTTAATCAATATCTCATGGATAAAAGCATACTCACTGGTATCTAACCGAAACCTGTAATACCATCCCTTGATATATTATAATTCCCATGTAATTAACAGGTAAAAAAACACACACAAAGACCTATTCCTTCTTCTCCCCATCGTCATCGCCGTTCGCCCCCGGCATCGGCGGTAATGCTGGTCTTCCACCGTATAATTGAGGAACACTTTCTTGGGTCGAATGGAGTTCTTGAGCAGTTCCGAGAGGCTATCCGATATACGTCGTCAAGTCATAGCCTTCAAACGGCGATATTGTTAATAAGTAGACTCACATTATTTCCCTATTGCAACGATACAAATTAGTACTCTATTCTACCATTATATTGTATACCAATGTATATATATAAAAGACATACCCTAAAGCGATATCTCATATCGATATTCCGTCTCCTATACCAAACCGGTTCAAAAACCGTCAGCGATTCAACCGGTCCCCATTGAATATTTCTGCCACATGAAATCAAAATCATGAGTAGTAATAAAACTCAACTTGCATTCACCGTAGGCGTGCAACAGCTGCTGGCATTGCGTGGGTAGTTGCTCCTTTAAGGGCATCCGGATACATTCCGCAGGCGAGTAACCCTGCTTTGCAATGCAATCGGATGCGCGAAGGCATTCGACTACGGCGAGACCTGGAAAGATATGACATATGTTAGCTATCTGGTAGTATTAAGTTAAGTTAAGTTATGGAGATGGCAGGACGTACGGAGTTCTTTGCAGGAGGACGGCATTGTTGGAGTCGACTCGCTTTGAATTTGAGACGTTGAACCGAAGAACCTCTCCATCCTGCAGCGATAATTGATTATATAGAGCTTCGAAGCAACACAAACATCAGACCACTTCACCTCCCTCCCTCCCACCCTCTCCTCCATCACCATCACCATCACCATTACTATCACCATCACCACTGCTATCACGGCCCAATTGGCCCTTCACTCCTCCTCCTCCACCACCATGCAGTCCCTCCAAACCACCGAAACCCTGGCCCTGCAAACCCTCTCCTCCCTCTCCCACCGTCTCTCCCGCATCGAACACGCCCTCGTCGGCACCCCCCTCCTCAACCCCCAGAACACCTCCACCCCCCTCTCCCTGCATGCCGCCAGAATCAACCACCGCGACCACTCCATCCGCGCCCGCCTCTCAGCCCTCGAAGCAGCCCTAACCCGTCTCGCAAACCATTCCAAACCCGTCCACGACCTCCTCTCCCTACACACCTTATACCCCGAAATCTTCATCGACATCCTCCCATCCACCCAACCCCCACCTCCAGGAGGTCTCACAATCGAAGAAAAAGCCAGCATAGTCCTCTCCTCAGCACCGCATATCCAAGGTGTTACATCACAATTAGTTTCATTAAGAGATATTGCGGTTCCCGATGTTGATACTTCTATCAAACTTATCGAATTACAACCTAGGATTGATAAGTTGGCGGTTATGCAGGAGGTGCAGGGGAAGGAGATGGCGGAGTTGAGGAGGAGGAGCTTGCATGTTTTGGAACGGTGGTATGAGGTTGGTGTGGAAGGTATTAACGAATGCTTTGCGGAGTGGGATGAGAGGGTTGGGAGGTGTGATAGGGTGGTTCGACGGAGGGCGGTAGAAACGACGGCGGATGGGAGTGGAGAGGAGGAAGCGGACGAAGCAGAGGGGTGAAGGGTGGAAGATATTGTTGGAGGAGGAAGATGAGGAACCATAAGGATACTACCAAGAGGTTCATCTTGGACGTCATATAGCAGACGATACGGAAAGACCGTATATCCGAAGCCTGGCTATTAGACCGGCCGCTGCTGTTGCTGTGTATGCAACTGCTACCAGACATCTCTACCATCTACGGGGGCACTCTGCTGGATTATATCCGGGAAAGGGCTACGATGCAGACACCGGCTTCCACTAGAAAGGTAGATACCCATCACCACTACGACATGTCCAAGAAAAAAACGAAGTCAAAATGGAGGTCATTAACATTTTGCATTATCAATCTTTTTCCTCATACCCGAAAAGGAATCCCAAAAATATGTATAATATACAATATAAAAAAGAAGGGAACGGAATTGCTCATAGGGTTAATACAACTGCAATCCGCCAAAAAAAGAGAAGAGAAAAGAGAAAGAGAAAATCAGAGGCAAAGCAAAAACTCCCTGCTAAAAAAAGCATCCATGGTTTTTAAAAAAGGTAGTAGTAGTAGGAGCAGAAATCAAAAGGAATGAAGAACCGAATCCGCAGTTCGCATGGTGTAGTAGTAGTGTAATGTAATCATGCCAATATGCATGCCAGAAAAAAGGACGGCTTAAAATGAAAGGAAAGCAGTATGAAAAAGTATAATCTCAATACGCCAACCTCACCATCTAACCCATGACCCCTCCAAATATAAACCCACCGTAGTACCATCTAAGCATCTAAAACCCCCCACACACCGTCTAACCAGCCGCACTGAAGAAAATATTCATCGTCAAACAGATCGCCATAACAACAAATCCATACCCCATCAAAGTCGCCGCACCCCTCCTCAACCACCGTCTAACCTTCACACTCTCCCTCTCAACTCCAGGTGGTAACAACATACCATCCTCATCGTCCTCATCACTCTCATCGTCACTTCCATCTCCCACATGATTAATTTTATTCGCCCCTGGTCCAGGTCGTGCAATTCGCCAATAGAATAATCCAGGAAGAATAAACGAAATCGAAGTCGAACCAGTAGAACCAACATATGCGAGCACTCGTTCCAGGCTATTCACCGTCATGGCGGTAGCGTATGTGCTGACAATCAAGATGGTTGTAATAATCGCGAATCGAAGGTCGGACATTGGATCATGTGCTGGAGATACAGTCCTTGCCGATACAGGGAGGGCGCCTCGGGAAGGTCGCCATTTGAGGATATTGTTGATTGATGCACGGCAAGGGTGGATTTGGAGGGGGTAGGAGAACATGACTAGAACAACGATGGCAGCGCGGCCGATTGTTGAGGCAATAGATTCTTTGTCTGTGATACACCATCAATTAGTACAGTGGTAAGGGAATGGTGAAAGAGCGGGGACATACACATGGCAATAATGTTCCCGCCAACAGCATCACCGAACGAAATATATCCGGTGATGGCGACGAGAACGTAAATGCTAGCTGCAATGCCGATAGAAGCAAATACCACTCCCGTGGTTTGCTTCTTCGAGTTGTTCTGGATCTCGTTTAAGATCGAGAACATCTGTAATTGCCCCAGTTCGGTTAGCTTCTATAGCTTATAGATGATAAAATGCTGTTGAAACTTACGTTCTGATGGCAGGTGTACGCAAACACCATGATCGGGAAACTCGAGAAGAACGCCACGGCGCCGGCCCAGTGGACGTAACGAATCTCCCCACGCTGATCAATAGTATCGCCTTTGAGGAAATGCGCTAGAACAATGATGACGAGATATCCAATGGAGACCAAGGCGATAAACGATGTGTACTTTAGTGAGTCCAGTCGGCGAAGGAAAGATATCGGAATCATGAAAAGCCTATAACCATCCACCGTCAGCGTGTACACCCCAGAAACACCACAAAGCGTTAAGGTGAGCCTTACATGAACCCCGTAATCCAGAAATGCCGGTCGATAAGATACGAAACCTCATCAGCACCGGCCCAGAGTCCAATCGCAACCTGCGGCATCAAGTCCCCGATGATGATTAAATAACTAATCGCCACGCCGAAACACTTGATAGCAATCGCAGCATCGAATACCACCGCCGCACCAGGGTATGTAAGCTGGCTTAATGTAAAGAAGCTAGCCGTCCCTCGATCCACGTATCGAGCGCATCGGGTTTGAAGGTATAGACCGAAACCTGCGGCAAGACCGGAAAAGACGATCGTGAAGATTCCGAGCAGCATTCCCATATTCGACATAGCAAGTGGCATAGCCAGGACGCCGGCGCCGACAACTATAACCATTTCGTTAGTGTCAACTCCTCCTAGAAGTAATAGCATCCTTAAACGTCGAACATACTGGTATTCAGCAAATTTATCACCGAACTCGCAAACGAAGCCTCTCCTTGATGCGGATTACTCGTCGATTTCCGCCGTCTAGCCGGTCTACCAAAATGTATACACAAAACGTCAGCCTTTTCGCCCTCTCCAATCATCATCAAAGCCTCGAGCAAGATGTGTAGCGAAATACCTCCGACTATTACTCCGACTCCCCAGCGTGCTGCTGATATTCGACGCCCGACTGACGGGTCTGGAACCAACATCGCTACTGCTACTCGGTATGGCGGCGTAGTCGGCGGATAACTGTGCCATCATGCCTGATATGTCGACCTAGAAAGGTCCGTTTTGCCTTCCGGGGGTGTTTTCTTTGTCGTCCGACACAAGACACGCACGCCGCACGGTGGTGAGTTTCGATGTCGCCCCTTCCAAGATAGTCGATGGTTTTCCGTGCCCTCTTTCAAGGACTATATGTTTTCCAACTCTTCTTTTTATTTCTTCCGTAGACGGTATAAGCTTCTGATCAAGGTGTTTCTCCTGAAATCCAAAGGGTCTCGGTTTAGGGTGTGAGTTGTTGTCGGTAAGCCGAGGGTTCAAGCTTTGTGCCAAACGACAAACGGGAACGAATAAAAAGGCTCCTGTTGTCGTTTTTCCTGCGCTGGTTTATTGTAGTATATGATAAAGGTGTCGTTTATTTATGCACCGAAATATACAAATGTCGTCCAAGATGCTAAGCTCTAATAAAAACGTGGAGGTAACAAAAACGAGTGTCGAGAAGGGATGAGGATGAGGATGAAGACGTGAGTGTGGAGAGGCGTGGTTGTGGAGTTATTAATATCCCCAAACCAGGTTTCCGTTGGAATTGGAATTGGAAACGGACTTTTTCAGGGGCCCGTCTTTTTTGTTCGTTCGAAGCCTTTTCTTTCCCAAGTTGACGGCCCCCCAAAACCGGTGTGCACAAGGAGCAAGGGGAGTTATGTAAGTTAGTACGATTCCAGAACCGTATTCGTAAGCTCCCTCCTCTCAGAGTAGTATCCCTTTGTCAAAGGTATTTCTCAGTTGTGCGTCGTGTGATATCGCGAATGATTGAACTCTATCTCCAAGAACTAAAACGGTCCGAATGGCCAGGTCCCAAGATCTCTTAACTTACTCCAGAAAAAGTGAAAAACGGGAAATCCTGTGCCATTTAAACATGTTTAAAAACCCCTTCAGGAACCAGCCGAAAAAAAGCATTAAGTAGAAAGGGAAAAAATACGGCGGGCATGCAGGTCTGTATGCTGCAACTCGTAAAACTCACACAGCACAGCCAGCCCGGAACTTTCTAGTTGTGCAATTGCAGGGGTCATAAGAGCTAATTAGCTAACACAGGTTTCGAATCGTTCTGATGTTAGTCTCGAACAGGGCTGCCGTTACCGTAGACGGCTAGATCCGTTTGTCATACCTGCAGATATATTTCAAAACGTCGCTTTTCTCAACGGCGGTTCCGTGGGAGGCGCTGTTCCCCGCGGACGCGGTTCGGTTCTGTGCGACTTGCTGCGTCATTAATTTCCCGGAGAATCAAATAGTCGATCGATCTGAGCGCCTGGTGGTAGATTGAGGTTTCCAATAGATATTAGATAGATCTGGTGTGACAGATGCAATTGCCCGTTTTCGATTGCAGCAGTTACAACAAAAGGGTGGTCTCGACTTGCCCAAGCTTGCAAGGGGTTACTTGTATCGATCAAGAGTAGAAATCAATAACGTATACCCTTAAGTAGCCTGTTTATTAGACAAACATTAAATTTACAAATCGTTCGTTTCAAATATCTCCAGTCGACTGGACGGCGATGGAGTCCAACCCTAGCTACTCAAGCATATGCATAGACTATATACTGCATAGTTATATAATTGATAACTCGAAGTCCCGCAGCGCTAGCCGCTGTGTATCATGATACTAAATATATAGAGGAAGCATTGTAGGATATGGAAACCATGCCACTCTCTCTCGCATAACTGTGCCACGTGCCAATATTCACAACCATACGAGATATATCAGATCTGGGTTTTCAAAACTGCGGATCTTCGAGTAGATAGAATTATATTCGTTGGTGCGTGGGAGTACATTCAATTCGAAGATAAAATTCTTTGGGAAAAACATTTAATATTTTCCATATAACTAGGCAGTCTCCCCCTCCGACCTTTATATAATATAGAATGTTAACCATAATCGTAATCGTGATAATTAACAATGGCAATGTATCCACTGTTTCCATCCACCCAAATCAAACCTACATCCTCACAGCATCCCAATGCGCCCTCTACAAACGCCTCCAGAGGAACTGCCATCCGAGGAATGCATCACAGAAGCCACTACAAATGACCCAAAATTACCACAACCTTCTTTACACCCCCATCCGCAAGAACCAGACATCCCAAATCCCGAAACCCCCATCACCCAACTAATCCCCAACCTCGACATCCTCGAAAAAGACCTCAGCCCCGAATTCAGCTCTTTCCTAATCGCCCCAGTAATCAATAACCCCGAAAGACTAACAGGAAGAAAATATATAAACCAAATGAACGACACAAGTCGCTCCTTAGAACTCCGCTGCCGCCGACTCGACCTGAATCCAGAGTTAGCCTACATCCACGACAACCGTATTCACACCGTAATGAACGGGTTCGGATATTTCCATCCTTACTTTATTTCACCCTTTGAATGGGAAATCACAACGTTGGCGAGGGGGACGTATACACTGTACTGCGAAATATGGTACGACGCTTCACAAAAACTTCAAGAATTCAAAAGACGGGGGACAATCTTTCAAATCGCGGGTACGGATACTTTTATCACTGAAACGACTTTTCCAGAATACGCTTTGCAATTAGAACAAGTTTCAGAATTGCTGGCAGAGTGTGGGTATAATATAGACAGGAGGAAAAAGTATATGGAAGCGGAGAGGCGGGCAACTGTGAGGTTATTGGTTGCTTGTCGACGGTTTAAAACTGCGCAGAGGAATAGGCCTATCGTGGTGGAAAGACCGTGTGTTTGCCGTGTAGGAAAATGGGAACGTGATGCTTGGGTGGCTCTTGGACTTCCGGTGGTTAGTATGCCGGCCGGTCGTGGATTCCGAGGGTTTGCTCCTATTTGACGTTTTCTGATACGAGTAGTTGACTCTCTGTACTAGTAGCCTACTTAGTTACTGTAAATAATCATTGAGACGGAACCGACTTCCCCGGCATAGGATGTATACCGACGATTAAACACGATGCCAATCGAAGCTTGCAACTTAATACAAGGTCTACCTATTTAAAGGAGCTCGAGCACAACCTTGTTGTAATATTCGAGTTGTCAACCCAAAGCGTCAAGCCCCACATCTACAACCCGCCAAGCCGTCTACAGTCTACAACCACACTACGACATCCGAGCATTTTACATAATACCCAATCTGAATACGTATACCACAGCCAATCTTACACCAAAAGAAATCTTCAAATTCGCTTTTTCTTAACAAAGACAACTTTCTCGCAAAGGAAACGTTAACTATTCCGTACAAACCGTAAAGCCCAAATAGAAACAAAACGGCTATTTCCCTTTTACCAAAAAAGAAAGGCCAGCATTACAAAAGTTTCAAAAGAGGCCGCCACCGAAAAGGAAAAGAAAGCTTCCAAAGCGAGAGAGAGAGAAAAAAACGAGAGGGTTCGGATTTTGTTTGGCTCAGACTTCCGATTTGAAGATAGTGGGTAGATTTTTTTTCAATTTTGTTTCCGTCGTGCATTTAAGCAGACAGCTTGGCCTTCAAGATAGTCTTCAAGGTGACAGCATCGGCGGCGAACTTCCTGATACCGTCGCTCAACTTCTCAACGGCCATTTGGTCTTCGTTGAAGTCGTAGCGGAAAGCAGCCTCGTTGTGGAGGTATGACTTCTTCTCGATGTTGAGGGTGGCGGCTATAGATGAGTTTTGTTAGTCCTCCGGCACTATACTGTTCAAGGTTATGGGATCATGGGGGACCTACCACCAGCAGCGTTCAACTTCTGTGGGACAGCAGCTGTGCTGTTGTAAAGCTCCTCCAACAAATTGGGGCTGATTGTCAAATAATCACATCCAGCCAATTCAACGATCTCTCCAGTATTTCTGAAGCTAGCACCCATAACAATGGTGTTATATCCGTACTTCTTGTAGTAGTTGAAGATGCTCTGGACGCTCTGGACACCGGGGTCCTCAGCACCACTGTAATCCTTCTTTGTGGCAGCCTTGAACCAATCCAAGATTCGGCCAACGAATGGGGAGATAAGGAAGGCACCGGCCTCAGCGGCAGCAATAGCCTGGGGCAAGCTGAACAACAATGTCAAGTTGCAGTTGATACCCTGTGCCTGCAATTCCTTGGCGGCCTGGATACCCTCCCAGGTACTGGCGATCTTGATGAGGATACGATCCTTGGAGATGCCAACGGACTCGTAGAGCTTGATGATGGTAAGGGCCTTGTTGATGGAAGCTTGCTTGTCGAAGGAGAAGCTGGCATCGACTTCGGTGGAGACACGACCTGGGACGATCTTGAGGATTTCTTTGCCGAATTCGACGAGGAGACGGTCGAGGGAGGCGTCGACTTGCTCGTCAATGGTGGATCCCTAGAAATAAAATGACTTAGTATCTCTGTAGGTGGAGTAGGGGGTCCACAGGGTACAGAAGCCTTACATTCTGCTTGCCGTACTCAACAGCAGCATCGATCAACTTGGCGTACTCGGGCTTCTTTGCAGCGGCCAAGATGAGAGATGGGTTTGTAGTAGCATCCTGTGGCTTGTACTTCTCAATGGTGGCAAAGTCACCTGGTGTTCAGATACACCGTTAGCATTCTGAGGCTCTCCAAACGCGAACTAGCATCCTAAATCTTCCGGATTCATCGACGGGGCAAATGGCAGTGGGTAATAGCATACCGGAGTCGCAGACGACAGTCTATACAAGAGTATCGCAGTCAGTAATCGTTCTAACTCTCGCCAGCATCTCTGCTTCCAAGAGCTTCATGGTGGGGTAGTTCGGAACTTACCGTGCCAGAGGCCTTAAGCTGATCTAACGAAGAAGCCATTGTGAATTGTAATGCGAAATTTTGTCGAACTGGTAAAGTTTTAGACTGTAAGTAATTGGTCAAAGTAGAGGTTCGGTGATGGTTTGAAAAGACTGGGCTTATGGCGGAGTGAGCTTTTTGTCCGGTCTCGCTGGGAACTTAAGCTTCGAGTTTTTGGGGTAGCGGCGGGGACCAGCTATGATATAATAAGGAGGGGCAACGTGCAACACCACAAAACACCAATTCCTCCAGCGGAACTTCAGCTTTCTCACCTTTTTATATATCCAGAAGCTGTGCAAAATTGTGGTCGGCGAAATCGTAATTTCTCACGGGAGAATTTTTCCGAGCAGAAATGGTTTGGAGGTATCGAAGAATCTTACGCAATGGGGAGGAACT
Source organism: Arthrobotrys megalospora (assembly GCA_036971655.1). Lineage (NCBI taxonomy): Eukaryota > Fungi > Ascomycota > Orbiliomycetes > Orbiliales > Orbiliaceae > Arthrobotrys > Arthrobotrys megalospora. Next base: position 1,894,782 of record JAVHJN010000003.1, on the reverse strand, counting down.
ACTACTCAAAAAGACGCGGCGGCCAGAGTGCGGTGTGCCCCTCCACGCCCTTTTATAAACCTTCCTTTCCCCCCAAAACCCCATCCAATTCCGTTGGGGTCCGGGAATCTTCATTCATTACATGATCCAACGAAAAATTACAAGTGGGGGAGCTCGAGATACTCTTCTTGGTTTTCCTCTGTCTCCGTCGATATCCCGGGCGTGTCGCACGTTTCATGGAAAATCGAGGCCCACGGCCAAGGACCAGGCTAGTTCCGGCGGCGGCGGGGCGAACTAGTTTAACATAATTTGCATGTAAGCACCTGCAGCGTGATAACTAAGCCAAAATTATTTTTGACGATTGTACACGTTCCTGGAGTTAGAGGCATTTTACAAGCCCGTTTGGCTGGTTTTTGAATCCTATGCTGGGAGGTACTGTAACTTTGGCACATCCGGCCAAAAGCCGCGAGTCGAGTCCACCGCTTCGAACCCTGGGAATAAGGGATGGGTTTGTCAAATTTCTTGTCCTGGTATTTTGGGATTACTAACGTTACTAGCCGGTTGGAATCTAATCGATCAAGCTGATTACTTCAGCTTACTCATGGTGATTGATATCGATTTTATTGCTTTGAAGCTCGAATCGCGAAGTCTTGGGATTTCTTCAATTGACGTCATCTCCCGCGTGCTTTAGGGTCTTCCACGAGATATTTGCGTTTCGGCCGACGCAGTTATATGTTGGGATTCCAGCTTAGCCCGGGGTGCTTGGACGGGTTTAGCCTAAATTCGAGGCCTTCAACAATGTCCTAGCCAGCGGCGTGGCAGCGACGGCCATCCTGATGAGATGAGGCTGTACTAGTTATTAGACAAGTGGATGTATTTTATCTTCAATATAAATCTAGTCTCTGCAGCTTTGAATCGAGGCGTTACGGATGTTTTTTTCTTCGCGCACTTAAGGACTTCTGGTACGTAATATCATCTTCAGGTCGGTTACCTACTAGTACTTAAGTAACTCGGCTCAGTTCAGAGCTTCTAGAATATCAATTCTAGAATTCAAATTTATACAAACTAGATCAATAGACTGGCTAGGAAGTTATTTTGCATAAAAACCACTCACCTTTACACTATTGCACCCGAGTACTCATACCCTATAGAGTTCACATCCCCTATGGCCCATTATACACTTGTATACGTATACAGGTTACACTCGTGTAACGGGCAAGTTCCTTCGCAGTTGTGCCACACAACCGCGTCATGCAAGCGAATGAAAGCAGACGCGAGCTAAGGCTGTAATTCCAAAACACCTGAACAGATCATATCAAAAATTCAACGAGTAGGATTGCATAAGGCTTCACCATTACCCCTCATCATACCAGTCTATAGGACTTCTAGAATTCCCCAACGGCAAGGCCCTGTACATAGTCAGATTAGCCATATAGCTCTACCAAGAAAACATTCAGCCTCATCAGGCCACCAGCTTCATAGATACAGCCATGGCATCAGCCTGTTATACCTGTCGTATCTCAACTTCCAATCCAATAGTCTGCTCCAGTTGTTCCGCAGTCCAATACTGCTCCCCTTCACACCTTTCCTCAGATTCCACTCGACACTTCTCAGAATGCAAAAAGATCCACCGCATGTCTGTCGCAGTTTTCAGACTCGAATCCTACCTTATCGGGCTCGCCAATGGCCAGTACCCCAACCCTAACAGCTCGAACCCCCCTTCCACGGAGGGTATTCCACAATGCATCCTCCCATTCTTGAAAAGGGAGGCCCCCCTGATTAGGCCATGGGGAAGCTTCATTAACACCGACACACCCGAATTCGACGACCCTACAGTATCCTATTCACCATCGACCAACCGCCTTCAATTACTAAACTTGTATCCTCCACCTCCTAAACAACCCTACGAACCTCTAGGCCAAAACAGTTTCCGAAGCTTACTTTCACTAGAACACCGACTTTTAATCAAGTATTTCAGGCTGCGAAGGTCATTAATCTACGCCATCCTACAAATCGAAAATAGCACCCTTGCGCTCCACCTCGCATTGGAGAATACATCGGACATCTGCGCGTTGAATTATCAAAGTCAGGGAGGTGGTAACTCTAATTGCGCGGTCCATACGCTATTAAGATTGGGGATGGATGCATCAGCGTACGAGATTAAAACTGCGTTCTTAGAGGACCGTATACTGGGAACAATTGGCAGACAAGGGTCAGAAATTGAACCCGAGGAGAGGATGGCGGCAATAGTCGTTCGTGCTATGAATCAGATTAACGGGAAAGAAGGAGGGTGCCAGTGCGGGCTATCAGGATGCCGGCAGAAACCCGGTGTGCAATGCGTGAATGCCGGGCGATGGAAGCCGAGGGATGGCGCTGAGGAGTTAATGGCTCTGAAAGTTTTCCCGCAAAAAGTGTATCCCTTGTACTCGGAAGCCTATATACCGTGGATATTGATGATGTTGGTGTGGGTGAACGATTTAAAGGCATTAGAAACGTTTGCACGCTTCGAGTGGTGGTTTGTTGACAAGTTGAATTTTGATGTGGTAGAGATTATCAAAAAAGAGATGGTACAGAGCGAAACCATAAGGATGAGGAAGTATCTTTGGGGTAAGGATTATTCGGAGTTGATCGGTAAACTAGAAGAGCAGATGAAATTTGGATTCGACGTGGTGAATATGGGGCCTTTTTGGGGTATGCTACACGCCCGACAAGGGTTTTGGAACTATATCGTCGTCAACGCCAATGGTGGTGATAATGATGACTCGGTTACAAATGCAGGGCCTCCAGACAATGTTGCCTTACTTGGGATTCGACAGAAGTTGTTTAGGGGTATACCCGGTGCAATCGAATTTGTAAAGGAGCGTTTGAATGCCGCAAGAAAGAGCGGGATGATGGGGTGTCGCGGTAGGAATCTTTTGGAACATTTCCGCCGAGTGAATTCTGACGCTGGATGGCCTTTTCCGAGAACTAGCCCGGAGGATTCAAGGAGGGCGTTTACGAGCCTCGATTCTCGGTCAAGGATAGTGTATTTGATAGACTAATATAATCTAAGAGTGCGTGTGGAGGAACTGTCCCCACCTTTACGCTGCTCGATGAAATGTATACTGCATTAGGTGAAGCGATATCGCGATCACAACAATACAATATACCTAGACTATTGTTTATATCAGGACATGTTAAGTCGATGCAATTCGTAATTCACTCCGGCGATTCCCTTATTGATATCCCGTTCCCAGGTCCAGAGTATACCTTGAATAGAGCAGAGTAAATGCGTTGGTGCTCAAAATACCACACAGCACTCTCCATCACATGATGTCCTCACGAGCCTCAACCCTCCAGATCCTTATCCCAATCTTTTCTAGCCCGCCGTTTCAAAACCTCGCAAGGCAGTGCAAATTCCCACCAAGAAAGCCCATCAAAAACTCTCCAACAGGGCTGTGAAAGAGAGACCAGCAGGTGTTTCAGGAAGCAACCGCACCCAAACCCCTTGCAGCTAAACCGCCAGCTGGGATTGGTCAAAAGTCCGAGATTTCCTTACCTGCTTGTCATTAATCAAACCGAAGGCCTTGATTCGCTCGACTAAAAGACCACTGCAAGGTACGAGAGTCAAGACTTTTGGCCTTGGGGGGGTTTGTAGACGCCTGGATGGGATGTCATTGGTGAAGGGGGTGTGGTTTTGAGGTGTTTTATCTGGTCTTTTAAATTGACGTGATAGTGGTGATTCTTTTCCGACGAAGGACAGAAAGCTTCGCAGCCCTACGTGTGCCAACGGGGAAAAGGCCTTAAAGGGCGTGAAAGCTCTCATGAATCCAGTAAGGCAGCTAACATTATAACTACGTAATTTAGATCAATCACTGCTGTCGTGGCAAGCTGTGAAGCTAGTTTTGCCGTCATCTCGCGGAAAGTGGAAACATTTTAGGAGGGAAGTTTAGGTCTGGTTCTGATCTTCATGAGATTGCACTTGTGAACGGATCTTAATGGTGTGCGCAATAAGGTCGTAATTGGTAGTTCGAATTCGTAGAGTTTGTTATTCATTCGTTCACCCATAACTGTTCGTCCAATGTTGGTGATTCAACAGTTGGCGTTTGAGGATCATTTGCCGCGAACTGTTCAGTTGTTCGGATATAGATATTCTTAGAAACTAAAACTGGGGGAGATCTCATTCGAAGCTTTATTCAGAGCCCTGGGTCCCAGATCCTGGCGCATTTTTATTGATACGGGAGCTCGCGAAGCTGGCCTGTGCCTTGGTGTTCGGGTTCAGTTTCCTTGATTGGCGCTTCAGATGGTCTAAACATAGGAAGGTCTGTAACTTCAACAAACGACCCCGAGTTGGAGTTTTTCCAATGAATGCGCTGGGGCATAGTAATGCGTGTATACAAGCGCGTACTGGTTCTAATCGAATGCAAAGTAATACGATGCATTATTTTGAAGTATACGGTTGGAATAAGCGGTGGGGATACTATGAGGTGATGTTGGGGGAAGGTTGATAAATTTGAGGTCTCGCCCCCCAGATGGCAGCGACAGACGGGTATTCGGCTTCGCTACGGTTTGCATTGCATATTTTTTGACAGTATACATCGATCCAGAATATCGAGGCGAAGCAGGTCTTTATTTTCCGATTCAAAAAGAATTATACCAGCTTACGACGACCACGAGATAACGATATCATCACGATCGAAAAGTTCATATAGACGATACGATTACAAACCTTACATCAGCACATATATATCTGATCGCTGATATAATATCCAACGGGACACCTTTCGAATCGGAGAATATCGTCGTCCGTTTCTGTTTCAATAATATAACGACACCCACGTACGTCCCGCTCTCGATTCTTATCGGGAGGAACTCAGACGACTAGGCCTGTGACGGGTGTATCAGATAGTGTTTGTTCTTCTGCCATCCCAATCGTTTTCCTGGCGGAAGGTATATATAACCCTGTGGGAGCAGGTACTTTTTTCAGGTACCATCCGTCCATAATTACCAGCAGAGTGGTACATTTTGAAACGGCTGGAGACTTTTTTCCTTTTCTTTGCCGCGTGCACAGCCAGATCTGAAAAGGCCCCTTTCTACTCTCAGAGTTTCGACTCATTATATTATAAGAGCCTCTCGCACCGTTCTACGCTTTCATCCCAATTTTCCCACTCTTTTCCCTGTGCGAGGGTTTTTTCGTTCTTTAATTCGACGCTGAGAAGAGAATTTATCGACGACGAGAACTGTGTTTTCGTGCAAATTCCACCGATAACCTCGAAATTCCGAATTCGACTGCAGGAAAAGAGGCGTACGTAAGGTAACAGCCTGCTGGGAATAGTCGAAAGCCCCCCTGGACTGGAACCGGAAACCGTTCGTTTTTCTTTTGTGTTTTGGGCGGAGCCTGCTGTCAGCTAGTCTGGGTTTTTCTGGGTTTTCTTTGGCTGGGCCTTCCTCTCCCTCTTAAAAGCGACCATTCTCGTTCCTGCGTCCACCACCAAAGAGAGTTAATCGACAAGAGCATATTTTTCGACATTCTTACGTTCGTTTTTGGAGGTCATTGCGGAGAAGGAAAGACTTGTTTGGAATCGATTTGGTCAAAAGAGCTCCCGGTCGAGCGACTATAATATAATACAGCACTCAGGTGTACCTACTACCTGCTGAGGAAGAGAAGGTTGTTGGGCGTCTCCTTTTAATCTCATAACGTGGGGATTACCAGCGCCATCTCCATCAACCGTCACCATCACCATCGCCATCTTCATTGCCAACCTCAACCTCGACTTCCCTCTGTCCGTCTCCTCACTTCGTCCCGGAAATGGTCAGCTATTATCCCCAGTCGACTGCCTACACTATGAATAACGACCCGAATCAACCGCGGTACTCGCGATCCGTGTCCAAATTTGACATCGGCAACATCATTGGCGACCCGTTTTTCCTGACGACTATCGGCATTGGCTTTGTATGTTCTACCTTCCCCTTCTGTTAATCGAATTCACTTCCATGTCCTCCATCACTCTCTCACGGTGGAGCCTCATGGTGGTGATCTGCCGGTCTTTAGTCTGGGCGATGTCCGCTAACATGGCCTCCTTTCTTACCTGATCTACAGCTCGCGTGGATAATAGCATTCGTCACATCCGCAATATCAGACGCCAACGGCAGCTTCCCGAATTTCGCCTGGTGGGCAGTCGTCTACGAACTATTCTGTATTCTCGGTGTTACCGTCGTTGTCGCGTCGAATTCGATATACTCCTACAATGTCGCTGTATGTGCCCCTTCGTCTATTCCCCTTTTCGCGAAACCTTCGGCAAGGTCGCTAACATGAAATTTCACTCTCTAGATCGTCGGATACCTGTCTAGTGGACTGGTACTTACAAGTTCGTCTGCAAACACGTTGATTTACCAGAAGAGCGGAACCGAGCAGGCTGCTGCTGCCGGTCACATCCTCCTATCCATGATTTCGGTCCTCTGGATCTTCTACTTCGGAACCGCCCCGAACGCTGTCACACACCACTACATCGACTCTTTCGCCCAGCGACCGGCTCCAAGCGAATATGGCGGCCATCCAACCTCGTACTACGATCCGCGACGACCTGAAACGACTATTAGCAATAACGTCGTTCCCCAGATGTACACTTCTGCCCAGCTTAGCGGCCTTGAAGCTACTTCGCCACTGCCAATGGGTGGAAGCGTCGCCGACCGATCATCACAGGCTCCCAAGTTCGGTCCTCCACCAGGAACTTCGGGCGGCGCCAGCGGAAGCATGGCTCCAAAGGAGGAAGATCAGATGGACAAGCCGACCGAATACCCGTACCGCGCCAAAGCTATTTATTCATACAATGCCAACCCCGAAGACGCTAACGAAATCTCGTTCCTCAAGCACGATATTTTGGAGGTGTCTGACGTCTCTGGTAGATGGTGGCAGGCACGTAAAGAGACCGGCGAGACAGGTATCGCGCCTTCGAATTATTTGATCCTGCTGTGAGATGAGAAGCAGTAATTGAGCGAATGAGATGGAGTCTTTGGTTTTATTGATATATTTTTTTTTTAACGTGAGCGGAGAGGCAACTACGAGTGGTGCAATATGGATACGATTATGAAGAGGGATTCTTCCATCATTTCATCATCGTTGAGAATCCAAGGGCCAAGGTTCGAAACAGAGATACCCGACTTGTTAATCCTCGGCTTCGGTTGCAGCGCCTTTTTACCCCATCCGTGCATTGAGATTTGATTTCCTTAGGGGCCTGGATACCCCTCTGGATCATTTTTTTGCCTATACGCATTACGAAGGATGTCTTTTTCACAAAAAGCATTAGCAGATTTGTAATGTCTTTTCTTGCTGCCTTGAGCGCGATCGCAAGAAATGCCTTCTATTCTTGTCACTCATTCATTCTATTCATTTTTCATTTCTTCGTCTCCTGTTCTTCTCATGTTTCTTTGGGCGGGTATTCTTCAGCCTCTTTTTTCGTTTCTTTCTATTCGTACATAGGTTTCTTTTCATCCTTTCGTCGGCATATACCCTCCTTTTCCTCGTACCCGGATACCTTTTGATCCAGCTCACCTGATTGGACGTGGAGCCTGTTCATTGGACCACCCTCCGCAATAATCACACTGTTCGCCTTGAGCTGGAATGCCACCACACCTCCATGCGGAAACCGTTTTGATTTGCTATTATTTCTTCAGGGCGTTCTTCGGTCAGCTTTCCGTTTTCCGTTTTTTCTATTGTGTACCTTACTACATAGTACTATTGATGTCCCTTTTTCCGACTTCGTTCGCCGTTAACGTCCTTATTGACCTGAACTTGAACCCGAACTATTTGCCACCGGTCCCAATACAGTACCTTTCCTTGGGTATATCCTTCTTTGCACTTCCAGTTGATCCTCGAGGCTTCTTGAAGTTCTTTCTCTTTTTTTTATTGCAATTTTTGGAGCAAAGGGATGTGAAAGGCAGACAGGAAGACAGACAGAACTACTATACTTAAACCTCTTTGCATGTATGATATCTATCGATAATGGCCATTTCCTCTTATTTGATTCTGAGACCAATTCGGTGAAGTGGCCATGCTGACGTCGCTGGCCTGGATGTATGTCGTACGTATGCCAGCGTTCGCGGTGAGGCTGCAATCAGTCCTAGTATACTGCGGGGATGCACTATTTAATTCATCGCTCTTTGCCGCCTTTCATTTCATGAAGTTATATCAAATATTAAATATCCTTCATCTGTGATTTAATATAAATCCACTTCGTAATAATAATAATCATATCGGGCATCGTCGCCTATTGAAATTCTCCGGCGCAACAAATTTTCTCCAACAAGCCTGATCCATGTCTTTCGACTACTCTTCCATCCCTCCTTCCTACTACTCCTCCACCTCCCTCGCCACCACCTCCCCAGCGCCTCACAAGTCCTCGAAGACAAGGTCGAAAGACCGGGATCGCACTCTTGATTCCGAGGGCGCTTCATCCGTCACTTCCAAAGAACGAAAGCACAAGTCCAAACACAAGTCCTCATCCTCAAAGGACCACAAGGATAAAGACAAATCCAAAGATAAAGACAAAAAGAAGAAATCCAAAAAGAAGGATCGCAAACGTCAAGATTCCTCGTCATCTTCATCTTCGTCGGACGTAGACGACATGTCGAACTCATTCTCAATGCAGTCCATCGGCTCGTCTCTGTCGTCGCTCACAAACTCCCACCGTGCCCAGATTGCTGCTACAGCTCTGGTATCCGGCCTCGTAGTCGGTGGTACAATACTTGGATATCAAAGCAGTAAACGCCGGATACGTACTCAGATGCTTAAGGATTCTATATCGAACCTGTCGGACCATGAAGGCGAAGAAGCGATGGAACGTAGTGTTGATGTATGTCAACCCCTCCATACCCCTCCTCCAAGGTAGCCAGTCTCAGAGTCAGAATTGCTACGTGGAAGAACTATGCAATTGCTACTAGGAATAAACATGTACTAACCCCTCTCCGACCAGCTAAGCTATCCCACTTTCTCGCCCATTCAGCTACTCCCTCATCCACTTTCAACTCCAACTACGCCGGTCCACCACCGTACACCCTCTCCCCATCCTCCACCACCCTACCAAAGAACCCCGAGCAACCCACAAGCCGATCTATAACTGACGCCGAATCCGCCGCCCTCGCAAAACGTGCCCAATCCCTCGCCGCAAAGAATAAACCTATCCCCGAAGAACTAATACTAGAACAACTATCGCGAACACATTCCTTCCTCGGCACGCAAGGGTTAAGAACAATTCGATCTTCGTTTGTAATTATCGTAGGTCTAGGAGGTGTAGGATCATGGTGTACCACCATGCTAGTACGCTCCGGAATCGGAAGAGTACGATTAATCGACTTTGATCAAGTCACATTATCTTCCTTAAACCGACATGCAGTCGCTACTCTCGAAGACGTAGGCACACCGAAGGTTTTAGCGATGAAGAAACGACTTGAAGCTGTTGCACCGTGGGTGGAGATTGAAGCTTGTGTAGAGTTATGGACGGAGAAGGATGCGAAAAGATTACTCGATGGAGAACCGGACTGGGTTGTCGATGCGATTGATAATATTGATACAAAGGTGGATTTACTGGCTTATTGCCATGGACAGAACATTCCGGTTATTAGTTCTATGGGAGCAGTATGTATTTTTCCCATATATCATATCCTACATATAAAGAAAACCGCTAATATAGAAATCTAGGGCTGTAAATCCGACCCAACCCGTATCCTCGTCGGCGACATCTCAGAAACAACCGAAGACCCCCTCTCCAAATCCACCCGTCGCAAACTCCGCCAACGTGGAATCCCAACCGGCATAACAGTCGTCTACTCAACCGAAAAGCCAGGTCCAGGAAAAGCCCAACTCCTACCCTTAGCAGACGAAGAACACGAAAAGGGAACAGTCTCAGAACTCGGTGTATTGGAAAACTTTCGGGTTAGAATTTTACCAGTGTTGGGGACTATGCCGGCTACCTTTGGATTAGCAGCCGCGAACCATGTGCTTTGCAAACTTGCGGAGTATCCGCTGGAGTACCTCCCGGGACAGACGAGGTTTAGACCACAATTTTATGGACAAGTGGTGAATCAACTTGTGGCGGTGGAAAGCAGGATTAGAAATAATTTGCCCGGGTTGAAGGTTCCGGTTAGTGAAGCTGATGCGGGATACATTGTTGAAGAAATATTTGGTGGAAAGAGTGTTATCAGCGGACTCGGTAACAGACTACACCTTGTTCGGTGGTACTCGCCGATAGGAAGTAGATTTGAAGATGGAACGACAGGGGAAACTACAAACGGAGAAGTCGACGAGAAGGAGATCAAGAAGAGAATGCAGAAGGTTGGCGTCGGTATCGATGGTGCTATATTCTTGAAGTTATCAGATTTGGTGGTTATGACGAAGGAAGAGGTTAAGATACATGAGAAGAGAGTCCTGGTGGGTGGTGAGAGTCCGGAGAAGGTGTGGGGGAAAGATGTGCAGGAGTTGGTGGAAAAGAAATGGAAGCAGGAGAGGCAGTTTTCGCACTGGAGAGATTGATAGGGGGATAAGGGGAGGTGAACTCTACACTTGCTGTATATATACGAGTATTGGATATTAGCTTTGGGGTCATATATACTGAAAGCTGTCATATCCTACTGATAGATTGTCGGAATTCTTTGCATGCTTATCATCATAAATAGCTTAATCTATCTATAGCATTTTAGAGTACCAGAATATAAAGTCGATAGATCGAAACAAAAGTTGACAAATTACAGCCAGATTTAAGAGCACAAGCACAGCTTGAAGTATCTCTATCCGCTTTAAAAACGATAAAACGAATCTATATATAAACCAGACATCGCAAATTCAATAACCCGCACACGCATGTTTCAAAAAGGCCCCAAAGACTCAGGAACCAAGCTTTCTAGAAGCAACTGGTTCAAGGCTAAAAACGTAATCAATGGTCTCCGTAGCTAGCTAAGTAAGGTACTGCATCCGCAAAATATTGTGTATCGTGAGCTAGGGCCGTTAGGTCGTAATGCCAATCGCATGCAAACATCAACGTCATGCATTAAAAAAGCCAATTCGACAAGGGGTAAGAGGCGGAGGAGGAGGAGTAGTAGGAGGAGGAATTTCATATCTTATATTTCGGTTTTTTTAGAGGTTAGAGTCGGGCGACTAAACAAAAAGAAGGAAAGTGACCAATCAAGGAAAAAAAAAAAAATTCAACAAGAAAGAGAGAGAGCGAGATTGAGCTTCCCATTCTACCCTAAAAACTCCAAGATAGAGAGAGCATGTACGGACAAAAAGCACAAAAGGAAAAGAGAATGGTTCAAGGAAATAAAGAATAAAATGCCGTAACAGGTGTAATGATGATAATGATGATGGTGATTTGTGTGCGGAAGTTAATGGTTAGTAATGATAGTTAAGTGAGTTAATAGTGTACAAAGGAAATGGTTTAAAAAAAAGAGTTTTTTTTCTTGTTGGAAACAAAACAGTGTGATTACAATCATGTCAGGCTATGCTTAATAGGCGAAGGGTCGGTGTGTCAGTGTCGAGGGGAGGGTGACAATGATGAGGGATTACAAAATCAGTAGGAGATGACTGTGAAGAAGTGCGGAAAAGGAGCATCCAAAAAAATGTACAACGAAGGTCCCGTGATAAAAAAGAGGAAGGCATGCAATGGTAAAACAAGAATCGTGACATTATTCCAGGGCATTCAAAGTTGAGGAGAAGTTTTGATTACGATGACGAAACGGTGGCGACGGTGGCCCGAGGCATATCCGGCGATGATGGCTGAGTGTGGCTTTGGGAGGTTGGTGAGGCGTGGTTATGGTTGTGATGATGAGAATGTCGTTGACTTTGGCTACTACGACGGTTGTGCGGCCTTCTAGGCAGGGAACCGACGTTGTGGGCACCTGTATCGCTTATTAGCAACTTGATTTCTTTTTTATTGTCGGAATATAATGCTTACCATCACAGCACTCTCGAACATTTTCCAACCTCTCCCTCTCACGGTCTTGCCTCTCGTACTCCTGTCGGAGGTCCTCAGCGCTATCGTTGACCTCGCTAGCATCGTAGATCGAGTGGAAAGTCGCACGGCTGGCACTTCGGCTGCCTCTTAGGCTGCCAAAGGGCGCGGCGGAGCGGAAAATATTACTAAGTCTCGACATCGATCCTTGCGTATGAACAGTCTGTTGTGAAGCTTGCGAAACGTGCCTCTTAGCCATCATTGGCTTTGTCGGGGTAACAGACGCCTGCGTGGTTCTGCTGTTGTACGAAGAGAGCGAGGGTGCCTGACGAACGTTGGCGGTAGAGTACATAGGGTCAAATTCTCGAGTGTCTTCATTGATCATGGAGGTCGCATTTTCGTCAGGCTCTTCATTATCAAAGGCCTGCATGCTCTTCTCCATTAAGTAGGACAATGCGTTCAACCAAGTCTCATGTCGCTGCCCGGTGGGAGCAGTAAACTTGATCATCTTTCCTCCAGGAGCCAAGACTATCAAGCTCTTCCTATGGAGCCCGGGTGGGGAAGGATTATCATCAGTGACGACTTTAAGACCTTCGATACTGACACTCTTGGCATTAGCTTGAGCGTTCGAGGTGGATGGGTCGTGGTCACTCCAGTATAGAGTCTTGGTGTACGGATGAACCCAGAAGAAGCGTCGATGACGGTTGTTCGAAAGACTAGTACGACCAACGTTTCGAGTGTACTTCCACATGTATTCACCGATCATTGTTTGTGTAATGGCTTGAATCAAACGAGGATCGTTAGTTTGGTCACCAGCGCGTCCTATGCCTGGCAGTGGATTTCGTTGCATCTGGAAACGTTCGTCAAGATCCGAGGCGAATGAGGAGACGCTAGATCGTCGGGTCGGAACTGGCGAAGAAACATTGCTGCGGTTGAAGTCCATAGAGCGGCCAGACATCTGTCTCGGTTTGGGGGTAACGCTAATATCACCAGTGCGAGTAGAGACTGGGCTAAGAGTTGGAGCAGTGTACCTAATGCTGTTGCGGGATGCAGAGGCTGGGGCCATTGGGGGACCCATTGCGCTGCTGCTGCGGTGGGCTGCAATCTTTTCGTCAGCGTTAAAGGGGAGTGGTGGGGCGTTTTGGAGGGTCCTGATGCTAGTTGAGCTGCCGGGTCTACGGATAGCTGCAGCGGCCGCAAGACCGCCATCGATAGAGACACCACGGGATCGGACACTGCCTGCGCTAGTAGGTCGGTAGGTCTCAAGAGTAACTCGCTTGCCCTTGGCTTGGTTCTCCTCCCCGAGGTTCTCAGACAGTGGCTCCAAACCAACACCCCGATTGTCAGAGATCTCGCGAAGGGGAATCTTGCCGTTGGGTTGGCCGTTGGTTGGGCTTGTGGTTGCTGTCTCGTCAGTAGCAATTTGAGGCACCTTGCGAGCGGCGGCGGCGCCGAGTCCAAAGCCTGCAATGCCGCCAACGAGGCCGCCGGCCACAGCCTGGTCTCTCGATTGAGCGGGTCTTTCGACTTCGACGATGCGCTCCACGATTTTCTCGACTGGAACTTCGACGATCTTTTCGACTTCGACGACTCGTTCGATTTCGACTGGAACCTCGACAACCCTCTCAACCGGAACCTCGATCGGAACCTCGACAATCTTCTCGACTTCGACGATACGTTCAACCGGGACTTCGACGATACGTTCAACCGGGACTTCGACGACCCGTTCAACGATCTTTTCAACGACTTTTTCGACCTCGACGATTTTTTCGACTTCAACCGGAACCTCAACTGGAACCTTAACTGGAACCTCAACGATCGTTGGAACTTCGATTCTCTTTTCAATTTCGACGGGGACTTCGACGACTCGTTCCACGATCACTTCGACTGGAACTTCCTTCTCGACGATCTTCTCTACCTCAACGATCTTCTCGACGGGGACCTCCTTTTCCACAATCTTCTCCACAATCTTCTCCACAATCCTCTCTACTTCAACAGGTACCTCGACGATCTTCTCAACGATCTTCTCAACTTCGACGAGTACTTCTTTCTCAACGATTCTGTCAACTGGAATCTCCACAGGCACTTCCTTCTCGACGATCTTCTCCACAATGACCTCGACGGGAACCTCAACCCTCCTCTCGACGATCTTCTCGACAGGAACTTCCCTATCAACGATTCTATCAACAGGGACTTCCTTCTCGACGATCTTCTCGACAAAGACTTGAACTGGCACCTCGACCTTGGTCTCCACGATCTTCTCCACTGGCACCTCGACAATCTTCTCAACTTCCACAATCTTTTCCACAGGTACCTCGACGATTTTCTCGACCTCTTTTTCAACAATTTTCACAACCTCCCGTTCGACAATCTTCTCGACAGGAACTTCAACTAGTTTCTCAACCTGAACTTCCTTTTCGACAATCCTTTCAATGGGGACCTCGACGATTTTCTCGACCAGAACTTCCTTCTCGACAATCTTGTCAACAAAGATTTCGACAGGGACTTCCTTGGTGATGACGGTCTCGACAATGCGGTCGACGGGGACCTCCACTATCTTTTCAATGGGCACCTCCACGATCTTCTCAACTTCCACAATCTTCTCCACCTGAACCGGTACCTCGACAATCTTTTCCACTTCGACTGGAACAGTCACCGTCACGATCTTTTCGACCTCGACTGGCTTTTCGACAATGACTTCAACAATCTTGTCCACCGGCCGGTCAACGAAGACCTCAACTGGCTTTTCGACGATGACTTCCACAGGTACCTCAACCCTCTTCTCCACAATCCTCTCTACAATCTTCTCCACAGTTACCTCGACAGGTACCTCGACAATCTTCTCAACCGGCACCTCGACGATCTTCTCAACTGGTACCTCGACGATCTTCTCCACGATCTTCTCAACTGGTACCTCGACGATCTTCTCGACGATCTTTTCAACTGGAACTGGGACCGTCACTGTCACAATCTTCTCGATCTCCTTAATCTTCTCCTCCATCGGCTCTGTCATAACTCCGCTGTCAGAATAGACGACGGGGTCTCGCTTAGTAGGTTCAAGTGTAGCAGATTGCGGCTCCACAAGCTCGTCATCGCTATTTCCAGGACTCATATCACCCAACTCTGCAAACAAGCTCCTACTAGCCTTTGTAACGGCGCTCTGCGGTGTGCCCTCAACACTTGAGGTACCCGGTCCGCCACCAAGTTCTGCGAATAACGACCGGTTATTCGGTAGAATAGCTGAAGGTGGCGTGCTCTCCACACTATCGATCGAGCCTCTGTGATTAATGAACACACCGCCATCGCTGACACCTCGTCGGCTACCTCTGTTGATCCGCAACTTGAGCTTCTGAGGGTGAGACATGCCCCTAATGGTGCCGAATGCATCTTCATCGCTCTCGTCGCTTTGGATTGGAACCTCGATTCGGCTGCGTACGCTGCCACGGTTGCTACCTCGTTGAGAACCACGATCGCTACCTGGTCTTGAACCGAAGTTGGGCTTGGGAATTGGCTTGAGGAAGTCACCATTTGGACCGGGAGTTGCGAAGGGAGTGTCGGTTTCAGTTTCTTCACCGGTGGACTCGGCCATGCTTTCTGCGCCGGTTTGGAAGGCGTCTGTGGAGTCAACTTCATTGGCGGTCTCGAAGGATGTTTCGGCAGCGGTGTCGAATCTGTCGCTATCATCTGGCGCAACAACTGACATTTGGTCTTCCCAGTCGTCATCCACGATCATAGTAACATCTGTGCGAGTCTTGCGGTTGTCACCCATCTTGATTGGCGGTCGCAGGGGCTTCTTGAATTTCCCATCATCGGTCTTCTTGCGACGGGTGCTGCCGCTGGTGTTGCTGGCGCGCTCTAGACGGGCTTGCTCAAGATCATCACGGGCATCTTGGAGCATTCGGCGGAGTTCGGATTTTTCTGTCTTTTCGCGGTGGATGGTGGATTTGAGAGATGTGATCATGCGGTGAGCGTGGTGGAGACTGCTCTTCAGGGTTTCAGATTCAAGCATGGCATGGCGAGGAGTAGCCTTGTTCGGAGACGGAGGAGGTGAGTTTTCCGGCGTGTCGTCCTCTTCTTTGACATCTTGAGGGCCGAGTTCTGAGGCATTCTCGCTTTGGTATTCCTCGTGACGGAGTCTGGCGCGGTCCTTCTGGCTTTCTTCTAGTTCTGAAGAAAGTTCCTCGATTTTACGTTTCAGGGCGTCTCTCTCCATATTGGCGATTGTGGTTGTGCGCTTCATGCTTGCGAGTTCCAACTCTGTGGTTTTGTGGTTGGAATTTGAAGCCTCTACCTCCTTCGCATGGTTCTGCTTCAGTTCGTACATCTCCTTTACCAGCGATTCCTTTTCAGCAGTGACAGTGTTGATTTGGTTGGACAACTTTGTCTCTGCATCTTTGGAAGCGCTGGCAGCGGCACGTAGATCTTGTAGGTTGAGTTCCAAATTCCAGTTTTCCTCTTTGTACCGCTGTTCAGATTCATCGAGCACCTTTAGCCTGCTTTCCTGCTGCTCGGTTGTGAATTCGAGCTTTGACTTCTCATTCTCGATGAGCTTGATCTTTTCATCGCGTTCATTGAGGAGGTTTTGCAGCTGGCGGACGGTGACGATTAGGTTGTGGCCGATGTCTGTTGCGAACTGGATGTCTTGCAGGCGGTTTGGTTGGTTACGTTGTTTACGTGAGGATGGGGTTTTGCCGCCGCCTGGAGACGTGGATATGCTGAATGACGGTGAATCTGGGATCTGGATTGTTAAAAAACGTGTTAGAACATATTTACTATAATAGACTTCAGAGAAAGCGCTCCAGGCACGTGGATATCCACGTTTTAAGGTTATTTTGCTCTCAAAGAAGTTAAAGTTAAGGATGAGCATACCCCTAGATGATTTGGATCTTTCGACGGTGTAGAGTCGTATGCACTTGCCAAATACGCAGATTTTGAAGCGCTGGCGGAGAAGGCCCTAGCACTCTCCTTGCCAACGTCATCGTACTCGCGCTGCAGGTCTTCCAACTGCTGTCTTAGATCCGGAGAGAGTTCGTCGCCCTTAGAGTTTTCGACCTCACGGAGACGGTCCATCAGCCGTTGTTTTGTGGCGCGGAGTTTCTCGCCAACATCGCCAACCAGTTCTAGATGTTTTGTGGTATCTTCGATCTGGTTTGCGATTGTTCGGGAGGCTTGGGAGCGGGTTAAGGGAGTTTCGGAGATGTTGTTCTGGGGTGGTGGCCGACGGGGAGTGGTGAAGGGGTCGTCGAAAGTGGACGCCATGGTGGATTAAACGTATGAACCCTCTTCTTCGTGAGAGGAATTCCGGGTTTTTTCGACTGGTTCTCTTCACCCTTTTGCTTTGGAACCCGGCTCTTGAGGATTAGATGAGGAAGAGAGGGATGGGTGGAGATGGGAGTCGTTCCCGTGCGGAATTCCTGGGATTTTGTGACGAGGTTTTTCCTGAGAGTGAGGAATGGATAAACGGAGTGGAGAGAGATTAAGATTAATTAAGGTCGTCTAAAAGGCTGTTCCGTCGAAGGGGGCAACCGCGTGATGGCAAAGAAGGCAGAGCAGAGCAGAGCAAAGGCAGAGCAGAAGAAATCGAGGAAGGAACGCGCGAAATGATTCGGAAGGTCGCTTTTGGCTTTTTCGTAAAAGACAGAAGAATGGAAAAGTTGTGGCAGCGGAGTTTTCGTTAAGATGGCGATGGCCTGGCGCTTTTAGTTGGTTGCGATTCTGGTCAAACTGTGCAGGAGAAGAATAGGAAGAGATGAAGGAACGGAACGGAATTGAATTGAATTTGAACTGAATCGAAGGGATCGCGTGCTGAATTGAAAATGGATTGAATTGAAGATATTTCGAAGTCGTGAGGATTGTAATTGAGAGGCTGCCCGACTGGATGCTGCTTTCACAGGTTAGATGATAGTTAGTTATTATGAAGGAGAGTGACTTCAAAAGATACAAAGGAGCGACGTGAAGTTACAGAGATTACAGCAACAGAACAATACAATACAAGAAAGAATATACTACAAGAAATAAAGAAAGAAAAAAAGAGACAAAGGAGCGACTGATGAGAACGAGGAAGAGAAAAGAAGCCGATGCGATCCAAGGAATAGCAGATTCAACCTCAACCAGATACTTTGGTATAGTTTCCGTCGACGGTTCAAATCCAGCTACTGCGCTCGTGTTCACAACTGACACTCTTACTTTCTCTCTCGGTGGGGAAATTGGGCGATGCGGGGAGAGGATGGAAGGAAGGAAAATAAAAAAATAGAATCAAGATCGAATGCGGGAAAGAAGCAGACTTTTGTCTGAACAGTCCGCTAGTCAGAACTCCAAGAAAGGGGGACCGGACTTTGAGGCTTTTGGCTATTTCTCTTTCGGACCTTCTCACCGGGATTATCTGTCTCGAAACGGTGAAGCTGTAGCGATGTTGGGGAAGTGCGCAAGCAGGAGAATGGAACCAGACTGCGGACCGCAATTTAACCCATGCCGTGCTCTTTGCTATTCTCTCTCACTTACGCTTCTCTGATTGGTTTTTCGGGAGGATAGAACGCCAGCTAAGGCGAGCGATCGAATCGCGGAATGTTAACGTTACCACGCTGTCATTGACGTAGTGGTGTTCAAGTGAGAAACGTTAACAGGTGTGGAATTGGCAATACAATGTCGGCGGCCAGTCCGGATGGCGACGATGGAGAAGAAAGGAGGGTAAAAGTAAATCAGAAAGGAGAGTGACGGGGCAGGTGTATAACTATAAGAACTGTAAGGAGAACCTGTTTACATTTGATCCAATATAAACCTGCAGACTCGAGACTAACTGAACTGCTAGTTAGCATCTTGACCAGGACTAGCTACGGGATGGATATTAATGGCTGCATGCATGCATACAGATACATGCACATGGACAGCTTCCGCCAACAGGCTCTTCCGTCGCTCGACGGCCTCCTCTTCCTTCTTCTTCTCTGGCCGAACACGGTCGACACTAGCCGCTTTGTGGACGTAAACAAAACCGACCCGTCGCCCTGAATCCGAATCTTATATCAATCGAGAAGTTATATCTCCCATCTTTGTGTCACCGCAGCTTGTATCCATTGGAATGCACGGAATCATCAATCATATCACCTGTCCAACGTGTACATGTACCTCACATCCTCATACATTTGTGCCTGAAGGAGGGAAATGCAATGGAAGGACAAGTAATACCAATCACACACTTGGACTGGACTGGAGGTGAATCAGCCGGGTGAACTGTGCTGTAGATAGAAGCTCCCACCCACACACATGGACACCTCACGACACTGAAACATCCGCCCTCAAAAGCAGCCCCGTCGCCTCCATGAAAACAAGCCGTTTCCTTCCATGGCTGGGCTGGTACTGGCGTCCAAAAAAGCTCCCCACTATTCCATTCCGTACCCAAGGGAAGAGTTTTAGAAAACTAAGGGAAAAAAAGTTTTTTTCCCCAACGTGTCGCTTGACACCTTCCCACCTTCCAGAACAACCGGAGGCTACTAGACTAGACTCCTGGCCCCAATTTCGGTTCCAAGTAGACGGTTTTTTCGACTAGGCGGACCAATGTTCAGATTTGTTTGTTTACGAAAAAACCGATCGAGCCTGACAGCGAATGCTGGGTCGTGTCTGACCAGGGTTGGCTGGCCCGTGGCTGCATCGCCAGCTGGTCGGATTGGCTGGCCCACCATGCACGGTGGGGTATCGTACATGCCATCATTCAAGACTCAGCACAGATGTCGACGAGCATCTGCAAGGCGCGACTGTGAGAATTCTTTGCTTGTGATTGTGATTCGAGGCAAGATGGTGTGAAGACAAGGTTGTTTTGATAAGAAGTTGAAGTTGTGGTTGAATTCAGCCACGCACCAGCCACGCACGCCACATATAGTATTAGCCACATTTGACAGAGTGTGGCTTATAAATCAAGCAGTGATATAATCATCCTCGACGGCTCAACTTTCATCATCATCACCACTATCTTCATTAGATCGCCATCGTCCGGCATCATTCCCAAAGTACATATCTCACTATCATCATTGATACCATATCCGTATCTGCCACAGAGACTACAATACCAAGAAACAGTACTCGAGCAATGGCAGACGACGCTGCTGCCCCCGACACGGCTGTCGACCCTCCAGTCACCTTCTTCCGTCGCAAAGGCAACCGCTCCAACCACCGTAAACGCCCTCCTACTCCTCCTCCAAAAGTCGATTCCGACTCAGATTCAGACTACTCTTCTACTGATGAGACCGGCGCGAAACTCCCTACCAAACGCCGGAAAACTAAACACGTTGTCTCCTCCTCTTCATCTCTGAAACCCACCGACTCAACCCCATCCACTTCTCTAAACGGCCCAACATACACTGCCGACCGTTCCACCTCAATCTCCAAATCCGACGACGCCACAAAACGCTCAAACTGGCATAATGAGAACGAGGAGGAATACTTGATCCGGAAATCTAAACCCCAGCCTTCACAGGATGACGAACAAACCGCTACAGACGACGGAGTATACCGTGGTTCATCAGCTTATAAATCATTTATAAAGAAAAACCCCGACTCAATCCAAAACAAGGGCAAAATGGGACCCGTTAAAGCACCAACAAACGTCCGTCAAGTTGTCACCGTAGACTTCGCACCAGATGTCTGTAAGGACTACAAACAAACCGGTTTCTGCGGGTTCGGGGATACCTGTAAATTCCTTCACGCCAGAGAAGACTATAAACAAGGCTGGCAGCTTGATCGAGACTGGGAGGTTTCGTCTAAAAAGAAGCAAGGCGGGAAAGATGCTAAAGCTGATGACGAGGAAGATGAGGATAAAGAACTAGCGAATATTCCGTTTAAATGTGTGATTTGTAAGGGGGATTACAAGGTGCCGATTGTGACCAAGTGTGGGCATTACTTTTGCGAGAAGTGTGCGCTACAGAGGTATAGGAAGACGCCGAGCTGTGCTATCTGTGGAGCAGGCACGAATGGCATTTTTAATACGGCAAAGAACCTACAAAAGAAGTTGGATAGGAAGAAAGAGAGGGAAGACGCAAAGAAGGAAGAGGACGGCGAAGGAGGCGAAGAGGCCGGGGCTTCGGGGATTACGATCGAAGAGTAGGCTTTATACTCAGCAGTCCTCGAGGCCACTGGGCCACGCCTCAGATGGAGCAAATACCCATGCTAATTTTTACTGAGCCCATACGGTCTCGTCTATGTACTTTATTCTGCCCAGTTAGCGTGATGTAAAATAGCTTATTCAATGCTGAAATGACATAGTATAGATGATTCAAGTATTCCAATTCTCCTTCTTAGTTAACAATTTAAAGCAACTTTAGACACCATCTCGCTATGGCATACTATACGAGAATTCGACACGGATACCAAGTGATATCATACCGTGGGTCTGATATTCGCATAAGCCAGGCGCCCGCTGAGCCAAGCACCTGATGTCCTGTTCCTGCGTTGCTCCAGCTCCAAAACGGCGGTCCGTCGCGAAATCGCAAGCTCCAACAAACCATCCCACCAACAAGCTACCCACTATACTACTCTACCCACCACAAGCTCCACATGGTACCTTCCCTATAACATACAGCTTCTAAAATACTCAGCAAAACTAATAGAAATCCGTAGGAGCCGTTTACATTCGCAACTTCGAACCAGCTAAAGCTAAACGTTTCGGTCCGGATGTACGTTACTTTGCACAGTTGATCGTCCGCGTGGCATCAAAGCTACAATTCGCAAAAGCTAGGACTAACGATCAAATCATCGGGAATAGACAAAATCTCGAAGGCCAGAAACCTTTAGTACCTTACTCCCAGCTGCTCAAGAATCCGGAGTTGAAGTTTGTAGGGTCGAATTTAAGGTATTCCGCTACCACGATATTGCCTAAAGCTCCGAACGTCGGCTGGTTAAGTACTGACTGAAAACGACGGGAAATAGTCCGGTATCAGACCTTTACATCGCAGTCCAAGTTTACGGCGACAACAAACCTCTCGGAGTTCCGGTACAGACCGCTTATAAGTCTTTTAAGGCAGCCAGGGTGTATGTGTAGCATGAGCGACAGGAGACGACATGATGGCTAATGTGAGACTGTAGATGGAAGGAATGGCTCACACTCCCCGTCCGCTACTGTGATATCCCGCGATCGGCGCAACTAGCGATTACGATATGGGATCTTGGAGGACCAGATAAGGAGGTGCCGTATGGCGGGACAACGGTGCGGTTGTTTGATACCGATGGGTGCGTTATACGGTTCGTGGGGGACATGGAGGGATTTACGGCTAATAGTGGATATGGTCTAGGACGCTCAAGAAGGGTCGACAGAAGCTAAAAATATGGCTGGATGTGGAAGCCGATGGGCGGACCGATACGGCGACGGATAGTACAGTTGAGAGTAACGATGAAATGGATCGGTTGGAGAAGGTACCTCTCTAGATCCTTTAACGGTATTGTAGTATCCGATGCTCACGAAATACATCTACAGCAAATCAAAAAACACGAGTCCGGTGAAATCCCCCGAATAGAATGGCTCGACAACCTCGCATTCCGCCAGATCGAACAGATCCAAAAGAAGTCCATAAAACGCACTCACGACCACTTTCTTTACATCGACTTCCCGCGGTTTGATTTCCCGGTTGTGTTCTGTGACTTTGAGTACCCTACACTGGCGGCTATAGCGGAAGCTGCGGCGGCGGAGAAGGAAAATGGAATCGCCACCCCGACGGCTAGTACCGGACATGCCCCTTCCGCTGTGCAATCGGGGGTTGGGACTAGTATTCTGGGTGATCCGATTCCTGCGCCGGTGGATGGGGGTATGATACGAGTCTATGACCCAGAGGCTGCGAGGGAGAGGGATAATCCGGCAGAGGCAAAACATATGAACCTCGTCCGAAGCCAACGAAATGGCCCTAGTGATAGGGACTTGAAGCCTAACGCCCGGATTAGAGACCAACTGAACGATATACTGAAATACCCACCGACTCACGAGCTGAACCCTGATGAAAAGAATCTGATTTGGAAGTTCAGGTACTATCTAACAAGGGATAAGAGAGCGCTCACGAAGTTTTTGAAGTCAGTGGTGTGGGCGGACGCGAGAGAGGTCAAGGGGGTGTTAGAGTTGCTACCGAAGTGGGCGGAGGTTGATGTAGACGATGCGCTAGAGTTACTTGGGCCGGCGTTCACGAATCCGGCTGTGAGGACCTATGCCGTCGCTCGTCTTAAGAAGGCAGACGATAATGTACGGGAACTTTGTACAGGGTATTGGAGCAAATTGCTAACCGGGTGATAGGAACTTGTTTTATACCTACTGCAGCTGGTCCAGGCTCTCAAGTTTGAGGGACAGCAGTCCGGAGAACATAATTCGGAGTCGAGCTTGCAGCAGTTTTTGGTCACGAGAGCATCTGAGAACGAAACGCTGGGTTCGCTGTTCTATTGGTACTTGGCTGTGGAGATGGAATTTAAACGGCATAAGAAGCTTTATCAACGGGTGGTGTTTGAATTCATGCACCAACTGGAAGCCGTAAGTTCATCACTAATCGTTCTATGCGATTATTTCATGCTAATCGATTGGCTATAGACACCAGAGGCGCCGGATCGTCCGAAACGGAGCATGTTGGCGCGACAGGCAACGCTTAATAAGACGTTCAATTCACTTGCGATCGAGATCAGAGATATGAAAGCGAAGAGAGAGAAGAAGATCGAGCATTTGAAAAATTACATTGCGGATCCGGCGCATGGATTGTTGAACTTTGATCCGCTGCCGCTGCCGTTAGACCCCAGCGTTGTTGCGGTGGGAATGATCCCCAGTATGAATTTTGGCCCTCAGTGGTAGAGGTTATGATGACTAACATATATGATTAGATGAATCGAATGTTTTCAAGTCCACGCTTTCCCCGCTGATGATGACGTTTAAAACGGCAGATGGTGGGAAGTATCCCATGTTATTCAAGAACGGGGATGATTTACGACAGGATCAACTAGTGATACAGACATTCACACTTATGGACCAGCTGTTACGGAAAGAGAACTTGGATCTCAAGCTGTCGCCATACAGGATTCTTGCGTCGAGTCCGACGAGCGGGATGATACAGTTTGTGGCAAGCAAACCAATCGCTACAATTGTACGCGAGTATAAAACGATTCTGGAGTTCTTGAAGCATCATTACCCGGATGGAAGTACAAGGGAAGGCGTTAAGGCCGAGGTTTTGGACAATTATGTGAAGAGCTGTGCGGGCTACTGCGTGATTACTTATATATTGGGAGTTGGGGATAGACATTTGGATAACCTGCTTGTTACACCGGATGGGTTCTTTTTCCATGCTGACTTTGGGTTTATACTGGGACATGATCCTAAGATTTTTGCACCGCAGATGAAGCTGTGCAAGGAAATGGTTGATGGGATGGGAGGGAGCGACAGTGTGCTTTTCAAACAGTTTAAGGGCTATTGTTATACGGCGTTTTCGATATTGAGGAAGAACGCGAGTTTGATATTGAATCTGTGGACGTTGATGATTGATGCAGGGATTCCGGATGTGGAGCGGGAGCCGGATACGGCGGTACTGAAGATACAGGAGAAGTTTTGGTTGGAGAGCGGGGAGGAGGAGGCGTTGGGGCGATTTGAAGTGTTGATTGGGGACAGTTTGAATGCGCTGTTCCCGATTGTGATTGATCGGATGCATAATATCACGCAGTATTGGAAGTCGTGATGATGTCTTCATTCTTCATTTTTATTTTTATTTTTTTATTATTTTTTTCTAATTCATGTTGGGGGGTGAAATGTACATGTACTTTCTCATACTACTTATACTGTGTCTACGGTGTGTTTCTTTTCTGGTGTTTCGGGCGTTTTAACTTGTCACAGCTAAACATCCAGCCATCTGCAAACAGGTCCTCCGAACATCCTCCGAATGTCGCTTTCATTCGATTCGCTCTTGATCGAGTCGACTGATCAATGCAGCTGTCGTCTGTCAACTGTCTGCGCTGTCGTGGTTCCGTTCGCATCATTCGGCCGGCACTTAACCCTGCCAGTGTGATTCGCTGTTCCGGCGCCGGAATGCGAGAGCGTCTGACCCCGGCTGTCCTGATTCGATCATTTCCGAACTCCAGTTGCCGCCCTGATCCTGTTAGTTACTTCCTGAAAGTGACAAACCAACCAACATAGCCGGCTTCGAAAGTACTCTCAGCTTGCTCTCTTATAACCAAACTAGTCCCCAGCAAAGTACGCTACTCGACTCAGACTCGCACTTGTTCTCTCTCTCTCGATCTTCATTCCCGACATGAAGGCTGCATATTCACATGCTAGAAACCCCCCATCGCCGCCGCTCTCAGACATGTACGCTACCACCACCACTTGCACTTGTCGCCATCGATCGAGTAGTCTGTAGATACTTAATACTTACGCGCTATGGACCAGACATGCAGCTCTCCACTTGACCTCATTCCCGTTTCTGTCTAGTCGACCACCTCTACCAACCTTTTACCGCTGTACAATATCTCCTTAATCCCCCAGCCAGTCCACTCTCACCTCGTTTCGACATTCACCCGCATAGAAAGTCAGCACACTCGAGTACTCGGGTACTTAATAAGCCTTCAACTACCCCAGACCTTTCTTGTTCTTCGGGTTTAAACGTTTTCTGCTAGCCTGGATCCAGTTACTGTAAGTGTGCCAATGTGAACGATTGCTGGGGTGAGCTACAGCTTCCCACCCGCACACCCTGCACCCATAGCTACACCACAGAAAAACTACACGACCCCATGCTATGTATCCCTTGAGCTCCATCCCCATACCTACTTTCCATATTCTATATAGCTCGCTCTTTGTACGTCCCATATGACCTCCCATTCCCCGTTTGATACCCTTCCTTCCGTTCGTCTATGCACCTTCTCCCAGCCGTCGTTACACTTCCTTCTATTCCTTCGCCTCACGGAGGCTAAACTAAGCACCTCATCGACCGATTTCTCATATGGCTGATGCTAACCGAATATCATGTTCTCCCCGCCAGTTTACTCCCCGACCTTTATCTCACAGGCACCTTTCCACCCTGGTCTGAAACGCAACTACTCGTTCTCCTCGTACGTTTCGCCGACCTCTGGCGATCTCGAATCAGCCATGGCTCGAGTACCGCTTGTGGGAAGGCTGTACTTTCGGGAGTACATTGCTCTGGTCCTATCCTTCTTCCTGGTCACGCTGGAGTTTCTGGCAAGAGCTATCACACTTACACTCCCGGCACCAATCATAAACTTCCTATACTCCCGATCTCGAGCGTTATTTAAACTCCTACCATCGACCCAAGAATCAAAGATTGATAAGAAGTCTTCGTCAGAGATTGTCAAGAAGATCAGAGATGCAGATGGATTCGTGGAGATGTGTGATATTTGGGGGTATGATGCCGAAGAACACATTGTACAGACAAAAGATGGATATCTACTAGGACTGCACCGCATTCCGAGGGCTAAGGGTGAGCCGAAGCCTAAGAGGGGGGAAAGAGGGAAGGAGAAGAAGGGTGTTGTGTATTTGCATCATGGTTTGATGATGAATAGTGAAGTTTGGGTCTGCAATTTGGAGCCGGAGAAGTGTTTACCCTTTGTGCTTGCGGAGCAGGGGTATGATGTTTGGGTACGTCTTCTATCATATGGTATTGATGCTTGATGAGGCTCCTGCTGACTTTCACTGATTAGCTGGGCAACAATCGGGGAAATAAATACTCTAAGAAGTGCATTTATACGAATTCCCAGGATACGTCGTTTTGGAATTTTAGCATTGACGAGTTTGCTATGCATGATATTCCTGATTCAATTTCTTATATTTTATTGTCAACGAAAGCGAAGTCGATATCTTATGTTGGGTTTAGTCAGGGGACAGCCCAGGCTTTCGCTGGTATGTTGGCCTTGCATTTCCGCCCCGCTTATCCCGATATACTAACCAATTGATTCCTCGTGTAGCACTAAGCATTCATCCTTCTCTTAACGAAATCATTGATGTATTTGTTGCTCTCGCACCTGCTATGTCTCCTGCCGGATTGCACAACAGCATTATCGACGCCCTTATCAAAGCATCTCCCGACGTCATCTTCCTGTTCTTCGGCCGACGTTCACTACTTCCTTCGACCATGTTCTGGCAAAGCATCCTCTACCCTCCAATCTTCGTCGCCGCAATTGACAAATCACTAAGGTTTCTTTTCAATTGGTCCGGCAAAAACATGAGTCTGCAACAAAAACTTGCAAGTTACGCACACCTTTACAGTTTCACGAGTGTCAAAGCGCTAGTCCATTGGTTTCAAATCATCCGCAACAAAAAATTTCAAATGTACGATGACGATGTACAAAGTCCTGTAGGATGGGGGTATGGGAGGAGCTACTACAAGCCTGCGAAATTTCCGACGAAGAATATTAGTGCGCCTGTGGTACTTGTTTACGGTGGAAGCGATAGTTTGGTGGACATTGAAGTTATGATGAAGGAGTTACCGGGTCATACTGTTGCGAAGGAGATTAAGCATTACGAACACTTGGATTTCTTGTGGGGGGATGAGAATGATAAGCTTGTTATTCCGGAGGTTTTGGAGGCCCTTGAGAGGTATGGAGATGGTAGGGATGGGACGATTGTTGAGAAGGATGAGGAGGTCCCTGCTATTGTGGTTGGTGGGGAGCCGCCGGGGTATAGTGAAGATGAGAAGAATGAGAAGGAGAAGGGGGAGAAGAAGGCAGAGGAAGGAGATGAGGGGAAGGGGACTGAGCCACAGCCTGTGAATTCTGCTACTACTACACCTCCTGCACCAGAATCGGATAAATCTGCGTCGACGGCGCCGTCTAGTTATTCGTCGTCGTTGGCTTCAGTGCCAATGTGGCCGGCTTGGTTGAGCGGACGGACACGGTTAAGGAGGTCGCCGAGTGTGGCTTCATTGACAAGTGTCAGCAGCGGCGGGAGCGATAGTGGGACACCGAAGAATAAAAGAGTAGTGTTTGGACCCGGTGGGGTGCAGGTCGCGGCGGGAAAGGTGAGTAGCGCGGTTTCTACTACCGTGTTGGGTGAAGGAGAGGATTTAGTGGAGAAGAGGAGGCGGAGAAGGAAGGATAGGATGAGACCGGAGCATCATAGTTATTGATTTTGGTTTTGACTTAATCTTTCAGGATTGAGATTGAAAAGGTTATTATTTAGCGAAATGCATTTGAACTTTTTTTGGGATGGGTGGGACTGGATCGAAGATTATGGGTCACTTGGAAAGCAATTGGAGGGATGCATGCGAGACAAAATGCTGTTTTCAAGGAACTAGACTATTGTATTATCATACGGGGAGTTTTTTCATTCATTTCATTCGTTCATCAAAACTTTTTGGATGAGGGATGTGGATAGCTACATAGAATCTTTTAATATATTTTTATGGTTAATTAATTCTAGATTCCCAAGCTTCGAGCTTAAGCCTGTTAACCTTCCTTCTAGCCTTCAGATTGTGTCAATTGCGAATGGAGGTGCGTATATTCTCTTAATATCGAGTTAATATATTGTACATGTGAGATAGGTGTACGAGTCCCTAGAGCTATACACCCTGCTACTCATCATCGTCCTCACTACTATATTGAGGCTCATAGCCATCACAGTTTGTCCCATAATAATGGCTTCTCTCATCTTCAGGATCGTCATCAAGGAACCCACGACTATTAGCTAACGCTTCCTTTTCAGCGATCATTTGTAATCTATGTTCCCTCGCTTCACCCGCTGTTATTGTGATAAGAGGCAAGTAGCTCGTGATTTGCGAAAAGACTTCTTCGGGAAGTGAGCCTAATTGACTTTTGCGGAGCATGTCTTCGAATTGTCCTGGTTGTTGGGGTAGGACTATTCTTGTTGTTGGTAGCTGGGGGTTTTTATAATCCTCTTGGGTTAGTACAAAATGAAGAGGAAGAATAGGAGAGAACTTACGGCAGAGCGTTGCCATGGGTCGCAATAGTAGAAAATTAAGAGTTTGCTATACCCGGGCTTCGTTTTGTCGATTAAGCTGAAGGCGGGTATTCGGTGTTCGTAAAAGTTTGGGTAGACGATTGCACGGTTTTCCTAATCGGGGAAACATAAAAATGAACTTCAGCATTAGATTCTGTGAGACGTCGGGTAGAGAATAACGCTCAACATCCTTGGTCTCGAAGTTTCTTTACCTTTGTCTTTATCCATTCGATTTCTATGGGTACGGTTGCCTGTATACCGCGATCTCTTCGTCGGAGAGCTAGATAGGTTTCACCAATATTCTCCTGCGCATAGTAATATACTCCTGTGGCGATTATGCGCTCATTCTAATTCAATCAGCGGCCATTATTAGTGAATCTGAACAAGGGCAAAACAGCGTGATATGCATCTAACTACCACCAAGTGGGCCAAAGATATATATAAACTTACCAACGTGCCATCCAAATGCCACTCCTCGCCATCCCACCGAGGATTTTCTGGTGACAATTCGATATTCATCATCCTCACGATAACGTTCGCCGTCCTCCCTTCTAGTTTGTTGAACCTGGAAATCTTTGGCGGTTTCCATACTGCATCGGATATTAGTCTCCATGAATTCTTTACAGGGAACATGGATCGGTATTCGGTGTTATTTTTGGGCTTAGGATGTATTGGAACTCCAATTTTTTCGATATCATCGGTCATTGTGCCGTCTTTTTCCATTTGGTCGAGTAGGTTCTTGGATGCCTGCATACATGCCTCCTTAGATGCGATTAATGTGCTATCATGTACTCTCGACCTCCAAGGCGTAGGATCGACGCATCGGGACCCGGCCCATAGTTTTCGTTCTACCTCCGCCAGGACGTGGTTAAACAGCGGGATAAACGCTGTAAATACCCTTTCCAGAATCGGTACGAAGACCGTTTCCTCCTGCGGTGATGCTAAATTATTGATATATGAAGCGATTTTGGTATTCTTGCCGTCGCCTGATATTTCGAACTCGGAGGGTAACCAGCAGTACATTTTGCTACTGAACTTTCTTCCATCGCTGGAATAATTATCAATCCTATTACCTTCTGGGGTAGTCGTCTGGTTGTAGATGATGGGCCACATGGAAGGGTCAACGAGGTCAAAAATCATTTCATTGGTGTGTGGGCGCCAGAGTTTTTGGTCTTCGGGCATGTTTTCAAGAGTGGCCGCGGCTGTTCTAGTTAGCATTTGTTATTTCGCGAAATATATATTCTTGAGGATGCATTGGAATTACCATCTATCAACTCTTCCCTTGTTTTCTCGTCCACGAGTTCATCTCCTCTCCATACCGCCTCAGTATCAGGTTCAATCTTGAGACCCTGCTTCTGTAATCTCCTAACATAATGTTTATACGCCGCTAACTCATTAAACCACATCGTAATATCATCTCGACCCCACACCAGCGGTTTCAAGGTCGGATCAGAATCGCTATACTGATCAAAATCCGATTGTTGCCTCTGCCGCAACCAATCAACAACAAATGAGCGGTCCTTTAGTTTTTCAGTCCAATCTGGTTGCTCACGGAATGCAACCGAGGCCCATCGAATAGATAATTCTCGCTCACATAGTTCTTTAAAGCGGAATCGGTGTGTGTCTAGAACGTGAGGGTACGGCTTTGTACGCTCTTTGACATCGGTGTTGACGGGAGTGGGCATATTTCTTGGGAGGTTTTCCTGAGCACATGCGCGCACGTACGTGTGATGATGTTGTTGGTGTTGACAGCGTTGGGAATTGGATGTAGACGCGCGACGGAGATGTCAAAAGTGCAATGTCAGCCTGGCCAGCTGGTCGGCATTTCACGTGCATGGATACGAGCTGGTCTTGGACTGTTCAGCGTTGCTTTGCCCAACTGGGAAGACGAAGCGTATATTCTTGGTTCTCTTCATTTCGTCGCCAGCTTTCGGGGAGGAATAACACTTGGGTTATAGATATGCCCTGGTATTGGTTCATGGGTCTAGGTTATGGTAGTCTGGCAGGAGTCGGCTATCGCTCTTAAGCTGTTAGTGAACAGCAATTTGATAATATTCACATAGGTCAAGATATCTCTTCAGTGAACCCTGCCATGCAGCCCAGTTAATTGGTATCATATGGTCTAACAAAATAATCTACAATACGTCAAGGCTTTATTTTACGAATTCGTGCTGGAGGTCCGATATGTGAGTCTTGGACGAGCCTAAACGCTCGGAAGGTATGTGGTAAATTTTTGGGTATATTAAACAAACATCTTCTCCATCTAAATAATATATCCCGGGACCATTTGATCGTACACTTGCGTAGTTTTCATGCTACATCGGAACAATCTCATAACCCAACATGACTTCCGTCGATGTACCCTCCCAACCTCTATTCCCTGCCATTGTTAACAGGTAATTACTTGTAGGGTCAACATCTTAAACCGATGTGAGTAGGTTGTTAGCGAACGTTTGTCAATGAATCACTATAGATGCCGGGCCAACTTACAAACTGAACTTAGAACTCCGCCATGATGTCCAGGTACAATTAAGAAAGGTACTCGTGAGTGCTTTGCCGCCTCTTCGTCTTTCAAATCGTATATTCTCAAATTATCAAACGATGCACTGAATAATAATTAGCATGACCACTCCATCGAAAATAAATGCAACCTTTAACATACCACACCAAATGCCTGCCGTTCACCATCGGCGTTACATAACTAACAGCTCCGCTGCCGCCTGGAAACCTCAAGGTCCGAACAGAATTCTGGAAATCCTTGTGAATACTGTACTCCTCCACCGTGCCATTTCTCCTCCCAACATAGACATAATTACCATCAGTACTCCAACATGCGGATGTACTCCAAGGCGGAATACCCTTCCCAGGTAGTAATCTCGTAATGGGTGCCTCCTGCCTGCGATCATATATTCTGACAATACCATCAATAGAAGCGGCTAAGAAGACATTGGAGGATACATCTGGGGGACTATTGCCGTCTAGATCGTTCAAGTTGAGCGGTGATCTTGGGTTTTCGGGACCTTGTGACTCCCTTGTGTCGGGAATGTCAATATTGGTGTCGCCTATTGTTTGTGATGACAGATTCTCTGCCGCAGATTCTGCAGCGGCAGCAACTACACTAGCGTTTTCATTTATTAGTTGTTGTTCTGCTGGCTGAGTATCGCCCATTAGAATATCATCATCGCCATCTGTTATTGCTAGTGTGGAATTCTTTGCTGTTCGAGTATTCGAGAGCTCCTCCCCAAATAAATCGTCTGCATCGTCATCGCCTCCGAAGAGGGAATCGAAGCCTCCAGATGAAGCTGGAGAGCCTGGTGCGTCGGCGTCGGCGTCAGCCTCTCGTTTTGGTGATTTTGTACCATTTGTTAAGCCGTTTGTGAGTTTTGAAATGGAAGAAGAGGTGATGCCGTTCATTATTGGCTGTCGTTCCACCGGGATAGGAATTATAGACTGGGGTCGCCACTGGATTGCGGATATTTGACCGGCTTGGGATCCATAAGTGCGCACAATTTCTCCTTTATTAAGGTCCCAGTCCTTCAAACCATGTTAGCTTGTGTAACTTAGAGCTGCTGGGGGCTAAAACTGGCTATACATACATATAGATCCTTGTCCCAACTTCCCGATAATACTGACTTTTCGTCCGCGCCGAGCGCGAGGACCGATACAGTAGATTTGTGTTTTCGGAGTACCGTCACAACCTTTCCTTCGTCATGACGGACGGATTGGAGGTTTATATTTCCACTCTTATTGTGAGAGTTAGCGGAATTTCCCGAAACTTGTCAACCCAGATACTTCGCCTCACCTCAAGGCCGGACAGTAGCCATAATGCCTGACTTTGTGTCGCTAACGAGTAGACTGGCGATATTTTTATGTCGTCACTCTCAACAGATAGGCTGTTTTTATCTTAGTTCCACCTGTCAGCGTCGAGGGCCCTAGACAACCAAAAACCCTTTCCAGTATAGCATACCCGGAACTTCTTCATTCTCCCAATACGACAATAGTACCCCTGCCTATTTTACCTCAGTTTATCAGCCTCCCGTTTGCTCTCAGAGCTCAGCCGAACCGTACCCTCGTAACAGAATCCACAAACGGGTGCTTTTGCGCCACCGTCAGCGGCACTTTCCCGTTTATACTCGCAAACCAGTCGAACTTTCTGATATAGCCGTCCTGTCCGCCGGTAAATACCAGTTTCATACACGGCGTCGCGCAAAACGCATGTATACTCGTACTCATCGGCGCAGCAACATAGGGTATGATGTCGTAACTGGTCGCGGTGTCGGCGCCAGGCCGTATCCTCGATTTCCACCGCAAGTCCGCATCGGAAGATGTTTCGCGTTCACGCTGTAGCTGCTGTGTGGCCTCGTCTTGGTTATCGGCGTCGGCATCATCGGCGTTCTCGTTCTCGTCGTCGTTCTCGTCGTCATCTTCATTCTCGTTGTCGGACTCCTTGTCTTCGTTTTCGCTCCCGTCATCGTTTTCGACGTCATCTTCCATCATCGTGTCTTCGACATCGTTTTCGGGGGAGGATGGGCCGGAACCTGGGGAAGCTCGTCGTGTGAGTATGCTGCAGCAAAGGAGACGGTGGATTTGGGTAGGGAAAGGGCAATTGGGTACCTTTTCCGTCGTCTGATTGGTTCCCGCCAAAGGTATCCATGATGTCGCTGCTGGATGGGAGCTAGCGGGTAGGTGTCGGCTTCTGGCAGCTGTGGACGGCCGCGAGGCAGATGGTGAAGCGATGCTAGCTAGCGAGCTAGTGCTGTGTCGGCGCGATGCGCGCTCCCAAGTTACACAGCGACCTGATCCTGGTGCAACACATTTGAGTGTGGTATTTTACTCATCCCGGAATCGGCTTGCGTGCTGTCGAAAAGGTTACTATTGGAAGAGAGATATTCGCTAAGATTGGGGGAAATGCGAGGGAGAACTTCTGTAGGCTGTTAGGAGTCAATTATTAAGTTGGTCCCTAAAAGTTTCAAGAAGAAGAAGAAGAAATAAAGAAATCGAGGAGTTCTTGAACTATGCTCAGCGACATCTCAAAGAACATGGAATCGATAAACATAGCTAAATTAGTGCTTTTCAGTATCAGTATACCCTCAGAAAACTCATAACAAGTCTACAGTGATGATTGCTAAAAGTTTCTCCAAAAACCTTTTAGGACGTCGCCTAAATAGCACTTGTTATCGCGGCATGCATGATACGAACCTTTATATAGCCCTATTTTTCTGGGTATTCTGTCGGGATAAACATGTCGTAGTCATATAATATACTAGCTTGCATCTAGTTCATCTATATTTCAGTAATATAGCCTCAAGTCTTGTGAAGTAAGCTGCAGGTGATCTAGGTCAAGGGTGTTCTTTAGAGGTAACTCAAATAATTTTTTAGAACATTTGCGGCAGACGTATGTACTATCCGACGATAGAAATGTTTGTATCACTTATTTTGTTGCCCTGGTTGGGTAAATAATAGCATCACAACCAAGTAATTACGAGCGCCTGGATTCGAGGCTAGTAATTACGTTACCAAGGCCTGTCAAATGGCCACACTCACTTTGTACCAGTATACCATGCTACCGAATGTCTGAAAATGGAAAACAAGAAAAAAGAAACGCAAAGTTGGCCTGCCGATGACCTAATCGGGTAATCGATATATGCACAAATGTTGCCGTCGAGCGCATAAATATCCACCTTGGAGCACCTTAATGTCTCCAATACTTTCTCCTAGAAAAATTCTCCATCAGACAGCGTAGTCTAATCAAAATATAGAGTTTACCTGTTTCCGCTACCTTCAATCTGCCATATTTCCCTCCTCTCATTTGGTAATCTCCTCTCACATTTTGTCTCTACCATTAATATAATATAACCATGGTGCCCAACCCGTTTGACCAGTGTCAGTACGGACTTGCACTGCCATACACAGCGGACAACGCGTGCTTGGACGAGGCTGAAGGGTTTCCTCAATTCCCGGGTTCTGAGTTTGGTCAAGAAGTGAGTATATCAGTCGTCAAGCTCAGAAGTTCTAATTCTCCGACTCTAATATAATAAGTAGAACGATACACTCGAGCCCGTTCACATGCTACCCATGATGGAACCAAGCTATTCATTCTACCCCACTGGGATGGAAATCGTGGGCGATAGCTTCGATTTTCCATTGGCCACTCCATGCGATGGCTCGAATATGCCGTGTCACACTTCGGACATGAACCTGGACTCCACCTGTCAGGAAATTGACATGCTTTTTGACTTCGAAGATCCATATATTCACACATTCGTCAATGAAATGTTTGGCAGCCTCGGAGTTGGAGTGCCTGCGGGAAGAGTAACGGAAATAGAAGTAGGGGAGGAGGAAAGCGGCAACCTAGGAAGTGAAGAAACTTCGAACGAGAAGCCAGATACTCCCACTGTCTCTCCAAACTCTTTAGTAATTTCAAAACACCCAAAGAAAACAAAACGAGGCAAAAAGGCAGAATACAGCGGATATATTCAAAATTTTCCAACAATACAAAGGGAGCAAGTGGGTTTGACAGAGACGGCAAGAGAACAAACAAAGGAACGTAGGACTACAAGTGGTGATCAACAGGCAGCATGCACAGCCGTCTGGAGGATTTCCCCGAAGGCTCCTCAAGGCCGCCCGAAGACCGAACAAGAAAAGATGAACAAGAAAGCCATGACGGGAAAAGTATGCTTGAGATGCATCTGGAGTAAGAAAAAGGTAACCTGATTTTCGTCCTAACTTCTCATTCCCGTATTCTATGCCTCTTCCGGACCTCAAACTACATACATGAGCGCTCGCATTCATACCACGAGAAAAAACTAATATTATAAAATATTACTAGTGCGACATGTCTAAACTTTGTGGGAGTTGTGCGATAGCCGAACGAACGTACCTGAGGAGCCTTAAACGGACAGGGACAGTATCCCCATGGCAGAAACTGGACACGTGTTTTCGAGTTAACTTCGATGATACTGGGTCCAGTTTGTCTACCAAGGTAACTAGTACCAACTGATCAGAGACAGTAGTTTATATCAAAGATATTTGAGCGTTAACTTGAGACTAACTTTTATCTGTCAAAATTTTAGCTATTAGCCTCTTTAGGGTTATGGATCTCGACTATGATGAGCGAGTATCGGGGACATTGGGAATAATATTACGCTTCAAAACCAAGTTATCAGCCCTGACAGCCGAGATAACCGGCTGGGCTCGTGCTGGAAAGGCCAACAACTGTTCGAGGCGGAGACATGAATTGATTAGTGGTACATTTTATGACATTTACGAGTTATTAGCGATCTTTCTAGGTGCCCTCCATTGGGTTGCAGGCTATCTAGACGACTATTCTAGCCACAGTATATACATATATAAGTCTAAATTTGGACTTAGGGACCCACCGGGTAAGATACGATTTCATCGTTTTCAAGAATAAAATGGGATCCATATACATCAAGTTTTGATGGGTTGATGATGGTACCTTGCTAGCCTTCGCCGCTCTGACCAGGCTCCATGCTGAGACTTAATCAGAATTTAAGTCCGGCAGTTCCCTCAGCTCCAGAACCCCATCTTCATCAGGCGGGGCCATATACACTTATATATATATTATTCTGACAAATCGCCATTATTAGGTACGATCCTCAAGGCACCTGAGGAATACATCAGTCGCTGGCTGGAAATCTTGAAGCCTATTCCTCAAGGAATGGTGGTAAGCTCGAATTCGCCAGTGAATTTGCTCTAACTACCTATTACTAATTAATAATGGGCATCTAATTGATTTCAACGGATGGGGTTAGATCGCTTTTATGACGTGGTACATAGATATCTATCGGGAAATTCTGCGGCTGGAGCGGTTTTACATTGAGAGGACACAACCAGCTTGTGGTACAATACCCCCTCGTCTTTAAGGGTTGGTTTCACTAAAGCCGGCGATAAATTCTACAACGTGACTAACGATAAATACACTTTAAGGGGTGGTGCGCGTAGGTTCAGTAAGAAATTAACGGGATTCTTATGATATGGACAGGGCTGTGGGATAGTGGCTCAAAACAGGCGATTAAATTGCTGCAGTTTTACCTAGTTAAGTGCTCTATTGCAAACTATGAATATTGGTAGTAAAGATGGTATGGGCTCGTTATTGCTTGATCGGGTGCCATAAATCAGCGGCGGATATTCATAAATTCGAGAAGTGTTCGGGTCGAGGGGGGACTTGTTTGCGGCTCAGATTGAATTTGAACAACCTGTATCTTAAATTTATCCATACGATTAGTATCTATTCCCGATCCTTCATCAATACCCTGTCACATTAGCCCAAATATTCGATCACCACTCAATTCGAACGGACTCATATGTAGAGATGAGCTATCAATCTTACCATATGCATACTACGTACGATCCGAACGAATTAGTCTATAGTACTAGCGGTGTAATGGAACTCTATCTACCCATACGCTCCGATAGATAGGGTAGATATCTAACAGCAAAATACACGGAAAGAGCTATTGAAAATGCCATACCATTCATTCATTCCCCCACGCCCAAAAACGCCATAATAAAGCACACTAACCCTACCCACATGCATCGCTAAACCTGCTAACATAAGATACAAGCATCGCATAGAGTATTACATAATAATAAAAGAAAGAAGAAAAGCATATCATATCAACCACCTCATTAACCCCATATCAATCCCAGTCAAAGTCCCCTAACAAATCAATCTGCTTCGAAACCCCTCCTTTCTTTTCATCTATAACACTTTTCTTCTTTTCCATAACAGTAGGAGTATGCTTTTTAGTCGGGATGAGAACCTTATTCTCATCGAAAGCTACAAGGCCATTCCCTGCGCCCACCAAAGTCTTCTCAACTGGCACGTCGTTGAAGTCAATTAACATAATATCCGCATCGCTAGGCCCAGAAGAAGAAACTAATCCATTCGCTTTATCAGTAGTGTTGGGTTTCGGTGGGCTCCTGTTGATGTTGTTCGCGTTGCCACTGACGATACCCATTTTTTCCATCGATCGGTTCTGAACGAATTCCTTCAATTTGTCCAAACTATTGTGGTCTACTTGAGCTTCATAAGGAGGGGCCGGGGAAGTAGAAGCTGTTTCGGGTTCGGGTTCGGTTTTCTTGGTTGGGGCGATGGCAACTGTAGCATCGACAAAGCTAAGTGGTTTAACTTCTTTGTCCTTCTTTTCCTGGCTAATGATTGCCTGGACAGCCTTATCGTCAAGGGAAACGACTGGCGGCGTATTACGAGACTTCTTAGGGGTGGGGGAATGAACGACAGCGGTGTTTGAAGAGAGTAGAGACGTCTCATTTTCCTGTTTGTTCTTCTTGGGTGTCTGAGGGGCTTGAACGACTTTCGAAGATATCAAGGGGGCGGCGATAATCTCTTTCTGAGGCTTGTTTATGGTAGGCTTGCTGATGGTAGGCTTGCTGACGGTAGGCTGGATGGGATCCCAGCTTAGTGCGGGGATAGTTGATGTAGTTTGTTGAGGTGGGATATTATCCCAAGATATCAGTGGGGCAACCAGGTCTCGCACCGAAGTCTCAGAGGCAGAACTCTTTTTTCGTGGCGAAACTGGGTTAAGCATGGTTGGGATCATATCCGTAGTCTTAACTTCCGCTAGACGCTCAGAGAGTTTATCTAGGTGCTTGCTGGGGTTACGGTTTTGGTAGTGGTTGGGAGGTGGGCCACGAACGGGTTGGCTACTGTTTGCGGCCTGGAGAGTTGGAAAGGGTTCGGAAGGCCTCTCCATCGGTCTGTTAGGGTTGTGCGTTTTGTACTGAGCTGGAGGTGGCCCTGGAACCAATGGATTGCTATTCTGGTTACGGGGCTGTGGATTGTTGCTGACAGGCTGGAGAGCTGGGAAGGGCTCATAGAGCCCTTCCATCCGTTGGTCAGGGTCGCGATGTGGGTAGGGATTTGGGTGGCTTGGAGGTGGCCCGCGAACTAATTGGTTGCTACTGGTAGGCTGAAGACTCGGGAAGGATTCAGAGAGCCTTTCCATAGGTTGCAATTGGTTAGGATTACGACTTTGGTAGTGGGTAGGAGGTGGCCCGCGAACCAATTGGTTGCTATCCGTAGTCTGCACACCCGCGAGACGGTCAGAGAGCCTATCCATATGACTATTCGGATTGTAGGTTGAATAATGGACGACATCGGGCTGTCGAGTGCAAAGGTGGCATCTCGTGCACTCCTCGTGACATAGCTTGCGGCAGGTATGGCCACATTGGAAAATTTTGCGGCAAGGCTCGTCACAACGGACAAGATTGTGTTCGTATCTGGGATACATATTAGTTATGCGGATGGTCAACATATTGCCATACAAAAACTTACGGATGGCAGCGTAGGGTGCATTTGTGTCCACAGTCCAAGTATTCAGTACAGAGATTCTTGCAACCGCCATTGATCTCAAGCCAATCGGACGCCACTGCAGGAACAAGGCATTAGTCTGGATAGCGGGATTAGATGAAGGCTGAGATACATACGCTCCATCTCCGTGACGCACTTGTGTTTCTGACATGTCACCGGGATCGCAGTACTGATCGCAGAAGGTGTACTAGACGGGCAGTTAGTCGCACATGTGTATCGAGTTCGGGAGAGAGATGGGGGCTCGTACCGAACATTCAGAACCTGTAGGACATCCCACCAGAGTCCACTGACTTGTGATAACAAATTGGCATTGCCAAACATGTAAAACCCACGTTTGGCTCGCTGGAGTTTTCGTTAGTATCATCTCCGTAAAGCAATTCAAGGGTAGCATAAATCTTACCGAGAGAGAAACGCAGACACGATTGGGAACCTATTACACATTAATGTTAGCACTCTAGAGCTTGTCGAAGGAGGGCGACGAATAGGGCTATACGTTAAGAAACCCGATGCTCCCTTGAACATTGCTCCTACAAAGCGATAGAATGACCACTTCATTCTCCTCACCTTGGAAGCTATCAACAGTTGCAACCCGAATACGGTCTTTGGGGTCCTTGTTCAATTTCTGGCTTCTCCGGAGCAATTTGTATAGCTCCCTTAATTGTCCGGTATAGAACGTCAAAATTGTAATATCTTTCTGCTTTGTCCCGTTCTCCACAAGGTAGTTGCAAAGTCCAACGACCATCTGAGCCTCATATGAGTTCTTCTTCGAGAGTTCATCTTGTTCCTCTGGAACTTGATGGGACAGGAAGTAGAGGTTGGTGTTACCCATCCCAGGAACAGGCTTCATGTTAAGAACCTGGTGGTCGTCGCCGAGTTCGGGATAAATTGGCATGAGGATCTTCCGGATCTCCGGGCGCATACGCCGTTGCTTTTTCAACATCGTGTATTCAACTTTGTTGTTAACGAGTCTTTCGAACATTGAAATAGAAAGATTATACGGCGGTTTCTCGAGTTCGGCAACATTGCAGTGACCCTTGAGCTGCTTGTGATCACCCACCAAAACAAGCTGCTGGATGCTAGGGTAACAGGCGGCGATAAGAGGGCCCTCGAGTGTTTCAGCAGCTTCTTCGATTAGACAAATCCTCGGTCCGAGAGCGGCAACCAAACTGCGATACTTGCTGATACCAGTCGTCGTCAAGCCAATCACCTTAGCTCGTTCTAAGATGTGCGCATCCTTCTCCCATCTAGCAATCTTGTACTCTACAACGTTTGCAGCGTACTCCTTGTTAATCCTGCGCATGTCTTTCTCAATAGCAGCGGTATAGAGTCTTTCAAATCGTGCATATACGTCACCTCTCAGCGTTTCCGGAATCTCCCAAACATTTTCCTTCTTGATCCAGTGCTGGATAATCTCCTCAGTGACAACAGGTTTAGTTATAGCCCGCTTTTTTCGTAGAAACTCGACAAAAATTCCGAATAACTTGCCATCCCATTCATCGTCAAACTCGGCTTCCAAGTCTTTGAGTTCTTCGACGCCAATATCTTCGTCCTCGTATTCAAGCGCCATATCCTCACGTCGAGGAATCGGCTGAAGAGCATCACCTACCCACGCGATCAGTGGCGAAATAGCGTTCTCCTTGTTACCAACTGAGAGTTTAACCCATTGTTCGGTGTATTTATGGAAGGAATCGCGTTGGGCCTGAGTAATTATTCCATGGAGGAGGAGGTTGTCAGGAGTTATATTCTTTTCGTTTAGGCGTTCAAGAAGCTCTCTACCCTCCCGTTCGAGACGCTTGAATTTTGAACGACAGATGTGGTAACCAGAGCCTCTGACATCGAAATTCGGTGTTTCCTTGCGGATATTGTAGAGGGTACGCTCGCGAATCACACCGGTGTCTTGGGTTCGACCACCCAACCGGATAACATGGGGTTCGAATTCGATGACGTAGCGAAGAAGTTGGTCCAGAGCATGATTGGTCTGACAAGCAACAAGGATCGGTGGATCTTTAGGTTTGCTGTTGGCAATCATGACAGCTAAAGATTTGGTGCTCACGAAGGTTTTCCCGCAACCTGGTGGTCCCTGGACGATGGCGAGCTCCTTGGTGAGAATTCTTTCGACTGCCTCTAGCTGAATAGAATCCATACTGGTGGTAACCTGATTTTTGGACGGGAATTTCTGCAAAACGTTGACATTTTGCAGGGTAGAAACATCCGTATCGTCGTTGAAGCACGGCATTAGGTCGAGTTCCGGTTTCTCTGTCAAGAATTCTGGATTTCCGACTTTGGTGTCCTGAAGGGTGAGGATCTTGCTGAGCGGGAAATTGAAGTCCATTCGTTGCAGGGCTCGAAGGGTGTGCTTGAAGGCTTCAAAATAGCCACTGCGAGCTTCAATCATGATCCAAGTTTTGGTTGGGTCGAGTTCCAACTCGTCTTGGTGCGGCAGGAGGTCGACGACAGTGCCATATGGCAAATCGCCTTCTAGGCCGGAGATTGGTCTTGCTGCAACGGTTGCAATGCGAACAACCTGCTTGAAATCGTCTGTAGTGAGAGCGACCAAGGTACCAGGACAGAGACGTTTGGAATTCTCCCATAGAATCCTCTTTCGAGCTCGATTTGTCGAGAAACTGACTTTGACGCAGATCCCAAAGCTGGGTGCGAAGGTGACTCCAACGATCCGGCAGTTCTCGTACACGCAGATGTCGTACTGGTCGTCCATGGAAGGCTCCATGCGGAACCGACCGACTGCGTCACGAAGAGGCGAGAATGAGTCCTCGCGGAGAAGCTCGTAATGAGCGCCAAGGTACTCGTCGACAGAGTCCCACGGTTGATCAACGCTGTTGACCGGAAGGTCAACTTCGACCGTCATGAGTTCGGCCGTGGAGGGGACATCGGGAAGGGCTCTCCAAGAGCTGGGAGCACTGCCGTCGGCGGAAAATGGGAGAGCACGTTCGTACACCCCGACAAGTTCGTTCCGAGGAACGCCGTTGTAAGGCGTGGTTGCCTTATCCTGAGGACGCCTCGATGCGATTATCCTCTCGGAGATATGAGCATTCAACTCTCCACTTTCGTCGGCTCGCTGTCCGGAGATCTGGAAGGGAGGGCGGTTGTGGGACGTGGCCATATTTCCACGTCTCGAACCCATGTTCCCTCTATTGATGCCACTGTTTTGGTGACGAGATCGTTGAGCGGAGAAGGTTTTTGGTGGAGGAAACCCTCCACTTTGCTGCTCAAGCGGCGCGTCCTCGTCGTCGGCCGGATCTCGTCCGTACGCGACCTGTGGCTCAGCAGGTCGAGCGTACTGAGAGCCGGAGGCACGAGGAAAGTTTCCCCGGCCTCGGCCTCGGCCAGCACCACCACCACGGTGGTTGGCACGGCCAGTTGGACGGCCTTGCAGTTCGAAACTGCCTGACATTGTTGGGTTGAATGCACAATGCCAACCCGAACAAGTCGGGGAGGGAGAAGAGGTGAGGAGGGTGAAGGAGAACGGAAGAGAGGAACCGGGGGACACCTAGGGGCAAACTAGGCAGAAAAAGTAGAGAGGACCAAGGATTGGTCCAGAAGGAAGCAGAGAAGACAGCAGAGAACAGAGAACAAAGATCTAGATACCAACAAAACGCTAGTCGGTTCGAGACACTTCTTAGTGGATGGTTTGGGTGATGCTTACCTTGTTGCTTTATGCAACTTGTCGGTTGGTTTGAGAAGCTTTGGGAGGAAGAAAGAGTTATGGAGGAGAGAAAGAGAAAGAGGAAGAGGATGAATCTGGGGAAGAAAAGGATAGAAGAAGTTCGGCCGTTGCAACGGAGCGTTAAGTTGCTATGTGTTGGAATTGTTGTAAAATCAAAACGGCCACAAACGGAAGCGAATAGCTAGACAGACCGGCTTAATTCAAGAGCTTTCGACAGCACCGAACAGCTTGAAACCTGGCAAGGAAGAGTATGCTTTTGAACGAGAAAGGCCTGGAGAAGATACAGATGAAGCCAGGGTCGGTTGGAACGCGTCGAGAATGTTCAATTGGCCGAGTAGATGGAGCGGATGTAGATTGCAGGTTGGTGGTTTATGGAGCAGGAATGCTGTGTTGTTGCCGTCGGCGTTGGAATTGGAAATAGGTCGTCAGGAAACAAGGGTTGTTGTCGGCAGCCTGCATGAACGTCACTCTTTAGAGCTTAGCTTAGGGGTATCTGCTAGAAGTACTCTGGGCGGGGAACCATAGCGAAGGATGAAGAACTGGCGAGTCTGGTTGATAGAAAGAACCATTGTGAGACTGAATTAGATCAGTATGCCTACAGATTTTATGAGTATTAGCTATCGTCAAATATGCTATATAAGCTGGCAAGTTGGTGGTTAGAGATCCATGGATATAATGATATCGTGAACAGATATAGGCTAGTCCCGGACTACGATTAAAAGGTGCCTGAAGTCACCCTGTAAGTCAGGCCAACCCCGCGTGAGGTGAGGTCATCCGCGGCCAGGGTACTAACTATACTAACCGATATTCGCTGGCTCGTGTGGATAGCTTCTAAACTTCGTTTGATACCTGAATATACATGTTCTGCGAAGTAAAGGTTTTTGAAAATGGTAGAATTCCACGACTAAAGGCATGAATACAGCAATGAATCGGGTATACTGATATAAGAACGGTTTAAAACACTTCGGAAAAACATCAGATAAGTTCCCGCCTGCTGGTAAAATTGGCGGGCCTTGCAGGGTATATGGGTACAAGCCCCCGGGCTGCCAGACGAGCCCGCTAGCTAATCCACCCTCCCTTCCTTCAAC
Source organism: Arthrobotrys megalospora (assembly GCA_036971655.1). Classification (NCBI taxonomy): domain Eukaryota; kingdom Fungi; phylum Ascomycota; class Orbiliomycetes; order Orbiliales; family Orbiliaceae; genus Arthrobotrys; species Arthrobotrys megalospora. The sequence continues at coordinate 1,850,849 of JAVHJN010000003.1, read as the reverse complement.
ATCCTCTTCCCCTCTTCGACCAACTTGAACTTCTGTATTTTCCCACTCGCCGTCTACGCTACTAGTCAGTATGCATCCCTCTATGTAGTAATCTTGCCATATGACCTACCTTCGGTAACACCCCTCCCTCCAAATCCGCAATCCAGAACACATATTTCGGCACCAAATGTCTCGCCAACTTACCCCTCACCCACTCCCTAACTTCTTCCTTACTAATCTCCTTCCCCTCACTTGGTCCAATAAATGCTGCTACACACTCTCCGTACTTCTCGTCCGGAACCCCCACTACCGAGACTTCTGCAACAGCAGGGTGTTCAAACAGTGCGTTTTCGATGTCAAGTGGGTCTTCAGAATACACTAAATTAGCTTCATCCAGTGGGAATGAGTAGAGGCCAGTACTTACGAATATTCTCTCCACCTCGAATAATCAAATCTTTAATCCTGCCTGTAATCTTGATATACCCCTCTTCGTCCATCTCCGCTTCGTCACCAGTAAACATCCACCTGACACCGTCTTCATCATGAATCATGACTTCCGCTGTTCTTTCTGGGTCGTTCCAGTAGTACTTTTGTAGCTAGATCCAAATCTCCATCAGATATCTTACTAGCATTGCGCATATCAAAATTAGACAGCGTAAAAACATACCAAATACCCAGCAGTTGCCAACTCTCCTTTCTCACCAATAGGCAATATCTTTGTCCGATCATGGATATCCACAATCTTTGCCTGCGTATGCGGCATCACCCTTCCAACGGTACTCGTTCGCTTGTCGATTGCTAAACCTCATCAGCTCAACCCTTCTCCGCACCAAACCATCGGGTTTCACATACGATCATCCGGAAACGTCATAACGGACACCGGCGACGTCTCCGTCATGCCATAGCAGATCGCTATAACCAGTTAACAAAAGCTTCCCCATACATTTTGTACAACTAGTTAGATATCATACTCAAATCGGTTAAATTCAATTCGCGATGCAGCTTCTTCATCAGCTCGATTGGAATCGTCGTCCCCGCCGCAATACCCGTTCTTAGTCTCTCAAATCCCTTTCTCTCTACCTTCCCGTGCTTCAATAGCTCGAGACAAGCAATGTACATCGTCGGTACTCCATATAACGCTGTCGCCCGTTCGGCTTGTACTGACTCTAGTGCCTTCGTCGGGTCGAATGCTTCCGATGGGAAGACTATCGCGGAACCGTGGGTCATACACGCTGAATACCCTAGAACACAGCCGAAACTATACAACTCCAATTAGTATTCCAAACTCTATGTTGTATAGGTGCTGACGCTTCATAAGAGAATCAAAATACCAATGGAACAGCGGTGGCGGACAAACCACCACATCCTCCTCCGTCAATCCCATTCTATCACCGATAAACTTCCCATTATTCAAAATATTGATATGTGTCAGCGACGCCGCTTTCGGCATCGCCGTCGTTCCACTGGTGAATTGGATGTTGCAAATATCATCGGGCTGTACGTCGATATTAAGAGCCGGCGGATTGGGAGAAGTGGATTGAAATACATCCGCGTAGGACGAGAAGTACGAGAATGTATCATCCGAGATACGATTGGCTGAGTTGTTGATTAATATAACGTTTTGAAGGGACTATGTTCATCAGCATAACCTCACGGTATATGATCTAGAGGATACTCACAGGCACAACATCACTCTCCACCCGTCCACCTCCATTATACCCCTTCCCTTCAAACCCCGGAACAACCTCCCCTAACAACTCAACATTGCTCCGCGGTGGTTTAAACGGCAAATTTGTCTCCGCCGAAATAATCAAATGCTCGCTTTCCAGATGGTTGAGTGCAGACTTTACTTGAGAACTTGTAAACGCCGGGTTTAGTGGTACCAGAATTGCACCGAGTTTGAAAACTGCGTAATGGAGGATGGCGAATTCGGCGGTATTACCCAGGGAGGCGGTGACACGGGAGCCCTTTTTTACACCTAGGGCGGCAAGCCCATGGGCGAGGCGGGTGGAGGAGACGTCGAGGTCGTGGTAGGTGAGGCGGATGGATTGGTGGGATGAGATGACGCTACGTATTTATTATTAGTACTACGGATAATATATGGATTAATTGAGGGTATGGGGACATACGCTGTTCTATCCCCATGCTTGGAAACAATCTTGCTTAAATATCCATGACATGTATCAAGTAGGAGGGGAGGCTATCGAAGAAGTTAGTTTGCGTTGACAATGTTGTATTTTCGAATTGGGAAATCGACGCCAGTTGAGGCCAGAAGACGACAACATACTTCGAGAGGTCCCGCGACTTTGGACTGTGTCAGAAGAGTTCGGGACTGTAGCAATGTTGGCGCACGGGGAGGCGTCCGTATGTGCCGCCGTAAAGGCCGCAGCCTTTGTGGTATTCTGTTCGCCAACATCTGTGGGAAATCGTGGCGGTTGGTTGACGAGTCAGGTCCCTTTCAAAGCTAAGATCTAGATCTCGCAGTCGATAAATGCAAATGCATGTAATCCCAAAGAAACAGCTTAAAGATATCAAACTGGGTCGAATGGCCGTTTTAATATCGCGCTGCACTATACCACCCGCAGACTCAGCCGGCCCCAAGATCCAATCCCGATCCAAGTTATATATCGTCCCTTAAACCCTTAAAAGAACCAAAATCGTTCCCCAACCATTCGTCCCACCTCAACCTCTTAACATCTCTGTCCTTCTAAATCAGGAATACCCCTTCGCAAACATAATCACTAGCCAATAATTTCGGATCCCTTCCTGCTAACCCCCCGGTTCCGCGAGTTCTGCTGGTGGAAATTCCATTTGTGCGACGGGAAGGTCCTTCCCCGCATTATCGGGCCCTGGTCTAATCACATGCAGGGAAGCTAGACGTGGGGTATATCCGAGGACCCACCTGCATGAGTTACCACCGATTCAACTCGTCGATGGATATTAACTGCGTCATTCGGTTTTTTGTGACCCAAACCTTTTCTGATCGTGAATTTCTTGATATTTATACGAAGGATAATATAATGACGTTTCCTTTTTTACTGTTGTATCTAATGCAGCCTGGATATCCTCTAGTGGCTCCATACGCGTGGAACTCGGATTCCTCGAATGTCCATAGCTGGTCTATCAGAGTTGTATCTCTTTCTATTTCAATGACTCTGTAACAACGTGGATTATGGCGGATTTCATTGTCCACGTTTAGTATCTTGATACCTTCTCGCGTGAGGGTATTATCCAACAGCCATCCACGAAAGACGAGCTAGCCACGTCCAACCACGCGACTGCAGCCAATCTTTGCCGATAACCCGGAAAGCCGCGAACTTCGTGTACATATAATATATTATAAAATACGATTCTCTATATACTAATCTCGACCAACAAAAGTGACAAAAAAGCTATGTCATACCTCAAATTCACAAAAAAAAGACAAAAGCCTCTTCCCATGGCGCCAAAGCATTCATAAAATACATACAGAAGAATTCAAACTCCCCACCCGCGCAGCATAAAGGAATGGGATATCTTTGAACCACAAAAAAGCACTAGGGAACCATAGATCACACAAAAGAAGCGGCAAATAGAATTCTGCAAACCAATAAAGACTACCTCCCCATTAAAAAAAAAAAAGCATGTTGCATCGCCAGCCAGCCAGCCCACAATTTATATTCGAAAGTAGGAAGATAGGGAAAAAACTATCAAAAGAGTTTCGTGAGTTTCGTCGTCGTTCGTTCGTTCGTTCCCGTCCATACGCTTCATTACGACCGTAAATTCGTCCATTACTGCCAACCCCTAAATTTGTACACTTCTCCAAGCTACCCCCCTCTCTGTATTTAAAAATCCCTGAAGAAATTCTCCTCCTGCGGATGAGCCTCTGGTTTGTACGGTTCGAAATCTGGCGATGGCTGTGGATATTCGTCGAAATATCTCGTATCACCTGGAAATGACAATTCTACACCCAAATATTAGCAGACACCCCTACAGAGCCGTAAACGGAAATAACATACCAGGCACCAATGGCCCGTCCATCCTCTGCTCTCCCAAAGCCCTCCAGTCGACTCCGAAGAAAAATGGATGATTCTTCACGTCCCTAGCGCCATTCACCAAATTCCCCAGTCGACTTGACAAATCCGCTTCGCACAACCTGCTAATGAAATCCCTCGTGGTTTCATCCAATGACGCCGGAAACGATATCCGCCCCTGTACAATCTTTTCGTAAATGGCGAACGGGGAGTTATCGTAGAACGGCGGGAAACCGCAGAGAAATTCGTAGGTGAGGATGCCGAGGGCCCACCAGTCGACGGCAGTGGTGTGGCCACGCGATTGGATGACTTCTGGGGAGAGATATTCTGGCGTTCCACTGTAGAGGTTATGGTTAGTGTTTTTGAAGGCCAACAATGGTTTTATGGGGTTCGTTCGTACCATAGTGTGTAGGTCTCTTGAGAGCCGATTCTCTTCGCGAAGCCGAAATCAACGAGCCTATAGATTGGGATTCCTGTCAGCTTCCTCATTTCTCATATACGCTCGATGAACATTTGCCTACTTGACATGTCCTCTCGCATCCAGCAAAATGTTCTCCGGCTTCAAATCACGGTAGACAATTCCACGGTCGTGCAAGAACTCCAGAATTAGTGTGACCGATGCAATGTAGAATTGTGTTTGAGTCTGATTGAACCGGCGCATTTTTCGGAGGTAGGTAAAGACTTCGCCGCCAGGGGAGTACTCCAGCTGTAAAATTATAGGGATTAGAATTTTCTCTCCCCCGAAATTGCAGAATATGGTGAATATTAGAAATACCAGCATGTATAGGTTCTCTCGATCCGACCAGGAAGCGTATAGATCCACAATAAAAGGCTGGGGCCGCGAGACGCTCAACAGCATACGCTCGTTGAGTACGTGCTCTACCTGCTTCAGCTTGACCACTATTTTCCTACTATCAGTTTCAATGATCAAGCCTCAATTACGTGTGGAAAAAACCTACCATCCTTCTTTTTTAGCACCTTTAGTGCATAGAATTCTGTTCCTGACGTTCTATGGTCTTTTCTCGGTCTAACCAACCAAACTCTCGCAAATGTTCCCGTTCCCAACGTCCGCAGAAGCTCGAATTGATGTGCATGGAGCGCCGGACACGCATTTCTTGTCTCCGCGGTGTTCCTAGCGTTGATTATCGATTTGATCTTCTGTGGCGCCTCGTGTGTGTTCGTGGGTGTGGCGTGGGATGGCGGCGATGGGTTCATCCTGTCAATCGCGGAGAGTTTTGTGATTAGCTTGTGGTTTTGGTGTCGCATGATTGCACGAATGATGTAAGTGTTTGATAAGAGGCGTTTCTGTCAACCACGAGGGGAAAAAACCGCACGTGGAGAGATAAAAGCACGAGGTTTTGGTTTAGAAGAGGGTTTAAAATGAAAAACGTACTTGTTTCGGCCAAATGAATCTTCCATTGTCATCTCAATTTCCATATCGTCTTCGTCAAAATAGGTATCCGAGCTCGCGGCAGGCGAGTTATGGCCAGAATGCGGATCCGACAGGTGGAAATCGCGCAGGGCGGCGCTACAGTTGGCGCTGACCTGCGGGGATAAGACCAGCGGGTTGGACATGAAGAAATTTGGAGTTGGGGATTGGATGTTGCTGTTGTGATTGCTACCGCTGTTAGAAAGGAAGCCGGATCCCTGGAAGGGCGTGTTGTTTGATGCTGTCGCAGCGGATTTTGGGATTTCTGAGTACCCGGCGCCGCCAGAGTTCGGATTCGATGAGGGGCTGATGTTATTCGATTGCGGGCGCTGCGACTGGAGGATGTGGGTGGAGGCGACAGGGAGGAAGCCGGAGAAGGGGAGGGGACTTGAAGTAGCGGAAGTCATTTCGAAGAAAGGAGGAGGACGGGCGAAGGGGCCGGATGAGTTAATATCTACTCCTGCAGGTGCTGCGGCGACGGAGCATGCACAGTTATCGGAATCTGAGGCAGACGGCTTGCGGAGTTTGCAGGCTGTCGTAGAGGTACGGCCATATGGCCCGTCGCCGTCGCAATGGGTTCGTTTTAAGCTTAGAGACACCGTGATGACTGAGACATCCAGATACTATACACGGAATGGAGGTTTATGACCGTCGAGCTTAAACTGCCTGGTTGGCAGAAATTCAGCCGAAACTTTGGTTTGGATGGAACGTGGGTGGTTGGAAAGTCTGTTCCTGGAACGGGTTTTTGGAAGGATAATTATGTTCACTGGCCGGCAAGTTTAAAACTTGGGAGAGGTTAAAAGTGGCACCATGGAAAGCATATATACGAGAGGAGCGAGACCTAAGAAGTGACGGCGATGAGGGAGAGAGACAGAGGCATTGCGTCGGGATATGAAAGGGGAATGAGGGAGTTATAGGAAAAAACAGGGCTGCATTGTGCAAATTCCATGTTTGGGCTGGTGTGTATCTGGACGCTAGGTAGCTTCAGCTATAGTAGACGGTTATATCATCGGGACAGGTACCGGGCGTCAGAGCCTTTGTTTGAAGGGCTGCCACCCTTGCCTGATAGCGTCGTTTGCTTTCATTATTTTCCGTCCCGTGCGAACTAGCATTCTTCCAGCTAGGAAGGGCGTCAAAAGGGAGCATCGAGCCAGCATCGATGTTGGACGGGTGGCTTGGGAGTTGGGCCGCTCCCTGGGGCAAGAGCTCACTGACTCGAGCTTGTGGTAATTTGGACCGATTGAAAGCAAGTATCAAACTTGATTTCCGCTGCACGAGCTCCATGTCTACGTAGCTGCTGATATGGGCATCTGGCTTGGGTGGTTATAAAACCGTGGGACCTGCTTGAAGCATGCGGTGGAGTGGGTCTTATCCGCAGCCATGTGAGGGCTGCCGGCCGGGTCATCTGGAGGGTCCTGTACGCCGTCCTTTGATCTTGAAGTCCCAGAGTACTAGATTTTCTCGGTCTCAGATATTGGATCTCAGTTAGAAGTTGACCAGGATTGAAAAAACTTCGTGCCATATCCGTCTACTTACATACCTGTGAGCCTTAACAGCGACTTGAGTAGTAGACTATAGTTGGTCTATGTAGATGGTGTTTTCTTCTATTCTAGACTACGATGGGAGGTAGGACCAAGTACACTTGAAGTCGTCGAGATCCTTTCCATAGTAACGTAGGCTCGAGGAGGACCCCTGTCACTGATTGCTCTGAAATGTGTTGTGGTCTTGGCGCGATGGTCGGGGCCAACACGGCCAAACGTGTGCACTTCATCGTCATCGTCGTAACCAAACCAAATCCAAACCTCAACTTCGCGTCCCCTTCCGACGTACCCTCGTATCCCCCGGCACTCCACCACGGACCGACGGTTACATTAATACACCTTACGCTATGTCGGATCACAATCAACTTACACCGGCATTCGCGCCGTTCTTTGGCATGGTAGATACAATACTCCTACCCCGACTACATTTGGAACGGAGGGCTGACTCTGATGTGGTGGACTAGGCCGGAGTTGCCTTTGCTGTAGGTTAATCAATCGATACTGGGCTATATATAGTCCTATGGACAATGGAAAACTTATACAAGTCTTGCTACGACTGTAGATGATATTCGGATGTAGGCACAATAAACCCCCTTACCCAGCCTTCACAGAAAACTTTCGTTCACCGGCTAACGAGCTTCTCCTCTACAGGCGCCGGCGCAGCTTACGGTACCGCCATGTCCGGCATCGGTATCTCCGGTATTGGTATCTTTCGACCGGAACTCATCATGAAGTCCCTAATCCCGGTCGTCATGTCCGGTATTCTGGGGGTTTATTCGTTAGTGGTCTCGGTGTTAATCGCTAGCGACCTGGACCCGACACAGAGTTATAGTTTGTTTCAGGGATTTTTACATCTAGCGGCAGGATTGAGTGTGGGGCTTTCGGGTCTGGGTGCGGGGTATGCGATTGGCAAGGTTGGAGATGCGGTAGGTCTTCGATGGCGGGGGTTATTCTGGTACTTCGGAAGATGGATGCTGACAAGCTTGTCTGGGGTTTAGGGTGTAAGGGCGTACTTGTCGCAGAGCAGAGTATACGTCGGAATGGTATGTTCGCGACTTCATATCATGGGTGCGGATGAATTGTCGTGATTAACTTTGCTCTCTAGGTCCTCATCTTAATTTTCGCCGAAGTTTTGGGTCTTTATGGGTGAGTTATATGTATCAATATTTTTGCTTGGCGGAGCCGCTAACTTTGGATTGAACGATAGCCTCATTGTCGCCTTGATCTTGAATACCAGAGGAAGCAGCTAAATACTTGCTTATACTTTACTCCATACAAAGGGAAGGTTGGCCGGGTTTATAGTGGAGATAGGGGATCTCAGTGGCGTATACTCCCTCAGTCAGGTTTTGTATCAATACTTGGAATTATTAGCATCATAGAAGCGTGTCTCGTTTAATCTTGGGGAATATATACTGGGTTTGATGATAGGTACTTACACCATAGCGCCGTCTTTAAGAAATTTCAGCGTGATGGTGTCTTATGCATTGGCTAAATTCAACGGCGCTTCTTTAACCAACGTTCAAGAGCAAGATTCTTTTGCAATGTCAAGTCTACATCTAATCATTCGGATTTCAGAGCCACCGAGGTCATCATGGTAGCTTGATCGATGAGGAGGCGTGTCATTTCTATTCCGCTACTATTACCATATTCTCCAAGGAAAGACGCATGTGCATAGAGAATTGATTCTACAGTCCCAAAGGTTATGCTCCATCTTTATCAAATAATATAGCTGCTCAAGGTTATTGGTTCGAATACAGTGGTGGGAAGGCTGTATGCGTTGATGTTGCATTTTAACCTGCGCCCTGTGGGGATTGTCTACGGTTGCCTTATCACGGAGAAGTTGAGGGACGGATTAAGAGGAATGTCAGGCGTATTGTACAATAGGAGGCCTTATTAAAGTATCTTAAGTTCACAAAGCTTTCAAGTACCTCCACCGGTTGGCACCACTATAACTAAAAGCTGAGTATCCGGGTTGACCTCAACTTAGAAGTCAAAGGCTACAAACCGAAGGATTATCAGCCCGACTCTCCCATGCAAGCAAATTTCTCAATAACCCCTGCGCCTGCGCGCGCGTCCGAAATATCAAGAAATCACCCTACGCTGACCTGTTCTACTATCTGTCGCCAAGTTTTTCGGCACCGATATCCGGGTTGAACGTTGACGAGAATTGGGGAGATTTAATTAACTGCGGTGTTACGAATATCCGTCCTGACATATGTGGGGAGTTGAGTAAGCACTCTCTCTTCTACTCCACATTTTGGAACTTTTAACTCTCCTTTTTTCGTCTTCTAGTTCTTCTTGGAATCTTCAGTGCCCACGTATGTACATCTAATCTAACCCTTGAAGTCTTAGTAATAAAAAAGGGACGCTTAGACGGCGAATTCCTTTGCGGCTGTGGTGTAACCCAAGCTTCGGAGCCCCGACGTCGACCCTGGCCTTGGCTTGAGCTTAGCCTTAACCCTGGCCAGGTGCTCTACGTACGTCCCCGCATATACATAGTCTCTACGGGAACGTCGGCAGGATTTTACCCAATGAGTGTTCAGGAACCAAAACATGCGGGCGACGGGTAAGGTTTATTCGATGCATAAATATCCCGGAGTTTTTTAGACCTGCGATATTTATATATATAAAAAGTCGAGCCTCGCCTGCTCAATCGATCGATCAAGCTATCAGACAGGGTTTACATTCTAAGAATGTTGGTTTGAGCTCCCAGTTTGTTATTCACAGCTGATCGATGGCTGTTGGTTAACGTTATAATCCTTCTTATGCACTGGTTGACTGACGAAAATACCATGCTGCCTATTTTGAAGCTTCCTAACCTTGGGGGATGTAATATCTATTATTGACGACAGCTACGACGTAAGTGTTCTGCAAAGATACTGGATACCTGCATGAGTAGCTAGTAGAATAATCCATCGAAGTCACCGGTCCGGGTATATTTTATGGTAGCACTGGTACGGCTGAAGAGTAGAGGAGCTCTATTGTAGACAGGGTTAGGGTCTAGTTTTGTAAACTCCGTATATTTTAATATGAGGCTCTGCATCGCCAAACGGAATACAACGGTTAGTATGCTGTAGCCGTAGTTAGCCTCCCGTAATGGATTTTGGTGGGATCCTGCGTGTTACATGTTGGATATACCCCGGATTGTGAGGGCGGGTTGTCGTACCTTTAGGCCTTGCGAACCGTGGGATTTTATTGTTTCGCCCTGCTAGGCCCTGTAGATACCATGGGGATGATTTGTTATTTGATATGCTTCCTTACCTTCGAATACAGCGGTGAATTTCAGCCCCAATGTTAAGGGATCTTTCGACTCTTTTTCCACCCTGGAAGCCTGGGACCAGCCGACTGGAGCGAAGGGTACGAAGCTTCGAAGTCTAGGAGAAAGGTTACTAGGTGATACATGCATAGCGGCCGCGCGGAATACGTATTCACCACGAGAGAGTTTGGGGCTCTAAAAATTTGGGACTGAACGGACGATTCTGCGTCAACTATACGAGCCTCGGAGTAGTAGAGCCTCGTCGTGTAGATATATCTATATAAACCCTCGGTTCTGATGGTTCTGGGCGGTCTTTATTCTTCAGCTTCCTACTCTACATTTTCTATACGATATAGGCTTTCGAGAATCTGACTTTTGGTTGTTGGCCATACTACTTTATTTCATTATGCGGTTTACGCGGGTTCTTGTTCTTTCGGGCGTGCTTTATGCCGCTGACATTGTTTCTGCTGGGTGTGCTGCGGATAATTGCTTGAGGGGTATCTTGCTACTGTGCAATTGGAAGTGATTCGTCCTTATAGTGTAGATGCTGACGATTTAAATTCGGGCTATAGCTGTCAGAGCTTCCGCTTTCCCAACTAGATCTGGGACTGCGGACTGTTCTTCATACTTCTCTGCCACAGTGCAAACAAAGACAAGGTATCTAACTCTCGAGTCTATATCAGAATAGGAATGAACCTTTATTAACCAATCTTGTCATTAGCACCACTACTATCACAAGCGGCGACACCGTCATCACGACGGCCCAAGTCTACCTCGAAACCACAGTTCCCACTGCAATCCCCACCTATGCATCCGCCTGCTCGGGTTCTTCCAGATACTCCAGTGCCTGCTCATGCATCGGAGCCGCTCACGCAACCACCACGGTTGCCCCACCAACTCCCACAACCAGCGATATGATCAACGCCGTCTTTGTCGTATCTCCTGAAGGCTGCCCACGCTCTACACCAACCGGCTCTGTAATCGGCCAAAGCGATCCTACATTCTCTGAACAAAACGGTGGTCTTACTTATCAGCAATATGAGGGTAACCAAATCGTCCTCCAAGACCCCACGAACGGTCCATTCTACATTGATCTCTCCCGCGAAGATCGTGTTTCCATCTCCGATGACGCTGGTAATACGCTTGTTATTTATCAAAACGGCACGTTTGAGGCTTTTGGCGGTAACTGTCAGATTTCAATTGTTGGGACGGTATTAGAAGAAAATGGAGTTTCGAAGAGGAATACGTTGTTGATGTCTAGACAGTCAAACGCTGTTTGTGACGCTGTGCAGTTTTTCTGTAATAGTCGGTTCAGTCTTATCTTTGCCGGTGCAGCTGGGAAGGCACTTTGCAATGGGATAGGAGTGCAAGTTGGCGGATTGATCGGACGACAAGTCGGTGGAGCTGTCGGGTTTTTAGGAAATGTTTTTGGTCCGGAAGTTGGGGTTCCTACTACCTTGTTAGGAGTGGTTATCGGTGGGAAACTCGGGGCTTCGAAGTTTAGTGAGTATCTTTGTGCGGGGGTTGGGGCTTATTTGGGGGAGAAGCTTTGTGATTATTGTAAGCCGGATGTGCAGTGTGGGCCTGGGCAGGTTAGTTGTAATAAGGGACCTTGTCAGGATGCTTTGAGTGATCCTAATAACTGTGGTGGATGTGGGAATAAGGTATGTTCGCTTTAATAGTCTTTACTCTAAGTTATAGGGAAATGCTAACGCTTATGATAGTGTGCTTCTGGAATCTGTGTTAACGGCCAATGTTCCGTTGAAGCTTGCAATGGTTCATCATGTGGCAGTCTTAATGGCTGTGGGGTCGGTTGTTTCTGCTTTAGAGAGGCTAGCGGGAACGGGTTCTGTGGACCTAATGTTTCCTGTGCACCTCTTGCAGGGTGTACGTCTAATGCACAGTGCGCGCAAGGAGAGGTTTGTGCTATTAGCACTTGCTGTAATAGGCCTGTTTGTTTGAGTGCTTGTGCTCTTGCACGGAGGTCTTTGATTGATGGGGTTGTGAACTCGACTGATTTTGAGGAGGGGTGGACTGCTGGGGCGCCATCGCTGTTCTAAGATCTTAAGAGCGGGTTACTACGTTTCCTGGGAGTATATTTGGTAGTTAGGACTGATCAGAGAGTTAGAACTGTCATTATTTGTTTCTGTGCATTGTTAGAATTGAGAGGGGTAGTTATAAATTGGCATTTATTGGAGTTATAGCATTAAATATATCTGGTTTTTCGAATCCCATGGTTCATGTGTGACAGAGAGATGGTTATACTACTAAAATACGTTCCAATTACATGCATCTACATAGACGCCATAGTATTGATCTAGTCTCCATACACATTGCTAACTACGGGAATATCTCGAGAAGAGGCGTAGTGTGAGAAAGCGTTGTTTGGCAAAATGCAACAGCGTGGACCGGCAATGCAGGTACCAGGCGACGACGAGGCAAATCTGCAGAACGATCCAAGACAAGCTGAAATCTGCCTTACTGGCAAGGACATGGTCTGGGAGATAGTCGAGTACGATACCGGCTAAGTAGAGTTAAACAACATCATCATGATGATGTCTGGGCGGAGGTATACTAGAAAACGGCCTGCAGGGATATCGTAATTAACGTGAAACGGCATTGCGTAGCGTCGAAAGCTGGTGGGCATTTTAGCCAAGAAATGGCGGGTCTGGTTCTGCCATGCCATGGCCATGGACCGGTCGTCGATGCAATGCAATGGCCATGTTTGGCGGTGGCCTTCCTCGCCTATCTTCGTCCTTTTTTTTTTGACTTGGGACTTATCTGCCTGCTCTATCGGACTGGAACTGGAACTGGGACTGACTAGAATACTTCGAGCTAGCTGCGAAGGGAATGGGTTTTTAGGGCATGTTTGGTTTGGCGGACTGGAATGAGGAAGCTGTCAGGAGTTGGAACTGGAACAGTCAATTCGAAGCAACAGCATCAATCAATCACATCACCAACTTCCCTCCTCCAAAATAAGGACCCTCCAGGGGAGCACCCTCTCACAACCAACAAACACCATCACCAACCTCTCCGCCGTCCCATCGACGCCCACATCGCCTATATACACGCCGGCTTCATCAATCTGGCCCTGACCAGTCCTAGATACTGCTAGTATAGCTCTAAGGGCCCTGGCCATCTGACAGGAACCGCTTCCAAGCTTGCCTGCCCGCTACAGCGCCTCGGTTACACGTACTCTCGGCCTGTACCTATTCCTATACCTAACCACCCACTACTGCTATATATATACACATCACGCTAAGAGCCCGGCCACGAGAACCCCGACCGACAGTCTAGAAGTAAACAGACAGACAGACCCTGGAAAAGCTTCAACTTCGGCTTCGATCTCGGAAGGAATCGTCTCCGGCAGCTGCTTGGACCCATCTCGTCGTCTTTATCTATCCGTCCATCACCACCTCCCTAGGTCCCAGCTTCGTTCGCTGACACCAGGCCTCTCCTGCTCCCTATTCCCTTCCCTGGCGAACGGCGGATCCACCCGGACTGGATCGTGCTCTCCTCGATCGATTGACGACACGCCCTCTCTCGGTGGCGCCTAGATCCCATCCCTGCTGCCGTGACCGAAGGCTTCTGTCCTTGTCCGGCAAAAATCTACAGCTTCCATCGAAAACTAGACCCCCGGCCAACCATCGAATGCGAACCGTCTGAATTGGCAGTTACAATCGACAATCTCCGGCGCTAACGCCTTCCCTCCCTTCCAGTCAGGCGTAGGTCTATTTCCTCCCCGAGTCCCGAAAATCGGCCCGTTGGCTTCTCGATACGGCTTTTTAGGGGGGGTTATCAATCGGTGTTTATTCTAGTAAAGCTAACCTGTGGCCCGTCGGCACTCGACGAATAGAGACGAAGATGGCAGAGTCCCAGCACGGTCGTACTTACAATAACGGTCCGTCGCCGTCTACACGAGATGCTGCTTTCTCCAATATCTTTGGGGGTCCTCCACCCCCCGGGAGATCGCAGACGATGAATTCCCAGTCCCCTATGCCTCCACCAACTCGTTCCCAGACTATGGGCACCATGCAACGACCACCACCTCCTGATCTGGGCAATGACGGCTACGAACATCAGAAACCGAACGGGTATCCACCGTCTGGACAGCACCAGCGACCTCCCAACGGCTATCCACCTCAGGGAATGTCCAATGGAGGCTACGGTCGACCTCCACCCCCACAGCACATGCAGGGTCACCAGGGACCTCCACACCCTCAACAGTATCATCAGCAGCCTCCACCGGAACGACGCCCGTACGCCCAGCAGCAGCGTATGCCGCCTCCTAGCTTCAACCGTCCTCCTCCTAATCGCTTCTACCCCCCTTCCGGCCCTGGAGGTCATCCTGGCCCTGCTATGAACAACGACCCCAATCGGTCCAGGTCCCTCGCCGGGTATGGCCCACCGCCTAGTTCATTTCACCAGGGACATGGAGGTGGACCAGGAGGCCCACCTCGCCCCCAACCAAACCAAGTAATGAACCCCATGGGCCGTCAAACAGCTCAAGGGCGGCATATCCCTGAACGTGTAGACGAACGATCGATGTCGATGACTTCTGCTATGCCCGAATCCAGAGATCCTTCAAGAGCGCAGACTATGAGCGGCCGTGTCATCCCCTTCCGACCACGGGACTCTGGTGAAGAGCCATACTACCCCTCTGTGTCTGAAGGCCGAGGCCCACCGCAGCTCGACAACCAATTCCAACAGTCGCCGATCAACGCCTACAGATCGTCGCCCGCGTTATCGCAACGGAGCTCGAGCAGCACGTTTCCCATGCGACCGGAGAACCGAGATTCTCAGATGTCTCAGATGTCTTCCGCGTCTCAAATGTCCCAGATGTCGCAAATGTCCCATACTTCCGCAGCTTCGAATAATAGTGTAAAACCTCGGACTCCTAGTTATGCTAGCACCACTTCTAGCGTCACCCCGACTGCTACACCGACATCATACACACCGACATCGTACACTCCTACCTCACAAACACCTGATTCTACGGCGATGACACCTAGGCAGGGCCAAGCATCACAGCCGCAATCGCAGTCGCGAGCTCAGACGATGGTCTCCCAGCAGTCGACCATTCTCACAACTTCGCGAAGAGCGCCGCTAGTCTACCCGGCCCTACTTTCCCGCGTCGCTGATGTCTTCCGCGAAAGGGTACAAATCGGTGACAGAATGAAGAACGAGCTGACATATAAATCAGCGTTTACTGGAGCGGAAGCTGTCGATATGATTGCGTATATCATCAAGACCAGCGACCGGAATCTAGCCCTTCTTCTTGGACGTGCATTGGATGCACAGAAGTTCTTTCATGATGTCACATACGACCACCGATTGCGTGATTCTGGGAATGAAGTCTATCAGTTCAGAGAGAGGCTCGTCGACGAAGATAAGTCGGACGTCAATGGTGTTTTCACGCTATTAACGGAATGTTACTCGCCAACCTGCACTCGAGACCGACTATGCTACTCGATTGCCTGCCCCCGCCGGTTGGAGCAGCAGGCTCGTCTCAATATGCAGCCGTTACCTGGGCTTAAGCGAGAATCCTCCAGATCCAGCTTGCACGACAATGATGAAAAGGAACAGAAGTTATGGATACACAGTGTTCCGAAAGAGGTCGCCGAAAGTGTTTCCGACTCAGAGAAGAAGAGACAGGAGGTCATCTGCGAGGTCATCTACACCGAACGTGATTTCGTCAAGGATCTGGAGTATCTCCGCGATTTCTGGATGAAGCCATTAAGGAGTGGGGCTCCTAACGCGCAGTCGCCAATCCCTGATTTCCGACGAGAAAAGTTCATCCGAACCGTGTTCTCCAATATGCTTGAGGTTCATAGTGTTAACTCTAGGCTCGCTGACGCTCTGACTAGAAGGCAGCAAAGCGATGCTGTTATCAACAACATTGGAGACCTTTTCTTGGAATTTGTCCCACACTTCGATCCATTTATCAAGTACGGTGCGAACCAGTTGTACGGGAAGTATGAATTCGAGCGGGAGAAAGCAAGCAATCAAGCCTTTGCGCGGTTTGTTGAAGAAACTGAACGTATGAAGGAGTCGAGAAAGTTGGAACTCAACGGTTACCTGACCAAGCCAACCACACGTCTTGCGAGGTATCCTCTGCTTCTGGAAGCCGTTTTGAAGAATACGGCAGACGACAATCCGGACAAGCAAGACTTGCCTAAGGCGATTGAGATGATCCGTGAGTGTTTGAGTAAGGTCAACATTGAGTCTGGAAGAGCGGAGAATACCTTCAATCTCATGCAACTGGACCAGCAGCTCCAGTTTGCGCCTGATAATAAGGTTGATTTGAAGCTCACGGAGGAAGGTAGGCAGCTCATATTTAAAGGGAGCTTGAAGCGAAGCCCTACGGATGCGGGCACTGGAGATATCCAGGCATTCTTGTTCGATCACGCTGTGTTGCTGGTCAAGATTAAGGTTGTCAACAAGAGGGACCAATACAAAGTTTACAAGAGGGTAAGGTGGCCGTGAATTCCGTATCGCCTCTGTGCTACTTGCTAACCTAGATAGCCTATCCCCCTCGAACTTTTGATCATCAATGAGATGGCTGAAGTATTGCCTGAGAGAGGCATTAAACGCCCGCCGTCATCACTGCTCCCAAAGACAGGCAACCAGCAAAAGACCGATACCAACGCCAAGGGTGGCTATCCTATCACATTTCAGTACCTGGGAAAGCGAGGATACATTTTGTCCCTCTTTGCTGCTACTGTCGTCGGTCGCCGAAAATGGATGGAACACATCGAAACACAGCAAACGGCCCTGCGAGATCGTAGTAACATTTTCACAAAGACCGTTCTGAGCGACGATTTCTTCAATTTCGGCACCAACAAGGTCAATTGTTTGGTTCCTATGGGTAAGCAGTATTCTATGCATCGCCTTTTAACCGCTTCGCTGACAATGTATCAGATGGTGGCCGCAAATTGGTCTATGGTACGGATACCGGTATCTTCGTTTCCGATAGGCGGCCTGGTTCTACCGCCCAGGGCGTTCCCAAAAAGGTCATTGATATTCCTCAAGTGTCTCAAGTCGACGTTCTTGAAGAGTACCAGATACTACTCGTTCTTTCCGAAAAGACAGCATATTCGTTCCCAATTGAGACCATTACAGAACCTGGAGAACCCGGTATGGCTAGCAAACGTCACAAGCGTATCCAAGGCCACGTCAACTTTTTCAAAACTGGTGTCTGTCTCGGCCGTGTCCTTGTGTGCTGCGTCAAGAACAGCAGTATGTCTGCTACCGTCAAAGTGTACGAGCCTATGGATACTCTTGCAAAGGGACGCAATAAACCTGCTTTCAGAAAACTTTTGGCTGGTGGTCAAGATGCATTGAAGCTCTTCAAGGTGAGATATTCGAACTATGCATTTGGCGTCACGGTTTAATACTAATATCTCGGTTAGGAATTTTACATCCCCTCGGAAGCTTCCTCCATACATTTCCTCAAATCGAAGCTATGTGTCGGGTGTGCTAAGGGATTCGAAGTTGTCTCCTTAGAAACCTTAGACACGCAAACGCTCCTCGACCCCGCCGACACATCCCTAGACTTTGTGCAGAGACGAGAGAACGTCAAGCCAATTGCGATCTACCGATTGAATGGCGGAGAATTTTTGTTGAACTACAGCGACTTCTCATTCTTTGTTAATAGAAATGGATGGCGAGCGCGCCCCGACTGGAGCATACAATGGGAAGGCCAGCCGACCGCATTTGCTCTGCAACCTCCGTATATCCTGGCCTTCGAACCCAATTTTATCGAAATCCGGAATATGGAGAGCGGAGGGATGGTTACAATCATCACTGGCAAGAATATTCGTATGCTTCACGAGAGTTCAAGAGAGGTAAGCATCCGATTGAAATCACACTTCGCTTTGGCGAAATATACTAATACCCTGATTCTAGATTTTATACGCCTACGAAGACGATGGTGGGGAAGATGTTATTGCTTCTCTCGATTTCTGGAAGCAACAACAGCGCGTTTAAAAACTTTGACATTAGAGATCGTCACCTTGTTCACTTACACATTTTGAACCCCTCTTCTTTCTCCCTCTTCTCTGTTTTCTCTTCCTTGTCCGTTTGTTTCCTATCTACCCTAACACTTCCCTCAATGTATAATCTTCCCCATATACGACTTGATGACGAATGAAAGGTAGTATGATCCCTCAAGAAGTACAAGAGCGAAGTGGCGATAATTGTTCTAGTCTTGATTTTGATTTCCTTTTCCCCCTTCTTCTCCCCCCTTTTCCCCTAACCTATCCTAACCTATCATCTCCTTATAACCCTGTGTACCCCAACCGTTAATCGGCTATCGAATTCTCAGAATTCCCTACCCTTTATTAATTCTACCTTCACCTATCGACCTCTTTTTGATGGATCACGCAAGGATGCCGACCTTTTTCATTTGGCATCCGACTTGCTTCCCCTCCCAAGCTCCTCCTCCCCGCCTGTGGCGTTATAACGTTATTAAATTACTTTTTGTGCGTGTGTAGCGTTGGCGTCATTGTTCTTTTTATCTTGTCTGTTTTTTTGTTTGTTCCCCCCCGGTCGCTTTTCTTCCCTGCTGACTGGGCAGATGCCCTCTTGTCCCCTCCCCTTTTCCGTGTTTTGACCGTATACCGCTTTTTTTCTTTCTTTCTTTACCCTGTATAGGCATACAATATGATATGCGTAAGTGGGCGCCGTAGTACTTGTTTTTTTTATTCTGCTTTTTCTTTCTCTTCTTTATATATTTATATACAAAGTACTTAATTAATGGAGATGTAGGATTTTTAATGTGGGGATATATATTGAGTTCGTTATAGGTGTCTGCTTCTTTTATCCGTGTGGTATTACTCCCAGGTTTCCTCACGGTCTGGTCGTAGGTATAAGCTTGTTTAGAGAGAGCGTACTTAAGTGCGTGACTGGTGGCGTCCCAGGCTGGCCGGGGGTTCTATAACTTTCTGGAATTGATAGAATGACCGCCGGTGGAATTTAAACTAGTGCTTGGGTATAATGGTTTTCTTATGGTTAGGATGTGGGATTAATTGTTTGTCTGATGGTAAATCGATTCTCTTTGTGAGATTTCGGGAGGAAGTATCACCGTTCCATCCGGTCCGCGACGTCCGCTCTATTATCGGCACAGACTCCTGGTTGGTTAAAAAAATATCACATCTACAACGCAAATGAGCCGAAGGGCTGATGTTTTCCTCAAGCCGGTGATAGATTGGTCTAGAAATCTCTAAGTGACGGCGAGGAAGAAAAAGAAGAAGAGGAAGAAAAGAGCTGTAGCTTTCGAGAAGTAATAGCAGGTGTAAATGTAGTCTGGTGTGCATATCTGGATAGGTCTGGATGGGACTTTTGGCTTCACCGTGCGTTGAAGAGTTGTAATAGTAGCTGTAGGGTTAACTTGTGCCCGCTTCTTCTTCACGCACCACCGTTCTAGGGGTTTAAAAGTATCTGCTATTAGGAACGATATGACTTCTTTGAATTAGATTATTCCCTCGTTGGAACTTTGGGTACTATATATTAAATAACTGAAGGATTCGAACGGCATATATATTGTATACATTATAAGATTGTCAGATATCAACTCTTTTAATTTCGAACGTTTCCAGCAAGAATTGAACGGAGCTGTTGCCGGGAAAAGACTATATATCATAGCAGAGAGGTTAGATACTATCTTCTAATAAGGGCTTATAAGCCTGACGCTTGGGTAGGGTGTTCTTGGGGTAAGCTTAGATTCATAGTGGTAGGTGAGAGAGGTGGGTTTGGATATATAAGACGTTGACTGACGCACCTCCCACTTCTTCAGCTCTCTCATCTCCTTAACCTCTCACCGCAGAAAGCCCACCTACTTCTCCACGATATCAACCTTCGACTTCGTCATAACCTTGACACTAAAGTCCTTTTCATTTATATCCTCTTTGCCGTCAACGATACAGAACCACGAGAGACAACAATGTCTCAACCGTCCGATACCCCCACGATGTCTCCAACGGAAACACCACCACTTCCAGAGATGACAGACACCTACGACCCACAAGAGGGAGACGTCTCAATGGAGTCAATAATGACCCAGATAAAGTCAGAAGGGTCTTCGGAGCTGGGAACAGGCGCTGGAAGCGTCGTATACGGCGTTGGCGAATCCGCAGCCAAAATCGTCTGCTTGATCGGATACAAAACGGCAGCTGAAATCCCCTTGGACGAAAACTACGCCCGAGAAGGAGCACTCCTCGAACGTGCCAAAGACTGCTGTGTCAAACTCCTCGGCCGTGTCTATGGAGTCCCCAAGGGTGGAACCCATACCTGTGTTATGGGCCTCCTAATGGAGCGAGGTGAACCGGTTGAGTTCTCGAAGAACACGTATACGCCCGCCGAAAAACGATCACTCACGCTGGAGATGATCAATCTTGTGCGAAAGTTGCACGAAGAATACGGAATCGTCCACGGAGATATCAAGTCATCGAATATGGTCTTCGTCGACGGCGAGATCAAATTAATCGACTTTGATTCTGCGAGACCAGTTAACGAGCCAATCCCCGACATATGGGATGGGAAGAGCAGTCCATATTACCAAACTCCGGATAGTTATCACGGAACGGACGACGAAGAGGTACCGGTTTACCCTCTCACGGATTGGTACGCCCTTGCTCTGACGATATACGAGCTGTACACGGGACGTCTACCGTTTAAGGGAGAAGCGGTTGGGGAAATGTTTGGGCCGAACCCGATCTTGGAGAAGAGAGGGTATCCGGATTTGTCAAAGATTGAGAATGATGAGGTTCGTGGATGGTTGAGGGATGTTTTTGAGCAGGGAGGAGGGGAGGTGGAGGTTGATGAAGATGGGAATGAAGTAATGGGAGAATAACTACTACTTAGGTATTTTAATATTTTTTTTTTGTTTAGAGACGCTCAGGTCTTATTTATGTATGCTATGCGGATACTTGACGCCGCGCTGATAATCGGGGAAGAGCTGTGGCTCTGTTTGTTTTGATCCTCACGCTCGCACGTCCTGGTTAAATACGCAGTCGTAAATGATATGGCAGGAACAGAAGATATATTACCTTATAAGATCCGTAATTCCAGTAGACATTTTCATTTGATCAGCGAGAATGAGATCGAAAAATCGATAATCTATCCCTTCACAATATATATCGAATCCCTCCGTCGTCGTCAAACTCGTGGGCGTATGTATATTCGAAAAAATAGATACTACTCTACCAGTCACGGAACCCTCCCATATGGAACAAGGACTTGTACATAGCCAGTCACGTCGTAGCTCTAATCCAATCTTCCCCCTACTGCGAAGCCGAAGAAGTACCAGGGCGGAAATTATGATATGGCTGGAATTCACGGTTTTACTCAGATCACTTCAAAACACATCTCTTCGATGCAATCGCAATAAGCATTTTAAGCACTTCTGAACATGCACGGTTGTAACCATTACCCGAAACCTAGACCGCCGGAGAACCCGTCAAAGGCATTCAACAGAGAAGAAGCTCACAAGAATTTCGGATTAGTAGGGGCAGAAAGGTATTAAAACTGATATGGAATAGGACGCCATCATTGAAGGCTGCCCCCCGCTTTGTAAACCTTCCTTCATATCATCAACAATATAGAGGAATATGGTGCTCAAGGCTATATCATTTACCATCTACTCAGAAACAACTCTGGCAATTACACTATCTCAGCAAGTGGTATTGCAAGTTCCAGCGCATAATTTGGTTAGGGTCATCTAGTGAACTAGGCAAATTGTGTACCAAATGGACGATGAATAGGGGCACTAGGCTGTCTGGGAACGTAAGGATTTAAGTAGAACCATGGGGGATGAGGTGTGGTATTGGCAGGCTTTTGCAAGCAGAGCGATAGTCACATTGAGCACACAAGGCACAGGAACGAAGGGGTACTCCCAATAAAGACTTGATTGAATTGGGTAAGATGTTTGAGATACTCTGTTTGAAGGGTATATATAAATTGCATGAACTTGATCCAATCGGTTGGCTCTGTCTAAGTATATAGCTAGTACACTTCGATACCTTCGACGTTGAGCATACAGTTATCCTTATAAATCGCCCTGTTATCGTCACAAGAATAAATTGGATACTCATCTGCGTGATTCGAAATCTCCAGCCAAAACACCTCGCCAATATTGCGTGAAGCTTAGAGCTCGATAGGGACTCAGGCAACGTTCACTCAAGTTACGGCGTAAGTCCCAGGACCAAATTGTGTTGAGGCCCAGTTTCCAACACCAAATCCCTTGCAGCGCTTGCCGCGGTAATCGCGCCTCACCATCTTCCGGAGTGTCGACGACGTTCCTGCGTGACATCTCCTTTCACCGCTGTGTCATTCAGGCACTGAACAAAAGGCAAAACAGATCGCTGGGACGCCCTTGCAGCTAGAAATACTCATGTTGAAGTGTGGTACGGATATTTCTGCAAGCTCAAGGGTGTTATGATTCGATGGGTGGGTGGTTCTGCACATAAAGATGCCAGCCTTCCGAGATACCACAACAATGGCATCCTAATGCGGCGTCGAACACTAGGGCTGGTAAATTTGGTAAAAGAGTCTACAGCGATTGAGTCAGCCACCCCCCCCTGAAATTTAATCATTATTTCCTTTTGACGAGACGCCGACCGACGCGATCTCATGATTTCGCAGAAGAAATATAGAAAAACCACCCCGCCACAATATAAAAGAGTCAAAACTACGTTGCGCACACGGTGAATGTCTCGAACAAGAATTCGATTCGAAGATCTCCCTTAGATTACGCCTAAGGCGTACCCGGGTTAGTACGAAACTAAACTTTTTGGGTACAATGTAGCTGCTGCGATATAATAGCAATCACGAGCGTAATGTTTGCTTGATAACTCGTGCATGAGATTGACTCGAAAGCATTTTTTTCATGCAAGTATTATTTTAAATTTTTCACTGCGGCCAAATACCACGAAACGTACGTCTGATTAGGCAAACGTTTGTGAATCCTTGCTTCAGGAGAGAGAGATTGGTGGGATCAGTTTCACGTGGTGAAACTTTGAAGCCTGGTATCACCAGTTCGGTGGCGGGGGAGGCAGTATTGTGTTTCCCCGCCTCTACCTCAATAACGTTAATGTTTTTGATGTATTCGTGATTCATAGATTGTGGGAAACAAAGCCCCTACAGGGCGTAATATCTCTGAAACTAATAGATTCGGGATTGGGCATATTGGGGTTTTGTGGCACCAGGCAGAACCTGAATGGTAACTACGCCCGGTACAGCTGTATGTTTGCTGCAACTCTAACTGGATATCTGGGCCATCTGGTCAGAAGCGTACATACTGCATGAAGAGATGCTCATCCCATCGAAGGTATCTATCTCGGAGAATCCACATCCCCTAAAGTCAATGAGAAAGAAAAAAAAAATAAAACAAAATACAAGAAAAAAAAGCGAAAAGTTTAGGTCGGAAAACCGACTGAATCATTCAGCCACAGTGACTTGCAAAAAAAAGAAAGAAAGAAAGAAAACGGAAATGGCTTTCTAAGTCGAATCGAATCGATTAGGTATTCTCCTCATAGAGCCCAAAGTGAAAACTCGGGGAAAAGATACGCACAAGCAAAGCCTGGTTGGCGTTCGGCTGCGCTGCTTTCAACGTGTTTACCTGCAGAGGTGTTGGGAGTTCAGGCAGAATTCGATGGATTCAGGTACGAAATGCGGGCTTCCTAGGATCCTGGCGGACACTTAAGGCTTATGTCAACATTATTTTCGAAATCTCGAGACCCAAAGAGTGCCCGACCAACGACGACGACCTGGTTCCTGCGCATGTAAACGCATGTGCGCTGAATACGTGTAGGACAGGCGGGTTGCCGGGGTTAGGGTGCATTAGGTGGAGCTTTAGCGGCTTGGGCTTGGAAGTAATTCACCTCGCGAAACACCTAAAACGATGCGGAATTTAAAACAGCTGCATGTGACAAATAACCATGATATCATATATCAGTATTTAGGAGTTTTACTAGGCCGCCGCTGGCAATCGCGACGTTTTAACACACGCGAAGTGGAGCTGCTGCTACTACAAAAGTATCCCACAGCTGTATTTCATAGCTCTGCTTAGGGAGCTTAACTTCGTTTGGTTAGGTTGAAACGTGGATACTGTGAAGGATTGGTCGTCATAACTATCTGGGATATGTTGGATAGTGCTATCCGGGCTAAAAGGAAAGCAATGCGATCATTCACAGGAAGACCTCCGCACACCGAACATTTGCAGGATGGAACCGGAAGACTTCCCTGCACAGCTTTGGCATGATCAAGATTGTGTTGGTGGGGTATCATGATTGTGATGCGTACAATGCGCGATGTCAAGGTAGCCGTAGCTGTAGCGTGTAGGACCTTTCGATTCCGTGCCATTTATGATTACGCTATATGAAGGGGCTACAGTAAGGATCTGAAAGTTAAAGAATGAAGATAGTTGGATTTTCTAAGAGTGAACATGCGATAACTAACTGCGAAACAGGTGAAGGAAGCAAAAAAGAATTCGCGAGAACTCAAGAAAAAGATGCGCCTTGAAATATGCAACAACAACACGACGAACTCCCTAAATGCTCCCTGCCAAGCACCCGAAAACTCCCTACCCGTATGCATTGCCAACTAACATGCGATAAAGTCAAGAAAAAAAGAAACTCCGCGAACGCCTAAACGCCGAAGGACAAGGAAGCCCCCCTCAGCAAACCTGGTCATGAGGAGGAGGATAGCTGTGCAGTGCCCGGGATCCTGCTGCCCTCCTCTTGATGACCAGGCCTGCTTGAATTTTCTAGCAGTTTTATCCGTTTTTTCTTATTTTTTTGAACCATAGTCTCGTAGTCATCATTTTCGCCATGACTCGTTGAAAAGGAAATCTAGCACCAAGCAGAATATGTAACCCGAACTCCCGGAAAAATGAAATAATAGGAAAACGCCGGTCTTTGTGTATCTTCTATGAAACCCTCAAAAGCTCGATGGCCACCGAACGCTAAATGCTATAGATGAAAAGGCCCCCAAAAGCAAATTTTAGAACGCCGGTCTTTGCTCGTCTCATCGTGTCCTCGTGTGCAGTTTCCATGCCTCGACTCTGAAACGTAGCTCATTACATATTGTGGGGGACGGTTTGTGACCATCGATAACATTTTTTGCAGGGCGTGTGTCCATAGCAGTCTGGAATGCCGCCAACTGTTTGGCAGGAGCCGTGGAGGGCCTCGTTGTAGCCAGTGCCACAGAAGTGGCATTCCCAGAAATACTCCGTCTTCATTGCGATACCATCAGTATAGCCGCCGCGCACATTGTGCCGGCGAGATTGTTGGTGATTGGACGAGCCGGAGCTTGGTCCGGCTGCCTGAGAAGCGTACTGCTGGTGGTACGAAGCATGGTGGTGGTGGTTGTGGTGGCCACTGTGGTGGCCGTTGCTATTTGATGGCGCTTGAACATACATTGGCTGCCGTTGGCCGTTAGAGCCAGCTGTATTGTTGTAATGAGCTGACATGGAGGGCGATGGGGTCCGGGAGTCGACAAGAGTGAGAGGGCTAGGTCTTCTTTCTAGGCCGCCTAGTTGTCTGAACCGGGCGTCTGAGACTCTGTAAGGGTTTGGAAGGTTGTCGTTGGGGTATGTAAACTCCGGTTGATCTGGTCTCGTAGGTTGATCCAGAGTTTGGTTCTTTGGGGTGGCAGTGGTTTATATATAATAGGTATGGATTGCTTGGTAAACTGTGTATAAAAGTTCTCGATATTGATGAGATGGGAAAATTCAGCAGATGGAAATGCTCGGGTCTTTATATCTTAAGAGACGCTGTAAATGTTTGATTGCTTGATTGCTTGATGGTGATGTCGGGAGAAGTGCGTCGAGGAAGGCCTGTCCAGGCGCCTTAAATATATCGACCATCCACATTTCTTTTTTTTGAACAGATTAAGCCGTTTGGCGGCGAGTGGGCCTGGAAAGGAAATGTGAGGCATAGCTATCGAATGTTCTACCTGGTGGGGACGTAAAAAAAAAAAAAAAAAAAAGGTGCGGTGTCCCCGTCGAATCCTTCAGTTTCGATTTCTAGGGTCGTCGCGGCGTCGAAGCAAGCGCGTTGATTTTTATGACAGCCGCGCAGAGATAGTTCCGAAGTGGCTATCCCTAACAATCGCTACCAAATTTCAATTTTTATTGGTCTCTAACAATCTACGTCCTAAAATGTAATTTTATTCGATTCCGACTCTTCTGGTTTAGTTTATGAGTCGACGAAACAACTCACTATGTGCCGCAGCCTTGTCGTTGTACCGATATACATACATGGCATTTTGAGTTGTGGATACCCCACTGCCCCCCCGGGCAAATCTGGCTCTGGGACTAGATGCGAATACTGTATAATTGACGGCGAAATTCAAAAGTATGAGCAATTCATGGCGTTTGCGTGGATTAGTATCAAGTTAGGCCACCGTAGATATGGGGCGGTGTGTTAGAAGTTCACCGAAAGGATTGTAGATTCACATAAATTAGTTTCTCATCAGGCGAACCATAGCATACACCCCGGTAAAGTGGCCTGGTTTTTTTTTCTACCTTTTTTATTTCACAAATTTAAGGCGGTGGGGTTTCGGAACCCGTGATTTACTCATCGAAGCGGTGACTTTGTTGGAAGGAAAGGTTCGGAAACTTTCGAATTCGCGAATGAATTCCGCGCGGGCCTGGCGTAGTGCCTGCGAATCCTTAACAGCAGAAAAGTTCATTCAAAGGATTGCTTGTTAGTTTTAGCTATGCTTTGCACGTGAAAAACGCTTTGTTTTGAACCAGATGTTGTTTTGTTTTTTTACATGGTAGCCTTCTATCGTTTCGTGCTGTCACGAGACTACGCTCCAATCCCAAGGCGCAGACGCGGCGGTATTTCGCTGGATCCTCAACTGTGCCTCTACAGTTTCTCCGGATTGCCGCTTCAGGGTAATAAAAAACGAGAGAAAATTCTCCGCCGTATTTACGAGTGTTCTATGATAGGGATCGGCCTGTATTACGTAGACGTCGGTTGAAGTCACGATTACGGTGGATAGTTTATCGGGATCCTGAGAGTTTTTTAGCCCGGACTTGAAACGACGGGATCACTAGGAAGGTCAATAATAAACTAAGCCCCCCGGCGACACGCTAACAAAAACTTCATCCCTCGGCCTCGCGAGTGAGCTCCACTCCGCTTTCTAGCTCTAGTTCGACTCCAGATCCTGATAATTTCGCGTTGCTGTTGCAAAGTTGGACTCCACGTGATGTTGGTTACACGTGATAATGCCAAGAAATTGGACTCCACAAACAACACAACCGGCATTCTCGGAAGTAGCCTCGAAGGCCCAGTTTTGGACCGCCAATTACCCCCTTTGTGGTTTCCCCTGCATTACTTGATGTCAGAAATCCCAACTTTGGAATTTTGTCTCGAGACGACCTTACCATTTCCGACATCGCGGGCATCGAGTGAGTATACTTTTAGACATATTCCGCCTTCAATCGCTGAATATCTTGCAGAGAGATCACGAGCCTTTTGCCGCTCCTGCACCGCCTTCCTAGCGTTAGCCTGGAGAGTGCAATGACCTAATTACCACCAGCCCTGCGCCAGCCAGCCGGAGATTAGCGGAAAAATATTCGTTCTATATCATCATGCTTTTGCTACATCGCCCTATTGAAATCATTTCAACCTACTCGCGCCTGGAGATCCTGCTGGCTTCTCGGACCTCACGATTCCACGACTCTTTCGACGAAGACGCCGGTCGCGTCACTGTGCAACGATGGCATGCGATAGAAGGAAGGCCAATATCTGGACGGCCAGGTTCATGCCTCTGATGCTCACGGGGATGGCTGGCTACGCAACTTACGTTTTTGTGGTTCGTCTATGCAGTAAGTGCGCCTTGGAGATTCGATTTGGTTTAATCCAGCCCTCAACTGACCTCTGCTGTTCTCCAATAGTACACTATCTTCTACACCCTCCATCTATAGATACTTCCCCCCCGACTCCAACAACTCTTCCAGTCATCGTTGAGGAACCGAGTACGCCTGCGCCACGAACCGCTACGGCGATTGGGCTGATAGTTGGCTATCTAATATTCTTAATATTTATGGGTTCGGCTTACTTCCGACTTGTCTTCACGGTCCTCACGAATCCTGGTTATACCCCTCTTGGCCCCAGCGCGTATGGTGCAAGTGGGGAAGGAAAAGAAGCGTGGGCCTCTCCCGTACCTCCGGATAGTGGAAACGAGAAGAGCCCTGCTCCTCGGAGTCCCGGCCGAAATAGCAATCCCGCTGGGTCGCCTCAGACTGGCGCAGCCGAGAACGGAAATGCACATTCGAACCAGGGCTTCCAGGCTCTCTCGTCTCGACCCGCGGAGCAACCGTCGACGCCTCTCAAACAGCCTCTCACCCAGGTCTTCCTCAGAGACATCTACCTCTGCGACTCGAATGGCGAAGTGAGATGGTGTGGAAGGTGTGGTAATTACAAGCCGGATAGGACTCACCACTGCTCAGAAGTAGGGCGTTGCGTCGAAAACTTCGATCACTTTTGTCCCTGGGTGGGTGGCGTAGTTGGGTTGACTTCTTATAAGTTCTTTTTCCAATTTGTGAGCTATGGGAGCTTGTTTTGTGTGTACACTGTTATTTGCATGGCGATTTTTTTTCAAGAGAAGGTCAGCCGCTACGGGTTTCAACAAAACGACGCTCACTGGGTTGCAGTCATCGCAATGTAGGTTTGGATTCCACCCCTCTTGAACTGGGAGTTGTTCAGAATTGACAGTGGCTAATGCGGTGTTTAGGGGAGGCTTCTTCGGCTTATTCATCATCGGGATGTTCATTACCAATATGCAGATGATTTACTGGGGGAGCACTACTATTGAAAACTTCGATAGAAAGACTAAGCGTTACTTCGTCGCAAGGCTGGACCCGAATCAGGACATAGAACCTAGTAGACGAACAACAACTTTAAACCCAAGAACAACAGGCCGAGCGCCCCAGCAGAGACCATTTTGGCAAAAGGATGATGGGGCAAGGGATGAAGACGCTGGGTTCCAACGGCGAATATTGTTGCCCGCTCTAACGCCAAGACGCATGGCCTCCCCGATTCGATCCCCGATTACCCCAATCACATCGCCCAACCTTGCCCCAATCACGTCGCCTACCCTCGCCCCAACATCGCCTACCCTGCAACCAAAGGAAGGACAAGAACTACTAAATGCCACACCTAGGAGATATTACAAAATATATCTCACGCCATCTGGATTACACCCATGGCGTATCGGATTTAAGCGCAACTTTAAACAAATTTTGGGACCGAGGTTGTGGGATTGGTTATTGCCCATGTACAGGCCATACCAACACCCGATGTCCAACGATAGCGATGGCGAGTTGGCGCAGGGAGTATGGGGGGCTAAGGAGCTGTCAAAGCAAATGACTGCCCAAGGATGGGCTTCTGCAAGCCAGGGTGCGGCCATGGCAAGAGATGGAGGAGTTGATCGGTGGTATGAGTTTTCGGAAGACTTCATCAAGTTCTTAGATAGCTGTGATGAACAGCAACTACAACAGCAAGCGTCTCCTTAGATTTTCGGTTTCTAGTTACATCCTTTGTTTTCTTTTGTTTTTGGGCAATTGCGGGTGTTGGGATTTCGGCATGTTAACGTTGGTATCTTGGCGATTCGGCATCACGGTTACTATTAAAACTTATTATTGTATGTATTTAGGCTTAGTTTATAATTCTTAATTGAGTACATGCTGCTGTACTATATGCTCTCTTCCCGTTTGACTGGTATTTCTGTGTGGGCTCAGGCACCCTTGTAGTTTCATATCCTTCCCATGCCCCCAAATTCCCACGGTTCGAAAATATCGTCCCAGGTCGCGAAATTTGTAAAGTCACCAGCATCGTAAACCGTGGTGAAATTGAAATCATCTTCGCTCGCTGGCGCAAATTCGTCCTGGGCTACCAATGGGCCTGGCGGGCCTAAATCTGGTCGGCATGGTTGTAACTCTGTTTGCGTTTGTGTTGAAAAGAAATGGCTTTCTTTGCGAGACTGGGCCGTGTTTATTAGTTTCGCGAAGTAGCTATGCTGAGAGGTTCCTTCTGGGATTGAAGCGAACGAACTAAGAGCGGATGATAAAGCTTGTTCGGACGTTGAGTCCCACTGTCGGCTGCAAACTTTGTTGAGGACAATGGCCAGGGCACGGTATGGTGGTGTCTTAGACTGGATATGCCAACGCCAGGGCTCCCATGTTGGTTCGTTTTGAAGAGAGTAAGTATAGTCTAAAATCGATGTAGCTAGAATTAATAGCTGATTTTCTGTGTGAGGTTCAGCGTTTTCTTTGGTATAGTTTTCTAGAAGGGATAGATCAACTTTGGTGAAGAATAGCTGTGTCATTGTATGCACGAAACAGTCAAGAGGTACATCCAGACGAAGATATTTTAGATAGTCTTCTGTAATTCGTTTTCGAGCGGTTTGGAAAAATATAGTCGGATTTTCGGTCAGTGGTCGTTGAGAGGCCTCCCTACTGACGATAAGAGATTGTAGACGCCGGGATAGTCGCCAAATTTCACATCTAATTCGAAAAATCGTTAAATCCGTCCGCCGAGCTCCTCTATCCGGTATATTCAAGGAATTCATATTGATGTCCGCATCGTCAATATCCGAAGGCATCGGTGTGTCAAACATATCTTCTGATATGAGGAATTTGGAAACGCCTCGAAATTCAGAAGCCGAATCGGTTAAACAGATCTGCCACCATAGCCTCCGTTTCGCCTCCCTTTCTATAGCGGGGGGGCCCGTCACATCTGTAGTTTCTTTATGAAGGTTCAACCGTAGGGCTATCCTTAGCAGGATTCCGCTTAGTGTCCATACGGCTTTTCTTTCTGTATTTTCCCTGAGTGTATAAAGGTAGATTGCGAGTGCCTGTAGGGATTGTAGATCATCGCTGGTAAGAAGTTCTGCTTTCTCGAAAGATTTTTCCGTACACAAACGATAGCGAGAAATGAGTTCTCGTTTGCTGACGTTGAAGTGCTGAGGGATCTAGTCTGATATTAGCTACTATACCGCCGTCATGAAGGCTAGAGGATTCTACAAACATCTTCCTCGCTTGATATAGACACAGCAGCCAGAGAAATAGAAAATATGAGGGCTTCTGTGGCCGGCTTGAGAGAGTGGTATTGGCCTCTTAAATCCCGTATCAATCTTGTCATTGATGGAACGTGAAGGATTTTAACGAAGGGGTCTATATCATCAACATATGTTTGCCAGATGAGTAGCATTTGTGACGGGTGAGGATGTAGCAAATCATATTTGGCAGCGGCATTAGCTTGTCGTAGGAGAAAGTTGTAGTAGTTAATGTGGCTTCTGGTATGAGAATCCGAGTCGGGGGTGGCTTCATTATGGATTTCGAAAGAGTACGGCTCCGGCCCGCGGGCGGCTTCGAATATACGCTCAACCTTGGATATTGATAAATTGTTAATGGAAAGCTGGGGAATGAATTTTGTACAAAGTTCTTCTGAACTTACTTCGCCGCAAAATATGGTCCAAAAGCGATCTCCCACAATTAAATCTCCGTTATTTTCAAGAACCATAGCGTCAGGCTCTTGAGGGGTACTAGACTGCGTCTGTTCCGACAGACTTCGAGAAGAAACTGGTGGGGTTTCGAGCATTGTATCTTCCCGAATAAACGACGATTCTGTCTCGTCATTATTATTTGATATGTTACCAATAGCTGCATTCTCAACTTGAGAACCAAGCTGGGAAACCATAGCCTCTAGATTCCTGAGCCGACCAAGTAGCTCTTCATGTTTTGGAGCAATATTATGGGGTTTCGAGCTTCCCCGAACGCGGCGGGGGACCCGGCCGGCGATGGGGAATATGCATTCGGCATTACTTTTGATGCAATGGATGCAAGGGTCTTTTCTGTCGCACCGGACCTTTCGACGGCGACAGTTTGTGCAACTCCATATCTTCAGCCCGTCTTCACCATTGTTTAGGTTTGGTGTGAAGGAAGGGAAAGACATTTCTGCAATCGGTCAATCAAATCTCGGTCGTCGGTCTCGGGTTAAATGCTCTGGCGCACGCGGGTTGATTACTTTTGCGGGCGAGGAAGCTTCGCATGCTAGGCTAGGCCTCTAGCTATGGATACAGGGGATATCGGGCTTGGCTTAGTCAGCTAGACTCGGCCTGATCAGCCAATCAGAACGGCGGAATGTCCGAAGGCCGAAATGGGATGGCTTCTATAGTGAGAGCAAAACGTGATATCAAACTCGAGAAAACAATTTAAATTTGGTTTATAAGACGATTCACTGCTACTCAATAGGGATATTTCTTATCCACGTTTACGGGCAGCGAAATTCATTGCTACTACGATTCTCCATCACAAATACCACACCATTCAACACATCCATAGTTACCGCAATGGTGAAAACAGTTGTCGTTGTTGGCGCTGGCTTCACTGGCCTTCCCACCGCGCACAAGCTCCTTATCTACACTGCCCCGAAAGTTCAAGAGAAACTCAAAGTTGTGCTTATTTCGCCGAATTCCCACTTCTATTGGAACCTCGCAGCTGTCAGGGGCGTGATTCCTGGGGCTATACCTGACGAGCAACTTTTCCTTCCAGTCGCTGACGCTTTCTCTCGGTACCCTTCTGAGAACTTCGAATTTATCCTTGGAAAAGCCGACAGATTGCAACCGGAAAGTAAATCGGTTCATATTGCTGCCAACGATGGCACTACCCGTGAAATCACCTATGACCAGCTAGTCATAGCCACGGGATCCACAATTCGTGGCGACCTACCCTTCAAATCCTTAGGGACCCATGAATCAACAATTAACGCTCTGCATTCGCTGCAAAATGAGATTAAAAATGCAAACTCCATCACCATTGCCGGGGCTGGGCCTACCGGTGTTGAAACAGCTGGAGAACTTGCCGCGGCTTACGGCAATCAAAAACAAATCACCTTAATATGCGCCGGAGATAATGTCCTTCACACGTCCGAAGTCCTTCCTTCGGTCTTTCAAACCGTGGAAAGGGACTTGCAGAAACTCGGCGTCAAAGTTATCCACAAAACTAAGGTTGAGACTTCTAGCAAGGAGTCTGGAGGGCAGACGAAGCTAGTTCTCTCAAATGGAGAAAACCTTACTACGGATTTATATCTACCACTATTTGGTGTTCAAGTAAATACCGCGTGGCTCCCATCAACTCTTCTTGATGAGGCAGGGAATGTCAAACTCGATCCATACATGCGTGTCCAAGGCACCAGCAATGTTTGGGGCATTGGTGACATCGGAAATCTTGAGCCGAAGCAGGTCACATCTACCGACCAGCAAATCATTGACCTCGCGGGAAACCTGGATCTTGTGTTGACTGAACAAGAGTCAAAGATCAAAGAGCATAAAGTAGCAGATAAGAAGATGATCTTTATTACCTTGGGCAAGAGCTATGCCACGGGCCAAATTGGGTGGTGGAAAGTTTGGGGCTGGCTTACTGCTTACATTAAGGGGAGGAAGATTTTTGTCGATTCTGCGCCGAATTACGTCAATGGGAAGGCTTTGAGGCATGCGTCAATGTAGAGTCAGCTGAAAATGGCGCTTTCATTGCGGGTTTTACCGCCGTGGTCTGGTGGTGGCGTCCTCTGCAAAAGCCTTCTTGCAATAGTTTGGTTCCTTCACTTTGTTGTTCTCGATCGTTCATCCATATGGCATTGTAATATAATTTTTTACTCTTCGAATTCACTTGAAACAATGGGAATGCGAGGCTTGGCCCGGATCCACTCACTAGTTCGTATAATATTTTCCAATTGCTTGCCTTTGGGAGTACCGGTTACTTCACGCGTGGGCCAAATTTTGTATACAAATTTCAGTCGGTTGAGAGGTCGGTGCGGGCTTTCGAAATTTTGATTCTGGGGTCTCTCAACCTTGAAAGAAGTACGCCCATCTATCTACTTCCAGGCGGTTCGGCTAGCTGGTTCGCAACCGGTATCGTGCTATACTGGAGGACGGCGATTCGATTGAATGGTGGCACTTTGCCATGTTACGCTACTTTTCTATCAATAAACTGACTTCGTTTGCTTAAAGAGTGGCGGCTGAAACCCGGAACCACCATAGTCAGTAGATATGATACCACGTATTGCCAAGCCCGACTCGTAAGGATCGCACACAGGAATAAAATCGGGCTGAGTAGAGTCCAATCAGGATTGTATCTCGGTGTTAGTAAGGGCTTGAACGGCTCAAGGACCGACCCGGGTACCCGCTAGCGAGCCGTGTTTTCCGTTTAACAGCTCCATGGGCCCAGATTGGAGCTACGGAGCCTTTTGAGGCGAGAAGAATGTTTGGGTTACACCCCCCCCCCCACTTTCCATTGGACTGAGACAATGTCGCTCTACAAAATCTGACTGTACTACTAATTTCTGTGTAGCTGGCCTCGTAGTTCGGCTAGCTTTGTGCTACAGATGAGTACCGAAAAAGTCTGGGGTTCAGTGAGGAGTAACAGCTAGGTCAACCCGTCGATAGCCTTTCATGCATGCTAATTCGGCAAATTCTAGTACAAGATCGCTGATACTACGATAAGAGCCCCTTGAAGATGAAACAGATTCTCTAAATTCACGCAAGCCATGCGTAATTGTCCGCAATGTTCATACTGCCTTTATCCCGGATCCCGATTGTTGACCTAAGGAAACATGCGTAGGAAAATTTTTATTCCGTTCTCGGGACGCTGAACCAAACAAGACTTTGGAGGCCACAGAAGGGCTGAGAGCTGAGCTCTCACACGGGATCAAATTCTTCAACCTGTTGCATGTCCTGGGTGGTGCCATGGCTTGTTAACGGTCGTTGTATTGGGTGCGCGCTTCGGAAATGACTTGGGCTTGCGTTGTGCAGCCTGAAGTATCGATATCCCTGTCCTTGTTTTGTGTAACTAAGTATCTCGATGGGGCCTTATCCTTTTCGAGCTGCTTCGCTTCGGCGTACCCGTACCGGCACGGGTTCTGCAACCATGCCGGATTGCGATTGCGATTCCCATCCCGTCTCGCATGGCACTCCTGATAGATGTGGAGCTTTAGACTTCGGATTTGATCTGTAATCAATGCTGCGGCATCTATGCAGAATTGGTAAATCTGCAACAATAAGCTTTAGAGAGGTACATCGATTCGTCAGTCATTTTGCCATAACATTAGTTATCCAAGGCCTTGAAACCCTAGTGTATATAATGTGTCTCCTATCTATATCACCTTGAAGCTATCAATTAATTAGCCGTTTATGATAAATATGGCCTTTTTAGAATTGGGTTGCCGGTACAAGGCTGAGAAATAATTATACCTGTGGCACCTAAGTTGGTGGTGTAGTGGGTGTACCAGTATGCAGTATTGGTATAAGCTTAAGATGTTTGAGGGGAATTCGAAATTGTACACGCGTAATTAACCCAATCCTGTAGGTGGAGATACAGTTGCATACTGAACCCTATTCTTTTGCATGCCGAAACGTGAACCTGCGCAGCTGCAAGCCATGCTTTTTCCATGCCTCAAGTGCAGGTACCGTTCTTTAAATTTTGCCACTTCTATAAATCTGGTTGTTCGGAGCTGTCGGATGTAGATGTGCAATTGTAGAAGGGATTCAGGTACCAGCGGGAATTAAAGCAATACCGATACGAAGAGGATATATGTACCTACAGGGCTGTCTCGACCGATTTATCGTACAAACCTAGCATTCATAATGGCAAACTGGCGTACCTGCAGCGTGTGGCGCCGGCATTATTCAGCTACATCTCGGAGTTTCTCATACTTTGTAAATTGATTCGTTAGGCTTCGAACTTACTAAACAATTTGAACCGGGCGAGCTGAGAAGAGTAAAATTCAGAAATTTACCGCGATATCGCATACACCGACGGCGCTGTGCGTGCCGTGCGCCATATTCATTTCAGCAGCGCCTTCTGTCAGGTTTGATGCGGTAGACCTGATGGAATTCTTAAGGCATCCAGAAGTTCAGCTGAACGATACAGCGGTACTCCCGGGCATCGGAGTAAAGCCACGACAACTTATGGTAGCTCTTCCGGAATTTCGTTTGACGTGCAGATAAGATCTTGAGCTCAATGCGTAGCTAGGCCTCTTTTCTTGTTCGTGTCCTGCGAAATTATAAATAGTCTTAGAAATCCTTCTCTTTCTCATGGAAATATCATCTACCAGACAAACCAGCAGGCAGTTCAATAACCACAGTCTCTAAAGCTTTCTCCTAAGTTCTTCATCCTCAAATTATTTCTACACTCTTTCTCTACTTTCGATTCCATTCGAGGATATCTATCTCTTAACTCTAAGACAGCCGGAGACCTAGTAACCACTAGAGTATCAATTGATCAAAATATTTACAATGTCAATCCCTCAAATTCTTGACCTTCTCCCGTTACCATTTTCGCGCACCGGCGCCTTTAATAAATCGGAGCTCGACCCGGAGACCGCTGTAACTCCATTGAACTCCCTTCATTCCTTCAATGAAGCATTGAACATTGTCACACCAACATCTGCTGCTGCTTGGGACCTATCTGTCCCCGACTCGGTCAACAGCGCCGGTTTTATTGAAGAGCTTACTGTCCAACCAACTATTTACCGTCGCAGCCATGATGAATCCGTCCTTGGCGAGGACCGCCGAGTCAAAGTGAAGGAAGAGGACTATGCACCAGGCGGACGTTATGAAGGTACTGCTCTTATATAGTTGTATCTATTGGGAACCGAGAGTGTGCTAATTGTTGATATTTTAGCTATCTGCAAGCTTTTCCTCCAGTATAGTAATAGCAAGCCTGGTACACACGCCATTGCAACCGGGTGGTTGATTGCCCCTGATACAGTTGTAACTGCTGGCCATTGTGCATACGACTGGAGCTACGGTTTGGGCCACCTCGTTGAGGTCAAGGTATATCTTAGATATGCCGGCAAGCAAAGTGTCTTAGAGGACACCGCAGAACTTCGATACGGGAAATATGTTACGGTCCCGACAGAGTATCTTAAGGGACCTCGAGACCACTACGACGTCTCTTTCATCCGATTACATGAACCTTTTGAGGACGTTCAGCCTCTTGAGTATTCAGAGACTCCTAGGAGGGGTAATGATACCCTCGGAGTCGTTGGCTACCCGGCTGATCGTGATTTGGGAGAGTATATGTATGAGGACTTCGAGACTGTCGAGTATGATCTCGCAAGAAACAATATGTTGCTTTCATACTCGATTGATACTGCTGGTGGTACGTATTCCTCCTACACAATCACAAGTTCGGCATTTTGCTAACCCTCCTTCTATCGTAGGAAATTCCGGAAGTCCTGTACTTCAACAGGGTAGCGGATTGTCCATTGGTGTCCATATCCTTGGCGGTGCTATCAATCAAGCATCTGTAATTGGAAAATCTGGGAACTCATTCCCGAACTTTATCCAAGCTCTTGAACTGAAGGAGAGCCACGATTTAACTAGCGCGGAGACCAACGGTGACTATGAACAGGATAATCTCCCAAGCGTCCATATCCCCGGATTCGTTGTTACTCAGATCAATGGACCTGCGCCAACATACCCACAGTCTCCGCCAATCATTCCTCGGCCTTTGACACCACTGAGCATCCCAGTTGAAGAGAAAATCTGGGAGTTAACTGTTTTCCCAGAAACCATGCAAGTGGCAGAAGTTGGTAAAACTAGACCTGGAGATCATTTACCTATCGATCATAACCAACCCAAAGTTGAGGACCAATTGATTGCTCAAACGATATTCTTCGCCAACATCAAGCCCGGTGGTCTCCCTCCTGATACTCAACAGAAACTTGAGCAAATCCAGCAGAATATCTGGGACTACCAGTGCTGGCTTACCAGCTCCGCTTCAAACACTGTTCAATCAAAGATCAACTCTGGGGCTCTGAAGAGTGATGTTGAAATCCGAAACTACCGCGCCAAAGTCATGGACTTCATCCTGAAGACCAAGTCGACATGGGTTGCTAGTACCCAATCGGGGGCGTACGAAAAGTCCTTTGAAGCCGAAAATGTCGGCTTTGTTGGATTCCACCGAGACCTCCTTAACGGAGCCCTCGAAGGCGTCTCTATTCCGCCAGCCGCCGTCCCAGAATTCGAGCAAGTTCTTCAACGTATTGTTGACAATCTCAGAATCAAGGAAGAAATTTCCTACGAGTCGCAACAATACTGGATTATGATGACCGTCTTTACATATATACCCGAAACAGGCTTCATCCAAGCCACCTTGCGTACCCTTGCCTTCACGGTTTCAAGAGATGCCTATAGATTTATTGACCGCAAGGGTACACTTGAGAGGGTTAAGATTAAGATGACATTCGACTGCGCTCAATACGATTTCAATAACGAGATTTGGACTGCCATCAAGGGTGTTCTTAGCCAGGAGATGCTTAAGAAAGGCGAGGAAGATCTTAGGGCGCTCGCGCTCCAACCTCTGGATATCCCCGTCTAGATGCCTCTATAGATATAGATATAGTTGCGCATTAATTGGGATTAGCGATGAGCTTAGCCCGATTTCAGAGATAGGTCCATGTAAGTACCAGGCTTTGCTTGGGCCTATCTCGTGGTGATAGTATCGCTCCCAGAGTTTTAGGCCCGTATTTTGTGTTCCATTGGACTTGTCAATATTCGTTTGGTGCGCTGGTTCTCTTACTTGTAATCTTTCTATATAGCGGTACTCTTTTTCCCACTGGGTTTTTGACGAGGCCGACTCCGATGTATATAATTTTTGCGCTAATCAATTAATATAATTAATTACTTTTCTATCGCAGTTGTACGGACTAAGCTATATACTATCAGAGTTAATCACAGTGTTGATCTTCTTCCTTCCTTCCTTTTACTTATCATCCCTCATTGCTCTGTCACCTACTTAACGAGCAACATGATTTATACGTTCATTTATAAGAGGACGGAAGAGAGACCATGCAAGTATACATATAACAGAACCCAACTTTAAATATGATATTACTAAGAGGGGGGATTCTGAGAAACCAGAGGCCAGTGGCTGTTTCCTAGATTATGGATCAAAGCTTTAAGAAGCTAGCAACGAAGGCAAAGTACGGTTGTGCAGAATGAATCACCTCGCCACCTGCATCTGGGAACCTCTGAGTTTACGAGACACGTGCACATATAGCTTGGCGGTTTATCATAAGAACTAGTCAGTTCCGCGGTTTATTGGAGAAATATGTCCATACACGCTACACGCTGGCAAGCAAGAGTGTGCGCCGTGCAGAACCGGGTTATTATAACTGGCCTATTATATGCACAAAAACGTTACCGAAGAACACAAACTTTATTCAATTTTTGACAGCTAGAAAGGCTAGAATTTTCTGGTTACGAGACTCGAAAAGTTAAATTTCCATACGGATGTTGGAATTTCGATTAGAGTACTGTTCTTTTGGTGAACTATTACAAATGGTAAACCATTTTTTCTGGTCGTGCTCAATATACAAACACACGTTATGTGGGTCCCAGTGTAACATCGTTGGGCTAACCCATGTACCCCTGTACATCTGCAGTCAAATAACTAGTTGGCCCCTCTTCCAGCTTGGCTAGTTACCCTGATCGACATGCGTAAAAGGCTTCGGTCAAATGCAGTTGGCTCCCCAGAGTTCAGGATCTATCCAATGGCCCCGGACGAATCGTGAAGGGAGTGCGGTAATGGTGAAGTTCCCTTTAATATTAATCAAAAAGAAAGAAGAAAGAAACGTAGAAGTGCCCATTTAGCATCACTATTTCTGTATACCGTCTGTTGGGAGCCAATGGATGCAAGAAAAGTAGATATCGATGCCGCCAAAATAGCACTGTCAGAATCCCTATCCGTTAACAGACCCGCAGACATCATATGTCAAAAGCCAGCCATCATCTTTTGAGTCATGCTCATGTGCGCTCGAGTTTCTTGGTATTTTGAATACCATTGGGCTTGAGGCTCCACAGCCCTATAACGAAGCAATAGAGGGTGAGAGAGAAGCGAGGGGAGCCTCCAAAAGCCCGCGCTTTAGCACCCCTCACAACCCAATTTGGGAATCGGAGCCGTTACATATCTTGTTTACGTCTAGCGCGCTCAGGCTCCCCTAGTAAGGGAAAATGCATGGCACCAAATAGTTAGCCTAGTACTCATGGTATGATGAGTATCAAAGAGCCTATTGGAACCTCACACGAACCCATTGCCCGTTCCATCCAATATGTATAAATACGTATCCGACGGGCCTTCGAATTTATTAGAACCTTCAAACATATTACATTACATTACATAGGGATTATACTCTGCCCTTTGATACTCTAATACTATAATAAAAATGCATGCCTTAACTCTCCTCCTCCTCCCGGCAACAGCCCTCGCCTCCTTCAACGTCCTTAACCTCCCCGAATCGGAGCGTCCTAGCTTCTCTACATCAACGACTGCAAACCCAGCCTGTCAAGCCGCCCTCAACGCCACCATCGATTGCGAGCCTAGCATACTCGCGGACAAGCTAGACAACCCCTCAGTTGCAGACCTTGATAGGCTCTGCACCTCACAATGTTTAGCTAGTCTGCGCCGTTGGGCTCGCGGTGCTGAAGGTTGCACAGGAGATGATTTTTTGAACTACTCCGGCCTCAGGAAAGACGCAGGCGAGGAGTTTGGGGACGATGCGGTGAAGGCAACCATTGACGTACAGCAGTATATCATTACTGCGGCTTATCATTCCAAGTGCCTCAAGGATGTGTTAGTCCTCCCATACCCATAAACGAACTATAACTAGAAATAATTGCTAACAAATATACTATAGCTCGAAAAACTCTTACTGCGCCCTTTCTCCGGAAACTAGGATATCCGACACCGCAGTTGCCTATAACAGCTCAGACCCAGACCCTCTCTGCAAAGACAACTCTTGCGGAACCCAATTCGCATACCTCTATTCGCCCGTCAAAGTCATCGTTGACGTAAGGAACGTGACCAGGAACACAAAACAGGAGGATATACCCGTTGTTACCCTGGAGGTGGCGTGTCCAAATATTGACACCAGCAAATACCCGTTGAGAGAGGAGGATGTGACGGCAGATATGTTGAAGAGTGATGATAAGCCCAATGCGGCTGCTGGAATGGGCGTGAGCGTTGTTAACGTTGTTGCCGCCGTGGTAGTGGGAATGCTTGGGTTTTTGGCTTTGTAAGATAAGTCTTGGCAATTGGGCTCATGAGATGCATGCATGCATGCTCTTGAGATTTTGTGATGGAGATTAGATTGTAGTATCTGCTAAGCAGACGTCCGGAAAGGTTTATCTATCAGCCTAGGATAGTGACGATAATCATTCATTAATACAACTATACGTGTCTCTAGAGAATATCAATTGATTGGCCACGGATCATGGGATGTTAAAAACTTCAGCGTGGGTACTTCGCCGGATGGTTGTAATTGGGCGCTACTCCGATTTCTTCCTAGTGAAGTTCTATCTACATGCCTCGTCGTATCTTTGCACTTAAAATGGGCCTTACTTTCCTTTAATTTCCCGTTAAGCGCATAACATAGAGATTGGTAGATGTCACTGGTATCTCCTATTTCAATTTCTCAATATAAATAACGACGTTTCCATTACCAGAGGCAGTGCTGTCACCTGTAAAACAGTATTAAAATCTTATCGAACATCAAATCAAGGACAACGGGGGATAAAATCCACGTACCAGCGACGCGGCCATTCACATAACAACTATTAAGAACCCAGGCACCCCCGGCAGCAACATTGACACTATCCAGTAAAATTAGCTTTGGTGTTCGAAGGATCGCGGAAACCTACTTGGCTTCCTTTCATTAGAGATTAATAATAGCCTACCAAGGAGCACTAGCGGGTTGACCCCAGATACCGCTCTGTCCGTACCAAGCGCAACTGCCTGAAAGGCAGAAACGGGTGAGAGCAGGGCTTGAATTCACTACGCAGCGTGTCGAGCCAAGACCGTTTAGATAATTATAGCAGGCGAGGGCGTCGAAGTAGCCGCAATTTGGTTTCGTTGAAGTCGAGCATTGGGCACGTTTATTGAGGACGTCACGGGCCATAAGCATCGCTAGTTCTATTGTGTAATTTTATCTCTATTAGATTTAAGTACTAGTAATAATAATGATAAAAATAAAAAAATGGGTGCATACCCGGAGCGGGCTTCGCTAAATCTGCGTTCGTAAGGCCCAAGTCTCTAGGGGTTGGGAGACCAGGTGCAGTTTCGATGAGATTGACGTAGTCAATCGGTTCCGGTTCTGGAGTTGGAACGGCAATAGCCCCAGCAAGCAAGTTGAGGGTAGCGATTACAATAACCGTAGGTTTCATGAAGCTAGACATTATTCTTGGTGAAATACTAACAGATGAAGGTGTATATAAAAAGGAAGAATAATAAAATTTTATAAGGTGGCAGCGGATACTCAATTGCAGGTGAGGATTGAGGGATTTGGTCTACACCGATTAGAAAAGAATAACGATCGGGGTTGTGACTTTCCCGGCTTTAAATAGAATTTTAGGTCCTTTGAGTGAAGGGAAACCTGTATTGTACAGTGACCTCAGCTATGAATATGGAGGCATCGGAGTATCTAGCTTCAGCCATATGATCAATATCATAGTAGGAGGGTTCATAAAGTGGAAAGCAACTACCCTTCCGGAGTTCCTTCCTTTCACCAATGGAAAGCTCGGCCTCAGTTCACTCGTAAGGGTCACGCCTGTTTTTATCAATTCAAGCAAGGTACTATAGTACTACCGCTTCGCTCTGTGGTTGGAAACTTTAGCCTTTATACATCATCCATGTTTAGATCAGGGTTTTCTGGAGTAGGATGTTCCGAAAATTCACCAACTTGATAGTGTTCGCTTTCTATTCTGTTTTATATCGGCCCTGTCGCGATTCGGACTCCGCGAGAGGCGAACCCTATAATCCCGGCTTGGTATGCGCTGCAGCGGGATTACAAATCCTTTATTCTGGACATGTAGGTGGGATGACATGTCAACGATGTCAAGGGAATATAACTTGGCATCGCGTTCGCACTGGGTGCTGGAAGTGTGAGATACAGATGAAGCTTAATTAAGTGCGAGTCAGCTTTTGGCATTTCGGCCTCACGAAGGCCTAGTCTATTATAATTGCTGGGCTGAGTATAGAGGATATCATGTGAAATTAGTCAGCCGAACCTATTGAGGCTCCGGCCTTAGTCAACTACGAAGTGCTTTGACTATGGACATTATAAACATAGCCGGTAATTAGCCAGTCGGAGTACGGATTCTTGAAAGCAAAACTTCTTATCTATCAATAGTTAATCAATGATCTAAATATCTGATAACCCATTGGCCATCTCCCGTGTATGGTGTTCTTTTGTGTACAAGCAAGCCAGAGGCTATAATATATTTGCGGTCATATAAATTAGTAATCGATCTTGTCCAGATCATGATTAAGTAAGCTATGTCAAGCGCTAAAAGAGTAGCGAGGTTATCATGTTTTATCCACCACGCCATATACGTGAGAGTGTTTTAGTTAGGAGAAATTTTATTGGTTCCCTCGTCTCTGTGGTTAACATTTCTATACTACGAGACTAGGCAGATCTGTACTTATTGCGCGACCGTGTTTCTACCAACTCATACTCTCTGTACCCAACATCAACACCATCCCGATAACCCAAAATGGCGACTCTCTTATCGCTGCCAACAGAAATTCAAGGGCAGATACTCTGGCACCTCCCTTTCCCTGACCAAATATCAGCTAGTTTAACCTGCCTCCTTTGGCAAAATATATTGTTAGACAAAAGGTTTCTACGTGGCAGATATGTGACCAGACTTTCCAACGACAGGATCCCCCCCGCTCACCGGATCCTTGGGTGTCCTGTCGACGGAAGCATGGTTGTCTTCCCGGAGTTTTGTCTCTGTTGTACTTTGGATAATTGGGAGATTACGAAATATGAGGTTTATGAATATAGACGGGAAGGAGTTTCTGGGAAGAAAGGCTGGGTAGAAAAGGTTTGGGGAAATAATGCCGACGTCGAGGATGTTGGCAAATGTGTTTTTCTTGACGAGACTATTCTATCGCCATTTATGGATAGGGAATTCGATCCAGAATTGAGAGAGACCCCGGATTGGGAGAAAGTCGGTTCCGACGGCATTCCAGATGGGTTTCCAGAAAACGATACCTATCTCACCAAGTTTACGGAAAAGGATGGAGCGCATGAGTGTCTGTCTGTCATCATATGGTTTCAGGATATCTTCGGGCGGTGGGGCAGTTTGCTGGAATCGAGGATTTTGAATCTGACTCCGGACTTGACTGTACGGCAAATATTGGAGAAAATTATCAAGCGCACGCGACCAAGATTTGAGAAGCGGAGAGTTGATACGACGCTGACGTACAAAATGTCTTTTGCTCTGGAGGCGGGCGTGATGGTTCACCACAATCGGGCGTGGTTTTTGAGGTGTTGCCTCCTGCTGGATGGTGATACGAGGCGACCCCCTGGCAGCCGCGTCGGTTGTAATTAACGTT
This sequence comes from Arthrobotrys megalospora, assembly GCA_036971655.1. NCBI lineage: Eukaryota > Fungi > Ascomycota > Orbiliomycetes > Orbiliales > Orbiliaceae > Arthrobotrys > Arthrobotrys megalospora. The sequence continues at coordinate 1,806,220 of JAVHJN010000003.1, read as the reverse complement.
ATACACTAGAACTCCCAGTTCTTTAAAGCTCACTCCGCGTCTACATATCAGCTATCGGAAGTTTCGCGTTCGAAGGATATTGACCGGTTGTTTCGAAGGCGAAGTTGCAGCGTGTACATAATTATAACTCCATCCGCCTCATCACGAACACGCCGAACGTCGGCGTAGGCGTGTGTTCTGTTGAAGGTCTGGCGTTACACAACCCTCAACACCAGAACAGTCCCAAAATGGCCCCTCCACTTCTCACACTCCCAAACGAGATCCTCAACGAGATAATATGTCTTCTCGTCCCCGAATTCGATGATGAAGCCAAATTCTCATCCCACAAGGAATGGCGGACAAGTTCCCACCAGAGAGACCTCTGCCATATCATTCTCACCTGCAAACATCTCTCCGCCTTGGCGCAGCCACACCTTTATAACACTATAGTCCTCGACTATCATACAAACATGACTTTTCTCCTCCGAACACTGATCGAACACCCAGAAGATCGCGGACTAATCCACACATTGTCAATTCAATGTCCTCTAACTTGGTGCGACACACTCGCCGATCCGTATTCTCCCCGCGAGACGTTTTTAGACGATAATCCAGAGCTGAAGAGGAAGCTGGATATGAAGTGGGATCCTGAAAATTGGGACGACTTTGCCGCCAAGGTTTTTCGGAAAGTCGGACTTGATGCTGATGAATTCAAGGCGTTTACAGAAGACGAGCTGGAGGCGCTGAATGATAATTCATATTGGATGGCAATTCCATCGTGGTCGGAACGTGTTGGGTATGAGAACGCATTGATGCAAGGAATGACTCTGGCATTAATTGCATTGTCGACACGACTGGAGAGGCTTTGTCTATTGCAGTACCACGGTGGCGGGCGGACATATGATTTCGAGGTTGGGGCTAAAGCTCTCGCTGAAGATGAGGAGTTGAAGGATAAAGTGCTAGCCTCGCTGAAGAGGTTGGAGTTTCGAGGCGGTGATGGGTGGGCTGCTCGGGGTTATTATACGGAACTGTCAAATCTTCCCCGGATTAAAGAGTTGGTTGAGAACGGGGATCACGTAGAGAAGGATGACATGGAGTTTTGGGTAGCAAAAGCACGGTGATTGATTCCTGCAGGAATATATAAGTCTGTTCGTAAAGTTGATATCATTTGCTTCAACTAACACTCTAATAAATCAACCTGAGATGGACGCCAGAAACAATACTCTAGAAAACAGTTAAGAACGCCGTGAGCCCTCGCTAAAATCACACTATTTCGTTTCGTATCACCACTCATCTTCGGAATCGGTCCCCGCGCGAGGATCCTGAGCTAGCTCAATTCTTAATTCGGTCCTTTTCAATGAAGCTGTTTTCGAATCTTCTTCAAGGTCTATATTATTACGCAGCAGACACTCTTCAAGACCTGGTGGTGTATTCGCACCAAGAGTGAACCGCTTCAATCCACAAACGGCAACGCGTCCTATCCGTTCGTAATGCCCTCGTCCAAGGGGGGCGATACATAGGTCTTCAACCCCGGTCAATGGACACGCTGCTAATGCCTGCCACCATGCTGATGAAACGTGGCACTTGATTTCTAATTTCTTAACGCTCTCCGGTGGTATGAGAAAGAACGATCGATTGAAGAACTCTTTGTAGATTTTTAAAGTATGGAGGTGCTTCATTGTGCTAAACGCGGCTTGGAGCTTTGAGAGTGATTGTAGTCGGTAGCCTGATATGTCTCCCTCCCAAGTGAAGCAGGCAAGGTTCGGGACAGAGCGTAAGAGCTGTGCCGTTTCGTCGATGTTCGCGTTGTGATCTCTGTCTTGAGCTGTCCAACATCGGGTTCTATAGGGATCTGAACACCAGTTTCCAGGCGCTAGTGTCAATTTGGTGACCTTTTCAAGGTCGATCAAGTCGGCTAAGGAATGAATCAATTTTGAATGAAGAAATATGGAGAAATCTTTTGGCGACTTTGTCTTTGAGTACTCCTTTAGGCTGTGAAGCGGTATAATATTCTCTGGAATATTAGGAAGCTGGACATCTGAATTGTCAAGTATTAGGGCTGTAGGCTAATTTACGAGACAAGAACCGATAGCTAGATCGGAATGTGCAAATCTTTCTTTGCTCACCATGGGAATCAATTTTAAGGTCGGCACTGATAAGATCCAAGTTAGGATCCTCTAATATTTGCTTTAAGACCTGAGCGACCCGGAACCGAGCAGGATCAGGAGACCCAGCGATGAAGCGACCGAATGTGATATGCCTAGTATAGGCGAGTCCAGGAGCATTGATCCAACAATCTTGCACGAAGCGTAATATCTGATCGATACCGGCAAACGAGCCTGGCCTCCGAGACCATTCGACGTCTGTATAACGGGATTCACGGCCGGAATACGGACGTATGCCTTCCGTGAGGTTCAACGCCGACCATAGCTGACGGTGACAGGTCGGATATAGGGATTTGCAAGTTCGCTGGAGAAAGAGGATGTCGTTATTGCTGAGGTACTCTAGGATTTCGTAGATGATCTCGGGGCACTTCGAGAGAGCGGTAATTGATGCCATCGCGAGTTGGATGAGCGGTGGATTCTGTGAGGTTGCACCGGTTGAGCTGTGTCGGGAACTGAACGTGTTAAGATGTGTTACGCGTTGTCACGGGATCTGTGGATGCGTCATAGGTATTAATATTTATATAGAAGCTGGCTAGCTAAGCAGTCATACACATAGAAGTATCGACAACTTCACCTAAGGGAAATCTATACTATGACTCAGGAAGAGCCTAGTACGCCACTTCGTTTGGTTCTACTGCCGACCCTATAAGTACATCTATAAATATCAAAAAGTCTCTCATCAGCCCGCGGTCAGTCTGAAGTGTGCTCCAGCATCCCAGGACATTATTATAATTAGGAAGAACAAACTCCTTGACATGAGACTCGATAACATCCACAATATCCTTAAATTTTATTCCCGTCCCTTCGAATTCCAAGGAAGTAGTGTGACCCATCCTATCTGCCAGCCTCGGACAAATACTAGTAGTACTAGCTGACGTGATACACACCGTTCCGTACTCACCAGAAAATTCCCTCCAAAACTGGTACGTAAATCTGAAATTTGCAGTTGACTTATCAGACTTCTCCTCCGCGAAATAAACTTGTTCGTCTATACTCCAAGCTACTAACGCGTCAGACGATAGCAAGGGTGAACCTGTAATATCAACCATTACATGCTCATGGCTATACCGTTCTCGCGACTTTCGCATCAAAAAATTGCGGTGCGATGGGAATTCCGGATCCGTCTTTTTCTCTTCAGCTGCGCAATCGGATCGCAATCGCATCAGCACTGTAGCCGTCCCTTCGCTAGGATGGAACTCCATCACGAGTGTTGATTTTACCAGCAGCACGTGATGATAGAGGAATAAATAGTCAGTTTCGTCGGTATTAGGCCTCGAGGTCTTGGATCTGTATACTGGGATGCTAGAGGCACGGGGTATTTTGCTGGGAAAGACACCTGAAGCGTAAGAGTAACGTCTACCTCGGAGATCCCGATATTGGAGAACTGATGCCCAGAGAGTACACACCTTTGCGGCCCGGAAATGGTCCTGCCATGGCAGTTCGCTGAGTATTAATGCATGGATCTCGACTGGGAGGGAAAGGATGCCCATCGCATTCAAGTCCGTGTTATTGGAAATTTCGAAAGTATGGAATTATAGGGATATCGATCGGTCAGATAGCGTTGCAGTTCTATCGGGTGAAAACAATTTGTATACAAATACCACTAGAAGTCGACTCTGTGTGCTGACTGCCTCGTAGGTAGAAGCGGGGAGTACTCGTGGGTATATATCGAATGGGGTTTGAAATTATTGTGGGTTACTGTACCATGCAAGACCGTTGGCTTCATACCCTACTCCCCATCGGTCGACAGTTCACAGGCCAGAACAAGTATTTATACGTTGGAAGAAATCCTACGGTGACTTGACCTCTTTCCGACCTTAAATTTTATTGGTTCCTTCCGTAGCCACGGACGAGAGTTGACCTTCAGGGTCCCCCCGAATTGGCAGAACCGCTGTGATTTGAAGATATTTTAGACGTGCAAGAGCGTCCCCCTGCATGGAGGAGCGATCCTAGCCCTCTCAAGCTATTTGTGGGTGGTATGTCTCATGCTTCAATCACTCATGTCGAAGCTTTCGTGAATCACTACTCGGTGAGTAATATACCATGCATTAGCTCGCTTTCTAGTGTTGGTGGGTTGCATTCCCGCCGTGGCAGACTTACAGTCATGGATAACTATGCGTCTAGCCGGGCTGCTAGAGCTAGAAGGGTTCGAGGACTGAGTGGGATTTTCGCGACTACGGCGAGGGGCAGGTGTCGGTATATTTGGCGGTCGGTTGTCTGTTGTCAACCGAGCCTTCCGTTCCACCCGTCGCTGAACCCTGCTTATAATCCAATAAAAGAGCCACTTCGATTCAAAAGTCGAAGTCAACATGTCCAAAAGAACAGACTGCAGTTGATTACCCATCTTTTTATTCTTCATCTTTTCGGTTTCTCGGATAATGTTCTGGACAAATTCTGCATATATGTCGTCTATGAGGCGTGCGCTTTGGTCTCGGAACGGAATGAGATCGAGAGGTTCCAACTGACGAATAAACTTGAAAAGGGCGGGCTCGCAACAAAACTAAATGCTCACAAACGTGGTAAGCGGACAGTTATAGATCGGGCTATTCGTACAGGAGAGGTTTCAAGAGGATCCTAGGACAAGGTCTGGCGTACTTTGTAATAACTCACGATCCCTTCTATATTGACTTGCGACCAATTATCTGTTTGTTGGAGATAATAATCCACCGAAAACGTTCTTTGGAGTCCAGCCTTTGTAAGACTTCTAGAGGACTTTGGCCCCGGTATCACAGGTGGCGCAGCCATAGCCAAGGTGCGAGTTCGGGTCTCGAAGCCTCAGAGGATGTGGTATTTGTAGCCTCGAGCTATTTGAGAATCAATCGAAATCGAGCCCTCACGTCTGCGTGTTGCCCATATCGCGACACTAAACTTCGACAGTCACGTGGCCGGCGGTTCGAAACAAATCGGTGGTTTTTTTTTTTTTCTTGTAGTTGGTAGGTTTCGAACGAATGAGATAGAACTCCCGCTATGCGAGGAGTGGATTATGGAATGCGATCCTGTGATTCATGGAGGATATTGGGTACTGGCGAACGCGGGTTAACGCGACAAGATGCTGTTCCCGATGCAAACCTCCGACGGATCCGCGGACAGCAATAAATGCAATAGAGCAAACCTTCGGCATTTTATACATACATGCATATAGTTATATTGTCACAGGCCCTTCATGATGCATGATGCACTTGTACGCGTGTCACACGCCAAACTCTCATTCTTCAACTACTGCGCAGACTACTAGCTATAAGTACACGGCTCCGACTAGGACTTGGGCCTCTCAGGCTCTCGACGAAATTAAGAAGGCAGACTTGCTTTCCTCCTCCATGGCTGAAGCCGAGGCAGGCCTAGGCCCACGTTAGACCCTATAATACTCTTTCCAATTGAAAATTTACAGCTTCAATATCTAACAGAGACCGTAAATTTGAACTTTCGTTTGTATATGGCACAACTTATAAGCTCACAGAGCCCCTAAAGACCTCGCGCTCGTCCACCAAAAAAAATAAAATAAAAACAAAAGTCTAGAATTTCCTTACGACTTACCTTTAAACCCGAAAGCTAGAAACACTCATCAAACCCGAAGAAAAAACCAACAATAGTTGGAACCAAACATCACAACAACAATCAAATCGACTCGTATTGACCTCAGCCTCATCCCTTGTTTAAGTACCTCACAAGACGGGTGCTGAACTGTATGAGCATAACTCTCGCGTGCGCATCTACCTCCCATTAGCTAGTTTCAAAGCTCCAAGCTCCCGTTGTTGTATGTTATTGTTTTTTCTTGGGCTTTAAAATTTTTAGACAATTAGGTGTTTTAGGTGCTGGTACTATAATTGGCTAACTAACATTTTGCTATGCATGTGTCTCCGCACGATCGTTTCCTCTACGAACTTTACTAGGAAGTGTGCTGAATCTCTGCCGGGAAAACTCTGAGCTACCAACAAAAATGCGCAAACGGCCTGCTTGAGAGACGACGGGGCGCAGTCACTGCTGTTAGTAGTAACCCGACTTCAACATGTTTCGATTTCGAGACAATGTAATGTTTTCGGGCGGCATTATAAGTTGGAATTCATGGCTGCGGGCGAGGGTGGGATCTCGCCTCGGCGGTGAACTTCGGATAGTCAATCATTCCCTATAACCATATTTCCTGGCGCTTGTTAGCCGTTACTTCGAATTGTATTCTAAAACTTAAGATCGATCATGAGCGTATCCAAGCCTTCTCTGCAGAGTTTTCGGCACGGCAAATATGAAACGGTGGTTGGCGATGGCTCGTGTCTTCAAACAGTTGGTTGCACAATTGTATAAACAGTTTGAAAAACAGTTAATGGTATCACCGCGGTCTGGCTTTCAGGACCTCCGTTCACAGGTCGCGGGGCTATGTAGTCTACAACCTCAAAGGCCATATAACTACTGAAGTACCTCGCGGTCTATATAGTCGGACCTATTCATTTCTATCGGTTCATGAATTCAGTCTGAAAATACCAAATTAAAACTCGCGAAGCTGGTTTATTAGGATTTACGGAACACCTTATGGGTAGTTATCCAAGAGTTTTTAAATTTAAAGACCTTTCTGGAATAAACCCAGAGCTCTAGACCATTAGTCTAGGTTAGTATACCTTTCATTGCTGATGCTTCTGAGATTCTCAAGCACCACGTGCGTACATATAAATGCTTATACCGCTGTTGTATCAAGCCGAGTCCCTAGATATAGATCCTACGTCTACAATGCGTCAAAGATATCGGTTTATCATTTTTCTTTTACATTGCTTTTCTATTACATTTACAACTCTCGTACATTCGGCACCTACATCCAAGAGCACTCCAACGTCAACCCTCCAAATAGAATCGAAAACTACAAACTCTGAGGCGCTGTCTAGTGCCGCTACCTTGAACACCAACCCAAGTCTTAAATCAGACGCTCTTATGAATACAATAGGGTCTATGGGTTTTTACGTCACGAGTACGAATACAAATGCTGCAGCGGAAACTCCTGTCGAAAAACCTCCTCCAGATACTATCTTGAAACGACCGGATGATATGGAGGGGTTTGATCCGGCCCTAAAGCCCAAAACGCAAGGATATCCCTATGCGGAAGGGTTGCCCAGTAAGGCTGAAGAGACTGAGCCTCTAAAGCGGGCTCGGACAGGTTCAGCCTTCTTTTATTCAGTGGGCATAGTATGCCCATCGGTAAACCACATCCTAGAATCCCTAGACTCGAACCCTGAGAATTATGCGAGATTCCAAAGTTGGCCTCAAACCAGACCGGATCCGGCTTTTGAAGCTGTTGCAGCGAGGTGAGTTACAGCGATTCCTTGGGACAAACTAGTAGACAAAGGATACGAGGTACTCACTTTGGTTTCCAGACACTATTTTACCGAAATGCAGTGGAAGAATTGCCCTGCTTGCTCGTGCAACGAGGAAACTGGTGACCTCATACCATCCCAGCGCTTGGACGAACGTCGCGAACTTTGTCCTGATCTTGACCAAGCGAAACGGTGCCAAGAATGGCTTGGCTGCTACTGTAATTCCTACATGCGCAAAAGTTTTAGCAAATTTGCAGTACAACTCGATTACGTCGATGCTGTTAGTAAGATTCCGAGCTGGATTAAAAAACAGCATCCGGGCTGGAGTGTTGTGGGCAAGAACGGCTTCACCCTATCATGGGCAATCGGTGGAGATAGCCAGCCAAATGCTCCATCTAGCTATAAGAAATACCTGGTACCAGGTACTGCTGAGCCCTACTACTTAGAAGGGCCGAATGAGGATGCCGAAGGATCTCGGATGGGGGGAAAGTACGGTGACAACCGTCTCTCACCATTAGATGTATGGCCTTTCATGTTTGGAGGTGGGTCTGAGGGCATTTTCAAACGTGAGAGCGTAGATTTAGAGCCAGAAGAGAATGGCAAAGATTCGAGTTGATGCTGGCCACTTCGCACCAGACGTCAGTCAACAAGGCTGTTCTATGCCGTTAGGTGCGTATACATATACGGGCGTTTCTAGGATGTCTTTGATCGTTTGCGTGTGCTAATACGTTTTTGCTCAAATATTGACCGGAGTAGATCGTGTCAAAAATCGAGTTAGTGTTATTTAGTTATGATTTCGAGCAGGTTTTTAATGCTGAAAACTTAAAGTCTTTGTAACTATCCATGTATTTAAGGCCGCTACTTTATACAAGGGTAGCTTGGCTAGATTAATTTGATCTTTTCTTCACACTTTACACTAGTAGCGTCTCGAACGCGCCCCGCTTTCTCTTCCTTTTCCTCGCTTTTGTTTTGCATTTTCAGTTTTCTTTTTTCTTCTTCTTTTTTCTTTCTTCAAATTTTGTAGGAACTTGAAACGAACGGCGGTAAATGTTAAATGGTCGGAACCTCTCACCTTGTGTAATATTGTTATTCCCATGAAAGTCCCCTTGTTGGCCAGCTTCCTGTATTTCCTTGGTCGCACCGACGTTGTTTCCGGACCACTCATAGTGCCTCTATCCTGGTTTTGCAGGTTTCCACAGCCGCAACATGGCAGAATCAGTCCTGATCCATTTGTAGATGGTAGGTAGCTCGGTAAAATAATTTCTGATATTAACAATAACTGCATCGAAGTTTTGGACTGCTGGAGTACTTCTCTGCCTTCCTGGGTCTTGGTTGGTCGCCTTAGTCTTTGATCAGCTTCTATTGCCTAGAGAAAGCGAGAAGAAGAAAAAACTTATCACCATCGCCTCGGTCCCTAGACCCTAAGAGTAGTATGTACCTTTAGACTTGCTCTCCAATCAAAACCTCTGTGGCATTCTCTTGAACTGATTGCAGTCCCCACTGTCTCTGTCGGTCGAGGGTAGAGGCTAGTGGTGCCCGCTGCGAAACATACGTCGCGTCGAATGCATAGTGCTAGTAGAATTCTGGTCTAGAATCCTTTGTGGCGTCTGGGAATGAGGCCAGTCTGGAACCTTGGTCAGTCTGGGCAGTGTGACTCGCATGCATGGCTTTTAACACTTGTGACGGCGCTACCGTGGCGCCACGGTGCCACGATATTATGTAGCCTCGTAATATGTAAGTAGTTTCGCGCCAGCTTACAACCCGTTTCGTAACCTGATTCACAAGCCGGGTACTATACAAACAGGTCGATAGCTTAATTTCTTCACAGAGAGGCGCCCCGAGTTAATCATACGGGCTTTTTTTTAGCAAATATCTAGACCTCTTGGCTGCCCAGTCTACGCGTCTGCCTTTGAACTTAATTAATTTACGATTTATGTATAAGTCTGTGCTAGATGTCGGAGGTAGTGTCGGGACTGGTTCCATGTATCAACACCTCACGAGGACTTAGAGCAAAGGGAAGGAAACCAGGTTTCAACATCTTGGTTTGAGCATTTATCATTTACTTCCCTATCGTTGTGGGTTGTGCTATAGGCCAAGTAATTATAGTAGATTCCAGCTAATTCAAATAAACAATGCACGTGCGCACTGCGTCCCCAATGCAGCGTAGTCTGTGCACTACGTAAAAATAGGCTTGGGAGAATTAAGGTCAGATTTCGTCCCTATGGCGACGTTATACCTGCATGCTATTAAGAACGGTCCCGGTAACTCACCGAATAAATATAATAACGACGATATCATGGTATACTCAGACAGAACTTGTAGCACTTAGCGTTGTCACTTCGTGGAGGCTGGTTTACAAGACCACATTCAGGACCACATTTAACCCGGTCTCATAAATTAATAAACTAGTCTCAACGCAGCGGAACGCTTCATGTGAATTCTGCCCGTATCACCAAATCCAATCTTTATTAAAAATTCGTCGACAAAGCCTGCAAGCTACTCTATAGCGCCAGACCACGAAGCCCACGAAGCCCATCGTGGCAACTAGTTCGAAGAACTACTCCGTACTATCTCCAGCATCGAACGTTGCTCCACTGGCCACAGCTTCGGCCCTCCAAGATAATTGCCGGCCTCGAGTCTCCATTTGCAATTGGCAGTCTTATTTGAGTTTCCAACTCCATTTCAGCGGAAGAGATGGCCGATAATGCTCTAAAGGATCCGAATCCCACTTAATTCAACCGACTTTCAATATATTGGCCAACTCCGAGACCGGGCTGTGGGGGTACTCAAGCACTTTACTATGGATAGGTTCAAGATTATAGTATGTATAGATTTATAGATAAAAGCTTTCTATAAATACGTGTACACGCACAAACGTGTATACCTGTCTACATCTATCGCAATCTTACCACAATTTACTTACTCCCTGCGTAAACAGTTGACCGAAAGCGACACGACCTACCTTATGGTTTATATAAAGAGGGCAGCGGGCACCTGGATAATTGAGCATTACTGGACTCAATAGAGGGCTTTGAACATACGTATAGCCCTCGATTTTGAAAAGTGGGGTCGGGTTTTGGCCCTGGTCATGATTTTTCTCATGCGAACGGCGCTCATCAGCGCAGATACTTGGTATAAGCACCTAGGTCCCTTGTCGATATACCTCAAGCGAAAACCAAGATTGTAAACTAGCTTTGGGATATGTAAACTCTGTATATGAAACCTACATACAAAGGCCCAGAACAAAATAGGCTCGAGTGGAAGGACCTACCTACCAGGGTTGGGAAATTCAAAAGGCAGATTGGGCGAAGTGGCCTTCTATCCAACATACCGATAGATCCCTTGATCTTTACCTTGGAAAATTATATCAAGTAAAGTTAAGAGTCTGAATATATCGAGAAATGCTCTTCGTATTCTTGATAATAGGCTCAGATTGCTACTTGGAATACATAAATGGGAGACGATTAGATACTGCCAACCTCTTTTCAAGTCGGTCAGGCCTCTTGATCTATTTAGCCTTTACTTTTCTGGTATGAGATGTCTACGGAGCTTGAAACTTCTGACAGAAATGTGAATTCAAGCTAAATGACTATAGACTAGGTTTCTCGGTGACCTTATCTTTGCGCAAGATTATGGCTTCGAGTGTAATGTAACTCGTACATCATGGTAACTCTTTAGATACATATATCAATGATATCATCTAGCTAAGCACCCCGTGTGCACCACTGGATCAAGAACCATTAACGGGCCAGTGATCGTCCATTTCGCCTTTTCCTATCGGGAATCTTCTATGAACTGTTTGTCGGTGTTTTTCGTTGGGGCGAGCCTTGAATGCATCGATATATGGATAAGGACCAAGCAATGTCCTCGCATTTTCATTACCCCGCGTAAAACTTGCCAACATGTCTGCAAACCAGCGGCAATTTAACCTAAGCACTTCAATTTGAGACTTCTGGCCCTCAGCTTCGCCTCGAAGGGTGATATTTTCTTGCTCAATCTCGCCGATTCTTTTGCGAAGGTCTTCGTTCTCCCGTTCAATCGCGGGATCTGGTTTTCCTGGGACTATCATAACCTCCGGTATAGGTTTTGGTGGCTCGGTAGTTATAGGCCCCGGCCCGGGAGTTGGTGGCGTGGGTTGCTGTATGATCTGGGGAGGTTCTCTTATTATCGTCATGTTGTGTATGTTCTGAATGTCGCATTTTATCGTTAGGTTTTGCATGTTCCGAATGTCGCTCATTATCACTAAGAGCTGTTGTATATGTAGCCCCATGGCTGTGACATTGCCTCGGAGCCGTTGGTTTTGCTGCTCGAGGCTATGGATAGTTCTTTGAAGATTTCCATTTTCTTGCTTGACCCCATTTATTTCCTTACGAAGGGCTCTGTTCCTTTGCACTAGTGTCTTTATTCTGCGCCGATTTCTTGCTGCTTCTTTCTGCAATCTTTTGATCCGCCGCCTGAGCAAGTTATTCCTTCTTCGCAGATACCTATTTCTCCTGTTTAACGCTCTTCTTGCCCTTCTAAGATTTCTAATAGCACCCATCTCGTCTTCTCCTACACTGTCGTACTTTGTATATATTAGCTGAGTGAGTGAAGGCAATTGCAAATGCAGAAATACTGGGAAGAAAGAGGTTACAATAGAAGTTCGGAGTGAAGCCCTCTTTGAACAGTCAATCTCTATCAATACCCAACTGTGTGGCGGCAAGTTAAGTCAGCGTGGATACACGATGAAATCGACGGTCCTATAGAGCATCGACAATGCTTTATAGGAATTTTCCGTATTCTGGCGAGCCGGCCGACACACCAGTGTTCTTCGGGATACCCCGCTCTGACATCGAAAGCTCACAATTTCACGTTATTATGAGAATAGAGCCCTCAGTAAGACCAAACATGAATGGACAAAGGACGACAGGTAGATACCAAGTGATTCAAAGAACTAACGTAATCCACTTGTTTTCTATTACGTGTTTTGTTAAACCCCCCCCCCGCAGCGGTTGGTGCGGGGCAACGTGGTTTTGCAGAATGCCCTGCATAAGGTTCATACTGCGGGGTTGGATCCTGTATGAAAGATGAGAGGATGATCTTGTATACGTATGATATCCGCTGGGGGATAGTGTTTTCCTTTGGGGCCTAGCTAGATATGTAGGACTGAGTTGTTATACCCTGCAGATGCATCTGCTGCATGCCTCGCAGATACCTGCGCTGATGTGCCCGAAATCCAACAAACGGATTAATTACCCGACCACTCAGTCTCGTAACCAGTTAACCAGAGACCAGAGATATCTCTTACACCCCACAGAAGATCAAGGGAGTCTGCCGCGTCATCTTGAGTTACCAACTTAGAAATAAGCAAGAAACTCCCTAGCCTGAAATTGGATAATTGGATTAATAAGCTATGCATCTCTTATGCCGTGCATATTACTGTAGTAATACGTACTTCATACATAACTTCTCCACCTGATTCCTATCTACTTGCGGGGTATCGCTCTCCAACGTCACGGAATCGCTATCCGTGTGCTCCTCATACTCACTATTTAATTAACAGGTCAATGGCTTAGAGTCCGTCAAGTATTCTGCGGTAAAAATCCTTTCATAACGTGCCATATATTGATCTTGGAAGAGATTGGATCTCAAGATCTGGCGTGAGTTCAGTTCAATCGTTGCACCATGGATCTAAGCAAATCGCCTGAAGACAGCTCTCTCCCTTCTACCGCTCAGGCATTCGCTGCTGTGAAGTTATTGCTAAACTTCCTCGACCAAAATGGTAAGCCTCCTCCCTCCGATGTATAGGCTCTATGGAATTTCCGTTGACGCAATATTTGATGATTACTTTAGTTATCGCATTAATTGCAATTGGATTCTTTGCACCAACTCTCGGCATCGGCTGGGGTCGGGATTGGAATAGAACCTCCCACATGGCCCCGAATTACGGGCTCTGGGCTCTCGGGGTTCCATCTTTTGCAGTACTTGCCGCCGCAATAGTATCTTCCTGCAGCGTCACGTTCGCGGGCCAATTAAAATATGCGTATAACGAAGGTCGCGGCCTGATGGCATCTTTCCGGAAGCACATCCCTCTGGGCAACCTCTCACCTCTCGTCAACCGTTCACCGCATATTCTTATTTTCCTCTTCGTCTTAGCCCCAGACTCTTGGGTTTTCATCTTGCTTTTCGTTTCTGCGGTGGCATTCGCAGCATGGCAATATGTTCTCTACAGCTACCGTTGCGCGGTGCAGGAGATTACTGCACAGGCAGACGAACTGTGTTATAAAGCCAAAGTGGCCCTCCACAGCAGTCGCCAGAACGCCATTGCAGCATCAAAATATGAAAAGCAAGTGATTGACCTAGCCGATACCTCTCGTCGAAACGACAGGTTGGCAAAGTCTACCGATATCACTGATTTCTTCGACAAGACTGCAACTGCATGGGCTTCTATGGATAGAATTGCAGAACCGATGCGTATCATGACTGAGAAGGCTCGGAGGGCTAAGGAGCACGCGGAAGCTATAGCGGACCCCGGTTTTGGAGACAACGACGAAGACGACGAGAACGAAGGTGAAGACGAAGATGAAGATGTTTGGGGACAGGATTCTTCGGGAACAGAGCTCCTTGACAGCGCTAACGCCGCGGTGAGCCTCTGCGAAGAGATTAAGAAGGAACTAGATCACGCCCAATCAACAATAAAGGATTCTGCAACAGCCCAGAAGAACTTCCAGGAAGTCAGAAGAATAGCTGCCGACTATGCTAAGGCTGCTGAATCGGCACTCAGCGAACTTGCGCTACAGGAAAAGGACAATTTCAATACTCTATCTCTTGCCGATGCCAGTTTTGAAAGAGTAAAATGGCTTACTGACCAGGCCAAGCGGTTTGCGACTCGAAGCGACATGGCTTTAGCCAATAATTCTGTATCAGAGGCGGAGGCGGAGATGCGGAGGGTAGTCGACGCAGAGCACAGGATCCTCACCAACAGGGAGAAGGCGCACCAAATTTTAGTAGGCCTTCAGAGCGTACAACTACCTAGTAATTAAGATTCATAAACTTCGGAGTCGAAAGCAAAGCATGCAGTTGATTGCATTCAATGACTTAAACCACTATTACAAGTCGCCTTGCCATGTTATGCAAAATCGCGTTTTAGCTAACTGCTAATTCAATTGCAGACCCTTGATGACGGTAGTTATCTATATATTTCAACCGAAAAGACACTAAAGACCCGTAGCATAAGTCCATCAGCTCAAACCACATCAATTAACCGTTCCCATATCGCCCTTTCGCCCCGGTTTTGGCCAAGCATATCGTAATTTCCTAAAATCCTTTTCAAACTCAACTTGAAACTCGCCGTTCTTCAAACCAGCACATTCAATCTGAGGTGTATGCAGGATACTGTAGTGTCCATCGATTGTAACATCTGGCCCCGAATTCTCTATCAAGATTTTGTGACATCTAGCAATTTCCTTGCAGACTTCGCATCTACATGCATCTTGCGGCACATATATACGGTACACGCTATAGTTGCTAATGCACGTGCCTAACAAAAAGTCTCTAAGTTAGTATAGTATTCGGAAGCAGTGTACGTGGTCAGAAGTCCATAGTGTACAAAACCTACCCACAATAGAAATAATTATGCCAGTGCCTCTTCCGCAAGGCTCGTTAAACCAAGCGCCTACTTTTGAAAATACTCCCATATTTGCAGCTAATTATCAACCGCGAGTTATAGGTTTAGTGATAACTACTTGTTGGGGTAGACAGAGACGTCTAGCTGGGTTTGAGAAGGTTCGATCAAGGATGTATAGGCAATATATATTTTAAGCAGGTACGGTCCGAGTCCCTACTGATGTTTCAATGAGGTTATGTCAATTGCCAATTTTTGTGAACAGGAATAAAAAAACGGAGAGGAAGGTGCGGGGCCCTAGTATTTCTTAGAGGGGTGGAAACTATTGGATCGCCAGAGAAGCCTCCGAAGCAGAACGATCAACCGCCTAATCACGAATTTCAGTGGAGATCATAGCCTGGGAGCGTCCCGAAAATTCGAATCTTCACCGCAAAAATACGACAGATGATCTACCATCTGCAGCAGATAAGAACATGACACCATCGCCAGAGAAGCTAGGATGAGCCATAAAAATTAAGTCGTGCTGCTCTTGGTTTCCCTTTGGGTGGACGCCCACCTTGCTATGTACTTATCCTCTTCACCGCGTAAAGGTGGCAGCTTGTAGAAGAGGTACCCCAGCGACGGGGCCCGTCCCGGGCTGGGGGTGGTACCAATATGGCCCCGGGCGCTATATAGAAGATAAAGCTCAAGGAGTGTGTCAATTCACTTGAGCTAGGGTTGTTAGTAAAAAAATATCATTTTTTTTTGCATTTCATCTTTTACAAATATATATATATATTTTTTTTTTTGATTGAGGGAAGAGGGGAACAAATCGGCGTAGGGTGGGCCCCCCTACCAAGGTCCCATAAACACTCACTGCACTCCTACCGCCTAAATAAAAACAGAAAATCGAAGCAGCAAATACTCAAAAAAAAAAAAAAAAAAAAAAAAATGAAGGGGAAGGGAAAGGCCACTCACTGGTCATGGCGGAAGATTCAACAAACGTATAACGGCGAAAACAAAAAAAAAAAAGTCAAGACGCAATAGCCGCAGCCAGGGCGTAAGGGCTAGGTAGGCGAATCTCAGACGGTGAGTAAATACTCTCTTTCAACGGCCTAGAAGTTATTGACGCCAAGTTAGAATTATACGAATAAATTGCATATACGGGCCAAAATTATTTCACGACAGAGTGAAGATTATATGAATGAATCTTCCAATACAATACCTTTTCCCGCTCGATCATGCGTCTAAGGTCGCGTCGAAAAGAGGCCGTCAACGTATCCGCAAGACTACCCCGAGTCGGTGTCATTTGGGAACCTTCGGTTTCCGGGACCGAAGTCTGGACCGGGGAAGGAAACTGGCACAGAGGAAGCTAGTTAGCTGAAGTTTCCGCTAAAAGTCTGCTGTAGGGACTTAGCCTGACTAATCGATTCCCAATTATTGAGAGGATGACAGATCCCAGTACTTTCAACCATCCATTAACCATCTTGAAGGTCTTGGTATCGGGATCTGTCGACTCGAACCAGGCTTTCGCTCTTCGCTTTCTGGCTTGTATTGTCGCTTGGGCGCCTATCGGGATGGATTAGTCTAGTAAGTAATTGCGCCGCTCGGCTCTGCCTATGGAAAAACTAAAGGCGGTGGAGTAATTTAGGAATGTCCAGACTAACCGTTTATACGGGTCCAGAATCTCCCGGACCAGGACATGGCGAATATGAAGTGAAAGAACAAGAAAATGGTCGTGAGCGAAGGAACAAAACAAAAGAGAGAAAAAAAGGCAAAATGATGGTAAAGGAAGTAAAAAAAAAGAGGGGAAAAGGGGGGGGGGGGGGTAGGATTTAGATATCTAATAAATGAAAGTTGGAGGGTATATGGTATAAAGATCTTGTGGCAGGAGTGGTGAAGAGGAAAGAGAGAGGACAAGAGATCCCGCGATGCGGGTGCTTCTTTTCAGTCAT
Source organism: Arthrobotrys megalospora (assembly GCA_036971655.1). Lineage (NCBI taxonomy): Eukaryota > Fungi > Ascomycota > Orbiliomycetes > Orbiliales > Orbiliaceae > Arthrobotrys > Arthrobotrys megalospora. The sequence goes on along the minus strand of JAVHJN010000003.1, from coordinate 1,789,245 downwards.
CTTCCGAATAGTTATTATGAACGAATTACGAATTACGAATTTACGATATTTTTCAAAACCATCGTTGATCTTGAGGGTGATCGTTTCGTCAATTTTGATGTGAACTAGCCGGCTGTCGAGCCCTGTACGATGTTGTTCTGCCGTAGATTGGACGGGGTTTCTTGGTGTGTGGTAATTGGCGTATATCCTCTTCAATAACATTTTCAAATTTGTATAGTCAAGTCGCAATTGCTTGTCTCGATATTGTTGGTACTAAAGTAAATGGACCTCTAGTAGTTATCAAGGAACTTGTGTATTACAATATTGACGCCCTCAAGCACATCATATTCGGTGGCTTGCCTAACATTCTGGAAGCTTAGGTCTATGGCAATAAGTGGGCGTCTTTTGGAAGGCCGCCGAATCGTTTCCTGAGTTTTGGTCGGAAATAATTCCGGGAAGGTCCTCTAAGAGCTGAATACTATTCATCACAGCGTCTACATGGACCATGGCGATATCCATACCGCGCGTTACCTATGTTCGCTTGAGTAAATATACAATTTCGCCAAGTTCTCGGTGCTTGGGGCCGGGCCCTGAAGAGATTGAATTTTGAAAATGAGACCAATAACATTCCTACAGAAGTGTAGGCTTTTATATATCGTTTCACGTGCCACCGTAGTCACAGCGGCATAATTACTTAAGCTTAAGCGCGCTAGCGCGTGGAACCATACAAGGCAGGGGAAGCTAGCTAAGACTACCTCTGTACGACCAAAGCGCCTGATCCACAGTATATTATAGTACGACTGGTGGCTGTAGGCTTAAATGAGCTAAAACGCTCCTAGGTAGTGTCTCTGAGTGGTTCTGTTGGCATATACGTATAACTCTACCAAAAGCTGGCTTGGATTTGGCTTAATGCGCAAATGGCAATCAAAATGGACTACACCACACAATAGAAGGTAAACGCTACTAGAAAGCGGCTTACGGGATTTTCAGTGTGCGGGTACTCCAGGGTGTCTCATACCCTGGCCGTGGTATACAGTTCCAGCCGGGACGACTGAGAGCTAGTTGCACCGCAACGCAGGTTTTCGACAAATGCCACGTGCAGGATCCATTTAGGATTCGATTCGAGGCCAGCCCAGCTATTTGTGGGATGGTTGGTTGCTATAAAAAGACACCGAACCCTCAAAGCTGTCTCAATATATTCAGACCTCGACTACTAGGCGCAACTGGATTCGCTGTTTTAACCAGGAATGCCTTCAACTTCATTTATGGCTTCACTTGAAGACTTGTCAAGGGCACCCGAGATTATTTTCGCCATCCTCGACTACCTCTCTCAGCGGGATATTCACTCTCTCCTCCGAACTTGCAAATCACTCTACCCCGCGTGTTATCGCCATCTTTGGTCTACCTTGATATTTCAAGACTCTGGTGATCACCCGTATTTTGGGCGCGGGATTGACCACGTAAAAGGCCGATACGATGTGCTTTCGGACCTTATCCGTACCCTCGGAGCAAACAGGTTGGGGTTTAATTACACTAAGGTGTTGTGGCTTGGTGAACCATTATTCGAACAACGACCGGATTCAAAACTGTCATATCTAAGATATTCACTGGGGGAGCTCCTTGAAACTAAGAAGTTCGATCTTCGGCATGTTGGTGTCTGGTTCGGAATACATAGTAAGTATTATCGTCGCTGAAGTCTGGTGTATCTATAATTGTTTTTATAACCTTTTGTCTTTTTAGATATAACGAACGGAAACTCTCCTGAACAGCTTCAGTTGCTTCTTAGCCTAAAAAGCTATTGTGAATCCAAGTCAATTCAAGGATTTTCCATCGATCTTCGGGCCGAAACTGTTCATTCACTTCCTCTATGTATATGCCTCGAGATGGTGACGAAATTTACGCTGTACGTGAATTCTGATCCGACGGATACCCACCGATGCACCTGGACGGCTTCGGATGGACCGATTCATGACAATATCGTTGAATTTGTGGAAGTGATCACGCAAATGGTCAATCTTGAGGAATTTTCTTGGGGCTCAATAACACACCACAGTACCCTGCCCCCGTTTTCCGAACTCTCAGGGCCCTTGGCAAAAGTCCAAAAGGCGTTTTTGAATCTACGAAAGCTACGTGAAATGTACATCAACGGATATATATTTCACCCTTTCTTCTTTCTAGTCCCACCACCAAGCGTCAAGAAGCTAATTATAGGCAGAGATATGATGCCAGCCTGGTGGCAAGCGTTTGCAACATGCCCTCTTACGGATCTCCAAGTTCTAACGATACAAACGTGGAAATACTACGATTTTCCCACCGTTCACGCGGTAGATACGATTTCACGGAGACGTCGCCGTCTGAAATTTTCCTTGGGGGATGTGGCCGTATGCACACTAAAGAGATTTTCGGTTTCTAGCGGCGGATTTTGGCCTGCTGATTTGGACGAATGTATTATGAGGAGAAACCCGGGGCTCAAACAGCGGTCTCTGAGGGGGATAGCGAGACGGAGTGTTGAAGGCGTCGTATATCGCTGTACGGAGGAGCTGATGCACAAGAACAGAGAATGTGCCATCTCGCTTTTGCGCAACCCTCCCGATGCAGTGACGAGCAGTACAGGCGATCTACTCCAGCAAAGCATCGCCCAAGAATACATCAGACTTTTCACCAAGGATTTGAAGAATGACATGGGCTGGTCGAATCCGAATAAATTTGGTCTCAAATATCCACGCACGATTGAAGATATATCTGAAATAAATGAGTCGGATGCCGGAAACGAGCGAATCAAGGATATTGTACGAAAATGCGAGGCATGGATGGCGGAACTTATATTCCATGGTAGTAATTCATTGAGAGGGGTATTGGTAAAAAGGTTCTTAGCTAGTGAGCAGATCGAAATGAGGAATGCGATGAGCGACTTGAGGCAGTTGGTTCTAGAATCACTCGGGGAGCCCAAGGAAAACGCTCTGCTAGAGCTGTTATGCTCGAGGGCTATTGTCTAGATTAGCTATTCGTGTTATGATTCCGTCTCCTTGTAGGGTTTTAGTTTTTCTCCCATTGAAACGTCGGAAAATTTAACGTCTCTATTTTAACTGCTTTGGACAAATAAGCAATGATCTCGATCGGGCCCGTAAGCTACTGAAATAATTCACATTAGGGAGCACAAGTTTACTCAAAGCTAAGGCGAAATGTAGTCTTTTTCGCGTCGAAATTATAAAACACCGTATTGTACTGATACCCGCAAAATATACATGATGAAAAGCCAATTCTATAAATGAATTTTGGAACAGTCGGTCGAAAACCCCGTATACAGTTGAATTAACTCCTAAGATTGGTCGATTGAGTCTCGAATCTCCCATTTAGAGTCTTCCGACAGACTCAACCGGCCGAGGCCAAGATCTTGGAATTGTGGCACCGCTCTATCAACCCAATACCTCATCAGGGCTAAATCATTTATGTCCACACCCCCAAGAACTTTCTGTGCAAGCTCACTATGAACAGTTTTTCGAAGACTATCGAATACTTGGCGAAACTTGTTCACAGTCACTTCGACTTGCCTTGCCGTTTCTCTTGCAACAGAGTATTGTCGCCCCCCTTGAGCCTCGTTGTCAAAAATTCTGATGCATTCCTTCGTAAACTCCACCTCATCAACATCTTCCTCACTCTCCATAAATTTATGTGTATAGTGATGAATCGCGCGGTCAACAGAGTCCCACAGTTGTTTCTCAAGCCCCGCCTTTGACTTGAAGCCGAGATTCTCCGCGCGCTGCTTTGCACGGTCCCACTTGTATATATAACCGTTTTCAATTTCTCCTAGAACGGCCATTCGGGTGTATTCCTCCACAATATCCGATTCCGTCTTTGGCTCTGAATTGTTGAGGAAGCCTTTAATATATAGATTCTCGGCAAAGCCCTTGCTGAGGTGCCAATCCATTTCGAACCGTGTGTGGCATTCTCTTAGAGTATGTTTTATTTCTCGGCGTGCGAATTCGATGCAGTATTGGCCTTTTAGTTTCGGGTTTGACTTGAGTAGGCATAGCCCTAGGTCTCGGGGTACAGGTTTCAGAAAGCATAGGGATATTTCCAAATCTCGGGCAGCGACACGCCCTAGCTTGATCGTGTGCACGGGTATGCTTTCTTCGACGCTAAGAAATCCTTCAACGTCACGCGAACGATCTTGTCCCGGGTCAGCCAAGCTGTGGAACCGCAAATCTCTGACACCAGTTAGTGGGCACGCCGCGAAGTCTTGCCACCATTTAGCGGACGTGATACAGTTAAGCACCAAATTCTTGACGCTATTTGGCGGGTTGACGAAGAATGAGGGATGGAATAGATATCCTTCGATCTTCAGAGATTTTAGGCGTTTAAAGTTGGTGAATGCTGCTTGGAGACCCTCCAGATCTTTAGATATTGCGGATATAGAACATCTCTTCCCTGTCGGTGTTTTTGCCTTCCATGAAAAGTATGTGAGGTTTATTGCTCTTGCTAGGACCGATGTGAGTTCTCTAATCTTTTCGCCGGTTGATGCGTTCGGTGCGACCCAACGGTTGTCGTCTCCCGAAGAGGAATAAGGAATATCGAGCGCAAGTTTGGTTACTTTCGTTAGGTCCACAAGCTCCGGAAACGAATGGACGACGTCGCTGCGCAGCTGAATTTTGAATTCACTGAGGCTTTTGAGCTCGGCGTATTTCCTGAGATGTTGAAACGCTGACAGGCCATCTCCTGCAGTTACATCTATCAAGGATACAATGATGTTAGATAAGTATGGTGCATCGATGGATATGATGGAGGACTGATCTCAGGTTCAACCCTCCTATAATCTTGATGGAATTCGATCTACTACGGTAAGAGGCGACCACCTACCTTCAAGAGTTATAGAGATGTCCACACAGCTAATATCCAGTTTGCCAACTTCCAAGAGCTGTATCAGGATTTCAGACTCTTTGCAATCTTTGTTGAGTATACGGCCAAAATCCACCCGCTTGGTGTATTGAAGCCCTGGTGCATTGAGCCAATAATCCCATACGACCTTGTAGGCTTCCGATTTAAACTTGGGCAGCAGTTGAAGTCCTGGCCATGTTTTCCTATAATGATTCGAGCTCGGAACGAGACTTAAATTCGTCCAGAGGGATCGATAGCAAGCTGGGAGGAGGGCTTTGCAAGTTAAGCCGAGGTTTAGAGTGTCTTTGCTTGAGATATGTCTGATAATATAGAATAGAATCTCGGGAACTCTAGCAAGCTCTGTAATTGATGCCATTTTATCTCGTGAAGGGGTGTGTGTTATCAAATCCTCCACACATCACGGTTCCTGAATTTATATTGCGGGTCTCGACTCGGCTGACTCATGCATAATGACTATCCGTGTTGTAGACCGATCTTAGCCAAGCCGATCCGATGTGTGAAGGATTTGAATACTCGGCCAACTGTGGTGACATATAATATACGCATGCGGCATAAACATGGGAGTCATAATAGCAATTGTGAGTTTTCAAGTAATACTATGAAAGCACCAGGCCATTGTAGGGTCAATTCAGTGACTACGAGATCTCGAGAATGAGGAATTCCAAAATATAAAAGAATAGTCGAGCCATTGATTCAATTGCCAGGCCCAGCCACCGTTAAGCGGAATGTACTTGGAAGCCGCAAGTGAATTCGTGAAGCTGGTGAGAGGGCTAGCGGAGGTGACTATGGCAGATGGTTGGCCGCATTGTATTGTCTAAGTGTTATAAGCTTGCATGGCCATGCTCGAGACTAGCTACTAGGTACCTGAGCAGTTCACCGGTCCATCACAGTAAAAGCTAAACACTGATAATGAGATGGCTGGCGTTGGGCTGCCTATAGCCTTGAGGAAGGGAGCTCGAGCCACGTCAATTGCCATCCGGACCTGCAGCTGCGGTGAAGCTGATCGAGCATCGACATCGTGCTGACTCTTCGCAACACATTGCCCGGTTACACAAGCCAATGTATTTGCAACACTAACAACACAAAGAAGATGAAGATCTAGAAACGAGACCGGGTGTGGTGAAGGTTAGGGACTTAGCTCTAGTATGCTCTACTCGAAGCCGGGTCCCGAACGGATCTTTTATAGCCAGCACCATAAGCGGGCGATATTCATAGCCCGAAAGCCGATTCATGGCGCTCGATGCAAATTCTCCAGACTCTTCAATTATGCCGGTCCCCTTGACTTTCCATCGGGCCTGTTGCTGGTTCGAACAACACATCCTAATTCCTAGGCCCATATAGGTTTCAGGTCCGGCCCCCAAAGAGAACTTTAGCCAAAGTTTGAGGCATAGCCATACCTAGTTACCGGAGATCTTAGGGCATTCGGCCGTTATACTTCGGTTCGGAGCTTTACTCAGAAAAGGAACAGTTGGAGGGGAAGATATTTCCCGCGGTTAAATTCCTTTTTAAAAAGGTTCTGGGTTTAGTTTCACAGATTCTCACAAGGGTTACAGAGAAACATGTATACGTAGGCCCGAAGGCGCCTACCCCGTGAACTGTGTCTATGCATATAAATAACATCTTGATTTGACAAAAACTGGGGTGGCGGAACATTCCGTTGGGGTCACGGGCCAGGCGCTGCAAGGGGCTCTGAAACATGCACAGTTGTGGGCCATCGAATTAGAGATCGGGTTTTCAACGCTTTGTCGGAGCGACTCTAGCGATGCCCCGGCCGGCCGTCCGTCGACCGAAACTCGCTTCCCATCCCAACTTCCGCTGACTAAAACTGCATTTTGCTCGGTAATTTTCTCAAACCATAGTTGGGACGAATAAATTGCGGAGGTCGATTGCGGGGAATCGTGCATGTGAAGTTCCCCACACAACGCACATCCCTGTTGGTTTTTACTCCACCAACATGCCATGGGACCTGCAGAAAGTTTCAAAACTTTTCTCGAACGTCCTTGTACCTTGGTTCAGAACCGCGGAGAGCTGCTCTACCCATGTAGCGGGAGATCACTTGCTTCCTTGCATTTAGCTAGGAATCCTCAAAACAATGCCTGTGTCCCTGACTAGCGTTCGCCTAGTCGACGCCTAGACTATTATACCTGTTCGGCTCACATGTTTGTGATTGGAAGGTAGCACAGACGGAGCACCTAGCAGCATGAATCGGCTTGCGAAAGAAAAAATCTTTAACCTTAGCCCTAGCCCGCCAATACTGACCGGGTAAATGCCACAACCTGCATGTATCCGCAAAAAAGCTAGGGATACGACATATCGGTGAAATGACGGAATTTTGAGTTAGGTAAACTAATTGATGATCGCCAAAGTTTACTCGGCCTGCGTTCATCTAGAGCCCAAGCACATTATCACTCACCCGTTGCGCCGTCTAGCTTCCGCTTTCTATGTGACTACGACTGTCAAAGCACAGGCATCGAGAGGCCGGCCGGCGGGAGACGATGACGGCAAATCTTCTTCCTCGACGGCAACGTAGATGGTACTTCAGCCTACCAATCTACTCATGATACGAAATCTTCATATAAATAGGCCACCGAGGAACACTCATGGGATACTACTACAGCCTCAGCAATCAACTACACTCTCTCTTTAGTTGCAACTCTCCATCCCATTCGGTTCTCCCACTTGTCTGTTCAGTACTTTAAAGAAGCACTACAATGCGTGTCATCGGTTTATTCTTCACGGCAGTTTCTGTCACCCTCGCCTGGGCGACTCCGCTTTCAAAGCGCTCGACTCAGGTATGCATATATGAATCGTACCCAACTGAAAATCGTCGTATGAAATACACATGCTAATAAACTGGAATAGGTATCTTTGATCAGTCAGTCTTACAGCGGTAGTACTTTGTCTGGTTCCGTTAAGGTAAAGCAAAATCTCTCCCGTCTTCCGCATCTGAGAGCCTAGAGTTCCGCCGTTAGCCGCAAACACGGGGGTTACAATTACTGATACCCTCAATCTTCTAAAATATAGGTTCAAAACATTGCCTACGCCAAAGTTGTGACGATCACTTGGGCGAACGGAAACACCTGGAGCTCCGGAAATACGATTGCTGGCACCTACGTCTCAGGTCCAGACTCTTCCGGCTACGAAACTTGGGGATTTTCCGGCAATGCACCTGGAGCTACTCAGTTCTACATTACCTACAATGTCAATGGGCAAAAGTGCGTCTTTTTTTATACTGCTACTTAAAAAACCATTTCGTGGGCTCTATTGACAATGCTTTCGCATAGCTACTATGACCCTGGTAACAACGTCAACTACCAGATCAGCAGCTCTGGAACTGTCGATACCTTTTCTCCAGTTTCCGGCCTCGACGCATGGCTTGAAACCGAGGCTTCATTTGCCCAATCGGCACTGTTGAAGAACATCGGTAGCAGCAACAATACCATTGTCAATCCTGGTGTCATCATCGCCTCTCCTTCCACAAGCAGCCCAAACTACTTCTACCAATGGACTAGAGACGGCTCTATCGTCATGGAGCACATTGTCAGCGAGTACTTGGCGAATGGTGCTTATTTGCAGTATATCAAAGATTGGGTCAACGTTCAGAAGATTCTGCAAAACACGAACAATCCTAGCGGTGGATTCAGCACTGGAGGTGTGTAAACATAATATAGAGGATTGATTATCAAGCTGTACAATCGCTAACTTTCTTTGGCGTAGGTCTGGGAGAGCCAAAATTCAATGTGGACAATTCCGCCTACACCGCGGCCTGGGGAAGACCACAACGAGTATGACCTCACTCTTAGTTTTAAATTGCAAGAGTATTTACTGATATCTGCAAAAGGATGGGCCAGCACTCCGAGCTATCACTCTCATCAAATTCGCCAAGAAGTATATTACCATCGACAGCAGCTACGTCACTAACACCCTCTGGCCTGGTAGGTTTCTAGGTTAAAATTGATCCCTGTTGAATCACAGATATCTAACGGATTTAAAATAGTAATCAAACCTGATCTCGACTATGTCGCCACATACTGGAATCAGGGCGGTTTCGATCTTTGGTAATTTGATATCCCGATGCCACCGCAGAATCTTTCAGATCTTAATACTAACTATTAAACAGGGAAGAGACTAGCGGAACCCAGTTCTTCACCACTATTGTGCAATGTAAGTTTCATAGGCTCCTTTTATGACTATGGTGTACTGATTCCGATAATTTAGACCGATCGATGATTGAGGGCGCTGCATTCGCTGACTCGTTGGGAGATACCACTTCGAAGAACAAATATACCACTCCTCAATCCAGCATGGTATGTTAAAGGAATCACTTCGCTTGGATTATAATCAGGAATACTTCAGAGCTAAAATTCGATGAATGCGCGCAGGTCTCTACAATCAACAGCTTTTGGAGTTCTAGCAAGAACTACTTGATTGCGTATGTCTTTTGCCTCAACCTTTTAACCGCCGAATCAGTCAGTTTACTAAAACCTGGTTCGCTTGGATAGATTGATCAACGGTAGCCGAAGCGGAATTGATTGCGGTACCTTACTCGGGTCTTTGAGAGGTGGCAGCTATATCTTCTCTCCATCTAACTCCAAGGTCCTTGCTACTCTCCACGGATTGATCTCTTCGTTCCAGAGTCTCTATGGCATCAACCAGTCCGCGAATAAGGTTGGATGGGCTATTGGCCGATACCCTGAGGATGTGTAAGTCTCATACATCACAAGAGCCAAGAACATCTAAGTGAAGTTTTCTAACCGCTAATACAATTCCAGTTATGACGGCGTTGGCACTTCCCAAGCCCACCCATGGTTCATCTGCACTACAACTTCTGCCCACATTCTCTACAAAGCCCTCTCCGAGTTCGCTGACGCGAGTGCCATTACTATCGATTCTACTTCTCTCAGCCTCTTCAAGCGTATCGATGCAAACGCTGCCGCTGGTACCTACTCTCTCACTACTACTGCTGGCAAAAACTTGTTCAACGGCCTCCTCACCTATGCCGATACCTTCCTCGGAGTTGTGAAGCAGTACGCCAAGCCAGCTGGTAATCTCAGCGAGCAGTTTAACAGGGGCAATGGTCAGCAGGAAGGTGCCAGAGATTTGACCTGGAGCTACGAGGCCATTTTGGAGGCCATCAAGGCCAGGAATGCGGTCAAGGGACGTCTGTCGACCACCACTACTACAAGCGCGCCACCTACCACTACCACCGCTCCCCCTACCACTACCACCGCTCCCCCCACTACGACTTCCGCATGCGCTCCTACCGTAACTGTTACGGTCACAGTCACCGCTTAAACGGAGTCCCCATAAAAGTTTTAGTTGATGGTTGAGTCCATCCCAGATGAGACTCATGCAAATTTTTTAGCAGGGAGCAGTTAATGGAACGCCTGAGGATAAGATTGTTGGTTGGTTGCGATAGTTATGGTTGGGGTTTCTTTCATTCCTACATTCTTCAGAGTGTCCCCCTATTCATATTAAATGTACATGTGTATCCAAAAGGAGCGCTTGGCAAGTCTCAAGTAGTGTCTCCAATGTAATTAGCATGCTGAATCAAGATATTGTACTCCATAAATACTGAAGACATGAACGGACGTTTGAGAGCTGTGGTGGGGGTGAAAAATGTGTGTGCATATGTGAAATACCAGGGCCCTGGCTGAATGGAAGCAAGAAGCGATCCTTCCGCGCCGTTACCTTGGTATCTGAAGCCCTGATCTCATTGTCTATAGAGGTTATCATTGCTATTTGGTATACTCAAGTCGAGTACCTACCCTGGTCTGGGCCGGGCGCCTGTAGTCGTTATATATTGTTATAGTCTGCGAGGGTATATGGAGTGATGGGGTTCCTAGGGCTGGGATTAGGGCGGAAATGGCAATGCGCGATCCGAAAAGTCTATTCGAGCGAATTAGCAAGTTATTACGTAGAGAAATTCCGTAAGACAATGCGTTTCATATCAAATATTCGACCAAGCTGAAGTAATCATTTAAAAGTAGACCATAACATGATATTAACCATGAGTTTATCCTCAAACTCCCATGTATTCTAACAATTTAGAGACCAAGGCTTTTGACGTCAAAATATTTCGGCAAAGGCTAGTTAGTGTGTCACATTCCGCTTCGTTAAGGTTTAAGTTTTAGAATTTAGAGAGGAATGAAAGGTTCGTTTGCGTAACGTATACACATTTCGGTTGGAGAAACGGCTAAGCTATTTACCCGTTTCGCTTCGGTATGGAAGGGAATTGTGTTCGGACGAACGCGAACTCAGGAACTGCGGGGATACGTTTTAGCAAAAAGTCACCGGACTCCGCACGGCTTTAGGGACCGATCCGAGAGCAACCACAGCACGAGTGAATGAGCCGTTGGAGTTATAAATCGCAGAATGAAGCCCCGCTTAGGTACTTTTGGTGGGCTAACAGTTGCGTCGCAGGTTAAGGACTATTGCCGTATTCTTTTGAGTAGAAGTACCATCGTCTTTTTTTCCATCTTTAGGGATAGCATTTTCATATGCCTTTCAAAACCGGTGTATATACCTGTACTTCTGCGAAATTAACGCAGCTGTGGCAGTGCATGTGGCTAGTTGAGGCCCCCCAGTATACAACCGAAAAGGAAAAATGCAACAATTTCAATTCTCATTTCTCCAGCCTAGGCTTCTCGTCGGCCTGACTAAACGCTTGATTAGATGCGTTCGTACAAATTATAATATTACGGGATCTGCAATGAATTGGGGGCCCTAATCAAAATGGACTTTTGAATTTAAGTTTACTATTGTGGTGCCTATCCACTCGACATCCATTGATATCGGAACAAACTTCAGACTAATTATGTAACTATTTTTGAGGGAAATCCTAGCCAATTCCAAGATATCTTACTTATATTCAACCGTGGTTCGGGCCTTTCCCGTTGTCGTGGACCTACGTATACGGCTACCGAGTCCACCTCAGCCCTCCAGAACCGCTATTTTAAGATACAAGTCTCAGCGGCCGCCAGATACATTTTATATCTCGCCGCTTAAAGGTTATTTAGTTATTTGAATCTTTAAGTTCCGAGAATAATAGATCCATCCTAGGATTCCTTACTAATATCCTAGCCGCACTGTCGTTCCCAGGCGGATAACCTATTACTCTCGGACATTGTTATGAGGAGGTTGCGGGGTGCCGAGCAACTAATCCTGCGTTCGGAATTCTTTGACCTGAATGCGAGGAGCCCTTGCTCGGAGATGAGTAAAGCTTGTGGAATTTCAAGTATATATAACTAGAGATAGGCGACGCCGTTAGGATTGAATTCAATAGTTTTCATAGTCATGATGTCAGCATCCCCAAAGAAGAAGATTACAAAACCCGCACTGGACTTTGTGCCAATTTGCAAATTCGCAACCCCGAAATAAATTAATTTTGCTGGTATGAGATCGGGTGGCTACATTAGCCCCGAGTTGCAGGTTAGGCGGTGACCGCTAAGGCAGCGACGATAGTAGATTGTTCCATGGATCCATAATTGCAAATTAACGGTTTTCTTACGCTAACACAGCGTTCTCTTCCCCACAGCCTGCATCGCTTAACATTATTGCGCCTACAGCAATACCTGATATTCCTATCCTTGGTACACTCATGGCAGCTCGGATGATATAGTTGCTCTAGCACGGCTGATTCTCCTAATATGAAATTATGATTTGGGCCACATCCGGGGCTGGAGTATAAGAGATAGTAAGTTTATTGGCAGCTGCAAGGAGGGTAAAATAACATGAAATAATTAGAAGACGCACCTATGACTCTATGGCCAAAGTTCCAAGATCTTAAACTAGGGCCCGATCAAGTAATCGCCTCGAGTGCAGACGGTTAAGGCTAAGGCAAACGTATGATAGACAACCACACCTTCAAGGCTTCGCTCTGTGTGGCTACCCACCCCCTTATGCGAACTTGAAGTGTTTCACTACAAAGATTACCATAATCTAGAGTTCGAAGGGCCATATGACAGCTGTCTGGTTTAGTGCACGAGTTCATCGCTGTGCGGCCTTCGGTCTACAATATTATAGAATCATCCCTGCAGTCACGTACTTCAATCTCCGCAAATCAAGGGATCTGTAAGTGAATATCTGTGTTTGACCGGCCAGCAATGGACTCTTGGCCATCAATATCCCGTGGGGGTAGCAAATCAATTGGTGATCCGCTGTAAGACAGGAGGGCCTAGGGCCGAGAGATACAACATTACGGTTTTCCAAAAACCCAATATAATGACGATCTCGGTACCGAGAATTCCCAGCCTTCGCCTTTATGACGCCCCAAGCTCTTGAAGTGGGTGATATTATGGTGTTGGATCCTAATTAGGGCCCGTAACCGTAAGGAACATTCGGTTTTCTACTCCGATAAATAACGCTGTGGCGTCTGCTATTATGCATACGCGACAGCTGCAGCTGTAAATGTCACCTTGAGCCTCCGTTGGCTTTCAAAGATAGATTCTGAATGCAAAGAGTAGCTATCGCCGGAAAATCCAGGTACTGAAATAGTTTCTTGGATCTTAATCACCATTTCCTGCAGGGGCGTGTTATATACGATACGATATCGATCACTCTGGAGAACCGACATTTCGAATCCTCGGCACGCTGGAAAGTATTAGTTTTCGCGCGTTCGGGAAGCAGAATTCACAACATTCGATCGACAATTATGATTATAGAGGCCCAATACCGGTATACTGATATACCAGCACCCTCATATCCATGACCAAGAATGCAAATTACTAAAAGCGCAATATGTAAAAGGAGCAAACTATCACTGAAAATAAAGAATTGTAGCTCTTAAGATCCACATCCGAAACCGCCATTCAACTTTCTGTATCTTTATGAGGGGATGCCAGGAATGCCAGCCGTCCGAAATTTGACGCGCAACACAACGGAGTGTTCAACCAGGCGATACCATCGGAACTGACCGGGCCAGAGGACTAGTTTTAGGATATTTGAGGTAGTCGGAAGTCGCCAGGGCCTCAAAGCGTACAAGGTGGGCCTCTTAAGCGGCTTTTCCTCCAGAACAACTACAAGGCCTTCCACATATACCTCCGTCTTGGTGTTTGAAGAGGGTCCGAGTGTTATACAAGTACAGACAAAGGCATACACAGACCCCGGCCACCCTATAGAGGTTAGCTTACACGATCTCATTTACTACCCGACATAAATCTTTTCCGCTACGTAGGTGGCGGCGGAGCTCTGGATTGTTCATCCTACGCCGCGAAACTGCTGCCAACTTCGCTGTTTCTTTATGCTAATTGTGTTGTATAAAAGAGTCGGAGTCTTCGCCAGGGCACCAGGAATACTAATTTCCACGATTTTACGAATGAGGGTGTTCTCAGTACAGTTTACGCTTGTGCTCGGTGTGTGTAACCAGTTCCAGGCCTCTCTAAAGAGTTCCTTAACAATGGACATATACCCGTCCCCACTATAGAATGTTATTGCGCTGCGCGTGAGGTTTAAAGGCCTGCCGGCATATTATCATCACACCCATTCCGATCTAGCGAATCACGACGTTCATAGCGGAGTATTGGGTTCAGATATTATCTCATCTCTAATTTAGCGGCCTGGCCAAAGTTATGGAGAATTGCTTTCGAATAGCCGCTGAGGTGGGTACAATTGTGCAAGTGAGTCGAAGGGATCGATCAATGATCCAGAGGCCTCCTAGGATCCTAAGGCCTACACGCTAAACTTGGCTTGAATTCACGTCCAATATATAATGATGAGAAAAAAAGACCCACCGTACATATAAGGCTACATTTTCCTCGAGATTTTACAAGGAGCATCCGACCTTGAGTTCATCTTTTGGGCGTATTGGAGTTGAAAAGCGAAGATGCGTATCGCTCATATATTCGTCCAAGCCCTCTTTGCGGCGACGGCTCTGGGTTACACCACGTGCCGCAAGCCGGAGCCAACATGCTCAAAGATCAAAGGTTCCTATAAGTCGGCATCGGTGAAGTCCAGTTGTTCGAAGTTTTTCTGTGAGTTATCCCCGTCCATAGCTTTACTTTTGGTATAATAATAGTGCTCCAGATGCACAGAATCGATGCCAATTGCCGCGATAAATCTATAAATGCAAGTACACTTTTTACTTGTTATATAGGTCTTCAATGGCCATACCATAATAAATTCAATTTGGAGATTTCGGCTGGCCTGTTCACAAGTCTGTCTATTTGCCGGCGTACTCGTATATCCACTAGCCTTGCCAATCAATAAGTTGATAGACTAGTAAATAGATTTGTAGATAAAGTCAACCTGTACGAAACAGGCCAGCCGAAATCTCCAAATTGAATTTATTATGGTATGGCCATTGAAGACCTATATAACAAGTAAAAAGTGTACTTGCATTTATAGATTTATCGCGGCAATTGGCATCGATTCTGTGCATCCGGGACACCGAATATTTTGAGAAACATTTGGCTAACTTTCGCGCTCTTGCGTGTCTATATACAGCCTCGAAACATATCAAGTCCTCCACTTGTATATCTACAACCACGCTGCCCCGCAAAACAGTAACAAAGTACAAGACGAAAGGCGTCACTACCTCTACCAAGGTTGTGACGTCGACTCGCACTACCACCATTGAGCGTACTATCCGTGGTTTGACTCTCACTGTTCCACGCACCACAACCAAAACTTCTTTCGTCACAAAGGGCAAGACCGTAACAAGTACAAGCACCACTATCGTGAAGAAGACTACAACGTATGCCCTATCATCCAAACATCCTATTTGAATCTCCCTGCTAACTTTCGTCTCGTAGAACGTCAACCAAGACTTCTGTCGTCACTGAAGTCGTTACGGTCACTGGAAGCCCAATTTATGGAAGATACAATAGATACGGAATCGAAAAACGCGCGCCCTGCTCCGTACCCAAGTCCTGCTGTAAGTTTAAGCCCTACCTGAATGTATACCGCACGAGACAGACGAATGCTAACCATTAACTATTAGCTTGCTTCCTAACTAAGACATCTGTTGTCACGAAGAAGCCGTCTCCTGCTACCAAGACGGTGACCAAGAAGCACACTTCTGTAAAGACAAGCACGAAGAAGGTCAACAAGACAGTGACGAAGTCGAAGCCGTGCGCCACTGCATATCCGACTAAGACTGTGGTCAAGACTGGTACCCGTTATACTACCAAAACGAAAGTTGTGGTAGTAACCTCTAGCTCGTGGGTCAAGGTATGCGCTACCGTGACTTCCACGACGACGAGCACTGTCTACGTCGACGCTCCTACCACTACGGCCGAGCCAACTTCGACCTCGGAAGAACCTAGCTCTAGCACTGAAGAGCCTACGACTACTGAAGAGCCTACATCAACTGTAGAAACTACTACTGAGGAACCAACCAGTACTGAGGAACCAACCAGTACTGAGGAACCAACCAGTACTGAAGAACCGACCAGTACTGAACAGCCTACGTCAACAGATGAAACTACCTCTGAAGAGCCAACGTCAACGACAGAGGAGCCCACCAGCGAGCCTACGACCACAACAGATGAGCCTACCTTAGAACCTACAACTACCACCCAAGATCCCACATCTACCACTACTGAAGACCCTACTTCGACAACCGAAGAGCCAGAGACAACATCCACAACAGAGGAGCCTTCGAGTACAACTGAGCCTACCAGCACCGAGGAACCCACCACGAGCACCGAGGAACCCAGCAGTACGGAAGATCCCACTAGTACCAGTACCGCAGAGCCTACCACTAGTACCGGGGAGCCTTCGAGCACAACTGAAGAGCCCACAACCAGTACTGAAGAGCCCACAACCAGTACAACTGAGGAGCCCACCAGTACAACCGAAGAGCCTACCAGCACCGAGGAACCAACAAGCACCGAGGAACCAACAAGCACAACTGAGGAGCCTACCAGCACAACCGAAGAGCCTACCAGCACCGAGGAACCCACCACTAGCACTGAGGAGCCCACCAGTACAACTGAAGAACCCACCAGTACAACCGAGGAGCCCACCAGCACAACCGAGGAGTCTACCAGCACCGAGGAGCCGACAACCACTGAAGAACCCACCACTAGTACCGAAGAACCCACCACTAGCACTGAGGAGCCTACTAGTACAGAAGAACCGACGTCGACCACCGAAGAGCCGACGACTACAACTGAAGAGCCGACGACTACAACTGAAGAGCCGACGACTACAACTGAAGAGCCGACGACTACAACTGAAGAGCCAACGTCGACCACCGAGGAGCCGACATCGACCACCGAGGAGCCGACGACTACAACTGAAGAGCCAACGTCGACCACCGAGGAGCCGACATCGACCACCGAGGAGCCGACGACTACAACTGAAGAGCCAACGTCGACCACCGAGGAGCCGACATCGACCACCGAGGAGCCGACGACTACAACTGAAGAGCCGACATCTACTACCGAAGAACCAACGTCCACTACTGAAGAGCCAACGACGACGGAGCCAGCTGTTACTCCAACCCCAGATATCAGTTGTGGAAATAATCATGGTTTTGAGGTTGCAATCTATAATAATCCTTACCCGAACGAAGATCTCCCATTCTACGACAACTTCCGTCCCGAGTACTTCAAGACTGCTCAAAACTACGGCAATAAATTAACAACTGAAGTCGGAGTTCGAGTCGGCGATCCCAACTCTGAGGCTCCATATGGTTGGACGCCTCAGCAGCAAGACCCTCTTAAGTATGCTCTCAATTATCGCGGTTATTTCTTCGCTCCATTTGATGGCACCTACAAGTTCAGAGTCTTCAACGGGGACGATTGGGTCGGCTTCTGGATTAGCCCGTTAGCTAAAACAGATTGGACTCGTGAGAACTCGGACGCTCATAGCACTTGGCCCAGCGAACCCGACGGCAGCTATAACGTCGAGTTAACAGCTCAAAGCTATACTCCCTTCAGAATCGTGGTTGGTAGTAGAGGTGGCCCTGTCGGCTTCGAGATGGAAATCACAGATCAAGACGGTAACTATTACCTCAAATATGGCGAGCCTTCGCCATATCTTGTCAGCCAATCTTGTGACGGAAGCACTGCACCACCCTATCCGGCTTGGGGCCAAGAAGGTTCTTATGAACCGCCGAAGCCAGACATTGGCTGTAACAACCACGGCTTCGAAGTCGCTATTTACGACAATCCCTACCCGGATGAAGGTTTACCATTCTATGAAAACTACATCCCGGAATCTTATAAGACTGAGACCCCGTATGACCAGAAACAGACTACTATGGTTGGCATCCAAGGGGATGACGGGAACCATCCTCATGATTTTACCCCACGTCAAACTGACCCTCTCCGCTTCAGTCTCAATTACAGAGGTTACTTCTTCGCTCCGTTTGCCGGCAAGTACAAGTTCCGTATCTTCAATGGAGACGACTGGATTGGCGTCTGGATTGGTTCAACAGCGTACTCCGGTTGGACAAGAGACAACTGCCCCGCCTCGACTATTTGGCCGTCAGTTTCAGAGTCTGAAACTACCGTTCAGCTCGCTGCTCAAAGCTACACCCCCATTAGAATTGTCGGCGGTAGCAGAGGTGGGCCAGTTAGCTTCCAGCTCGAAGTTACTGATGAATTCGGCACCTATTACGTCAAATACGAAGACGGCAACGGTAACAGATTTGAATCCCCATACTTGCTTAGTCAATCTTGCGATGGATCTACTGCCGTGCCTTATCCACCATACGGCCAAGAATCTTAACCAATAGACGTGGTAATTCTAATAAACTGCAATTTACATTTAACCCCTCAACAGTATAAAAGACCACAGAATGGTCTAGGTGTGCGCATTGTGTAGAGGTACAACCATACTCAAAGCGAAGCAAGAATAGTTCTCGAGGACCCAACCTGGAATGATTCTATTTGATAACCCCGAACTTCCCCTTTGGCTTAGTAATGTACCTAATCAATCTGTACGAGTTTAGGATCTCGCTTAGCCTGTTGTTAATTATGTTAACCTCGAATACTAAATTTCTGTCTTAACCCTAATGTCACTGCCGTGGGATTTATGTTGCTGAAACAGCTTTCCTCGCAATCTAGATCCAAGCTTCCGCGTACACAAGAAGGTACAAAATAATCCCTCGAAAAATAAGAGCGATATCGGTATAAGCTGCGAAACTTGACCACTATACATATACATACACGTACGGTGACATAGTGTGGAGCTCGGTTGCAGGGAAAGGCCAGAAGCTAATGAACAGCAAACTATGAGTACAATAGGAAACTAACATAACTATAGAGTGCGTCTAGCTTTACTTAAGGATATAATTCGTAGAAAAAGCGTAGCTAGGGAGCTTGCTCTCTCCTCCATATATACGCATCCCGTAATGGGGAGAATCGAGTGTTGTAAAATGTTGCGACAGCCCCCGCTATTCTGGTGCGGTATCGCCGGGAAGCTTCAGCCACTAATTCCACGGGCATACCTGAACCCACCTACTCGGCTTCAGAATTGGCTTCTTCCGCCATGGGGATCAAGGGTAGGTCGCTGGTTTCTTTATCCGATGATCTTTTTACCACCGATACCGACTTGAGCCCCGAGCCACCCAGAAGTTGAGACCCGAACTCTAGTAGCGGGCTATCAATCCCCTTCCATGTCTGCTTTTCAGTCGGGCCTTCAAGGTAATATGGCTCCTTTGTCCCGGGTACAAGAGAGCGAGTATTGAGCCCGAGATTTGATCCCCTCCACCAGATATATACTGCCACGACATGGAGAACTGTGGTGCCAAATTCCATTCATAGTTGGTATTTGCGACCTTTACACCGAATGGAATATTATTTAAGGTATCTTGATAGTCGGTAATGCTGTTTCCGGGTACTATTTCTGGCTGAAGCATTTCAACAGAACACCAGCAGTCTTTGCGAACATGTTGGTTGGCAGAGTTAGCATCTAGGCGATGGTATTATAAGACGGGATCTTGAATTCATACTTACTAAACCAGAGCTTACACTTTTCAATACTGTGAATGGTTTTGCACCATTGAGCAGGCCTCACGCGAGCAGGATTTGGCATCATATTACCGTTGTCGTCGCACAAGCAGTGCATACACAGTTTACGGTGGTCCGCAAACCTATTGTGCGGATCCGGGAGCGTATCAGGGTTCGGTCGCTGCCAACCGTCAATTATTGGATAAGTGTCTGGGTCCTTTCGCATCCCAATCATCGCGAGACGGCTTGGGCATACTACGGACCATCTGAAAAAGATATTACTCTCAACAATTCTTTTGTTCCAAACCGTTGCGGCGGTACTGTGGAAAGGAGTTGTGTCGTCGCGGCCGAAGAGTGCCAATAGCTCAGGGTCCGTATCTTGCCCTCCAACAACACGCCTCGGTAATAAGACTGTAATACTAGCATTGAGATTTGCCGGTGTCTGGGGCTCAGCTGCCGACGACGCTGGGAAGCTGATCGTATCTTCCGGTTGAGGTTCGGATCCATGATCGTCAAGAGGTGCCGTCATGGATCTTAATACAGACAGAGAAAACACTAACCCGATTTAAGCCGCATCTCAACGTAATTGACACCTATTCGAGGCTTCGCTTGATATAGCATGGAATATATTTTCGAAAGCTAACGGGGTATGTCGGTGAGCGACCCAGAATTGAAGACTCAGAATAGTGCTTGTGGCCGCTCTGCGTGTGGCAGAGTTTGAAAGAGCAGTAATTCTGACGAGCCGGACGCCCCGTCAGTATTATAGAGCCCCGGCCTCCCAAAATATCACCGCAAATCCATGAAAGGGAACAAGTTGGAGCCGTATGTAGTTCCATCGTGTTGTAAGATAACAGTGCGTCCACCTTAGTGAGGCAGGAATGTTGGTTATATGGGCACATGGAAACCCAACTCTGAGGGTTGACAAGACAAGGCTCTGCCGCAGGTCGTTGTTGGATCGACTGAATGAACCAGACCTTGCTCTCGAGTAGAACGTCATTGCTAGTGCTAGTTCGATATGTATCAGCTAAAAAACCATGCAACGATGATATAGTTAAGAATTTGGCAGAGAGTTTCAATACTAACGTTATAACAGGTTTTTGGTGTCTACACCGAAGCACTTGCCCTCATATCTCTTCCTCTATCATTGCTGGGGGAAAACTCAGCCATTCCAGCCTTCGGCACAGCCCTCTTCCTTTGCCTGGAGGACCTAAATGTCCAATATGGAGCTCCGAGCGATCCTTGTCGTAGACAACGGGCAAAGAGTGCAAACAATTCACTCCTAGATTCCAACTAGCTGCCTAAAAATATCAATACATGTGCGCGTAACACAGTTCAGACGAAACAGATTTCATACACAGTACAGCCGTGGTCCAGCGCTCAGCTGATGAGGGAGGCCAGATGTGATTGGGGGATATGTTGTTCTAGCTGTCGGGATATCCCCATGTCAAGACCGCCGCTTTCCCCAGACCTGACAACCTGATTGGCCGCCAATTGCAACGGCAACAGGCACTGTGGGCTGTGCCCATGCGTGTTTGCGTTGATCACATGGGCACAATGTCGGCACGTACTTACCATATCTGCCAACGGAAATTTGGGACCATACGTAATAACCGATCCGAGAGTTTCATCTACCCGTTGGCTCAGCGCCGAATTCTTCCACTAACTATCCCGGCCGGATGGGAGTACGGAAGCCTTTCGTAGGATATTTTGAGCTCGCCTGCGTAACCTCAAAGAGAACTTCCTAGGTTTCTCCATACCGTATATGCATGAGGCGCACCTTCAAGGCGCACCGTGGGGCAAGGGAGGACGTAAATCCATCTTTTAAAAGATGTACATACATCATTACGAGACAAATATTAAATGTACCGCAAAAGAATGTAATTGCATCTGTGTAACTGTGAAATCAATCTTGAGAACAAACATCAATAGCTCGTTTGAACACCATCCCCACGACTTTGAAAACATCGAAATCCGTCGATTTGGCCAATCTTATCCCGCGGGCGATGGGTTCTAGGCTGCGCAGTAGTGGTCAGAACGGCTTCACAGTTTTACGTGTAGTTATAATCATTTTTACATCTTATATACATGTTTTATACATCCTTTTTTCACAACATCCTCACATCTTTTTCACATCTTTTACATCTTTTGCAACGCGGACCCTGGATTCCATACATGCCTCACAATGAGGCGGAGCTTTGGGGAAAGCTAATCAAAATAGTTTTGCATGCGTAATCTTACGACCATATCGTCTGGCTCACTAGCTCGAGTACTCCTAGGCCTACTACACCCACCCGGAGCATATGCTAGCATGCGATTGCAATAAATAGTCCCGGCACCCAGCTAGCCAGCCAACTCCAAGCCCATATCCTCATCTTCCCGACGGGCTGCCGCATTCCGTACCCAGACGAGGTACAAACCCATATGATCCCCAACCCGAAACCACGGACGGCAATAAGGCGTCGACGGCAAACAAGTACTGGATATTAGTTCCAAGGTAAACCATCATATGACGACCACGAAAAGGTCCTTTTGCCGGTTTGGGTAGCGGGAATACCAAACGAACCGATGTGGCTTCCCGCAAACCGAAACTTCACTCCCGCAAGGGGTGCTCTGGGATAGCTGACGTACGGTCTGGCCCATTACCAAGTCAAGATGGAGTCCCAGCCTACTGCCAGAGGGTTTTTGGCAATTAAGCTCGAGCTCGACAGCCCTCTATAAAACCGAGCTGCCTCTGAAGTCGAAACCGTCAATTCCAAGATCACCACGCAACCTAGAAGACCCTAAGAACGGGACCCTACAGACCTATAAAAAAACCATCAAACAACAAAACGCCTCCACCAAGAGTTGGGTCGCCACGGCCGGGCCGAGACCGAAGGAGAGGTCGAAGACACGACCAGAGTTGAAACCGGAATTAGAGTCGAAATCGAAACCGGGGCAGGCGTCAGTATCGAAGCGAAGGACGATGTCGAGGCCGACGTCGAAGGGGATACTGGAGTGGGGATTAAGGCTTAGACCGAAGTTAGACTCAAAGAGAGGGCTAGGTTCAAAGGCGGCCAGGCAGAAACTGCTGCTGCTGCTGCTGAGACCGAAGCCAAAACCGACGGATTGATACACATACATACGGCTGGCTCCCTGCCGACGCCGTCCTACGAGGGTTAGGAACAAAAATCTGAAGGAGTATCTATTTTTCTGTGTTTCCTTTTTCTTGTCACTTTTTGGTCTTTCGTCTTAAGAAAATGTAACTACAAATCATTTAGACGGTTCCGGTGGTGGACCAGAGGACATATGCACACGATGTGCTCTATTATTTATTTGGGCTAGATCTTTCAATGTATACCTGTTGCAATCGCTTCTAAAACCTGCGCACAATGACCCGTCCGAAGTCGTATATCAATAGTTTGATTTGCTAGTAGGCAGAAATGAGGCAAGTGCACGTATATCAATCACTCCCCTAGTATCCATCTTGAACCTTTACTCCAATTGTTCACTCCCTAAGTAGCTTATACATAATAAGATTTAAATTTATCATGCGGGGCTCGCTTACGGTTGATCAATTGAAGGGTTTCTGGACACAACATAGCTTACACGGGCTCAATTACACTAGAAGGCTGCACAGGCGCAGCACTTAAACCCAACGGAAACTTAACTGAACAAAACTTTAGCTGGTCCTGTTGGACTTTATTTAACATTTTCAAATAGATTTATTGTTTTTATTTTTAATCCAACAAACAACCTACGTTACAAGACTGACTTTTATAAAGGCCAATTTTCAACTTTGCGAAAAAAAAAAATTTATATTAATTTGGATTATCTACGGTAACGAAAAATTCAGGATGCATATCACCCTCGGGCAACATGTAAACATATGTAATAATAGGGTTTCAAATAAATCCCTCCTTTCAGTCGGGCAAACAACTACGAGGGCCACGAGACCACTCCAGCGCCATTCACTACTTAGCATCTACTCCCCTCCCCAATTTTGGTGAAACCGGGCAGCTGTGGGCGGCACAGGATAGGTCAGTTGCAAGTTAGTTATGGGACTGGTAGGTTCGACAACTCGGCGAGCTGTTGGAATTTGGGTATCTACAACACAAACCTACCGTCGAAAGGAAAATCCACTACATGGCCCACACAACTTCGAAGATCTGGGGGCAAGGGTAGGTATGTCACGGAGTTTCCCTCGCATCCATAGGGCTATATATCAGCAAAATCAAATAGAACCATGACTAATCTGTGCACGAGATCAGGCTACGTGTCTATTGAACCAACCATCGGTCACTTCAGGGTGTCGCAGTGTCGGCCTGAAACGGCTCCATGCATACGATCTAAACATCGACGGGTTACTAAGTGAAACTGGGAATGCGGCCTAGCTGTTGTCTTATTCCGCTATAACTGTGGGGTTGGCGAGTTCCTGAATAGGCCCACGTAAAAACATGATACGAATCTCGATAGGCTTCCCCGGCTTCGGCAAAAGAGGCGAACACGCGGTAGCTATGCTCGCTACATACAAGTTCCGACAGTACTTAGCGCGTTACAAGTGCCGGTGTAACACGTCAGTGTCAGTGGCAGTAACCAACCAGCATATGTATCCGGATTGGTGGCACTGAGGTAGTAGAGACGAACCAGAACTTGGGGTCGCCAAAGCAACAACAACATAGAGCTTCACTACTTTTTCTTCGACACGTAGAATCAACGTCTAGGTCATCAAGGAAAAACAAGCGAAGACAACATGAGCTTCTGAGTATATCAAAAATAACGAAAGCCAAATACCCGAAGATATTTGGATGTAGTGAAGTACCGCGCTGTGCAATGCGGACTCACAAGCATGGTCCCAGCACTTCGTGAGCTGCCAAGACCCTTCCAAGGTAAGTATGCAGTTAGAAGAGGGGGGTGGGAAAAGGCTGTTTAAATACTCCCCCTGCCAAGACCAGGGAAACTTGGCCGCAAAAGAGTGCATTGCCCAATCAGGACTGCAGCTAGGGCAGGGTTTCGGTCTTGGCACAACACGCAACACACCATGATGTTGCATTCTGAGGACGGGCTGTGTTGACCAACTGTTGGAATTACGCTGGGTAGTAGCTATAGTGATGTACTAATTACATGTATGCATATGTACGCGATCACGGTCCCTTGAAGCAGCTCCACCGACGCCATACCCGCTTTTTGCGTCGAGACTCTTTCCCTTCATGTTTCCGTCGACTCTCTTCTTCTTCCTCTTCCTTCTGTTTCCGTCGAATCGCCTCCTCTTCAAGTTTTCTACGGGCCTCTTCATCCAATTTGTCACGGGCTTCGTTCCGCAGCTTTGCCGCTTTGACTGTTTGATCATGATCCACGTCCACTACCCCAACTAGCCCTTTCTCCGTCCTATCAAGGAACTCGAGTGCTGTTTGATATCTCCCTTGCTTCATGGAAGCCTCGACTATCGATAGCTCCGTTTTCAAAATCTCGGCGTTGTTCGCTCCTTTTCTCCCCTGGTAACCTTCCAGGACTTGTTCGTATAAGTCCAGTGCTCTCTCGTAGTCTTCTTGGAGGGCATATATCCCGGCAGTGCATGTCTTTGCAACAAGCAGGAGGTCGCTTTCTCCACCCAATTCCTCCCCGAGTCCTCGCTCCGCTTCCTGAGACCACTGTAGCGCCTCTTTGTATTTACCTTGATCGCGCAGGATACCTGCTATTTTGCTTGCAATTAGGAGTTCTGCACCATCCGTAGCTGGTATCTTCTTGAACCCGGCATACGCTTGGCGATAACTCTCTTCCGCTTCGCTATATCGTCGCAGATACATCGCGGCATCCGCTATTCCAGAATACGTATTGACAATCCAAGGGTGTTCTTCCCCTGCGCCAAAAATATCCTCAAGCTGCTTCAGTAATTCGTTAAAATGTGTTAGGCATTCCTCATAACGCCCTAGTTTCTCGTATGCTCGAGCAACACTACCCTGATTCGTAATTGTCAAGTAATGACTTTCGCCTAACGATTTTCTTTGACCTTCAAATGCAACCTTGCGGTGTTCCAGCACTTGATCATCCGAGCGCTGTTTCTCGAGAACCGTGGTGATATCCTCGATTATCTGAAGGACTGAGGGGTGATGTTTCCCTAGCCTCATCTCCCTTTCATCCTTTACCTGATTCAGTAAGTATAGAGCTTCCAAGTACTCCTCGGATTCAGTAAGCACGCCAGCCAGCTGGTACTGAGTCTCAAGCATTAGTGTTTTGGCGTATCCTGTCTTTTTCCTATCACCCTGCTCTAGAACCCGTCGGTATTTTGTTATAGCTCCAGCATAATCCCCCTTTTCTTTCAGTATCCCGGCGATATGAGATGTAATAATCAATGACTCTTGGCTATCCTCACCGCCTCGAGAGTTAATCCCATCTAATGCGTGCGTGCACCATCTTAATGCCTCATTGTACTTGCCCTGTAGCTTTAGATTTACCCCAAATGCATCCATCATTTTCAAGTCCAGGCAGGAAGGTAGGCCGCTTAAGTCCTTAAGACTGCGTTCGTATACCGCGCTCGATTTAGCTATATCACCAAGGTTTGTGTATACCCTGGCAAGATTATAGGCGACTCTTTTGCTTTTATCGTCTAAAGGACCATTTTCGGAGGCCAAATGTTTGAAGAGGATCTCGGAGCAGCACTCGATGTGTGGCAAGATGCGGTACTCGTAAGCTGACTGGGATTTTGACCTCTCGTCGCCGAAGACGAAAGTTGACGTAACGATATCGACGATGAATAGCGAATTACTGATTATGGCATTATCTGTGTGGTTTCGAACCCATTGGTGAACAAGAGGGTGTAGATAATAACTATTATCCTGTCGTTGATTGATAAAAGATACGGATAGAAGCTCTCCAATGGCTCTATCTAAAGCCATCCTCGCTATTGAATAATTGCATTGAAATTAGAGCGACTGGCTACACTCCCTGTCAGAGTACTGGGAAGACTTACGTCTCATCCAATCCACAATTTCCCGACTGGCCTCGAACAGTCTGTAAGGAATATCCTCATTTCTTATTAGGGAAAACAGCTGAATGAGATGTTTTGCCCCTTTGGTGAGTTTGCGGAATGAGACTTTCAGGACAGTGTTGAACCTTCCGATTGGTTCTTCGGTATTCTCGCATATAGGCTCTGTATAAGAAGTGAATGACATCGGATGTTTGTGCAAGTACGCTCCGGCGAGGTCTATAGCAAGCGGGAGACAACCCAATGACCTGACTAGATCTACCGCACTTCGACGGTCTATATGTGTTAGCAGGTTGTAAACCGCGATATAGAAGCCTAAAAGACTAACCCTCTTGGGTGACGCTTATTCCCGAAACCTTAGACAGGAGTTCCATAGCATCCGGCTCTTCCATCCTGTCAGGAATTCTAATTTCGGAACATTCTTGGTAAGAATTCGGTAGACGGCTTGTGATAAGCACATTTCCAGCATCATTGAGGTGCAATAACTTGTCGATCTCCTCCACCAAAATCTTTGATTCGTCGTAACCGTCTAATATAATCAGCCATCTATCATTCGACTCTCGACGTAACCAGTTACCAAGGCAATTTATGGGTGATAAGCCGGCCACCGCTTTCATCAAAGTTTCGTCAGACACAATCCCTTTGGTATGAATTCCCAGAGAATGAGCAACGCGAAGGTAGGTTTTGTTACAGTCGTCCTTCGTATCGTTTTCAGTATTTCTAGTATTAGTACTGATAATTGACTCAATGGCCTTTCTTGCGGCCTTCTCTAGCTCAGCTTTATTTGTAGCGTTAAGCCAAAAGATCGCTGAATATTCGTTTTTATATCGGTATGCGTACTCGAGGGCGGTATGCGTTTTGCCGCTACCTCCGATGCCGGATAGAGCTACCACTCGGCGGCCGGGGCTATAAACTAGAGGCTCGTTTGTGGAGTTGCTTGACCAAAACAGTTTACGGATTTTGGTAAATACTTCTTCTCGGCCTGTGAAGTTAAGATTTCTTGGGTAGGGCAGGTAGGAGGGGATATTGTATTCATATCGCTCTAAGCTAGAGTCAGCACAATGCCAGACAAGGATTAAATACTCTCAAAGTGGCTTTTTTTTTTTAATTTGGTTATTCGGTACAAAAATACTCGACAGTTTAAACTTACTTCGTGTTTTCTTTGCCTCAGTAGGCAGGGGTCTAACCGTGTATAGATATTCTCTCGCGAAAGCCGCAGCCGCAGCCGCAGCATAGGATTGCCACGACTCATTTTTATGCGAGTCCGCGTAGTCGGAAATCCCTCGTATGACAAGACAGCGTTCATTATCTATAACCCCGGCCGCTTCTGTCTCGATACACATGGCGTTGTGAAACCTCTTAGCGAGCCGGTCTCTCGCATCCGCACTTTTGATAAGCGAGTTTCCCGATAGCATCGTCCCCTGGTGGAAAACCAGGTCTGCAACGTTCCGTTTGGGTCGCGCTACCAACTGGCCGGGATCGCAGGCGGAACATGTGTTACCGGTACCTGTATGGGTATATGTTGGCTCGTATAACGTGTCGCTTTCTAGGCCCGGGTGAAAAACTTTGCTTCTTTTGAGATGTTCCGCGAATTTTGTCTCCCCGTCATGGTGATTAATTACTAGGGTGGTAAGCGCATTCAAAATTCTGGGATCCGGTTTATCCAGAATATTAATACCCAACTCATTCTGTCTGATATCTTCCCCTCGAACGTCGCACTGGACTATCGATGGGACCCCAGCCCTCTTATTCCAGCCCACCACAACGTCTCCCAAATGAATGTCGTCCTCAGCATTCCTTGGGGCTGGATTCCGTGGTACGCCGCTCCCAGTCCCGACGAGTAAATATATCTCCATATTTGGAAAACTTCGGGATAACGTTTGTATAAGTGCTGAGGTGGAATTTGTTCTCAGCGTACCGTATGGCGCACACGCGATCACAACATTGTGTCCACTGATAGAACCGTATGTGTATGCGCTATCGTCGTCGAAGGGCAATTCACATGGTTCGTGTCGTACATCCAGCATTGCCCTAGCCGCAGCCGCGCTGTGCTGTGAAACGCAGAGCCACCCGATTGTGTATTGCTTCCAGGAGAGTCGTACACTGTCGCACATTGTGGGGAAGGTATCGTGTAACTGGAAGAGAAATTATCAGATAACTGTTGGGAAAGCAACAATAGGTAAAACCATTAGGAACAATATATTCGGGATAAAGAAAATTTACAACCACTAGGCGGGACCCCTTGATACAACAAAAGGGTTGTCCATACATAATATAGATTAGCCAGGGAACATCGCCAACAGGCAATTCGAGACCAGGGCTATAATTACAACATACAACGAGACTAAATTACAACCACTTCCTCAATGATCTGGAGCCGCTCACGCCAACTACAACCCACATCGACGACACAACATCGATTCATCTGCAGGTTGCGTTGTAAGCTGCATTCTACCTCATCCAACATCCAATCATTGGTTTTTTCGTCCCGTTTTCGGACCGCCCGCCACGTACGAGATGTTTGCTGGAAGGAAGTATGGTGCTTAACAAGCCCTAACAGAACCCTTCCGTATGTCACGAGTTAGAAGGTCACGAGTGTGATCCTAGACGGCTTTCGTAGATACTAATTTTAATCGAAGTCCAAAGTGTGAGGAAAGCGGTTACCTCTATATGAGGCCAGTTAACTCTAAGGACTGGGGATATACAAAAGAACCATATACCCGACTATTTTCAATGGCGAATGCTGTAATGGGACCAATGCCGGGGTCTTCATCCTGGCCACTGTTAACCTCGCTTCGGAGCCCGGTCCGAGGCTAGCCTGAATCCGGTAATACCTAACTTCAACAACACAGTCCATAATACCACATATTACAACGCGACGAGGTATATCGTCGATCTTAGCCTTGGCCTTGGGTAGTCTCGTAGTAGGCCTTGGGAGGTAGGAAAGTTTCAAATTCGCGGGAAGGAGGGGTGAAGTTAATCCCAGACGTAAGGTCAGAGAGCCGCGTCGCCGAAAGTGATTCTTTCCCCGTCTGTCTCGTAAAAGTATTTCCGCTCGTAGTAAATGTCCAAGTACCTGCATTGCAAGCCCTGTTGTCAAATCATTCAGCCTGACGATTTCTCTCTGAACCGCTCCGATTTCGCCCCCTTTTCCTCTTTATCCCCTTCATCAGTTCGTTTATACTACAGATTGACATTGTCCTATCCTTCGATACCCAAAACCAACATTTAAACGATCACAGAAAAGCCAAAGCCTGCAGAGCCAACCCCGGGCCCGCTGGAATTCAACCCAACCCCCTGAAAACTAAACTTAGAAAACTTAACGCTTCCTTACATTACATCTCTAGATAAACCGTCTCAAAAGTCCGAAAACACGAATTCTTACAGACTTGGTATACTTAGTCTAGCGTCAAGATTGAGGCCTGATATCAAAAACCAGCCTCAACCAAGCTGAATACATGGGCGCCGCTGCCGTAAGTGCGGTAAAATCCTCCGAAAAATCCTAGTAAAAAGGCCCTAAAACCTTTAGAGACAAGTGTCTGAGGCCTAACGCCCAAATCCTCAGCAGCCCCTTCAAATTGTTTGCCACACCCTTCACCACTCTGCCAGATGAAAACTTCTCGACCTACCACCCGGATATTAAAGAGACGTTCCGATTTTCTAACCTCGTTTTATCGAAAGCCATAGTTAGACAAACTCGCTTTTGCCTTCCACTCTATTTACCATTTACTTTGCCTGTTCTAGCATGCTTTTAAATGCCGCCAACCCAGCCTCTGCTAGACCTCATCATGTTCATGTTTCTAAGCCCACAAGCCAGCTCAAGTTTGGCTCATTTTAAAATCTGCTTGGTGATGGGAAAAGTTTTGTATTCTCCTAAAATCTATGAACAGGATGCGCCGAAACCGAAACCGAAACCGAATAATATTCATATACAGAATAGCCGTAATATCTTAAATCATATACAGTTCTTATAAGGTACCAGCCTTTTCACCCGCATCCAGCGGTTATTTCACTCGCCATCAAGGCGACTGATTACCAACAGTACTCCGTACTTAATAGCACTTTTCGCACAAAGTCTTGATGCCGCTGAGACAAACGTTCTTCGAGACCATCTCGCAAGACTCTACGATCTTTTTATCGGTCGATTGTTCGCACTTGTCGGCTTTCTTGGAGGTACGGATTGTTTTCCAACCCTGAGGACATTCGCCCTTGCAGATGGGTGCGGTACCGAACCATTCTTGGATGCAATGTTCTATTAGGTAGATATGTTAGTGTTAAGCTTAGATGGGTCGGTATAGGATAAATAGTTACATACTGCGAGTATCAGCGGTTGGGGCATAGTATCCATTTCCAGCATCTTTAGCGCCGTAGGTAGCTGGTGTATCTTTGGAGTTGTATCCATTTCCAGCGTCTTTGGCGCCGTATGTGGCTGTTGTATCTTTGGCGTTGTACCCGTTATCGTAGGTCTTGGTGTCGTAAACCTGGTTGTACCCCTTGTTGTCATAGCCTTTGGTGTCGTAGGCGTTGTAGGTATTCGATGGGGCGTATTTGCCATTGTTGATGGTATAGGCGTCATACGGATTCGGGTTGGCCATAGCGACGGTCATGAAGAGCGGAGCAGCAAGAACGATGAGGAGTTGCATTTTGAAAGATGGTTTTATGAATAAAAAGATAGATCTTTGGGTGGAAGAAATGTCAGGTGTTAAAATGTAAATATCGAATCGATCGATTGAATATCAGAATATAGCAAGTCTCAAACTTGTGAATTGAAAGGGTTATTAGAACTGGAAGGGCTTTGATGAAGGCTGTGGATGAATGATTGTGATGATAGTATGAAAGAACTCGAAAAGATGAGAAGATTGCCTACATTTATAGATTTAATCCGTAATGGAGAATGTGTCAAGGTGATAGTGACATTGGGCTCATAACTCAATGCACCGGGTTGAACCACTCTCTCTACGCGCCGTATTACAACCTCAAACATCGCCCGATCGATAATGCACGCCTGAGATAACCGCATCTAGAAGCTCCAGATCCGTGGGATCAAGACATATGGTACCGAGCTCAGGACCTTAGTTGCCGCTACCACTCTTCCAGAAGGCGAGATCTACCTCCACGTTCCGTCGGAACTTTTCGAAGCGGCCCCGTGAAGTATCTAGGCGAATTAAGCGGAGAAGTGCGACAAGTTGAAAACGTACGGCTAAAGTTTTGAGAGAAGGCTTGACCTTTCCAAGATCTTTAAAACTGTGGCTACCTACTCAAGAAGGGAGGTATCAAATGTTCTAGAAGAACTTCTGAATATGAAACGGGAGGAGGGATGTTTTAATCCTGTTGTGTTGGAATCTGTGACACTAGCGGCCTGCCACAGACCGACACAATTCATGCGAATGCAGAAGTTCCGCCAGGAAAGGCAAGTCGTTCCAGCCAATCGGAAGTTGACAGAAAACCGGGGGTTTTAGACCCAACAGTGACAACACATTCTTAGGAAAAACCTGGGAAGTAGTTCGTGGCTGCTCTAGGGGCGTTCGTAGCCAACTGGCCAGTACCTTTTGAGTCCGACAGCTGTCATAACCTTTTTGCTAGGGGTGGGCAGGACACCTTCTCATAAGATCTGTGTCTTGTTTTATCGAAACCTAGCGCTATAGTGTCATCGTCGGTTACTTCCCACCGCAGTTTACCGGGCGCTAGGAGGAAAGCCATATCACCAAATTCAAATCCACGGCGTTTACAACAGATCTTGTGGGTCCAAGTCGCCAAGCTGTTTAACATCGGGCCGGGTATGAGGCTGTCATGCCCCGACAGTAATACATCTACCCTTGCTTGTACCCCAACTTATGAGTTCTACTCTAGAAACTTATCTCGAGTAAAATATACGATTATTTACAGTTGTAGACTCTCAAGCATAATTTCTCTTGGTGCTTCTACATTAGGTGTTTGGGAGCCTGCTTTACGCAGATAAGCGTGTTCCGTGCGTTCTTCAAATCAATTGCCAATGTTAACACCAGGATTCAAGACTAACCGGTATTGCGTTGCCTGATATTCCTCCTAATTCATATCTTTGTGAGATTTATCACCAAATCTTATTATTTGGATCTTTCAATATATTATTGAAAGAGCCGGTTGTTGATATGAAAATCTACCTAAGAAGATAAGCTTGCGGTATTGAAATTATAGCTTTGGGTGTATCTAAGTATCTTAGGATTTAAGCAAAGTTTTGCCAGCTAGGGGGCCTTTTGCTTAGCCGTAGAGTGTTATCGTCGCGAGTAGACATGAGTGGCAAGACTCAATGAGTTGCTGAAGGATAGATCACCATTCTCCTAGTTCAAATAGTGTTTTTTACGATTACAAGGCATGTGAGAGCAATACTATTGGGTGGTTCTGCCGAAGAATATATCTTATAGCTTGCATACTAAAGAATTGAACCTCAGCCAGGAATCCACTTCAATAATTAAGGGATAATTGGTATGGTATGGTTAATAGAATAGCAAAAGAACATATAATGATATTGAGGTGTGATGGAAATTCCGCAGCAGCAGCTAGCCAGCCCTAGAACTATGAGGTAAGCTCCATCCCGCTCTATATTGCCATCTCGGAAGTTTGGCGAGGACGGACCTTCATAGTGGTTGGCCGTCGGAAAAATACTTAAACACGCAGTCCAGATCTACCGTAGATGCCTTGGCGCCATTTCTGTTTAGTGATCAAACAAATACCCCGGCTTGCAGCATAGGTGCAACGGTGCTTCAGCTCCGGAGCCCCAAGACCCATGCATAGAACGTCAGGGTCAGCACGGATAGCGGCCTTAACATAGACCTGGTATAGCAAACCACTAATAGATTCGGGTTAGCGCAGCCGCCCTACCACTGCGGTGCCACACAGCCTCTATCTACGTGAATCATTGGCAGCCCTCGCCTCTCCTTCATAACCGTCTTGAATTTTTCCGCATAACCGCTTGGCAAACCTAGAGCCGGTGTTGTGCGGCACTTGAGCTTCGGAAAAATAAGCGCCAAGAATTCATATGGGGAAATTTATCACCGATCAAGGCTGGTGCCTTGCAGAAGATAAGCGACTGGGATTCGGGATAACATTCCTAAGACTTAAGACTTCAACTCTTCTTTTCAAGCGGAACGCCAATATTGCCAATTCAGTTATATCTGCCGATACAAAAATTTGCAAACTCAGACTTGCCATTTTGTAGCTGGCGCTTACTACCCGGGGGACTCGAGTGGATATCAATCTTGAGTTTCACTTATAGTAAACTAGCTAATTGGTTCTAATGCTGAATTGGCAGAAGCACTATCACCTAAGCCTTGTATATCAATACATCATTGCTAAATGCTGTCGGTAGACACATTTACGTGTTAGAAATATCTATAGATCTAATTTTATCAACGGCAATTGAAAAAATGCAGGCTGCGAATTCGCACGAAAGATCAACAAGTACAATTGCAGCTCTATGTAGAAACTTTCTGTAAAAGAACTTTATGTAACTAACAAATAATAAATCTATAAATATGGGGCCCCATTGACCTGTTCAATATATTCCCTTCATAACACCAGCACTCATCAATCAACGAACGTCTTCGAAAGAAACAATAGCATCAGCTTTATTCAATCTTTTCGGCCTTAAATCTCATTATACTCTTAAACTCTAACACAAGCATACCTGAAAATAAATTCAAAATGGTTTCTATCAAAGTGGCTCTCATCTCAGCCCTCGGTTTCATCGGAGCTGTCAACGCCATTCCAGCACCGATTGCACAACCAGAAGTCGACTATGTCAATGCTCTCGTGCCCGGCGAAGGCCTTCCAACTCCTGCGGAGCTCGGATTGACAAACGAAGACCTCATGAAGCCAATGCCAAATGGTCAGCTGTGCACCATCCCCATCATTAATCTCCTAAATTCTAAAAGATTTTGATTGGTAGGTATCTCCGAGCGCGACAATGTCCTCCAAAAGCGCTACAAATGTAGATTCACGAACGTCTGCAAGGTCTCCGATTCCACGGCATGTTTCAACTACCTCCTCCGTCTTAATACAAAGAATTGCAGGGCCACTGGTCGACCAACTCAGTTCTGCCGAATGGGCGGTTGTAGCTGGATTGGGCAAGCTGAGAACGCGTCCAGTGCCTCTTCGTACTGGTAAGTCTTTAGCTCTGGATAGTTTATTGAATCGGCATTCAACTATTTTGAGACCGATGTCAAAAGCCTAGGGGAAAGGAAGTTTCTAATATCTTTTCTTTATATTTCTAGTCGTGACGTTGCCCACGGTGGCAATACCGTCAATCAGAGATGCAGACTCGGTAGTATCGTTGGGGGCTACAACTACGCTGGAGGCAATGGTCACCTCAGAGTCACTCTCGCTGGCAATTAATAAGCCGGACTCGATATTCCCACCCATTCGATTCTTCGCACGTGAAAAATCAATATGGTGCAGGTTCTAAAATCAGAGAGCTCGAGAGAGGCTAGTCAGAATAGATATATGGAAAGCCCTTGGTTCAGGGCCTTGTGTTCTAAAATTCTATCCAAATACAGGCATTTAATTTTGAATTGGAAATAGAACACTAGACTATTATATCAAAACACTCAGTTCTAACCAGTTCGGAACTATCCCACTTAACACCATCGAGGTCTTTACGGACAAGTTATCTGCTGTGGAGTTCACTGTGATCACGTGATTGTAAGATTGTGGTATTTTTCGCGTTGCTAAAGTTAAATTTTTTGCTATACCTTGAGCGGTTTCTAGACGAATCGTTCGAGTTCCATTCTTAGAAGTCCAATCTTAGAACCTACGCCGATCTTAGGTTTCGGGGAATAACAAAACACGCTGGGCTAAACTGCAGGCACTCTGCCCAGTTAACTATCCATCCAGCGTTATGGAAAACCAGCCCAACCCCGAAGAACAGGCTCCGGTCGATGTACCGGCTCCCGAGGGGGCCCCTGTCGGTGTGGCGGCCTCGGAGGAAACAAAGCCGTTAGAAGCACCAGAGAAAACAGATATTCTTTATTTCCCACTACGGTACACTCGAATACGCAACTATTGGGGTTTCCCCGAGCTCGCTTTCGACGACATCAACAACGACCCGCAAGAAGTTCAAGTCGAGTACTGCGAATCAGACCCTAAAGTTTACGACTTCTTCATCAGAAGTACATTCATAAAGCCCATCGTTGCTTTATATGAGCCAATTTCCAAAACTTTAGTGCGGAGAGGAGATATTATAAAGATTAAAGATATGAGGCTGCCGAACGGGCGGGATACTGTATGGTCCGTTGTTTACAAAGGGCCAGACAAGCAGATGGGTTTGTGGGATAACTTGGCCTGGGCGACAAAACTTATATTGAAAGATGAGTTCAGTCCGATGCTATATATTGAGGACCTTGAGAAGGGGAGGTATAATGATACTTTATACGATGTTCTTGGGTGGTATTTGAAAGACAAGATTGGTTTTTCCGGAAATAGGGACACGAAGCAAGATCCGCAGATTGGGGAGGGTTTGCGCAATGCAACCCACGTTTAGGCTTTATACTAAGGGGAACTGCAGGCTATTGTTGTAAAGGCTAGTCGAAGATGAGCTCGAGGTTAGCCAGCTAAGAATTGTTGAGGGAAAAAGGTTTATCAGCATGAGCAACCAATTCGACCAAGATTCCGTTCTTGCGCTAAACGTCAGAGAGCGGCACCAATTTTCTCTATCTTTGTTGTACTTTTCACACTACAACTAGATAACTACGGAGATATATGCATGGGCGGGGAATTTCCGCCAGGGGGACGCCTTGACATATATAGAAAGGCCTTGGGTGTCCATTAACAAAGTCGTACCTTGTTCAGAAGTTGAAACGGATTTGGAATCTAAAATGCTTTTGTAGATACGTAGATAACCATAGTGTTCGCCCTCTACTCTGTATCCGTTATGCGACTCCTCGTTTAGGTGCCCCAGCCCCATCCATAGTCCCAAATCTTTACAAAGCGCCCGGCCTACCACATAATTTAGTTGCCTTTTGGATAATAAACATATTTTAAGAAGACATTAAAATCATCATAACTCCATTTAGTACTAGTTAAATTTACGTGTACATTCAAAGATTGCTCGGACACTGATCTTGCATACAGATTCTCTACATTTATTCCAAGTTCCTTAGCGTGGAGTCCGCTCGAGCTCTTTAAAGATGCCGTATCGTGAAAAATTACCCTGTCCAAATTTTATGTTCGTGCCATTCTTTCCTGGTCATTCTCTATGCAATATTTCTTGTATTAGCTCACATTTCTCTATATATGCACATTTTTTACATAAAGGACTTACCAGAGAAGAACATGGTTTGAAGTTTTTTGACCTGCTCGCTACTCCACCCCGGGAGTTCACCTGCGTGGTTTCCTTCTCCCGGATGTGCGCCAAACTGTCGTCCAGGGATAGGATTCTGATTTCTGTACCCGTGCCAGTTAAACCTCGGCCATTGCGGCGGAACTGGTGTTCTCACGGCCTCGTGTCGCCTCCAATCAATCAACTCAGACCCTACGAACTCTTGTGGTGGTAACCCGCATCCAGGTATCTGAGGAGATCCCATAGCCATAATAAGCCCAGGTTTAGCCATCGGCGTTCTAGGATCAGCGAAGCCGCTTGGTAACCCTCTCCCGGATGTACTTTGGAGCGAATAGTTTCCTGCTGACGCAGAAGTAACCGTTAAAGGCGAAATGGATTCCTCGTCGACATCTGGGTGCTCGCAGATTCCATCCAGTCTCGGAATAGACTCAATCGGTGTGGCCGACGCGGCATTGATATTGTAGTATCTGAAATCGGGTGTGCTTAACACAGAGGTGGGGGAAGGTGCAACTACGGACGGAGAGGTATTCCCAGGTTCTGGTGGCGTCTCGGCCTCGCTGTTGTAAACGCCAACGTAGTTATTCTGTGTGGATACCGCCGTGAAACTCTGAGGTATGACGAGATTACTTAATCCATGCTTATTGACTTGCTCCTGGTAAGGATTTTGCAGTCCTGGAGCCGTTTTTTGATCATTACTTAAGCCGATTGGTCTGTGGTTATCCAACCGCCCTTGGATATCTGCTGGGGATACCGTAGCTTGTGTTACGGCGTAACTAGTAGCGTCTTTTTCATAACCCTTCGTTTGCGTTCGTATTTCGCTATTTATTTCATTATTTATACCGTTAGTTTTTCCCGTGTCATTCTTCGTTATAGACAGTTTCTGTCGTTCTCCTATCCTCTTAGTCTTGAAATCTTTCGAGTTTATGACGGCGTTGTATGAGCTAATGTTACGGGCTGTAGCGGCAATTCGGAATCCTTCCGGGGTAACTGCGTGTTCCAATAGTCTCTGGATAGGACGACCGTTCATAATTATGACGTCTCCATGGTGAAGACGGAGTTCTAAGATGTTTCGCTTTGAAGGACGTTTACTCTCGTCGGGTGTCGAGGGACCAGATCGCGAGGAGTTGGACGGTTGGAGGAGGGCTTTATCTGCAGCTGAGAGGGTTCCATTGCAATACTTTGCTTTCACACGGAAGTACATCATTGCGGGGGATCCAAGGGAGATAGATGAGACGCAAGGACCAAGATCCTCTTCACCATCATCGTGAAACTAAAGAAAGTTCAGCAAGAGCGGTAATAAAACGCTGCAAGTATTGTATGGAACTTACATCCATCTTCTGCTCTTCGAAATATGCAACATTAAGGACCTCGTTCATAGGAAGCGCGTCGGGGATCATTTGGGTGACATCCGCCTGTAGGGTTCCCAGGGCTTGTTGAACAACTTCAGGCGACTGCTCGAACGGTAAACTATCGACCTCAACAATATATTTGTACGGAGCGCCGGAGTTAAAGGAGAATTGTTGGGTCAGAAGTCTTCCCGTGACTGCAAAGAAGTTAGGTTATAGTTTGGCGGTTTATGAAAAGAATGTTAGGAACCTTACGTTTATGGGTTTTCAGTTCGTGCCTCTTAAATGGCATATCGACATCTTGGTAATGGTTAAGCAGCCAGTCCGACCCGCCAGGCAGCGCGTTCCATGTCTTATTTGCCAAAATATGGATAACCTTTCCGCATTGATAGACATGATAGATCATTGCTCTCCTCCCATCCGGGAGAACCATGGACTCCGATTTAATCGACTGATCAATGACATTCTCCGGGATAGGTGGGCCGGTATATTCGGGTCGATGCTGGTCTGAAAGGTCTGCCGGTACGAAATGCGACCTCTTTGGCACGAACTCCCAGCCGCAGTTGGTGCACTTCCAACTTTTCCAAAGTTCTCGACAGTTTAGTTTTCCGCAATTTTGGCACCACATCCCCTTCCAGAACTTTCGTTTAACATCTCTTCCGTGGCTTTCGGTAACTTCGTCTTCGATCGGGAGGCCAGGGCCAAGTGGGCCGGGAGGAATCGTCGCCGCGTCTGGCCAGATCGTTCTTCCATGGAGGAAGGATTTTCGATAAACAAATCGTTCAGGGGCCTTACCTCCTCGTCCGGAGTGCACCTAAAAATATCTCAGTTACGTTCTTAGAAGTTGGGAATTGTGGGGCATTGTTCACTCACCGTCCAAAACCTTTTACAGTCCTTGTTGAGGCACATGGGCTCATTGTCATAAATCCATGGGCTATTTTGCCGACATCCTGGGCAATTGATATATTCGATCGCCATATCTTCAGAAACGCCTGGTGTCTCCGCAGCTGCCCACCAGCCTCTCTCCGAAGAATCCAACTTCTCAAGTCGAAACTTGCATCGAATATTTCCAGACTTACTGTCCTTCTCAGGCCAACAATGCGTAACTTTGAACCAATCCATCACTGAATATCTATGTTCCAAATGGGCTGGTGCAGTCGGGCATCGTTCCCCGATAATCACAGTCAAGGGTACCATTTGCTCGTAGTTATTTCGAAGGTATGCAATGACACCCTTATCCCAGGTCTGGTCGCGGACTAAACGCCTTTCTCCTTCAACCTCTTCACTATTTCCGCCTGCGTGGGAGATAATGACACTAGCATCCATGTAATCACGTTCAGATGCATGGCCGTCAATCAGGTACCCCCGCCCAAAACCCTTGGAGGCGTAACATCCACCCTGGTAGGAACGGAAGGAGGGTAAGCTCTCGCAGAGTTCCTGGCGAGTCTAAAGAGATGTTA
Organism: Arthrobotrys megalospora; assembly: GCA_036971655.1. Taxonomy (NCBI): domain Eukaryota; kingdom Fungi; phylum Ascomycota; class Orbiliomycetes; order Orbiliales; family Orbiliaceae; genus Arthrobotrys; species Arthrobotrys megalospora. Next base: position 1,749,391 of record JAVHJN010000003.1, on the reverse strand, counting down.
GCTCAATTCATTCAATAGTCCTATCAAGCACCTGGACACTTACATCACACCAAACAGCAGGTTTTCCGATTGCCAGCGGCTTCTCGGGTGCCTTGAGGGCTGGGCTTTGGGGTAACTTCGAGTTTTTCCGAGCAGTCATTTTCCGCTTCTCGGGGACCGGATCCGCAACCTTCTGGGAAACGAGAACATTTTTGGCTGACCCGTCTCTTGGTCCGTTGATTGACTTTGCAGGACCATCTGCGGCCTTTGCTCCGGACGGAGTTCCGAGACTTGCGCTTGATTCGCTTTTGGGGCGTTTTGGCGGACGATACTGGATCGGCTCAGCAGGCTCCTTAACACGATAATCAGTTGCCAAGTTGTAATCCTCTGCGGTCTCCGCTTTTCTTTTCGAAGCTCGAGTCTGACGAGGCACTTCGTTTCTCTTGGTGACAGACTCATCATTGGGGACAATTGGAGGATTGACGGCTCGTCGTTTGGTGATAAACCCGCGCGCAGGAAGGGGTAGAGGGGCAGGGAGTCCTTTAGTTTCGGCATTAGGTGTCACCACCTTGTTTATACTAGGGCGTCTTCGAGCCATGCAATTAGCAATACTTCAATGAAACACTGGGCGCGCAGTAAGAACAATTTTCACCTGGGAAACTTACCCTCTCTTATTAACACCACCCGGTATTGGGCTCGCTGCTACAGACTCGGCAATAGCAGCTGCAGTTCCGACATGGGAAGTCCTTTCAGAGCGCCTTTTGGGAGCGACAGGCACAGTCTTATTATTCAATTTTGTGTTTGGCGGTATAGCAGCGGTTGCTTGCAAAGATATTTTTTTAGCTTTAACCTTCATACGATGACAAAAAAGTAGCTGGAATTACTCACCTTCCTCAACAATTGAAGCTTGCCTCCGCGTTAATCTTCGGTCTGAACCGTCAGCTCTACCAGATAGCGCTTCATCCCGAGCAGAATCGCGAGCTGATAATGCCGGCGAAGCTAGACCGGTTAGATCTCTTATGGAGACCCTTTGAGTGTTCGCTTTTCGAGGCCGGATATCGGGGGGCGCATCTCCCCCTTCAGAATGTGGAGGAGATAAGGGCTCTGGCGCAGCTCCCTGCAAGCGTCGAGAGGAACGGCTTCCTTTTCGATCCAACGTCATAGTTATTTTTTTGTAATTATCTTCGTTCTTCAAGGGTTCGATATATTGATGGCGAATGAAGGCTATAAATTTTGGCCTTTTCAATTTAAGAAGAGAGCCTGTGGTGAAATATTGGCCTGGTAATCCAATAGAGGTGGTTATGATGATTCGGTGACTTTTTCTCATCCAACAACTGTGTCTTGAACGTTCTATCGCAAGGAAAATTTATTTCACGACGGTTTCGAGGTCGATTACACGAATAAACGTCTGATCTTCTACCGTTCTGGAAGACCCTGAGTTAGCTAATTTCTCAATCTTGTAGGGGATTCGGTGGATCATGGGGGATCTACATTTTTTGCTGCCCACGTTTTTATGGTGTAACGGTGATCTAATGAAAAGGACACTGTGCGCTGGGGGTTTCCATAGACTGGAGTCTAAATATAGGCCCAGGGTTACGATAGATGCCCGCCAGGATAGACTAACCGTAAGACTTATCGGATTCTAATTAATATTGATATACTGATGTTAATATGAAATCCATTCTTAGGAAGCCAGAAACTGCCTTGTAGGAATCTACTTTGCGGACTAACTTTCCAATCGACGAAATCAAAGTGACGGTTAAAATAACATAGCTGAGCAACTAATAGATGTCTAGTAGTAGCACTAGAAGGTGTCTATACCCGCGTGCACGTGTAGTACTCAGGATTTCGACGCAGCGAGCAGAGTACCTGGTTAATATGGAGATATTGAAACTAGAGACGTTGTTGAGATGAAAAACAATAAAGTTGCAGATGGCGGCGAAGTCAAAAAGAATTTTACTACCGACATAGCTGTCGTGCTCCCCGCTGGGGTCTGTTTGCGTCGTCCGCCGACGTCCAGCGCGGTGTCGACGAAAACGTCGACGTTACACAAAACCCCATCAACATTTCCTCATTGGGAATCTACTTTTAATTGGTCCCAACATGCAACACCCCAGCGGGGCCTGCCAGGGCGACCTCAACTACAACTTAGTTAACTCCTCCACCATGACTGAGGGTTAATAAGTCTACGGCAGTGGCGACCGACCAAATACCCTAGCATCACAGCAAAGGCCAAGGGAACTTAGCTACCATAGCATCGCCACCTCTTTCGCCTCTTTCGCCAGGTTTTCTGGCGGCAATTACGGGGATAACATCGAGAGTTTCAGGCACATCCGGATCTATAGGTATTTCGACACACCTTATTCCTACTTAAGATGTCTATCGAGGGCGAAAAACCTAAAGTTAACCTCGAATCCAACGATTTTTAAGAAACAACATATCGAAGATATCTTCAAGATAGATGATGCATTTTCCAAGCCAGCATAGCGGTTGTGTTCCGGCGTTCTAGCTCTCCCATGCATAATCGGTTAAGCAGGAAACCTTATGCGTCAAACCCGTCCTTGCAGGAATTGCAGCTCTCAACTCCCATCCTGCATAACCCTTATGACCCAACAATGACGACAGGGTCCATTTCACTGCAGTGCGAGTTGATCGAAGGGAATCGAAGATTCGGTGCACCTATCAAAGGCCATTTCGAGATTCGAAAGTGGAGCCTGTGAAACGATCTGGCATCTTTTTTTTTTTTTTTGACAAATTTTCCCGCAATTTTTAGAAGCTCGAGAATATTCGTGGCTATGTAATGCGACAAGGGGAGGAAGGAGCCCTATCGTCATCCTGCAGCCCAAGTTTCGTCTGGAGAAAGTCAAACCCGGGACCTTTTTGGCGACCAACTACTATGTCGCTGAATCGTCCGGGAGGGTCGTTGTTTCGGTATATCGCGGGCAAAATCCTGATTTGCTGGCCTCTCTGAGGATAACCCTGCACAATGACGCAGTTTTAGAAATTCCACTTCTAGCTTCTTGAGCAAGGGGAAATTCAACTACCCAGCCATGAGACGCCACGCAAAACAGTTGGATGAGGCGAATACTTCTAGTTTTTGATTAACTTGAGAATTACAGTCGAACCTAGCTCGATAGATACGGCGAGACTCTCTCGAGGATCTGGAAAAGCCATGCAACACTGATACTGATTCACAGAATCATCTGGTGTAACGAACGGATGACCTCGACGGAACCCATACTAAGGCTAATTAAGGAGATAGGGCTATCGCAAGCCAGGCGCAGGACCCGATCGCATAAAAACAGTAACACCGTGTGATTCGATCGTCTTCAAAGGAGCTTCGCCGGTCCTGAAGGATGGCTGTCGCACTCAAGCTATCAAGTCCTCAAACGTTTGTTCCCAGGTGCCTGGTCGAGCTTAGTGGGACAAGCCACCAATAGGAAACAGGGATGGCGGCTGGATCTAGTCATCCCCTCCCGACCGCAATACGTCATACGACCTCATCATCCTCCTCCCATCCAACCCCATGCAAGCTGATGCAACAGAGCAAGAAAAGCTTTGCCAAAGTAATCCGCCATAGAAAAATGTATGCGAATCTACATTTTTCGCGCGCAAACGTGGTTTTTGCTTTCCACGTCGGCGGTCATTTGTGATCATGGATATGGGAGTGAAGGCAAAGCAAAAATGGGTCTCCCACCACACCAGAGCAAGTCGAATCCTGGGTCGTGCGCGCAGGCAAAAGAGGGGATATAAAGTGCAATGCCGCTCCTCCGAGCCTGCGTATCTTCTAATCCCTTCTTACACCAACTTTTCCAGCGACTTCCTCCCTGAGATATCGATCCTTCGTCAGCCCAGCTTAGTGGTGTTGAGTCTTAACGTCTTGCGCCTAGTCCAATCCTACGAGCTACTAGCTTTTTACGACACAGCTCCAACACAGCTTTGGTGAAGGTACGTATACATGCATTCGAGACTTGTTACTCTTAGCCGCATATGCCTGAGGCTGTATCTGGTACCCCGCGCATGGGCCGGAATTCCCCCTTCTTCCGTGTATGCAGATTGATGTGTCACCTGTGCCACCTCTGGGCGGCTAGAGAGAGCTCGATCCTGCTGCTGGCTATATATATATAGAGATCCTGCCATCATTCCTTCCAAGATCCACTTTTTCTAATCTACCTAAATTTTCTTCCAGCGACCTATCTTCTTGGAGAAATTCTTAACTCCTACCTAATCACACATCAAAATGACTACCCGTCACGAAAGTGGTAGATACCGCCGGGGATCTGTCGATGTTGAATTCGACCATCGAGACCGAGACTATCACGGCCCGGGTTTCTACGAGCACGACCATGAATACCGTGAAGTCGATGTCTACAATCCCGACCGCGAGCGCGGCCGTGAGCGGGGTGGAGAACTGACTCGATTCTACGAGCGTGAAAACCGATCATCCGGTGCTTTGGTCCCAGTCCGCCAGGAAAAGATTATTGAGCGCGACCTTTACGAAGTTCCGCCCGAGCCTGAACCGATCATCCCCATCCGCGAGGTTGAAATTGATAACGTTATCAAGGTTACCGAGCACGAGCATGAGCATGTTCACCACCACAATCACATCCATATCGACCATGCCGCCATCCATATTGTCGCCGAGCCCCCATGCCCGCCACCTCCACCACAGCGCCGCGAGGTCGTCGCTGAGCGCGAGACACTTCTGCAGGTCCGCGAGCGACGATATGGTGGAAAATGGAATGCAACTGGAAGACTAAGTCTCGATAAGGATTACCATCTCGACCATCATGTTCATGACCACCACGACCACCACCATCACGAGGAGCACTCCAGAAGTCGAAGTGAATCCCGGGACCGCGAAGTAAAGCGCACCATCGGTTACGGCCGCTACAGAGAACGCACTGAAGGCGAGCAACGTTTCTCGTCTCCCCGAAACTCCTCTAGTGCTCTCGTCCCCGCATCCCCACGAGGATCCGGTTTCTTCAAGGACTTCAAGGCCGAACAGGAAGGCTGGACCGTCGTTGACGTCCCCGGCTCCGGGCGCCGAATCACCCTCGAGGGCAACGCCGACGTCTCCTGGAACTCTTCGTCTTTCAATGCCAACGCCGGCATCCGTCGCTCCAGCAAGCACCGAGAGCGTACTGCCAAGGGTGAACTCTGGACCGAAATCACCAAGGACCTAGTCTGCGCCGAGGCCCTCGACGAGTTTGGTTACAACTTTGAGGAAACAGATAACTTTGTCTACGTCTTCGACTACCTCCATCGCGATCAGATCCAGGACCTGATCGAGCTTACGAAGGACATTCGTCGTGGTAAGTCAACGACTACTCCTAGTTATCTGAACCGGATCAAAGAATATCTTTTATCGTCTTGAGACTAACATTTTCCGTATCAGAACGTGTTCGGGAAATCGAACGGGACGCACGCTACGAACGTTCCCAAAGCCGCCCGAGAGATAGCGGCGGCTTCTACGAACGTGATCGGTTCACCGAAAGGCGTGACTATACCCCCTATGGTGAACGTGACCGAGTCAGAGACACACGTGAGGCCGTCTACTACTAGATATTAGACGTTGAAGAGTGATACTACCTATATATTAATAATCTTCTCTCTCCCTTTTCAAATTTTCTTCTTTCCCGATATACTTTCTATCATCTATCTTCTTTCCCTCCGCTCTACTAATGAAACGATCTTATGACGGATATACCAAGTTTGCAATGTTTTCTTCACGACGGCTGTTAATGTTGTATTGATTCTGTGTCTGTCTGTCTTTCTTCCTTTCGTCATATATATACTTTTATTCCCTCTTTTTCAGTTCCATATATCATTATCGTTTAAGCTTCAGGACCTAGCCATGGTCTTTACAAGCTCTATTTCCTTAACGGCGCTATTTGATGCCTTTTTTTTCTATCATGTAACGAATTTCATATACTCTAGAATCGAGAATGAATCTTATGAAAAGTTGAAAATTCCAAAAAATCTTGGTCTCCAAACATCCGACTTCTAGAGTTCTAGCCGTTTAACAGTAGAGCGAATAATCTAAGGATAGGTAACAATACCTTCGAGACTTCACCTTTGTACCTGCAGCAAATGAGGTACTCTTCGAAGAAGCCCTCTAATAGAGAAACAGATTAGCCAAAAATGTGTACAAAAAGAAAAGCCTTGCACATGCAGGAACCAAGGTATCACCCGCCGGAAGTATTACTCATACCCTTTCCCGCATGATGTAGATAAGCCCTGTGGAGATTAGGAGCCGGATGAGGGGCTCATGTGGCCTATGTCTCTTTTTTCAGCCCGTTTTCTGAAAAAGTCTCTTAAACGCAACAAAATAAAAAAAAATCCGGGATAAAGTTGTTCGCGGCCGCGCGGAGGCCTAAGGAAAAACGGAGAGTAAAGAGTTAGAGGACATTGGGAATTAAGAGGCAGGTCTGGCTCTTTCAGTCTCTCTTACTCCCCTATCCGTGGATCCATTAGAGGATTCTCCTCCCACCAACCCGGTGGCATGCGATTTAGTTAGTATTCGTTTAGACAAACCTGTGCACGGATAGGCACTTAAGTGATTTAAGCAGAATTGAATTCTGGCTTGACCTCTACCTATGACCCTCACTTCCTGCCTAGATTAGGTACAAGACCAAAATGGATTCCCGGACTGGGATCGAGGCTAGACTTTCTCCCACTTAACTTGAAAGACTGCATCAAATATGCAGATGTGTTGAAGGTGGTCACAAACCAAAACGAGGACCCACAATGTCATCCTGAAAACCCTCTACTTCACTCCTAAAAAGGTTCTATAAGAAGTCTTTTCTATCACTGGAAAGCAAGGGTGCGCTCGCGCCGGATTAGGATCCGGTCCTATCCCGCCGCGCTCCTTCATATCATATCACTGGATGCCACTGCTATCGTAATAACCATATCAACCGCAAGTAGCGCTGCAAAGTCAGCGGCATAATCGGTATGCCGGTATTATGAAATGATGTCAAAACCCTTTATTTTCGTAGTTCTGGCACCTAATTCCAGGTACGGTGACAAGACTGAGGCACCTCATACATGTATACAAAGTTTTAGTCACGTTACAGGGGCCGGTTTACGAGTCCAATAGCACCCATTCAAAATTCCGAACGATATAGCCCCGCCAAACCCTATCTTCTCGCTGAATTGTGTTTATACATATAAATATACACAGCACTAAGGCATGCAAGAAATTTGAACAGCCGGCTGCGATTTCCTGGCCTCGAGTTCTGTGGTTTCCATCCTTTACATTTTACTAACTGGGTGTTACACGGAACGGGCTCCAATTGATTCAATCTCACCCAGCACTTAATCGCGTTGTCAGTATGGAAAGTCGAAGCTGGATATATCCTCCGTTGATCTCAGGAAACTTATGTCCGTGCACCTTCTTGTTTTGTATCTTGTTATACGTACGCCGACCCCGCATTTGCATCGATGTGGACCAGTCTACGGACGACCCTTTACAAAAAGTCGATTCATCTTCCCCGTTTAAGATATCGTGTCAATGTAGCTTTGGGAGCCAATGAAGAACGGGCTAGTTATATTGTAGTCAAAAGCAAGCCGACTTGAACTCCTCAACCGAATAACAGCAATGAGGAAAACCTTGAGAATCCCGCATTGAAGTATTTGTAGATTTTCTTTCAATATATGACCCTCAAATAAGAGAATCTTGTTGGTAATTTCTCGATCTCGCCAAACGATGCACACCAAAGATCTAGCTAGGGAAGATTCGACATCGATAGCCGAAGGCCCCACCTACCTTCCCGTAGAGCTTGCAATTTGTATCCTTTGTTTCTTTGGTTTCCGCGAATGGGATAATGCCATATAGCTATAGCTCGGATTACGTCTAGAACTTTATATCTATAGTACATATAATAAGTACAATTACGCCTCAATCGGTTGTAGATCTCCGACAAAATCCGGAGCAAAATGATAACATCATTCTCGCGCGCTGTTGGCTATGTGCTCGACAGATGGGGACACCGGATCAAATTTCCATTTCAAGTTTATCGACGTTTAACTGACAAGTATGGCACCGTTAGCGATCGGATTGTGCAGATAGATAGGTTTGACAGGTCCAAGTTGTACAACGATCGATGGCGAAGAGGCAAATAATATATATAACTTCGTCACCTTCGGCCTCTGAAAAGCTTCTCCTTTGTAAATCCAAAACACTTCCGTCTTCTCAATTATCTACTCAGATTCGTTTCTAAAATTATTCTATATTGAAGCTCTATAACTCTACGTACCCATCTACTTCATCAGATTACGATACCACCAGTACAAGATGTCCGCATCCCAAATCGTCATTTTAGACTACGTCGTCTACAAATTGACGTATGATGGAGACATCTTTTGGAAAAGGGTGAGCGGGCAGGCGCGACCAGATCTGGAAGAAATAGTCCAATACATAAGCACCGGACACAAGTCCGAGTCCGAGATCAGAGAGGAGGCTGCAAAGATTGAGCAGAATGACCTCCCAGAAATGATCGAAATCGCGAGAGATGCTGGCAATACACACCACGCAAACGAACTCCAAGAGATATTGGACGGAGTAACCAAGGATGGCGGTAGCACTAACAAATTGGCTATTCAACTGGCGACAAATCTATCGAAAGTGCCAGAAGATTGGGCAGAGTTCCATCCCGATGGGCACAAGTCGGTCAAATTGTGGGTGGATAGTGGTAGACTATACCGACTTCGGTTTGCAAGAAACCACTCGATTGTGGAGAGCTTTTCGGGCTCATGGCGACAGGAGATATCAGCTGTTGGTTCCTGCGATATCATCGGCCGCGGGAAATTCTGGCTCAAAGTCGACAAGGTAACCAACGAGGTCGAATGGCATCGAGAGCACGATCCCAAGAACGTCTGGCAGTTTGGGATCTCACGCCCCGAGTTCTCTTCTGACGGTATCACCCTTGAGGATGCCAAAAAGCATCTCATCAAATCCTCGGGTCCTCAAGTATACCATGTTACCGAGGAACAAGGTATCGTGAAATATGATGTCTCCGGCCATAATCCCAACGGCGAATATTTTGCCGCCTTTGCGTCCGGCGACTGCGATTGGGCCAAAGGCTGGGCCGTTCACGACAACGTGGTCTATTGGATTAGGAAGGACCAGCTCGTCTGCACCTCACAAGAAGTCAATAAAGCTCACAAACCTGAACTCGTCGCCCCCTGGAACATCTACGACGGGGCAGCCGAATGCTTCGTAGTCGCCATCAATGGTATCATATTCGTCTACAACCAGGTCCGAAATGTGATAGAGTGGACAAAAGCAATTCCCGGCGATGCAAAGAACTGGGGCACGGATAAACCTATTTGGAAGGAACTTGCAGTTGAATGGGATGGGGAAAATGCCAACGAATTGGTCATATCAGCCGGTGCTGCGGATAACGCGCATTTCCTCGGGGTTCGTAATGGAGATGATATCAAGCTGCTGTCTATTCATGGTGCATGCCACTAACTAGGTATTGCTATCATTGGAAGCGACCTTTGAACGGCCAATCGTATGGACCGTAGTCTCCAAAAGATGTATTTTGAAGCTCTAAACTATGTTATATAAATAACAAGAATTTGTACATGGTTGTACCAGCATCGTTGACTCTTTTAAATTTTTTAAAAAACGTAACAATTTTAATGGTAATAGGTAGCAGCACCACGAGGCTTTTGACGTGTCACGAAGTTTATAGATAGGTATCTTATTCGTAGATATATCATAATTTGGCTCCATTAAGACCTTAACCGGCTTAGTAGATCAGCACTAAATTCATTAATCCGTTCGGTTTCGGAGAACGAGATATAAGCGGCTAACTTCGGCAACCTGGTGGGTATGCTCAAGACGACTTGCTTGATTCTGATTTAAACTTTCGGTCAGCCTGGCTTTATCTTCAACTATGTGGGTTGGATTTCAATGTACACGGCATGTACAAAAAGCAGTGTCGGCACTAGACCACGGCCGGGCTAGGTACAAAAGGTTTGGATTGGATACATGTATACGGCCAATGAATCGGCGGGGGTTGGAGAAGTAGATCTGGATATGTGCCAACGAGAATAAATCAAAATCGAGTGTAAATACTCAAGATCTCGTACGGGAGAATTAGATAGTCATCCCGGTGAGGTTAATACTATAGTTGGTGACTTGATTAACCCTTCGTGAGATAGGGAAGTATACACACTTGTTAAGACAAATTCAACCCTTCAAGATCGGCATTTCGAATCTCTGCTTCCCACGCGCTAAGTGTTACATAGAAGTAATAGACGTAGGATTACGATTTTCGCCCTCTGCCAGGACCAGGAGACTGAATTAAGATATACCTAGGTGATCGTAAATACATCCTCGATGATAACATCTAACTAACGGCGCATGCCGGCTTTACCCTTCATAATTTGGAGCGAATTATATAAAGTGGGTGTCGAACGCCCATATGATTGCTAATGTGGAACAGAAGAAAAGAATATTGTACCGATATCCCTGCTTTACTGCTTCGTATTCGACCCGAACATCGCTGCTTTCTCATATAATGTCGTTATAAGGAGACTGTTGTGAAAAGGGGGAATGGTTAAGATACCTAGTCGATGAGCTCGAGTTCATCAACAATCTTTGCATCGCCGTCTCCTTCTTCAACAATTTCCTGCTCAGCCCTCATGATCAACTCTTTACACTTCTCATTCCTAGGCGTGAAGGTACACTTGAACGGTAAAGGATGCGATACAGTCCCCGGCGTTGAGCCCATCGATGGTTCGATATCAAGTCCAGTAACCGGATCGACCGGTTTCTTGATGTCAAAAACAGCGAGAGTCTGAGCGATAGTCAGGAAAGTACTTGCATCTGCCAATTGCTGGCCCGGGCAAATCCGTCTTCCGAATCCAAACACAAATTTCTTTGGGTGGAGTTCGGGCTGCTGCTTCAGAAACCTCTCTGGGTTAAAAACTTCTGGGTCGGAATAAATTTTAGGGTCTCGGGAAAACCATTGAATGGATGGGACCACCATGGCTCCCTTTGGAATACGATATCCAGCGTATTCGTCGTCGGCGTCGACGGTGTGAGGGAAGCCGGCCGGCACAATCGGGTTAAAGCGTAATGATTCCTTGAAGACAGCCTCTACGTATGGTAAGTTCGGGCGATCATCAAACCCAGGCAACCTATCGTTTCCAATAACACGATCTATCTCTTCCTGCGCCTTCCTCTGCACTTCCGGATGAAACATCATCGTTCGGAAGAAAAATGCCAAAGCAGAGACTGTGGTATCTGATCCGCCACCGTATAGCGAAATCGCACTAGCCTTGATAAGCGCTCTTTCCTCTGCACGATCGTTGTCATTCATCACTTTCCTCTCATGCCTATCCAACAAGCCAGAAACATAGGATGGTCTGTTCTCGCCACGTTTTCTTTGTTGCACGACGAACTCGAAGGGTACATCCGTAGTATCTGTGACCGTCTTGTTGTAGCCACGAGCGATACTCTTGAACTTCATACCAGGCAGCCATTCTGGGAAATGTCGAAGCCAAGGGATATTATCGACAATCCAGACACCAGCAGCCGTGGCCTCGCTAAAGGCCTCCATCATTTTGTCGACGAGGTTGACGAGAGGATCGAAGCCGTTTAGGTTGGGCTTGTATCCGTACAGCGTATCCAGGACAATGGAACTCGACGTGCTGTGTAGGAAAAATCCATTAGCAACCTATCAACCACCAAAATATTGGGGGAGGTGGCTTGAGCCCCACGCGTGTAAGTTCGTCACATATTTGTCGGGCGTGTTCAAGGTGCGGAAGAGGAATCGTCGAACGTGGGTATGGATTAATGGATGGAGTTTCCTTATCGCTGTGTTGCTCCCGATTTGCCATGCTGCTAGTTTACGCTGTTGCTTGAAGTTACGGTTGTAGTTTTGGAAGGTAACTATATGCCCCATGCCGCACCTATAGATATCAGTAGTGGTGTTAGCTATCTGTTATCGGGCAGCTAATATCCCTTCAAAATTTCAGACGTGACGCCAGAAGGCCTTACATTTCACCCGCGAAAAACATCTGTGGCCTCGAGGAATAATTAGACTGCCTCCGGACCAAAAGTTCTTCTGCTATATCTAGATCGTGGACCAGAATTATTGTTTGGCCGAGTACAGTTATGGAACTAATTGGACCATAGAGGTCTTTGTGTTTGATCCAGTGCTGCCATTCTGGCGGACCGGGTGGCGGAAGGTCGTTGATGTTTCCCACGATCAATGCACCTTTGGGGCCAGGGGGTAGTGGAAGCTGTTTCTGTTGCGAGGCAATGATTTTTCGAATCGCTAGTATGGCAGTGAGGAGAGCACCGCCATACAGAACTGGCCCGCCAGTCGTGAAGTCGTCCACGAAAGTCATTTTTACAAGTTGATAGGCGTAAAAATAACTATGTTAGGCCAAACAAAGGACCCGACAGACGGACACTTGGGTTTTGTGTGACAGTGACTTGGGTTTTATGGGATTTCCGGGCCCTTTACATAGCATCCTCAGTCAAGGCAGGTAAATAGAAGCTGCACAGTGACAAGCCATTGCTGCATCGCCAGAACAAGGACCCGATGCCGCGGTATCCACCTATTGTTGGGCCGATTCTGATTTGCTCGCCACTATTTAAGCTAACCGACTCAGGTTAGGAACCGCCCCACCATCATGGGCCGTCCTGAGTTCCCGGCCTTCCGAAGCTATCAGAGCCAACCGATTAATAATTTTCGACTAGTCTTGACTTGGTCATCAGAACATGTCAGCCGTTAGGTGCAAAGAATCCATTCTTCAAAATATTTGTGACAGAATTCGTCTTCGGCATCTTCGGAATTGTTCTCATTGTAGCTGCGGCAGTTGTTGCTTAGCCGGTTATAGTTGAAGTATAAAGAGTCGGGGTTTGAAACCGATATGTTTAGAGAGAAAGCCCTTTAATCAAGAAGACGGATTTGAAGCATCAGGTGGAGTTAAAACAAAAAGAAGAGCTATGAGGGTGTATTTGGATGGCTTCATGGAATATACTCAAACCAGACACGTATATCGCATATGCCCCTCTTTTTCAGCCCAATATTCCCGTGTACGCCCAAAGGTTCGAAAGATATCAATGTGGAAGTCCAATTCCTTGTCAACACATTTCCCGGAATTAAATTTTCTTTTTGCTCCCAGCATCCCACCTTTTGGAGGGTTGTCCGTCAACTAATTTGTGTGGTCATATTATTCGTCCTGGTGCGAAAGCTGCAGCCTAACTAGATAGGAGGTTTCGAAATTTCTTTTTCAGGATTCTCGTCCTGTGCATATGCGTGTGCTGGTGTTGAGATGTTGTATTTTGGTACGCCAACACAATTCTGGCCAAGTCTGCAGTCTCGGCACTGATAACTGGCCAAAATTTTAGTCTCATTGTATCCAAAATTTAACCCACAACCTCACATTTTGGCTATTGCGTGCGCTTGCTAGTTTACGAACCAGATGCTTCGGACTGAATTATGACACTAAAGAAGCTATACCAGTGACTACTTGTCTTATTCACTTTGTCTCTTTTACTCCCCAACAGTTTAGCTGTCTTCAACATCAGTAGCTACTTAAGTAGTAGATCCGTTTCGAGAACCTCTTTTTAGCCTACAGGCATGAATATCTCCAACCGGGCTTCCAACTTTCCAAAGTTGCTTAAGTAGTTATTTATATTTATATTCCAACGAAGCAAGATATATTTGTAAACAATCTTACATATTTCAGGATAAGTTTCAAGCTTGGGTTTAGAATTTATTTTGTCAAGTAGAGCTGACATGGCACTTACTCGCTCCATGGCCACAAACATGGATATAACCAAGTCCTTAGGTATGAACAAGTACCTAGGTATGAACTAAAACCCTAGTAACCTCGAACCTACTAGGAACCCAGAAAGCAGCATCATAAATTGTGTTTTAAACTCTACTTGCCTTTATTCTGCCTGACAGCTATATCCTCAAGGCACTTTAACCGTGGCCCGGCAAGTTCCGGCTCCTCAAGTTAATTCCGATAACTAGATTCGTCCATCTAGTGCGACCTTCACAGTGTTCCCATCGATTCGAGATCTGGAGTGGCGCGGGTGCGGTCAACCCCTCATCCTAGTCGTGAATATGGCCTTGGATTGGTTGATGCTGTGCTGTGGCGCTGCCGAAAGGTGGCTTGAACATCCCCAAGAAAACACGTTTCCCCAAACCACACCCGCCAACATTACGTATCTCTTCCACCACCACGACCACCAAACTCATCTACCACCGCCGCCGGCCGATTCAAAACCCATTGACTGGGTAATTGGAATCTATACGAACCTCAATCATGGGGTTGACCCTTCGCAGCGTCCTTACGGCGCTTGTTTCGCTTGTCTCGTTATCACAGGGTATCTCGCTGACTGGCCCGAGAACCCTCCTCATACTCGAAGATGAGGTGAAAGGACAGTTTCAGACATTAATTAGCGATCTTGAAGGTATCTTTATATCAATCTTGCCTAGATTGAATCCCAGTTTCTAGCGATTGATTCTAATCAATTGGTCGCTTTATGGCGTCGCGAATTGGCTAACATTCGGTATCAGCCCGCGGTTTCACGACCACCATCCACACCCCCAAGTCCACCACCTTAACCCTCTTCCAGCACGAGGAACGCGTATACGATAATATAATCCTCTTCCCTACCAAACTCAAGGGCCTCGGACCGAACCTCCCATCTTCTTCCTTCCTTAAACATGCCACCGCCGGCGGGAACCTTCTCGTCCTCCTCCCCTCGTCGTCAGACGACAACGTCCCCACCGCTATCACCGAGCTTGCGACGCAGGTCGACATTTTCCTACCGCCGAAGGGTTTTGCTGTCGTCAATCATTTCGATCCTGCCGATGCAATCGAGCCGGAACATGATACCCTATTAGTAGATCTCCCAACCTACCCATCGGATACTAAGAACTACTTCAATACTGGCGACGACAAATCCGCGAAGCTATTATACCGCGGTGCCGGTCTCGCCCTCGGGAACTCACCTCTCGTCCAACCAATCCTCAAGGCCCCGCGGTTCGCCTATTCCTATGATACTAAAGAATCCAGCTCCTTCGCCGATGACGAGAATGTATTCTCTGCTGGAAAACAATTGGTCCTCGTCGCTGGTGTGCAAACCAGGAATAACGCCCGTATCACATTTGTCGCTGGAGCAGACCTGCTCGCTGATAAGAGCTTCACCAAGGTCGCCAAAACCAATCTGATGAGTGGAAACAGAGCTTTCGCTAAGGATGTGACGGCATGGACTTTCAAAGAGACCGGAGTTCTTAGGGTCGATGGTGTTGAGCATTGGGGTGAAGAATTCGGAAAGGATGTGGTTAATGGGGATGTATACCGGATCAAGCACGATGTGGTACGTTTCTACGGAATAGAGTGTAACTTGTCCCGGAAACCTTGAGCTAACATATGAAATTCTAGACCTTCTCCATCGCGCTATCGGAGTACTCATACGACCACTTTGAGCCCTTCACCGCCCCATCAGACGATGCTGTCCAGCTTGAATTCACAATGTTGGACCCATACTACCGCATCCAACTTCCCGCCTCTTCTTCACCACTTACACAGCATAAGAATTCTACAACCTACTCTACCACCTTCAAAACCCCAGATCAACACGGAGTATTCACCTTCGCCGTAAACTACAAGAGACCATTTTTGAGCAATGTACACGAAAAGCGTGCCGTCACAGTCAGACACTTTGCTCACAACGAGTGGACAAGGAGTTGGGGCATCAGCGGTAGTTGGCCGTGGATTGCCGGTATTTGGGTCGTCGTTGTGGGATGGATTGGGTTCGTCGGACTATGGCTGTGGAGTAAACCCGTTGTTGCCGAGGGTAAGGGAAAGAAAAAGCAGTAGATTTTTGCTATATAGCTCCTAGTTGCGGTATTCTGGGGAAGGTTTTTAGCAAGTTCTCTTTCTTTGCATCATTGGTAGTGTGTAATCAATACGTGGCCGGAGCGGTGTAGCCGAAGCCTTTCGCTTTCAGGCTGGTTTCTTTGCATCGATGTAGCTTTAAAAGTACTAGTAATGATAACTAAATACGATATATGCATACTAATACACTCTGCTTGTTTTATGAGACTCGAGAGATGCTTCATGGTAAAATTATCTAGCCTCGATTGCTTGACGCTAAGTGCGGTGGATGCGTTTTACTTGCGGAGGAGGTTCTGTCGGCACTCCGCATGTTTACACCGATCGCGTGCTGTGCCGCAGAGGTGCGCCCCTCTTGGTATATACCAAGTGGAGGATCAAGATAACGAAATTTCCTCCTCTCGCTCTTTTAGAATCCCCAAAGGCTCGCGTTTTATGGTGTATTCCTCTAACGCAGGTAGTAAACTCGCAAAGCCTCGTTATTCGTGCTGCGTCAAAGATACACCCCACCCTTGTCACAAATTTGGACAAGAATATTGTCTTCATTTGGAACAATATACCACAAATTTTCAGTATCAGAATCCCGAACAATGGGCGGAGGTGCAACTGCAACTCCATATCCCTCCTCGGAGCCCTACCACCTGAACATTGATGTCACACACTATCCCGAGCCTACCATATTCACCGATCCCACTCGAAAAAACGAATTAACCTGCAGTCTGAATCGTTCTATTAAAGATATCTTCCAGATAGGTAAAACAGGCACTGGCCATGGTTTCGACTGCCCATTGGAGTATGGGAGTCATGCAGTTGAAGAAAATGGCAGTAAAAGAGTGCTTAAGGTGCGTAAATTTAGTATATGCTTGGAATTGATATAGACGGCTACAGTTATTTGAATCATCCAAGTTAACATGTACATGTTGGCTTCCAAAGCTAGCACTTAAAGTCTCCACCCAAGAAGCCAGAGGGTTTCCAGAAGTTGCAGTTGAGTTTTGTAATAAAGTGTTCACGAAAGAAGGATTTATGTCACTAGACCGATATTCTTATACTGGAGTATTTGGAGTATCGCCGCAGCCGGGAACTATTTTTGAAAGAATTTGGGTTACCGCTTTTGCTTCGAGCGTTCTGAGGGATAGAGAGAAGTTAGAGAAGTTTCCACCGGCAAAAAAGGATTCTACATTTCAAGTAATAGCACGGTGGTAAGTTAATTAACAGACGGCTTCTCTCCGCGGATCCGGATCTCCTTCCCTATGACAGCAGAGTTAAGAATTCGTCTAACAAAATACTAGGATTGTTAATACCTGCTACATATTATCCATAATCTTCGCCTTCTACAGTCTAGGATCTTGGAACGCAGACTACCTGATACAAAGATTTGGAGTCCGTGCAATATGGGATATATCTCGTATCTACGGCTCAAATACTCCGGGTCTATGTTTCTTCGGAATACGAATCTCCCTCACGATAGCTGGACTTGTGATTTCCTGCGCTTTACTCGTCGCTCCGATTTATGCTGTAAGTTCTGTTACATTTATGTTTCCGGGTAGCACTAAGATAAATATACTAACCTTTGGTAAATACTGTATAACGGAGTAACATGGAAGCCAAAATCCGCCATCGGGGGTTATATAACCAACTCGAGGTTTTGGATTGGAAACAAGAATCCGAAGGTGCCTTCAACGTTACTGATGAAGTGGTATCCTTACTAATGGAGCACCAGTTGCCGCCTAGTACGTACAGATCATACTTTGTCCTACAATCTCACATGCATTGCACAGAATTTATACTGACGTCCTCCATCTTCTGACCTTTTAGAGCGAGCAACCGACCAATCAACTGTCCCAGAACTAAATCCATCTACGGACCGTAATACCGGAGTCAGGCTCTTCAACCTCATCCAGCAGTTCCCAGAACTATACGAAACGAACGAGCAAATATCAAAAGTATACGACCAAATCAGAAGCAATGATGAGTCTCTTGCCAAAGTATATTTCCTGCTTGCAGCGTTGCATGCGGGCTTGTTTGGCTGGTCTTGGGAATTGAACATCCCGCCGCCGGGATATACTGCTACTACATTCTTTACCGCTGTCGCGGGTGGGGTTTCGGTAGGTCTGTATACTGCCTGTGGAGTATATATAGCATCGAGAGTGGAAAAATTGAGGAGGCAGGTCGAGCAGTTTGGAGATGGTAGGTATATATATGTTTCTATATGGCGCCATCATCTTTGAAAAATTAGTCTAATCGGATATTTGATCTAGTAAACAACAGAACTCTCGAAATCTGGAAGGGAGCGCAGGAGGCGTATTCACATTTGGTATGGGTTTATGCTATAGGTCGTGGTACGCCAAAATTTACATCTGAAGATCCTAGAAGGCAGTGGGGTCAATGGATTGGAGAGTAAGGGTTGACTTTATTCCAAGTGCTGAGCCTTTGAACCAGCCTACCGCACTTGGGAATTGCCTTGAAGAAGTTAAGGGTATGGTTATTAGCTGGAAGGAAGCTCAGTGTGTCATTTCCATTACCATACCCAGTAGCAAATTTCAATACGATCATGTCAGCCCTATCCCAAGTAGCTCTCGCAAAGAGAAGTTTATTTCAAGGAGGACGGTGCAGTATTCATTTGTAACAGATATTAGCCATATGAGTGCTATCAAAAGAAATCCAATTTCCTTCTTCAAAGAAGAGAAACGAGAAAAATCCAAGTTGGATAAGCCGAAAGGCCAGCCCTATTTGTTGGCACCCAAGTTAAAAGACAACCGATAGCCTCAAATGAAAAGATAAAACCTGCTTTGCGAATGCAATCAATTTGCCTTCTTTTTTTCTTCCATAAAAGATGAGTCGTAAAATACATAGTAATAATAGTAAATAAACTAATAGCCAATAATACAATTCCCATAAAAAGTTACCAAAAATCCAAAAAAGCAGCAGAGGTCGCTCGCTAAATATGGTCATCATTGTAACATTGAGGAGAAGGGAAGGTAGAAGAGAGAAGACAATAATAAAGGGAAGTGGTCGTAACAAGCAAAGAGGAGAGAATGGGATATTGGTATCATAAATAGGTGGGAAATATGGTCGTTAGGTCTGAGTTTGGTAGTCGTGAATGTCGATAGTTAGTTTGAGTCGTTAGATCCGTTAAAGTCGCCTGGAGGAGTATCTTATTTTCATGTCATAGTATCGTTGCTCCTGTTTCATTTGTGTTTTTTGTCATGTCGTAGCAATGTTGTCCCAAATGTGTGAATGCCGAGTAAATAAATAAAAAATGGAGTTAGAAGAGATAAGGAATATCGGATATCAAGGTTGTTTTCGGGGGTTGTGAGTATGTTGAAGGTATCATCCGAGTAACAACTCCCAATATAGGAAAAACAAAAGATGAAAAGAAATAAGATGAAATAGAAAAAGGAACTCCAACCAATGAGATATATTCCAAGGAAACTCGTTCATAAAAAAGTACAGTGGAGATGAAAATCGTATCATAGTATCGTAGCAAGAAATAACAGGGATTGGTAAACCACCGGCTATTTCGGTCATCAAGCAGCACAACGGCCAGTCTCATGGGAGTACTGAGAGAGATAGGACGGTTAATAGAACCGTCTCCTCCGTGATCTCTTCACCATGGCTTGTTCAATAGCACTGTACGCTCGGGGCAGGCATGATAAGCTCTCGATGAACTCCTCAGCGTGGACACGGAGCTGGTTGGAGGCTAGGAAGAGTGTTTCGAGGGTTTGCTATGGCCGACACCAAGACTACGTTAGGGATTGAAGATCCAGAGATATGTAACGACAGTAAGGGTATGTAGTACCTTGGTGGTAGAGGTAGTGTTATCGTGGTACGCAATCGAGGAGGCGAGCTTGAGAATGTCCTATACCCGCACGCCACCAGTTGTTAGCAACTCCGATCAGGTGATCAAGATGACAGATACTGGAGAATGGGAGACAAACATCTTCTCTGTAACCAAAATCGAGGCATGACATCCTGCTTCCGTTCATGAAAGCGGTTGTGTGAAGTTATTACCGGCGAAATGCGGTTGTGGTAGGTAGTCTGGTACGATCGAGTGAGGTTGGTTGGTCGGTGTATGGCCGGGGAAGCTGTTTGCGTGGTGCGGATGTTTCCTAATCTGGTAATTGTGGGTCCCTGATATGATCAAGAGCTGGGCATCACCAGAACAGCCAAAGCTACCGTGAAGCTTGGAAAGCGGAGGAGATGAGGATATTATCGATGAGATGGAGATGATGAAGAATCAATTGAGTGATTGGAGTGGTCAATTGGTTCGTTTAGGTGGTTTTATGTTGGTGGAATCGAAAGGGCGGGAGGACAGCGATTTGGTTGGAAGGACCGATCTGGTCAGGCAATTTGTTCGTTTCTCAAAGAGCTCTTCCTCTTCCTCTTCCTCTTATTCACTCTGTAACATGCAATTGGATCTGTGATCTCTCACACAAAATCTGGGCTGCAGAGAACCCTTTTTTCCCCTTGCTAGAAAGCCGGATCGCGGAAGGAAAAGGTGTAAATTTATGGAAGTATCTGATGGCGGTTGTTCTACAATACCTGCCGTGGGAGGGTTCTCAGGAAATAAGGCTACAAAGTTGGAATAAGAACTAGCAGGCATGCAGGTATCTGCGTAGGGATCTGCCGTGTGCTATTATAAAGCGAAAAGGAAAAAGAGAACTCGAAATACTGCTACCGCGGGTAGTACGAGGTAGAAGGCTAGGTCGTACTAGCACACTATCGTCTGTGTAATGAATCGAATTGGGGTGTGCCGGAATCGATATCCCGTGTGCGGGTGCTCGCTGAAGAAACTTGAACTCGGAGTATTTAGATTTAGATTATTTTTGCGGATTTGTGAGATGACGGGCGAGGTCACTTGATTATACTAGTACTCCGTAAATTTCTTGAAAGAAAATAGAATGAAGTCAAGTGAGTAAGTAAATAAAAGTCCAGTGACTGCGTGGGAGCTATGGATATGATATGGGAGGAAGAGAGGTTGGGGGGGCTGTTTCAAACAGCTGTATGTATTCGCTGGCAAATCTGCAGCTAGTTTGATTCGACGTCTCCGCGTTCTTTTTCAGTTTCGATGCGAGCAAATATGCAATGCACGAGTGCTTGCTCACCCACTACAGGTTGGGGGCACGGAAGGGGTGGGTGTGAGGGCCGTTGGATGGAGTGGGTGGAGGATGGCGGGCTAATGCACGAGGCGCATGGAGTGCAGACAACGTGATTTCGACAGCCTGGTACATTATCCACGGCTGGCTTTGCTTGTGGTAGATGTACTCAATGTCGACGCCGGAAGAGCTGCCCTTCTTCCCTCCAATATTGAGCATGAAATACGGAGTGGAAGTAGAAGCGACAAGGAAGCGTGCACCAGAGCACAGCGAACAGCGAACAGGGGTCTCGAGACTAGCCTGACCTAAACCCAACCGGCAACAGAGGGGAAGGCCGAGTCGACCTGCCCTTTTTTTTGTTTCCAGGTCGGCATCACGTGTCCCCGCGGTGCGTTGTTTGTGTGTTGTTTGATCGTCGCGTCAAACCTGGCCTGCACGCAGCCTTTGCGCAATCCCGCCCTCCCGCCTGTCTTCCCCTCCTCCACATCCTTCTACTTGGACCGGGGGGGTTAAACATGTAGGCTGCATTAACCGCTCACCTGCTCCTTTAATTCACGATGCTGACGGCCCCATGATACCCCCTCTTCTATTCCCTTATTTCCTTGTCTCTGTTCCCTTCTAATTCGTCTCTAAGGCTTCATCTACTATTCTTTCATAATATAATCACATTCAAAGATGGAGGACTACACGGACTGGCCTTCTCCGACGGCTGCACAGCGTCCCAAGTCTAAGTTCTCGTATAAAGACTTACTCCAGATGGCCAAGTACAATGTCAATTCACCGTTAAGGGTCATTGCTCACATGTATGCTGCCATACCATATTCTTAAATATATATCTTGCATGTATTTTTCTAACATTTAGTTTTCTAGAGACTTAGACGCGTTCTACGTAAGTCCTATATAAAAGGATTCTGTGTCCAAAAATTACATTGTTTTAACGCTTAATCCTAGGCACAATGCGAAATGGTCCGCTTAGGAGTTCCTGAAGACCAACCACTTGCCGTCCAGCAGTGGGATGGTATGTCACTTTCTCTATACCCTCCCATATATATCAAAGACTAATGTAGTCTGTACGAAAAGCCCTAATAGCGGTCAACTACCCTGCCCGCGCCTTCGGGATAACCCGTATGCGGAACGTCGCCGAGGCAAAACGTAAATGCCCAACCCTGATGGCCGTCCACGTCGCTACCTGGCGAGTCCAGAATGATACGGCTGTAATGGGATACCACGACATGACGCATGGATCTATATCAACCGATAAAGTTTCATTGGATCATTATAGACGAGAGTCTAAGAAGATCCTGGCCATATTTAGGGAATGCTGTCCGAAGGTTGAGAAAGCTAGTGTTGATGAGAGCTTTTTGGATTTATCTGGTTTGGTGTTTGAGAAGCTTCTGGAAAGGTATGAAGAGGAGCTTGGGGTGGTGGGTGGAGAGATTGTGCCGCCATATGGAGATACAACCGAGAGGTTGAGGATGCCGGAGGTGGCTGGGGTTGAGTGGGGTGAGAGTCATCTAGTAGACCTAGATGATGGGGAAGAAGGCGAGGAAGAACCTGTGGATTGGGATGATATTATCGTGGGGATTGCTGCGGAAATCGTAGCGGATATACGAGGGGAGGTGAGAAGGAGGCTCGGGTATACTTGGTATGTACCCCACCAACGCTGTCTAGATACGCTAGAAGGGCATACTAATGAAGAATACATAGCTCAGCAGGAATCGCCCGCAATAAAATGCTTGCCAAACTCGGCAGCGGCTACAAAAAGCCCAACCAACAGACCATAGTCCGCAACCGCGCAGTAGCCCACTTTCTCTCCTCCATGAAGTTCACCAGTATCCGTAACCTTGGCGGAAAGCTTGGATCTGAAGTCGCAACCGCATTCGGTACTGAGAACGTATCTGAAGTCCTTTCCGTCCCACTTGAAACTTTCAAAGGAAAATTGGGGGACGATACAGGCACATGGCTTTATAAGACCATTAGAGGAATTGATACTACCGAAGTAATTACAAGAACGGAGATAAAGAGTATGCTCAGTGCGAAGAGCTTTAGCCCGGCGATTACACGGTATAAACAAGCCGAGAGCTGGCTGAAAGTATTCTGTGCAGATATCGTGAGCAGGGTGAACGAAGAGTCTGATGAGCCTATTGATTACCTACTGCAGGACGAGAACGAAGTATCGGGAAGTCAACCAGTATCGTTGCGAAGGCCGAGAACTATGGCATTGCACCATAGAGCCGGGAAGGTTACGAAATCGCGGCAGGCGGGGATTCCAGTTGGGAAGGTTTTTGACGAAGAGTTGTTACTCCCTATCGCAAAAATCTTGTTAAAACAAATTGAGCAAGAAGGCAGGTGCTGGCCCTGTGGGAACCTGTCGTTGAGTGTAGGTGGGTTTGATGATATTGGAAGGGGGTCGAATAAGGGTATTGGCGGGTGGTTGGTAAGGGGAGAGGAGGCTAAGGCTATTAGGGAGGAAAGTTTGAAAAGGGCGGCGTTGGCAATCGAGGAGGATAGGGGAGAGATTACCAAGAAGAGGAAAGTTGGGATTGATACTTTCTTCAGTCGAGGAAGGGTTACTGAGGAGGTATACGACAGAGACTTGTTGTTTGAGACAAGGGAAGAAGGGGACGATGGACTCATTTTCCATTCTGACGAAAACGAGAAGGAAGAAATGGGGTTTGAAAACGACTGCGAAGACGATCTATATAATGATCCGTTACAGGATATTCCATTCGACGATAACTATTCTAGTGATCCCGCCCACCATAAACGCCTGGAGAAGAACGCCCCTCCGCCGTCTACAATCCGTACAAGTTCCTCCGGCCGTATCAGATTCTTTTCGAAGGAAAATACACCAAGCACCACAGACTCACGACTACCCCAGAAACAACAGGAGCAGGAAGATGATACAGCGTTCCCCTGCTCGAGATGCAACAATAAACTGATCCCGCTAGATCAGTTAGACGAACACTCGGATTGGCATTTTGCGAAGGATTTAATGGCGGAAGACAGGGTTGTAAGGCCGGAGAGTTCGCATGGTGCACCCACCACATCTACGACATCCACGCCAGCCACAGGGAAAAATGGAAAAAAACAAGAGAAGCAGGAGGCTAGTTCGCAACCAGTGGCTGTACCGGTTAAGAGGGGTCGAGGCAGACCACCGAAGCATGCAATTGTGCATGTGCAAGGGGAGAATGGACCGGTATTGGAGAAGGGGCAGAGGAAGCTGGGATTTGGGAGAGGGTGATGGGGGTATCTTTTTGATGTGGTCTTTGGAGGTCTATGTTATTTTATGGTGCGGGATTGTTGAATATGGTTCTATATTCAGGTTTGAGTGTGAGATACTCTGGACGGTTTAGGATATAGCTCAACCTAGGCTAGATGGAGGGTATGAGGGCACACTTTGGTCGGGTCGACCGATAATTAGGTCGGGGTACTTATAAGGCAAGTCTAGATCTAGAGACGCTGCTTAATGAGCATGGTTAAAATGCTAACCATTCCCTAGGTTAACGCTCACTTGCCTAAGACTATAGAAGCATGAGATCAGAGTCGTTAGAATGGAGCCTTCGCCGGGTCTAGTTGGCGAGACCGAAGAGGTCTAGAGCTTGAGATCATACCTAGTGGGATACCAACCAGGTGCTTAGAATCTTTGGAATCATTGAAGCGAATACTTGGTTGGCTGGAGACATCTATAGCGACTCGTCACATGATATTTTCGAGCTCCATATTGCAGCTTTTCAATGTAAACCGGATTCCGGTTTAACTTTCAAACCAGAGTTATGCCATAATCAATTTCGCCCTTCAAAGTTGTCATGTGATCTTGTTATAATACCGTGTGCTCATCAGCTGCGAAACTTATAGGCCGGTTATATCGATACCTATCACTTCTTGTCTACCATTACCGGTGTAGGAAAGAATAGTATAAAATATGCATTACTATTATGCACAAGCCGAATCATATCACGCTGTGAAGAAGTATCTACTCCTCCATTTTACATGGTACCTACTTAAAAATGTACCTAGATAGTTTACTGTGCCCATCTCTGGCCAATCTGCTTCTTCCGAACCTATAATACCTTGTTAGCTCCTATCTTCATAGAACGGGGTTATCATTAGCAAGGGAGTAGACCTACCATAGGCCTCAAAAACAAAGTTCCAACCCCAACAGCAAGCACGCTACCGATCAACGCCAACTTATTGAACCCCCTCCCGAGTACATCGAACGCCTCACTAGGGCTCGTCCGAGTCCCAAAAATATCAATCCCCCATCCGACAACAATGCTGGTACTTTCTAACAGACTTGGTGTAGTGATAACCTTCTGAATACCAACGAGATCTCTAATATGTGATAGCGAACCACGGCCGTGGTCGACACCCAAGAAAGGCTCATACTTGAAGAGCCCCTCTTCTTTTTCTTCAGCTGTTGGTTCTCGGCCGATGGGGCGGCGGGGTTCAAGTGTTCTTTTGTTGATCGAAAGTAGAGAGCCGAGTTTGGGGACTGAAAGGAGAATAGAACGAGTAGTAATTCCCTGTCGAGTGGTTGTTGTTGCCAGGGATGTGATTGGATGCGGGAAGATGAAGGCTTGTGAGATTCCGTATGGCGATGCGGAACGTGGTTGGTCATATGATGAGGCATTAGGTTGTAAAAGATGACCGGGGTCGTTCTTGGTGGCCGAGGCGTAGAAATCGGTGACGACAATCTGGGTGCCCCGTGCGGCAGAGTTGGAGTAGTAGGAGTACACATACCAGTTTTCGGCAATGGTGGCAACAATTGGGCGTGTTATATCCGCTTCAGTTTGAATTGAGGTGTGCAGGACAGTGCCGGAGACGGTGTCGAGAAGGTAGAGGTAGATTGAGGATGTAGATGGCGCGGTGGCAATTAGGAGAGCCAAATGGGGGTTGACGTATTTGTACATTACGGAGCGGTCGCCGAGAACCTTGCCAATAGAGGCAATTGGGTCGTGAGCCGGGCGTGTGCTAATTGAGACGATCTTTTGGTTTGGGGGTAGGCGGAAGGACCAGGTCGGGCTAAGGAGGAGGCGGCCACCGACGGTTGTTTTAGCTGTGTATCCGCAGATACCGCTAGAGCTCTCGCATTTTCGGGAAAGAGTAGTCTTAGAGAGGGCTTTGGTAAGCTCTTCTTCCTTTTCATCAGGCCAGAACCAGCCCTTGATACCTTCTTTGACGGGGACGGCAATGATCCATCGGTCGTCCGTAGTAGGTGATTCGATAGTCATGACGCTGGCAGAGGGAAGAATTTGGAAAGCGGTTTTCTTGAGGCCCTTGCCAGTGATGGCATCGATCTTAAAAATGTCGCCGGATGAAAGGACAACCAAGATAACGCCCTTGCCAAAGTGAAAGATGCCTTTGACATCCTTCTCCAAGATCTGGGCCTTACCGAGCGAGATAGTCCACACTACCTCGCCACGGTTTGCAGTATCGATGGCGGTTACCCAACCGAAACGAGTGACGAAAACCACAAACTTTCGATAGCCAAAGGGGTCCCTGGTAACAGAGGCGTCGACTGGTGCAGCAGGTCCGAAGATTCCTAAAATGCTCTGTTGGAAGCCAGCGATCCATCCAGGGAGGTACTTAAGCTCCTCAATGTGTCGTGTAACTCGCTTGATGTAGGCGGTAACTAGGTTACTCGCTTCTTCAGCATGCAGGGTCTTCTCGAGAGTGTCCTCAACCTCGTGAACATCTACAAACTCAGCAGCAACCGCTGAAGCCAACGCCTCTTGTCGAGTCCAGACGATTTGATCGTTTCGGATCAGAACCATGTTGCCATCTGCAAGTGTAACAGCAGCTCGAACGGCAATCGCACCGTCCTTTCGTTTAACAACCTCGGCAACGGCATGAAGTGGTTCGGCTGGTAACAGCTTCGGTAGTTCGAACGCCTTCACTTGATTTTCTGACTCAGTATCGTAGATGCGGATTTCAGCACGGTTAACCCGGGCAGCAAAGATTCCAGAACCGCTATCCGATAGTGAAAACACACTAACAGCGTTTTCATAGGGAATATCAACCTGCTTTGTGACGACTCCGTCCTTGATTTTGTAGAAGTCTGCCCAAGAAGTGGTTGAATCAGGTGACTTTGCCCAATACTCAACGAAAAGTGTGTCCTTAGTAACAGCATGTAGCCTATAGTCGTGAACTTTACTATCAACAGCCAGAGATTTTGTATGTTTTGTCCCTAGAGTGTTTAACTTGAGGTGATCGGAGTCCCGGAAGGCTGTGAGTGGGAGTAGCTGAGGGGTCAAGACATGGGCGTCAGATGGGCCAAAAACACCATCGATAAAAGCCTCGAGTTGGGCACCAGTCGCTGGCGATATAACCACAGTCTTTAGTGCTTTGGCTGCAGGTTCACTCAAAGTGAGGAACAGTCGGTCGCCCACAAGATTGAAGTTCGAGGCCACATCGCGACTAGAAGTATATTAGCTTAATATCATTAGGCCCCCTTCCCGGTCCGAGCTTACCCTTCTCCCACAAGTGTCTCCCAGGCAATTTCTCCAGACTCTAGCTTGATAGCCTTAACTTCTCCTCCCTTGAGAGCTACTACGAGTAGGTTCTCTGCTTCAAGTGTAATTACGTCCGCAACCGAACCGCTAGCAGAATATTGCCAAACAGCTCGTCCAGTCGCCGCATCCCAAAGCGCGATCGCTCTATCAAAGACTGACACTATTCTTCCATCCTTAGATTTCCTTAGCCAAGCCAGTTTACTCAATTCTTCAGACTCAGACACGATCCCCTCCCCAAGACGCTGTCTCCAAACATGGGCACCATCCTTGGGATTGATCGCGCCGATTACCAGCCGGTTTGATAGCGTATATAACAAAGACCCGGGTTTGCCGGCTGTGGCCTGGTGAAAGAACGTACTCGACGGGTCTAACGCTGTACCGAAGAGTTGGACTTGGAAGTCTGTATGGAAGGCCTCGTCGCTGAATACTGCTCGACACGACGAGCTTAGAAGGGACCCCGCGAACAGGAGGTAGTGGAGCGGATTGTGCCGCAGCCACATGGTGATAGCAACGGTTTCGACGAGATTACTAACGGCGATACCGTGCGGAAGGGCGGGGTGGAGGTAGGATGGTAGTTGGAGTGGGGTGTATTCGTGTGCTGCACTACACTGCGTATTCGGGAACACCGTTCACATTGACGTCGGAAGTTGTGCTGTCGCTAAGCACCAGCCACTTCAACACATATCACGGATGGTGTGGCGGTGCTCAACCAAAGCCCCACTTCTCATCGAATATGATATCAACTGTTAGCTGCTGCGACTTCAAACATCGCTGCATTGGCATTGACTATCAAGACGATTCGGCTAGAATCGGTCATGAATAAGCTTGGTAAGTTAGGTATCGTGGCCCCCATTAAACAGATAAGGTATCGAAGCTATTGCGTGCATACATGCAATGCATCCCCTCGATGAAGTCTAGGCATTGCACTAACTGAGAATCGACTGAGATATTTACGAGGGCTCCAACAGCCAGATATCCCGTAGCCTCGTCGCTATCAAGAGCTTACACGGAAGCCCACCTGATCCGTCACCAAGCTTAGTCAATCTTAGTGGAATGGGGCGACGGAGCACCGACATGCCTGTGCCTGTCACCAATTTCTCAACTGGCCCTGTGACCTTCGAGTTTCTTTTTTTCCCATAGGAGGGATATCATCAAGGCTTCCATATGACTGAAGGCTTCAAAAGAATGGGCTCCAGATTCGAGGCGGCGATGGCTTCGGGATCGGGCAGGGAATGCAGTGGTACATCGTTCCGCGTTTAGCAGCATGTCCGTGGACGGGAAGCTCAAGGTTTAAAGCCGCCGTCGCATTGTCGAAACAAGATGCACTTTTCACGAGCGAAGATGCATTGTGCAGTATCGAGGAACCCCACACTTTCGTACGTCGAGCTTCCGTATATTGTCAAGGGATCTGGCAGCAATCGATTTATCTGGCATTACTTAATTTTTGGCTCAAGACATTCCAGTGCTCTAAGGCGAAAGACATAAAGGAAGAAACAACATTTCCTGTCACCGTTACAGTCGCCGTTTTCGAGGCCTAGGCCGGACGTTTTCATAGCATCCAGAACCTCATTATCCAGATCTCAATTTTGCTGCTTCGCTGCATGGGCAGGGCTATTCTTCCTTGACCTTGCAATCCAGGATCTGGGGATTTTCCTCCCCTGCGATGTGGACGGCTGTATGGGGGGTTTTAAAGGTTCGAGAGCTGCCGTGCATAGTCCTTGCATGGCCACGGGATCCAGTCGACATGGCTACCCACTGCCAAGCTCTCTTCGTCCAACATGAAGGTGTGCTTTTCTGCACCGAAAACGACCCCAAAGTCTAAAATCCTTTCCCTCCATTATGTATCACTTGATCAAAAGGTTCAAGCTTTTTTTGCCTTTCCAATTCCCCTTCCTCTCCACTTGTTCTTCTTTTATCCTCTCGTCCCACTGGCCGAATCATGTTTCGAGAATGCATTATTAATTGCTTTTCTCCGCTGCATATATTCTACGGTATGCAGCGGAGTTCATGGGAAGCAGCTCGTTGACAGGTTCCGCGCCCAAGCCTTTTATAGGTTTCTCGAGACTTGCAGATACCCTCACTTGTCCCGAATGCTGGTACGGAGTAATCTTTAACCACTTATTAAAGCGGCAGACTGAACGTGGTTGCTTCCCAACATTTCGAAGCCGTACTGGAGGTCCGCCATTTGCGAGCACCCCTTTTGTGCAAGCATTCCAGCTAAGCCAAAGCCAGAGCCCACAAAGAGAGAGCCACCGTCTTTTGGTCAGCAGGGGACGGGATCTCGAGTTGAACAGTCGCCACTTCTAACTCTTATAAGAGCAAGTCCCCAGCGAGATTTTCAGCTGCCTCCAGGCACAAGCTATTCTTGGAAGAATAAGCGGAGTAGCGAAAAACGGGCAGGCAAGGCATATCAGATGCTCATCTGAGATTTAGAAAGCTTTTTTGGTTTCCTGAACGCGGGGGTCACCGAAAATTTTATGGTTCTCGAGCAGGCCTTTTACCAGGTATTTCCAACAGTGTTCCCCTTTGAATCCTTTTTTCTTTTCGGGGAGCAAGGAAAGAAGTTCTTTTGCTTAGTAGTTGTTGTTGTGTAATACATCCGTGGGAGGAACCCTTCTCACGAGAATACCCATCTGGCCATGACGCCAAAGAGCCCTTAACTAGGAACGATAATTATTGACGGGACATTACCAGAACAAAATATATCCGTACCCTCCACACAGGACTGGCTCGTACGATTCCGTTTCCCACAGGTGAAAGAAGAAGAAAATTTTTCTCTTCGTGAAGCGTGGGAAGTTTTTCTCCCTAGAAGAACGCGGGGAACAAGCAAGCACATGCAAAAGAAGCCTCGAGGATAACTTGAAACCTTCCCTCACCACTGATATATTTTCCTCGTCACCGGTGCACCACCAACCAAAGCAAGCCTGCAGACCCTTTCTTCGACACTGTCAGGGCTGCGTCCACCAATAGGTACCCTCCCGCAGACGATCAGTGTACAAGGGCCTAGCTACATACAACCATAGCTAGTAGACAGACCCTAGGGAAGATCACCAGTCTTAACCGATATCAAAAGCATCATTGCATCAGGGCACCAAGCACGCCGTCCTGACACAACCTCAGCAGCATATCTCACCATCGGGCTGAGGAGACCCGGCTTCTATTGTACCCGCAGCGAAGTGGCATGTTTCCTCGTAATACAGGCGACTGACCTTTTGCTTTGTTATCCCTCAACCTCGTCAGCCACTACCCTCGTCGGTTTTGCCTCTGCACCCAGTGCATCCCAGCTCTTTGATAGGCGCATCCTGTTTCCTTCCGGTCACCACCTGCTACCTACTAGTCCGCTCAGGTAGTCCAAATTTTCGCCTCCCAAGCCAATATAATTTGCAGAAGGCCCAGGCCATCGTTTGCTCTTTTCCTTGCAGAGGCTAGAAGAGGGACAGATCGACTCATCCCTTCATCTTCCTCCTTCTTTTCCCCGCAAAATTAGCTCCGAAGGCCCAGAATACCAAATGCCCAACTGCGCAAAGTCGAGTTCCTAAAGTTGAACCCTGCATAAAGGCAGCTGGGGAGGACGACAATTGTCGACAGGGACAACACATCTCGCAGCAGCAAAGCCAAATTTATAAAGCTGATTTGCCAGAGCTCGAACCTTCTCTCTGGGAGCTGTCATTCTGCCCGCTGCGTAGGAAAAAAACGGAAGTTTGGGTTCGTAATAATTTATAATAGCTCACCACAGCATGGACTCCGCTTCCTAAATATATAGGACACACAGACCACTTCTCCAGGGTCCTTCAAACTCAAAAGCCGCGTATTGCGGGGAACCGGCTGACATTCACGAGGACCATCTTAGCGGGCGATCCAGTACACGCTACCCTCTGAATTATCCATCATCTGACAACCTTCCGACAAAGCCTTACTCAAATGGGGATTTAACTGTATCGCGACATTAGCTGAGGGTCCACGTGGTCCCTTCCCCAAAGCTTCACCTTGCATATAATCTGCAGCCTCCTCGTCGCCTCCATTCCTTCCCCGGCTTTTGTTCCATCCTGTCGGGCCGCTCGAACCCCTCTATCGTTGGTTCAACTTTCCTAGCGGCCTCCTTTTCGTTTCTTTCGTTCATTCCTTGCTTCGTTTTACCATAATCGATCTTGTTTTCCAGCCTTGACGACCTCTCTTGTATTTCTTCAAACGATCAAAGTCGACCCGGCCTTTCTATTGTTCTTTCTATACTTCCCGCCCACGGACCTTGGGACCTTCTCGGGGCTACTATATTTGTGTGGGACGAATACTTTTTTTCTCTCCCTTTTAGTTCCTAAGTCTCTGGTAGCTCTACTTCTAGCCAAGCTTCGTCTGCTTCTTAGCTAAGCAGCCACGGCTTGACTACTAGCATATACCATGATGAACCACGGGCTGCCCCAGATAGTCGACAACCGACGCTCGTTGACGGATGATATACGCAAGATTGATAGAGTGCAGGTCGAGGAACTCACCCGACTATGGAAGGGTAAGTCTTAGCAGCTGTCCCGCCCGCAAAACACACAAAGCAAGCACAACCACAGGGTATTGGGACCACATCTTTCTTTCCAAAATCGACACTTCTTTTCCATGGCCCTGGACGATTACGACTCTCCCGAGCCGAGCCGAGCCGACACTACCTGGACTGGACCCCGGGGATTGAAGATGCTGGAACCTTGCTTCTTAACCTGCTCTGTTGCAACCCTTTCAAAGTTGCAATGATATATGTGATACTGATACAAATCGGGATGGATAATAGTGTATACGACAAATAAAAACATCATCGCAACTGGCCGACGACTGGAAAACCTATTCTGGCGAATATGGGGCTCAACCCGGATTCAGGAAAACATATCTGGAAGTACTGTTGCGAAGATTTTCTTGATGATAGACCAAGGTGAAGAAGCTATAGCGAATAATGCTTATAAAATCCCGCCGCCGTCGAAATCGATTATCAAGCAGGTCCCGATTGATATATCTGTGCCACCTACCCCGCCACCCAGTCCTTATTCGAGATTCTCGCCTTCAGAAAATGTCCTCTATCAGCCATCGCAAACGGCTCTCAGTGCTTCGTTATTGCAGGCATATCCGAATACTCCGCCATCGCCAGCAATGCCGCCAAAGGTTCCGCCACCTTCGCCCGCGGTACTCCCTGAGGCACCAGTCCGGCCTTCATTAACCAGGGGCCACCAGTCATATCCGTTAACAACCAACGACACCCAGGTCCAGATCGGCCGCGAAATGGCATCGTCCAAGGCAGCAAAGGGTCCTAAACACCATCGAAAAAACGTTAAAGGAATTTTGCGGACTAGCGGCAAACCGGATAGGAAGCGGCGACTCGGCGGCGCCGTTCTTAGTCGAACTACATCAAACTCTTCGAATGCCACAGCATCAAGCGGAATATCAACATCAGTTACATCAGTGACGGAAATGACAAATATACAAGATGCAGCTTCGCAAAGTGGGAAGGAAACGGACCACAGCTTAACAAGTCTACGATCTGGAGGAAGTTCTAGGAAAACTAGCGAGGCAGGTTCGACAAAGAGTAAGGAGGACTGGTTGGTGGAGCCCGACTTTAGGGCAAAATATCTCGAGCAGCGAAAGAAGGATAGGTTATCAGCTATTGCAGGAAACCCTATTGTCAAAGGTCCCCTAAAGACAAACGCGACAATTGCTACGGCTTCCACGACAGCTGTGGCGATACCTGGGGCGAGGCGAGGGCGCGGCAGAAGTATCATCGTGGTAGATTCCGTCGCCCCGCTCAAATCTGCCGACGACGAAGACGTGGCCGGCCCAGCTGTTCCTGTAGTTGAAAGCGCGTTCGCGCCGATCTCTGAGGTGCTCCCTGGCAGAGTCGAAAAGGAAACTTTCGAGAGGCCAGTATTCCAGAGAACGAAGTCTCAGCTATCCTTAATGATTGAGCACGCGAAACGATACCCTGATGGAGCTCTACCGACCCAAACGAGCCCCGCGCAGGCTTCTACTTCTCAAACGATCAGCCCGCCTCCAGATGTCATACCTGAGGAAAACGTCCAACCGGATGATGGGTTCGAGGACGAACCAGAGGATGACGACGTGCTCGAGATGAAACAAAAGAACCCTCCGAAAAAGTCTACAAAGTCATCGAAGCGACCAAAAATGCGCGGCAGGAGGTCGCAATGACCTGCGGCATAATCAAGAATCCGACCCGCAACCCTAGGCGCGCCATATATTTTACAATCAAAAGCACCAAAAGCTTAATGTCGCTCTATGTTGAGAGCCAGTTCGAACAAAAGTTGGTGGGGGGTAAGGAGACGCGGAAACACGGTTAGAGAAAACCCAAAAGAGAGGCAGAAAAGTCTTCGCATAATCGGATGCACCTTACATGCATTTTCTGGCGTTGGAAGTGAACCAAGTACATTTATCATTTCTGGGGGTGGCCAAAATCTTTTCTTTGACACCGACTGTTATGGTCTTTAACGAGTAGTAATTCCTTTTCGTGATAATCTTCTCATTCTATCCTTTATATAACGACACGTTCGGCTCATATCGCCAAATAACAGCCCCTTTTCTCGCACAGCAGTTTCTTTCAAAGTTTTTAAGTCTCCTAATTGAAGTTACATAGCCATTTACACTCCTTTTTTTATATCTCGTCAGTTAGTTGACGGAGACAGGCTTCTCACGCACGCGAATGTTTCCAGGACTAGTCTAATATTCGCTCGTACCTTTGGCTGTCCGTTCAAGATCTTTTGAAACTGATGATTTTGTATTATGTACTTTTGGCTTATCGATTCTGGCCACCTACGTATTTAGTTGATTAAAGTACGAATTTGATACCCACAGGAATTCAGACTAACGTCGCAACCCGTCTGCTCCATGCGTAGTCGAAGATACATAGGAATCTTATCTTTAAGGATTGTTTTATAGTCCCGAACTGACGTTGCTCTAAAAAAGTATATCAAGTTAGGAGGCCCCAGAACCTCTAAAAAGCGGATCCGAACCTTGAATTAGCGATGAGGCCAGCCTCGAGTGCCTAATCTCTTTACCTAAGCCCGACACCGAATATAGAGCCATCTACAGCACCTTCTCACGATCGATGCCTAATACTCTAAGATATCGATGAAGCCTAGCTTTCGGCATTCAATGGATCCGATTTCCTCGATCCACAATTAGGCTATTGTTCGCACCGCCCCCAGACCAGCAGCTTAGAAACCTAACAGGGTTTGAATCCAACTCTAACACCAACTGCCAAGCTGCGGGTCCCAAAAGTTTGCTAATGGGCAAAAAGCCATACCTGCTACCACCAACGACCATCGAGCATTTGAGAATGTGGTCGTAGGGCCAAGACTTTGGGTGGGGATGTCGCGACACCCTTTCATGGTTCGGCCGGATGCGAGTCAAGCAATCTTGAGGCTCGGTCGGAAATCTAAATTTATGCAACTGCAGGCTTAAGCCGGGTTCCATTCGCGCGAAATTTCGATATGTATAAAGAGATGTTAATGTCGCGCGAGAGATTGGGAATTTAAAAATCCCATCCAGCTAGGCTATAGGAGATTCGCAATTCGATTGCTATCTGCAGTTCAAAGATGCTTTCGAACATTTTATTCCTCACGGCTTTTGGCCTCAGTAATCTCCACCTCACGCAGTCGCAATCCACTCCTTCCATATGTGATAACTCTACTATTCTCATTAACTCCCGTAGCAGCCTCACAGCGGCACAGGAATGCACCGCCGTCGATGGCGACATCGTAATCGAGTACGCTAGCGACTATCCTGCCACAATCGAGTTTCCAAATCTCGAATCCGTCGATGGAAGCTTCCTCTCGATTAATTTCGATCAAAACATCCGCGTCACACGACTCTCTGCTCCAAAGCTCACCATCGTTACGGCCGATGTCTATATCTCGCGATGGGTCAACCTTACCACGATCAATATGCCTGTTCTTACCACCATAAACAGAGTGCGCTTAAACCATCTACCCGCGCTCACATCTGCGAACTTCCTGTCGACGCTGGAAACCATTGAGAATAACTACGAGGTTACGAATACCTCCCTCAGAGAAATCAAGAACGATAAGCTATCGTTCGCCGTATTCGTGGAAATTTTCGACAACCCACAACTCGAAACGCTCGAGTTGACAGCGTTGACCAATGCTTCTTACAACGTTGCCTTACGGAGGAATAAACCAGGGGTCCAAGTTTCTCTTCCTGCGCTAAAGGAGGTTTTCTACTTTGAGTTCCAGCGGATATCTAGCCTGGAAATCCCAGAGTTAGAAAGAGTTATCGGTCACTTTGTGGTGAACGACAGTACAGTGGAAACTCTCGAGGCACCTAAGTTACAGACTGTTGGACTTTGGTATGATCCTTCGATCAGTATCACCAATAACAGAGGGTTGGTTGTTCAAAACTCTGGGAGCCTGACAAGCCTTTCCTTCCCAGTCTTAGAGGCTGCACAGTTGGATTTGGTAATTAGGAATAACTCTGCCCTTCGAGATATTTCCTTCCCAAATCTGATGAGGGTTACTGGCAACATTGGACTCGAGGGTACTTTCGAGAGTGTAAGATTTCCAGAGTTGGAGAGGGTTGGTGGCATCTTTTCTTTAGGAAACGACGAGGCAGGGTTTAGTTGTGGGGATCTTCAAAGTTTTAAGAATAACGGGTCCATTAGAGGCGATTTTTCATGCCCACAGTATAAGGAGCTACCAACAAGGGGTAGTTCACAGGGTGAGTCGAAGAAAGAGGTCGAGGATTGGTTGAGCTGGAGCGGCACTGGTACCGGCACCCGCCCTAACCCTGGTATAGGGTTTGAGTCTTTGAGGTCTGTAAACACAATCGCTCTGGCTGTCGGTATATCCGCAGTCCTTTTAGCATTGTGATATATCAATGTTAAATTTATAAAAGTTTTGTGGCCTCGATTCACACCGAACGATTAGAAAATTGTAGTACGAAATCTTACGGTACTCAGCAATGAATAACGAACATTATTAACCCGCATCAACCATGGGCTTATCCTATGCCCCTATGGTTTCACGAACCTCAAAATAAGGTTTTTAAGCTTTTACTAGCACCCAAGCCACGGGAGATTACCGAGTAGATCTTGCTTGAGAGTGTGGCAGCCAAGTTCGGGATTTAAATAGCTACACCTGTCAATTATTTTGCTCTAGATATGCTGGATCATGCAGAAACTAGGTAGGCAAGCTACCCGAGATGGCGCTACGATACTAAGACTCGAGTCATGGTAATCAATGTTGCATCTGTTGTATGTTGCGGTATATATCAAGGCAGTCAATTGGGCTCGATAGCGCTGAGGCGTTTCTTACAGTTACTCGATTTGAGCACCGGGAAAGGCCTCAAAATAGCAATATGAACGCGAGGGCTACCGGGCATCGACGGATGACATAGCCTGCATCTACGGATGTAGGAAAGCAGATATACCCCACACTTAGGCGTTTGGATGTCGACGGATTCGCAACCCTTCTCCATCTGAGTGATTTATGCAAGACGCAGGAAACATGCGACACTAGTCCAAGGCTTGGGGTTACGGCTAAATAACTATATGGGGTAACCCGTACATCTTCATGGGATGAGATGCAGCTATCACCTTCTCTTCCCGTTATACGCATGCGTATAATGTAGCTGTATGTGAAGCGAGTATGGGGGAGGCATCTTCAGCCTTTTTCCTGCGTTCCCATGAATTTGATAATGTGGAGAAATGTAGGCGATACCGACAGCTAGGTGGAGCAGAAATTCCTATTCAAAAATTGCCGACGGAAGGAAGGAAGGCGGCGCGGCTTTGACGGCAATGTATTAATAGAAATATCATCCGGCCGGGTGGAGGAATAAGACCATCATCATGAGGGGTTTACATCCTTTCAAAAGTGGCTGGTTAGGCAATGTGATATCGCATTTTTTGACGACGTCTTTCTTGCGTTGTGAACGTTTGAGAAGAATGCCCCCCTGTCAGAGTGAATGGGAGCCCCCACACTTGTGATACGGGCTTGTGAACTTCAGTCTCAGACTATACGCATGAACTGTTGGGTATTGAGATGATACTGTTGACCGCGATGATTTGATATCCTTGGAGCTCCGACAATTCGACAACAACAAAGATATGCGCTCGAAAACCTCGAGGCCTCAAGGCCCAGGACATTACAGGGTGTAGGATGCTAAACTTCACGGGTTCCCGTGGCCCGGTAACCCTGCATCAGTTCGTTATTCAGGGTGCCCGGGCTGGGACCCTAATTACAATGTCGGAGTCTGTGTTTCATTCGATAGAAGGCTTATAGTATGCAGGTGAAGTCACAATGATACTATATGTATCTCCAAAAACATCCAGTAGGGCGAGCAGACGATCATTACGAAGTCCCTTCAGACGAAAATGCCCGCGAATGAACACGTTTCCCACGCTATTCCCGTCTTCGAAACTGCCAAGTTGGCCGCATCGCTTTGGGCATCATACCCTTATCTCACAGTGACGATAGCGGGGGCATGAAACTCCTGATTGTGGGCTGTTTTCGCTACCGTTCTCGACCGTTGAAACTATGACATGAGAAACATTACCCTGCGTCGGAAACGACGTAGATCCATCAATGAAAACCCGTTAAGAGGATGGGGGGAAATTTTAAAATAAACCAAGGGAAACACCAAGGTGTATCCACTAGAGCTAGATGCCACGATGTTATCGTGACAATTAATAGACTTCGTCACCAAGAAAAAAACCGGGAAATAGAAGAGGGTGCGGGTTGCGAGGTAGGGTTCTTTGTCCGAGCAAGGGTATGCTTAGCAGCGGTTCGAAGCATGTTAGCGCCAAATATATGACATGGTGATGACATCGTGCATATGGGCACACTTTTCACGAACGAGCAGACCAATATTAGGAGGATAACGGAAAATATAGTTAGCCTATTATCGTTTCTCGACAAGACATAGCTGCAAAGGTGCCTATTCTGCATAGTTATGTCATGGAGCAGGAACGGCCTGTCGACGGTGTGGAACTGACACCATGTACAGTTTGCTCAAGCTCGAGTCTAACTGCATTCAACCTTCATACGGGGTATGTTTTATGATTAGCTCTCTTCATCCTGATCCATGGGAAAAGGCTTAGTTTAGCGAGGTGTGGTGGTCTCCCGTTATGACGAGTCGAATATTTCTTAAGAAGTTGGTGATCTACCGTGATGCCTGCTTGATATCACAGTTTCCCTTCCAGTTGCTAACACTGCCTTGTGTCACCATTGGCATCTAGGCTTTTGCTACGGATTTTAATTAATTATGACGGGAGATCTTCCACGAACAGCGTTATCGGATTGCCTCAAAGTAGACTATGAATTCGATATCTTCTTTATCCGACAAATACTGGTATCCTATTAATTAAATCTAATATCAATGGTGGGGAAACCTGGCTCGCATCCGACAGAGCACATGCGTCGACGAATTCATGCAACGACGAAAGGCTCCAATAGCGTGCTCTCAAGCTCTAAAGGGCGTAAATACAAAAAGACCAGCCGAGGAGCTCGTATTTTTAGGTCTATCTACTTCCTTCTAGAGTATATCAGCGCACTTTTATACTTTTCTCGTCAAGCCATCAGCTAACTCGCAGAATCCTATTGACTTTTTGTTTATAGTGCTATCGATACTATGCTATCGCGCGGGAGGTCGCCCCCATCTGCAAGCGCAACCTGCGGGATGAAATCAGCATCGACTTGCAGACGCAGCTCAAGGTCCTGAATAAATCACCCAATGCGGCTCAACCTCCGATGTTTCCAAAAATGTCAACAGATCAAGACCATATTAGGCTGGAGAAAGCATATAAAATCGTTTTTGGTCATCGGTTGGCCCGGTCTGGAAGCCGAATAAAAATGAGGCGTTCGAATTTCTTGACTAAAGGCATCACTTGTGCAATCTTGCCTTTCTTTAGCTTTGCGGCTCGAGTTTGATTATTTTCCCTGTTTGCGGCAGGACGATATTTCAAGGCACCCGATATCGAAAAATGGCATAGAATGGGGCGGCAGAAGCCGTTGTTATACCATTCCTGCCGAAGATGCTGCGTCCCTTCAAATAATTAAACGTCCCTTGGGTACCTGTCTGCAGGAGGAGCACAGGCAGCTAACCGGCATCATTGGAATGTTCATTCCGGGAATCTGGAAGACTTGATTGGACAGATGCAGGCTTTAGGTTTTCGATGGGACAAAAGCTAAAGACGATGCCAGCTCGCAATGGTATCCAGGATCAATTGACAACCTAACTGTCTTGTGTCCCCAATTGTGGGATGGTATTCACGTATCTGAATAGGAAATCTATCCAAGTGATCACAGGATTGTCCCAACTTCTGCACAACGGATTTCAAAGTCGGCAAGACCGTGCGGGAAGCTAGTTAAAATATGATAGAAATATTTCTATAGTA
The DNA here is from genome assembly GCA_036971655.1 of Arthrobotrys megalospora. NCBI lineage: Eukaryota > Fungi > Ascomycota > Orbiliomycetes > Orbiliales > Orbiliaceae > Arthrobotrys > Arthrobotrys megalospora. The sequence goes on along the minus strand of JAVHJN010000003.1, from coordinate 1,709,522 downwards.
GGTTCATTTATTACTCGTTTCCCTTACGAGAAAGATCCCACTGGCTTGCATAAAGTTACATGTGCTTCGTTGGGCTGGGCTGCAATCGAAGGAACATGCTTCTTTTCCCTATCCGAGGGAAGCGAAGGGGGCTCTAGCTCTGACACCTTTCTGGATTTTTGATGAAATTTGACAGGCCGTTCACGATACTTCTGCTCGGTTGCGAACCCCTCAAACTGTCAAAATGTGCCGGGTTCAGCAGCACCCGAAGCTGAAGCACCCTACGCCGTCGAGATCGTACGACGTCGGCCTCAAGGCCAGGCTTGAGAGATTCTTCCATCTTAGCCGATCGTTTCTGCTCCGAGAACGCTCGGGAAAAGCCAACGCATTAGTGGCAAATAGGGATTCGAGTCTGCAAACGTTGAGGTTTTGACCTTCGAATTTTCACTGCGCTAAGTGTGGTTAAAGTGTACCCATGAAGTTTGCCAATGCTAGCAAGGGCCACCCAATCGAGAAATCGCCATATGCACGAAATACATACGGCACAACATGCTTCACGATCATCCAGTTCGCCCTGTTGACTTTGTGGATTCAATGCTTACGGGCTTCGGTACTGGAATTCTGCATCTTGGCCCCTTAATGCCCACGAAGAATGCGGCATTTACGTTGGCTCCTGCGCATGGAGCAGTATGAGAACTGCGAATTCACCTTACATTCGAGGTATCTTCAGGGAGACACAGCTTGCAACCTGATATCTCGAAAAATCAAATAATATGCAATAAATCGGGACGTGCAGAAACTCAAATGGTTAACGGGGGCTAACGGCTACCGTTTTCAGCTATATCGAGTTTTCATAAGGCAGCCTGGAGATGGTATGTTTGAACGTTCGTGTTTTCTCTTGGTCTGCTTGACTTTCTTACTCCCGCCTGCCGAGGCCTGACGGGTGTGGATGGTGGTATCTGGTTACGTAGACGAATATGCGCATGAGATAGGTAGGCACTTCGACTTCGCCAAACGGGGGCCGCAGCAGGCCGTGTTTGTGTGTAGATGGACAAATCCCGTATGCTGAGGGTACGTTTGGTCAAGCAATCGCAATCACAGAGCTAATAGTGGAGCCTTACTAAGAAAAGCGCTGGCTCGAGCTACTGCTTTTCCCTCTAACCTCTTTCTTCCACCCCACAGAATTTGCAGCAAACCATGGGTCTGTCTATCTGATACTGCACCGCTTGGCCCACAGACGAACGAACATGCACATGTTTTTCCCAGGTTGCAGTACGTCACCAGCATGGTCGCTGCTCCCTGTCCAGTACTTATCACGGGACCACACCGCCTCTGCCCCGGGGCGATATTGAAAAAGAAGCATACGTCCGCGTGTTGCAGGTAGGAGAAGTCTATCGATGTTCAAAAACGGTGATTCGTCAGAAACAGAATCTCGCCAGGAAAAAAAAAAAAAAAGGAAGGGAATCGGCGCACAAGAACAGATCTGAGTCTTACGGTTACAAAGAACGCAACTTGCGTAGGCCTCCCATCACCGAGGCCTTCGCCCTATTCGCTGGCAAATAGGTCGAGTTTGTCCACCCCTCTCCTTCCAGAGCCTTGCAATCTATGTCTGGACTGTACTCCACGATGCAGCGCACTCCACGCGAAAAAATACTACTGGCTAGGCTATAATGAGCCTTTGCGTCATTGCCAAACCTGAAAAGAAAAGTTAGTAAGGAGGGCATATGCCAGCACTAAGGCTTTTAGTAAGGAAGGACTTGGATTTCAAGATGCAAGATGAGATTGGAGGGGAACAATGCATTTCATGAGCAGATCCCCCTCTCTCCTCCTCCCGCCGCAGCGTTAGCTAGCAGCCTGACAGCAGAGCACAGAGCACAGGATCCTGCAGTCCTATCGACTGGTTGGCTGCACATGCACCTCCCTCTCATTTTTTATGATTCTTGTGCGAGGATGGCGTATGCATTCTTAGTTATTTGGCGTGCGTAGTAATAGTTGCGCAGTGTGGCCTGCATGTTGGAATCAGCCAACGCGAACATCAGATGATTTTTTTTTCTCTTTGGAGGTTTCTAAAATGGACTTTTTTGAGCAAAGATGGATTAACCACAGAGAGCCAACAAGTGTAGGCGCTTCGCACGGTCATTTCTTTGGTCTCTTTTAGCTTCTAAACTATATTGCAACAGTTGCAACAAGGGATAAACTGTCCCCATAGAGCTAACATGTTTGGCGAATAGTTGGTGGGTTTTTTGGGGGGCGCTTTTCTGGTATCAACAAGGAATAACGTTGAATTCCTTTCCTTTCTCATGATTCGAAGGTCCGTTCTCGCAAGAAGCGTCGAAGAGCTCTGGGTTTTTTGTTCAATATCTTTTGGCTTTCCCCTTTCTCGAACGGAGGGAAGAATTCGGTAAGCGTCCGGGGCTTAACCTCAGGTGGACCTGACGTTTGTATCAATCTCAAACACCGGACTGACCGTATCCTAGCGCAAGGGCGGGCGCACTCGGAGGGACGCAAATTTCTTCGTTGAAGTGGCAAAGGAGAATAGCAAAAAAAAAAAAAAAACGGTTCCTGAGTTTAGAGGAAAGTGGGTTTCTTTTATGTTGCATTTGAAGGAAAGTTTTTGTTTACTGTTGATTGAGAATAGAGATTAGGGTGAAATTTCTTAATTGTTTTTCCTTGGGAATATGTGCGAAGAATAGAAGTGGGTGGTTTGTCTAAAGGGAATTATTGTACAGGATTATAAAAAGTTAAAAAAAGCGTTTGCGTAGGGAATAATATAAGAGAAGTGAAAACGAGCCAAGTTTGCGACCAGAAATACATAGGTTATGGGAAGGAGATCAATCATGTACGCCTGGAAATGGATATCAATAAGAAAAGGAAAAATGTGTGTGTGATAGATGTCGAGAAATCTTCCAGAGAATCCTCCCACAAGCAAATTCCAACGCCGGTGTAATGGATTTTTATCAAACAGAAACTCGCTCAATGAACCTTTCCAAAATATACAAAAAACGCAAAGAAACAGTGTGAAGTTCGAGGGATATCGATGGTCGTCAAAGTCGTGATGGTACAATGAAAGTTCGGATTTGGGGAAAAGGTACCACGGGTCGTCGAGGGGGGACCATCGTAGTGAAGAATTGAAAAGATCGGACTCTGATAGCTCTGTGCAAGAGCTGCAGCCTGGCTAGCTCGAGCTAGCTATCGATTGTTTCGAACGAATGGAATCGTGGAAAGCCATGACGTGGTTTCTACCGGGTGAGGGAGCTGTCGATCTGGAGCGCAGACAGGTCGATCTTTGGCGCGGAGAATTCCCGTGGGGCAGCAAATACTGAGACGGGTCTTCTGAGATTGAGCTGTAGACAGTCTCCGCATCTGCCTCCTAGAACGTTGCAGCGGCCGCGGCAGCCTCGGGTTTGGTTGATGCAAGAGTACATTTTGGATGTGGGATGTTTTAAGATCGATAGATCAGAATTGATTTTCGAAAAGGTAGTATTGGTTGCGGTATCGAATCGCCAGCTATGCTTATATCGCAGTTCGCAATCGATATATCCTTAGAGGTTCTTTGATGGTGGGGCTTCGTAGTATTGGAAGTCGCAATATATAGATGATCGAGTAATGTTCTTGGTATGTGACAGTCCTGTTTCCTATGTAAGGAATTGAAAGGGCAGTAGAATTGGATTGTTATGTTGGTAGTTTGTATAATCTGATACTGGTCGTCTGAAGGGTATAAGTTGGGTCAGGAGGGAGGGAGGATGTCTATATATCCTTTTCCAGAGGTAGCAGGCGGTTGACTCCGGCAATGGAGGGGGTTGTTAGTAACTTAGGCCAAAACCAAGGCAAGAACCAAATTCCAGGCTTTCGTGGTGTAAAGCGAAATGGGGCGATGATGGATGACTGCGTCAAAAGTGACCAGGGTCAGTGGGCTCGTCCGGACGGTCCCAACGTCCCCAGGGGTCCTTGTCCCCGTCGGTGCATTCAGCGTCCCGGGGGATGGGGGGCTTTTTCTTTTTTCTTCCCACTGTCCAAGCCAGAAATTAGTCTTGTTTTGCGAAGCTTGGTGATGCTCCTTTCTATCTACCGCACAGCGTGGGACCGCGGGCCTTAGCCAGTTCGGTAACTATTCGGGGGTACTCGAAAAGGCCGAGTTAACGAGTGCTGATGTTACTTCATAGAGACCTCAGACGGAGCCGATAGTACAAGAGGTCATCTTGTGCTCTGTTAGGACAACTTAGCTTACCTCACCCGCATCCGCCTGCTTCCTGTGAATGGTAAAAATATGCAGTCGAGATGGTGACCTTAAGCATTGATCGTGCAGAGGAAATCCGTCCAACCGAGTCGACCTGACTAAAAATTACCACCGCAGCGCAGGAGAGTTACCCATGGCCTTTTAGGACCGCCCAAAAAGCTATATGATATTATTATTGCAGCTATGGCCAGGTAAAGCGAGCTGCTGATAGATGGAAATGCAAGCCATGACCTAGCCTAGCAAGCTGCCACTGTCATTGCAGCAGACTACTATTTTTTGTCACTTTTATCGTATCCGACCTCCTGCTCTCAACTTCAGTACGGTTCTGAGTCCTTGTCGTTCCGATCCCGTGCATGAACCCTCTCACTGAATCAAGGAAAATGAGTATCAGGGTCAAAGAGAGGAGAGTTCTCAGTAAAATCAACCGGCTACCGCAGGCCTCTCAGATTCGAAAGTGTCCACTTTCTATTTTAACGTACAAGGCGCCGCAGAGCTTACCTTACTTGCTTCTAGACGTCTCCAACTAGGCGGAGAAAGGTAATGTGATTGAATAATACGGAACACGTACGTGTATAATTGCGAAGATACCTTGCGGGTTCAATGAGCCTTTCTGGCATCCTCATCCTCATCAGCATCACTCATAACCCTCATTTTCGTCTTTGGGAGGGGTGGCTTTTCTGTTGTCACGTTGACCTTGTGATATGTAGGCTGGCATGTAATTCCTCGGCATGCCGGTGATACTTCGCGAATGAGAAGGCTCGTAGTAGTACCACCCCATGCGACTCAGAAAAGGTTCATGCCTAAGACCGCCGACCCGAGCCACAAGCCAGCTACTAACGAGCAGGCCTTTCTTTGTTTTTGCACAGCCAGCTGGCTTTCCAACCGCGTCTGCGATCACATATCCCCGACGGTGTATCCGTAGCTGGTTATTTACGGTCGGCTGCACAAACGGGCGTTTTATCCCTCACCCAGCCCTACTTTCAGACGAAGTTGCTCAAACATGATCCCCAATCGAGTATCTGCCATTTGTCTGCCTATATGCTTCAGGTCATTCGGACCAATATATGTTTTTGATCCTGCATAAGAAAAATTATATTGCACCCCGATGCGACAAACTTCTGGGGGGATGAATTAACACAGCTTAACTAAGAAACTCCCACGGTTACCTTTGCCATCTGAATCCGAGCATGGTTGGATATTTTTTTTCTGCTACCTGACATTTTTGACTTGCAGCTTGCATATGGGGCCTTGTCGTTTGCCATACACACTGGTGGTTACGTTCGGGTTCCGATATGATTTGATAACCATTACGATGTGAAGACCACAACGTGAAGCTTGGACTGCCTTACGAGAAAGTGCGACATCATTTACACGACGGGGGAATAGGACATCGCCCCAGGCCAGTCAAGAGCCTTTTTTTTCCCTTTTCCTTTCCTTGCTCACCTCTGCAATTACCTGCAGCGCTGATCTCTTCGCACTCGCAGTAGATGGTAGCTGTCTTTTGCGATCTCGTTGTCCCTGAATATGTCGTGGGTTCGGCAGAAAAAACAGGAAGGGAATCCTTTGGGGGTTGACCATTTTGTTGATTATGCTAGCTTCGCAAGCGCGCACCATTGTCAGAGATTGATGGTATAGATCATCTATGAGCATATACTTTTGAATCTCGAAATTGTTGTAGGATCTGAAGAAAGCCAGCATTCTCATACAGCACTAGGTATGAGGTACCCCGGAGATATCCTTCCCAGGACACTGGAACCTTGGGGAAATGAAAGACATGACACCCACGAGGTGGTTAACCTGCGGCAGCTACTCGCGATTGATTGGCATGTCGTACCTGGATCAACATGTGTCATGTAGAGTTAGGACTTCGAACATACACACGGCCGGCTCCACTTGTCGACGACAATCATTTTCGATATTCGAGTTTTCATTCCTCGAAGGCCCGTCCGGCTAGGATTCAGAGACACGTTCGATCTTCAAGGGCGACAAAGTCCCATGCTTCCAACAAATCAAGAAGGCTCGAGCGGTCACCGATCAAACGGTTTGGAAAATCCCGGCTGGTGGGCTACCGATCCAGATCCCGCTTCTTTTCGATACACCTTCAATTGTCCCCTCGATATCAATTAAAGTGTTGAAATGCATATGAAAGCGACTAAAAACGCCATTGGAATGGAAGTATTCTGGAAGATCTTAATACCCATCTGCTAATGCTTCGTCAGCTGCCCCTACGGCCTCCCATTTAGCTTTTCGTTCTCGGGACGGCGCCGTTAAGATCCAATTAAATACCAACGTTGAGTCACCTTAGCTCGAAAACGGCGACGCTTGTTGGTGTTTAGTTGGAAAGCTAGAGCCCCGAGACTAGTTGGGGGGGGTTACTCGAGTTTGAAAATGAATGGACAAAAATATTAAAAATGTTGGCATTCTTTGTGCCATTCGAAAATGTCCTTTCCCCTCGTGCGAAGGAAGCGCCTAGCTCAATTAGCTTCGAGATATCATGCCACCCATCGACGAAGCATCATGTGGCAATCTACAGGAAATCCTTTCTCCGGCGAGAGCATGGAGCTACCCTCCGGAAGACCTAGGCACGCTGGCTAACGGTTCACATCGTCCGATCAGATCACCAAAAATTCTCGATCGATCTATAAGGGCAAAACGGCCATTGACAAGTTTCCCACTTGCTTTGCCTTTAACCGACCGAAGCAATATCATAGGCAGTTATTGATGTAGATCTGAGAATTCAAAGTTAACCTGTGGCGTTGAATTTGGGTTTTCCTTCCCGTGTGTGGTTTGGATGCATAGGACTTTTCTCCTCGCACAGCGTCCGATATGGTAGCGCCATAGCTTCAAATCCAACAATTCCAATTGGAAATACATGTTATCTTCAAAGACATCAGTGGTTCGGAATGCATTCGCTCGGAATAATACGCCTGCATGGCCGACGATTTTTCGCTCTTCACCCTCGTCTTAATCTAACTCTGCTTCAAACGCCTCTCCCATTGCACAGCATTTTGCCAGCTGGCCAGCAAAGCGTTCACATGACGATTTCCCAAAATTCCTCAATTTCCAAATCACTGGTGTTTCGTCGGATTGATAAGCTCTAGGAGCTGCAGTCGACTCGGGTACTCTTCACCCGAGTCGCTCTAGCTGAAGCGATTCGTGCAAAGAGCTCTCCCTCGTGGGGAACACCTGGACCGTAGGCCTGGTTAGGTCCTCAGATGCCGTCCAATCTCCCCGCTTTTTTCGTATAAAAAAAATTATAGAATTAAAAATATCATGCAGTGCATCGAAAGATCCTGGTCAGAATATCAAATCTGGATCTCACAAAGTCCCGCCGTAATGAAAAGCCGTGGCTGCTGATAGTTGCGATATCAGACTTACCCCTCCTCATGATCCGAAAATGGTTCGTCTTGCAGATAAAATGTTGACGAGACGAATACTACCGGCATAAACACGGACAGAAGTGCCTAAACGAACGCCTGTAGGGTTTCAACGTGACCATCCAGATGGATAAATATCGCGAACAAACCCAGGCGGTAACCTCGCTATGGTGATTTCGGAAAGAAGAGAAAGTGTATCAATTGGCTGCTCACAACGAAGTATTCGGGCTCTCCCTTCCAAAGCGAGTGAATATTCACAACCGGACTCTAGGAATTGCACTGCGGGAGGAAAATAACTAGCTAGGGAGTTACGGAGTCTAGGTCTCTTTGGCCGTACCAGTCTAGAACTAGGTAGGCGGATGGCAAATGGCACGTGGTCCTCAGTAGTAGTCAAACGCAGGGTCCAAGTCATGTCGTGAAAAGGCTTTGATATCCCAACCGAACCTCGACACTGCGACAACTCCATTTAAGCGACGGATGTAATAGCCAGATTTTGGTTTCTCTCGTCAATGTGTCTATTCCAATCTAGATTTAACCTTTTGAGTCTTCTGAGACATGTTCCGAATAGGAATCACGACTTTATTTTTGGAGATAACTTCTTTTGTGTGAGAAACTCAGGGGGTCCCTCTCAAGCCCAATGTTGAATGTTGGCGAAAAACAGAAACGATAAATGTTGGTAGATGTGTAGACAACTTGTATTTCGCTTCCCCTGTATCATGAAAGAGCCTATCTCAGCTGGCTCTCGCCGACCCGTCGAACCATCTCATTCGCGCAACAGATAACCAACTGACTCGTCGGACTCCTTACTACGGGGGTCTTATGTTGGTTAACAAGTTGAGAATCTTGTCGATTCCCCGGGGGCGACTCATGCTCGATGGGAAATGGCTCCCCGAATCACTGAGGTTGTCTCACAAAAGACCCGAATGGGCGTCCGAATGGCTTCAAAAGTCTTAGGACGTCTTAGCAAGTGGAAGAAAACCGTTATATTTTCCACCAAGCAAGCCACTCAGCTAGTCCTCGCACCGCTTGGCGAGAATGATGGTTAGCATTTTCGTTCGTATACGCATACGCATGTACGCCGTCTACACTTGCAGTTGGATGCCTTCCGGACCGAAACGGAAAGTCTCCAAAAGGTGTCGGCATCGCCTTCGGGGTTAGTCTACCCTCGTCGTTTAGGTCTTTTGTTCATTGGTCTTGCCGACATCCGTAGAAATCAACAAAGATCATATTTCGTTTTTCCTCTCCTTCTCTGCACTCGACGATTCTTCACCTGATCATGCTGGACATACTCGCATTAACGAGAGTCAACGTGGCGTTTTATATAAAAGTAAAAATAAATTTCTTACGGTCAGTCATCTTTATTGGTTCTTCTCAGTCTATTTCGAGAAGCTCGAAGAGAAGGGATCGGATCCTAGATTTCCCGATGTCAAAGTATACGTCGGCATTCGGACCACATTGGGAATCTCGGCCTTTTGAGGTGTAGATGAAACCCGGGTACCTGATACAGCCACGATACGCCTTCTCTCTAGTGAGAAGGACTTCGTGGGCGGAGGGCATAGGCTAGGCTAAGGTTGCCCTGAAGCGATTGTATCTGCGATCCCAACGCCCTGGGTCATGGGATTTCTGACATTTCGCCTTGCCATGTGGTTTGACGAGAATACACCTCACTGTGTGAAATTGAAGGAAAAGCGTAGATTAATGTTAGCGTGAAACCGACCCAAGAGATGCTGCTGCTGACGCAAGCTCGGTGCGTGCCTGAGCCTGGACTCTGTCGAGCACTGGATAGCGTAGTTTGGGATAGATCGATAGGGCTATTGGGGCTTTGATATCATATTTCCTTCAGATGAAGAGGCGTTTTGACAACTTTGCGAGTATCAAGCAGTGGCTGATACGGCAGCTCAGTGCTGGATCTTCAGGGCGGCTAAGCTTCAGGTGAAATTGAAGGCCACGAAGGTCAGTTTCGAACGCCGGAGATGGCAAGACCCCGTAGATAGTCGAGATTCAGATAGATTAACAGGTATAGCAGCGCTGTGGTTTCCAATATATGCAATGTCGAGATATCTGGGGAAGCCTAGTTAGTTCGAGCTGTGACGTTTGCTCGCTTTACCGCTTTGGACAGGTGGAGCTTGGAGAACACCATGTCAAGTTAACAACCTCACGACACCACTCTACTGCTTACCACTCGTAGTCACGAAACATCATATCCTTCCTTACGTTCCGAAATACCTCAATTGTCCTCCCTATTCACGGCTTCTTCCAGGGCCAGATCAGCTACCCGGGCTCGCGGCACTTCCAATTCAATTGATCCAATATGTCGATGGCCGCCGTTGTCAAGTCCGTCCTGTCGGGCGACACCCTTGTTCTCGTTCCCAAGGGCGCTCCTCAGGGCGACGCATCAAAGGAACGATTGCTTAGTCTAGCATTTGTCACCGCTCCTCGATTGAAGAGAGAAGGGGATGAGGTACGCAATCGGTTCCCTAATCATACAGGAAAAGCTGGTTTCAGTTTCTTGATTGAGCTAAAGTATGAAGCTAACGTGGTGCTCCCGAATTGGGCGTGTGTAGCCATTCGCATTCAACAGCAGAGAGTTCCTTCGCAGGAACCTGGTCGGCCGTGAAATCCAATTCAAGGTCTTGTACACCGTTCCAACGAGCAGCCGCGAGTACGGCATTGCTCTCGTACCCAACGGTCCGTCAATTGTCGAGTACGCTGTTGCCGAAGGATGGGTTAAACTTCGCGACGATGCAGGTGCGTTCCCGTCTAATCTCATGCGAGTGGCCGTGCTGGGAGCGGAACGGAACGGAACTGACGGTCGTGCAAATTTTATGCAGGTAAACGGGAGGAACAATCTGAGCATGGAGATCTTGTAGAGAAGTTGAAGGCATTGGAATCAAAAGCTAGGCTGGAGTACAAGGGCCAGTGGAGCCAGACAGACGATGGCCACATTGAGATCAACAATGAAGCTCCTGCTGTCCCCAATGCTTTTCTTCAACAGTGGAAGGGTCAACAAGTTGAGGGTAAGCTTCACACCAATTTGATCACTTTGGGGAAGCGATACTAATCTACTTGGTTTCAACTAGCTGTTGTCGAACGGGTCATAGCAGGAGACCGTATCGCCGTCCGCCTCCTTTTGACCCCCAAGGAACATCAACAGATTGTCGTCCTCATTGCCGGTATCAAGGCTCCTCAATCAAAACGTCCCGATGCACCTGCTGAAGAATATGGCGAGGAGGCAAAGAATTTCATCGAGGCTAGACTTCTTCAGAGAACGGTCAAAGTCGAACTCGTTGGACTTTCTCCCCAAAACCAATTCATCGGACACGTTATTCATCCTAAAGGATCCATCGCCGAGTTCATCTTGGTCGACGGATTGGCCAGATGCTTCGATCAGCATAGTAGCATGCTCGGAGCCGGAATGGCTAATCTTCGCGCTCAGGAAGCCAGGGCGAAAGAGAAGAGGATAAATATGTGGAAGGGAATTGCTATCAAGGCTAAAACCGGTACTGGTTTCGACTGCGTCGTATCGAGAGTCCAGTCTGCAGACACAATCTGGGTTCGAAACAAGGCCGGAGCAGAAAGAAAGCTTAGTCTGTCCAGCGTTAAAGCTCCACCACGGCCACCAGGTCACACCGACCCGAAGGTTCCCTCGCAATGGCAGGCAGAAGCCAAGGAGTTCCTTCGAAAGAAGCTTATCGGGAAGCATGTCCAAGTTACCATCGATGGAAAGCGACCAGCTACTGAAGGTTTCGAAGAACGTGAGATGGCGACCGTTCTCCTCTCCGGTCAGAACATTGCACTACCTCTCATCGAGAGCGGTCTAGCGACCGTCATTCGACATCGGAGAGACGACGAAGACCGCTCTCCGATCTGGGATGCTCTCATAGCCGCCGAAGAGGTCGCCATGAAGGAGGAAAAGGGCATGCACAACCCTAAGGCACCAACTCCTAAGCCTGTTGTTGATGCTTCGGAAAATGAACAAAAGGCCAAGACACACCTTTCTTTCTTGAGCCGACAGCGAAGAATCCCTGCTATCGTTGACTTTATCGCCTCTGGATCTCGCTTCAAGCTGTTGATTCCGAAAGAAAATGTCCGATTAACATTCGTCCTGTCTGGCATAAGAGCACCGCGTACTGCTAGAAATCCATCCGAGAAGTCCGAGCCTTTCGGACCTGAGGCTCTAGAATTCACAAGCAGACGTGCCCACCAGCGTGATGTCGAGATTGACGTCGAAGCAATCGACAAAGCCAACGGATTCATTGGTACTATGTACGTCAACAGAGAGAATCTAGCGAAGCTACTAGTTGAAGAGGGTTTGGCTTCTGTCCATGCTTACTCTGCTGAGCAAAGTGGACATGGAACTGAGCTGTTTGCTGCCGAGAAGGCCGCAAAGGAGGCTAGAAAGAACTTGTGGCAAAACTGGACTCCTCAAGATGATGCTTACGATTTGGCAGAGGCATCGACCGGCGGCGCTGAGGACACTACCACAACATATACCAAGAAGCAAGACTACAGGGATGTGGTTGTTACGAATGTTGATGAGACCGGTAGAATGAAGGTTCAGCTCGTTGGATCTGGTAAGAAATACTTTCTACGCCTCAATGACGTTTCTTACGTATAGTTAACGCTTCAATTCTAGGCACCGACCTGCTCGAGAAGATGATGGCTGAGTTCAGGAACTTCCACCTGAACAAGGCCAACGCTACTCCACTTTCCGGGCCACCAAAGGTCGGAGACATCGTTGCTGCCAAATTCAGCGAAGATGGCGAATTCTATCGTGCCAAAGTTCGTCGTGTTGACAGAGAAGCCAAGAAAGCAGACGTTCTGTATGTCGACTATGGCAATTCTGAGACTGTCCCATTTACTTCCCTTCGACCCTTGACGCAGCCCCAATTCTCGACTACAAAACTCAAGGCACAAGCCGTCGATGCCGTTCTTAGTTTCTGTCAATTTCCTGGCTCTGAAATGTATGCCAATGACGCCAAACACTACCTTCTTGAGATCACCGGGAACCAGCAACTGGTCGGCAATGTCGACTTCGTCGAGAAGGATGGCACGATGTCTTTGACTCTATTTAAGAAGGAATCCAAGACCCCTGAGGTAAGGTTCTCGATTTGCTGATACTAGAGCGCAGGACCTACTTTTTATTTTCTAATTCTGACATTAAAATTGCTTAGGATAATATTAATCTGGCCATGATTGAGGAAGGTATGTGCATGGTCCCAAGGAAACTTAAGCCCTGGGAAAAGGCATACGCGGATAGATTTGAAGCTCTTCGCAAGAGCGAACAGGAGGCTAAGGAAGGCAGACGAGGTATCTGGGAATATGGAGGTTAGTAACCAACTGCAATTTGAAATGGATTAAAGTGCTTGAGTGATGCTAACATAACTTTGATTAGACCTCACCGATGACTAAATTCTAACGAGTATCATGACATGAGACGTATCACTTCATTATACAGTATCAGGAACCTCCATTTTCTCCTTGTACAAAGCCCTTTCTAGTCCGTTTCATCTTTTGCATATTTGACTTGCTTCCAGCGACTTTGGCTGGGGTAAAGAAAAGTTACCAAAAGTTACAAAAGCATCACACTTCATTGCATGTAGCATACTTGAAATATTCATTCGGGCGAACCCAACTTGCCCTAAGACTCCCATCTCATTTCTTAGTCTCCAATATCTGCATCTGTGACTCTTTACCAGGGCTGTTTTGTGGTGTTGCTTAACAAATCAAGCAAAACGTCGGCGCAAAGATTCGCCGACATTCTTTTTCGGCAGCCCCGCCAAACATTTTTTTGATTTCTAAGATTTTTTCTTCTTCTTAAGCTTCAACCCACTTCATATAAAATCCACCAAACAGTAAGCTCAACATCACCGTTCAACCATCAATTTCGTCACCAAACCAGTCGCATTTACACCCTTTCCCTATAGTTTACCTTACCAATGGTTTCGCCGCACCCACATACCCCAGCGGGCTCCCGCGCCGCCTATGACAGCGGCTCGAACAACGATTTCGACCCCGCAGACCAGGCCGACGAAGAACCATCGTTCATTAACAACAATGAAGCTCTGGAAGAAATCATTCCGGATGACGATCAACCCATGGACGACCTATCGGACGATGAAGGCGAAGAGAGCTCCACAGCCTACCGAAATGCCGGCGCCGGCGAGTCGATCGAAATCGATCTAATCAACGATTCGGTTCGACATTTCGACAAACATACAGATTCCATCTACTCTATCGCTATAAACCCGCGGTTGCCTGGAATCGTAGCTACAGGAGGCGGTGACGATATCGCATACATCTGGTCTTCGGACCCCACACCCGGACATATATCGCAGCGAGGACAGGAACGAGAGTCACAGACAGTTATTTTCAAGTCAGAAGGTCATGGAGATTCGGTTACCGCTGTCGCTTTCACTGCCTCCGGCGAATTTCTGGTGTCTGCTGCCATGAACGGCAAAATCATGGTTACCCACTGCACCAACGCCACAAATCCCACAGAACCGAGCTCATGGAAACGGATCGCAGAAGTCCAGGAAGTTGAGGAAATTACATGGTTGATCGCACACCCTACCGACAATGTATTCGCACTTGGAGCCAGCGACGGATCCGTTTGGATATACGAAATTGACGCTAGTTCTCCTGGATCGGAGCTTTTCGTTAAACAGGCGTTTTATAACCACACTGCATCTTGTACCGCTGGTACTTTTGCAAAGAATGGACAACTGATCGCAACTGTTTCTGAAGACTCGAATCTGTTCGTACATAATGTGGAGACCGGGGAGGTCTTTGCGAGCTTTGGGTCTGAGGATGCGAGGTTTAATGTCGATGGTGGACTCTACGCTGTTGCTGCGAATCCAGCGGGGACGGTGATAGTTGTTGGTGGGTCGACCGGCGAATGTAAGGTTATTGCATTGCCCACAGCGGGTACACAGACTGGTGGACGAAGTGCAGGTGCAAGGAGGGGTGGTAGCGCGACGGCGGGAACACAGAGTGCACAGATCCTGGCGACTTTGTCGACACAAAGCGATTCGATTGAATCGTTGGCTTTCTCGCCGAGTTTGCCATTGTTGGCGTCTGCATCAGTAGATGGGTCGATTGTGCTGTACGATACTCAGAGGTGGGCGGTTAGGAGAACAATCAGTGGGCACGAGGATTCGGTTGTGAAAGTGCTATTCGAGGAAGGGCAGAGGGGGTGGCTGTTAACTAGCTGTTCGGTAGATAGAACAGTCAGGAGGTGGGATTGTAGAAGTGGAGAGGAGAAGTTCAAATGGCAGGGGCATTCCGATGGGATTTTGGGCTTCGTCGTCGACGCGAATGGGAGGGTTATTACAGCCGGTGATGAGTAAGTATTGTCCTTATTCCTTGGAGAATTATATACTTGAGCAGTTCAGATACTAATTCGGAGTTTAGTCACGTTGCTTTGGTGTTTGAGGAGACTGCTGCAGCACCGACGGTTGCAAGCTCTACTGGTCAGCCGTGAGATATTATATGATGTTTTGGAAGGCCATGTCTTTAGCATTTACTTGGGCGTTCGAGCTATATAGAAGCGGTGGACTACAGTCAATCAAAAGTTATCGTTGAATTGTTTCCCCCCTGCAAGTTTGGTGCATGTTTATTTTAGATGAAGCTGCGCGATATATAATCTGGTATGCTCCGGCTGACTAGGCCGTCACCCGCGCAGCTAGCCTGGTCAATCCATGATAACGTTATATGGCTAGCGTGTATTGCGAATCTACCCTGGCTACGATTGAGTTTGTCTTGCATCTAGAACTAGGTCTCGACCGAATCGACCTATGTATATATGAATACGTAGATCGATATCGAAATGTCGATTGACAATCGCAATCCAAATGCCAATATACTGGTAAATTTAGATGTATCTGACGGACAAGTTCGGTCAAGCTCGAGTCAATGTATGGGTTTAGTGGCACCCCTAGCGCCGTGTAGGGAAAGCAAGTTTAATAAAGTTTATGGCGGTTGGGATGATTTCCAGCCAGTTGGATCGGACGATGACATTCGCATCGAACGCGAAAAGAAGGTTCGGATTCCGGTACAGAGCACCAACAAATACCTATGTCCGTTTGGGGCTGAATTATGCATTCGCATACGTGTACGTTTTCCAGTTTTTCTTTGGATTTTGGAACATCGAAATCTTGAAATTATCATGTTGGAAATCCCAACGTGTCTGAGCGCGTGCATGGGAAATTCCTGATCTGGCGGAAGATATGATATCACAAGCTGCAGGGATTCGCTTCAATTCGGCTGAAAAAAGGGTCTGCTCGGTGGCCCGGCTACTCCCAGTCGACTGCTGACAAACATCCGCGAGCTTTGACAGAACCTCGAACATTCGAACATGGAGTCTGCATTGATTCTGCACTGTACTGCTCGCGCCCCGGCCGCAATTAGTTAATTCGCCAGTCCGCACGTTCGAATTCATGCATACGATCTCTTTAGGAATCAGACCATTGAGGGTCTTCCGGTAGACGTATACGGCTGTTCGAAACCTTTCTAACCACGTTGACTTGTTGCTGACCAAACTTTACCGCCAGATCGGCTTTCGCGAGAGAAAAGAAAAAGGTTGTTCACGTGGAGAACTTGTTCCGTCCCCAATTGCCCAGACGGTTGAACCTTTTTTCCTTTTCGTTACCCCACAGTCTGGGTGCGAAATTGCGTTAGCATTCAGACCTACATATCTCGGTCTTGGTACTCGTCTTGGAACTTTGGGGTTGAAGGTGGAGTGGAGAAGCTTCCCCATGCATTTGGTATGGATCGATATATTGGGCCGTCTCGATATAGTCCACGAGACGAACAATAGTTATGGCATCAGCGCCCGCCCCTCCCTCTAGACTGCTCAAGATGGCAGTAGACCTCACTGAATTGGGTCGTCATACTGTTTGCCGCCATAAAGATATTCGTCTGGGCAAGATAGGGAGTACCCCTGCTGCAGCCACAGTTTAATCCCGGCCAACATACCCAGACTGGGGGGTAGGAAACTCAGACACTTCTTTCCTTCGAAAGCCATTTTTTTCTTGCTCTATGTCTGGGGTGTAAGCGAGACATGGTGGAGAAGGCAGGCGGCTCCCCCCTCCTGATACCTAGGTATGGAGGCAAGTTCAAAGCAAAGGACAGCCGATGGGGTAGTCCGTTCTTCCCATTTGAAGGGCTATCGCTGTTCCCGAAGCCGAGGGAAGGAACGATTCAGAAGGGTTGTAACCGTTTTGTTGGATGGGCTTTATATATCTGCAGCTGGCCGCACCCTGCAGGACCTTGGAAAGACAAATCCTCCGTTCTTTCTCCTTGTTCTTTGCCTTCTGGGAGTAATTGACTGCGAGGAGTGTCGTCGCACAGAGTTTTAGCTTAGGTGAGTACCTTCGAGTCGGTGGGTAGTGGACTTGGTTAAGCCAGTGCTTAAATTGGACCGTGTCGTTGAAGTTGGCATCCAACAGCGCTAGGCGCCTCACGGGCCATGTTCCGACCAGACGGAGGATGTATATACTTATTATGTATATGCATGCAGTATCTGATAGAAATTAAACGTCGCACGGTGGCAGCGGGTAGACAGCTATCTTACTGGGAACCCCATCACTAATCTAATCTCATCGCCTCCCTTAACTAGACCTCCACCATCGCCATCATCTTCTTCAACTTCAACTTCAACCATCAATCGCTCCATCTCCATTACCTCGTCAAGTTGACCAGCCGAATTCTGCAACAACCCCAACACCAAGCTGTCGCGATCCCGACTTCCCTAGGCCTTTTGGCGCCAAGTAGCTGCCCCAGAAAGCATCAACCTTCTTAATTCGATCTCTGGCCGCCCGTCTCATATTTTCTGGGGAATACTGCACTCCTTATCTAGCAACATCTTCTTCTTCTTCTTCTTCTTCTTCTTGTTATTCCTCTTTGCCAATTTCGCTTTCTCAACAAAAATCAAAGCCAAAACAAGATGATTGTGTACGAGGCACCAAAATGGGTGCCCCAGCTACCAACCCTCCCGGACAACATTCCAATTGGCGACTTCATACTCAACCCTGCCTACGGACGTGCAGATCCTAATAAATCGAATCCGCCGTATGTCTGCGGTCTCACTGGCAAGGGATATTCGGTTACCGAAGTCGCTTCAAGGGTCGAGCTTGCTGCCCGAGCTATCAAGAAAATCTTGAAGGTCGACGATATCAACAAAGGCGGCCAGGGTGCTGGATTTTCGGAATGGGAAAAGGTCGTGGGGGTCTACAGCATCAACTGTGTAAGTAGAAGCTATCTCAAAAGCAGGAAAGCTGTAGAGACAAAGTCAGAAGAGCTTCGAAGCAAGGGGCAATAGGGAACTAACCAAGAACCGATTATCCCAACAGGTTGACTATCTCCCACTCTGCTATGCAGTCCACCGTGTCAACGGCATCACGAGCCCAGCAAATGCTGCCTACAATGCAGATGAGCTCGCATACCAGCTGAGGGACTCAAAGGCCAGGGTATTATTCACCTGTGCACCCCTCCTTGAGGCCGCTCTCCAGGCTGCCAACGCGGATGGCGTCAAGATCCCGAAGGAGAATGTCTTCCTGCTCCCCATCCCCGATGCACTCTACACGGCAGAAATGCGCAGGAAGGCGGAAGGATTCCGGACTTTCGATGATTTGGTTGAAGAAGGAAAGAAGTTGAAGGAAGTTGAACCTCTCAGCTGGGGAAAGGGTTTCTCGAGAGAGAAGGTTGCGTTTGTCTCCTACTCGTCTGGGACGAGCGGATTGCCAGTACGTCACTATTGATGCCACCCTCTTGCACGCCGTGTTACCGTGGAATGTTTACATGAGCTAACAGCAGCTCTGTCTATGCTATAGAAAGGAGTTTTGATTTCTCACTTCAACATGATCACAAATGTTGTACAAGTGATTGAATACTCTAAATCATTCAGAGACTTCTCTACGCCCACCAGAGTACTCGCTCTTCTTCCACAATCACACATCTACGCTTTGGTAGTCATTAACCAGACAGAACCTTACGCTGGAAACTCTGCTGTCATTCTCCCCAAGTTCGAGCTAGAGTCGTTCTTGACATGCATTCAGAAATTCAAGCTCAGCTTCCTCTTCTTGGTCCCACCACTCATGATTGTGATGGCTAAGAATAAGGCTATCTTGGACAAGTTTGACCTATCTTCTGTTAAGTACATTATGACAGGTGCCGCTCCACTAACAGAGGAGCTGAGCTTGGAGATGACAAAATTGTACCCGTGGATGAAGGTCGTTCAAGGATATGGTAGGCTCCCCCTTCTCCTTCAAACTCGCTCAGTTGACACGTGAACCCGTTGAGGCTGGTTTACGAGACCAACGTGAACCAACTTTGTATGGTCTCGCAAAACAGCCTCAGCGAGGCAAAACAATTCTTGTGAAAGGATGTTAACAACTAGTTTCACTAGGCATGACCGAATCCTCGACTGTCGTCTGTTTCACCTCTGGCATCGACATCTGGCACGGCTCGTCCGGTTGCATCCTTCCAGGAATAAAATGTCGTGTGGTCAATGCACAAGGCAAAGATGTTGGCGAAAACGAGCCCGGTGAGCTCCTCGTCAGCGCCGACAACGTTGTCATCGGTTATCTCAACAATCAGAAGGCGAATGACGAGACCTTCATTGTCGAACATGGTCGAAGATGGCTACGTACCGGCGATGAGACGATCATCAAGAAGTCATCCGCGGGAAATCAACATTTGTTCGTCGTAGATCGCCTCAAGGAACTAATAAAAATTAGTGGCTTTCAGGTTGCCCCGGCTGAACTCGAAGGACATTTGTTGAACCATCCCAAGGTTGCTGATTGCGCTGTCATCCCGGTCCCTAATGAGAAGACTGGAGAGTTGCCAAAGGCGTTTGTGGTGTTGAACCCAGGGTTTGCGGCGACTCATGAGACTGCTTCAGAGATCATTAAGTGGGTGGCTGATCATAAATCTAAACATAAGAGGTTGGGAGGCGGTGTCGAGTTCATTGATGCGATTCCCAAGAGCCCGAGTGGTAAGATCTTGAGACGTCTCCTGAGGGACAAGGAGAGAGAGAGACGGAAGAAAGAGGGGGCGAAGCTCTAATATTTCGTTACATTGTACTCCCTTCACCCTCTTGGCCTTTACTTTGCACCGTTAGAATTCTTGTTGTTCCTCCTCTTGAATACTGGAGTTTGATGATTGTTGTATAGCTCTAGTGCGCATAATCCCCCTTTGCATAGCCAGTGCCAAGTACTCTTAGCAAGTTTTATACTTACATCTAGAGGGTTTCTTAATTGCAATTGAGAGAAATGAACTTATTTATGAACCCAACTGTGGCAGTCCCGAATATTGACGTTAGAAGTTACTAGTTAGTAGTTAGTAACAACTTGGGGAAAAACTCCAACTAGGCCTGTGCCGGTTGTCTGCATGCATAGCTCAGCCCTATACCATTATTCTAAACAAGAGGGCTCTGTAACTACCAAGAAGTTCTAGACTAGAGTTAATATTGTTTTCCTACCTCTACTGAAGCTTTCGAGGCTATGCAGAATTCACGTGAACGGTATCCTCGAACGTCGACGCCACAACACAAAATCGTTATGATAATGCAACAATTTCTCCCAACAGGTCTAATTTTCTGGTTCAGCATGTATGCGCATATATGTGTACGGGCTTCAATGGGCTATATTTTAAGGCTACATCTACGGCAAACAAATGTCAGGGGGGCAATAACATCACATATAATCCCTCAAATCTGGACGGCGAAGTTCAGCTGTTTATTTCGTCGTCCGCCGCGCCGCAGTGTAGCTAACACCAGTGGCACTTGATACCTCTTATGTCTCTATATCAGATTACGCTAACATGATCATGCATGATACTACTAGGAATTCCTTTCTTATAGTCCTATATGTTCTACCTGGCGGATTCGAATTTTGGAGTGCGACGCTAGCATGGCAGTCCGAATGGTACTCGGGTCTTCCCACGCCTCCAAAACATTATAAGAGAAGGCATATCCCCACTCAATCGGGATTCGAGGGAATCTACGAGATCCTATCCAGGATAATAGCACTAGCTACCCTGCCGCGAACCTGATAGAAGAAATCTCATATTCACTCTCCTAGAGGGTCTCCGAGCCGCTAAGTATTGCGAAAGTAATTAGTATATACCCGGAGGCTTACCCGCTGGTATATATCTATTATAAACTATCACGCCTCTTCGCTCATACGATAAGAGTCTGTAGCAATGCGGTTCAAACCTTCGAACTGGTTAACGCCAGTGATCGCAATTTTTCTCATAGTCAGCGGAGCTGACTCTCGGGTTTCAAAACCCGCTCCCCATCACAAAAAGTTAGCAGCACGCGGCGTCGGTTTCTTCGAAGAATTTGAAAGAGAATATGCAATGAGCGATACTTCTTTCCCGTACTCATGGTCTGGCATGCTTGGTAAGTCCCTATTGATATATGTATCCTCAAAAAGATCACTGCAACATATGTATATCGGTATATATACGTATGTCAACTACATCTATGGGAAACCGCGCTAACCATACTCTTCGTTCAAATTTTCAGAATTGGGTCGCTCCAGCTACCAAGCCTGCCTCTCACACAAGGATAAAGCGAGCGACGTAATGCTTGAAGAATGCCAGTGCACTACCAAGAATTGCCGCGACGACGATGGGATTAACCATCCCACTCTTCCGTTCCGTTGGAACTTCCGTGGCTCCGTTAATCTCAATAAACGGGGGAGCATGAGGCCCTCCTTCTTCACAGGATATATCCAGAATTCTGAAACTAAGCTTTGCATGACCTGGAAGTACCCCGTTGACAGGCCTGTTCCACCTAATCCAGACCATAAAATAGGAGATATCTTCATGTCACCTTGTGGACAAAATGAAACAGGTACACTGCAGCAGTTTTCAACATGGCTTTTTGATGGGAAACCAATGTCGCAGTAAGTACTCTGTATACCACCAGAGCAACATAATTCTAGGGGTATATATAATACCCGTTCCACAGACTATGAGGCTAATCCGTAATATCCTAAAAAAGGATAATGCCAACTGATAAAACCCACTTTACCCCCTCTTGCAATAACAACAAGGACAAGAAAAGTTTTTACTGGCGAGGATTAATCGGTATTAAGGGTAAAGCAATATACTACGGCTGCTGGGATTGGGACAAAACTCAATGGAATTACCATCCATGGTTCTATCGGGTACCAGCAGAGCAAGCCTACTGGCCGAGCGACCGGTACCTTGATGATATGTCTGACAGGCTAGGTGATTTCGATTTCGACAAACCGGAAGAAAAGCCACCACCCGAACCAACGCCGACACCAGCACCAAACCCACCCCCGGAGGACAAGGAGGATCAGAAGCCTGAAGACCAGAAACCAGAGGACCAGCCACCAGAGGACCAGCCGCCAGTGGACCAGCCGCCAGTGGATCAGCTGCCAGAGGATCAGAAGCCAGAGGGTGAAAATGAAGAAGGCCCGCCATAAAAGGTCTCAAAGGCCAGAAAAAAACAGCTAAACCCATGATGAGGTAAAAGTTTGAGCTGGGGAGGGTACATAGAGCTTCGGGCAGAGCCTGAATGCCTTATTAATTTTGGGCGAGCCCATAAAGACCGATCCGATTCCCGATTCCCGGTACTCCTCAGGATATTATGTATTGCTTTTTGTTCATGTCGTCGTCATCCTGAAGTCTCGCTATTTTTATAATGTTGTCGCGTTTCTTCTGTTGTAATTTCTGTAGGTTAGAGGCTTTGCAACCGTCATTGGCAGTTATCCCGCATGTGTCCCAAGCCCTATTAATGCCACTCTTTGAGTTCCGATATACCTTAAATTGAGTTTCTTTTAAGCTTCTTTCCAATCAACGGCCAACTGGCCTCCAGCTCAAAGATAATTATTTGGTGATACTGCCGAATCTTGAATATTAGCTGTTCTATTGTACAATCATCCCGGCATCCGGGCTATATACTTCGAGATGTTTTACGGCTCGATGACAAAGGAGTGAAATCCTCAGCCAAGCCTTGAGCTCTCAGAAAGGCCTTGACTTCATTTTCTCGCGCGCCTGCTACCTCAACCCTGCCCGTTGTCTCGTTCACTCTGACTTGAGAATTCGATAGCTTCAGTGCCTTCTTTATATCCCCTGCGAGTTCTTGCAGATCCCCTTTGACTTTCCTTATAACTGTTGATTTTATACGACCGGCCGCGTGGACTTCGTAGACAGGTAGGTTTCCAGACTTTGATTTCTCGATCTGGTAGGGTAGGTGAGCGGCTTTGGGGTTCTGAGGTGATGCTGATAGTTTCTGATTCTCAGCAGGCGCTGTCACTTCAGGCGCAGCGTCTGCGGGTGAACCATCTGTGGATAAGGCTCGAAGGAATGAAATCTGGAACCTGGAGATAGATTTATCCGTCCGTCTGAAGGCATTCGGCGCGGTTTCCGGTGCGAGCAGGGACGAGGTGGTTATGCTCCGGGCAGTGCCTTTCGATCATGCAAGTTAGTTGGATGTGACGTCGTAAGGAAGGGATATCGGGTTCTTACCATGGTACAGATGAGCAATTGGAGACGCCCAGACTCGAGGGAGGCGTAGGACATTCATTTGGAGGAGTGGGCTCGCCTTGACAAGCGTTTATGGCTTTGTCAATGCAGCTACCGATATTGTTCAGTCTACCGCCAATAGCATCGCAGGATTGGAGTTTTCAACGTTGTGAAGAGTTTTGTATGGGTTTGACTGGTGAAGCTGCGATGTGTTGTGCTGCGTCCGGTTTAGGAAGGTTTGGTACCACAGATGCAACACATTTGTCTAAAAGGGAGCATAACCTCGTTAATTTAACAGGCTTGTGTCGCATCGCATCGAGGTCAATATTCGGACTGAATTGTCGCGAGTTAAGACCTCGGAATAGTCCGGTAAGAGCTGTTCTTGATAGGCTGTTATATTCTAGATCACCTTCAATTCTTTGCCGTACATACAATTCGGAAGATTGGGCAGCCGTATCTTCATGCCGCATTGGGCAGAGTCGCTAGGAGTTATGGCGTATATGCAGTGAACCCGGTTTTGCATCTTTAGCCAAACCGGTACCTGGGTTTGGTTTCGCCTTTCGCCGCCTAAATCTCTTGAAAACTACCATGTGGGCGAAAAAACCGCGGTACTGTCGTCCCGAAGAACATTACACGCTCGAAATCGTGGGGAAAGCAACATGGTGAGACGGTTCCTGGGATGAGGAGTGGGGCTTCGGTACCTCAGACGTTTCGAACAAACGCTGTGGATATTGCTTCAGCTTTAAGGTTATTCAAGGGTACAAGGGTGAGAAAGGGGCCATTTTCTGGTCCGTCCGTCGGGCATTAGAGCCTAGATTTGGTTTGGTCCTCGGAGCGTGACCGTCCGAAATATATATCTTCTAACTGACTTGCGGCAGAGATCCAGAACATCCGACAGAACTGGCCTATGCAGCCATGAGGCTTATGTGATTCTTTGGTAACTCCACGGTTCCTAGGGCCTAAAAATGCCCCAAAGAGGCATTGGCGAAGCCCGGTTGAAGTAGAAGCGGCTGCCGATTGGCTATCCAG
This sequence comes from Arthrobotrys megalospora, assembly GCA_036971655.1. NCBI lineage: Eukaryota > Fungi > Ascomycota > Orbiliomycetes > Orbiliales > Orbiliaceae > Arthrobotrys > Arthrobotrys megalospora. The sequence goes on along the minus strand of JAVHJN010000003.1, from coordinate 1,685,399 downwards.
ATATTGGAATATTGGGAACAATGTTATCCATGGAAATAGCTAGTTTAAGCGACTTCAATGGCGAGATTCATCTTCACCCTTCCGACCACGAGTTTACCCTAAACATCAGGGTGGATCCATGGAGAAACCAGGCTCATTTGGTCTCCTTAGAATTCATCCGCTCCTGATGATACCATGGTTAGGAGACCTCGGATCTTGCCATTGAATATGCCGGCTCGACGGGAAGCACAGGCAAGATCACGGCATATTGACCTTGCACAGCAAATTACTTGCATCAAAACATGGCATTCGATTCGGTCCCGGAACTTTGTCTCCACCGGAATGCCAGTATTTATATCGACCATGATACCCTCACAAGTTTCCTCTAACTTCTCGGGTTTCACCGTCATTATAGCCAGAGGCTCAACGTTTCTATTCGAACTCTTTATACTGTTCTCTTAGCTGTGCTTGAGATTTAGATATATTTCTATATATATAAAAAAAGTCGCAACCATGCATTTCAGTCGGCTTATCCAGGACTCTGTCCTCCTCAGTTTAGGACTGGCAAGTCTTGCCGCTGCTATGCCAAAGCAACTTGTGGCGAGACAGTCGACATGGAATCCGTATGTCTCACAAGATTACCCAGTCTAGAACGTTACAAGATGGTCTGACTGACTGACAACTCTTTTTATAGGCCATCCAACTTGGTTACACCGCTCCAGCAAGTCTGGGATCACGAGATGAGCACCTACAGCAACCCATTGGGTTTCAAGAACTACGGTTATGACCAGGTTATGGCCAATGGAGGATACCTCAACTTCTGTGTTCGATGGGACTCGTCTCAAAACCTCAGCGAGTCTCAGCGAGCCCAGATCTTGACTGCTCTGCAGCGCAGTGTTAAGAAGTGGATAGACTGGCTCGTTGGATTCGATGGTTTCCCATACTCGAGCGTTCCAGTTAAGATTGTTGGATACGCTGTGAGGAATACTGGCCAGCTACAAGGCTCTACCAGTGGATATGATGTCTACACTACCAAGGATTCCGGTAAGTTAGGACTTTAATTAATGGAAACTAAAAAGCTTTGAGCTAACTTGTGAACTATAGGCGGTATTCCTGAGTGTGATCCACGATGCGGACGATTCTTCCACCAAGACGGCAACTACGGCTCGTGCCCTGGAGGCGCTGCTCGCCATTACGATATGAGCTTGTGGCTCACCGATGGCTTTGGCGGTGGTGCTGGTGGCGATTGGTAAGCTTCTACGGGCAAGGAACCTCATCTTCAAACCCACTAATCCAGATCATCGACATAGGGGTCAACGAATTGGCACAGAGTATTTCCTGGGCGCTTTGAACTCTGAAAACATCCATATTCTCCTCCACGAAATTGGACACACTTTCGCCTTGGATGGTAAGACATTGAGCTTGAATCACTTTTTCCGGATAGTTTGCTGATGCTAGTTCCCAGATTTCTATGACTGGACCCCAAGTGGTGTCGGGGGCTTCATCATGCAGGCAGGAGCCTCGACTGTCATCACCGACTTCGACGGCTGGATGATGCGTGATTGGTGGAGGCATTTGAAGACCAGGTTCGTAGCACAATATTAGCATCAACTAGCCTGATAATTCAAGAAAACTAACAACCTTGGTAGATATAACCTTGGTACCCCAGTGACTACCACTCGCACGACAACCCCCGCTACGACGGCTCGTACTACAACGACCACTGCCCGTACTACAACGACTGCTGTTCGTACCACGACGACTACTGCCCGTCCAACCACAACCGGGTCCTCAGGAGGCTCTGGTTCTCCGCTCTATGGCCAATGCGGCGGTGCTAGTAAGTCTAACTTAAGTATTCGCCTTTGTTGAGATAATAGCTAACATATATCCTTTTTTCCAGACTGGACTGGCCCTACTACCTGTGCCCAGGGAACTTGCACTTACTCAAATCCATACTACAGCCAGTGCTTGTAGGCCCTCAAATTTCCCCTCACCGATTTATTAATTTATTCCCGTCCAGCAGAGTATCAAAAGACTTTTTGATAGAGCTTTACCTCGCGGGAATTACCCACCATCAGGCGAGGAAGCCGTCAACCTTCTCGCTCGCTGTCAAGCGGATCTTCCCTTCTTGTCAATATCTTTGACACCTTACTTTGTATATACTTCAAATTCTGTGGTTTGGAAATAGCAAAAGCGATTTGTATATATTTTTCAAGAATATACCGTACATATACCCGTCAACATTATATTCCCCGTTCGTTATATACCAGGACACCGTGACGAGAGCTCTTTTGTCTTAAACGTCGTACATAACTTAGACGCCACGGAACAATCCGTGTGTCTATATATCTCGTGAATCAAGCATGTTTGTAGACAAGATTAAACGAGTCGCTTAGTATTAGACTCCCAACTTTAACCACCACGTTTTTGACAGAACTTTAAGATCAGTTTCTATTGAGAATGGCATACGACTAATAAGCGGAATTCTAAAAGCTTTTTTAAGGTAACCGGAAGTGGTAGTAATGATCCGGTCTGATTACCATTTGCAGGTAAAAGGTAGGATAAGCTTTGAGCATGCCCTGAATCTCGGCCCTGCATGGCTAGTTTTCCGAGACATCGTAGCCAGATATCAAAGAATCAATAGCACACTACCCAAGTTTACAACGACAATATTGAAGAGCCTTCTGGCCAGCAGTATCTCGCAATCGTATACCACAATTGCATTCCAATCAATTCCAATTGCCCACATTGAATCCAACATTCATGTCTCCAACATCTGTATATGTGCAAAACTAATCTACCGCAGCCCGGACGCCTAGAAAGATTTCTATAGAAATCTAGCTCGAGTAATCCCGGCAGAAAGGACGTTGGAATGTGCAAAATACACCCTCTAATCTCGAGCGACCCTCGACATCCACGATCGATCCCGTAAACGATATCGATATATACCGCGGCCTTAACAAGGTATCTGACGCCCGCAAATATGACAGTGTCGGCCTCTCCGCAGTTAATCGCACCAAACCGAGAGAATACCAATTTAGAACCAGAGGTTGCAGTATGGTGGAGTGTCACGGTCGTGGTGGTGATTGGGAGATAGTACGTAGTTGTATATTTGGACCTTGACTGGAAGGCCCAGTAAGAGTTAAATGGATTAGCTAACCTCGTTCAATATAGCATACTGAGAGCAACGAGGAAAGGCTTCAAACTAGATGCCGAAGATTGGTTGATGTTACTTGCTGTGGTATGTATATTCCCAGATGATTTTTCATAGAACAATGATGATGATATGACGATATTCCATCGTACAATTGTACAGCCTTACTAACGTGGTCTGGCAAATCCAGTTAATGTTGACCCTCACGCTATCTTTGATGAATATAAGTCGCTACGGGTTCGATAACCTTCCAGGAGCGAGCAGAAATATTGAGTCCGGATTGGACTTGACCCCGAAAGACCTGGATCTTTGGAAGACGTACGGTATACTCGCCTGGGTTGGGGAAATTTGCAACATTACGACACAATACTTGGTAAAATGTTGCCTGATACTTGTCTACCATTCCCTTACGTAAGTTTGGTGATATACCAACATGCCTAAACTTGAGGTCTAGACGTTTCCATCGATTCTAACCGGTAGATTCGATTAGGCGGAACCGAAAAACAAACTTTATCAACAAGCTCGTAGCCGGAGTCGTAGCAATTGGCTACTTTTCAATTATTTTCTTGCTTCTGGCAGCTTGGTGTCACCCTCTTGAAGCATACTGGACACCCTCACTTATGTCGGAAGGTAATCTTGTGGCGAGCTCGGAAAGCAATATCTAAAAAATATGACAGCTCACAAATTTATGATATTCATGTAGGACACAGCGGCTGCTACACTTTCATTCCTCATCACATCACCGTCCTTGCTGTCAACACGGTTACGGATCTCCTTGTCCTTGCGGTACCGATTCCTATGATATGGAAAGTCAAAGTCTCCCACCTACGAAGGTTTTTCATCATTGCAATATTCGGAATCGGGATCTTCACTATCACTGCTTGCATCTGTGCGCGGTCCGCCTTACTTATCTGGCAGCATAACAACAACATGAACGAAATGAACTTCAACAGAAACTATGTGGTCTGGATGGCCAGGGAAGTGAGCTCCGCAGTTATTGTTGGGAACCTCTACTACTATGCGCCTTTGATCAAGATGGCTGAGAATTGGGTGTCGAGATTGCGGGCAAAGAAGGCGTCCTATCGTCAAGCCGAGAGTCCAGACATCGAGCGGACTCCTCCAACAGAGAGAGATGCGGAGTTCCCGTGCGAGATATTTGAGATCGAACAGGCATTGGATGCGGGAAGCCAATCCAACCCTGCGGAAACGGAATCAACGAAGGAAAGACGATCAAGGTCCGGTATCCGTTATCATCCAACCAATCGACAGTCCGTAGTCTCATCGTCGGGCTCTTGGCGAGATGTTTGAATGTTGTTCCCCGAATCTAGCGGCCTGGCGATGTCCCGTTTTAGGACGGGTCAGGGATCCGCAATATAACCAGCACAGACGATTCTGGCCCCACAACACAGAAGGGCAAGTTCTAGCCCAAAGTCGGGCACAAGACACCTAAAGTGGAGGGGAGCCAATACGTCTAACCCAGTATTCGGGGTCCCAATCCTTGCACGGTATGATGACTGAGGCTTTTCCCGTAAATTGGTTCCCCCTTGCATCAGTATTCTCAGCCCAATGGAGACGAATGGGACCCGCCTTGTCTTAGATTACCAGGCAAGGCAACAAAAGCCTTGAAGAGGAACAAGGCCCCTGTGTAGGCTGCAGCCAGTGCTTCTAGATGCAGGTTTAGCAATGAGACGTCTTTGGATTTTGCATAAGAAGGGGGGTATGGAGTAAAGTGATCGATGCAGGAGCTTATTGGAAGCTATGGGGGTAGCTTCATATAGACGCGTCAAAGCACAGGCCAGGGATGGTTTATTAACGTAGGGATAGGCGACTATTTTGACGTCGCGAGGAGTTAAGGAAATATGTGATGTGCGTATCAGCAAGCTTTCCCTAGAGTTTGATGCTATACTTGGATGTATAGAACATCGATTGGAGACTCATGACCATTAATGTGTAACTTTAGCAATGCGAACGACTGGAATTTGAAAAAGAAAATGTAAAGATAGGATACCGAATCGTGAGAGACGGGACGGCGGGTAAGCGGATGGCATGCCAGTTATCAGCTGATAGTTACCCCAGTTCGGTTCCAGGGACCAGTTTGATAGTAAAGCTTCATTGAAACTGACACAGGAAGTCGGAAGCTCATTTCCAGTTCCACTTCAGTTTAGGGACAAGGGATGAAGACCGAGCAGGTCCGAGTTCAGAGCTCGTCGATTACGGTCCGTATCCGGGTATGTAAGGAATGAAGACTTCATGTACTCGAATGCTGACACGTAAAAGCCTCATGCGTATGTGGTGGATCCAACAAACCAGGAAACCGGTTTCCAAGCATACAAGGCGGCCCCCAAAGGATCGAAATGACATTGCCAAAAGCCATCAATTACAAGGGAAGAGCCATATAGCATCACGAAAACAATTGCAAACGCTGCAGTGTAGTGTAGTTGCATGTTATGTTGTGTTGCGTACACGCACCGGCCGTTCTAGACCTCTCCAGCATATCAAGGTCAAGGCACACTCCCTTGCTCTAGATCGGGAATCGATGCTTACAAGGGCTCGGAGATCTTGGTACATACGTTTCTACGGGCTGTCGAAACGGATCTTGTGCATTTCGATCCACGACTTGCATATCGACTTGCAGCAACGCTTCGAACTGTCTGCGGAACGGCCCTAAGCGCCATTTCGCTTCGAACTGCTGGGCTTAAACCGGCCTCACATCTCTCGTTCGAGTTCGATGGGTTTTCCAATTGAAATCCGAAATGGTTGGCGAAGGGATCCCTACTTTCCTGCGCATGCCATCCATGATCGATTTCACTTTGAACTAGGTGGATGCCACTGCAAGGGGAAGTATCCAATCCACTTTGTGTTCTTGGGTGCCGAGACAAGATAAATCAGGGCTTCAAATAGAAAATCAGGCACCCACGGCCAGGAGGCTCGGTTGGTCTCCTGGGGTTCGGGACATAAATTACACCCAAATCCTCGGTCCTGGGCTGCTATCTTATGCTCACATCCAACATCAATCTTTAGTTTAAATCCCTTTTTGCTGATCTGTTATAACCTGCGAAGCTCTTGACGAAATCCACAAAGTGTAACATAGCTCCATTTGATGCCCAAACACTGCCTCAGAGTCAAAACCCGGTAGAGCCTCAAGCACAAAAGCCCAAACACCCATGATGAACACTCTTCGACCGAGTCTGGACGAGCTCGAAAGGGGGATTTTTGTTCGACCATTAGACCGGCAGCGGCAGGAGGAACTAGAGAGCGAAGTTTCATACTTTGAGCGGTTCCTAAAAAATGAGACGGCAGGCGATATTCGAGAATGCCTTGGAATTCCACACTCAGAGCTTTGGCATAGAACAAAGGTAACTCACCACGACCCGAACGCACATATTCCAGCCCAGCCTATACGATCTTGTACTTCCAGATATTCTAGTAGTTGTGTTGGAAGCGGTGGTACAAAGTTCGAATTTGGGCGTGGTGCTTGGGCATGTGCTGACAATGTGATCAAGCTGCTGACATCGATCCTGTAGAAAATCGTATCCATGATATGCACACACTACGCCACTTTCCACAACCTCGACCGATTCAAAAAGTCATCACTCATCGATCAAACACACCTATCTCGCCTGATAGACTCAATTGCAACTCAAGAGGATATCCTCAAAATTATACAAGAACGCCAGTATCTCAAAAGCTACATCCGTTGGCTGATAATGAACCATACACGGGGAAACCACGCCCTGGTAAACAAGATGACGAGAACGGAACGCAGAAGCTTATCTCTTGATCTCGATGGCACCGTACCCCCGGTGACGACTTCACGACCAAGCTCTCGGAGACAGTCAATCTATGTTCCTGAGGATATATATGGAGGAATAAGCCCACGCCATAGCAGGCGCAATTCTGTGTACTTTCCAGATCACGGCGACAGCTTTTCAAGCTACAGAATGAGCGAAGATGGTTATCATTATGACCCGTCGCACCATCCTCCCTCTTCATCTTCAAGGTCTTCATTCGACAGCGCAATGTCGCCTACGATGTCGCCACGGCGGCAAAGCATCATGAAAATCACGGATATTTTGAATACAGAAGGAATAACAGAGTATTAGAGCTACAAAAAACGCTCTCTGCATACTGGATACCACTGGTGATGTAATGTCATAATGACGAAGAAAGGAGTTAGGACTTGGGGGAAAACTTTCCTTTTCATCGGCCGGCCAAGGAAAACTATTCTTTTTGGGATTTCGATATTTATTTCTGGGGGCTATATTTTTATTATTCGACCGGCGTATAAAATTATTTTATTTTTTTTTTTTTTATTTTTTTTTATTTTTTTTTTTATTTTTTTTTTATCTTCTCATTTTCTGGGCAAAACAGGTTTGGCGATCCTGTAACATATTATTTTTTGGATTTTGTTTGCCGGCGTCCAGGCACTTAGACTTTATAAGCTTACCACTTGAACAAGCAGCACGTGAACACCTTGACGGTGTTCATGCCCTGGATAGATCATAATAATGTTATTCCTCAGTATTTAGCAGTTACCAAATTTACCAGTGGAAATACCAAATACTCACACTACTTGGCGCGCGAGTCGACCTGTTCATGGTCTGTAGAGCACTGGTTTACAAGCCCAGTTCGGACGTGGGATTTTGGATGCAAGCGTGTTGCCGAACATACTAGTATACTACTCTGAAATTAATTGGAAACTAAGCCCTCTGATATACTATAGCTAATACCAAGAAAAGTCCCAAGCCTGCGATTTCTATAAGGCTATAATATCTAACAAAATAGTGTATACATACTACATATGTACAGGTCAGAGGTAATCCCACGATGACGTTTAGGAGCAATTGGTCGTAAGTCCAGAAACGAAGCAACTGACACCATCCGGTCCAGTTCCAAGCTTCTTCGACGACCCATTACCCTTGACGACACCCTGGTAGCGGTCACAGTCCTTTCCTTTATCCTGGCACGAGTTGGAAATTCTGCAAGTATCACCGTAGTTGGTGTTGACGCCGCAAAGTGGACCACCATCGACGGCTGTAACATTTTCAATAACGAAATGTCTTGGGCCGCCATTGTTGGTGCAGTCGCCGCATGAGCGAGAGACTTTGCCGTAGTCCTTTGCGTAGAAACCGGAGACGTGCACGGTTCCCCTTCCATTGAATTGGAAGATCTTATCGGCCGCGCCGAAAGCTCCTCCGCCGACGACGTAAGAATCGCCAGAAGTCTGCTTGAAAGTAGCGGCGTCCTCGCAAACGGAAAGCCACCATACCTAAGGTAGTCAGTATTAGCTTCAGTAATTCAACAGTTTTCGCATGGGCCCTCTATGAGAGTCTCATGTACTCGAGGATTGAACTTACATTTTCAAGGCGGCAGGGTCCACGGCAGTGGATTCCTTCACCCTGGTCCGGCCCAATAATAACGTTCTTCACAGTGCCGCCGGCCTCGACAATGAACATCGCTGCGGCTTCGTCGGTCTCTGTTTGCCCTTGGCACGAAGACGGATTTCTATCGTATTTAAACATTTTGCCATCGAAAACACTCCCGGCGGGCACGAGAACGGGAGAAGGATATGCTGTAGAGCCAGCAGAAGCAGGCACATTGGTGGGAGGAGTGAGAGAAGCAGATGTCTTGCTTGTCTTTGTAGTCTTAGTCGTCGTGGACTTCGTGGTCTTTGTGCTGCTCGTCTTAGTGGTCGTAGCCTTGGTAGTAGCAGCGGTGGTAGCGGCAGTGGTAGCAGCAGTAGTTCCACCAGTGGATTGAACGCATTGCGAGTACCCTTGTGTAGATGTCAGAGCATATTCGTAGGTATAGGTAGCATCATTCATGATGAAAATGTGACTTACATTCATTCGAGTATTGACAAGTCCATCCACTTACGCAGCTCGTGGGCCCAGTCCAACCATTGCCACCACATTGGCCCCATGGTTGAGCTTGAGCATTAGCTGTGCCGGCGGCGGCAAGAGCCAATAGAGCAACAGAAACTTGCTTCATTTTGGATCTAAGATAGAAGTATTGCTGCGTATACTGTAATATGGGGAAGACACTGAGAGATTTGCGGAGTTGAGTGGTTGGTCTATCAAAACCAGCACCAACCTGGAGAGGGATCAGGGCTTTATATCATGAATCTATGGCATGCAATACACACTCAAGAGTATCAAAATCACATTTGGCCGAGGATCTTGGATCACAATCACGAAATCTCATAGGTGGGTTTTCCATCCGAAGCAAAATCACGGGCCCCTATTAGCTTTTTTCGACATATCATCCGTCTTGGTGATCTTGTCAACCAGCCTCTATACTTGCAATAAAAGTGTTTTGTATTAACCCGCAATTCTCATAGATTTCATCCCATCTCAATCCCGATGGCATATTATTGAGGTGTATGTATGTACGGTAGAAAGCAATAAAACCGGGAAATTCGCATCCGCAGTAGGAGCGTATCATGTCATAATAACTCTCGCCTATCGATGGATTAGAAACGAAACAAAATGGGGAATGGACCCCCCTACAGGTGCATACGGCTGTGCAAATCTTGATAATAAGTTAACCTGGAATCTGGGCGAGAATAATTAAGATTATATAATTCTTATAAATGTGGAGAAAATAATGCATGTACTTTTTCTCCTATTGGCGCAGTTGACAGATCCGCGTCCGTCCGTCAGAAGCTCGTTCAGGGTTGGATATCGAAATCGATTTTATATATATTCACGAGATGTTTGGACCACGGACTGTCGAATTCGCTTCCGAAAAGTAGCTCTTGCCCAGCCTCCGAATCCGAAAATCCTAATCCCATTCGGCCATCTGCGAAACGCCGGTTTTGCATGGCGCATACGAAATGTGGATAAGATAGCTATTGAATACGGCAATTTCTGGCTCCAATCCAGAGATATAAGTCCTTTTAACGTGCATCTTTCGGGGTAAGATCCCGCTCAGTCCTGCAGGAACCTTGGCTATGACTATTGAGTGACAGGCATCGGCTCGTTTACATAGAGTGATTCCGTCGGATCCATGCCAGGGACTAGGGTTGTACACGTTGTTTTTAAACCCAAAAGGTTACATCAACGTCCAGGAGTTTTTTCCGACCAAAGGAGCTTCATAAATCCCGAGTTTTCTCCGCGGGCTCATGAAACTTCACCAGAATCAGTTTAAAATAATTTATCCGTGAAATCATTGTTCACTCCTGGGGTGTATTCAGCAACACGAGACCTCTGCAAAATACCACAATTGCAATGCAAGTGTTGTGCTGTTACACGATCGTGGAGGCTGGTTTACGAGACCATCGTGGAGTATGAACGCTGCCTGTTACACAACTACAATATTACGGCTATACAGGTTCGTTCGCCATGTGACCTTAAGTTTGATTCAATAGTAGTCTCGTTGATTCAATAGATCGCGCAAAGTAAACTTGAGATTAAAAATCGTAAGGAGAAAATATGAAAATTATGAGGAAAGATCATTTAACCAGCCAAGCAAGATGAATCCGAAACGAAGAAAAAAAGCCAGGAAATTGAAAGGAAACCCATCTCCCAAACGCCTTACCATATGCTTGTCCCCATCCGAGTGCGCCTTCTATTGATCAATTAATTGAGCTCAATATCGACTAGCCTACCCAGTAGCTCTCAATCTTCCTCCCAAAGAAACATCTTTCCGCATTACAAGAAACGAAACCCTTGGTAATTTCCCCTCTCTGGTACTTCTGGTACGTGCAATTGCAGAACTTCAGAAGCCTCTGGTCACCTTGCCTTGCCATCTCCAACCGACTTTGGATAACTTGTGTCGCTCCTGGCAATCTGTCAAACATCTTGTACCAGGCCTCATCAGATGGTCTGTATTCAGGCCCTCCTCTCTTAAGCATTGCCGTCCAGAAGTGGAACCTATCTCCACCAATGATCACGAAGAGTCGATTGATGTGTGAATCTAAGAGGTCTCTTAGATCATCAAAATCTTCTTTATCCAGTGTCCTTAACGCGGTATCTCGTCTGAAAACTTCCGTTGACGGTATTTGATCTCGTATTAGATCAAATATTTCCTCATTCTTCTGCAGGACCGGTAGCTTCTCCAGAACCCTCATGTTCTCGAGATCCTTCATATCCTGCAACAGCATGATCTTAACCAAAATCATGCTCAGGCAGTAGTACTCATTTGGAACCTTCTTGCGAATAAAATCCAGCGGCTCGAAGGGGTCTTGAACTGACTCCCAGATTTCAGAATCCAGTTTTCCATCCACCAAATTAAACGGTACTAGATCTTCCAGATCTTGTCGACTGTAATGAATGGCGTCTTTCGAATAGCTATCCCGATCCTCGTCGTCCATGAAAAGCCATTTACTGAAATCGTAGGCGTCCTGATCTCTTCCTAGCATTATCATGAACAGTGGTGTCTGATTTCGCAGCCAAACAGAAGATCCGTTCCAGCACAACCTATGCATCTCCAAGCCATGTTCGACGCAAGCTTCCAATGCCTCTCTCGTTCCTGCCTTAATCAAGACTTCGACCACCGTTCGTTTCGCATTCCTGTAGTCTTGAGTCTCCTGGAATTCTGTAAACCGACCGACCGCATTTTTGAATGGCTGACTAGGGCATTTCCTGTTCCCTGAGAAGCGTTTGAGTTTTCGATATTCGGCACGGTATCGCGAGCAAGCAGTTGCTAGTTCTGTGCAAAACTCTTTGTGCTGAGAGAGGTGTGAACGGCGGTGCTCCCGAGAGCAGTAGAAGATGTATTGGCAATATTCACAGGCCTGGAGGTTCTCGAACTTATCGCAGCCCGGAAACTCGCATCTAGACTGGAGTGGGGTCGTCATATCGGCGGGGGATGAAGAAAAGAGGTATTGTTCCTATAAACTCTCTCAAGTTAGAATAGTGCTAAAATCTGTGGCTATCTGGATATATCAAGCATACCTCAATAATTCTCTTTCAGCCGGCGTTATAGCTCAGTATATAACAGGACGAACTCCTCCTTAGGATATATTCTAAACCACTTTAATATATACTCCTAAAAGACCACGGTTTAATATATCGGATAGCTCGGAATACTATCCTATGGTAATATCTCGATTCAAACGATTAATCGACTAACACAGATCCAGATGGCGGCGGGGACTCCTCGTTTTATAAATCCTCTCTTCACTACTTTTCTAGCTTACAAAGAACCTAAAAAAAACCTGGATCTGATAATCGTTTCCTAGCTTCCCCTCCAATATTCTCCACTGATCCGCTGCCATAAAATTCGGGACGCAAAACCCATAAAATGTGGTATTGTATCAAACATTCCCGTCCCCAAGCGGACCCCAAGACCGGACGCTGCCAATAGGCGACCGGATGGCCGAAAGACACCATGCCACTCTTAATAGTTACTAACCGCATTGAGGATACAATCGTGCATCAAAATGCAGATGTCTACGTCTTCCCCCCTCCAAAATTCAAAATGTCAATCAACCACCCAGTCGGATAGGTTGCTCGGGTATATTGCTCTCCCTAGCTTCATTCCCGCAAAAATATTACTATCTGTACGACTGACAGCTGAATATACGAGGTGGCTTTTTCCGCACCTTCTATGTAGCAATATCAACATATGCACATGAGGTGAGGGTCAGGCGCACACCAGAGAAGAGGATTCGGCTTGCCCGTTCTGGAACAGACGTTGGAATGGCAGCCGTTACTTTTCGCTAATTGAGTGGCTATGGAAGGGCTTGCATCCCGAACCAAAGGCGTTCTTCGCTCCACCCCTCTTTTGTCAGAGGTCGTATGCACCTACTATCGATTAGAGTAGTTCGAAGAGCTAGTAATACGCTTTACCAAGGTTTTTGATACATCTGATACATAACCAGTTCATGCGCGCAAAACTAGGACACTAACGTCCTAACGTATACTTCTTTTTTATCAAGGATCTGACGTTTCATATGTCGAAAATGATATTTCCTATATGTATATCGGTACTGCATATCCTCTCGGGCTCTCCGTTTTTGGAGGAGTAAATACTTATATATAAAATATTACCTCCGCACTTCGACGGAGAAGATGCATGATTGAGTCAGAAATGCAGGGCTGATTAGTCCGGCGAACCTTCTTTGTATTAAGATTTTTATTCTTGTGTTAATATATTAGAAGCCTGATATAGCCGTCAAACTCAGCGCAGTTTAGGAATATTGATATTCAAGGACACTGTGTGAGGCGGTTTCGGGGTGCATAAGTGGCTTGCATGGGCGGTGTCATCATCAGGTGCCAATCCTCACAAATTACAACAAGTTCATCCGACTAATACCATTGGAATGGTATGGGAATATCAAAGTCGCATCGGATACGACTTCTTGAATTGAAGGCTTGGGGGTGATTCTCCCAAAATGGATCCGAGTCAAGCCTCTTCAGTTGCAAAGCAAGCCACACCCCGCCGTCCGGAGAACTCGAGGCTGAACAACGAGGCAAGGAAATATCGAAATACAAATGGCGAAATATCTCGAAGTACCAGAGCCTAGATACCACGCGGCGATATCCAGCACCGCAAAGGACTATAATATACTGGTTCCACCCGCATGGTAAACTTCCACGGATTACACCACAGAAACCTTGAAACATCCCCATCACCACGAAATGTTATCGTGCATCTCGGGTCGTACACCGGATATGAACAGGGAATCGGTCGGCTAGATATCGCTTCCTTCGGGAATAGCTTTAGATCTGGTTCAGACGGTGTTACACAGCATAACAATCAAAAAATGCCACCCGCATGTTTCAAAAATCTAGCTTTCGAATGTTCGACTTTTCCTGGCGGGTATATGCAGGTTCATGGGCCTAGAACGTATCGAAAATGGTAATTAAATTGTTGAATTCATGAGGTAGAAGTGAACAGAAATTAGGATTTATAATATGTTCAAAGAATCGAAGATCCCTCGTATATAGGATTTGGAAATATCCTTTGAGGTAGGGTAATATAAGATGGTAAAAGAAACATAAAACGAAAGATCATAAGGAGACCCCGCCACACCCGCTTGCCCACACCCGCTTGCCCACCCGCTATATACAGCCATGCATTAACCAAAAAAAACACACATAGGAAACATAAATATAGAATAGCTATCGTAATATGTAGCCATTGAGATATTCACAAAGGAGACAAAAGAAAAAGGGTATATCCCACTCACAGCCCGCCCATATCTTCCGTATAATTTCGTTCACTCAAGTTGATCATACCCATCACTCCGCTGCTTATGTAAGAAATGTGAAAAGTGTATCCTAAATCCGCTTCCACCTGGGCTTCTGCCAAAGAAACCGGGTGAGACTGGACCGCGATTCTCCTTGTCTTTTGTTGTAGTATTTGAGTCTTCCTGTTTCACCGGGTATCCGCCGCCGAATATTGGTCCTTGACGGGTGGATGGCACACTCGGCGCCGATGGGTCCGAAGATGGCGTATTATCATTTGAAGGAAGAGTTTTACCTCTGGGCCGAATCTTGGGTGGAACATAGGGCATTGAAGGTTGCGAATGTTGTGGGGTCAATGGCCTTCGCTCCGAGGGAAGGACTGGGGAGAGATGGGTGGAGACCTGTGAGATATTTGTTTGGAGTGTCGGAGGGTCTGACATCGAGGGTTTGACGTAGTCGTGAAGAAGGCGGAAAGGATTATGGTGGCCATGTCCGTTGGTGGTAACCGGCTTAGAAGGCGCGGATTCTGTGGGTGACCTTTGGAGGTCCTTTGTCGCCGGTGCGGCCGGTTTTTCAGTAACGGGTGAGGACTTCGCTGACCTAGGCGTCTTCTCGGGTTTGGGGACCTTCTCTGATTTGGGGGTCTTCTCTGATTTGGGGGTCTTCTCTGATTTAGGGGTCTTCTCAGGCTTCGAGACTTGCAGCTCTTCCTCTGTTATTGTGGCGTGAGATACGTCTATTGGCGAAGGCCTGACGTACTCCCTCATGGCTTTTGTGACACGATGTTTCTTCTGCTCTGCCTTCCTTAGCTCCTCCTTAGTCGCCGGCGCACTATGCAGTGGTTCAGGTGTGAACCTGTCAACATGTGGTGGCTTGACATATTCCTTCATTGCATGGCCCAGGCGTTTAGAAACGCTTCGTTTTAGTTCGCCGGTTTTTCTCTCCTCGTCTGAGCTTGTCTTTGCATGAAGGTGTTCAGGGAGAGCCTCGACATATGTGGTCCCATCCTTTCTTCTCGACGATTTGACTTTCAATGCCTCAAGTGGATTTGCGCTCTCTCTGGATGGTGATACTTCGTTTGAAGTACCTTCATTTCGTGTCGGCGACGACTGAGATTCTGAGGCCGCGTTCCCATGATCGTGCGTACGGATGTATCCCGTCACGACATTGACCAGCTTCTTAACACCCTTCTTATTCTTCTCCACATGTACATCCTCCCAACTGCTTGCATCAGAAGACCCCCTCTCCTTCTCTGCGGTTTTCTTCTCGATAGACCGGGTTTCCGGCTCCGTCTTCTCTTCGACAACTTTTGTTTCCTTCTCCTCCTCCCCCTCGGAGCCTTCTTCCTTCTTCATCTTCGCCTTCCTAGCCACTGGCAAAGCCTTCTCAGGCGCCGGTCGCCTTGGTGGTACGTACTTCGATGCTGGCGTCTTTTCATACCTCACGGTCGACCCATTCCTCCTATGTCCAGCACCTTGCTTCGCGATCCTTCCCACTGGCGTCCTGCTCCCACCCTTTGATGGTGTTCGTCCGTGACCCTTTACAACAGGTACAGTTCCATTACCCCTCCTCTGCGTCATAGCCGTCGAGTTGACTGCATCCTTAAGCGACTTAGAGTACCCCGTTGACTGCACCAGAATTGCGCAAGACTTTTGGAGGTCGACTTCAGTCGCTGGCGTTAATGGCGGCCGGATTTCCTGTTGTCCTGCTTCCAGGATTTTAAAGGATAACGCAGCGGGTTTTGAAGAGGCCAGCTTCATTTTTTTGTTAGTTATAATTTTTCCGTCTTGACGTTCCGAGGAAAGAAAATGATGGGGAATGTAGTGGATAATGAGATCCGAGAAATGAGGTATGTGAGATATGCGAGATATCGAATATTATATGAAAGAGACACAAAGGTGCGCTGCCAAATACGGTGACACACAGTAAGATAAAGCAAAAAAGGGAAGAGAGAAGTTAAGCCTTCAAGGCTTACTCAGAACCACTTAATGTTCCGGTTATTTGGAAGAAAACGTCGAGCCCTTGTAAATGTTGACCAGCAAAGGCAAAACGTGTTGATGGAAACAACTGCTCCAAGGTCGTACACGATGCTATCCTGCAGCCGAAAGAAAAAAGGCACAAGCAAAAAAACCCTGAGGAATAGGGAAAACAGGATTTGTAACAGAGGGAGCGCTGGGATATCAGGAGGGAAAAGAAACGGGATATATGCAAGTTGCGCATGCCGGGAATCTCTTCCTTGGAATTTCTGTGCCCGAGACGGTAACAAGAGCGTTATAGGAAATGATTGGTATTGGACATGAGCCGAAATATTTGCTGCTGTCAGAAACGTTTCTCACAAGGAAACCGGTACTTACATCAGAGCTCTGATCATTTCCGACAACAGAAGAGTGCACCAGGGTCGTCGGCATGGTTGGCTTCACTTTCAACTGGCCGACTAGTAAGCAAGTTTTACTAAAACGGGGAAGAAGCTTGTTTGAGTAATCTGAAAATATAAAATCCTGGAGCGATATTCGGGATCGTAAAGGTCGGGTCCTCTGCGATAGATTGCACGATTGGCTTTTTGAGCCAATCGAACGGCCCTCCAAGGGTTTGTTCAAACGAGGTGTGGTTGGTTGCGTGTGTCGGACTCCGTATGTAATTTCCAAGTCGTACAAAGCTGGGGAAGGTGGAGAGAAATATCGAGAAGAAGAGCCAGGATGTCGAGGCGTTTTTAAAAAGCGATACAAAAACCTGCAAAGCTGTTACTTTTCGCTTTTCGTGGAACCCGATACGGTGTGGTTTCCGTTCGGAATACGTATACGGTGGTATCTACGTCGATTTCGATGAATGCCGCTTCTTTTCAGCTCGACCCCCCAATAGGAAAGATTGTGCGAAATGTTGTATCGTCGGCTGGAAGCTGGGGAATACGACAGGAAACAAACGGTGCGGAGTTACCCCAAGGAACCTGCAATCGCAAAAAGGTGGGCGAGCCTGTGAGTGGTTACAAGGAAGTTGCCAGTGCGTCAGAAAACTGCGGGGATTGAGAGGTCGGTTCCATGATCCAAGTCCACAAGCCTTGGAATACCAGAGCTTCAACGGCTCGAGCTCGTCGACGAAACAAAAAAGTGAGTGATAGCAAGCGAGAGAAAACAATAAAATGAAACAAAGGGTTAAGCAGTCCCTCTTATGAAAATCCTTTCCTATCTGTGTCATCGATAAAAAAGCTTAGTTGGACTTTTGGCGTCTGGACCTTGTTCATTCAATATGGTTTCCCCTATTTCTTTCCGAATGTCGTTGGATCGCGCGGTATTGTGAAAACGGGACCCTGCAAGCCAGTTCCGCCAGATTCAGCAAATCTAGCCAATAGAATCTTTTCGCAGTCCATAGGTTTCAGGTATTATTGCGAGAAGAGGCCGTCATTCGAAATCCGGAGTTCGGAGAGCAATCCGTTGGCAGGAACAAATGCAAGCTGCAAGGTTTCCACTCCAACTTTGCATATTCCATAGCATAGAAACATCTGTGGCTGGCGCTGGACGCCTAACAGCCGGCCTGGAACCACGAATGAGCTGGTGATACCAGCGCCATCGACACGAAAGAAAGTCCCCGGACCGACATGTTATGTAAAAGTGAGTTCGTCAGAGCCGCCTGGAGCTGAGGTTCTGCCACATTGGCACATTAGTTATTTGTAAATTGGGATTCTTTTCGGCTTAATTTCTTTTCTGAAATTTAACCAAGTCGCTACGGAGCGCCACCAGTCAGCACAACCCAAGGAAACACCACCCAGACGAAGCTTTTTGCGCTCTAGACTGTGACAGGGGTTAGGAACTGGAACCGGTCTAGCAAGTCGTTAGGACGGTTTGTGGGCCGGTACCATTTTGTAGATGTCACTGTTCTGTGACCATGCACATATCGATATAAATATCTCCATGGCAGGATTCCGTAGACGCAGGCTTGCGCCCCAATGCAACAATTTCGAGCCCGTTCGTGCGGGGGAAATGCCCCTCCACCCAAAAGGCAACATTCCAACACCATCTTCTCGGTATCTTCCGATCTTTTCGGTCTCTCGTCCGACTCGACAGCGATAACGATTACGAAATCAGAATACGAGATCAAATCGTATCATCTGCTCGCTGTGGCGCAAAACTTACATGGGGGGAAACATGAAGCGGTGCGTTGTTTTCAGCTTCTGTAGCACAAAGCAAGGGCAGCCCGTCCGACTTTTTTGACAGGCCGCCCTGGCCAGAGTATGTATGGACACCTGTTTTTGGGCACTCGATTGAAATTAAAGATAATTTCGGGCTGAAGGCGTGCCCGGAATCTGCCTAGAGATTTAAACCGATATGAATCCGTCAGAATAGCATGTTTTTCGCTGGCTCTTACGGTCAGCAATACGATAATATCAATTGACATATGTCAATAGCAGCTCTTGATATTGATGTCGTTATGACTGCTAACGGCCACTGCAACGTGAACTGTGAAAAAACCCTCACGACATAATCATCCGAACACGACGCTGAAGGCGGCTTGCAGCATCGGCATTTGCGGTTTTTCAGAGGTCGATATTGATATTTTCGCGTTCATCGTCGGCGATATATTGTGCAGGAGGCCAAATATTGCTAGGAAATGTGACCCCCAAGAAAGTTTAACTTTTTGATCCCTGAACCATTATATTACACTGTTAAGGACCCATCGTGATCCTGTCTTCCGAACCGAATATGAACCTTCCATAATATAATGCACTTATTCCGATGACAATCCCCTGAAATATCATTCGTGGACACTTAGTTCAGATGTCAGTATTTGATAACATTGCTCCATCCAAGCGCTATGCAAACCATGAATTACAAGACCAAATAGAGCTCCCCCTTGACACATCGTCCCAATCTATATCGGTAGGTGAAGAACTACATATTAATCTTCGCTTTACTGAAGTCCATCTCGGGGTGCTGCTGCTGAAATTTCTTCAGCATGTCCATCTTCTTCTGCTCATCACTCGTAGGCAGTCCCATCTCCTTCTGTCGCTGATCATACATCATTTTCTCTACCATCCCTCTCGTCTCGCCGTCCAGATCGCTCAATTTCGAATTTTCGGGCTGAATCTTTGATACGTCGACCTTTGGATGATGAGTAAGAACGTGTGGCCACCATTCCTTCTTGTTGGACTTGTCAAGGTGGATTTCAAGTGTCTTGGAATCGGCAATAGACCAGGTTGAGTCATCAAGGTGAATCGATTTGTAAAGTGTACCCTGTTATTGTTCCGCGCATACGTCAGCATGAAACGCACATAGTAGCATCAACAAATATATAGACTAGATGCGAACCTCGAATAACGGCTCCTTCCCCTTGAACGCGACTTTCAAGCTGTTGAGCTTGATGTCAACGATCAGATCCCGGCCTCGTGTGCCCGGTGGAACAGCCACTGTAACGTCGACTTCCTCGAGCGTCTGTGTCCACTTGTACGGCAGAGTAGCCTGTTCGGCTTCTTCCTTCTCCTTCGCAGCCTTGAGTTCCTCTGGTGTGGGGTCTGGTGGGGCAGTAGAAGTCGACATGGTGGGGTTGCGAATCTATCGGTATAGGAATTCGACAAATCAATGTCCGTGGTAGGTACCAAAGGCTCGATAGCGATTAGAAATTGAAGATGGTGACAAAATATGATCGTTCTGACCGATGGCTGTGGTTGGTAAACTTATTAAGGATCCAAGTTGTATGGAAGTTGAAGGATGCTGTGAGAATGTTCCCTTGCGCTTGAAAATCGTCGACAAACACACGCCATTGATGTCACATGACACGCGACGCTCTGCCCGATCAATATTGAAGAATGCATTGATACGACCACGCTCTGACTAGAGAGGACGATTTCTTCATTACATCCTTCGTCGATATGTAATAAATTTAATCCGGGTTCCATAATTTTTAAACAGCGACGGTGGTTTGGTTCTAGCATCTATCATGAGGCCCGAAAACGCGACATCGTACATTGTATTATATGCCCAAAGTCGTCGCAAGCATGCGCATTAGCGATCGTTGATTGCAAAACAGAACCATCGATCAACTCCGACTAGCTTGATTGATAGTATTACGAGTCTTCCGGATCAATGACGATGTAGTATCTTGATAGAGATGAGATGAAAATATGACAGATGTACTGAATTTCTCTGAGAGTCGTACTACAGTATTGATACCACTTTTACTAATCAAAAGGTTCAGATTCTGTAGCTATAATGCAGCACTATAGTGGTATAACGCATAGGGCGGAAGATTAATATCAGTTGGGGAACTGTCCATGTTATCCTATAATTATTCCTTGTGAGCTCAGTGGAGGACTACAACGTATTAGTATACTTCGGTCCTTGAGTTATATGACATACATCTTTGCCTAAAGCTAATTGCTATATTCATAAGCCTAGATCTCAATCTACTAAATCGATTCTACTTGACATGCATGGCATTAAATGGAATTTATATTCTTCTACAGGGAGTTGAGATCTATTTCTCCCCCTGCTCTGTATCGGTTTCGAATGTCGTGAATTTCATGACTCCAAATTTCTATATATGAATTCAGACAACTACTGTGAAGTTTATAACGTTTAAGTATCTTTAACTGCATGTAACCAAGAGTTATAGCGGTTTACCCACTGGTTTAAAGAAGCTTGAGAAATCCTCAAGATTTCCGCTCTGTGCAAGCTAACTAAATCAGGAATCTAGCCCGTTCGGATACTTCTCGGCTAACAAGCTTACCCGATGGTAGACGCTTACTCAAGCACCGCCTAGTAGCTTGAGTAGGCCTATAGGACCCCAGGTTCTAGATTCTCGAAGTGCCTGTTATATAATACAATCCAACAATCCTCGAAAGCATTAATCGCTACTGACATATCATTCGCCTAGAAGCATAAACTGCCGCGATATCGACTTTTGATCGGACCAATCGATCCCCCATAATGACGGACTCCTCGAACGCCCGCTTCAACACCGAGGCGGAGACTTGGGACCTAAATCCAGACGTCCAGTCGGCTACCAAGTCCGCTTTGGCAGCTATATTGGAGCGGAGCCCGTCTCTATCACTAGATAATCCAAATAGTACGTTCCTATTTTAAAGGCTCCGTTATCCTTATCGAGAATTGTCTCCTACTTCACTTTGTATTTTGAAGTCTACACATACACAAGGGACTCTAGAATATATATTAACAAAGATATGTCCACAATATAGAACCGAAAGTCCTCGACCTAGGCGCCGGCACCGGTCTCCTATCCCTCGCTCTCTCCCCCCACGCCTCCACAATCCTCTCAATAGACCCCTCCCCCGGCATGATCTCAGCACTCGAAACAAAACTCACCTTCCCAAACTCCCCGAAGAACATCACCCCCTTATGCGCCCTAATAACCGACCCATCAGATCCACGCCTCAATAACCAGAAATTCGACATAATAGTCTCAAATCTAGTAATGCACCACGTTCCCAACCTTAAGGAATTTATAAACTTGACATACGGATTATTATCACCCGGTGGTGTGATATGTCTTACGGATTTTGAAAATACGGGACCAGAGGCTAGGAAGTTTCATCCGGAGGATAAGATGGATGGGGTGGAGAGGCATGGGTTGCTGAGGAGTGAGATGGAGGAGTTTGTGAATGATGCTGGGTTTACGGAGGGGAAAGTGGAGGTGGGATGGGTGATGCGGAAACAGGTTGAGCGGTTCCCTGGGGAGTGGAAGGGAGGGAAGCCGAAGAGTGTAGTGTTGGAGGCGGAAGGGGAGAGGTGTGAGATGGATTTTAACTTTTTGGTGGTTTGGGGGAGGAAGTAGACTTAGCTAGAGATTCCGAAGATGGCATCGAGAGGATACGATGGACGTATATATTAACCGGTTGTACTTAAAAGGAATGTGATGGTTGTTGTATCATGTAGTAAAATTGCCAATGGACTACACCTACTACTTCAATAAGTACAAAGAAGGTAAAAAAAGGAACAGGAACACCACTCCTCTGATGATATGCTAGAAACAACCAGAGGGGAAACAAAAAGATAAAGAAAACGATGGTGAGATCTTGAGATACTCTGGGTAAGTATAGTGTCCCTTGAAACAAAGCAACAACGGGGGGGAACGGAAGCAATCTATGCATGCATTTTTGCGTATTTGTGAAAAAGATAAAAGAAAGGATTACATCTTTGTAAGATAAAAAAGGAAACGAAAGTGGCCGTGAACCAGGTGGCAAGTATATAACCGCTGAAAAATAAACATTAAAATCAAGTAAAGAACGAAAGATAGTAGGGATACCAGCCTGAACGAGGCAGACAAATGATATGAAGGGTAAAAAACAAGAGACGGGGAATGATACACAAGAATGCCATCCTCCACCCTCTAAAGAAAAACGAAAAGATATTCGCCAATCGTCTGATCCACGAGACCGTAACTTTGCCCACGCCTCAGGCAACGGTTCGCTAGCTCGACTACACTTAGTATATTGAGGGTGCTTATGGGAACTGATAGTTAGAGGTGGACGGGTGGTAGTCTCGTGGGCCAGACGTCCCTGTAAACCAAAAAATAATGTGACTAAAGGGTATACAAAAGAAATGAAGGAAAGAATGAAAAGAAACCGATAAACGCCAAGATGGAATGAGGGTCGTAAACGACGTTGACAAAATGGATATACTTTATGTCGAAGAGTGACGACGAGCGGTATGAAGAGCCCAGCTTTAATTAGCCGCAGAAGTTTTGCTCTTGGCGTCTGGGGCCTCAGACTTGACGCTCTCGCCGTCTTCGCCAACTTCCTGCTCCGCTCTCCTAGCGCGGGCGCCCTCCTTTAACTTCTCCCATCGATCGCGGTACTTCCCAACCACAGTCTTCAGCTTATCATTCTCCTTTAGGATTTTAGCTTCGTGTTGCCGTAACCTCGCAACCTCGGTTTGTAGCTCATCCATTGTCGGATTCTCTGATAGGACTGAAGGGGCGGGTGACAACGCTCTTGGCTTCGAGGAACCTGGGAGAGGTGATGTACCCCGGTTTTTCCCAGTCGGATTCGGTGAGATAGCACGATTTGACTTGGCCGGCTTCTCATCATCGAAATCTTTTGGGAATCCACCACCGAACCGCGGGGTCTTCGGCGGCTCATAGTCATCCGCTGCACCTCGTCCGGGAAGGGTTAGTGTCCTAGGTGCCAGTCTTGGGGTTGGAGGCAGCTCGGACTCCGACTGTCGGTCCGGTAACGTTAAAGTCTGCGTTTCTGTCTTGCTAACGCCGCCCAGCTTCAATGGCAGATCTCTTGAGCGCCCACCAAGCCTGAGCTTGCCGAATCCACGGTCCGACTCCTCTGCTACTGGACTGCTGTGGCTCGTTTCCTTCAAAACCTGTAGGCTTTCCCTCATCTTTGCGGCGTTGACTTTCGCACTGGTCTCCCATGTATGCAGCTTGTGTGCCATCATGTCGGTAAGCTGTCGGAGCTGGGTGTTTTCGAGCTCCAGCTCCTCTCGGGTCTTCGTGCTGACCATCTTATCAGCCGGTTTCCGCCCTGCTGCGGGTGCAGCCACCGCCTCATTTTTATCACTGCTAGGCTGCTGTTGGTTCCGTGTTAAGATACCAGCGTATGACATTGTACCACCGGTTGTCGGCACTACGTAGAAGCTCTCAGCGGCACCTTTGTCGGCTACGGCTTTTCTCAGTGCTGGATCCATGCTCGATAGGTCCCCATCCAGTGGTAGCCCGGCGTACGCCAGCGGGTTCCCAACAGCTTCAATATATTCCTCAAACTGACTATAGAATTTTGTGAATGCCATGTCAAGCTTTGGTGGGTTAGGGCTAGTACCCCTTGCTGAGGAAGAGTCGTACTCTTGCACAGCAGGTCTAATAGGCCCCTCGCCAACAGCTGGGCCCTTAAATGCGTCAAAAGGGAGAACTTCCCTCGGTCCAACGACGGGACTAGTGGCGCTGGCCGACTTTCTTCTCTCCTTCTTTGGTGGTGCATTCAGTAGCACCGGGCTTGTTCCTCTCACTGTCCCACCTGCACTAGCAGCACGAGCACCTGGTTCTGGCTCACGAACTTGCAGGAAATTCCTATCATTGCCCGCAGTAGCTGGACTTCGGCCTCTAACCGGAGAACGGATACCTCTAGCATTGGCAAGTTCGTGGGCTAGCTGGAACGGATTTGGAGATGGTAAAACCGGGCCGTCCCGCATGGAAGTGTAGGTGAGGGTTTGAGTGGTAATATTTGTGGGTGAAGGTAGTGGTATTGGTGGTGGTGCTATCTTCCTTGTGCCTGACGGGTGGGTTGGATTATCCGAAGTGCTAGGGGTGGTCGGTGTGGATGGTTGGAAGAACATCTTGGGCTTATCCAACTGAGGAGACTCCGGCCTGCCTGACTCTGGCCCAAATAGCGGTGGAGGTCGGTGCTTGGGTGACGTCGGCGGGGAAAAAGCCGTGGCGTTGGTAGTTACCGGTTTCGCCATTGTGGAATCTTTGGTGAACGACGTTTGGTTCGGTGGAGGTGTTGGAGGAGTCTGGACTGTAGATGCTAACAATCTAGACGATAGGTCCTGGTGGTGCTGTTGTAATAAAGCAAGAGTTCGAAGTGCCTGTGGGTTTCGAAATAATAACGATTGTTAGCGTGTTTCAAGTTCGAAGCCTCAAATGTCATTTAAATGAGATTACTATGCTGACCAGCTTGTGAACGCTCTCGCCAAAGGATACAAAATTGCTATAAGTGACAGAAGTCGAATAGGGGGTATGAGACTATATAATATATGATCAGACTTTTTTTGCGAACAGACTTCGAGTACAGAATGAGATTACATGCAGAATCGAAAATAGTCCGAAGGAGTGGGTGTGGTGAGGTGGTGAAGGTTTTATGGGCGGGTCCGAGATCTTGGAACCGGGCACCACCCCATTCAAGCCACGAACAACGACTACAACCGGGACGGGCAGGGGATTTCGGTACCAGGCAGGCCTTCGAGAATGCGAATGCAGAAAAAAAAAGGTGCACCGGTTTGAAACAGCAGAAATATGCGAAATGAAGAACTAACCTCAGGGTCCTGGGTTTCCTTTTCAGCCTTTCCGAATTCTTCGGCAGCGTCCTTGTGCTCTTGCGAAGCGAGCTTGAAGTTGTGGAGGGTCTGCTGGTGGGTGGCTTTCGAAGCGTGTGCGTGAGCCTGAGGGGAAACGATATCGAAACGTCAGTTAGTCAGTCGACTCAGTCAAGTAGATTCAGCAAGTTGGATTGTATGTCTCTGGCTTCGTTTGATTCGAACACATGTTCCGTAATATCTCCGGTACCGAGCACCTGCCAGACAGGTGCCAGGTGCCGTCATAGGGAATGGTACATACCCTTGTGAGAGGTGCGGCTTCCATGGTCAACGGCTTTTTGAATTCTTCTGTTTTATGGAAGACAGAAAAGGGAAAGACTATGGTATCTCGAATTGGGAATTCCTTCCTCCTTAATTCATGTCTTGTCGAGGGACCTTCAGTGGGTTTTGAAATACACAGACGGAGTTACGGTGTTTTTGTCGGGCGAGTAATTCAGGCTAGCCAGTCGGACACAATGAGGAGACGAGACGTAGAGAGTATGCAGTGCCGTGCAGAGGGATCGTAAGAGAAGGGCGGTTAGCTCGATCCAGCGAGCCTGTGATTCGGCAGTTTGAATGTTAGTAAAATCGGAAAGATCCTTTCTTTCCTATATCCAAGGAAAGGATAGAATGATGAATGAACGAAGGCAGCGGAGGTTCTGCTGGGTGATTCTGCACGACTAATGTATTAAACAGCTGGTCGGATGATGACTTTTGCCTCTTTTAACCATGCAGCAGCGTAGCCGATGCAGAATCCCTGACAAAGATGCCAGTTCCTTGTCGATGTGAGCGATAAAGTGTATCAGAACGAAGGAGATCCAGGCACTGGCAGGTAGGCAGGCGGCAAGCAGGAGGCTTTTTAACTTGAACGTGGGGCAGTCGCTGGTGGTGTACGTACACTGACCGTACGTAAGAAGTCAAAGGTCGGAGAAGGTGCTTGAACGGCGAAGAAATAGAAACAGAACACGCGGAACGACGGAGCTATCCGTTTAAAAGAAAAGGATACAGGAGAAGCAGTAAATATACAGATTCATGGACCTGAGCCTGAACCTGAATCTTAGGAGTAATGTTGGTAGCGTATGTATATGTAGGGATGCATGGGCAGCAGTTGGGTGTTAGGTCTGGGAAAGAAGGCTCAACGTCCGGACCCAAACCGTCGGCGCCTCGACAGCCTGGACAGGGGATTCTGACTGGCTGAAAAGGATCTCACCAGCTGGGCTGACAATGGCAGTGGTGAGCAGGGGTAGTGAACAATGTCGATTGTTCTCTTTCCGCCCAGCTGATTCGGCGGGGCTGCTTGCAAACAATAGCCAATTGCCTGCTAACCAACCGGCGGGCGAACTAGCTGGAAGCGCACAGCAGTCACGGGGAATTCGAGGCAGGCCAGGAGAAGCTCGAACGTTTGATCGAATAGTCACTTACCGGCTTCGACGATGCTTCGAGACTTCGAGGTCGAGGGCGAACCTGATCTGGTGCTGTGGTGTCGCAAGAACAGGCCGGAGAAGGTAGTTGGACGAAGCGGTGTCGGACGTTGTTGAAGTTGGTTAGTCAAGTAGTTACTTGTTAGTTGGTAGTTACCGCTTGTTAACAACCTAACTAACAGTCCTGATATCTGATACTGGATTACAAGTTGGATGTTAACGGGGACGACGGCTTCAACGGATTCAGACAGGATGCATTTCAGAATATATTTTTCCTCTCTGAATTGTTCGGCATAGGCAGCTACTTCCAGATGACATAGCTCATTGCATCATGAAATTGCAGCGGCGGTTAAGCGCCTGGGCTAAATGCGCCTTCCAAAGATACACCCAAACTAACAATTGCAACCACAACTTGATCCCACAAACAGTTAAACGACACTCCACTCATACCGGACTGGTTTACATGCACAGCTGTTTCGGACTTCCAAATACTCGCAAATCGTTGGCACCCTCGCCCGCTCAGGATATCCCATGATGGCAGTGCAGTGCAGCGCAGTGTGTCAAAACGTTCATGCTAGTGCTGCTCTAGCGCTACGATGTCGTCGGCCGACGAGTGGGCCCATTCAGCCAGTATCACGGGTCCTCCGGGTCGACCTGACTCGGCAAGAGGTACCATCGTGATATCAAGCCTTCCAGCCAAAGGCTTCGTTGCAACAGCAATATAATACCCTGGCCTGCAGAATCATTCTGCGCAAAAGCTTGATGCCCAGACTTGCCACCTTTGAGCGCCTCGCTTCCATTCGCTCGCACGAGTCGAGGTCTCATTTCATTGTCTTCGCAAACAAGAAAAAGAGGACCAGTCCAGATCCTTATTGTCCTCCTACTCATCGAAGAAGGCACAAAGTGAGAATAAGGTCTCTCCCAAGATTGAATCTCAGCCAATCGAAGGCCTGGCATCGACGGGCGGCAACTCCCCTGTTGCTTCAACGGGATCTCCACCAGGTTGCTGGAACCCACCTGCAAGTCATGGCTATTCGACCAATCGCGAGTCGCTGTGCAAGCGCTGGGCAAACTATAGACCAATTTGGCCTTTTTCTCCTCTCAGGAAAAATAAAAGTAGGGTCGGAATTTAAAAGCGAATTGTCCTATGCACACTCACGGTTTGCAGCCTCTCCAACCGACCATGCAAAGTTTTGACAAAGCAAAGGGCATTGGGGGGAAATGCTTAAAATAGCTTGTCAACGTGGCCGAAGAATTCTCCGTGCGATCATGGTTTTCAATTTCGCAGGCCGTGTCGCATGTTAATTACAAACGCCTCATTGCGATCCTTTGCAGGATTTCTCGAACTCTGAAAGGATATCAATGCGAAGTCGCTCTTCGGTTATGTCTATGAATCCCCGCCTGGGCAGCTAGTAAGTCTTTTGAATCTTGGATTATACTAGCTTTTCAAAAATTCATATGTCTTGTAATATCGAAACCTCGGGCCAAGCCGACCGTCAGCTATAACAACCAACTTGAGTTTGACCACCTGGAAAAGATGAAGATTGATCGATTGAACTGGCAATTGCATTGATCTATGGAGTAATTCAACAAATACCTCGCAAAGAGAAACTTTGATGGACTGGATATCGCCACGTACCTACCGACACTAGATAGTTTTATATAATCATGTTCTTCGGAATATCAACCTTCGTAGAAAGATCATACCATGACGTTATGGTCCAAAGCGCAGGTAGTCATTCTCACGCTAAATCGAGTTAGTGCTGTCGCATTTATCCAACGACACTTGATACATAAACGCGACTCTGTCGCGAAACTTCAAGCTCCAACATTGTACGAGACTATAACAAACCCCCCAATTGCACAGGAGTTCAAGTTCCATAGCCACCGTCTACATAGCCATCTCCTCATAACAAATTATAAAACCATCCCGAAACTCTATAACTTAGCTACCAAAGAAACAATGCCCTCCATCCCCCTTGAACTCCAACTCCTAATCCTCGAATCCTCCTCTCCAACTCAATACGCCACCCTCCGCCTCGTCTGCGCCTTCTGGAAATCCAAAGTTGACACCCTCAAAATCCTATCATACCGCTCACCGCCTCTCATCAAACAGGAATTCAAAGATTGGTGTACAACATTAGTCCCGCCGTCGCCATCTGATGTTCCATTCCTAATCCACTCCGCATTGTTCAATTGCACGGGCGTCTTCCACCGTACGATGGAAACAAAATCTAAAAAGATTGTACTCAGTGGGGTCAAACGTCCTAGGAAGAAATATGAAGTTTCTCCAGCGTTGTTGGAAAATACACAGGAGTTTATCACGCATGCGAATGAGCCATTGATCATTCCGGACACCAAGGATCCAAAACCTTTGCCGTATACGATTAACATACAGTATACGATGAATAGAAATCAAGGTGCGACTTCGACTTATCGGGTTTTAGTGCAGCAGGGCGATATTATTGGAAAACAGAGTGGGATGACGTTAAGAGATCTTGAAGAGTGGATGAGGGCATTGATGTCGAGGAAGACTTTGTTACAGGTGCCAACGGAAGATTTGAAAAAGTTGGCTATTCAGGTGGGGTTTGAGAAGGAGAAGGGGATGATAACTATTCATGTCGAGAAGTTGAATTCTTATTCTACTTGATAAAGTGGAAGATTCGAGGATTATATCATGTAGCAGGGGAGTTTATTCTAATACCACCTAACTCCTGGGTGGTATCAAGACTTGGCCCGAATGCATATAGACTTAAGTGTACTTCGCTTCGATTCTATGGGGTGTTCGTCTGCATACATTCATGCACCGTTTGTGAATTCGACGCTTGGGATTTACTCCATTCAGGAGCATTGACACGCCAACATTGCCAGCCTTGTGAGGGGGTATATACTGTTTATCTTGATTGTGAATGCCAATTCACCATCATCCAAGATTTGATCTTCTATAAAAACAGGAAAGGAGTTATCAATTATCATTAATTTCGACATGGACTCGAAAGCCAGACAAGAGGAGCCCAAGAGGTCTCGTTGGAGGGATTTCCTTCGCCCTTCAAGAACACCTTCTAATGTTTCGAAGTCTGCCCCGACTACACCCCGGGCTCAGTCACCAAACCCAGAACCTGTCCGGAGCCGCAAACTACAGCAGCCAGATAATCGTAATAGTATAGTCGCGCTAGCATCAGGTTGGTAGACCCGCAGTAACAAAATCCGAATACTTCTGATGAATGAGAATAGCCGTGGGTGGTATCGTAATACCATCTCAGAGCGCTACAAATACCACTGTTCCAAATAATACGAGCCCGCATGTATCGAACGTCGGTATTATAGGATCTACACCTGCTACAACCACAACGCTGATATCGCCACCTGCTACTGCCCCGAGCCCGGCTAGCATAACACCAACCGCAAATAGCCCAAAATCCCTAGACTTGTGGAGGGAGGCAGCTGGTCGGCTTCAAGAATCCGAGCGAAGGCACATTGACGATACCAACTTGAGAAGCGCTCCATGGAAATCCGTAGTCGATGATCTCATCGTCCAAACAGAAAACCTTCGTGAGATCTCGCGCCAAAAGGCGTGGAAAATAAAATGGGGGGATCATACGATAGTACTCAGAGATATAGCCGAGAAGACCGTTTCGTGGCTCCAGAAGTTCAAAGAAGTTGGGGATATAGCCGTGCAATATGATCCTGCTCATGCATCACTTCCGTGGGCTGGGGTGCGGTTTCTTTTGCAGGTAATAGTATCAGACTTCGAAGGACGGGAAGCAATCCTGATTGGTATTGAAACTGTGACTCGTGTAGTCACTAGGTTCACAGCCTATGAGGAGATGTATATTGGGGCCGGGCTTCAACATGAAGATGCTTTAAGAGAAGGCCTTGTCGGGCTTTATGTCTTAATCCTTCGATTCCTCATAAAGTCAAAAGAGTTTTTCGAGGCTTCTATAATAAGTAAGCGCATGAAACGAAAATTTAGTACTCTACAGAAGGGGCTAGCTAACAGATAGTCTAGAGCACATTGGCAAAGCTATTGTGCCTGAAGTTTACTCGAAGGAGCTCGATATACTGGAAACGGCTGAACAAGAAGCAATGAAAGACATTGGAGTTGCAGCAGCACAACGTAAGTTAGAGCCCAACTACCTAATATTCTCGTACGGATAATGGGAGGAGGAATACGATAGTATCGTAGTCGAGCTAAATTCGAGGCTTAGAAACCCGGCTAAGAGATACCTCAACGTCACAAAAGCTTGAGAAGCTCCAAGGTCTAGTTGAAGGCATCGACGGTCAATTCTCTCGATTGGACAAAACTCTTGAAAAGATTGTCGATAATCTTAACGGTATTTAGCCCATAGCCGTGCGCAAATTTACACCACCGAATCACACTAACTTAATCATAGAAACTGAGCGCGGGGAAGCGTTGGCGTGGGCGTCACCGATTAACCATAACTCGCAGCATGAATTCGTCGTTGACACAATTACGAGCGGGACGTGTACTTGGCTCCATAAGGAACCCGGGTTCACGGAATGGCGGAATTCGAGCTCATCATCCGTCTTCTGGCTTAGAGGTGACCGTAAGTTACCGGATACGAACACTATGTACAATATGTCCTACCGGAGGTCGAAGGCGATACTGACGCTTTGATGGTTTGACAGCTGGATGCGGGAAAACTCGTCTAACGTATGTAGCGTGTAATCAGGCTCAAGAGAATAACAACAGCTAACCTTTGTTAAAATCTAATAGGTCATCTGTTATTCGATTATTATTGGACGAGACGAAGAGCCGTGAAAGCATTGCCTACTTTTATTGTGACGGTAAAACTGGGGATGAGTCCAGAACGGATCCTAGAAGTATAATATGCTCTCTGCTCAAGCAGATGGCCAGTCTTCAGCCCGGCCAGCCTCTTCAGCCAGCACTAGCCAAAGCATACAAGGAGAGAGTTGGATCCGGAAATAAAGCGTCCCCTCCGAGCTTTAAAGAAGCCAAACAAATAATATCCGAGATTAATGGGGACCAGTTATATTCCAGAATAACCATCGTCATTGACGCTTTGGATGAATGCAACAAGGAATACCGAGGGGATCTGGTAGAAGCTTTAGTCGAGCTTGTCCAGGCTTCGAATACCCTTGTAAAGATATTTTTCTCCAGTCGACCCCATGAAGAAGATTTGAATCTCCAACTTGGAAAGGTCTTGAAATATTGCATCAATCTGTCAGATACTTCGGCAGACGTGGAGCTCTTTATCGATCAGACAATGTCGGAATACTTACGGAAAGACAAATTCCTTCCTCGATTACTTCAAGGGCAGAGGGACATAGTCGTGGAGCAAGTGGTAACGGTGTTAAAAGAAAAGTGCCGTGGAATGTGAGTTCGAACAGAATGTTGCTATGTTCAAAAAGTCCCTTATATGCACTCCTATAGTTCTAACATGCAATGATACAAACTTCAACAGGTTCCTTTGGGCGGACCTACAAATGAAGGACCTCTGTCGGCTCAAGAGCAGATCCCAAGTCACATCCTGCCTGGCGAAGCTTCCCCTCGATCTCCATTCGACCTACCAACGAATATTCGACAAAATTTTGCAAGATGAATTTGGGCAACGAGTCGCAACTACGGCGTTTCAATGGATTTTAGGAACCGTGCGACCACTTCGCCTAGGAGAGCTGGTTGGCGCAATCCAAGAGAAAACACAGGATATGGATTTGACCCTAGACTCTGTCTTGGAGATGTGCCAAAACCTCTTGGTTTTAGACCAGACTGAGGACGTGATCCGTTTTATACACCTATCTGCCGTCGAGTTCTTGCAGAATACGGAAAACCTACTACCAGGGTTCTCCTTTCAAACAGGGGAATGCTTGAACTCTGTAACTTTGGATTGTTTGGCTCACCTTTCAAGTGAAAGGTCACGCCGCTTTAACCCAGATTTACTCTCTAGCTTTTGGGTCCAGTACCACTTCTTTCTCTACGACTTGGACGGGTCATATAATATATCCGAACGGAAGCAGGACCTCAAACTCAACCCGGTAGAGCTGAGCTCTATTAAAAACGAGTTCCGACCAGACTTAGAGTTCACCACCTTTGTCTGGGAGCAGTGGCCACAGCAGCTCCGACAGAGCACGGACCAGCCAGATGAGATATTTGATGCTCTGAAGGGTTTCTTAGGGTTAGACGCTTGCCGAACCAAGGCTGGGAATCCGGATTACCAGACGAATACTGGTGTGTCGGTAGCATTCCGAAACATGACAAAATACGGCAATCTGTTAAGGCAGCAATTCGAAATAGAAAACGCGTTCGAAATGAAGGAACGAACAAGAGTTCTCACCAAGTCTAACGAGCATGGCAGGAAATGGGGTTACAACCGCTCGACCTTTAATCTCTGGGCGTGCAAAAGAACTTGGAACGGGTTCGGGCTCTTGAGTTCTAGTATATGGATGCCCAATTTCTCCCCGTTCCTCTTGGCTTGCTGTATTGGTATGAGTAGATATATCCAATGGTCGTATAGAGGGAGCCAGCTCGTTCGGGAATTTGCGACCAGCAAAAGACATAGTCTGTCGGCTCTGTGTATCTTGAAAACACGCCTGGGCCACCGATTTTGTCGCGAAACCTTCGAAGCCATTCTCGACGTCCCGAATTTCACCACCACAGAATCCGAGATAGTCAATTTCTTATGGCTCATGAGCTACCGTTATGACACAGAGACATGGTTATTCTGTGTCGAAACAGTCATTCGGAGACACATTCAGTTCAGAACCGACCCATTTTGTGTAGCACGCTGGGCGCTCTATTCCTCCTGCAGGAGACCCTTCGGAGATTTTACAAAGATTTTCTCAGCCCTTGGGGAAACTTCTAAGTACCCCTCTGAAATCTTAATGGGGGGCAATACCGAATTATCTTTAGACTTAGGTGTCTTGCAGTCCTGGTTGATCTATGGTCTCGAAGACGCAGGGAATGCAGTTCGCAGCCGTAAGGACTGCGGCGGGTTCCAGAAATACCTACCTACAGCCCCACTTTATATCGTGCACCTATCACTCTCCCCTCCTAAGGATTTCGTGAAGTTATTACAATTTTGGCTTGAGAAAGGCATAAATCCTAATCACAGCGGCCTTTGGGGAAGCCTGTGTCACTTTCTAGTTTTGACTTTTGTTAATGATGACTCGAGTGGCACATTCAAAGACGTGTTTGACCTTTTGGTGCTCCACCAAGCGGAAATCGATATCAAACATCCTGTTACGGGAGAAACGCCACTGGAGTATGCCTACAGTTTTAAATGTAGTCCCCAGTATAAGCAGGGGGGTGGATGGGAAACAAGCTTGGGCCGGATTTCCGATCGTTTCAAGCCAATGTTTTTTGGACACGTGTTCCGCATCAGGCGGTCGAGGCTGTGGGAAGATAGTCTTAGGGAGCTCCTGAAAGATGGACACGAAGTTGACGAGTTTACAAACAAAGCAATGCTCGGTCTGGAAGACGCTATACTCAGTGCCATCGAGTCTTGGTATGGGCGTAGTCCTGACTTTATTTTTTGTCTCCTCGATTTTTTTAAACGATGGCTACTACGAACTAAAGCCTCAAAAAATACTGCTAAGGACTTATTGGAGGAATTGTGGGATTATCGGGATTTCGAAAACCAAACAGGAAACACACATTCATCCCGGGAGAGTGAAGTAGCAGGGTCAATATTCCTCGGAGGCTGGGAGATGCCTGAATCCCCGGTAGATGAGATAGAGGTAAAAGTACAGCGGGAATACGAGTATATCCAAGCGGCCTTTGGGAGCGGATCCTTCGAATGACAAGAAGGAGCGATCGTGTGCCCAAATCGTCGCGTCAGTGCATAAACTAGTGGTTCTATATCTCTTGTACCAAAATACTAAACGTACGATTCTACAAAAATATTTAAATGTACTGTAGACTTTTAGATTATTCAAACTATGAGTATCCACCGCTAGATGTATCCTCACTATCCTCTTCCGGAACACTCGGTTTACCTCCGGTACCACCAATGGTCTGTGTAACCGTCTGGTACCTTGTCAAAGTCGTAGTTTTCGCGAACATAATTGTTCTTGTAATATACTGAGTCTTCGTGACCGATTTAGTTTTGTTGACCCATCTTGTTTTGGTGTAAGTTTTTGGTTCGGCATAGCCGTAACCGAGGACAGAAGGGACGGCGCTGTTTATATCGGACAGTTAGCAGTTGGGTTGCTTATATTGTAGGTGTGACGCCTAGATTTTAATTACCTCGCGGCTAATAGGAAGAGGAAAGGGATCGTAAACTTCATTTCGTAACTCTGGTTTTAAATATGGGAACGATGTAGGGCGAGACCCCCTTTGACAAAAGCAATATTTAGAGTGCAGGAGGAAGGAATGGACGACTATGAGGTATAGTCAAGTGCAGGCTAATGAATGGGAGGCTTTGTACCGAGCTACAGGGCGATAGTAGGGGGGATCGATCTTCGTTTGTAAAAAGAAAGAAGAATTCCATACACCTTTATATTACTTCCTAAGACTTCGGCCTCGCGCGAGATAATGCCGCTTTACCCGCGACAAGACTACAATATCTTAAGATTTCTTATGATCAGGACCGACTCGGACCACATCTGCAGTCTCGTACGGCATTTGAGAAAGATGTTTCAGAAACAGATTTCCCGACCCGCAATGTTTCCCGATAATGATATCATCATACTTTCCCGTCTGATTCAATCCAGAAACTATACGAGCGACAGGGCGACAAAATGAACAAACTACCAATTAACAGTTAACTCGGCAACCCTGATCCGAGGAAAAGGAGACTACTAGTCGCTCTGATCATTTTCTGATATTTAAGCATATCTATTTTGCGATTTTAGATAATTTAGTATGTTACATTCGCTTCGTCCCTACCTAGGGACACTTACACTGCCACAGCAGTTTTCCGCTGTCATTGTTGCATTTTGTGCGTTGTTTTAGCCGATAGAACAGCTCTATGCGCGAAGGGTATCAGATTGAGGATGTCAATGCGATTAGGTTGCGAGAATTACCCGGTAATATTAAAGGCAGGAATATTACTACTTTGGATTGTTAGAGATCCGAGGTTAGTTCCGAGACCTCAGAAGCGCCTGATGTGGTTAATATAATGGAGTATACAGAGCCGAATCTTGACATCTTGAATGAGTACATACCGATGTTTGGTGATCGATAAGTATATTACCCCTCTGCAAAGTTGCGAATTGGCTTTGAATTCCTTTCGACTTGGATTCCGAGTATACTCTATCATGAGGATATATCATGACTGGTATTATTTTTGTTCCGTGCTTGCTTTAAAGTCTTATAAGCCGAACCCGTAAATAAAAATCAACCTCCAAGCCAATCCCACATTGAGTCAGCTACTTCCAAACCGTAAGGGTAGCGACTTAGGATATTATAAATGCATTAAAAATTTTTACCCTTCGAAGTTAAAGATTAATATTTATAATTAACACGTGAACTAACTCCGACACCTCAAAGTCTTCAAAACCACAAACACCCTCCCATTAACCCTAACCCACTTATACACCTCCCGCATCCCCACCTGCCCACCCACCCACAAATCTTTCTCTTTCCCCAAACCCCCATCACACTCCTCCAAAACCCTCCCCACCGTATTCTTCCCAAACATCTCTTCCAACTCTTCCGGCATTTTAACTACACACCTCCACGATCCCCTCGTCAACGGCCACACGGTCTGTATCAATGCTTTATACTCCTCAACTTTAGGTTTTATTAACACTGCCTCTTTAAACCCTTCCTGTTCATCCCATCTCCCACTCATAAAGGTCTTAGGATCAGAACATAAAGCCGCATAAACGATAACTTCAACTTTCAATTTCTCCCCCGCATCTTTCAAAGCAGTTGATAACCTCCCCACCAGTGGTTTAAGTAAAACGCTCGCATTGAACCCTTCCGCCGCTTTTCTAGCTGGCCAGTAGGCAATATTCCACGCCGGAGAAGTTCTTTCTTCAAATATTTCCACCCTTACCTTGCGGAGGAGGTGTGTATACCTTTTCGACAATGGAAAGGCCGTCTCTGTTCCTGGAAGCTCCTGCGTAAGGGTAGTAGAAAGGTCTCCTTTCGGGTAGTATGTAAGATTAATTTCTCTAGATTGGCGATAATTCCATTGGCTTTTTTGCATACACTTGCATCGTCTTTTTGGTTAATATGCATAACTTAATCAGTTGATCTTTTAATATTTAGAGAGAGCTGCGGGGGATATGAAATCATACCCTTCCCCCTTCTCACGGAATAAATATCCAAATCCTTCCCATGGTGAAGAATATGCAATAATAGCTTTGACACCCCCTTTAATCTCTGCGGATGAAGTCCAATCCGCTATTATATTGATCCATATGGAAAAGGTGTTTGAACTGTATAATACCGCGGCGGCTTCATCGTGTACCTGTTGGTTTACGCGGAGGATCGAGAGAGTTGAGAGTTTGACTGGCTTGTATTTTGGACGACTGCTGATGGGGGTTTGAAGGTATGTTGGGGTTGGTGGGGTAGGGTGGATTAGAAGGTGACTGTAGATTTCGTCTCGGAGTTCGCGGGGGAGGGTTAGGAATGTTGGGGGCATTAGGCTGGTGGTATTGAGGTTTCTTCTTATTCTGGGTAGGTTATATTCTTTGTGTATATATTGTAGGTTAGACTTTTGGATAGTCTTATGTGGAATCCACTTTGAAGGTGGATATGTGCACCTTTATAACCCGGGTTTACTGTTTTGTATGCATCGGCTAGTTTTAGGATCCTACCTTGTCTGGCTCGACGATAGGTATTACCATTTTGGCTTCGTGTGCTGGGAATCAAATGTATTCTTCTCTGGCCAAGATGTAGCTTGAGCTACACCCCGCCATAGTTAGTTGCAACCTTGGAGTTTAACAGGTGAACTTCACCTGCTAAAGTCCAAAATATAATCTTCAGTTCAAGCGTGCAATTGAAATCACTGTGCTGTCAATACCAAATCCCATCAATTGAAATAGGTAACCAATTTTTATATTTATCTCAACTTTCCTATGAAGAGTATACATCTACAAATACAAAGGGAAGACAGACGAAAAAAAAAAAGAACGCCTACAGTCTGAAGTTTAAGAAAGGAAAAACAAGAAAGAAAGTATTAACAAAAGAAAGGAAAAAAAAAAAGACTTCAACAATCACCTAGAAAATCCCCCTAAATGCCCAAAAGCCGCGCATCCAACGAAAAATAATGCTATGCCAAAGAAACCAAAAACCCACAAAAAAAAGGCTCCAAAGAAAACATTGCCAATTTTTTTGCCAATCTTACAAAAAAAGGGGATACGAAACGGTATGGTACTATAAACTACTTGACTTGAGTAGTTTCGAGCTAGGTATTTCAAAGCTCTTGCTTTCCTTCAAAATTTGCAGCTTTAATCCCGGCCGCTGCTCCTCCACACTTGCAATCTTGACAACTGCACAACTGTCCGGATTTACACCCGCAGCCTGCGTCTGCAACCTTCTTCTTCCCCGTACATCCACACCCGCTAGGCTTCTCTACCTGCTGCTGTGTTAAACTGGCGCTCGCATTCTTACACCCACATCCCTTCCCATCGACCTTTCCGCACTGGCAAGAACCTCCGTTCTTCCCACATTGACAACCTCCTGCCACAGCGTTCTTTCCACATTGGCAAGTTCCCCCGTCTTTCCCGCATTGACAGGCTCCCCCATTCTTTGCACACTGGCAACCACCATCAGCGGCCTTGCCACATTTACACCCCCCTTCACAGGTGCAAACCCCACCACTGCCGCACTTACACCCAGCAGCAGCCTTCTTTTCCTCATTAACCCTCTTCAAAACTCCCAGTCTCTCCTCTGTAACTCTAATAGCCTCGTCAACCTGCCTCTCCACCATCCTAACATCCAACCCCGAACTTTGTCTTCTAATCCCCTCTTTCATCCCCTTAGCCTCCCGTTCATACCGTCTCCCAACCCGTTCTTCATACCCAAGTACCTCTTCAACCCCCGCTCTATCTTCAAGCCACTCCCAAAGCCCCGCTTCCTCTCTCATCCACATTTCACTAAGAATATCCCTCTCACTCCTCCTCAATCCTCGTTCCCTACCACCAACACTGGCATCTCCCCAGATCGCCCGACTAAGACTCATCGATAACATGACGATTACGAGGGTAACCAGTATTCCAGCTCCAAATTCTCCAACTAAAGAGGTAACGGGTTCCATAACCGGTGCGAGGATGCCCCACTTCTGAGCCGCGGATGCAGCGGAAGACTGTACGGGTGCCGTAGCTGCAGCTGCAGCCGCAGAACCGGCGTCTCGGCTTGCTCGTCTCTTGCGTTTGCCCTTCCCACCGGCCGCGGCGACTTTCTTAGGTGCGAATTCGCGACGGAGGGCGTTGAGCAAGTCTTTGGTGTAGCCGATTTGTCCGTCTGAGGCGCCTTTTTCGATAGGTCCTGTTTATTCAACCCGTTAGCATGACTACGATATATGTATTACAAGGGAGGCTATTACCCTTAATCCAACTCGTCCCACTCCACTTAACCGTACAATTCGCCACAATCCTCGTCCCATTGCCTTCACCCCACATCAAACAAGTCCTAGTAAGAACCTTAAAAACCCCACCACTAGGCACATCCGGTGTCTGCGTATACGTCACCACCGTCACCGCCTTCTCCAAATCCTCTGCCTCAATAACTTCAGTTATCAAACACTTCGTCGACTTGGGGCCAATACTAGCGTTTAATGGTTTAATATATGAAAAGCTTCGGGTCTTTTTACCGGGGTAATCTGGGTTTCCTCCGTCTACGAATTTGGCGCCGCCGGGGATGGATAGGTTTTCGACTTTACAGTCTTCGGCGAGCAGGCGGGTTAGGAATTGGAGTGAGGATTCGCCGTACATGACCGAAAATAATTTTCCAAGAGGAACGGCAATTGTTTCGTCGCATAACGGGCGGTCAAGATGGCTAGCTTCGTCGCCACAGACGGTAGGTGCGTGTGCCGTTGGGCCAGGGAATACTCCATCCGCCGCTCCAGCATCTGCACTCCCGTTCGCTACGGCAGGAGAAGTAACTCCCCCACCTCCAACGGCGGGTGTGGAAGTCTTCTTCGACACAGATTTAGTCATCGCCGGTGCCTCTGTTGCAGATGGAACGTCCAGATCACTTTCATCCCCAAGACTGTCGTACTCATCGTCCTCATCGTATTCGCTCCCGTCTTCATCCTCATCTGCACCTTCACTGACCCCTTCCTCCTTATCTCCAAGTCTAGTACCATTCAATGTATCTATCAAATTCGGATGGATAGTCCTCCAAATCCCAAGTATTAAATCATAAGTCGAATCTCGACTGATGAATGATGCAAACACATTTTTTGCGTGTAGGGTTTGTATCATAATACCGTTCGGAATAACCAACGCCGTCATCCTCCTTTCGATGGCTACGATTTCATCGAATGAGATTACGAGGGTGGTGGTCCATCCGAAAATGTTGGAGTAGAAACATATGTGACCAGAAGACACATACATTCTTCCTTGAAGTAGGATTTCCTTCTGTAAAGCGCAGCCGTAGTCTTCAATTAGATTATCGTCTATAGGAACGGTCTTGAAGAGGGTGTGGAAGTCGCGGTTGCGTCTGGTG
Source organism: Arthrobotrys megalospora (assembly GCA_036971655.1). Taxonomy (NCBI): domain Eukaryota; kingdom Fungi; phylum Ascomycota; class Orbiliomycetes; order Orbiliales; family Orbiliaceae; genus Arthrobotrys; species Arthrobotrys megalospora. The sequence continues at coordinate 1,645,077 of JAVHJN010000003.1, read as the reverse complement.
GTCGCTGGGGCGAATGTTGCGACGCGGCCGGCGAGAGCGGGTGTGGAGGTTAGCGAGTCGCTTCCCTGTGTAGCCGTGCTGATTCCTCGTTCCCTGCGCTTCTTGCTTCCGTGACGTCCTAGTATCGATCTTCCGCTGTCGCTTCGCTGCCGGCCCAATCCTACGGAGTCGGCCTCGTCGTTTATTTGTGATGGTGTACCTGCACCGGGGCGATTTTCGTAGATGACGGTATCAAAGCTCTTTTCACCCAGTACGCCGCCCGCGCTCTTTGGGATTGAACCGATCTCCTCCTCCTTCTCACCCGTCAGGCCGAGGCCGTGTAAGACTGCCGGTTCTGGCATTTCAAGACCAGATGCGCTGCTCGGCCTGCTTCTTCGTTTTCTCTCCCGTCCACTTCCGTCGCTGGTTGTGATCCCCAAAGAACCCAAGCTCAATTCTCCCTGTCCTAACGTTTCCACGGCAAGCGGTTTGCGATCTTTGTCTTCTGGGTTAACCTTTCCAGGCGTACCAGGCGCTGAAGTCGAAATATCTCCAGGAGTTCCAGAGCTAGGAATTGTCGCGCCGTTAATGCTACCTGTCTCTTTTTTAGTCCCCTTAGCACCCGGCGCGAGCGAAGTGTTGGCAATAGTACTGCTCAACTGCGACGCAGCGGTTTGTGCAGCAGAGAACATGTTGGAGAAGAAGCCAGATGCATTATTGGCTCCGTTGGCATTATTAGCTGCGTTTGTGGATGTGCCGACGGTGGGTGTTGGTTGTGGAGTGGGGACTTCAATGGTCGGAGTAAGGGGTTTGAAACTTCCCGCCGCTGTGCCGACGCCGCCTTCTTCTGGAAGCGAGGAGTGTGAGAGCTTACTGGGAAGCTTGCTAATGCTTGACCCTCTTGCTCTTCGGGAAATTATATTTGTTGCGGCTGAGACAGGGGCGGTGGGTTCGATTGGAGTGGGAGGGGTGACGACCGTGTCGGGTTTAGTGACTGTTATGGCCGCGTCTGTGGAAATAGATGTTGAAGGGGTGGTTTTTGGTTGGAGGATTGGTACAGAGCGGGGGATAGGGGTGCCTTCGGTGCCGGAGCCGGAAGCGTTGCTCGTGGCGCTGTCGGAGCGTTTTCTGCCCTTCATGCCGAGGATATTGCCGAGGACTATTCCAGATGCCAATGTCGGTGTTGAAGAACCACCTGCGGGGGATGGCGAGGAATCACGGGAACCTGAAGAGTGAGCTGGAGATGTAGAACGTCGAATAGGACGACCATCGGGAGTAACTTGGAGCTGTGTGGTTCGTGAGGATTGCGAGGGGTCTTCGAAGGATGTGGAGATGCTGATCGGGAAGGTGGGCGTGGAGGCAAAGGATTTCGAGGCGGGGTCGAGAGCTACGAGGCCAGGTTCGAAAGTTATAGTGCTGCTCGCCATAGTCAGCTTCCAGTTTCTAGAAAGTATCAATTGATTCCATCACGGTTGGTCGAAAGAATTGATGTTTGCGTATATATATAAATCTGGAAGCATAACATTGCTTCCAGAAACAAGGAGATAATCTCAGGAACAACGTCTCAGTTGTTTCTTTGGAACAGATCCCTTGCGTGAGAGGTCCAACAAGGACAAAATACCCGATATCCCCGCATGTTCATGCTTAAATTCAGTTGGGAAGGCCCAAGCCGATTGAGGTCCGGACAGGGACGGCAGCATATACGATATACGATATGCTAGCAGTCTAGCTTGAACCGCAAGCGAATGAGAAAGAAGATCTTACCTATCATGTTCATCATGCTCTTCGCTTTCAAAGCTGCCAGAAACCGAATTTCTTCGGCTCCTGGATTTGCCGTTATCTAGCGATAATCCATTTTCTAAGGCTTCTTTTCGTTCTTTACGTTCCGCGCGACGTTTACGTATCTTGTCGATATAGCTGGTGCTTGATTTGATAGAACCATTTTCATTGGAGGAGAGGCTGGCGGTGGATTGATTTGTGGTTTCAGAGATGGAGAGGTTTTGGGAAGATTTCTTCTTTCGGGCTTTGGAGATTGCGCGAGAGATGGGAGAGCCGGAGGTAGGTTCGGGAGCGGAGATGGTTGTGGTGATGGATGGAATGGAGCCGGTCAAAGAAGTTGTGGAGCCGGACATCCTGCTGTTTCGCAGTGCTCAAGCACCGACTTAGCTATAAGATCTTCTGTGCTTCGCACCCCGTACGTGGGTTGATAGCCGTATTTTGAAACTAGTTGATGCCGAACTGATGGATGATGAAAGAATTGAAGCCGTAGATGAAGCCAGGATAGGATAAGTAGATTCAAAAGGAAAAGCCGTCGACGGCTAACGTAAGTTAAACGTAAGGTAACGTTAACGATTTGAGGGCTTTAGAAACCAAGCCGGCTCGGTAAACCGGAGAGGCTCGTCCGAAGAAGGTCAGAAGGCCATGCAGAACATGCACGGGCTACGATCGGGCAGGTCTAAGCATTGAAGTCGAAGGGACAAAGGAAGTCGGAGAAGTTGGAAGGGGAGATAAGAAGAGGCGACGGAATGGCAGCTGCGGCAGCTGGGTAAATCGAAACGAAACGGCTGACGTTTGTGACACGGACGAACAGCCAGAACAGACTGGAGTGTGGTCTGGGCGGGGTCTTTTCTCAGACTGCCTTGTGGGACGGCGGACGGCAGCCTTGCACGGTAGCTTGGGACGGCTGAACTGAGGCCGATTTAGTGTCTTTATCACATCGGTGAGGATGGTGGTGGTTACTTCGCAGGTAGCTATATGTCGGTACTGAAGCTGATTGGGGTTTGTGATGAGGTTGAGATGAGGTCGAGATGATGTTGAGGTGAGGTTGAAGTGAGGTTGAAGCCGTAACGTCGCAAAGAATCCTCTCCGCACTATCACTCTATGATTCTATCTATCCATCTATCCAAGCACCTCTATTCTATCAACGACATCTACATACGCATACGTAGTATACCACCCATAACGTATATTGTTTCCTACACGATGTATGAAGCAGGTCAAACACCACCACCACCACCACTCAAGACAGGATGCAATGCAGGTTCTTCGAAGCTAGTGCTTAGACAAATCGGGCAGACAAACAGCGAAAACCCGGCCTGTCAATTCAAACTTAATCACCGTCACTGTCACCTTCACCTTCACTTTGCATCCACATTAATTCACGCTGCATCTGAGGGGAGACATTGAATACGAATTACCGTTTTAATACGAAGCGCAGCAGCGGATACGAAAGAAGCCGTGCTCCGAGTACATACTTACAACCACTTCCTATTATACGAGCTTGGTCAAGTAACTACCAGCTACAGTGCACCTGGTTGGAGTGGGCAGAAACAAGCTTTCCAGGGTACTGGGCTTTCGGGCCGTGCGTGTGTGGCTTCAAGACACAGTTACAAGACAGCTCAGATTCTCCCGGTATACCTACTCAAAGAGACACTAGTTGAATAGACGGGCAAGAAATGCGTTCAGGATAATTCCTTAGCAATAGAATCTAGAAATAACAGGTACACCTGACATATTATCCAGAGAGATCAAGTACTTATAACCACAATCCGGTGCGAAACGGCCATCGAGAATCCCTCAGTTCGGAGTGATAGCTCAGCGGTAGAGGTAAAACAACCACATCCTCCCAATCTCAGTCTCGATAAAACACCATACTAACAATTTGTGCAGCAGGAGATTGCAGTCCTCAGGCTAATATCTCAAGGTCCCGTGTTCAATCCACGGTCGCTCCTTTCTTTTTTAATTTTTCTTTTTAATATTTTTGGCACTACTATATCTGGCCGGATCGGTGGTCTGGTCCAGATTACCTTTTTGGGAGGCTTAAAATGCAACTCTGCACACTTTATCCACGATGATGCTTGGAATAAGTCATGACCGCTGACTACTTAAGTAGTTAGTAGTTAGCATGTAAGTATAATGAAGAAATTTTGGCTACGAGGCCACGGATGGGTACGTGGATTCGCAATTGGATATATCTATAGATACCGAGGAATGGCTATGAATTAATGATCGATCTGAGCATCTAATTGTATTCATCCTAAAGTCCCGGACCCTACTCTGGGTAGGACTGCAATTCATACATAAACCGAATTCTCCATGACACCGCGCGCTTTCCTATTCCCTTCCCGTGAAATAAGAATGCCTGCCCAGAAAAGAAAAGAAAAAAAGCTACACCGAACAACTTGAAAACAGTATTATGCGAAACACTAAAGAACTAGGTTGTTTAAGCAAAAGTAGAGGAGAGAATTATAGACCCATAGTATAGTCGTGTTCAATGCCAGGTGTTACACTTGCCATGAATTTTAGGAAAACAACGAGGTATTGATCGGCCTGGAAGATGGTTAGTGTTTATTTTTTGCCATTTTAGAGGTGTGGAATAGACGTACTCTGATTGCCTCGTCATCTGGATTTCCTGCCTTTCCTTCGGCCTTGCCCTGCTGATCGCTCTCTTCCTCCTTAGCTTCAGCTAGCGTCTTCGAGTAATCGATTTCCTCCCATTCTCGTTCCTCCTTGGTCTCGCCGCCGCTCTCAGCACCTTTATCAGCCTCAGCTTCTCTTCTCTTCTTCGCCTTCGCAGCGGCGTTGGCTCTGTCTAATAGCAGTCTCATGACGCTGGCATGCTTGCAAGGGTGGACTGAAGGCATTTTGAGGTTTCCGTCGAGGAAGGGGAATTCTTCGATCGTGACGGTTTTGTCTTGGTAGTCGCCGACGATGTCTTGCATCATTTCGGCGTGGGTGAGCGGTGAGGATGTGGAGCCGTGTTGACCGGAGAGGTAGAGGCGCGGGGTGGAATAATAGGTTGAGTATGTGATGTAGAGGGTGTATGTTCGTAGTGGTCTGTATTATCGTTAGTAATCCTACTTTTACGGCTGTTTATGGCAGTAGAGGTAGGACAGCGGGTGGGTGACATACGTCTTGGTGTTATCACCGTCTCTGATGATGGCTTCGGAGTCGTCTTCCTCATCTTCCATGTCACCTATGCTCTCTGTATCATCGTTCTCTTCGACCCTTCCTTTATCGTCGACCGTTCTGACGTCTTTGGCAGTGGACGCTCCTTCCTCTTCATTCTTGGTAACACCGGTACTCAGCCAGCCTTCATCATCATCTCCACCTTCGGCACCTTCAACAACTCGGTCATTTAATCCAGCGGACCCGGCAAAGTTGTCGTCTAATCTACGATGACAGGGAACACCCTTTGTGACCAGGAATTGTTTGTCGAGAGGGAGATAAGTTTTGGCTTTTCCGGGAGCAGCGGAGGACCATGACCATGTTGGGAATTTGTAGACCAGGTAGTCGCCGGCGGAGACGAATTCTTCAGGGGTGAGTTTGCCGGTTGTGAGAAAGGTTGAAGTGTGAGTTGGAGGGGTTATGCGGTCGCGGAGGTCGGAGAAGAGGGAGCGGACGGTGGCGGCCATGGTTGACCGTTTGGAGCCTTTGAGCTTGGTGGGGTTGGTAAGTGCTACTTTTGAAGGCAACCAGTATATCGTTAGCTACTAGCCAGAGATACCGAAGATGTATAAGAAGATGATAGAGTAGCAGTATACGTGCTTGTATGTATGTAGGATGTAGGATGTAGGACGGTGGTGGTAATGTTGTGAGTCGATGTAGCAGGATCGGGATGAGATGAGGTGGATGGGGTGGATGGGGGATGGAGGGGTTCAAAGCGCACTTGCGTGGGGAGCTGAGCTGCGTTGAGCTGTGTTGAGCTCGAGAGGATGGCGGATGGCGGCGTCACGTGGCTGAGCCACACTGAGAAGCCACAAGACAGCCGAATCCCGTAATTGACCCTGCACATCGAGGAATTCTGCTTCTGTGCAGGCACGTTTGAATGCTGCCTGTATACTATAAAATAGTATACAAAGATCGGGGATTTTTAAAGGGATCTAAATACTCAGCAACTTATACTTAGTAGCTTAGATACTTAATCAGATCGGTCTGAATGAATGAATGAGTTGCTGCGTTGATGTGTTGCTGCGTTGTCACGTGATCAACACCTCAGGAAACGCGACAGGCGGAAACTGCAACGGATTGGCCAACCTCAAAACACCATCCATCCGCCCTCATCATCCTTCCCTCCAACATCAACCTCATCAACCTCGCCATTGTGACAAACCTCTCACCACCGCCATCAGCTTCACTCGATAGGTGTTCCCCCTATCGTCAATCCGATTCTTGCTCTTATCCTTGCTTTCGTCTCTCTCGATACCCTCGAATTCATCCTGCTTCGTCCTTATCTCGGCGTCTGCCTTGTCTTCCTCTTCTCTTTGCGATTGCTCGTCTAACAAAAAGCACACATTCACCTCCATCGCAACTGTTTGGTTCGTCGACCTCCCATCTACCCATCTATTCAATCATCATCATCATCATCATCATCATCATCATCACCTCGTCCGTCCACGCGGGAACGATATGTGGCTGACGACCTGGTCTTTTTTCTTTGCAGTCTTCCCTTCTTCCCTTGGTCTTGGTCTTGATCCTGCTCTGGTCCTGGAGGCTTCTTTTCTTTACGATCTTTCATCCGTCATCCTCGATTCTTTTCATCAACTAACGGTCTGGGACCTCCCTTCTTCAATTCCTCGGAATGATATAGACTCATCATCACACTCGCATTCGCATTCGCATCTGCTCCGTTCTTTCCTGCCTTCAATCCGTTAAGATACCCAAACTTTTGCTTTTTTCTTGCAACGGGCAACGGGCAACAACCAGACATCTGATAACGCCGAGCAACGTCGCGAGACGACGTCACCCACAACCCCCTGCAACGTTTCTCCGTCGCAGAATCTCTGATAAGCTCACACACAACTTCACAATCTAATTCACTAATTCCTCAAGATGGCACCCGGTGGTGGTAAGCGCAAACGAGGCCATAGTGGTGGTGACCACTACCAATCTTCACCCGGTCACGAAAGACGACCGCCCCCTCCAAGGGACCAGGATAACAATCAAAACCGTCGCAACAGCCAGAACAACAACAATAGAGGCCGAGGTGGCTCGAATTTTGGTGAACGTGGTACACCATCTGGCAGACCACAACCGCCGAGACCGGGTTCGTCCCAGTCCAATACTCAGTCTCCTCGACCCGTCCAGCAACCCTTCCAACCACCCTCCACTCCGACACCCGCCCCTCCACCACGTATGGCACCGGCACCCGTCATGCAGATGGCACCACCTACTCCTTCCGTTCCCGAAGTCAATCCCTCCGCTGGAGTCCAACGAGGCTATCTATGGATCACACCGGCAAGATTAGAAGCTTGGTCTGCAACCGGACACATGGAAGTCGTCAATGAGATCACCACGGCAGCCATGACCAATGTCTACGAGGAGCCTACAATGATAGTCCAGGAGGTCTTATATGCCGGCATTGATGGAAGAATTGCACCAATCCTAGCTGCTAACGTCCTTATCGACGCCATCAAAGCTAACCGAGAGGCCGTTTCAAACGGAACCACTCAGCTCAAAATTACTGACATCCTGCTTGACACACTTCCTCTTTACGACCAACATCCCAGTCTCACAGCAATGGTCTCTCCCCTCATACCGGATTACATCGGGATCGGTGAAGCCCGTTTACAACTCCAAGACACACTTTTGATGGCACTTGGTTTGGTCAGTTCCTCCTTCAAGGGTAGACAAGTCAAAGTCCATACAAATATTCTTTACAGAGTTCAGAAGTACAATCTGTCGCGTGAAGAAACAGAGGGTTTTGCAAAGCTAATCACCGAAGTTTTTATGGCCGAGTACGGACCGGGTCCTCTCAACCGTGTTGGAGAAACACTCGACAAAGTCAGATCGCTGATAGGATGCTTTGATCTCGACCCCAATCGCGCTCTTGACGTCATCCTCGATATATTTGCTAACGGTGTCGTTGCCAACTGGCGTTTCTTCGTTCAATTGCTTCGTGAGAGCGAGTGGTGGCCGAAGGATGCCCCTTCAATCGATGGCCCCCTGTACCAGGAAGACGATTTTTTCGACAGACTTGAGCGAGATGGATTTAAAGCTCTCTGTGAGCTTCCAGACGGTAGCGACATTCTTCTTCGACGAGGTGGGAACAAGGTCGCCGCACAGGTCATCGGGTACAAGTTCAAGTTTTACATGATGAAAGATCTTGACTTGGACAGTCCCTCGCATCAGCTTCCCGACAATCTTGTAGCAATGACGGCTATTCTACTCAAGATCGGTTTTATTTCGTTCAGAGACCTGTATCCTCATCTAGCGCCTGACGACGCAGCTATGAAGGACGATTACAACGAATGGCTCAAAGAGAATGATTCCAAAGGCAGATCCGGGGCCATGAATGCCCTCATGATGGCAAGCGTTCTCCCAGATGATACCGTCCCTCCTCCGAGACCTGGTCAGGGGCCAGCGCCGGCGGCTGAGACGAAGAAACCTGAGGAAGAAGCTAAGCCCGAGGAGCCACCTGCCCCTCCGATGAAGCCGAGAAACCAAAAATTGGCCCTTCTAAACGCCCTGCTTGCAGCGGGCTCTTTGCCGGAAATCGCATTCTTGTTTGGCAATTACCCTAAAATCGCCTACCCTCACCCGGAAGTTGCCGATGGTCTTCATCGCATAATCCATCACTGTATCGATAACGTTTACAAGCCACTTGAGCCGGCCAAAACTGCTGACTTGGGCGCTAAGAAGGTCCTGTCAACTGATCCAGCACTCAAGCAGGCTTTTGCTCCACGACAACCCCTCGTTCCTGCGCCTCCAGTCAAGATTACGAAGTATCTCCTACCCTTCTTCCCGGGCAAAGAGCCTGATCCAAGTCGCGAGTACCGCTACTTCTGGGATCCTGAATGGACAACCGACCTCCCCATTTGCAAAACTGAACGCGACGTCCGTGTTCTGTGCTTAATTTTACTGAGAGGTTTCTCTGGCACCCGACTTGCTAGTGACGTTAAACTCATGTCAAAGCTCATCCGCATCGGCGTTGCTGCTGTTAAACAGCATGGCCCTAATTCAGACGTTGGCAACGGTTGGGCTAATGTCGTGAATTATCTCCTCCTCCCGGCATTATCAGTTAGTGGGTCAAACTCATCAATCGGCAACGATATCTACAGCCTCATGGAGCTGTATCCGCTTGAGTCACGCTTCGCAATGTATACTTTCTGGACAAAAAACGCCCCGTTCATCTTCCCGGAGGTGAAATCAAAGGCGGCAGAGGCAACTAAGGAGACGAAGAATATTTTGAAGCGACTCTCCACGACCAACATGCGAGAGATGGCTCGCCGGATGTCTAAGATCTCGTACAGCAACCCGGTCACCGCATTTATGGTCACTATCAGTCAGATTGAGTCCTATGATAATCTGATTGAATGCGTCGTTGATTCAGCTAAGCATTTCTCGAAACTTGGCTTTGATGCTTTTACTTACGCTATCCTCAACAAGATGAGCGAGGACAGGGGCAGGATGCAACAGGATGGCCTGTTAGTGAGCAAATGGCTGCAAGGTAAGCTAACCCCCGAATCCTTTATTAGAGATGGTATCTAACGTTGCACATAGCTCTCGCTACTTTCTGCGGAAGATTGTACAAACGATACGCCGAACTGGACCCTACGCCGATCATTATTTATATTATGAAGAAGTTGATGCAGGCGAATTCCGCGGATCTCATCGTTTTGCAAGAGATGATCAAATCGATGGCTGGTATTGTTAGCGAATCGAATTTGAGTGATGTCCAGATCATGGGTCTGTATGGAAGCGAGAACTTGAGAGCTAAAATTTTAGCGCAACTCGGAGACAAGAGATATTCCTCCCGAGAATCCGCGAAACGACTCGCCTCCGCGCTTGTTAACAATAAGCTCGCTGGTGAATTACTTATCTTGCTTGGTCGTGAATACAAGCAGTGCATCTACAGGAATGAAATTGACGGTGTTCCCACTAAGGTCGTTGGCAACATGTACGACGAAATAAGTTCGGTGATCAACATGTATATGGACATGTTGAACTACACATTGGACTTCGAACAATGGGCCAAGGCCGTACCGACCGTCAACGAGTTCATTGTCGATTACAGCCTGGACCCCGAGATTGCATGGTTCTTCTGCCGTGGTCACATCCGAGAAATGCTCAAGAGAGAGGGTATGCTTTTCCCTGAAGACGACAAGAAAGCTCTCCCCTCGGTCCAAGAGACGAGGAAGAAATACGTTGCCCAGGAAAAGCCCAAAGCCGACAAAAATGTTGACGCAGATGGCGAAGTTGTGATGACAGACGCTAATGGAGAGGCCACAGCTGCCGGCAAAGATGAGGACGTTGCAATGGCTGATGGGCCTAGTCCCCCTGCCGAAGAGGAAAAGACTTCTCCTTTCTCACCTATCATGCTTGATTTGATGGAACGTCTTCGTCCTTCATTGCCCGAAGAAACGTGGAATAGGATTAGCGTTTCCTTCTACGCCACATTTTGGCAGTTGTCCATGTACGAGCTTCATTGTCCGATAACACCATACGATGAAGAGATCAAGCTGCTGAACAACGAGATCGTCCGAGTCATACCCGACAAAAACATGTCTACACACAGCCGCAAGCGCGAGACTGACCGTCTTCGCAGCCAGTCCGACAGATTGTCTCAAGACATGAAAATGCAAATAAGGTTGCAGATGAGCACTGTCAAGAGAATCAATCGGGAGAGTCAGCATTGGTTTGCAGCCGACACCTTCCATCCTTCTAAACTTCCTATGATGATTATCCAGCACTGCATTGTGCCTCGCTCAGTTCTTAGCCCGCACGACGCTAGCTTTTGCGCGAAATTCATCAAGAGGATGCATGTTTCAGGAACTCCAAAGTTTTGGACCTTCCTCCTTTACGATCATTTGTTTGGCAAAACAATCCTCCAGGCCACAATCTTCATGTCGACTGAACGCGAAGTCGAGAATTACGGACGTTTCTTAGCCGAGATTATGGCGGATTTCACATCTTGGCACAGAAGCAAGGCCACTTTTGAGAAGGAATGTCATGGTAAAGGTAATCTACCTGGTTTTGCGAAGACTTGGGGCGGAGCCCTCTTGGACTACGAGGACTTCCGACGCGTTTTGTATAAGTGGCATAAACAGCTTCACGCCGCACTTCGCCAGCTATTGCACAGCACCTCTTACATGCACGTAAGGAACGCAACAATTGTCCTGAAGCATTTGAACAAGAGCTTCCCGGCGGTTGACTGGATGGGTAAGAATTTGGTGGAGCGAGTGCAGTTCTTGAGTAAGAACGAGAAAAGGGAGGATCTGAAGATTACGACGACGGCGTTGTTGAGTTTGTTGAAGAAGAAGGAAAAGGAGTGGGTTCCTGTACAGCAATTCCAATTGGTATGTATATCTATCCTGGCTTGAGCCTGTGAATTGTTTTGCTAACTGGCTCAATGTAGTCTGTCGCGGATGGTAGCGCTAAGAGCCCTGCCAACCCAGCAAATAGCCAGGCCGGAACACCTGCTCCCAATTCGACGCAAGAAGGTGGACAGTCATCTGCACTGAACCCCACAGTGACCCCGTTCAAGCCTGGTACATCTGCAAAGTATGTACCATCCATAACTCCCAACTTCGTTGGAACTCACTAACACATATTCCAGCAATGGACTTTCGCAGATCACCGTACATACTAAGTCTAGTAAAGAGGTTGAGGACGGGGAGATTGACGATCTTCCATCCGCTAAGGATAACAAACCCGATATGACGTCTAGTATTGCTGGACTCACTCCACTGCAGCCGAAAGCAGTTAAGGAGATCTCAAATACTGGTTCTGGACGAAGCCCTACCCCACAACCACGTTCACAAACACCTAACCGAGATTCACGTGGCCGGAGTGATAGTCGAGCTCCGCCTCCACGAGGCAACGAATTGGCACCCTCTAACAGTCAAGAACAGCGACGAGGTACTTCGCCAAGGCCTCCGGTTGAGTTATTCCCCTCGAAGGAACCCCGTGATAGCAGAGGAGAAAGTCGCCGAGACGAACAATCTCGTGCTTCCGGACAAAGCAAACACGATGACCGTCGCGAACGAGGAGACTCTAGAGCCGAGACAAGGAATGTTTTGCCGCAGCCACCGAGCAGCTTGCCAGCAAAACCAAATACTCCAATGCCACCGATGCCACGACCTGGTTCCCACCGTCCTGAATCTGATAACCGAGGCAGACAGGATAATCGTGATGCTAGACTGGAAGGTCGACGACATGGTACATCTCCACGACGAGATAGTCGCACAACAGCACGCGATCAGCTTCCAGACCTCATTGACGAGTTGAATGCCAAGCAAGCGCAGCAGCAGAGAGGCGGGAGACGACCAGGGAGCGATTACCGCTCTAGATCCCCTGATCCGGGTCGCAAGCGTGAAGGTACCGCCCAAGAACAGCGCATGGACAACCACGGAGATTATCCACGCCCCCCAGCAGGACCTCGTAGCGAAGTCGATCGCAACAGGCAAAGTCATGGTAGAGACTCATTTGGCGGAAACCGACCTCCAGCAGGACCTTCAGATCATGGCAGATTGAACCAGGATCCTAATCACGGCAGACTTAACCAGCCCGAACCAAGCAATATTCCTAGTGGACCTAGAAGTGGCCGTTCATCGGGACCCAGCGGCGGATCAGGACAGAATTCTAATTTCCCTGCCAACTCGAATGTTCCTAACGGCCCAAGAACCGGACGTACTAGCCTTACTCTGAATAACCGGGCCCCAGGAGGTGCACCATCTGCCCCCGCCGCCGCAGGTTCCTCGTCTTCCAGTCAACAGCAGAACAGGCAATCAAGCGCCGCCATTCCCATGCACCCTGATCGTGCTAGAGGGTTTGTTGATGATAATAAAAATGGTCTGCCAGCTGTCAATACCAATTTCCCGCCATCGTCTTCTACCAATGCTCAAAACAACCACGGACGTCCTAACCCCGCCACTTCTCCAACCGGTAATGTGCACCCAAGCAGATTAGCCGTTATCGGGCTTGAGAATACGACGGCACCAAGCGGCCCCCGTAATGAATTACCGTCGCCAACAGGACCGAGTGGTTCCCGAGCTCAAGGGACACAGGCAGGACGAGATAACAGACGAGAAAGCCTTGATCACCACCACGATAGGCGTAGGGCTAGAGGTCTACAGGATATCTTGGCCAGTGGTAGCGGTGCCGCACCACAAGGCGGCAATGTCCCCTCCGAACCTGGACAAGGGGGGAGACGACGGGGCAGAGGAAACACGCAAGGGCAACAGGGCTCTGGACAGGGGCAGTCCAACCCTGCCTCTTCGGCGCAAGGGTCCCAGCAGCAGGGTGCAAGTGGCTCCGGTGGGAGCGACGACGGACGTCGTCGTGACCGAGCTGATCGCGAACGCGACAGCAACCGTGAGCCCCGCGACCGGGATAGAGACCGGGAGCGAGAACGAGAGCACCGAGAACGAGAAAGGGAACGAGAGCGAGAGAGAGAGCGAGACCAGAGGAAGACGACCGACCGTGGTGGGGGCTCTGGCCAGCAAGCTGGTCAACCCGGTGGTCGAGACAGGGAGAGGGAGAGGGAGAGAGAGAGAGGGCGGGACAGAGACCGCGAGAGGGAGAGGGAGGGGCGGGACCACGGCCGCGAGGCCCGTGACCGCGGGGGAGAGAGGGAGAGGGAGAGGAGAGGGAGAGGAGAGTGGGCTCCGGGCCCGAACAATGCTGGTGGCCCCCAGAAACGTCCCCATAGGGATGGGGGCGATTCTAGGGGCCGGGAAGATGCGAAGCGCCCGCGGACGGACTAGTCCCCCGTCCGTGGGAGGGGTTCCTTGAATGTCAAGGGACAGGGGGAGGAGGGGAGGGTGGAGGAGTTGGAGGAGAGGGGGGGGAAGAGGAAGAGGGTTGGTGAGGGCGACGGGGAGGGGGAGGGGCCCCCTGCCCCTAAAAAACAAAAGCAAGTGTCGCCACCACTCGCCCAATTGGCAGCAGTGGCAGGGCCTCCCGTGGGGCTTGGTGTGGCCTCTGTTGGTCAGGGTGCCAGCGCTTTCTCGCGCGCGTCTAAGCGGAAGCGTAGACGTGCCCGATGGAAGGCTGAAGCCCTGGCCGCAGAGGCTGCTCAAGCTTCCGCGGGGGTCCATGAGGCCACGGACGCTGCTGGTGCACTCTAGGGTGCAACTTTCTTTTCCTTTCCTTTTCTTTTTTGCTTTTCCTTTTTTCCTTTTCCTTTTCTTCTGTTGCCTGTATCCTGTCGTTCTCTTCCTGTTTCCCTTTTATTTTATTTTATATTATTTATTTATATATATATTTCTATTTTCCTGTATATAGTTTAATAACGCCTTTATCACGCAAGCTGGGCAATCGAGGCGTTTTTTCTTTTACATTCGTTCCACAAGAGGTTCCATGGTCCATTGTTCCAATCTGCTTTTTGAGGCGTAGCACCGTATTTGGCTTTCCCATCATACAGTTCACTTCGACCGCTACATGCGTTTGAAACTCTTTGTTTGCAAGCCGGTTGTATTGCTCTTTCCCGTACAGTGTAGATTTTGTGCATTATGGCGTTTCCGTGTTTATACTTATAGTCTGAGGGTTTAGTGTCGTAGATATACAGCTAGGACTAGATGAATGGATAGGTGTGATTGAACTCCTCTTATGAGGTTCGGATTTCTAAGGTTCTATTACTAAGTTAGTACGATGCCAGGTGCTATATAGGATAGTTGATATGTTATATTATTGTCTTAAACTTGAGCTATGTTAGAGGATCGCGTGTTAGATACTCTAGAGCGTGGGTGTTTTTAAAGTGTGTAGATACAATTTTTTACGAAAGAGAAGCTCAATTTTCTACTTGCGGGTTAGTATACTAGCTGGTACAGTAATCTAAGCCCTACGGATCGAGAAACTACCTCTCATTGACAAACTCCTATTCTTATATACCTTAACTTCGGTACATCTCTACAATTAAATACAAGCCAACTAATTCTAAAGATTAATTTCACAAAACTTCATTCCCCACCTCGAGAAACAAAGTCCAATACACTGTCAGGGAGGTCAATCACATCACCCTCATCCGAAGGCGGATCCGGGACTTCATAGCTATCTGTGAAACCTGAATAGAGATCGGCGAGGCTCTCAATATCGTACCTATTCAGCCGTATTGGTTGCCTCGGTCCGTCTGGTGATAATTTGACGCGGATTTTGAACGCTGCTGGTGGGCCGAAGGCCTTGAAGGGTGGTTGTGAGTCCGGGTAGAGTTCTCCCTTCGATATCCCTTGCTGAGCATTGCGGGCAGCTTGGTAGGCGTCTACCACTTCGATTGGGTTTTCAGCGGGGAAGAAAGGGAGTTCGTCACTTCCGGCGCCGGGACCACCGGATTGGATTGGTATGGGGCTGGGTTCGAAGATTACTCGTTTTTGAAGACGCTTTGTGGGGGTTGGTTGGAGTGACTTTTGACTACGTTTTTTATTACGGTGTAGCCCTCCGAATAAGTTGCTTATCATTGCAGCAGCCTCGGGCGTCATGGGGGTTTGTTCCACTTCGGAATCCGAGGCTCCTAACGATTCGGTGCCATCCATGCCAAGTCCCCAGTCGCCGAGGTTCTCCACGATTGGGGTATCGTCTAAGGAAGTTATCCCTTCGTCCTCTAACTCAGAGTCCGAGATGCCCTCTGCATCGCTGGAGGAGTCTGCCATTCCTAGGGTACCTTCCGAGGAGGCTATCACATCGTCCTCAGGACCCGATGCGCCCTCTACATCGCTGGAGGGCTCTGTATCCCTGGGGATAGAACTGCCGTCTGCGAGGGGTTCTAGGCCGTACATGAACGTGATTCCCTCACCACTTAGCGGCGTTTCTAAATCATCTTCTTCCTTGGGTTCTCCGAACTCATCCAAGTCGCGTTTCTTAACCACCGGGGAGTCGGGTTGGTCGGGGTCCAAATCATCCCCGTTGTACGGTCCGAAGTTACCTTCCATGGGAATAGGCGAATCGGGTTGTCCCTCACCGCTTCCTTCGGTCAGTTCTTCGTCGTCTCCGTAGTTTGCGTCTTGGTTTACCACTTCGTCGAATAGAGCCATGAGATTTCTGTTCACTGGTAGTTTTTCGAAGACTTCAGCTTCGGATTCCTGTGACTCTGGTGACCATTGAATAGGGCCAGGGTTTGGCGGTTGACTCAAGCCCCCGCGGCCGGCTGGTGGGGGAGGATTCAATTCCTCTGAGGATAAAATGCCCTCTGGGCCGGTAACATCTGGCAAATCTAAGGCGGGATTACCATACACGCGGCCCGAATTCCTCAAGGCCCTTCCGAGACGTCTATCCAAAACCGTGTCCTCAGGCCTGATATGACGTCTCCCTGATCCACCTGCCCCTATGGCAGGGTTTGCTAGTAGAGCAAAAGGGTCGATATTTCGCACACGACCGGTCCTACCGCGAGCACCACGCTGGAGATTTCGTGTCTGTCCACGGTTGCCTCGTGGACCATATGGTTCATCGTCATTTTTTTCTTCTTCTTCGTGTTCTGATGGTTCCTTTTCTTCCTCTTTTAATGGTCCCTCGTCTTTCATCCATCTACTGCCACGCTGGTCTTCTGGGCTGGGACGCACGGGCTGCAATTTGAGCAATCCAGGAAGACTTGCACCGCCGTTATACGGGCCGGGTCCAAGGTCGTCGTCGTCGTCGTCGCCTTTGTCATCCTTCCGATTACTTCGGAGTAGTGGGGGGTCTGGTCTCTTCTTAGCGCCGTTCTTCGGGTCTTGGGTGTCTGGCTCATCATCTTCCGACTGTATTATATTTCCATGCTCATCCTGCTCCAAGGTTTCACCATTCCTCATCGCCGCCAACCGTCTCCTCTGTTCTTGCGCGTTTGCATCCATTATAGAATTCCAATTATACCCAGGTGCAAGATACGGAAGCGTCAACTGATAAGACTCAGTTTCATTACTACACGTCAACGCATCGTCGCCTAGGTATAGTGTGAAATCTATGCTTTCCACTGCAAGGCTGATATCAGGTTCGGCTTTTATGGCGCCTATGCGTGGTGAGACTCTGCCGGATTTGTAAGGGAAGGGGACCCAGATGCATTCAGGATCGTCGGTTATAGCCACTTTAAAGTGCTGGATTGAAAGGTCGCTGAAGTAGAAGTCCACGTCTACTTGGGGCGGGGCATCGGCGGCTGCGAGGGGGGCGGTTAGGGGAAGGAAGAGAGGGAGAAGGGTTGACAAGTGCATCTTTCTTTCTTTTTCTCCCTCGATAGATTAGATGCTACCTGATATTTTTGTGATATCTAGCAAAACAAAATAACTATTTACCACGGAATCATGAAATCAGTAGATGGTTGGTTTCCTTGCACTCCCCCCTTCGTAATTTCCCGCCTCGGAGGGTATTGGGAATACACTGAAATTGCGTTGAGCGTGTCGTATTTTTGATTGCTTGCAGCCATGTTATTCTCATTTGTGCGCAAACGTTGAAAACCACATGGCAAAAAGGGCTCTTATTTAGTAAGGATCTGAGTGGATAAAATTGTTTCTTGTGCTTTGGTTTGATTGCAATGGGACGGCTAGATGATATAGTCCCTGAACTGTTCAGTTGGAGCCAGCAATTACTGCTATAGCTATACTGGTACGCTATATAGAGTTTGTGTTATAAATTATGGAATTGGCACGAGAAGTCAAAACGGTGATAATTAATCAGGATTTAGATCCTAGCAGATCCGATATGGCAGGTATACAATTAGGGTAGCTGCGACTTTCAACTCCTGTTTAGTAATTGTGTGGATTTAAATAAAAAATTCTTCCATTGGAATTCCGGACCAGTCCCTCGTGCTTAAGCTTAAGTGGTTGATTGTCGATAATACTTAAAATAAACATACTAGCTTGAATTATATTCCACCTCTTGATAAAATAGCGACAAATTACAGCTAGAAACTACACATCTCGGTAGGATTTGCTAATATATACCTATCTAACATCAGGTCCTGGGCTTCTGGTGCGACCCCCCGGGCGGAATTGTTGGAGAAGGTTATTCCTCCTGTCCGCGTTATAAAGTGCGTTCATAGTACCAAGTAGGTTTTCTTCCCCCGCTAAATTCTGGCCGAATTGCTGCATTGATTGGCCCAATGGTCCGACGTTACCAAGATCTATACTGTTGTCCACACTAGGGTTACCCATCGACTGGGCTTGTTGTTGTACGTTGCCCTGTGGTATTTGACCTTGGTTTTGTTGTATTTCGGGTTGAAGAGCCTCTCGGTTTATGACTCCTTGTCCTGGGCTGCCCTGTTGTATTTCGGGTTGAATGATTTCCTGATATAGCGCCTCTTGTTCCGGACCACCCTCTTGTATTTGGTTTTGGTTGATAACTTCCCTCTGAACTTCTTCAATAACATCATCTTGTTGCCTTGGGCTTTGGTTAGCTTCTTGGTTCTGGTCCTGATCTCGTATCTCCTGGCTGCTGGCCTGCGATTGAACCCGACTTTCCAAGTTACTAATGATGGGGCCAGCATTCGCGGCTACATTTGGATTGAC
This sequence comes from Arthrobotrys megalospora, assembly GCA_036971655.1. Lineage (NCBI taxonomy): Eukaryota > Fungi > Ascomycota > Orbiliomycetes > Orbiliales > Orbiliaceae > Arthrobotrys > Arthrobotrys megalospora. Next base: position 1,626,688 of record JAVHJN010000003.1, on the reverse strand, counting down.
AACCCCTGAGAGGCCGGGTTGGAAGAGGGGTTCGATCCTTTCAGCGAAGTTAGGATCGAGGTTACTCCGCTGGAGGCTTGCATCTTCAACGGCTGCTTCATCGAGCACAAAGCCCTCAGGAAGACTTTCTTGAGGGGGCCGAATCATGACACTCTCGAACAGTTCTCCTTCATTGTTTGGTTCCTCGGCGATTCTTTCGCCGGTGGAATCCTGTTCGGCAGCTTCTTCTTGATCTTGTATATTCCTCTTAGCCTCCTCCTCGAGGCGGCCAAGCCATTCTTCGGCCCATAGCTGGGCTGGAGGCACTTCACCCTGATCCTTTCTGATCCCCATTGGTTGAAGTGACATCCAGTCTTCAACTACCAAATTCAAGTGCCGGGCAATATCTATGGCCTCTGATAGTGTGTGACCATCCCGTGAATAGAAGCTTAGTGCCTTCTCCGTGGGTAGTATAGATACTAAGGCAGTCACTCCTTCAGGCATCTTTTCAGGCAGATACAAGTCCCTGATATAAGAGAGCGTGCTTAAAGGTGGCCAGTCATAGCGAGTAGGAGTCAGGGGCCCGTTTGGTTTTGGGGGGTTGAGTGGTAGTCCCATAAGTGCTTCCGCAAATTCATCCAACTCATTTTCCACATTTGCCAGTAGATCGACGGTAATAATCTTCTTTTCCATATCTTCACCTAATCGAGCTAAGACATTGATCGGTTTGAAGACCTCCGCTGGTCTCCGATCGTCTTGGAAAGAGTATAGACCAGGGTAGGGTTTATATTGCCGACGGTCTGGATTATACCCTCTCCTTCCGCGCGGTATCCGCCTCTCCATTTCAGCCATGTTGCTTTCCCCACGCTCAGATACTATTATCCGGCCACCGAAAGGGGCATATTGTCGATTAACCGAGTCGCTCTTGTCTAGCTCACTGTAACCCGGGAGTATTTTACTCCAATCTATTACTGTATCCGGAAATATATACTCTCGGGGGACGGCCGTATTTTTTCCTACAGACGCGAAAGGTAGGTCTGTCGGTGGTTCAACGCCTTCGGGAAGGGTATATAGCGCTGGGTTAATGTAAAGACGGAAACTGACAGGTTGCGGAAACCCATTGAACTCCTCCATATCAGCTGATTGTGTGTAGCCGAGCCTTGCTTGGTCAAGACTCAACAAGATTCTCTCCCTATCTGGGTCGTCTTCTGCCCGATCAATATTGCAAGCACCGCTCCTGGGGAACATGACCCACCCAAATGCGGTGCTCCAATTCTCCTCGCCCCCGACTATATCGGTTAGATTCTGAGGGATATCGACGAGACTGATTGAGTTTGCTCCTGGAAAAACCGAAATACATGAACCCCCTTTGAAAAGGTTCGCCTGTTGGATGTCAAAGTTTAATTTAACATGTCTTCCGAGGCCATCGATAACTGGGTCGTCGTCTGTTTCAGGATAATACTGTGGTATTATTTCTTGTTCGTACCCTACTCTATATTTGTACTTGGGCCATTCTGTTTCAGCATGAACACCCACCGCTACGAGGGCGAGAAAAAAAGGTGCGAGGCACTTCATGCTGCGGTATATAGGGACTTTTGCCTCCGAATTTCAGGATGTAGACCTAGATTACTACGATCTTTAGAAACTCGAAAGGCTGTCGGGTTCAAATTTGAGGGTTTTGGGGAAGGCTAAAGGTTTTCTAAGGCTTGGTACATGGAATCCACGTTTTTTCCCCCTTCTCCATGGCCTTTGTTCATCCGGCACGAGATAATATTTCCCATCAACAATTTCTTCCACTCTCATTCAACCTCGTTAATATCTCAATTCACCTTAAGCTGATTTACGCATCAGCGTGTTCGTGGGCTGAGCAGATTAGGGTCCACCTTAGTGCAATGAGGGAATATATTTCTCGATTTTTTTCGACCGAGATTCCGCAAGCATTTTGCTCGAGCTCGAGCTCTCGGAGACGGCGTAACATCGCGATACTTACAAACACCTGGATCAGCGGGAATAGCGATATCGAAATCAATATCGATGACACCTCCAACTAGAACAACACATATTTGCTGCGTTGATATTGTTGTATTCTTTTTCTTTCCTCTTTGGGAATTACATGTAAGCCCGAGCGTCGGTTTGATCTCTTGCATGCGTATCTAATGTAATATTATAATACTGATATCATACCCGTCCAGAAAAGAGTGGTCAAAATGCTTTCCCGATATCTAGTCCTGATGGTCTTTTGATTTACCCGCACGTTCGTAAGATTCCTCCAGCTAAATCCCGAAGCTGTGGTTGAAAATCGCAGTCAGCGAACGTTCGAACTCCAAACTTCCACGCCATCCAACCAGTCGCTGTTGAGATTCTCTCGCTAAACCCCTGTATCGATATGTATCTACCGTAGCTACCTTTCCTATTCAGCTCTTGACAGACCCTCCCATTTACTAATTTTGGGGACGTGGACACTGATTAAACAATAGACCCCACTTGAGGCTGTGGGCCTTGACCATGGAATCGAAGGAAGAGCCCCATCAGAATATCCTGTCAAACACACCACATTTTGACTCCTCCACCTGGCCAGGGTTTTCTCTTGGAATATGTCCATAAGAATCTAGAAAGGGTTGATTACCCCGAGCTCCCCGGGATCTTGGGAATCTGTAAAATACATTTGATATCGGTATCCACACGGATATACTTTAAATGGACTAGTCCATCGTTATTTCAGGATCAACCTGTTTTTGGCCCGATACCCTTCGGGTTGGGTAAGTTTTGCAGACCCGGTGAGTCGACTGTCCGTGCATCACATAAATATTAATATCAACCTCACCTTCGCTGTTCTTCGCACGACACCTCCACCCATATCTTTCATATTCCCTTCTTGACGTTCTCGTTCCAGCAACTTTCAACAATGCTATCCACATTGAAATAGAGACCGCACTAGTCACCTGTCTTTCGAGTAGGACTACGGTCCACGGCCCGACTGCCGCATTTTCCTCGTTTACACTTCTAAACCTTTTTATAACGTTATGCATATATAGCGATACCCAGTTACTTTAGAAAACATGTTTATTACAACGAAGTCACGATCGTTCTTCTTTCTTTCAATTCTATCGTTAATACTACTTTTCGGCAATGCGATTGCGCAGGCGACTGAACCGGCGCGCGCGCCGAAAGTTTACAATCTTGATCTCGTGCGGAGAAGTGGCAAGGTATATATATATTTCGAAGATCTAAATGAATTGTACCAAATTTGGCCAAATATTGATACCATTCGAATTTGTGCGACTAACGCTGCCTCTCTTCTTTTCGTAAGGTCCAAACTACCGTGAAATTCGGCGGTGATTCACCTACAACTTGGGTCGACCTGGACTATTGGTCGAGCTTCTCTTGGATTCCATCGTCTGCGTACAAACTGGGGTCGTCATCTCTATCCCAGCCAGCACCTGAGGATATAGACAAATTGACCGTCACTTTGCCTAACGGCACAACTGCCACGGGTACGATACTAAACGATAATGTCTTCGTCAACCAATTGAACGTCTCATCCTTCCTCTTCGGCTCCGTCACCACAAACGCCTCAACTGGAATATTAGGCCTAGGGTCTGGTGCTTCGATCTCCGTCAATAGAGTAGACGTTGAAACTGGTCTTCTCAAAAAGCTAGTCTCCCAGCAGGTTATAAATGACGAAGTCTATAGCATCCGCTGGGACCCTGATATCTCCTCTCAATCCAATGGAAGCCTCCTCCTAGGTGGCATCGATACGAACGCCTACCGTGGCCGATTAATTCCAGTGCCGCTAACTCGTATCGGAACAGTCTACACCGGCGACCTTTCCGGGATAACCTTCTCTTCCCAATCCAACATAGTACTTAATACCGTCGACGGTTTCTTAAGCCCCGTAGTCTTTGATAGTACATCTCCAAATATCAAGTTACCGGAGCAAATTTTCAACCGTATTATAGGTGCCTTCGATGCAGAGCAAAACGAATACGATCAATGGGTAGTCCCATGTATTCTACCTCCATCCACACTTCTTTCCTTCTCATTCAACAAAAATCAAAACCTTAATATCGGCATCCCATTCACCCAGCTCATCTCCCCAGACCGGAATAGTTCCACCCGCTGTACCATCGACATCCAACCTTCCCCCAATAATAATACCTACTTGGGTACCGTCTTCAATCATAACGCTTACACTGTCTTCGACCTCATCAGACGCCAACTCTTCATCGCCCCTTCATCGCAAAAAAATACAACAGAAGCACCCCCGATAATAGTAGAAGTCCTCAAAACTCCCACCGGCATCGACAGCTCTCCAGTTCCGGATCTAGAAGGCGGTTCACCGGCCCCACCACCAACTTTGGATACAAATCCACAAAACACTCCAGTATTTCAATCGAAAGCTTTGCCAACCGAAGCAATAATCGGCATAATTATCGCCACAGTCGGGGTAACAGTTATAGCAGCACTCATCCTCCTACTATACAGAAAGAAGAAAAGAGATGATGTGGAGGAGAATAGTGCACTAACACACGGCTACCCAGGCTATGTGAACCCGACATTTAGAGAATCAGGGTCGGATATATGGGTGAACAGTAGCAGCGTTAGGAGTTTTGGAGATTATGTCGCTGTGGAAGGACAGGGGGCAGGCTGGATTATAGAGACTAGGGATGGAGTTAAACATGCGACCCCGGTGAAGAAAGGAAGGTTTAAACTTGGGAGGTAACTCAGTAAATGTCTGATTTTTGTATATTTTTGGCGAGGCTGTGTTCTCGCTTTGTTTGCTAGACAAAGAATAAATAATTCAATTAGTACAGAGACATTCGATCTTTAGGTTGGCTGGATTAATTATAGTTACCCAAGGTGTGATTGTGTCTTGTGGTAGAAACACTCTAAAGAAGTAAGTTAATTCGCACTTTTTGGCAGTACGTGGAGGCGCCAGGAGCTCCAAATTAATATTCTAAGGAGATTGTGACACGGCGTTTAGTCGCCGCCCGATATCATATGCATCCCCGGATTCTGCCTCCGAGGAATTTTACTGGCTTAATTAAATATCCACTTAAATTTACAATATATTGATAAGGGACAGTTCACTGCCAGAACCCAGATCTAGCATAAGAGGTAGAGGACGTCGTTCTTGATTGAGATTTAGTCGTCGTTTCTGGGTTAATATACAATAGAAAAATGAAGCGCACTCAGCAGGTGAAAATAGGGAGCGCCAAACGAGGGTATATGTTAGGGAGTGAATGAGTGAGTGAGTGAGTGAGTAAGTGAGTGAGCGTGCAGGCATGCGCATGCGTGCATGACTTTTGATGCAATAATTATATGGAAAAAAAAAAAAGGTACAAAGTAGTCACCGCCTGTAAATGACTAACACTCTTCTTGTTCTTCTTTTCCGACCGTCAGCAGAGCGGTCGATATTGAGGCTTTGCCATACTTGGTCAAAAGCCACAAAATTTCCTTCATTACAATATAAAAAAAAGGGTAGTCCCCAAAAACTCTAGAAGAATCAAGGGAAAAAGATATGAAATTTTGATACCAGTCGAAACCACGCCAAGTGAGGACACAGAAAGCTAAAGGGAAACCAATGAAACGCCGTGAGAATGAACGTCCGTGGACGATGCGTGTACGTTTTGAAGAGTATGTGGAGGTCGTAAAATCAGATGCTGAAACGTCAAGTGCACAAAACACAGTCGCTAGAAAAACAAAACACAAGGAAAAGTTAGAGAGGGAGGATTCGGGGACAGGAAACGGACAGTGCCCATATTTTGAGCGAGCGAGATATGTCGGAAAGCTGTTTCGCTGTCGCCTCGAATGAGAATTACTAGGGATGTGGAGGTACGCTCAGCGAACGTGGAGCGTCGAATGACAAGGTCGGCCAAAATCCAAAAGGCAGTTCGAGGTTCAAACGACAATATACAATGTTACTAACGCGAGATAACTGACGAGAAATTGGATCGAGGATAATCGCTGTTAAGATAGGTTGACCGAGGGTTATGTATTAATGATGATGGTCAGGGTTCGTGAGCTATATTAAATGATGGCAGATTAGAATAAGTCCAATCTCTCGTGGGGGAACTATCTATGAACAGCTGGGGGAAGAATAAAAGGATAGGGGGGGTAGGAAGGGAGATCAACAATCCTCCTCAGGGACGGTATGTACCTTGAGCACTCTCCGTGAGTAATCCTGGTTGTCTTGTAGAGACCTCAAACTCACACGACTACCGTTGTCGTTGTCAAACCGCATCCAAATCTGATTCGGATCCAGTCTTTGATCCGTGACACGATCAGTCTCGGTGAATCCAGTCGTCGTTATCACCGGCGCCTTGTCTTGCAAGCCGCCGACAAGGCCGAGGGTACTAGTCGAACGTGGTCGGCCGGTGGGGCTGGAACTACCAGTCAAATGCGGCGATCCCGCTCCCGACATTCCCATCTCGGGGTGGTTCGATGAATCAACAGATTTCCGCCTGTCGTTCTTACGCTTCCGAAGGAGAATTATCGCAACAAGGATAAGAAGCACAGCTGCTCCCACGCCAACAAATACACCTGCTACCCGACCAGCATCCGAGAAAAAGTTGTCGCTACCAGAGGAACTCATCGACAGACTGCTGCTGTTCGGTCCGGTAGGGGCTGGCGTTACAGTCACCGTCCTCTGGGAACCCTGTATGGTGATAACAGAAACAACAGGGGTCCTCGCGGGGTCGGTCGTTGGAGGGTCGGTCGTCTTGGAGTCGGTAGGGTCATCTGTCTTGGCTGGTTCGGACTGTAATACACGCATCAAAGTCAGCTTATGTCACATCACATAGACTGCGTTATACATCCACCCAGTATCACCAAACGAGTCCGAGGAAGGGGAACAGCACAAGCGTCAACATTCACGATGCATATGCCATTTGCACGATTGGAAGGATGGTCATGGGTCATACAGGTGTGATGAAGACAGTCACAGGAACCGACACCGATACGGTGACCGATCCCAACGTAGGTTTCACCCGGGCAGTAGAAGAACGTACACTGGTGGTGGAGGCGGTTATATCCGTCCTAGAACTTGGCGAGTGTTGATCGAGTTCAATGTAGTTGTAATAGTTTTTCTGGCGGTTTCCACACTTGTCGTCTGGGTATCCAGGGCATGAATCTTGACATTCGTCCAAATCCTTCAGATCGATAGGTGGGTAGTTTGAACACCAGCAATTTTGCCAGAGCACTATGGCGAAAGCATAGTCTTTAACACAACGGTTGCGACATTCTCCGTCTGACTGGTATATATTGAAATCTACGAAAGAGTTAGAACACATTTTCGGATGTGTCGGGGTATCTCGTCGAGCGACTCACAAACTGGGTAGTCCCTTCCCGTGTTCTCCGGTGAACAATATATTAGATTGATGGCTGCATCTGATACACGGGCGAAGAATACCGAGCCTAGAAGGAACGGTAACCAGACTGTGTTTATAAAACCCGTCGACTGCGATATCCTTCTATGCCTTGTGATAGATGTGGTGGGCAGCCAGACAGAGCCTGAATTGGATGTTGAAGAGGCAGGCATATTGCCTGGAAGGGGAAAGGGTCGAAAACCGTGTCGATTCTTCCACTAATTAGATATTACGAGACTGTCGAAATTCGAGTTTATCCCGAGTAAAAAAAGCGATTATTAGAGATTATCCTGTAGAGGCAGCAAGAACAGACGAGAAACGAATCGGTCCGTCCAGCGATTTGCGTACAGTGGTCGAAATGACAAAGAGGCAAGGGGTGATCTCGGCTCGGATGGAGGCTCCCGTCAGTCAAATAGACTGGATTTTACAGGTGAGCTGAAGTGGAGAGATATGTCTAAGCAAGGGAAAGGACTGTCCGTGAAAGAAGTCAGCATGTTTCGGCCTTAGAAGGAATGGCGTGTATAAGAGAAAGACTCCCCGTAGGGAGCGAGGGATGAGAGCAATCAAGGGACCTGGAGCGAGATTATTGGTCTCATCGGACCTGGCGATCGCCCAAGCCTCGAGAATGCAGGTACGCCAGAAATAGGCGGAAATATGAAAAGGCCGGCCGTATGCGGTAACTCCACCAACGCATAACAGCGTCGTGTAGCAGGAGGGTATCAGCCTACTCACCGGGTGCTGTTCCTGGAGGGTTTCCTGTGCGGTTCCGTCCTGTCCTGAGACTTGAATCAAAATCCCAGAGCGGTCGGTCTGGTGCCTGGACCGAATCCAGTCTGTGGCGTTGAAGAAGGTCGGTGTTCTGAATACGGACAGCAGATGCAGGGACGAATGTTGTTATTATAAGATGAGAACAATGGTGTCTCGTCTCCCTTGTCGCTTGCACCGTCGTTAAAGTTGTCGGCAAGTAAGATTTGATCCGTTTTCTGTCGGAATTCCGCCTCAGACGCTAAGTCCCAAATATGTCCCAGGTGATCCAAGTCGGAACGGAAGTTTTCGGCCAAATGATAATAGCAGAGTTGATATAGAAAGATGGGACGAAATTCCAGCGTAGGTGGTTGCCAGAGCGAATTCAAATTCGAAATCAAGAAGCTGAGGAACCGAGCGAGAAGACAAGCAAACAGCAATTAAAAAGTCACGGCAGCGACTGGAGATACACTCAAGTGTATATATAAGTATATATGACGTTTGAAGGCCCAGAAGTTGGACGAGAACGGTGGCTGATGATGCCTGATGACTGCCAGTTGGGCGGTGGTGATGTTGTGATGTTGACGTTGTGGTGGTTCTACCTTCTTTTCCAACACAGCAAAGTGCAAAGCGAGAGACTTTAGCGGCAAAGCGTCCCAGGCACAGCAAAGCAGTTGCAAAAGCAGCGGCAGCAATAGAAACAAAGAAGCGAAGGAGGAAAAGGACACAATTGGATGCAGGCTGGCTGGGAGCTAGAGCGGAAGCATTGTATTGGATGCCATCTACACAGGTGGGACGGATGTAGATGTAGATGGCTATCGCTGAGCGAGTGGATGGAGGATGAAAAGATGGAAAGATGGTGATGATGATGGTTGGAGGTCCGGGAATTGTTGGACGGGGGCGATGGCTGTGGTTAAAGGGGACCCTCACCGGACATACAAACCTGAACACCACCCTCGCTCACTCATACACCATCCACCGTCCACCATACACCGCCAATGCATCATACTCATACATACATACATCTGCTACGACACTGCTGCACTAAACCACTGCAGGCCTTCCTCCCACGGCCCCACTCGCTGCAAAAAAAAGTGTGGGTTACAACTGCAGTCGGGTGGCATTCGCACTGATTGGCAATTAAAATTGGACCCGCCGCCGATTGACAGAATCGGGCCAAGTTCTCCCATGGCACGCTCGGGCAGCTGGCTGGCAATCCCCGTGAGAAAAGAAAAGAAACACCATGCAGGAAATTCGACTCTTCCAAATTCTGGATCTTGAGTCCATCCATCCGTATAACTATCTGCTTCTATCCGGAGCATCCCAGTTCAAAGTATCATATCAATGACGACGAAGAGCGACCGCTATCAAAGGATGGAAGCCTTGTCATGAACATATTAACTCGACACCCACACGAACCCCCATCCTCCCAATATCAATGCGGTTCAATGCGAGTTTCTCAATTCCCCATTCACATCCGGACACAAATCCTAATCGCCCATACAAAAATGGACTGCGAACGCCTCAATCGTCAGAAACAAATTTCCCCAAAGGACACTTGCTCTAGCTCTCACAATTCCAACATTTAAACTGCGTGTCGCCACGCTTAAGGCATGGGCCAGATATATGTACATATATTTTTTTCCCTGCCAAAAAACGAGCAAAAACGTGGGTCTACCTTATGTTAGAAGTTAGGCGTTCCCGGAGTTTGTGACGATAAGAGGAAAGGCCTGATATAAACACCTTGGGAGATTTACCGACGACGCCATCTGGGAAAAAAAAAAAAAAAAGAGAACATGCATGTTGTGTACCAAAGCGTACGTCAAGACATCCATCTAGCTCAAATGATACCCGGTCGAGTCCCACTGATAGCATGAATTGCCATTCCTGTTATCAATCCCATCCTGACAGCTGTGAGGTTTTTCACTTATAAATTGTGACTATTTCCTCCGTCTTGGTCCCTTTGAAGCTAAGGTTGTTTCGACAGGATTATAAACGTTGCTATTGCAACATGTCAGAAACCCTCCGCGGGCTGTAGAATTGCGATAGGCATCCAAAGATATCAAAAGATCCCTCTGTTGAACAATGAGAAACATCTCGCTTTAGCTATGGTATCAGACCAGTGATTTATCTCATGTCTAGACACTCAGCCATCAAGGGCAGAAATACATACAACCAACCTCTTCGCAAAGCCTTTAACTCCATTCCATCTCTGGAAACTGCACCTTTCTATGCATCCTGTATCATTGGCTCCCCCATGCCATGCATCCAGAAAAAACAGCTCGCACAACATAAATCGTCACGGAACGGGGATAGTGCAGAGCGTTTAGACGAAACGTCCGGGTCCCGGAGTACCTGTTCGATTGGTATCGCTGCCACCACTAGGCGCCATCTGATCGACCGATCTCAGAGGTATCGAAGAAAGAAAATTCCTCCCACACTATTTTTCAGGTTCTTGCATTTCTGAAATACCCAATCCATGCAGGGTAGCATCCTAAAGCCGAACAATTCTCAAACCCCAAACACCACACTTACGAATCGAACTGCTTACCTTACCTCCAATTGCCCAACAGCGACGGCTAGTAAGATTGAACTGATTAGACAAATTCCTAATCAGAACACGTTTCCCCCTCTGTGGCTGTCGACTAAGCACCCAGATCCCGTTGCGCTGATTTTACGCTCAGTTATCGCCCTCCTGTCGACTAATCCCAAGCCTTTCGTCATCACCCACTCAGTCTAAAAGGGGTAACTTTCACCTTTAGAATCTGTGCCTAGACTTTAGGCGAAGTCTAAAAGGTCCTTCAGCCGGGGACCAACCAAGCCCGACAGGGAAGACTAAAAAGTCCACCACACTTTTCCGACCTGACACGATGCTTTACGGCCTCAAGATTCTTTGTATGCCGAAACCCCATGCCATTTTTACAATGGTTGCCTCCCACGTCAAGTGTCGATCAAATCTCCCAACCCCCAGTCCCATCTGCCACAGTTGTTGGCGGTGCACCTCCATGCTTTTCGTACATGCGGGCCGTGAACAATGACGTTAAATAGAATTCCTATGATTTTCCACACCGTGCTACTCGAATGCAAAGATCCTTTGGTTTACAACATTTTTCAGGTCCTGCCGTGCCTGAATGTCTTTCGTAGATCGTATTTTAGATCGTGGCTAAGGAAAGTGACATGTTATACATCTCTTGGTAGTTCTAACTCTCTAACAGAACTAAGTACCCTTCCGTGCGAGTGGCTCCAGGAAGTCCCTCTGTTTCGTCATCGGTTAGAACTGACCTGACTTTTCCGGCCAAATCACCACACGCCAAATCGACAAGAAACGACGGTCGCCCAAAACTTCCAAGTTCGAAAACGCCAATCCGTCGATCAGACGGCAAACGTTTAGTTTCAATCAGATGTTTCGCGTCTCCAACTAGTAATGCATAGAGGGCGCACACACGTTAACTCTTCTTACCTGTTCCTGGGAAAAAAAGTTACTAAACCTTTCGGTTCCGAGTTAGATTCCGAATGAATAATCACAGCCAGCTCTCCGGCGTGCCGGCCGAGGAACTTGAAGAATCTCGATCTTCTGATCAGGGGGGATGATTCTGTAATTTTTTTGCATTTCTGTTAAATTCCAATATTTCGCTGCAACTTTGGTCCTGAATTTTAGAATAAAAAGCCTTATAATGATCTCATGATCAGAATTGGAATGCAGCTTCAACGTCTTCACTCTATCCAATTTGGCAATAAAATGATATATCACGGCCAAAGCTTAACAGCAATGTTTCTCGGAACAAAATTATTAACGCCCCAGATTGCATGCGAGCTCAAATGTGCAGCTGAGAGAAAAAGCCCACAAGGCTTTAAAGGTCACCTGATTATAAGACCATCCACCCATCTACAAACATTGTGAACCATTCTAGGAACAATCCGTAGACGTCTACAACCACAAGGCTCACCAACGTTGCAACTGTCTCGGTATTCTCCAATTGCTGCTAGTTTACCCCGAGGTCGATGACAAAGCAGACAGGTCTATCCCCCAATCAACCCAGCATTCCTTCGGCCCCCAGCTGCAGTAAGAGATTCAACGGTTAATCGTTAAACTCGAGAACCTGGCTTACATTCCAACGGTTAACATCAACGTTGCAACATATCATAATCTTCAAAAACTCCATTATGTTTTACCACCTTCCTCAAAATCTATATACCAAAAATAAAGGGTCCAAAAAAAAAAAAAAAAAAAAGGCCCATAATACCATCGGAAGGAAGAATCGTCTGACATCTCCAACTCGCCACCTGTCGTGCCCTTGTCCCCAGTGCAATGAAACCCCAGCCTCCCAAATAGCAACCGTATATTCCACGTTTAAATTGACCAGGTACCAGGTTGATTATCCCCATGTATCCGCAAGGTAGACTGTCAACGGTTTGCCTGAGACTTCGTTTGTATACGCAATTCTTCCGTGGTGAACTAAAAGGCTTTCAGTGGGGACCCCGGGGGGAATGAGTATGGGGAAGCCATTCGGGAGGTTCCACCGTCGACGTTTTCGAGATTGTTGGTAGATGTTTCTAATCTAATCTTCTCGGTATTAGTACTTGTTTCTAGTTTGGTTTAAGGCTGTAGCTTCGGAGATATATGTAACGTATGTACCCGCGGGTATAGGAATCATATTACTTTCCATATAAAACCGCCTGAATCCGATATTCCCGCCGTTTCGAAATATTTCTCACTTTATATACCCTTAAAAACAAATAATTCAATATCATCAACCGGTGTTCCGGAAACACTGCCAAATTTTCAGAATACTCGAAACGAAGGGGAGGAACAAATCCGTTACGATTATCAAACCAAGCTTCCAGTGTAACAATCGAATACACCCTCGAAACGTTTACCAACCGATTCCGCGCCCCCGGACCGATTGAAAAAGTATAGCGTACACGAGTATTCCAACTTTTTACCATGTCAATAGCCGGACCAGGGCTAGTTATCAGCGAAAGAAAGAAAAAACCAACAAGGCATCCCGAACCAAATCGCCATCAGTACGTATTTGATATCAAGCTGACCCAAAACACACTTGAACGAAAACAAAACCGCCACCAAAACTCAAAAACTTGGTTTTTCGATCGAATCACCTTACTATCAATATAATAATGTACTTCTGTATATTCCAACAATTGAATTCACTTGTGCTCTCCGCACTCCACCCGTTGTTATAGACTTCTTCGACATCGTCTACCCTTGCTCAGGCCGTGAAAAGAAAGAGCTGAAGTTCCCAAGCTGGCATACATGTGCACATTAGCACACAGACCACTGAAAGTGACGTGCTACTAAACGAACTCGCCGGCCGGACCCACCGGGTGGTTTCGTAAGTGCCCAAACGTGCAACATACATTTGCATCCTTTAGCTAGCTTCCCTTACTTCAACTGAGCTGTCAACATGTAAGAGCGAATTAGCGAGATCCCATATGCCGTTTCGATTAACTAGCGAAAACCCGGGAAGATTTTTTTGAGACTTGCATCGCAGCAAATGTCTCGAGTTTTTAGTTTAAAAGAGGCTGAAATGAAAGAAAATTTTTTTTGCAATCTAAGGCATCTTAGTTAGAAGTTCTAGGCTCTCAACGATCCGTTGGGGATTTGTAGTCGTAGACATTCATGAAATTCGTAGACGGTCTAAAAAGCTAAAAAGCCAAGCCAACATTTCACATGAAATAAACACCACCCCACGACTTTCCCAGCCCAAAGGCTCCCCCAAGCCAGGAACTCTCGCTTCAACAGAGAGGGACCGGGGAGCTAGCCAAGGAGAAGAACAAAAAGGAAAAAATGCGAATGCGGGGGTTCCCATTACCCTCCGCTCCTTCCCATCGCAAAAGCACTTGGAAGCTCCCCACCGACGGGATTCGCAAAGTCCGTAGACGGCAAGTCCAAAAGTTTCAGCACCTACGGCTCAAATCTTGCCATTTTGTTTAAAAATAGTAATAAAAATAAGAGCATCAACCAGCCAAGGCAGGACCCGATTGCCGGTTATGTATGGTGTGCGCATTCACTCCACCTCTTCAAAGCTTCTCCAAAAAAAAAAAAAAAAAAAAATGGCGCCACCGATATCGAAGTTACTGTTAACTGATGGACGGGATGACCTGAGGTAGCACTCGCTAACTCTTTTTGGTTATCGATAGTAAAAAGTGCATGCAAAAGAAGAGTGAAAGAGGTATACCGCCCAGCATAGAAATCATAGCGCGGGGGCAGATATAGGCTCTCTACCTAAGCTTCCCCCTACCCAAATACTACATTGATTACCTATACGAATTGCCATGGGCATGTGATCATTTCTTGCATGCGGGAAAAGTTTGAGATGATGTGCCTTGGAATGATATCAATGATAACGATATCTTTCTTTTTCAGAATATTCCTTTTCAGAATCCGAAGGCGACAATCGTGAGCTCTACCAAATATTGCTATCATCGGGTGTAAAGGGCATGACTAGTTATGACTAAAAGTGTGTGCGCGCATGCGGACTGAAGATGCTTGATCGATGTTATTCTTGAGGTATATATATCGAAATGATATCAGGTGACGTACTCTGCATTCGATTGGCGGTTTTTCTTGATCAATCGACATCTTCACACCCCAGTCCATCCCGTCTACCGGTTTTTTCGCGAATATTCGAACTTTTTTTCGGTTGCGAAAACCGGAGTTCAGGAAGGTTTCTGGAAAACAGTAGATCATTCATATAGCCTAAATTCGGATCCAGGAACAATAGACCGGTCGACTTTTTTTTTCGTTTCCATGGTTTTTGCGTAAGTCATTTAGAGAGTTAAGATGGTGATCTTTTTGAAGATTATCCCCAGCATCCTGGCATTTGCCTTTTAGGAAAGCAGCGATCGCAAGGGTATTGGTTGGATATCCGGATATCGATATACATTCGGTTCTTCATGAGCTAGTCTAGATTTACAATCGCCTTCATGAATGGTTATATCCCCTTTGGAGCGTATAGACGAATACAATATCAATCGTCAGTGTACTACCATATCTCATAATGAACATATATGACGTTCAGACTTAGTAATAGATATTTCTACCAGTATCAAACTTAAACAAATCCACAGAAACAACCTCTATAAACCACAGCCAATAGATCGATTACACATTTTTATACTCGCAGATCCAAAAGTCGAAGATCAGACTCAATTCAATCCCAGAACCCTACTGCAGAAAAAAAACGCCCAATACCTCGCGGTGGTCACTGCAAAAAATTGCAATATATCGTCCAAATAAATAGGTAAGAATAGTAGCATCAAATTTGCCCGCTATTAAAGGTACCAAAGGAATACCCTATCAACAACCCCCTAATCCACCCCCTGAAGCCTATCCAAGAAATCCAAGCCTGGCTATACTAGTTAAAATGTGAAAGAGAATCAAAAGGAATGACAATGAAGTGAATTAAATGGGAGGGTAAAAAAAGGAAGGAAAAGGAATGGGGGGGATAAGGTAGGGTAACTGTACTGTACGATACCAGTGTACTGTCCAGAGTTTGAATTACAAGCCACAACATAGCTAGACAAGAGATTGCTGAATAAAAACTCCATAGAAATGCCAAACATCCCTTCAAAACAACATGTCCCCTTGCCAAAGAAAGATCAAACCCAATATAAGCTTCGTCTCATGTATCCGTTCGTAATAAGGCATGCAATGCCAAAATGTCCATATACCGTGTTGTAGACCCTCATCACCTTCTAGTAGTTCCAATTTTACATACCCTCCCAAGCAACCTTCCCTCCGGCACTGCTGAATAGCCCACCGGCCCCGGCCCCGTAGACGCCTCCCTGAACTCTCTCATTGACAACCTTCCCCCAGACTCTCCGGGCGTTATCGAAGTCTGTACCACCGCCTGCCATTCCCTTAGCGACAACCTCAACAACTTCCCACCGACTAACCGCAATTCCAAAAGCGCTTCCTTCGTCCCCACCTCTTCCAGCTGCAATATTAACCCTCTGTGGTACCGTCACTAAAAATTCCATAACATTCGTGCTCCCCACAATCTCTCTTAATCCAAACTCTGTAGCAGCCAACCCTTTCATCATCCTCAAACTAGCCTGTGCATTCTCCTTCAAGGCAATAACACTGGCGTATTCGACCAACTTTTTGTAGAAACTAGGATTCTTTCGTAGATACTCCCTGTACACCTTCTCGTCCGCGGGCAATATTGTCGCCAAAGTCTTGAGGTAGTCTGGGTGGGGAGGAGCCAATGGGATTTCCAGTACAATCCCCAAAACCTGGGACGGCGGTAAACTTGAAAGCAAATGCAGACTTCGGGAATGAGGACCTTGTCCAGTAGGCCCGGGAATGTACGTCGCCAAGGCCTTCAGGATCTTTGGAAGGAGATCCTTTGCTTCTCTCAGATGAGCGGGGAAGTGTGTGGCGTAAGTGGCGATATAGCTGGCTGATCTGGATGTCAAAAACGATGCTGTGAATTGGTCGGATTGCTCGCCAGGTGGAGTGGTGTAAAGGGCAATCGTGCTTTGATGTCGGTTGTTCGCCATGAGGTATTCGAGACCTTTTGATGATGAGTAGATTTTATCTCCAGCAGAGGTTCCTCGTTCCAGTGTCGGGCAAACAAGTAGGAATTCGGAGTAGAATTCGATAACGGTCATATACATCAGCACGTCGAACTCCATCTCTACCATTGCCGTCGCGAATCCGAGGAGACCGTCTAGCGTGCCTTCGCCTTCGAACCGAGCCTCCACCTGCGGGAAATGTGAGCGGGAAACAACTTCCCAGTTCATCCCAGCCATCTTGGGTAGCATGGATAGTAAACGGGCTTGTGCCAGCGTTTTCTCAGCCCGCGACATGGATGCAGACTTATTTCTCCATGAGCAGTTATCAAAGAAGGATTGATAGATCTCCTTGTCGCTGAAGATGCGACGCCAAATCAAACCTTCACCGACACCACCAGGGCCAACCAGGTCAATGGATAACAGTTCGAGCAAAGTTCTGGCAGCGAGATCAGCCACCTCCGTGTTCGAAGCAACGAGCGAGAGATTAACAATTGAAGCGACGAGCTCCGGATGACTGGCGAGAGAACGAGCCTCAGACGGTGAAGCAGTTGACTTCTGGAGCAACTTAAGCCCCATAAGCTGTATGTGAGCATTTGGGAAGGTGAGAGTCGGGAGGATTTCCGCTGGTGTTGTCAATGTTAGTAGTTCGCTGAAGCGGATGGGTTCCAGGAGAGATATGAGAAGGGCGCATAGCGGCTGCGGGCTGCTGGTGAGCGGCAAGGTCTTTGTGAGAAGCGGCAGGAAGATTGGGAGAGCAGCCTTGCGACTTTCCTCTGTTTAGATATGTTAGCCACCACCAGGGAGGTCTATAGCTATCGATAAGGAGGGGTAAAAACGGGGCAGCGGTTGGGACCCACCATTTAGCTGTAATCGGAAGGTGTCAACGAGCTTGACATCTAGATCTGTGGCATTTGTGAAGCCTTCGAGGTGCGCCTGGAGGGCCTTTGCAGTGTCAGGCATTCCTGCCATGGTGGCAATGAAGTAGCCGTGCTTGGGACGGCGAAGCGGCTACGGCGGTTAGCGACTACAAAGCTGGGAGTGTATTTTGTTCGGTAAGGCTGACAAAATATGGTTCTCGTAGATGTCGGGCGGGATTTGGGAGTGAAGCTATCGATGTACAGAAGCTGAAGCTATCGAGCTTGCAATGGCGATGAAAAGGAGAACAGGCGATGGTGTGTCTGAGAGGAAGAGGTTAGCTGGCGGTGAGGTTGCGGTTGGCTTGCATTTGAAATCAAGCCAGGGCGGTAAAAAAATTAATTTAAATTTCCGCATCCGGTAATTTCTGTCTCGGACTTCCGTTCTTGGAAATCCTCTACTTTCGATTAGCTTCCTCCTTTTATATGATTCCCCTTTATTGTTTATTTTATTTTATTTAAAGTCTACCTCTAATTCCAAGCTATCAGGTTACAGATTTCGTACTCTACGAAAGCTGTGTATCTGTGATTCAGTTTGATATTTAATCTGTAGGTTAGTTGCGGCACCCCAGATAATTTAGGCGGAGACGGTAACATAATTATGCATAACCTAGGCCTCGTCGCCCCATAATTCATCAATCTCATCAACTGGTTCACTATCCGTGAATTCGTCTGAGTCGGTGGGATAGAGCTCGTCGCCTGTGTCTGGATATTCCGAGTCTCCGCTGAATTCACTTTCTTCCGCCTCCGATAGCTCTCCTGACTCAATCTCTTCCCCTCCACATTCAGGGCAGACGTAGTCAGAATCCAATTTTTCTGTTTCTTCATCCCCCCAGCTTTCCCACCAGCATTTCATATCGTTATCGTACTGGTCGAAATCTAAATCCCCCTCCCAGTAGAACTCCCAAGACCCACCCTCAATCTCACGATTTTGTATCTTGGCTTTCGAGATTGTGCAAGTCGCCGCGATCTCTATTCGACGATCAGGTGTGTCAACCGTTCCAACGAACTTACATGTCCTAACATTCGGAAGGTTTCCGTCTAGCATTGAGACAAGCAAGCGCTCCAGCTGCTGGGGTCTGCATAGCTCTTCATTTAAACCCCAGGGTAGTTCCAATTTTGTTATTTTCTGGGGCGTTGAGGACCAATCGTGATAAGGACTGTTATCAACCAAGCTGGCATTCCTGATGAGAAGCGCCTCTAGGTTCGGAAATTGCTTGCACAGCGGTGTAAACATCCTTTGAATGCTAATCGTAGAACCATTCATATTCATTATGAGAGTTTTAATCGTTGGAAACTCGAGCTCGGTCTCGAAAAGTCGGTAAGCTCTTTGGGCGTGCAGTGTGGTGATATGTACGGAATTCGGTACGGGTACGAGGTAGGCGTATCTGTTAACTCTGATATCTGTTTGAAAGGACCGTAGATATTTCGGTAGACGTATCTCTTGGACCTTTTGTTCGAATTCTTCTTCCGAGATGTAGGGTCCGAGAAGGCTTTGAGCTTTAGGATATTGTCTCATCGTCCACTTGAAGAGTTCAGGGTCGGCTTGCTCTGATTTCGGCAGGCGGCGAAACTCCTCGATGTTGTTATAGAAATTGTCTCCTGTGGCGGCCCAAATGAGAGAAAGGTTATTTATCTCATCGTAGAAAGGTAGAGCGGAGAGAAGCGGGAATATCGCAACATAGATATTCCTGTCGAGAATATCAAAGCTGAAAATACTGATGGTTAGGCTTCTGATATTAGGGAACAAGGAGGCTGTCCATCGTAGGGCAGGCAGAGCATTGAGATTGAAGATAGAGAAGCTCATCGAACTGCCATGAAATGTAAGTATTGTGACTTTGATAAAAACTAGAATCTAATCAACATACCGGATATACTTTCTCAATGGCGCCAACCACCCGCGACCAATAAATGGCCTAAGAAGCCTCAAATAATTGTCATCGTTCAATTTAAGGCTATGGAACCCGTGGAACCTGTGTGGGAAAGCGACAATATAGCAATGTCGTGAGCATTTCGCGAATGCAGCCGCATCTTCGGAGCCCAGATACGAAATAATAGAATACCAGATTTCGGTGGGCAAAACTGAGAACGCTCCGTCCCCAGACATCGTTTGCGAGGTTTTCTATTTGACGAGGTCCGGTTGAAGTTGTAAACGTTGTATTTGAGCTGTGGGTGAGGAGAGCTGTTATATACAGCAGGCTACGCGACTGTGGGTCCACTCCAAATATTCCGGCTGTTAATTTTGCGTCTTTGGTCCCGGATCAATATTGGCTATAACTGTCATTCGTTATTCGGGTGGTTGTTCGTCTGGTGGGTACTTTGAATTCATGTGAAGTTATGAGTCCTTGATAACTTGAATATATGGAGTCAACCAGCGCAGCCTGTTTGTATGGACCAGGGCCATTCCCAGCGCTGTCTTGGCAAGTGATGCTTAATTCCTTCTTTCGCATTTCAACATCGATTTCAACTCCACAAAAACTACAACCTCTCCACAACTTCAACATCCACGACACAAACACTCCACGCCTCCACCAGTCGCAATGGCTTTCCGAGGTGGCAGGGGTGGCTTTCGCGGCGGCCGGGGCGGTGGCTCCAATGGCGCTCCCATGATGCCTCGAGAATTCGACGTCAAGCCGGACTTTGGGCCCACAGAACAGTTCCCAGTATGCTGTTCTCTCTGACAAAAAACTCGTTCACCATCTATAATATCCACTGACTCTTTACTAGGACTACGCAATACCCTTCCAAGACCCTCTAACCTCCACCGAACGCATCCACGTCGCCCGTTTCCGCGACCATCGCGAAAAAGTCCACAGCGGACCCCTCTACACCGTCCTCGGCAAACGAAAGGGCCTAGAAGATCCATTCGAAGACGTCGTTACCTATTCCGCCAAAAAATATCATCGTCAGAAAAGAAAAGTACCGAAACTAGACTCGCGACCGTATGTGTTTGAGTTCTTCCCCGTTGAGTTGTGGGAGACGATGGATTCGAGTTATGCGGCAACGGGAGATCGGAGTGTCGTGATCAGTGGGAAGAAGGAGAAGAAGAGACTGTTAATATCCAGTTTGAATACCGATTTACCGAACGGGGGTCACCATGATGATAAATCCGACGGATCGGATGAGGAAGACGAAGAGAAGGAGAAGGAGAAGAAGTCCGTGCTGGCTAAATTGATGAGTCATAAGGACGAGGAGGACGATGGATTGGGAGACGACGACGAGGATGACGACGAAGATAAAGAGGATGAAGGGGAGGAAGAAGACGACTACCAGGACGACGAGGATGGAGACTACAATGCAGAACAGTACTTCGACGATGGAGACGGAGAAGTCGACTACGGCGACGATGACGGCGGAGGAGCAGCATGGTACGACTAACAAAAACAAAAAAAGGACATTGCAGTTTTCTCATGGCGTCTGTACATATATCTCCGGCCATTCATAGCGCTGTTTCAGGTTTCAATCTGTGCATACTCGCAAAAATACCCAATACGATAATCAGTTGAAAGTGTTCAAAACCCCTGCTGTCTTCTCCACTTCTCCTCCCACCCCCTATAAAACGGACTTTCTTCAAGCGTCTTAACATCTCTCCCTTCCTCCCATACCCCCCTCTCCACCTGCTCCCTCTTCATCCTCTCCAACATCGGCACGGCCACATGCTCCACATGCCATATCCCCTTATACCCTATAATCTTCCTATTCCCTTCCTTCACCACCTTCTCCACCAAAGCCGGCACCCCCGGTTCATCCCCAAACTCCCTTAACGGCGTAAACAGCGCCTTATAATTAAAAACCACCCCACCAGAGAGCGGTAACCGTCGTAGAGTCTGCCAATCGACCCTCAACGTCAAATCCTCCTCTTTAATATTCGGATCCTGAACCCCACGAATCTTTTGCAACTCCTCCCCAGCGCACATGAACAGCGGTTCTCCGATTACAATATCCCACGAACCCCTTTGAATCGGCTTATCTGTCGTCAACTTTGAAAAGTATCTATCCAAAACCCCCTCATCTAAAGGTCAGTATCTAACCATGATTGTTTTAAACAATAACAAGAGAGAATGGTTAGGATAGAAACCCACCGATCCATACTCATCCCCATCTTCTCCTTATACTCCGGCACAACCGCATGAATATCCCCCAAAACCTTCCCAATCTTCTCCTGCAAATCCCACCCTACACTACTACAAATCATCCCCGCCACAAACACATATTTCCCTTCTTTCCCCTCATCAGGCATCACAATCGCAAAATCCTCCGGTACATTCTCAAATACCACATGTAAAGGATCCACCCCTTTCAACTCAAACCTTCTCCCCAAAATTTTATTCCAAAACACAAGGTTTTCAGTATCTAAATCAAAATATTGTGGATACCGAAGTGATAAGAATTCAACTACCATCTCCATAAGCTCAGTACACGCAACTTCTACACGCCAGTTATCGTTAATATCGGTAAATCTATCAATTATCTTTTCTTTATGTTTTTCAAGTAGGTTTTGTCGTTGGGAGAGGCGTGTGACGTAGGTGCTCTCGAGTTCTAACCACCAGTCTGGTTCTAACTTTGTTAAAGCCATGGTTTGGTGGTACGCCCATCGGAACGGACGGTACGGGCGCGGTTTTGCGGTCGTGATGTTGAAAGTATGGTAAGGGGTTGGAGGGGGCACGCCGGTTAGGGAAGCGTAGGATGGGAAGCGGCCGATGGCGGCGATTTGGGTGGGGGTGTAAGATTTTAGGGGGTATGAAGGTGGGATTGGACGGCTTTTCTCCGGGATATCGATGTTGGTAGTATGGGGGATGGGGGTAGGTCGACGTCTGGTATAGATTAAGAAGGTAAGGACTAGAGCGGTGACGAGGAAGCCGAGGAGGATATGGATGAATGTATTATCCATCATGATTAATATGTATATGGTCCTACGGAGGGAGTGTCTACGTGCTAGGCGTTATCGAGAATACTGGATCGATACTCGGAGATCTATTGAAGTCTGCCCGAATCCTATGGGTTAGCAGTTAATTAAGATGGAAATTTAAGAATCTATACAAGATGTCGAACTAGATTTCATCGGAATCACCTATATGAAGGCATACCGTGATGTACCCGACCCCGCTTTAAACTAGTTGTCCACGATAAACCGCGTTGTTATTGTTGTAAATTTCACCACTATCGGCGCTGTCCGATTCTCGCGACCGCCTTGTCGCCCCTTCTCCGACGTCAGGGGTTACTTTCGGAAGGCTCTATAGATCTAATTCGGTATCTAGAGTAGATAACCCTTTAGAGTCTAGAACATCGTACTGGTGTCCCGAAGTCGATGTCGATAATAATTGAATATCCGATCGTGATCGTGATCTAATGCGTCTACATGTATACAGATCTAAACCCTTCTAGAACTAGTATTTATACACCCACAAATATTAAATGCCGATAGTAAAAGCCCCTCTTAATAATCCTTAAACGTGTGTAACAAATGAATGCGTCATAGCTAACCCCGATAGCTAGCAAGACCCATGCTTCGAATCGCAAGATCTATCTAGATCGATGTTGGAAGGTAAGGATTCCCTGGCTTTCGGCGCGGGAGCTTAAGCTCGGGCTATATACAAAGAACAAATATATATGCTCAGTGGTCAAGCTACCATCAACATTCCATCCTAATCAAAGGTTACGAGACTACCTTGTCTATATATATTCAGCGGAGACTGGTTTATATATTACTAGTATACTGATTCGCGATCGAAAAATCCTCTTATTGATGTCGAGGTTATTCGTCTAGTCATCAAGAGGGAGACAGCCCATACCATAACCTGATACGATTAAGGGCCATATTATTCTTTAGAGTAAAAATGTAATGCAAGCCAGTCAACAAAAAAAGGTGTATACACAAAAAAAGGTTGTCAAAAAACACTCCCAAGAAAAAACAGCACCCATCTTTTTTCTGGTAAGAAACAAACGCGAAACGATAAGCACGGTAGCAGTAGCAATAGTAGTAAAGAACAGGTTCTGCGCAGGAAGAGAAAGAGATAGGGAAAAGAAAGAAAGAAAGGAAAAACTCCGTCCCAACACCGATGTATATACTAAACAGAACAAAGAACCAAAAAGTACCTGAAAGCGCAGCGGTTTGAGATTCCCAACGGTAAAAAACACTGAAGAAGCGACGTTTTTTGTGGTCAATGCAAACGTTGTAGCGTAATAGTGAGTAGTAGTAATAGTAGGAATTGGTAACGAAGAAGTAAGCCGCGGCGTAAGTGAGGTGGGTAAGTGGGGGGGAAGAGAGGCGAGAATAAGTGTAAACATCCAGCGAAGCCAGCCGAACCAGCCTTTAAAAACCGACCGAGTACCAGCCTTTTTACCTGTGTAATTCGAAAGAGCAAAGCAGAAACAAAAAAAGGGGTTATATATTACGAATTCCTCCACTGTTGAAAACGAGCATACCAAATCACAAATAGAAACAAAATCCACCTCTTAAAAGAGAGACTCTATCTCCAGACTGGTCGACCGTCGGAATTTTTTCGGGCATCGGAGTCACCGCCGACGCTTCTTTGTCGGCTGGCGAAGGTACTATTGGCATAGGGACCGACATCATCTGGTACGGTTGTACCTTTTCTTCCACCTCTGCTGCTGGATCCGCTGGTAACTGATCCTGGACCACCTCGGTCTCCGCCAGAGCGGCTGCGGATCGAGGATGTAGAGGTAGTTGTAGCAGCAGGGGAGATCATTGAGTTGTTGTTCGAGGAATCGGCAGCACGACGAGAAGAGGAAGAGGTAGAGGCTGCGAATGAAGGAGGTTTGGTAGAGGTGGTAAGGTGGTGTGGACGACGAGGACCGTTATTGGTAGACGAAGTTGATGGTTCTTCTGGAGTTTTTGCTTCAGAATCGGAAGGAGGAGGCGATGGAGGAGCAAGCTGTGGAATGGCGACAGCAGAGTAAGTAAAAAGGATATTTTATATGCGATCAAGGAAACACCAGGCATGGAAGAAATCGGGAACAGGAATGCATCTGCATTATGTATGTACCTCTGTAGCTTCTTGTGGTTGTTGTTCCTGTAGGCAGCCCGCGTTAGTCGGGGATGAAACAGGCTAAGCGGCCACCAGCTAATGGACAAACAACTGCAGTGGAAAAGATATGGAATGGAGAAAACTGTAGACCTACCGACTGCTCTTGCAGATTCTGCTCGTCGACAGCTGGTGCTGTGCTTTCTTGTGACGCCATTGTGGAATGTTACGCGAAAAGGGACCGGGTGAATGACTGAGGGATATAATCGGCTCTCGGGAGGCTAGGGGACTCAAGAGTCGGCTGATGTGTAGGCTGGAGGTATATACCTTGGAACTGGTTCAATTGCAAACGGGAGAGCGAGTCGGACGAGGGTGAGGATAGTGGACAGTTCGCAGTGACGATGATGATGTTGGTGATGTTGACGGGAGGAGGAGGTTGATGGTGGTTAGGAGAGAGAGAGAAAGAGAATGGGAAATTATGGTTGTTCGGGAAGGGGAAGAAGTGGAAGGGAAGCGGGAAGCAGTCCACCCAAACCGGGGGCAACCCGTCCTGTTAATTTGGCCGCTGCAGATTTCCGCTCGTTAGCGAAAGACACACCACCAAAAAAGGCCGGTTGGAGCCAGGTTTGGCCAGGGGCGCCGCGGACTCGGATTTGCTTGGTTCGTGAATGGGGTAAGGTGATGCAATGATCAAGCCATAGTCGTCTTTGCTAGCTAACTAACTTGTGGATGTCTACAGAATACAGAGTTCGAAGACTTCAGGGTCTGTGGAAGGAGACGATGCACTTTATACACAGTGCAAATGCATTAGAACAAAAGTACTTGCTCATGCAGGGAGAGGGGCATCCATCCATCCCATCCATCCCATCTACATATCACCGTCCCTGCCTCGTCAGCCAGCGCATCTCTCTCATTGGAAAAAGAATGAGATGTGCTGGCAAGGGACCACGAGATGCGCTGCCAGGATCCAATTGAACACTTCCGTCGGCATGCATCATGCACCCAATTGGCCGGTACAGGCGCCCCACACCTGCCAAACTAGTCTGTTTCGGACCACC
Source organism: Arthrobotrys megalospora (assembly GCA_036971655.1). Classification (NCBI taxonomy): domain Eukaryota; kingdom Fungi; phylum Ascomycota; class Orbiliomycetes; order Orbiliales; family Orbiliaceae; genus Arthrobotrys; species Arthrobotrys megalospora. The sequence goes on along the minus strand of JAVHJN010000003.1, from coordinate 1,601,102 downwards.
GACCAACGACATCCTGTCGTTGCATGTTGAGGACCCCGCAGTCTGGTGCAAAAATCGTGATGGGGGATGTGCTTTGGGGCGTATGACGTTGGGCAGTCACATCTGCCTCACAGTCATTGCTAACATATAATGTTGGGATACTGCCTCAGATCCTGAAGCAAAACTGCGACTTGTTTACAAGGCAGCCAGTCTACTCCCTAATTGTTCGCAACTAACCGGCACGCGTGTGTTATTGGTCCCGAACTAACGTTATAACGGACGAACTAGTTAGCGACAGCTCGCGACCAGCCAATCCGCTATCAATCTATCGGAGAATATCAACATGCAACACGATTTAACGGGATATCTTCCGTGCAGCCTCTGGAGATTCTTCGAAAATAGAACACCTATGGAAGCCTCGAGGCATAGGTGTAGGGAGCTCTGACAAAACGTGGAAACTGTCAAACTATTCTGGATGATCAGCCGATCCCGCGCGTGCATGATATAATGTGGCCACTGGGCATTTTAGGTGGAAGTGATGAGGTCGATATTTATATATACTTCCTTATGCACCTACCTCGGTGCGTGCAAGATTTTAATTACTACTTAAGTACGTGCGTATATCCAGTATTTCTGCTGCGATTTGGCTCCTTTGAAGATGACATATTCATAGGCAACTTCGAATTTCAGATCAATCTACATCATGTCCCTTGCTATCTTTATTTCCTAACACGTGGATCGCTAATCGATCCTCCCCATTGTCGGCCATTTAGTTCTGGACACGGTGGAACATTCACGGTCTAGCTTGGATCGATCCCGGAATAGATGTATATATATGCATTGAGTATATATACTACCATATTAAGTATCTGTAGTACTATTTACTGGGCAGGCACTGCCTAACCTCAATTCAGATAGTATCATTCGTTAAGGCTGGTTTACGAGACCAGTGTAGTTTAAATATTATCTTATCTTGAATGATAACGCTTTAGATGTCCATAGAGAATACCGGATGGATGGAGAGCTGCTACCCAGCTGGGTAGTAGGTAGACGATCTTGCAAAAAAAAAAAAAAAAAAAAAAAAGGGAAAGCCCACGCTCAGCATGGAAATATATAGAAAGCCGTCCCATTCTACTCTCCTGTTTCTTTACATACTCCATTACTTCTACCCTTCCCTCTACTAGGCTTCCAACCTGACCCCTCCCACTTCTTCTTATCACCTCTCATCTTGGTCTCAGAACTGTTCTCAGTCGTCACTAGGTCATTTCTGGCCTCTTAACGATAGCGGCTTGTTCGTTCCCCTATATTCATCCTAATACTCCTTACAAGACGCGTCTTCAGATCGCCAGCTCTCCCCTAAGTCCTGATTAAGACGTCCAATATGGATATAAAGGAGGGTGAGCACGTCGCGCGAGTCGACTTCGAAACTAGACGCCGGCGATATCTAACATCCTGTGCGATCCTGACAAATATTTCCACACGGTATTCTGACAACCAAAAGCAGATGCAAGTCAGTGATATCAGAGAAACACGCAGATCCCAGTCTCTAAGAGCTTATCAGCTAGATAGGCTCCTCGATCAACTAGCAGCTTTGCTGGTTGCTACTGGAGGTGGCGACTGCGTCGCGGTTGCTCTAGCTGGGCTAACACAACATAAGCTGTCGATGATAGTAAGCTGGAACAAGGGACGGACAGGGCTAGCCTCGTTGTATAGGCCAAGGCCGGAGTTGAACGAACCTGACAATATCCTCCACGAACTCGCTGTAAAATCCGGAAGAGACGAGGCGTGGGGAATTGAAGCGACTGTGAACTTCAGAGGTAGCCAGTGAGTTTTAATCAGTGCCCACATACTGCTATAGGATTCTCTGACCCGTGGTGACAGAACTCGGCCTGAAGCGGTTGTAAAGGAACACGGCCAGAAGATCTTTGAGTTTATTAAAAGATATCATTCTGAGAGAGATGTTCAGCTTCAAAGAGCGATTATCGGGGAATTCCTTGAAGCACAAACCATCTATTCATTTATGAAAGTTGAGGCTCGTTACAAGTTCTTCAAAAGGTCATTCCAGCAACTCCAAGATTTGGAGCTCAAGGAATACGAATTTTGTCAACCTGTTAAAGATAAAGATCCATACTACATCGAAGGCCCTGCTTCAGACTGCCGCCAGGATGAAGATTCACGTGCAAAACGGCTACGAAGAATGTTTCTTGATTTGGTAGGGCAGGTGCCATATACTGAGCTCCGAGGCAAACACCAATGGCTCAGAGCGTACTTGGAGAAACATGACCCGCTTCCGACACAGTCGCTCTCTCGGGAGGACCTCATTGCGTGGCATGAACTAATCATGTGGGTATTTGAGCGTGTAGGTGTCTTCATAAACGATGCTGCCAAAGCTGCCAAAGCTACCAGAGCCAAAGCCTCCGAGGCCAAAGCCTTAGCTGAAGCGGGTAAACTTGAAGAGTGCAGAAAGGCACGAGATGAACATCTGCAACGGCGAGAAAAATTCCGAGAGCTCGTTAGAACCAATGTTTCTCCTTGGCTTATCATTATCGGAGGGCTGGCGGAGGCATCCGGTATTTTCAGATTATGGGTTTCAATATTTGAAAGAATATTGGATGGCAAGGGCCACAAGCGCAAGCTCCCGATAGGCCGCGAGGCTCCTTTGCACCCGATCCCTACCCGTTCGCCGCCCAGACGCAAGGTCCGACGAGAGACGTCTTCCGATTTTCACAGAGAACCAACCGACGAAACGATAAATCAGGATATCGCAGCTGAAACCCGGAATACTCAAGGAGAAGCAGCAGAAGCGGTAGAAACGGCGGAAGTAGGGGCAGAGGCGGGGCTGGAGCCAGAGGGGGAAGCGGGAGTGGCAGAAGCAGAAGGGGTAGGGATAGAGGGTCAACCCGATGTTGTGCAAACTACCCGTCATAGGATCCGTGATACTACCCGACGCTTCAAGTTTTTCAAGAAGAAACCTAAGGACGACCAAGCAGCGTTAGGAACCGATCAGAAGGAGAACAAACTAATACGGACTCTTAGGAAGCCATTCTCTTTCATGTCTTTCACTGGGAGGAGAGGCAAACTTCGAGGACAAGGTATTGAGGACCTTTTCACACCCCAGCTCGCTGGTGGCACGTCCGATCATGGTAACTTGGGCACACACCCTTTGGCCTCTCGGGCGAGTGGGAGCGGGCAGGAAGAGGGTAAAGAAGAGTCGAGGGATCCGGAGATAGGGCAGATATCGACTCCACCAATACTTCAAACTGAAGTAGATGGAGAGGGTCATGGTGAGAAGATCTTCGAAGGTCAAGGATCGGGGGGACAAATACCTGCTCCAGAGTCTCAACTCCTACCCAGTGAGCATGATAAAGGGATTGAGGGGGAGGTAGACTACTATGAGGAGGAAGAGGGGGGGGAGGAGGAGGAAGAAGACGAATCTGACTTTGATCTCACCAGACATTTAACAAGGGAGGAAGAGGAGGAGGAATGGTGGGGGTGGAACCAAAATCCGTCTCTGGCGCGGAAGAGCCGCCTCTTTCGTAGGGTCCATGCCCTCGCTGAATTCCATTTTTTGGTGAATACGGTTGTCCATAATCCCAATATTTCGAAGGAGATTGGACACCGGGGGTTTTCCTTAGAGGTAATTCCGGCTACCGTCAGTGAAGGAAGTTCTAACTTCTCAGAGGTGGAAAACCTTGAGGATTCGTTGACCCGGTTTCTTGCTCCCTCTGAAGAGGATTCTGACGAGCCCGTGGGAAAGTTTATCTCAAACATTAGCAACCTGGTGCCCACGAAAAGAAGGTGCGATCAACTGCTGGATTACAGGAGAGAAAGCCACACTATACCTCGGACCCAGCATGCGGAACTGATCCTTTTGGATCACATACTAAAGAAAGGGAAGGGCTCGACGCATTCGTACATCGGGGTGTCCAAACCCCCTTGCTTGGTTTGTGAAAACGTATTGGTGAAATACCCTAAGATCAGAACCCGTACTGGCCATGGACATGTTTACATCTCCGAGGTTCCAGAGGGCATATCACAGGAAGTTAAACAAGAAGTCTTCAATGTTGTTGAGACTCTAGCAAAAAGGGTCACCCGAAAGGCTTATCAGAACCAGTTAGAAGCGGAACGCTCCGGCGAACCCTCCAGTTCCAGCCAGATAAAGCCGATGTCCGGTGATTCCACGTTCAGCCACCACGAATCAGACCCGAAGCGCTGGGGCCACCTGGAGCGTACCCCCCCAGGCGAATAATAGGGCTAGAATCTATGAGACCAGCTAGCATTGCACTCCCGATACAAGAACAAGGGTGATTTCGTTAAATTCTGAGCCTCTGAGCCTTTTGCACCTTTTCTTTCACTTCTGCGTCCATCATTCATTTTCCGTTGCGACTGTCTGGGTTTCTGTACTATTAAAATCGGGGCCTTATCTTTTCTTAGACTTCACGAACGGGGGATTTATTCTTGTTTCCAAAAAAAAAAAGAAGAAGAAGAAGAAGAAGAAGAAGGGAAAACATATATTCGTTTCTACTTCCCTCCCCATTTATCAAGAGAGGCTCGTACCAATTTCTGAAATCCAATAGAATACACTTTGGTCAGATGAACGAACTCCGTCTCCATAGAGAGCCCACTAGACCACGTCTTCATACACCCGCGTCCTCATAAAATAGTACAAGGTTGCAACAATATTAATCTCGTAAATTACTTCGCTCAAGTGAAAATACTAATCCGGATATATAGTTAGTTCTAGCTTTCGATGCTATTCTGAACCAAAGCATCCATCGAAAACTTCAGAGCTCGTATATTTTAAAAAAGATTTACTAACCCGGCCACCACTTACACTTACGTATGTGTATCGGCAGTTAGGTCGTAACGTGCCTCGATAATCCAGTTCAGTATCCATCGATACATCTCAATCAATTGGTTCGTTCATTAAAAGAGAAACCCACTTCTCCAACTTCAAAAAGGAAAAACAAGAACGCCTATGCCCATAAACTAAAAATTATACAAAAGAACCAACTGGGTATAACTAATAAGAAGAAAAAAAGTGAACAAAGAAAAGGAAAAAAAAATCAAAAGGTATCATCAACCGCCTTCTGAGTATGCCCATGACTACTATTATCGCCGCTTCACCATCGTTACACCACATTACCCTGATATCATATCGTTCTATATAGCTATGCTCCGTTGAACCCTCGTTATCATAACATCCCCACAACAAAGCCGAAAAGACCTAATCCTGCAGCTGTCAAGACCGGTAATGAGATTTTGTGAGCCCTTTCCCCCTCGTTTGTGAATATATTATCCAAACCTCCATTCGGTGGAGGTAGTGGGCCGTTATTATTGTTATTTTGGTTCCCACCTGCGGCTGTTGACGATGCTGCTTCCGCTGGCCCTGTAGTAGAGCTGGTAGTCTCCGCGGGTGTCTCTGTGGGATCTGGTGGAGCTGTAGACTCGGATGTTATAGTCTCAATTGTAGAATTTGTTGTTTCACTGGGAGATTCTGTGGAAGAAGTCGACTCATCGGCGTTGGTAGTTTCTGATGCGTTGGCAGAAGAAGTGGTGGTGAATTCCATATCTGAGGATGATGAATTTATGGCTGAAGTTGTAGTTGCCGGCGGATCAGAGCTAGCTGTTATTGTTGTGACAATAGTCACTTTGCACCGGCTACGTCCGTTCCCGTCGACGAAGCAAGTGGAACCCCTGGGGCAGCAGAAGTCGTTACTTGGGCAGACGAAGAAGTTTGAACTATTGTATAAACTCATTAGCTACGGATCCGAAAATGGAGGGATCATTTACGGGAATGGTAGTACTTACTCTTCACAAACCCTTTCACACGCTGCCCTTCCATCTGCATCCCTCAAGCACTTCCTCCCTGAAGGACAACAGAAGGTCCTACTCGGGCACACCCCAAATCCATCATTAATACAAGCTCCACCGTCGTTCGGATTCGCAATTCCTTCTATCGCATTCACCAAGTCCCCCGAACCTTCACAATCCGTCCCTTCGAGGCAGCACCCAGAGTTGCCCCGGATCTGTACACAATTATATCCACTCGGACAGCACCCACCACCAGCAGTACAACATGTCTCACCCTCCGAACAGCAGGAATTTCCAGCACAACCTGCCTGGCCCCTCTGACAGCACCCTAATCCACCTCTGCAGAACGCATTAGGACCGCACGACGGTCCGTTCGTGGTGCATATTAGGCCTTCAGCACCGGTGCCAAGTGCCGACATTTGCCGTACCTGTAATTTGTTGTTCATGCTCCTAGGTATCCATCTCGGCAATGGTTTCTTTTCTGCAAGCGGAGGAAAGCTGCGTTTCGAAATATCAGATTTAGGCTGTGCTAATGCACCCGGTAAATCGGGAAGCAGCTTTCCCGACGCTATGTCATAACTGACATAGTCGGCGAGTGTCGTAGGCAGGAGCGAGATGGAGAGTAGTGATATCGAGAAGCCGGGTATTCGCATTTTGAAGGATATATATCAGAGATAAAAGATACTTGGATCTCTGAGCTGAAGATAACGGGAATGGGATGTTATATCAAATACTCCTGGCAGCCAGCAGGATTCGTATATATATAGTCGGAGCACCGGGAACTCACTGGTGGTGAGAGTTTTCGATACTTGAATTCGAAGATGTCGTAGATGTATCCAGAAACCTCAGAACAAAACCGGTATAACCGTCGAATCCGTTGAAGTCGCTCGTCTTTCGTCTACAAGAATTCTAGTCTTTGCGATGACCGGAAGTTGTAGTTTGTCGACGGGATCAATTGTGATCAAAATATCGTTCGGCGCAGTCGTAAATTGCCAGGCGCCAGTGATCAGCGGTCTTTTGCGTTGAAAATGTGGTGAGTCGTCGAGCCCGCAACACAATTCCAACCTCAGTTGTCGATGCTCCAAAAACGGCGTCGAGCCAGTTGATAACTTGCGAATGCAAACTTGAAGGTAACGAAGTGGCGAGTGGGAGTAATATCTGTTCAACAGATAACCATCCAGATGGCAGAGAAAGGGCGAAGGCAGGGAATGTCGCCAGCGAAAGAGAAAGACCGACTCCTCAAACAATGCACGTATCAACCGGCATTGTGACCAGCAATTCGTCAGGAAGGATTGGGAAAAGGAACGAAAGAGGATTGAATCGAGAGAAAGAGCAAAAGATGGGAAACAAAAGGTCGAGCCACTATGGCAAAATGTTTCTTGGATGACTCTGCTGCAAGGTACAGCCCTCGAAAGCGGCATAGTGCCCCCTCCTAAGCCGCCGGTCAAAGATGAAACCTTCAGCGCGCGACAATCGTGGTCGATAGACCGGCTGCCCATGACGTCCAGCCGAAAAAAGAGGCAATCCAGCAAAACCACGTCGTTCGCGCTCGAACAATGCGATGCAACTACCGCCTTGAACATTCTAGGAAAGCATAGTGCCTTCTTTGGAAAAGGTGGATTGTTTTTCTGCATAACTATCGTCACTCTTTCAACTTGGGTCTTCCTTCATGACGCCCACCAATACCGTCTCGCATGCTCCGAAAGACAATCAGTCTCCCCAAGCCTCATCTGTCTATCTATAGCCTGTTTGAAGATGGTTCGTTGTGTGCGGACCCCTTGACCTGGTTTTGTCAAGGTCAAACGCCGCACTAGTCCCGACAGGGCCTTTTGGGGCTTCTCCTGGCGATTTCATTGGCCGGATTCCTGTACGACCCACAAGGGTCACGCTTTGGGTGTTTTAAGCTTCGCTGACCCTCGTCCCTCCATTGGATGAGTTGAAGCGTCTATCAGACAAGATTTCTGTGTGAGGGGAGGATCCTGGCGGGGTTTTTTGCTCGGTCCATTCGGTATCATGACCGACGATGGTCCCTGAATGCCGAGGCCGGCCGATGAGCTTGATAGTAGATATTATTCTCCGTAATTAATCTACTGATGCTTCAAAGCAAGATGATCCAGTTAGAACAGTTTATGATGACATCAATGCTTACTTGAGCATCATAGCTCAATATCACAAGTTATAAACGTCTTGAATATATTAAGAACCGGAGAAAGCTATCGTTTCTAGAACATATCCGATAGGATTTTTACCTTTTATCTTTTTTATCGAATACGCTCAGACTCAAACACGCTTTGACTTTGCCTCGTTCTCCATCTCCACTTTTTACGAAGTTTCCGCGTTTCTTGCAGGTTTCATAGCTTGGGTCGCTCGACCCGTCTCGGTCTTCTTTCGCTGTAAGAACTTATAAATACCTCGAGGTGCGGCGTCGGTTGAATTCCTATACAGTAAACTCCGGCCGGCCGGTGCGACAGCTGCCTGTTCGACGTTTGAAGGGCATATGGACTTTTCAATGCAAACATCTAGATATCTATAGATATGCCATCGATCTTGTAACTGGACTTGTGCGAGTTCCGGCTTAGGCTAAGTTTGGAACACCTGGCCAAGCTATAGATATCCAAGCTTCCATTTCCCATCGAACAATATATGTATTGGTATTCGAAGAATTCGAGGTCGACATTGTGATTCAATCGATCGAGCGGAATACTCAATGTGAATTTATAGCTTATAGTTTGACGCTTAGGCCAGTCCGTCACTGGTGGACGTACCTGTCGATGAAGTGTTGGTATTGCTGTAAATGAACCCCTGTCAACATACAAAGCGGTCGCTTTCGCTTCGCGTCGGAAGGATCCGAAATGGGAAGCTATTTGCCAATGATCCTGTAGTCTCAAGGATCACTGCTAGTTCACAACATGATCCTGAGTCGGGGAAGACAGCTACAAAGCCTCTGCTTCTTCCAACTTCACAACCTCATGTTTTGCTTATCAAACTGAATAGTAGTTACGGCCCAGTCTCGTTACGGTTGCGGCCATTGATTTGTATCACGACGATATTTTGCAATTACAATTGGATAAGAAAATATAATAATGGCTTCAACATTTCTCCCACCCCTCCCCGCAGCTACCGCTGATTTTCCAAAATACCTTGCGGAAAACAAAAAAATCCCTATTCGGGAACTGCTTCGTCCATACCAAAACTATGAGAATCACATCCGCGATCTTTTCGCCCGAGATCCGGCGAATGCAGCGCTAGCGGACAATCATCTTGGGTTAGTGCCTGTGTACGCGGGACATGAAGACGACATCGAAATTCGAGCTCGAGATCTACATTCAGAATCCGCAGAGGAGAAAGCGAAGTATATTATGCCACTGACAGAACCGGAGCGTAAAATGACGGGAGAGAAGGCTATTGTGGGGCTTGAAAGGTTTCAAAAGAATTTTCAGATTTATAGTGGGAGTAAGTGTGTTTTGATAACATCGACGAGTATTACAAGCGTGCATTGGAATTAATCACTAGTATAGATGCCCTCGTGAATCTGGATTGGACCAACGTCGTCGCGGCCGGTAGCAGCGTCCTGTTGGCTCTCCTGGCAATCCCGGAAGAACGCCAAAAGTCACATAAGATTCTGCGAGGATATTACAACAGCGTGACGAACGAACAACTTATGAGACAGGAGGAGCCCTACGTCCATCTATTCATCTACGGGCTCGACGAAACCGCTAGTATCAAGAAACTTGAGCAGATGGAGTCAACCGTTCGAGGTAATACGTTGTGGGACACCACATGCGTTAGAACCAAAGATACTCTCACTATCGTCTCACAAACACCTAATCGTCCTATTCGAATCCGGCTCCATCGCTACTCTAGCATTAGTCAACTCCTACACTCCTCCGACTTTGGCGTGGAATGTGCCTGTGTCGCATACGACGGGAAACAAGTGTACACAACTCCGCGGGGGATTGCTTCTTGGATTCTCCAATCCAATTCGATCAATGTGTCCCAGCTCAGTTTACTCGGGAGGTATGAGCGGGAGTTGGACAACTACCGGTACCGTGGGTTTGAGGTTTTCTACGAGAACTTGCACCGGGGCTCTATCGACCCCTCGATATATAAATTTTCGATAAACCAGCTCCACGGATTGGCGAGACTTCTTGCCTATGAAGCAAACCTATCGATACCTTTTATGATCGCGGTGGGCGGCCTTAAGCGCTTCCTCGAAAAGGAGAAGGCTGAGTGGGAGGTATCTATCCAATACTGTGGAGAGTTTCCCCGGTACTCTGGAGAAAAACAAGAAGATTGGAGTGCAAAAGGCATGGAAGACGTAGTTTATCAACAAGATTTAAAACTCAACGAATGGAAAGGAGAGGGTGAGAAGAATCGAGTGGCATACCTTCATCGTCATCCAGCCTTTGTTGGAAGCTTTGAGCATGTCAAGGGCGATTGCTGTGGGAACTGTCCGATCCCACAGACGGTGGAAGAGATAAACCTACAATCCGAGGACGACCAACATTACGTTCGAGGAGATATTTCGTTCCTAGAAGTTCCTACGAACCCCACCCTGGAAACTGAAGAAGCTTGGGCTGAGACAGCGTATGCGAGGGCGGAAGACGAAATATTCCATCGGGCTATCACTGAGTTGGATGTTGAGGCAGTTAGAAGCTTGGTACAATCCTGGCCTGAAGAAAACTTGAAGAAGAACGTCAACAGACGAGGTTATACTGGAAAGACACCACTGCAATTAGCTGTGCTGTCTAGCTCACCGGAAATCGTCGATATTCTGATAAATGCGGGGGCGGAACTGACCGCACGTCTCTCAGATGGGCGGAATTCATTACACATTGCAGCCGCGAGAGGAGACCCGGAGATCGTTAAACTTTTGCTCCTTAGAAGTGAACGGAACGAGGAATTGAAAATGGAGAGAGAGGATAGAGAGCGAGCGGAAAAACGCGCAATAAGACAACTGGCTAAGGGATATTCTGGCGACGGCACAGAAAGCTTCGTCGACGTGGAATATGATGACGACGATGATGATTTGGATTTTGTATCTACAATACACGGCGCTACATCCGTTTCGGTCCACACCGGGGCATCTTCATTTGTCGAAGTCACGAAGAAACCTGGGGATTCAGAAAACGATGAAGTCGACGACGTGGATGCCATGGATGATGTTCTCGACATTAATATGCCGGACAAAACTTACAGGCTGGCACCGTTTCACTATGCTATCATACGTGATAACAAAGAAGTTCTCACTCTGCTGGCATCCGAATTTGGAGCAGATATCCTTCGCCAGTAAGTCTGACTTTTTGGGGTGGTTGAGAAACCTTGGATGTTGGCGACTAACTTATGATCTCTTTGATACAGAGTTACTCTATATTCCAAAAGCCGTGGCCCGGATGGTGCCGTAAGGTCGGAGGAAGTGAATGGTGTGCCGCCGATAACTTTGGTTCGATATATTGACCAGAAGGACCGACGTGAGGACATGCTCCGAACACTGCTGAAACTAGGAGCGTCGTCAGCGCAGGTTGACGCTCACGGCGTACCAGCGATCGTACGAATGATCCAGGTGGCAGATTTAGATTGTCTCAAGATCATATTTGAAGAAGATGGAGCGTCTGCACTGGTGTCCGCGGAAAGTTTAGTTAAGTATTTTCCTATGTATGGAAGTGCTGAGACGGTAGGAAATGCTTTGACCACGGCGTGAGTCACAAGATATTGATATTGATTCATGATATTTCTGGACCTCAACTAATAACTGAGTAGTATATGCTTCGGCGAGGAAGATATGGCATTATTCCTTTTGGAAAAGGGAGTTTCCCCAAAAATACATGCAGAAAAGTTTAAGGGGAAACTGAAGGATGGTGATTTAAGGAAGAAACATGAAAGCGCTGAAAGCTGGACAATGCAACCTGCGGAGCTGGCAATTAGGGTAAATTTACCAGAAATATTTGTCAAGTGCATTGAACTTGGCGTCAATCCCTCCGACTACACCTATGAGGCTTGTAGATTTCAGCACCAGGGCTATCCGAGTAAAGGTGGGAGGTATGTCTAACTACCCGTCCACCATGAGGATATGGTTTAGCTAACTCTGGGAGGCGATTTATTAATAGGGATCCGGAAATGACCTACTTAGATTTGCTACGACAAAAAATATCAGATTTCGAGCAGAGACTGAAGAGAATGCCGAAACCGGCGGTTTCATTGCCACCTGGTATGATAGACGGTACTTATCAGCATTGGATTGCCCGTCGGATTGTGCACATAGAAAACGAAAGACGGGGAACCAAGAGTGTGATAAGGGGGCCCCGGGGGCATCTACCCCGTCCAAACACCTATGAGGCAGAGAAATCGGAACTTGAGGGCTTACGGACAAGGTACCAAGAACTAGTGACCTGGCTGCTATCAAAAGGTGCGAAAACATACCACGAACGAGCTAGGGAGACAGAGAGTACCGCAACGGAGAGTATGAGTGAATTAGATAACGAGGTCCCGAATTCGAAGCCCTATACTCAGACGGAAGGCTCGGCTCATGAAAGCAAACCGGAAGAGCTGCTTTCAGAAATCACCCCTTCATATACATACCTTGGGGTCGATGATAAGGATACGGAGGCTGCCTACCACCGCTGCTTCCAAGCCGCCTGGGACGGAGACGAAACAGTATTGAGGGCGGAATTTTTGCCTACGGATTCGAATGACGTTAAGGCAGCACTGAAAGTCAGCACTCAAAATGAACTCGGAGATACAATATTTTCTGTCGCAAAGCACAGGAATCACCCGAAGGAGTTTCTGGACTTTATCCGTGAAATCGCCGCATCTCAGGATTTCATCCTAGAGAACGGTGAACAAACCAAGAGCAAACCCGATTTCAATCCTTTATATCATGTGCGGGTAGCCCCATTTACCGACTATCATTCTCCAGACGGCTTGAATATCATCCGAGATGAGGATGTTGAGGCCCTGGAAGAGGTGATCAAGGTACACGGACTAAGACATATCATGCATTCTGGGATGGATTTCCGCGAGGATACGGAAACCGAAACTGCTAATGAGAACGCCAAAGAGTCTGCTAAAACCAGATATCTTGGTTTGAGCATCGATGGTAAGAGGCGAGAGGGTTCGGGGCGGAGAGACCCGACCCAGAATGCCATGGACCGTCGACCACTTTGGTGTCCTCCGGGCCAAGATCAGCCGATAGCACTGTTTGCCGCATACTATGGGTCGCTCAAGGTACTGGAGTGGCTTGAAACAGATGGCCCAGAACTAGCTCTTCGAGAGCATCAAAGGCGCCTCGAGGAAAAGGAAAGGTTGAAGGAGTTGAGCTCGAGATTGGATGGAGACGAGGACGAAGAGCTTGGGGAAGGTGTACGGACACCCGAGCCGCCATTAGTGCCTAGTCAAATTTGGGAAGATGAATTTTCTCTCAGAATGCTTCGAAGGGCTGGGAAAGAGACTATCAGGCAGTGGATGGGTCTCGACCATCCACAACTAGCCCACGCCGTAATCTTGAACCGGCTTCTAGAAGGAAACAAGTCGGACCGAGAAAAACTTGAATGGTACGAAAAAGTCTTGAGGTTTCTCATATCTAGAAACGGACCGGGCATCATCGAGTCGACGCACAATTCAGAAATGGTAACCCCGATATTCTTAGCAGCGTCGATTCAGAACAAGTGGGCAATGCAAGTTCTCCTCAGCCTTGGTGCTAGTTTACACGCGAACCATAACGGCGAGGAGCTCAACATTGTCCACAATATTCTAGGTGTCGATGGGTATCACCAGCGTTTCGGTAAACAGGCTGGATATCCGCCTCCTCTAGAAATGAGACTCAAATCCATCCGGGACTGCCTCGATATCCTACCAGAAGACTTCAAGAAATGGGCATTTACGAATAAACAAACGAAATCTTTTGAAGAAGTCGCACCGTGTTTAGCGGGAAACGGCGTAGCACCTATCATGGCAGCAATTACTTACACTGGAGCCATTGATCTCAATTCCCGGGACTCCACAGGAAACCTGCTTCTTCACACTGCCGCAAAGTCAGGAATATTAGAAGTACTCCGATATCTTCTAGATATTTCGACGCCGGGGCAGATCCTTACCGAAAATACTAGCGGAACGACAATATCAGACATTGTGGACAAGTTATCATATGCTAACGCTACCTCCTCACAATTTTCAAGTATGAGCGCAGCTGGACAAACTTCAGGGCAAATCGAGGACTGCTACCCGCTTGGAAAATTCGCTCTCCCCTCTAGGGGTCCGGGACTAACTATTCGAGGTAATCCCCACGAGAAGATAAATATGGTGCATGCGGCCTGGCAGGAAGCTGTACAACGGGTTGGGAGAAGGAGGATATTAGTTTCACTAAGCGATGTGAACAAAGCCACGAAGGGTAGAGCAAATTCAGGCCCTTTGATTATTCGGTGCACTTCTCCTGGCCCTGCCAGTTTTGGTTCTATCGTTACCGAGTGGGCACGTTTAGTTGCATCTTTCTAGTGCGTTAATTAGTACGATGGCAGCATACTTAGTGAGGGTGCTATATAGGATTATTTGGATACAAGTTAAAATATCAGGCATCCCCTTTACAATCACATCTTCCGACGACTAACTTGCACGGATCGAGTATCGCTCAAACACGGATCTAGCATAGATTCTAGTATATCTACCAGAAACCCCCTTAAGAAATTATATATGTACTACTGTATCAAACCCAAAGACCTCTAAAGAAACCAGAAAGAAGAACACTTTATACACCGATCATACAAAAGCTATGCATGCGTCAGGAAGAAAAAGAAAGAGAGAAAAAAGGGTGGTAGGAAGCTATCAGAGATACTATAAAGAATACAATAGGAACCCGTATAAAGATAACCATGAACAAAGAATGCATACATACCCCCACTAAAGAGTATACCCACAATACACTAGAAAACATAATGATCGTAACAACCCCTCAGAAGAAACCCGTCAGCAAAGCAAACAGCACTGGGCCACCATCGCGACGATGTAAGAGAACACTCAAAATCCGAACAGGAGAGTGGAAAGGACAAAGAAGAGAAGGGACAAGAGAGGCGAGGGAAAAAGGGAAGGGGTATATAACACAATGACGAAGGGGGTACAAGAAAGGGAATACCATGAATACATCCAGAACAAGCCGGCAATGCTAATATGCTACATAGTTTAAGCGCGGAAAAAAAAAAGAGGGAGCCCATAATAAACTAGAACGAACACCACCCAGGCTGACAAAAACAAAAAAAGTTATTTCCCGCTTCCTTCTCCCCGTGTCTGTCGATTAAGCGATTAGATAATATTCCGCAACCCATCCTTCCCAATTACTCCATCCACCGCGCTTGCAATCTCTTTCCCATATTCTCTCCACCTTTGTTGGTTTCCATAGGTAGGAAAATTCAGACTTGTCTGGATTCCTTTCCTTCTCCCTGTCTCGCGCTTTGTCTGCATCGAACCCCTTCATGAACTCGTCGTTGTCGACCTCTCCATTGCCCCGTGATGTATCCCAATGTGTAAGGACAGCTTCGAGTTTCTCCGGTGTTAACACTCCTCCGTTAGCAACCGCAGCCTTCAGCACTGCCAGGAGCAATTTCATGCCTCCGGTGGCTACCAAATAGGCAACGTAAGCTCGAACTTCCTGCTCAGTATAAGTGAGACTGAACGGCGGAGTCTGCCAGTCTTCACTCATGGCATCACCTGGAGATAGTGCATCACTGCTTGAAGCTCCTGGCCAGTCCTGGTTATTCGTCAGCCAGTCATTCCGCTTCTCCTCGCCCTCTGGGGTTTGGCTATCTCCAGGCGAACTAGGCGTCGCATTCCTACTGGCTTTTCTTAACGCCTTTGCCTTGAGCTCCAGAATCGCCTTGTTCTTTTCTCGAGGGCCCTCAATAAACGGTTTGAACACCACTCCGACGAATACTGCCTTCACCACTTCCAGTATCCACCTCATGTCCTTACTTTCGACTTTACTTAGATTATCAGTATCTTCCTTCCAGTACTCGTTCCGGAGATCTCTCAGGCGTTTCCGTTCCCACACTAGGAATTGATCATGTGGGAATTGGCTGTCTTTGGCGAGCTTCGATATACTCTTCTTCAGCTGTTCCGCTTTGGCGTCATCGGTAGCGGATAATAAAGCAAAAGGCATAGTGGCGTCATAGTAGACCTTTTGCTCGCCGTATGGGTAATACATCGGTACCTCGCTTCTGATCAACTTGTCCACTGAGTAATTCACAAACTCCCACAAGTGCATCAAGTCTCGGTCCACGTCGTCTCGGTGACTCAAGTCTTCAGGTTCGTGGTTTCCGTGAGCGGTTAATCGGAGTTGTTTTCGGCCTTCTTCAGAAAGGAGGAACGTTTTGTATGTATCGGATTGCAAGATATCGGCGATATCCTTGACGATCTGAGACTGTGCCTTCAAGTAACGAATATAGCCGAAACTAGAGTCGATAGAAAACTCGGGATGAGATTCTGGAGTTTCGGAAGGTCGGTTAAGGTATTGAAAAGCGAATATCGAACGGGTGAGGAGCGAGTCGCCTCGTGGATTTGCACCTGCTTTGGCGAGTTCCCGCTCATAGTATGCAGAATTATTATCTCGGATTACGTGGTTGAGGCGGGAACAGGTGTCATAGAGGGCGGTGTGTGAGCAGAAAGGGAGGTATTTGGAGACTTCGAGGACTAGTTCCGGTGGAAGTGACAGTAAAGTAGCAGTAGGCGTCCATTCGGTTGGTGGGTCTTGTGAGCTGGTTTGAGTCCTTGCTTCCACAGATACAGTAGGTTCGATCGGAACAGCCAGGGTCGGAAGTGTCAGCTCTTCTTCTTCAAAACGAACGTCCTCCATCATCACCGACTTTGAAGTCTTGAGCGGCATTTCCTCTCGTAGCTGTGCTTGTAGTGACTCCATCTCATCGTCGTAGTCTCGCATGAACACCGACTCGACATCCTCCTGACCCTCGTCCACCCGTGGCATAACATCGATGGTTAAGGATCGTTGGATTCTGAAGTCTGTATCGTTAGCCTCTGGGAGCCTCGGAGGCACTCCGGCAGCAGTCTCGTCTGGTGGCGACGACGTTGTCGAACGTTTCTTCGCATGGCTAGTGCCATGGCTTGGAGTCCCAGACGACATATTTGTCGTTTTGAAGATCCCTTGGTTATCGCTTTCGCCCTCATGGTGATGTTCCAGACCCCTCGAATCGGGCAGCTGCGATTCCGACTGGGTGAACTGTACCGAGAAACCTAGCGAAGATATGGCCATACTGATCGTGGAAGCTTTTCTCATGGACCCGAGGGACACTGAACGTCGGTCTTTAGTATCGGGGACGACATTCTTCCGAGGTTTCTTCTGTTTCCAGCCGAGGAGTTTCCGGAACTGACGCATCATGCGAGGATTGCAGGAGCAACGTTTGTGAAACGGTGAGGGAGTATGTTCTCCCCGTTTGGAGATCCTGTAGCTGAACATCGGAGCATTGAGTGAGGTAATGATTAGCCAGGTGGTTCCTTGGTTTAGAGAGTAAACTGTGATCGCTGGTATGCTTTTTGATTTGGTTTATTCCTCGGGGAAGGAAAAAGAGGATAGCTGTGACAACAGCTGTGTGTGAATGTCCGTGCTGGATGATGGTGATGTTTTAAAGTATGAATCTTCAAGTAGCAGGAGTGGATTCAAGGGTGGGTATGGTACGATGTCCGAAGTGCAGGGAGCCTCGAACAAGGCAGCAAACAGTAATGAGATGAAATGAAATGAAATGAACGACGAACAAACGGAAAGAGAGTCTGACTAACAGGAGACTTGAGAAAATACCTAGGAAAACGACAGGCTGGCGAGGTGGCCTCTCTGTGTAGGAAATACTGTGGGATTAAGGTATGGCAGTAGATTCTGCAGTGCAGCAGTGCAGCAGCAGCCGGGCTGTCACCTGGTCAGCGCAGAGGCCCGTATGACGTAGATGCAACCTCTCTCGACCGAACGAACGAGCGACGAGACAAAAAGTCAGGCAGAGAAACGAGAGGTAAGCAGCTAGGGAATGAGGTGAGGTTGAAAGAAGAAGTAGGTGATGATGAAGAAGTGAAACGGGAGTGGAGTTAAGTGAGATGGTGATGATGATGAGGTAGTAAAGTGAAGTGAAGTGTAGTGTAGTTTGCAGTGAAGTGAAGTAGGTGGTGGGAGCGGTAGCAGTTAGCGGTTGGTGTTGGGCAATCGCCGAATCGGAAGTCGACAACGCAGCGCGGAGGGGCAGCGAGATAGTCTCGAGGGGGAGGAGGAAGCTATCGATCGATATTATATATCTGGAGAAAGGACGACGACGACGGCTTTGAAATCAATCAAATCACTTCGGCTTTGGCGGCGATGGAGGAGAAGGAGGAGAAGGAGGAGAAGAATTAATGAAAGGCTTCAAATGTAAATGTACATGTCACCACCGAATCGAATCCAAGTCCACAGTCAGTCCCAGTTCAAACGGGTGACCATGCCCACAGCTGCAGGTCGCCCCTGTCGCTGGCTTGAGGTCAGTTCACCTGCATCAACTGGTGCAAACTTCCCCAGCCTGCAGTCGACACTCCTCTAATTCTGTCTGGCAGGTTGCATGAGTTTATATATAAAGGTCTGTCACTCGAAGAGCTCGTTCTGCCGTCCAAAACTGCCCTTCCAACCAGGCCTCGAAGTCCCGGGTCCTCAGGTTTATATATCCCAAGCCGTGAGGCCGCGATATCAACATCCTCAGTCAGGCGGGGTTGCTTCGGATTGATTAGCTGGCCAGCATGCATTTGGCTTGACCGGGGCTGAACGAATCACAGCTCTTCCAACCCCACCATGCCCGCCGACTGCCTCGAATTTGTCACCCCCAATCCTGTGCATCTGTCTTTTCCCCCCAAAATACATTGGCCTTTCGGCCCCTTCTCTCGGGTCGAAAAGACCTGGAAAATTACGCCTTAAAACACTCACCCTGGACGGGGATTCATTGCATGTTTCCCCCCTTTCTTCGACTCATCTCTGAAGTTCTAGGAGTGGTCTTTCCGACCCTTTCCAGCCGTTCGAACGTTTGCATGAAAGCGGTCAATTACACTTCCTATTTCATCCAAATATGAAATTGGACTCCAAAAGCAAGCCGGGTGGGTCCGGCGGATCGTGAGCTGCAGGCAGTCCTAGCTACCCACACACTCCTCGTCCTAGCTCCCTCCTGTTATCGTCATATGAGCATGGGGTCACGAGTATCGTCATACACTACCGACGCTGCAGTGGGCTAATGTATCCAGACCCTGGCCTTAACAAAAAACGGCGCTAAACTTGCAGAAACATTTCGAACTATCCTCAAAATATTCATAGCTTTTCGTCCCATGTTCTTGTGAAAGACGACATGGGAATTGAGCGATTGAATACGAGCTATATGCCCCAACTTTTTTTTTCTCTCCCTTCGTGCAGGTTGAAATTTCAGGATGTCGAACGACATGCACGGACGGAAATATGCTTGAGGGCAGTGCTAGTGCAGGATCTTTTGTGCCGCCTTGTTCTTTGCTGACTCATCACATAGCGGCAACCTCATTACAAGCTAACAAGGGTTCCACATTGAATTGAATCCTGACTCCCAAGCCGTCAACATGGATATATAAACCTCTCAGACTCGATCCAGAAGCTGCGTTTTGGAAAGCCTCGTCTGCGACACGAAAGTGGTGCGAACCAGACGCGTCCAACTACGAATCCTACTGATCATAACCAATCGATGCAATCGGCATTGCATTGCATGGCAGGCCGTGATGTTGATGCATGGATCATGGCGAGGCAACGCAAGCCAACCAGACCTCGTCTCGAGAAGGATAGTTACTTTTATAATATCCTGCCGAATGGATTTTGAAGCGTAGTATCACATGTGCGACCAGGTCTTCGCAATTTTATTTGTTTTGACAATTGATTTGAGACGAACAGTTGTTAGCCAAAAAATCACATTGTCGACGCAGACGCAGGCTTTCTCTAATCAGGGTAAATACGCACCTTGCTCTATATTCCTTTTACCGTCGACGGCGGTCGGCCTTGGTTATTGGGAAAATCAAGAAAAATAAAACGATAGATCTTCTCCGCCATATTGCGTCATGCACTTATATATGTATTCTACGTAAACCTCGAAGGCAAAATAATTCGTAACGTATCACCATATTTATTTACCAGCTGTATGAACTGCTTTCGTTTGTGGCATACGTATTAAAGATTCGTAGTTGAGATGAGCTGTCACCGGCCTCCTCTATCTAATCCATAGACATCTATGACCCTTCTATGCACGCCCTCCCCAGTTTCCACATTATTACAATCCAAAGGTCCATAGCATGACATTCAACCTATCGCTCAATCCACCCGTTGGCGGCGCAGTGCCAGTGGACGGATTATCCGGTGATGAAATGCAAGACCTAACGATCCCTCTATCTGGGAGGAAGTTTCCGGTGCGACAGTTTAGAGCGTTGGCTCTAAGGGACATATGTACATGGGAGGCACAGACTAGTCCACGGCGAGGTTGGAGTCATTTGTCATTTGTTCGAGTATGGAACTTGAAGCCGTTGGTGTTGCTAACGGCTAGATCCTAGTAGATGCCAGTTTTATTGACAACGTAGCCTGTTACGTTTCTAAATGTTAGTACGTGTATATATGCACATCAGGCGGTCGTGCTATAGGGAGGGGATATATGCACGGTAGTTACAACAGATTCTTCTAAATTCCTCACGTTTGAGGAGGCGTTGGTATCAGGTGTATACATGTATCAGTGCGCATTGTGCCATACCATCTCCTGTTCTCCCATACCCATCCAATCCGTATACCCATATACGCTACGTTTAAGCTATCGATAGGGGAGGAATCCCTGGAGTAAGCTAATTCTAAACCCAGGTTATAACGGCGTTGTACCCAGATCGATCTGCAGACATCACAAAGGAGAGCCGGTTTATAATATTAATATATTTCAAAAAGAAGATTAGAAAATTATTATATGCCTTATTTAACAATAAATGAACATACAAAACCAATATCAGTAATCAATCCCCTCAACTCGTTGTAGATGTTCTCCCTATCAAATTTAAATCTATATACATCCTGAGAGTATAGTTATTAAGAAACTCCTTTGCAATGGTACCAACATTCAGAAAAGAAACAAAATCAAAGCAAATATTTAAATAGGAAAGTTAACGTCTTCAACATTTGTAGGTTTGAAGTTCATATTTTCGTCGTGAATGGGCGTATGGGATGCAAAAGACAGCTCCACACGGTCGGTGAAGAAGGTTATTATTGTCAACGATCGTCGAGAGACTCAAGTGGGCAGACTCTCGAGCATGGCTTGTTCCTCCAGATCCGGGTCTGCAACCTTTGTGGATCAAGTTACTATGTTAGGGTGGGGCAAGGTTTGGCTGGTGGCTTCGGGGCTGGGTCTGCGGCCTTCTTAGCTAGAGCTACTAAGGTGGCGGCCGGTTTAGCCCGTCGAGCAACCCGAGTAGGTAGAACCTCTGGTCTAGCTTGTTCCTCCGGATCTGGGTCTGCGGTCTTTCTGACTCGACGAACGAGCGTGGGGCAAGGTTTGGCTGGTGGCTTTGGATCCGCCACTCTTTTCGCTTTAACCAATGTCGCAGCCGGCTTAGCTCGTCGAACCACTCGAGTAGCCAAATCCTCAGGTTCAGGATTTGGATCAGCGACGATGGGGGCACGTCTAAGAACTGCAGCAGGTGCAGCAAGTGCGGCTTCAGGGCCTGGGTTGGCTACAATTCTAGCCCGGTCGAATACCGCGGCGTGAGCGGTGTGGAGTAGAAGAAGAGGAAGGACGTTGACGAGCGTGAGCTTCATATTGCTTAGTATGATGGAAAGAAGAAAATGGAATTCGACAAAATGCTGGATCGTCGATACGTATAAAGTATGAGTAGAATGTGCTGTATACGTTACAATGAAGTAGAGAATCGATGCTACTATTAAATGGCTTAATAAAAAAACTCAAGATGTGGAGGATGATGAGGTCTATTTATCGACGAAGACTTCTGTATACACCCTGGTCGAATCTACTCCATCTCGATTTCTATTAGTTTACACAAAATCTAAATTTAAGTGTAACGACGATTTCCGGCCTAGCGCACCAATTCCAAAATTCTAGAAGAACCAAAAGCGAAATCCCGAAATACCATATCAAAACTGATATCAATCCAAAAAAAACCGCCTAACCTACAAAACGGTGGAGGCAGAGCCATCGTAGCGAACGCATGCGCTGCGGAAAAAAAAACCACAATGGCAAATTCCGCAGTCCATGCAGGGTCCCAAAACATCAGTGGGCCTGTTGGAAATTGCTGCCATTCTGTCACGCCAAGCGCTCAATCTGGCCCGTGCATATCAGCCCTACAGGGTAGGAACAGGAAATACTTCGGACGGATAGTCGTTCTACGAGACTTAAAGACAACTTTACTACAAAAACGAAGTTCCTTTCCCTTCCCATCTCCGCGGCGGTATCGAAAAACAAGGGTAGTACGATATCTATAGGCAATTCTGCGGCTTGAGAAAGTTGTGTTGGAAATGTGGCTTTTTTTGCACTTGTGTAACGTTAAGTCCGATCATGCCCATTTGCATTTCACTGCATTGCGGCTGCTATTATATCAGCTATTAGCGGCTTCCGGAAAACATATCCTCTTTCGAAGCTTTCTAATCAATCCTATGATCTTGTACATTGCATTGATCATGCGGCTAGTCGGTTGTGTACCCCGGACTGCACGTATATTCGTATATTGCTCTTTTTTAAGACTTAAGACGTCGACTAGTGGTAGGCAGATGCACTTCAAGATTCAGGAATTTATATCTCTTTTCGACCTCCCGCGTAGATAATTAACGATAAACCCTCTTAATTTAGCGGTTTCTTTATCGGGCCTTGGTTTTTGATGTTCCGAAATATTATATTTAGGATATATCTGGACTGTTTAAGACTGCTATGATGCAATTAAACTACTATGATGCAATTAATTGCCTGCTAGTTGGGCGGAGATCCGGAGAAAGGGACGAAAGCGCAAAAGCCCAAGGGTTTCTGGCTTAGTTTTCATTGGTGCATTGGATGCGATATCATTGCAAGATGCAGCTAAGTGCTTAATTAACCTCCGTTTGTTCCCTGAGTCCGAGCAATTGTGGCTTCCTATAGTAGTCTTTCTGGCAGGAGGAAAAGTGATTCTTTCTATTAGATAGGTGGACGGCGTGGTAGAGTATGTCTTGTTAATCATGCGCCTCCATAGGTCCACCATTCATGCTTGAAACGGGAAACTTTGGGTGGTGGCACTGCCATGTCAGTAGTCTCCAAGATTGCAGTTTTCACTTTTGTCATTTAGTTGGGGATACAGACAATGTACATCAGGCCACTTACATCTGGCCAAGAGGCCTTATGATGTTATCGATTGAGAGAATTCCTAATACCTAGGGTGAAATATCAAGCTTCACAAACATTTCTTCGCCAGCACGTGATGACTTTCACGTCGAAAAAGACAGAACAGGCCCCTTAGCAACCTAGCCTCGAATCCTTAGCAACCTACCCCTTCTTTCTCTACACACACGCACGTGACGATTTCGAAGGTTGTAATTCAAAGACGGGGCAAGATCGTGGTAGGCCGCCAACACAAGAGCAATAGCCGTTTGGGAGCCACATTCTCTCCTTCTATGATGCAGTTAGGCCGTGGATCTCGAGTAGCACCATCGATATCCCGTCTCCCTGCCACCCTCTCCCTGCCTCAAAGGTGATAGCGAGACTGGAGCTGATAAATATTTCAAAACATGGTGGTTCTTTGAAGCTAAAACATATCCAGAGTTCTACCAAGTCCACTCTTAAGACCTTGAGATATCTATCTTCTCGGAGTCTACGTTCAACTCCGTGATGAGTGGTTGGCGATACTTGTTGGCCCTTACGTAGGGTACATTTATCCGTATTTCGCTCATACACATATGGAATCAGCCGTAGCCTCGGGATATATTATTTAGAATGACAGAAGGGCAATAGCAATGACTGCCTGCAACCTCCATGCTCATAAAGACGTCAATTAATTCTATTATACAGGAAAAAGTATGTACCTCAAGTCGCACCAAAGCCACAGTCTCGACACTGACAAAGCTAGCAGAAAAACCAATAATGTCGTACCAGCTCCCACCGCTAACCGACCAATTTCACAAGGCTAAAAATGCACCCTTACAACTTCGCCTTCTGGCTCTTCTCCCACCTTTGCGCCAACTGCTTCGCCTCTTCTTCCTCCCTCTCCGCATCCCCCACCGTCTCCTTAACCCACTTATCCCCATCCCTACACTCCTCATTATCCCCGCGAACAAGTCTAAAAGTCTCCCTCCACGCCTCCCGCCTAATAACGCTATAAATCCCACTCTTAGCCTTCGTCGCCAACTTCCTCTCATCGATAAACGCAAATGTCTCTTCAATCCCTCCCAACGCGTCCACAATATCCTCCTTCAACGCCTGTGGTCCTGGAAACCTGTGCGCTTCGAGGACAACGGACCTATACGTCTTCGCTGACAATTTATCCCGGAAAATAGAAGTCAATGGGGGGATTAATGGTGCGCCAAAGTCCAGTTCGTTCATGCAGACGAATCCCTTTGATGGGTTCATTATTCTGTAATCGTGGCACATTGATGTGATGAATCCTCCGGCGAAGGCGTGGCCGTTGATTAATGCGACGGTGGGCATTGGGTAGGTTAATAGGTTCTTCATGAAGGGCCAGAAGATCTTGGACCACCAGAGGTCTTGGGAGGCGACGTGTTCGAGGTTTAGTCCGTTGCTGTAGAATTTGGGAGATGAAGAGGTGGTGATTAGGACGCCGTGGGGGTGGTTTGTGCAGAGGAGGGCGAGGGCTAGGGTGAAGGTTTCGAGGAAGTTGGTGAGTAGGCGGTTGTCGGGTGGGGAGATGAAGGTTAGGAGGTAGACTGTTGGGTGGGTTTGAGGACGGGGGATTGTGATGGTTATGGTGCCGGAGGTGTCGGCGATGGGCAGGGTGTAGAGGGTCTTTGGGTCGTTCGACATCGTGACGGTATTGTATTGAGAAGTATAATAGATATTAGTGATAGGTAGTATGTATGTATATTGTAGTGAAGTCGTCGCTTCGGAAGATGTCAGTGAACCTGGAACCGGAGTAGTGAACCAAGCAGTGATGGTGGTGGCGATGGATGAATTCGAAGGGGGGACATGAGGAGGAGCGACGAGGTTGAAATAAAGAATCTGGGGAAGACGACAAGGCACCAAGACCGAAAGATACCGAGGCACGTTCCAGCCTTCCTTCACGTTCACTTCGTGCTCCCAACGCAAAAACTACCACAACTTTTCGCGCCAACAACGAGAAGTTCACCAGGAATGTTGCATTTTGGGGTTGGTGGAGTTCGAAGTGGGTATCGGTGGATTTATACCCCGGCGGGCGGTTGGGCCGTCTATTCGCTATTCTGCAGTAGTAGTTCATATAACGTTAACTCGCTTGCGGCTAACATCCACGGTGTATTTCTCGCGATTCGTCACGCATATCGATGTACAGAGTGGTCAATAAGAATTTAGACCGTGGCTCAATGGCTTGTAGAATTCCATTCATATGTCGTGATACCGATATACCGATCTTGAAGTACCCTAGTTGGTATTTACATGTGAACACCGTATATTATACGATATATGCATAGATGGTATCATATCATTATAATTAGCGAACTTGAATAACGGCATATAATATCCCGTTCGAGATATCTATTAGGTAGAGAAGGTCAAAAAAAGCGGAATCATGATCTCGCTGACGTGAGTTACATATGTAGTTACGGATAGATATTACTGCACAATCCTGCTTTTCGAGATTTAACCTCTATACTTTTTGGGCTCCGTTAAAGTCGAGATTAAGTTGAGATTATCTACTTAGTTAATATTGCTATCCATACTCTAGCCCTAAGCCTGAGGTACACCTCCCTCCTCCTCCCCCATACACGGCTTCTATACCGAACATGATGTCCCCCACCGATACCATGCCATCACCTCCCTAACACCCACACCCCCTCTCTGCCCCCACCACACTCTCATCAAGCACACAAGTATCCATTCCAAACAAGAAATTCCCCAACCAAGCCCCAATCACCAAACAAAAGAAAACATACCCATTATAATACATCGCCAATAACATGAGTATATACCCCACACCCAATAGCACCGCATATATAAACGATTTTAAAATATGTTGGAAAATAGTCGGGCGCGGGGTTGTAGTTGAAGAGGAGTAGGGGCATAGACGAGTAAAGAGTGATTTGTGAACGGCGGTGGTGGTGGTAGGTTTAGTTATCGAAACTGCTTTTTCACTGGTGGGAGTTGATGAAACTTCTCCTGATGCTGCTGTTCCGCAACATCCACCACCAGCCATAGCAGCAGCAGGAGTAGTAGTAGGCTCATCAACCCCATCCACACCTTTAACCCCAACAACATTAACATCAACCCCCTCCGCCGCCTGAACAGCCCGCTTCTTCCAATCTCTCACAATATACCTATCCAACTCCCTCGCGCACCGACGAAGCGCTTCGACGAGTACGACGAGGAATACGATGCCGATGCAGGAACCTGCGAACATTGCGGCGGAGGTTATGTGCCATGATTTTGAGAGGAAGCAGGCGTCGATTGTGTACCAGTTCCAGTACATCTTTTTATTATTATTATTATTACTAGTACTAGTAGAGTATTTTGGGGGGAATGGGGGGAAGGGAGTACGAACGTCCATTTTGCACATATTTGTGCCGGCGCCGTGCATCATTGCAGCGTGGTCGTGACCGGAGTGGGAGGAGTGGTCCATTGAAGAGTGGTCCATTGTTGTTATGTGGTGTTCGTGTTCCATTACACTGTGGTCTTCGGTGTGGTTCATATCTGTATGATCCATGGCGTGGGAATGACCGTCATGGGCGGTATGTTTTACGTGGTTCATTTTGAAAATAGAAGTTTATATATAGAATATGTGTCGATGGTTGATATGAGATATTTAGAGAGTGCGCAGGTCGTGCTGGTTATATATAACCTTGGATCCCCACGAGGGGAGGGTATGATTAACCCGCATTTCTCGCGAGCTCGACGTAAATTTTTTTTCATGCTCATAACGTGGTTGATGATGGCCTATCGGATGGTTTTTTTGTGGTTAGAATGGTTCTACTTTTGGAAACTAGTTGGCGAAGAAGTAGATGGTATACTTTCTTAACAACCGAGTAGCACCAAGTCGCGCAAATGCTCTCAACGGACCCCTTGCCATATGGCCATGGAGGTACGGGTAGTATACTCCGGACACAAAATAGTAAACAGGAATAGAATAGAATACATCATATACAAAATCCCTTTTTTCAATTATCTACATCCAACATCCCACGTGAAAGCTATTGTGAAAAAAAAAAAACCTACCGCATAGCATTCCTAACCCTAACATCACTCATCCTCTCAAACCGATCCATACTCATCACAAAAGTACCCCTCCCCTTCGTCATACTCTTCAAATGCTTCACATACCCCATCATCTTCGCCAGTGGAACTCTACACCTAACAAGTTTCGTCCTTACATGTGTTCCTTCTTCGAACCTCTCTCCTCCTCCTCCTTGAGTGGTAGTTCTATAACTCTGCGGAGGAGCATAGACTTTACTTACGTCTATATATTCTACTTCTTGCTTTTCTTGTGCATCGAGGGTGGTATTTGACGATGATGTATCGTAAGTACCACCCGTATGTGCCGCAGAAGTAGTGGGAATACCATCCCCTTCATCATCGAGGGATAATACACTCCCACCACCCGCACCGCTAGTAATATCCGCCACAACATTCCCTACATCCCCTTCTTCACAACTAACCACCACATTCATAAACGGCTCCATCATCGCAGTCCCACACTCCGCCACCGCCTTTTCAACCCCCATCCTAGCGGCAACCATGAACGCATTCGGCGTACTCTCCGTTGAATTTCTAAAGTGTGATGGTTCCAAAGTGAGTATCACTCGTGTAGAGTGGAGTTCAAAGTTCTGAGGTCCACGGGATAAAGCCGCCATAGCGCCGTTTGTAAGGTTATCAACCAATACTTCCGGATCCATCCATCCCGGGATTTTTATAGTAGGATCCTCAAGTTCTTGGTTTGTGTGGACGTTGATGATTATTTCGTTACCTGCTATTGTTGATTTCGCAAGGATACCGAGCGGTTCTGATTCTTCATTGCTTATTCCTTCGTGGTAGTTGGAGATGGCTTCAACGAAGACTGTTATCCCCGCATAGCTTCTTTTACCTAGAATCTCTCGCTCGTAGGTTTCGTGAACCGTGGTGGAGCCGGTTACTACTTCTCTGTATCCTATGCGGATGTGACCCATGCTGCATTTGGCTTTTAAATCGGAGACGAGGCGGTTTCTAGAGATTTCGAGGTGGAGTTCACCCATTCCTGAGAGTACCATTTGTCCGCTATCTTCATCGGTGGAGATGTGTAACGAAGGATCTTCGCGTTCTATAATTGCGAGGCCATCTTGCATACCCCTCTCATCGGCCGCAGAGTTTGGTTCCAAACTTGCAAAGAACACGGGAGGTGGAACATCGATCGGTCTTAGTTGTAATGTTGCATCGGTTAAAATATCGATGTTTTTGCCTTGCTTTTCTAATTTTTTCTTAAATTTCTTTTCTCGTTTTTGGTGTTTAAAGTCTCTGATTGATGAGGAGGAGGAAGATGAAGATGGGGGGATGTTTGTGACGTGGTCGGCGTGGATTAGTGTGTCACCTGTGCGGGAGTTTTTGTAGTTTACGATTACGCCGATGTGACCGGTGCGGATCGAGGGGATGTCGACGGCTTCGTTGGCGTACATGCGAAGGAGTTTGAGAGCGCGTTCGCGGGATTGGAGGGTCGTGTTGAAGAGTTGGTCGCCGGCGCGGAGGGTGCCTGGTATACCAATTAGAATCCGTATATATAGGGTTGTATAGGGGGGTGGGGGTGTACCGGAGTATACTCTAACATAGGATAACATCCCACGCTTCGGATCGTGCATGACTTTAAACACCAAAGCGCAGACTTTACTCGCCTCCTTTGCGTCTAATAGCGCCTTTTCACCTTGTACTGTAACCGGGATTTTGTTTTTACCGCATTCCGTAGGATCTGGGAGGTAGTCCAGCACAGCATCTAAGACCGGTTGGACACCCATGTTGACCCTGGAGGCACCCATAAGCACCGGAATAACTCTAGTGTGCGGATTCAAAGTACAGAATCTCAGCGCACGCTTTAGATCCCCCGCGGTGATGGATGCTTCATCTTCCGTTTCCACAAATTTGGAAAGTATAGCTTCATCCCACTCCGCAAGAAGCTCCACCAACGCTGTTCGAGCCTTTACAGCTTCAGCGTATAACCCCGAGTACTTCTCCTTTATAGACTCCAAAGGCGTCAAAGTCATCGCTCTCCCCTCCGTTTCTGATTTCCAATTTATAATGTTCATATGGATTAAATCCACCACACCGCCCAATAACCCTTCCTTAACATTCCCATGAACCGGAATCTGGGTAACCGCCGGCCAAACGTTAAGTCTTGCGGCGATATCCTTCACAACTCTTCCAAACACTGCGCCTTCGCGGTCCATTTTGTTAACGTAGATGATACGAGGGATATGGTATCTATCCGCTTGACGCCAGACGGTTTCAGTTTGGGCTTCTACACCTGC
Source organism: Arthrobotrys megalospora (assembly GCA_036971655.1). Classification (NCBI taxonomy): domain Eukaryota; kingdom Fungi; phylum Ascomycota; class Orbiliomycetes; order Orbiliales; family Orbiliaceae; genus Arthrobotrys; species Arthrobotrys megalospora. Next base: position 1,571,656 of record JAVHJN010000003.1, on the reverse strand, counting down.
TACGCCGTCGAGGATTGTTACCGCACCGTCTAACACGCGGATTGAACGTTCGACTTCGAATGTAAAGTCTGCGTGACCTGGTGTGTCGATTAGGTTTATGGTGTGGATTGGGGCGGAGAGGATGTCTGGAGTGGTTGTGTGGGGTGGTGATGGAGGCCATTCGAGGGTTATGGCGGCGGAGGTGATTGTTATGCCTCGTTGTTTTTCTTCGGGGAGGTAGTCCATTACCGTGGAACCTTCGTCGACGTCTGTATTTCCATTTTTTTGGGGGAGACCGTCAGTGGGGGGTTGGTTTAGGGGGTAGTAGTGGTGTAGAGGGTAGTATGGAGGGGGGTACTGTGAAGGATACTTGGTCGGGCTGGCGTTTTTTAGGTACCTCCTATCCGGTTTGTGGTGCCGCTGTAGAAGAGCATTCGCTCTGTGGTTGTTGTTTTGCCCTGGTATGTAACGTTTATAATCAATATCATGTTTTTTTTAAAGATAGTTTGTATGGACGGACGGACGGATGGAGGGGGAGGGGTACAGCGTCGATATGGGCGATGATGCCGATGTTTCGGACATGCTTGAGGTCAACTTTAGCATCTTGAAGGGCGGCGAGTAGACGAGGACTCGTGGAGAAAGGGCGGAGACAATCAATTGGGCGTTTTAGCAGGCGGATTCGGGTGTATGGGTGCCGCGGGGAGGCCTGTCGCGCGGCCCGAACCGTTGTGGTGCGTAAAACGGTCAATCCCATTGTTTTGGTAGGGGTAATTGGTATGTACGGATACGTTAAAGATTGGAGGACTCGATTGAGGTGGTTCTACATCGGTTGCAGTAGAACTAGGGCATTATCGTCGTGGATGAAGATTTGGAGTCGTGAGAAGGATGAGGTTGGGGAAGAGAAGAGATCTGGAGAGGTCGAGTTTGTGTTGGTATGTCGTCAAGCCAAGCGACTGTCGCCGTTCGAGCTTGGACTCCTCCTTCTTCCCTCTTGTTCTGTCAACCGTCATCGGACATCACCAGCTGACGACGACGACGCTGACGACTTCCATCGACATCATATTCTTCGAAGGAGCTTTAGCATAGTCTAGCTCTATAATATCTTAAAGCATCAGGTCCACCCGGATAGCTGCCAACACCACAAGCCGTCTCCCCGCATCGGCGCACTCTGACAAGCAAAGCAACAGTAGCTATGGACTACTCCGCCATCAACAGTGGAGGTTTCGGCGACCCGGACGAACACGACGGCTTCCATCGTCCCATCACGCCTACAGGAAATGTTCCGATTACAACTGAACCGACGTCGCCTCCTCCGTTTAGTCCTACGCCGAACACGCCGCCCCCGTTTGGGTCCGAACGTACTCCTGAGTCGCCGGAGGTGCCGAGCTCTGCGACTAGACCGGCGGGATACAGACCCGAGCCACAAGTGAGGAGTAGCTCAAAGCAAGCGGGACAGCAGCAGCAGCAGCGACCTTTGGTGCAGTATAAGCTGCGAGCGAAGGTGACGGGCCTGGAGAGGACGGGAAGGAAGGATCCTATTCTCAGATTCGATGTTCACGTACGTCATCATTATTTTACTCAGTTACTACTTCCATGGGTATCTACGGAGTAAAGCTAATGTGAAGGAACAGACTAATCTACCCAAATTCCGGACCACCCAATTCCGTGACGTCCGCCGTACTCACACTGAATTCACCAAACTCGCGAACCATCTGGTTTCTTCAAATCCAGAATGCCTAGTCCCCGCTGTTCCGCCACCGTCGACCTCTGCAGGCGTGGGAACGGAAGAAGACGAAGCACGGGTTCGTGCTAGTATTCAGCGATGGTTAAACTACGTGTGTGGGAATGAGGTCCTCATGCGCGATGAGGAGGTTGTATACTTCGTTGAAGCCGACTTTGGATACTCTCCCGTGGTTAGGAAGAGTCAACCTGCGACCGGTGTGAGAAGGAAGATGTTGAAGCAGTTTGCACCGCCGCCGGATGATACGCTGGAGTTGGCGGATGCTAGACCCATTGTGAAGGCGTTTTATTTGGGGACGATGGAGGGTGGACAGAAGGTTGATAAAGTTGTCAAGGCGAGGAGGGGTATGCATATCCGTTTTTTTTCTATTGTGTGGATGGTACTGATTAAGGTGGTAGGCCTTGCATTGGCGTTATCGGACCTTGGAGTGAAGATGGGAAGCATATCCGACCCACAGATCACGACGCACACGGGACTCTCCGTCGCACTTCGCAAGCTTGGAAAAACAGTGCAGTCGGTTGGCGACCAGGCAGCGGCGCAAGCCACAGCCGAAGCCACAACGTTAGGCGACGCATTCAACTACCATTCCTCGGATGCGTTTATCGTAAAGGAATCGCTGACGAACCGACAAATACTTATGAGGGACCTCATCAACGCTCAAGCGACGACTAGGACAAGGTTGCACAGCGCTGATAGGTTAAAAGTTTCGAGTTCGGTGAGGAGCGATAAGGTTGATGAGGCGATTCAGGCGTTGGATGAGGCGAGGAGTACGGAAACGCATTTGCAAGCGAAGGTTAATCGGGTTACGTCGAATTTATTGGTTGAGCAGAGACGGTGGTTTCGTAGGACGGCGAGCGATTTGAGGGCTAGTATTAGAGATTACACGCTAAGGCAGATTGAGGCTGAGAGGAGGATTCTGGCGACGTTGGAGAATGTTAGGCCTGATATTAGGAATATTGATGCGAGTGGGGGGTTGTCGAGGTTGGGGAGGGAGAGTACACCGGCGGCACGGAGGACGGCGTTGGCGGCCAGTCAGGGACCTAGAGGGGATGCGTGGAGCGGGGTTAGCAGGAGTAATGGGCCTGGGATTAATAGGGCGAGTGCGGCGAATATGGTGCTGAGTCCCGGGAGCAGTGCGACGAATGGGGGAGGGGTGGTGGCGGAGGAAGGGAAGAGGGTTTTGAAGGGGGTTGAGGAGGAGGCGGATGATGACGATAGGGTTGATGCACGTAATGCGGCGAGTCGGCTGGCGGCGTCGACGTTTTGATCGCTCACGTATTATATTGGGAATGAAGGTTACTAATGTCAAGTCATAATGTCACATCACGGTATATACATACATCCATCTGCTATCTTGTAATCGGAATATCTTAAGAGTCTTGAGTAGCACACGAACATCGAACGTGTGATGTTAGGCGTAAGAGTCAGGGGGTAGAATTATAGGGGGTTAGGGGGAGACTCGGGTAGAGTTGCATGGCCGGGTAGAGTTGCAGTTGCCAAGACTGGGCCTGTTCTGGACGTTTCCAGCCAAAAGAAAAGAAATTTTTTACCCAAAAAAAAAAAAAAAAAAAAAAAAAAAGTTTGAAGAAGAGGAAGAAGCGATGTGGCTGCTATTTTAGCCCTACCCTGGCCGATTTAGAGGTTTTTTTAACAAGCAGGATCCAGAACAGCTCTCTCTCGTCCAGCTAGCTAGCTGTCGGTGGAGGACGCGGATGGTATTGGTAAGAAAGGGCTAGTTAACTAGCGAATAGTTAAAGGGTCCATCCATACAGTACTCGTAGTATTGAGTAAGATGTTGGTGATGGGGAATGAATGAGAGAGAGAGCTCAGGGGTAGCTTCTGTCTGTCTGTTCTGCTCGGGCACCGCAGCTACCGAAATTGCGATGGGTCCGACTCGACTCGACTCGACTTGACTCGACTGACACGTCTGTCAGGACAGTAAGATTATTATGGGATAGCCAATAGGCCGTGAAGCTGTGGGTATTTAATATATATCCCTTAGTGCTAGTAGTTTAGAGTGTGAATGTGGTGTGGCTGAATACAAGAGTAGCAGTGGTAGTGATAATAATATAAGAGAAGCTGTCCTTCTGGCACTTCGGTTCTTCTCCTTCTCTTCTTTCACCAGTCAACTTCAACAACCAGCAGCTCCCAACCCGCCAGCAGCCAGCCAGCCAGCAGCCAGTCAACCCGCCTTTTCCTCCCGTCAACCCCCAAAAAAGGTCCTCCTCCTCCTCTTCCATCTATTCGTCCTTCTTCTCCTCCTCCTCTTCTTCTTCACCACCATCATCATCATCATCATCTCTACCCTCGCCTTCATCATCTTCTCTCCCCGTTTCTCCCGGACGAATATACTCGACAATCCTCCCAGCTTGCCAACGGTCAGCTTCCCTTCAAGCTACCACCAACCTTATCCTCATCCTCCTCTTCTTCTCCTCCAAAATCACGCGTCCTTGCGAAATCTCCGGTAGAGAATAGCACGGATTTTCCCCCTTTCTCCTCCAAGCTCTCTTCCCTGTGTTCGGTCGTGTGACTCCTTCCCTGGACTCTCATACCACCAACTTATATATACGAGGTACCTCTCTCTCCCTGTTACTTCTACCTATATCTACCTCCCTCCCGTCTAGCCGTGATTGCTCTCCAGGATCTTAGCTGGCCGGTCGTCCTTTCGGGCAAACAAGCTGGCCAGCTGGTTCTCCTTCTACCGAGCTGCAGCTACCCGGCGACGGACCTGCAGATTGATCCCTCGAGTGTCCATCTGCCCATCTGCTCGTCTGCTTTATACTCCCATTTTTAATCACTCCATAAACACCAATATCACTCCATATTCCTCCTTTCTATCCCTCCACATTCCTTTCCCCTTCTTCTTCTTCTTCTTCTTCTTCTTCCTCTTCTCTCCCATCTCATCCGTCAACTAATCATCTCTTGCCACAGCTCTCAAACCTCCAAGAAGAACCCAAAAAAGCCAACTTTACAGCTTTAACGCTATTAGCTTACTAGCCACAAACAAACGATAAAAACTAGCTCAAAATGTCCGCTGCAGACGTTGAACAGATCACTGCCGGCGTTGCCGCCGCCACCATCAATAAGGAGGAGAACTCCGCCTCCACCGTTGCTGCTGCCGAAGGTCGCAGACTCTACATTGGAAACTTGGCCTACACTACTACTGAAGACCAATTGAAGGACTTCTTCAAGGGTTACTCCATGTATGCTTCTCCCATTATCTCCCAAGCCTATCTCTCTCGAGCTCCAGCTAACCGTAATATCAATCTCCAGTGAGTCTGTTTCCATCCCAGTCAACCCTCGCACCAACCGTGCCGTCGGATACGCGTTCGTCGACGTTGCCAAGAAAGAAGAAGCCGACAAGGCCATCACCGAGCTCTCCGGAAAGGAAATCTTGGAGCGTAAGGTCTCCGTCCAGGTCGCTCGCAAGCCCGGCACCTCTCCAGCTGTTGCTGCCAACGGTGGTAGCAACGGCGAGGTCGCCAACAACGGTGACAAGCGTGTTCCCCGTCGTGGACGTGGAGGCTTCCGTGGAGGCCGTGGTGGTGCTCGCGGTGGTGCTCGCTTCAGAGTATGTTCTATTCCCTTTTTGTTTTCATATATATATAGTTTCCTGTCTCTTTCTCGTTATCTTGTTTGATTTTCCTCCAGTTGCTGATTTTAACAAAAAAACGATAGCCTCGTTCTGACTCAACTCGTGCTGCTCCAAAGGATACCACTGCTGCTGCTCCAGCTGCTACTCCAGCTCCATCTGCCGCTGCTCACAGCACTCCAGTCACTGCCACCACCGAGGCTCCAAAGGCCACCACCGAAGCTCCAGCTACCGATGCTGACAAGCGTGCTCCTCGTCGCAAGCGCGGCCCACCAGAGAATGGAGTTGCCAGCACTACTAAGGTCATGGTCGCCAACTTGCCATACGAATTGAGCGAGGCTGCTGTAAGTCATGATCACACTGTGAACGACTCGGGAATCAAGCTAATATCGTGTACAGCTCAAGGACCTTTTCGCAGCCTACAACCCGGAGTCTGCCAAGATTGCCCTCCGCCCCATCCCACGCTTCATGGTTCGCAAGCTCCAGGCTCGCGGTGAGGCCCGTAAGGGACGCGGTTTCGGCTTTGTCACTCTCCCAAGCGAAGAAATGCAGAAGAAGGCCGTCGATGAGATGAACGGCAAGGTTGTTGAAGGTCGCGAGATCGCCGTCAAGGTCGCCATCGATAACCCGAAGGACGAGGAAGGCGAGGCCGGTGAGGGTGCTCCAGCCGACGGTGAAACCACTACTACTACCACCGCTCCCACTACTGCTGCTGCTGCCGCTCCAGCCACCACTGCTTAAATGCATTTGGTGGATTTATATACTTGTGAGGCACCATGGCTAGTTTGCTCACTGACAACTTGAATCGGGAGGAAAGATGTCAGGCGAAGCGATAGTCAAACTCCTCGTTATATCATATAACTCTTTTTTCTTTTCTTTTTTGAACTCTTTTCGATAACATGGGATTCTTTTTTTTTTCTGTTTTCTTGCTACTCAACAAGTGAGGACGTCGATATTCCTCTTAACACAACTGGCTTTATAAACTCTACTCAAAAAACACGAATATCGAACCTGTCTGTTCAATGTCACGCGACTCGACAGAATCGGGGAATGGGAGGGAAGATGAATGACTCGCCGACAACTAACTTACCACCAAAACTTGAAAGATGTGTGTACATGTGTGTGTGGGGGAGAGGTTTATTTGGGAGGAAGGCTTTAACTAGTATCTTTCTTCCGAGTGTGCTTTTTTTTTTTACCGCCATGTACGCATCTTTTTCATAGCAGATGGCTTGTCCTTTCATGATTTCTTTACCTTTCCTACCTTTGTTCCCCGCTGTTTTTTTCTGTCACCAACTAACTGGGCTGCAAATGTTCTTTTTTTCTTCTTTCATCGCAATGTGCTCCTGTTACCCATGACTTTGGATGAAAAGCAAAAAGGACGATGCCGAAATGTTCTTACGAAAACCGATGAACAATTACATATATATACCCAAGCTCTCTTGCTCTCCGTTGTAGCTGTAGCCGTGATGTATACCTCTGTAGATGGATCTGGCTCGAGTGTCGGATTATTTGGCCATGCAGAGTCCGTCCGAACAAGCCTTTTCGTGCCCATGCGCCTCGTTTAGGACGGGCAAACTTCAGCCTGAACCAGAACTCCTGCCCGGCCGGCAGTTCTCTCTAAGCTGTTTCTAGAAGTTCCTGTTACAATGCAGGGGGAATACCTAATTCCACCAGTGACCTTCCCCCCTTGCTGATTGGGCGTGTGGAGAACTTGGATGGGGCCAGCGTGGAAGCGAAAACGGGCATGTCAGTTCAGGTAAGATAATATGCGGGTGATTGAGACGACAGAACCAAATCTCGTACCTTGGAGCTGCGCCTGCCTCAGAGAAAGAAAACCTTGAACTGTGTCCTCATCTCTTTGTTACATTTCTGTTTCTTTAAGTTGGTTGGATTTCTTTTCTTGTAGATATTCTTTTTATTTTCTATCTTTCTTTCTTTCTTTATATAGCTCCCTGCGATCGAACCAGATTTGTGCCGCCGACCAGCCGGGTTAATTACGGTTACTTCTTTGTTGGTGTTGTTTTGGTGGAATAATTACTATTCTTGAACCCACCCCTTTCGAACGGTCTCGATTCCCTCAATTCAGTACCTTTTTTTAAAAAGTAAGCACGACATTTGCACGGAACTCGAGAGCTTGAACTCGGCACACACGATTTTTTTTACAACCTTTTTGTTCGACACGATTCGGGGCTTGAGAGGAGGAAGAGGAGGGATATATAGACCCCTTGAGACTGCCGACCCTTTCTCTTCTTCCGAACCCTGGCTCAATCATCGTCATCCGGCAACCTCCTTTGGACGAGATTACGATCCAATCGCGTGCTTTTATAAACCTCTCTCTCTCCATCTCTATCTCTCCACGGGACGAAAAAGGATAGGAAAGGTGGGACACTTTTGAGAGAGTTGTGTGGGGATAGTTATGACGTCGATACCGGTTCTTCCTCCTTCGCTGGAGTTTATGAATGGATTGGTGGACGGCGTGTGGGAGTACCTTACCCTCCCCGTGGTACTGGCTTTGATCGTGGGTATTTTGGTGGTTGATGTCGGTGTCGTATGTTCTCCCCTTCCTTCCCTCTCTATTCTACTACTCCCCACTCTAGCTTGTAATTGAACTAATAACAATTGAAAAAATGTATGTAGTTATACATCCTCCTCCTCCTAGTAACACACACCCCGCGTCCCGAAACCGATTCCGAAAAACATTACATAACCGTTACATCTGATGGGAAATCCAAGGGAGGGATAAAGTTACCCGATATGCTTGACGAATCTGTTGAACCTGAGGTGTTCATGTCAGTTGTTGTACCGGCTTATAATGAAGAATTAAGGATCGAACAGATGTTAGATGAAGCTGTTGAGTTTTTGAATAAAGAGTATCCTAGGGGTGTTGTTGAGAATGGGAATGGGAAGGCTAATGGGTTTGGGAATGGACATGCTGCTACGGCTAGTGTTAGGAAGAGTGGGTGGGAGATTATTATTGTGGACGATGGGAGTAAAGATAGAACGACAGATGTGGTGGTTGAGTGGATGAGGAAGCGGGTTGAGAAGGGAGAGGTTAAGGAGGGGGAATTGAGGATTGTCCATTTGGAAAGGAATCGGGGGAAAGGTGGGGCTGTTGCTCACGTATGTTGCCCCCTTTCAACTTATTTCCACTAGTATCGAGTGAGTGTGCTAACAATATGTGTAGGGAATGCGACACATCCGCGGTCAATACGCCGTCTTCGCCGACGCAGACGGAGCCACCAAATTCTCCGACCTAAAAACCCTCCTCTCCCGCCTCCAATCCATAGAAACCCACCGCCAATCCCCCCACCACCCCCTCCAAAACCGAATGTCACGGAATATCAGTCGGTAGCAGAGCACACATGGTCAACTCCTCAGCCGTAGTAGCAAGAAGCTGGTACCGTAACCTACTAATGTACGGTTTCCACACCTTTCTACACGTAATCGGTATCCAAAAGATTAAAGATACCCAATGCGGGTTTAAATTGTTTACGAGGGATACGGCTAGATTGGTGTTCTGGGAGGGACATTGTGAAGGCTGGATTTTTGATATTGAGTGTTTGTTGGTTGCGGAGGAGGAGAAGGTGGGGGTTGAGGAGGTTAGTGTTACTTGGCATGAGGTTGAGGGGACTAAGATGAATTTGGTGACGGATAGTGTTCGGATGGCTTGGGATTTGGTGGTCTTGAGGGCGGCTTATGGGGTTGGGGTTTATGGGGGGGATTAGGAGGGGGTGGAGGAAGGGGAAGGGGAGGCGGCAGTTGTAGAGACTACTATACTACCCCGGGGCCTCGAGAGAGGGGGTAAGCTTTGCATTTTGTTATGCATTTTATGGCGAGGTTTTTTGTGAGATTGCCTTCTTATGATGATACCTAGGGTTAAACATGCCCGTTTTTGAGGCTTTTCTTTCCTTCTTAAAGATTTTTACGGGTTTTCTTCTTTATGGTTTATTAATGGGGATAACCGGTAATGGTGGGATTTGGTATTTCTACTTCTTCTTGAAATTCCTTTTTTGTTTTCTTTGGGTACCTTTTTGTTTCTATATACATATTTTAACTACGGATGATAGTAGAGGAAGAGAAAAGTGATATATCGATAGTTAATGAAAGTTCTTTTGTATTTCTCATTTCCGGAGGGTTGGGGTTTCTAATAATCACAACGTGTGGTCATGAAGTTGGTGGAGATGAAGATGGGTACATCCATTCAGCGGCAGCTGTGGCATAGGTTAAGTTAACACTATAATGTCGTCGGGGCGCTTCCTTTTTCAGAGGTTCGAAGTAGCGATCTTCTTTGAATCATAAAAATCGATAAATTGTCCAACCTTTTTCTTAGTGGTAGACACTTCGGTGTATGGCTGCCGGGGAATATCGATGGCGACTGAGATATATTGTCGTTCAAATAGGTAATATCCTTTCTTCGACCTATTCGAATCGTATTCATCTGTAATTAATTTAAAAAAAAAATCCAAGCCTTTTCCTTCTGCTTATTCATGGGTATTGAATTTGGAAGATTTTAATCTTATGAAGATATGGTGATGTCGGTATCGGCTTAGAAACCTTTTTAGGTGGCTCTGGTTTTCGTATCATCGCGTTCCAGGTGGTACTGGATACCTGTTGATTCTGATGTTATCCTGAGCTAACATGCCTCTTTTTTACTTTGTTTGTTTGGCTATTGCATCCGTTATATGTTTCGTAGAGGAGGTTTTCGAACATTTAGAGATGATTTGAGGAATTTGCCCCGCTGGTTTTTTTGGTTTCTGGGTCTTATCCATACGTTGATCTCTAAGGCGATGTTTTTGATATATTTTTTCCTTATTGTCAAGTTGGTATTTAGGTAGTTGGTTATCCGTTTATTGTAGTCCAGGACAAGGGATGGAAATTTTGTTAGTGGATATAGTTAGAGATGTCATCAGATTTTCTATGGACATCTTTGGATTCCGCGGTTTGACGGGGTGTAGATATGTAGGTTAAATCATTCATCTGTATGATAGGTAAAATCGAAATAAGGAATACTGTAGGTTAATTAAGATTTTTGGTTGGAAGCCTCTTTTTTTTTGGATCATGAAATCTCCTGGTTTGTTGAACTTTTAGGTAAATTAATGGCTGCTTTTGGATGTTTTAAGTTTGCTGCATATTTGTGGGCTTTCTGTTGTTTGTAGAGATCGAGATGAGTATATTCTCCGGTTTTAGGTAAAATCGGTTAATATATGTTTATTATCTGACTGATATTTCCATGGGGCTAAAGGGGAATGGTGAGGATATTGTTTCCTTCTGTTTCAAGATTCGGATGAATGTTGGTGACTTGTTATTATTGAGATCAGTAGGTTTTTGGGAGCGTATAAAGTGGTTTTATGTGGTGTTATCACATACCGCGATTTCAGATCGCGGCTGTGCAGCTGTGAAGGTATTGATCGGGTTACAGTTGTCATATAAATAGCTTGGGCGTATCCGGCTTTGCGGTGTAGTTTTTATTCGATAGTTAAGTGATCGATGTCTCTTTTTTGGATTCTGCGTCTTTTGATGTGTGGTTTTATCGCGATACATATCGTAGGGTACATACCCTTGAATAGTAATACATTGACCGATATAGTGATTTATGAGGATGTTGGTGTAAGTGGTAGTGTGACATGCGCTGATCGAATGCTCCGTAGTTTTTTTTTTTTTGGAGGGGGGTTAAATGTGTAATAGTTTTGAATCTGATGTTCGGTATTGATGTTTGCATGTCTGGGACAAGTTTTTGAAGGCCTTAGGGTGTATGTAAATGTTCTATCAAGGGTGAATATCCTTTTTTTTAGAACCTCTGATCATATACCTTTTCCACCAGTCGTTTTTCATATGGCTGGGTGGTTGAGCGGGAACAGAATTCTTTATATGTTTACTAGCTATGTAATTAGGTGGTCTAATTACTTCCAAGACGGTCTTTGGAGATCGATGGCTTGCTGGCGCGGCGGGTATTTGTGGGAATATAGGTAAGTAACTATTTTTTAAGATATGTTTGAAGGAACATTCAGATATCGAGCGGCGTGCCTGTGGAAATTCCGGGGTAGTTCCCTCCTATGGAAGTCGTACCCGTGGTATGTGTGTGTATGGTATATTGATAGTAGTGCATCGTGTTTATGTCGTGAACCCACTTGGGAATTATATATGCAGTTGTGCGTTATTGTGGATGCACCTGATATTATAAGAGTTATAGTGTACTCTGACCCTTTTTCTGGGATTGGCTATAAGCCATGCGCAGCTTTTCTGCTGCGAAATTTTGGTAGATATAGGTTCGTAAATATATCTTATTTTTCGCTAGGTTAGAGTTTCTATATTAGATTTCGAGGTGATGCATACGGGAGTTGTTGGGACTGGCTTTGGTGTAGTATTGAGTAGTTGTACGGAATTAGATCTTTTTTTTTTGAGGCGTTGGTGTGAGTTTAGAAGTTGTAGATATAGGACATAGTCTATTGACTTGGAGTTTTCCATAGTGAGGTTGTTAAGTATGCTTATAGCAACGTCTTTCGGTTGTGGGATATTATAGTATGGGTCATGTAGTGTTCTATTTGGGACGCATTGTGGTAGTTGCATCTAATTTTGTATCAGTATATTGGTGAGGGCACTGACAGTTTGTTATATCAAGCTGGATGTATAGTATATTCTCTTGGGCACATAACCTGTAGACGAGCTGCGGTAGCGCGGTAGCACTATAGCTAGTTGGGTAAAATTGACCGTGAAGGATTTTGAAAGAGAGCTAGAGGTTTCCCCTGTACATGAATAGATTCTTGACCAGCTTCTACTGGTTTAGTATTGACAGAATGAAATGCTGCCATTTGTTCTTTTCATTCTTGTCTGCTGGTATTTGCTGTTTATGCTTGTTTTTGTATTCCCTGGGTATGAGCTATCGATTCAGTGTGTAGTATAACTGAGGGCTCGGGAGTAACTGCGCGCAACGGACCTCGTGGGCGTGGTAGGTAGCCGAACGTCAACGTATTGGATGTGGAATAGATTAATTCTATTTTTGTTGAAATTTTCGTTTAAAGGTTTAGTATTAGGCTGCGGCCACATACGGCAGTGATATGGGTCGCACTGAAATGGCAGGTATCTTCTTGGATGTGGAATAGATTAGTTCTATTTTGTCCTTTTTTTTGTATAAAGAAATTCGGTATTTGACCGTGCCCACATATGGCAGTGATATGAGTCGCACCGTATGGTAGGTTATTGGATGTGGAATAGATTAACTCTATTTTGTTATCCGAGGTTTGGTATAAAATTATGCATCCGTGGCGGGGTACTCGAGTTCTAAATCCAGATACAGGAAAATATCATGAGGTTGGGTTTGGGTTTTTCCTTCTTAATTGCTTCCAAATACTTTCATATTAGGAGCACAGGTTGGTTTTATATGTACTCGTAGCTCGTGATTGGTAGGTGTGGACTTCCATATTGGGAGGGAAGGTTTAGAGCTATAGTGCTAGTCATTTGCGAGTTGTACCAGTACTTTCTGTTTATTCTAGTGGTTAAATATCATATATGGATATGCCAACTGAGGAGTTTTCTCCCGGTGTGTAGATAGATATGTATATCGCTTGTCATAAGCTTTGAATCGTGGTTCTAGGTTCATCTCGTCTGAGTATTGTGAAATGTAAATGCCCTGCGTGATGGATGATATTTTTGATATGCTCTTTGATTAGTCGATGTTGAGTTATCCCAAGTAGGGCCTGCAGATCTGGATAGTAGTAGTTTCATCTTCGTCGGCTTTGTTGATTTCTCAGAACGAAATGCATTCGCGTGTGTTCCATATGGAGTTAGGTGATCATATGATCAAACCATTAAGTACTAAGTAGGTATGCGTTATAGTAATTTAGTCAAAGAAACATTATCAAGGAGGTGTCCTGGACTTTCGTATGCCTGTGTAGCCATATTTTTTTCTCTTTAGGAATGCGTATATATGCCATGCAAAAGGCTTGTTGTATAATCTCATCTCGATCATTTTCACATGAGGCTGTGAAGCAATTGCATTCTAATTCCTCTCTGTGGAAGCTAGTAGATGGTATCTTCATAACTCAAATTGAGTACAGTGTTTAGCTAATTGATAAACACATGTAACAATTTGCTCCAGCGATCGAAACATACTCCTTGACTAGATTAGAGTATGCCTCATCTGGGCAGAAATGTTGTATTTTGATCAGTTGGAGCGTATTGCTGTGATAAGTTTTGGTCGTTAGATTCGATTTGCAAATAGTGTTAAGGAGCTAGTAGAGTGGGAGTGATGTTAATGACTACTGACTTTCGAAGGGTTTGTCTAGGCTGTTTGGTTGCATTCGTGACGCTAGGAAATTCGCGTCATTGTAATCTCCATTGCCATGAAGCTCCCATCTTCGTGTTAAGCTTTTGATGCTTTCCGAGATAAGATGTTAAAATCTAGAACCATATCTTGCTTTGCAATTCCGTAATTGCTATATATTTTGTGTGTATTATTTTGCATGATTCTGAGGGATTCGTTGGAGAGTCGGTTAGATAGTTATGAAATTTTTGTTCTTGTATATTGGTGTCTTTGTCGAGGTCCTAGCATAGTATAGGTATGGGTCCCTATAGGGATTAGTATTATGTTTTTTGCTTTGTTTCTATATTTCTATTCATTTTCATAAGCGCGAGTTTGCAATTGACTGCGCAATCGCGAACATCTATGGTGGATAAGTTCCTAATTCTGTGATCCAAAATTTGTGGTTAAGATATAGGTATGTATGCTTTGCTTTTCGAGGCTTTAGGTCATGATCGTTGAAAGTGATCGTTGTTTGGTAAGTGGTCCTTAAGCTTTTGTAGAATATAAATAATAGGTAGTATAGGAGAGTTTTTATCCGGGGAGGACTTGGAGTTCCTCGGAGGTTTGGTATTTTGTTGCATTAATGTGAGAACGGTACTCGGGATGTTAATTTATAAATCCTGATACAGTGAAATATATTTTAAGTACCATAGTAACTGTAATTGTGAGATGTAAGGAACTTTCGCCCATAGATGGGTAGACGAAATCTAGGTATGATGCCCCATTTAGGTAAGCTTTTCTGAGGAAGTGATAGAAGCTCAGCTTCTTGAGAGCAATACGGCTTCTGCCTTGGAGCACTCGCTGCGGTGGGACTTGCATGGCGTAGCAACTGTCGGCCCCGGGCCTCGAAAGCGAGACTGAGAACTTGAATATGTTCCGCATCTGGCAGAAGGCATTTGTGGCCGAATAACGTTGCTATCAGATTGTGTTAGCGTGAGATTCTTCTCAATGGAAAATCATTTTAGTTTGATACAAACCGGATAGTCTCTAGGTTATAGTTTATAGAAGATTTGCTGTCCTCTAATGCTTCTGTTGAAGCCTCTCACCATTCTCACCTCGAACTACTCATCTTTGGGGTTTTTTGATATTTTATCCGTAAAAGAGCACAGTGTCGTTTTATGACACTATGGATTAGTAGCCTTGAGATACTCTCACGCAATTGGTATGCATTTTATATTGCATATAGAGCGCGAGCTACTAGGTCTTTGGGTTCGAGGCTACTAAATCCTGAGGATTCTAGGGTCTCGCGAGGACTTGACTTTTTTCGATCTGTTGAGGAGCTTTTGTTCGGACAGCAGTCTCGGCACTTCGGACAAAACGCATATCTCGACGGATGAAAGAACCACTCGGCCCGCCTCATCGTACCATCTACCGAGGCGCTGAAAACGTCTCAATATTATCGTTAGCATCAAAGAAATCTCAAAATACTCGAATTAGAGGAGAAATTGATATCTTACTCGATGCATTAACTCGGTAGACGATAGGTACGTGGTGTGGTTGATGGTTATGTGAAGATGCATCGCGAGAGCTGGAGTGATGCGGAGCTAGCTATGAAGACGGAGGAAGATGAAAAGGAGAAGGAGTCGGGGTAGAGCGTGGGACGTTTATATAGTTTTTCTCGGCGGCAGGGGGGTTGGCACGTCAGATCACCGTTGCACTCCCCGCCGAGGATACTCTATATTAAATTTCTTATAGTGGCTATGATGCAATTGCATTTCAGCCAACATAGCCCACTTCCAGTCTCGGCACTGGCCTAATTAAGTATTCTCTTGGGAATACTTAGTTCTGGTACAATCTTGTAGGTTCAATACATAGGGCCCGGTAAGTTCTACCGAATTCATCGACAAGATATAACATTCTATAACAGGCAGTATCACAGACGTCCTCTAAGTTTTCTACAGCTTCACCAGCCTTACTTTCTATCAACCTGACTCTCTGATTTGCATCTATAGCATCTATTCTCAGAATTTAGATTTGAACTTTAACGGCGATATGGCTAATAAAGAACCTCAAAGCAAGGCTATCAAGAAGATTATTCAGAAACCTCTTGTCGTATCTGAGGCTGCAAAGCTTTGTTCCCTCACTACTGTTTCCGATAGTTCCAACTCAAGCGCCGGTATGGAAGTTGATATGCAAGAGAATGTAGATTCCAATCAAATCAAGACCTCAGAAGCATGTGCCAATAAAAGCGAGAAGGAAAATGATGTTTCCCCCGTTCCGGAGTTGAAGAAAGATCAAGGCTCAGAAATTGGGCCAAGCGCTGATAAAGATCAAAATGAGAAAACGAAGCCCAAGAAGGGAAAGGGCATCACTTCGGTCAAAAAGGGTTCTACACCGAAGCCAAAAGCTAAAAAGGAGGAAGGTGGAGATACTGAACCTAAAGTTAAAGGAAAGCGTGGAAGAAAGAGGAAAGATGATACAGTTGATACAACTAGAGAAGCCGGAGGGGAGACTAAGGTAACTATTATATTCTTCCTACTATCTGTGAAAATAACAGTACACTGACCTATACAAACTAGCCGAAACCAAAGCGTACGAAGAATTCTAACGGCCCTTCAAACAAGAATTCGAAAAAACTAATAGGTTCGAACCTTGTAACTCTCGAACTACGTTGCGCACCACCATCCCCACCACCTCCAACTGAGGCAGAACTCGCGGAAGCGGTTGCAAAGTCAGCTGGCGAAGAAGCTCGTAAGGAGCGTCTCAAGTCGATCCCGTATTACTACGAAGAAATGAAAGAAATCTTCGATTACCTTTGTGACCGAGGCGTTTACTGGAAGAGCGATCTTCCAAAGAACAAAAGGTACAGCAACCGAGACACCAAGTTGCTCGAGAAAGAGGTTAAGAAGAATGTGCTGGAAGTGTTGGGAAAATATCCCAAAGAAAAGGAAGTTGTGGAGGCGTTTGAAAGGAAAGAAGAAAAATTGAAGATCTTGGGGGACCAGGAGGGAAACGACGATTTTGTTGAAGGTAAGATGGCCATGGATGCTAAGGGCGAAAGTGCTATGATGGAATAGACGAAAATTACCTAAGAAGGGGAGATACATGATCGAAGTTGCCGGATGGGCATTTAATACCCAATTTCGATGGAGTTTTAGTTGTGGTTACCTGTTGTGACTTACCGTTTAGTTTAATCCGTAGGACAGTAATTGTTAGTGGAGTGCATAGTAACTGTAATATGGGGCTTCTAAACTGCTAGGGATTGGTCAAAACTTAGCTGTATTTAAATTCCCAGAAACAAAACAGCCAATTCGGAAGGCTTCTTTCACTGACCTGTAGTTGTACCAACCCTGATTTGTGCCTACTCGAACTTCTTAATGACCTATACCCTCATAAAGTTCCGTAAAGTGGTTATGGACCTATCGTAGAAAGTTAGCGTCAAGTTCTGCATTTGGATAGGGAATATTTCTATCGCGAGCTCATCGTAATCTGCGGGCCAAATTTAGGATCTCCGGGATATTAAGACGGGGCTCCGCTTCTATAGTAGCTCAAGCTTTACTGCGGTTCACGGTTAGGTTCGGCAATAAGAAAACGACGGAAGCGGGACTTTCGAAGACTGTACGGGGAACTGGAGCAAGGAGTCGTCATAACGAAAGAAAGAAACAAGTCAGTAGTTCCATAGTAACTGGGTTTAAGAGTAAATATCTAGGGCCGTTGGGTTACAGTTACCCAACGCCCGCGCTAAAGCGTAGTATTGGCGGCTTTCAATGGCCGGAAGTATCGATAACGTAGAATAACGTAAGTTATTCTGTGGGTGGGCTGGGGAGGCGTAGCTTGGCTCGCCTGTGTCGTTCTAGCCTTTTCTGTGAGCTGGTGATAGGGAGATCTCCAGCCTCAGGGTCTGATCCGATGGCTGTTTGGAGTCGCACGCGGTATATCACCCTCCCAATAGTTGTTTGGATGGATGTTTCTTCATCTGTGTTCTCCCCGATAACAACCCCAAACTCTTGGGACTCAATCCTGGTAGCCCACGTATTCCTGCCGAATTTTAGGGTGATTTCGGGGTTGGAGGGGCTGAGAAGGTCCATTAGCCCTCTCAGGAGCCTCTTCGTCTCCCTATCTACACTCAAATTGATTAGTTTGAACGAAATTCCCGGATAGTATACATATATCAGTCCTTACTCGTCATGAAATATCCAAAATTTTCCATTTTGAATATTTGGGACTCCAGGTTGGTCATACTGACCTCTCTCTCATCGCCCTCCCTATCACCGTCCACCTCTTCGAATTTACGCTTCAATGGCCTTGGCTCTGCCTCACCCGGGACTGGACCGCTGATGCCGCTGATTCGGCGAAACTCCTTTCGGTAATGGAGGATGGCGGGCTTTACGAGCCGCGTCGAGAATTCCATGGCGGCTGCCATCCCCTGCTCGGTGGCCAGGGCCCCAATATATGCCTCCTGGAGGTCAGCTGGCAGTTTCTCGCGTTCTGAGGGTGGGTGTCTCTCATCAAGCTTGTACATCTTTGCGAAAGATGACAGCTGGGAGTTGGACACCAAATTGGCCCTCAGAAACTATTACATACGAGAGCTGATGTCAGAACGAGATATCAAATCTGTATGAGCTTTTTAGGAAGACCTTGGGATAATCCTTACTTGATACTCCAGCCAGCCTAACTCCGGCACATGGTCCGTCAGTAGCATTACGACAGCCGCATTAAAAACGGCGTCACCTTTTTGTTCGAGCTGCCGGTACGGAGTTACCTGGTCGCCCGGGTCCCATCGGATGGCAAATGCTCTGTCCTCAAGTTCTCGGGATATTCGAGGGAGAGATGGGATATCATCTCCCTCTTTGTAACAGAAGGTTTTCAATTTCATCACTCGTTCGTGTGAAACCGGCCCCGTAGCAGCTCCTGGTGCGACTATGATATTCGGTGGGTGGGTGGAGGACATTTTGGGTGGTAGGTGTGACTATCCACTGAAGAATCAATCGAAGTCCTGGAATATACTAACAAATTATTGAGTATTCATAAGGAAACTTACGGGTTTTGGATAGTTATGGTGATGGTGGTGGGGTTCTGTGAGGATAGGAGACGCGGACGGCAAGAAGAAACAATGTAGGAAGGAAGATATTAACTATCGCAGAGGCTACAGCAACGGTTTTATAAGGGTCCATCGTATCGGTACACTAGTACATAGATCCTCAGTTTGAAGGTTCGGTATACATCTATTATTGCCGAGCACCCTTTTCGGTATATATACGACTACAATTCGGTTCAACTCTTAATGGTCGGTATGGCCAAGTGGTTAGGTTGACATGACATCGCGGTTAGTTGATTGTTAACGGCCCCGGGCGGATTAATTGGTTGCTCGTCCAACAGCCTGCCCGTACAGACTATCCTGATGGCCCACCGGGGGGAGTGGAAGCCAGCCAGAAGGGAGACTGATACGGGTGGTACCATCCCTAGCCGCAGACAATCCACATATCTGCACGGAGGTTGGGCTTGAGCCTGGTGAACCCTGCCCGGGAAAGGGTGCAATCCTATAGCGAGAGAGTTCGATTCTGACCTTAGGTCCGACCATCTTCTTCTTTTTTTTTTTTTTTTTCGTCAACTATAGTTAACTAGATTAATGAACGGGGTTGTAGATGACGTTGAGAAAAAGCTTTTGTGATGTTGTGCCGAGCATGCAGTGCCTCTAAGTAGGATGCGTTGTTCCTGTTGCATTCTGGCGCCATAAAACACTCTGCAATGAATGCTGCAAAAAGGTGTCAAAGCCTGCAGATCCAACATCTACATCCCTTAGTTTGTCTTAAGGTTGTTAGTCCTAAATGTAGTCGATTTGAAGGTCTGGCTGGACACGAGATAAAATCCTAGGTTAATCCTCCTGGCCCGCGTGCAACTATATATAGCTATAACAAATCATAGCAAACCGGGGATGGTTGATGATCTGCCAATATTACGATCGAGCGTGCTATCTAAGAATCTAGTTTATAATTTACTGTTCGGTATTTTAGCTATCACAGATAAACCTGTGAATTGATGGAATCAAAAGCTTCCATCGGTGGGAAAACGAAAATACTTTGGACGCTTAAAAAATAACACGATGATTAAAAGGCTGCCTGTTCTCCAGGCCATTAATGACTTTCAAAATATTACCTAAATATTGCAATATTGGGGGGTTATATTTTTTATTCAACCGTCTTCTTTCACGAATACTGTGGTGATTTTCAATTGTGCGTGAGGGTCAACGACGGGGTGAAATGTGTTATCTCTGTTGCATTTTGCGAACGACCAAGCTTGTGGCTAGGGATAGTATCTAATCCACAATATTGACCCAAGTATCACTTAGAGTACCGGAGGTTACAGATGCAATATTGCCTTAGGTTTAACTGTCTATTCTATTTCCTCATAGTATCTTTATTGATTTCCCCCATATTTTCCCCAGTATAGCCTCTTTCTATTGTGCAAATGCAACTAAAACGATAACCAAATTTAAACTTAGCATCCCGTTCCCATTGCCATAATTATTTAATACTAGTATAGTAGAGTAGACCGATACGATAATATTCTGCCGAAGAAACTCCATCACTAGCCCAAATTGCGATGTCCTTTTCTCTGAACGCATTTGTTTTGCTTCCCCCTTCTCCTCTACCATTTCGTCCTGAGTTAGCGTTAATCTCGATATGCTCAGTCCCCTTTCAAACGTTAAGATTTCCCATGTCCCCTAAATTTTTGGCAATGAAATTTGATCGCAGGCTCAATGAGCTCCTCAATGAACCTAGCCGTAATAACACCCCCGTTCTCGAGAAACATGGCACCGAATTCAGCTTCTTGTATATCCGCGGGTCTCTTGTTGCTCGTGATGCCAGGTCGGCGGATCCTATTGAAAGTACCTATACTTTCGGCAAAGGAGTCTAACTGAGCGTTCGAAGGCAAAATTTTGCGTAGGTGCTAGATCCAAACATTGCAAACACTTAGACGTTAGAACTTGGGCTTGGGGCGGTGCCCTATAAGATAATGTATTAAATAAGAGGAAGGTTTGCATACCATCATTTCTGCCCACTCCAGCCGAGGTTGCTTCTTGATCAGGTAAGAAACAATAGCGGCGTTGTACTGAACATCTCCAAGTTGTTCTAGCATCTTGAGGGACAAGGGTCCGTATTTAGTCTTGAAGACTTGATGGCGAGAATCCTGCTTGAGGATTTTTCGAAGCTCCGGTGAAAGAATGGGAGGAGGGATGGGGACCTTTGCTCCCGTTGGGTACTTAAAGGTTCGCTGCACTCCTTTTGCTTGGGTTTGGATTCTAGCTCTACCGCTCACAATAGGGAAAATGGGACCGCCTTTCCAAACTTTGGAAGCCTTTAGGATCTGTTTGGCCGTAGCCGCAAGTAGTTGCTTCATGTTAAACCAATAGCAAGACTAGATTTGACAAGTAAAGGTCGTTTTGGTCACAAAGTACGTACTCTGAGATGTTGAAGTTTACTTAGTTGTTTAGATGGATACTTCCTACAAGAATACCACTTAAGTTACCCTTCTTATGTCTATTCATTTCGTCTAGGTTCTAGAATCCAGTCGATGCACTGGCACAAGCCTCCTTGGTGCATACACTACTTTCAAGATAGTTCCACCACAACCAGAGGCATCTAGATGATCGTGAATTTTACGAAATATTTTTTCAGATTAAATCTAGAGATCATCCTCGAGTTGGGCCGCAAATAGAAAAGGGCACAGGTTCATCATTGTAACGTTGATGTAAAATAATTGATAGTCCGTATGTGTAGTTCATTGCAGATGGGAAGTTGACGATCTTGAATTAATTCTTCCCAGCGTATATAAAAACCTTCCATCCCTCGAGCCTACCCCAAACTCTCCCGTTCTCTTTCCACCCTTCATACCACCTACGGATAGTTCTATCAGCACCACAGCAAGACCAACTCTCTACTTTCACTTAAGCCTCAGCTATAGTATAGTACGATATACTATAACTCACATTCACTTAAGTAAACTTTCACTTTATACATTTACATTCTCTATTGATCAATTGAGCAAACATGTCTCAACAAAGCCAATTCCCTTACTCCGTTGAGAATATCTCGGCACAGGCTTGGTCTTCCAACCCAGGAACTCCAATTCTTACGCCCACAAGCTCTACTTTCTCTACCCCGTACAATTCTGTTCGTGGTGGTGGGCCTTATGCGCCACTTGGTAGCATCCCACCTTCTCCCCTTATCGGGCCAAGCATTGGAGGCTCCGCTGCTCCCTCCCCATATGGGTCAGTTCGATCTGCACCGGGGCAGTTCCCGATGCCACCCGGGACCCCGATGATCCCTTCGGTTCCTCCTTCACCATTTATGCCAGCGACTCCCGTCTCTAGTCCCATGCCCACGCCAATCCCGTCGGCCATGCCCTCGGTCAACTCTACCCCTTCGGGTTCGATGCGTGGCATGCCTGGCCCTTCCAATGCACCGGCCAGCCTGTCAGCAATCTTCGGGCCAGTCCCCGACTACGCCACCGCCAATACGAGTCACTACAATCTTCCTTTCCTCCCTCCACCTTATAAGAACTTCGTTCCCAGCCCAATGTACATGGAGAGCGCATCTCAGGACTTCGCAGCCCAAAATGAGGCCTACCATCGTCGTAGACTTGGGATTAGGGAGGAAGTTCACAATGGTCCACGGCCAGAATATTGGAGACACGGGCTTTCAGATACCATTCGACTTCAAAACCGGGAATGGGAACGCCGTGTTCTTGGGGGTGGAGATGAGGAAGACGAGGAGGAGTGGAAGCGACCAGGCTGTCGATGTGTCATCTCGTAAGAGAGCTGGGGGATCTTCTATGGTCGTCTATCGGGGACGTGGATTCGACGATCTTTGGGTGTTCTGTTTTCCTTTTTTGACTTTACTTCTTTTTCTTTTTTTAGTTTTTAGTTATTCTTTTCCTGGGTCGGTTGATCGACTTGATGGTTTATACAACGTTTCGTTTTTGATTTTATTCATGGAGGATCTACTTTGGGGGAGAGAAAATGGACAGTTGGGAAAAAAGTTGAAAATAAAAAATTATAAAATATTATCTTTTAGCACGTTGTATCGCACGCGGCATTTGTTTAGAAGATCAAGAGAAGGAAAAAAAAAAAAAAAAAAAAAAAAAGGAAGGGAACCAACTGGGGCTCGTCTTGGAGAAAACACTGGCTTGTTCGTGTGGCCAGTAGAAGAGAAATATGTATCCTAGCTTTCGTCAATAAAGTTGCCAGTTTTCCTTTTCAACCCAATTGATAACTGATTACTTCGTAGTAGTGTGATAGTTTTAATCGTCTATAGGAGATCAAGCGAGTTATCGTAACTCCGTCGCTATAGCATCTAGCTTAATACTTTGCACATAATTCGCCGTCGTCTCCAAACCAATACCCATGCTTCCTCGCGGAATAGTTTCGAGAATGACAGGGTATCCATGTTGCTAACTGGCGTCCCAATGTCACCATTGCCTCGGTATCCACGTAGCCCAAATACGAACCCTTTGACGGACAAAAGGTTCATGCAGATGGTAGGGGACCCGCGTAGGATGGTGGAGTTAATGTCATACGATTGGTGTTATAGGTCCGTAGTTTGCGTTCGTAATGGACGAATATAGTCGGGCCTCATGAGCTCGGCCAAAAATGACGTCGAGTATCATGGGAATACCGAATCCTTCGATCTAGAAAAGCGGGGAATTTGTACTATCTGCAGCTCTGGACGATATCCTGGAAGTTGAGCTGGCTAGTCTTGAAAACCAGTCTCCACAAAGAGCTAGAGTCCAGTCAAAACTGAAGGAATTTAAACTTTGTTGACCCAAGAAAGACAGCTCAAGAGCGCAAGCCGCCGGCCAGGAGAATCACAAGGGCCAGGTACAGATACAAGTTCGCTATCGAGGTATATGCAATTGCGAAACGGTAGGTGCCGACCCCAACAAATTGACTTAGCAATGCTGCAAGATCAGTATAAGAATCCAGCTGCGGGATTAATCACAGCTAATCCATCCCTTCTTTGTTCGCACACTCGAGACCCAATGACTGACCTAGCTAGAAGTCATGTATTTGCTGAATTGGCGGATTTCTTTTTCATGGGATTGTGTTGCTCATCGACAGTCGACTCCGATTCGAATATTCTTTACTTAGATCCTGCTTTAGATTTTATAAGCACCCGCATATTCCAGGAATAAAAATTCGACTTCTGGGATATATTCGACATCGACGACCAAGTTCTGGTCCAATCGCCCTGTTCAAACGCGTCAGGTTTGCATTTGCCTTCATTGAGACGCGATGAGCGTCAGCCCGGTGCATTGCTCCGCCCCGATTTCACTACCCAATCGATGTATTCATATCACATCGCGCGGTCAGTGCGGAGGAAACGTTAAACTCAGACACCGACTCCTGAAATCGGACTTAGGATTCTATATCTTAAGATATAAATCCCACAATTCCCTTCAGCTGGGAAAATCCCATCCTTCAGGCTGTTGTCGGCAGGTCCGTGGGTGTTATAGTTCGTGCCTTCGGTACTTTGGTACCAGCCAGCCAGGCCTCCAACTAGGCGCAGCACCTGATGTTGTGGGAATTTTAAGGCCTCCTTTGAACGAACCGAGTTTGCACATTTATTCCAGATTGATTTTGAAAGGGATTCGCCCCTGAATCAGTTTCGAGCTTCTTCTTAAATCGTTCTTCGGGATCGCAGATTTGGTCAGCCCAACTCTAGATTTCCTCACCTCTTGTTGAGGTTTTTATTCTGGTTCCGGTTCCGCAAGCGACCAAATTTTTTCCGAGCTCCACGACCAACCCGGCCTGTATCATCTGCAACTAGTCGAACCTAGCATCTACCTAGGGCCAATCATTGGTCATGGGCCACATTCTCGCGAACTTCGTGTAGCATGCCTGGTACCTGCATCCCGACAATCGTTGCCGGCGGATAGACTCCGACGCGATACAAAGAATAGGAGGCAATTGTATTAGCCCGTCGGTTAATCGAAAAATTTTTTCTTGTCCGGAATGTAGTCCTGAAGTTTATCTTCGTCAGTTTCCAGTCCTGATATAAAAAGGGTCTAAATCCGGATTTTTTTTGGCTTGGAATTGGACTTGCCTTTTGGTGGCTCCTGCGTCTGGCGAGCCGAATTCACGACATCACGAGAATGCCCGAAATACCATATAACAGAAAAGAAAACCTCTGCCGCTGAAAATTCCTACATGCACAAAAGTTTCTCTCAAACTAGTGTGTAAGTCCCTCCCGTTATATAAATTATACACCGCTCTCTACTTGACATGCAAAGGCTGACTGCTGGATTAAATAGTGGCAAAAAAAGTGAGCTGAAATGCGGATTGGTTTGTTTGCTTCGATGCGACCCCAGCCGATTCGACAGATGCAAATGCGCTGCGGCTGCGGCACTGCTAGAGAAATGCAGGACGACTATGCCTTGGACATGCTTTACACCATCAAACACCCTGCAGATCAGATCCTCAACTTGCAATTGCGACGTCGATGCTATCCGTCATTTTTAATGTTTCCAAATACCGGACACTTCACCATTGGAGTCCCACCCTCGGATTTCCACAACCTTTGGTTTGGCGTTGGGTGCCTGGAAACACCTCCGACACATTGGGGTGGGAAAGCAAAGTACCAGGTACATCTGGAAAAATTTTTTCACACATCCCTACAATTCCCGAATAAGGATACCGAGCCGGGGACTAGTCTGCGTCCAAGATCGTGCAGTGGCCGGCCCCTGTATCAGTTTCCGGCCCTCGGGCCATGGAATGACGTGCAGGTCAATATTAGGGGGATATGCATAGCGCGATCTTGAAGGATCTCGGGGCTGTATGATCACGATTGGAGGATTGCAAGTTCGGAACCCAAAGGCGAAGATCAAGGATCTCCACCAGCGGAACCATGGGTGATATGAGGGCTTGGACATGGGGAATCCTTTGGATACGCCGTCACGACTAGGACACGCGGAGAGAAACATGGGTCATCGATTGGGTATTTCAACAAAACGCGAGACCTGTCAAAGCAAGGCCTCCTACTGTGGAGCTAAACAATTGGCTCTAGATGCCCCAGAATGCGGGAAGCACGCGAGGAGCTAGGGATAAACTCTCCACAAATTCCTGGATCTCGGGCTTCGCCATACATAGGTATCAAGGATTACCTGGTCAACCGCTTTGCAGCTGTAAAAACAAAGTTTTGGTCAAGACAGGAGAGAGCAGCGGGAAGTACCGGTGTACCCAAATTTGTCAACTTGGCGAAGTCGAGAATGACGCTATTCGGAGCTGTCACGCTAAGCAGGCGAACCGAAACCTGGGGTAGCAGTGGAACGGAGTTATTTCGGATACTCGCCATTCGATAACGGTTATGCAGAGGGATACTCTTCTTTTCCCTTTCAAAACCAGTCTGTGCTGACAGTTATGCCGGACGGGAGTGCTCCAAGGTCCGGAAATGCAAGTCGCTCAACCACTACTCCTTTCGGACCGCATTGTGGCTTGCATGGCTTGTATTTTATACGGCAAAAATCCCTGGCGAACCAACAGCTGAAAGAGGTATATGGCTTTTTGAAGCGGAAATATCAGCCGATGGAAAAGGTCGAAGAAGGGAGGGCAACAGGCAATGTTTTGAAGAGCCAAATGTGATAGAAATCGTTGGAAGTTGGGAAGCGGCTGAGCTGAAAAGTGGAATTTTCTTGGATGGAAAATCAATATGAAAGAGGGGTTGGTGGTTTCTGGTCCAAGCGAAAAAACCCAACAGAATAGAAACCGTGCTTTCGAATTCCTCGAGATCCCTTGGCCCATCCAACTTTCCCCCATCCAACTTCTAATGCGGCTTCCTCGAAAAAATATCTTCTTGTACGCTTTTTTTCATTTCTGAAAAGAGATTATCAAGGTCTACGCTGCACGAAATTTTTGTTATTTTGTGCTGCTTACGAAGTCGAGATGAAATAACCCTCCTCCAGGAGCTTCACGCCTGCCCCTGCCCAAACAGTCCTCAGGAGAACTCACCCACCGCCGGTATTTTGACTGAGGATTACTAGAGATGGATTCACTAGGGACATGCGACAAAGCCAGTCATGAAAAAATAAGAATTTTGTCTTACCGATGGGCAAATTTACCGCAAAAACCCTGGTTTAATCGATTCTAGCGACGATTTGCCCCTCAGGCCTGCTGAACTCCTCGACGATGATCACTAAAATCCCATTCTAGTATACAATGTTGCCTATACTTTTAGTTCCTATATGCTTACTTCGTTTGAGGCAGAAGTCGAGCGTTTTCAGTACAGACGATAGTGGTTTAGTCGCCCTGAACAAATGCCGGGGTCTGAGCCTTGAGGGATCGGGACCCTCCAACGGAGGTCTCGAACCTGTGCAAGTGCGGACTACCCTCTACGGTCGTAGTTTGCATTTGAATATTGGACTTGGCTACAAAACAGGAGGATCTAGGGCTCGACTAATCTCAAGGTACTTCTTAGAAATCACGGCTTCCAGTTGCTGGCGAAACCAGACACCGTTCTACTTCTGGATACCGTCTAAATACCGTCCGAAGCCCCACCGGCCAACACCGCTCGGGACCCTGTTCTATTCTCTATGGTGAATGAGCTATAAGGTTATAGTATCAACCGTGGAATAGTCTCCTTTTGTACCGCGCCAGAGGCCTCGCCGTCGCCTTCGCAGACGGGAACCCACAGGATATTCTCCTACTAACGTGAAAGCTAGTTAGGCTAGTTACATCCGCGACCCGCACAGCCCGTGGATTTACAGCCATAACTGCACTTCAAGATCACTCCGGAGCATAGAGTCTCCAGATCCAGACCTTCAGAACAACACAATACAGATCCGATTCCAGCTGTTGCAAGCTAGACGCCTGCCTAGCCTCTTCTATGTGGGTCCGCTTACGCGTTGACCACTCGGATGAGATGGAATCATGGCAATGGCGTCGGTGGTGGGCGACTGAGTCGAATTTCTGCATGCTTGCTTTAGGCTGCGGCATCGAGTCAGCCGGGCGGATGGCACCTTTCAACAAGGCGGCTTAAACCAGTGCAGAGCTGTCCCTTAATGCTGACTACACTACAGAATATTATTGCAGGCTAACACAATTCGATTGGCCTGGGCTAGACCTTTGACAGCTCTGGTTAACGGTCAGGGATCCGCAGTCTAGTAACTAAGGAATCCACAAGTAAATTCCTAGTAGCCTTTTTCGATATCTAGCTGAGTAGTACCTAGCATTTAGATACTGGAGAGCCACCGACTCTATGCTAGCAACCAGTGCGATTGATATATAGTAGCTACACTATTGATATTGAGAGCGGGGCTGGTCTCGTACCCAGAGCGGGGCCAATTTTCTTCTAGTCTTCGATTAGAATAATAATTTATATACCAAGACAACATCGAATACATTCTTATAAACATCATCTTCATATATCCCGCGATGCAATTCGTAAAACACTATCTCGCACGTTGGTACTAAAGCCGGGGGTGCAGCTAGGTTCATGCAAATTGTGCAGCGTCGTCCGTGATTAAACTACCCATAGACGTCCAGACATTGGCGGAGAGCTGGGTTTCCGAGGATTCGGGACAATTGAGACACTAAGCTAGCACACCTACTAATATAGCTACAGGGTCCACACCCACTAATCACTAGCTAATGTATAATGACGTTTTCAGCTGAACAGGGCCCTGTAATTAAATACTCTGAATCGCTATTCAGATAGGTGCCCTAGAACATGATACCTCCTTTAGCACATACATGCTTCACCGACCAGAATATAAACTTTCTGGTGCATCGCTAACGAATCCCCCACCCTATATACATGCTTAGAAGCGTGAAATTGAAGCTCTAACTCTACAGATAATCCATCCCAGAATTCCTGTACTAGCCGACATATGACCCTTGGATCGGCTGGGGCATTTCTGGCGGCGCCGTCAATGCCTTTGAGAATCGATATGCTACGAAAAGCAATGCCGCGACTAGCGGTATCCCAATTCCGAGTCCAACTCCCAGGCCAATTTTCTTATCATCCGATAGCCCACTGGAGGCCACTATCACAGTTACAGTGCTGGCCGAATCCTTATTATTTGGCGAATTCTGGTCAGGAAAGACTGTAATTGTTGTCGCTGGGATTGAAGATTGAGTTAGTCTACGTTCCCGAGAAATTCTGAGAGTCTAAGTAAACCTACCAGCGACTTGGACAGTAGCTATTTCCAGCGTTGTCGTCAACGTACTCAATGGTATCATTTGCGTCTCCGTAACTGTCACCGGGCTAACACCTGATATCGATCCATCTCCATCGGTGGGCGTAGCACCCGCATTATTGGCCCCGAAATAATCTTCACAATATGCATTGAACACGCTTAGCGCAATGCTAACATCCCCACTGACCGCCGAACAGCCCTTCGAAACACATGATTGTAAATGAGTCGTGATAATCGATCGGATATCGGTTCGGCTGCAAATGCATGAATTAAGAGAGCACCCGACTACTTTCGTAATTTCGAGGTTAAAGTAGCATCCTACGTATGCACCGAAGCAGCAAGTCGCACAATTTCGAACAGCGGCGAAATTAGATATGCTGTTGAATGTTATCGTTTCTCCGTCGGGTGGCGCCTGTGCGGCAACTCGGATGGCCGGTAGGGTCGCCAAGACGAGTGTGAAGAGGCTGGAAACCCCAGATAACATGGTGAATACGGGAGTGGGAATATTTTGCCGTTTGGGGACGTTCTGGACGATGAGAAGGAAAGTCGCGCGTGCGCAGGGCGCGCTGGTATTTTAAGGGTAATCGTCGATTCAGCCGTCGCTCTTCTGCGCTCAGCTGTCCGGGGGGCTCTGAAACTTAGGTGCAACAAGGGCTTGGCGCAACTGGCGATGGCTTGGCTTCCTGAAACCTCGAGGCCTTGCACGGATCTAAAATTAGCCATTTTAAAGGATTTTAGGGATTATAGAGATTTCGATTTGTGGGCCCCGCACTCTCGTGCGGTAGCGTGACGTCCACATCCTCGGGTATTGAAGGCCCTTTTTATCGTCGAATTCCATAGCTATCGATAGCTATAGCTATAGCGAGCGTTCTCAAATTGTTTCCAGGCTCGTTTATCGGCCCGCTTTTGAATTCGGATTGGGGAAACCGGCTAGTGCGAACGATCCTATCACACTTCGGGCGCGTGCGGGGCCACCAATATCTAGGTGCTACGTAGCTACATTTACTACTCTAGATCAATGCGCAATCGTATTATTTGTTGGACTACGGGAATACTATAATAATATTAATTATCCACAATCTTATAACAATTACATAGAACTATAAACATACAAAAATCTGAATATTAAGTCAGAGTTATTTCTGTCCTGCCAAATCCTTATCCTCGATCTCTTTCATAGACCTCATAACATTCGCCACCATCTTTTTATACATCTGAGGTCCCGGAAAGCTAAACAGCCCCTCCTGGAGTCCCTGGACCCAATATGGCGACACCACGGTCTGCCCGGACCCGATTCTGTCTAAGATGGATTTGGCAACCATCTTCGTATCCGGTAGGAATGGGCCTGCGGCGTACTTGAAACCCGGGGTTCCAGCCACGCTGCCCGGAGTCACAGCCATAACTTCGATATCCCGCCCCGTGGCATACATCTCCGCGTTCAGAGCGATCGAGAGGCTATTGAGATATCCCTTTGCAGCTGAGTATAGCTGGACCCATGGCAGGCCATATGCTGAAGCTGATCCAACGTTGATGATTACCCCAGGTTCAGTCATTCGAGGGAGAAGAACTCTGATAAGTTGAGTCATGAACCGTCCGTTGATACTAAAAACACGGTCTATCTCCTCCTCTGTTCGCTCAACCAATGGGTCGTATACCCTTTTAGCGGCCACACTGATCCCTCCCACACAATTGATCAAGATTGTTACTTTAATATCGCCGAGGGCACCGAGGACGGGCTCATCGACAGAGAGGACCGGGTCTGTAGCGTCAAGGGCCAAAGTTTTGGTCTTGATGTTGTATTGTGCTTCCAAGTCTGCCGCGAGCTTTGCGATTTTGGAGGGAGTCCTTCCGTGCACGACAATATTGAAACCCTTGCTTGCGAGTTCGATTGCGAGGGCTTTACCGATTCCGTCTGAGGAGCCCGTGATTAGAGCCCACGGTGCCTCGCCCTTCGGCGACTTGACTGCACGGTATTTATAGAGTTTCGAGGGTTTGAGGAAGTATAGGTTGGCGAATTGGAAAGTTTTCCAGAGGAAGTATGAAACTGTGGCGGCACCCGTCACATTGAGGAAAGTGGCTGATCTCAACATGGTTTGTATAGTATGTGAGAGGAATTCGTGATCTATTTTCTGGAGAATAGTGTCGATATTTAAGTTGAGAGACGCCATTTTGGGGGCTTCTGGATTGAGGAAGTTTAAATCGTAATTAAATTCTCTGGGTAGATCTGCTACTTAGAATGGCGAAAGGTAAAGGCTATTGGATCACATTGTAGATTCTAGCTTCGGTTTATATAAGAACGCAATCCCAAAGAATGCTTCAACGATCTTGTAGTGAAGATAAGTTAGTAAGCTCGTGCGACTAAATGTGAAGAAGTTTTCCGAGCCCGAAGGCCAATATCTGGCGAATATTAGCTAAATGTAGTTAAGATACATTGTACCTGCGTCGAAGTTAACATGTCGCCATTCAAATTTACGACGAAGTTGTAATGCATTTAACCCCATTAGGCTTAGGAAAGCCCAAAATCAAGCGTCGGCCGCAAAACTACGACCTTTACCTCCCGAAGAACCGGAACATCCTGGGACTCAATAAGGGCCGCAACCACGCTAAACTGGTGTGTCTCGCACGAATTCGGAACTCAAACGGTACCCGAAATGTGTTGAAGTTATCGGACTCAATCTTTGCGCGGGGAGTAGTTTGTAAGCAAGTCCATTCCATAAAGTTTCAACAGATCTTGAACCGGTTTTGTTCAAAACGCATTCATATCATGCCTCGTACTCGTACTGCCCGGCATCTCTGCCATATACAGCCAATGAGGCCTTTGGTTTCATTGCTGGCCGTTTCGAATCCGCACAGGTGTTGTGTAAATGGACTCGTAGGGATCCAAGGTTACGCCACATTCTGGCGCAGCTCGTCAGTAAAGTGGCGTCGCATCGCCTCTGCTAGTGCTATAGCGCCAGCTTGCACTAATTCGCTAGGCGGATGATCGATCATAACGGTCTCCGGTTGATATAATTTTTTTATTCATTCCGCCGCCAAAATACGAGTAACAGCTCTGCTGTATATACTCGTCACAAATATCGAGAGCGAGTCGAGCCGGTCTTGAGCATGTTTAAGCCGTCTTATCGATAACGTGTATTACTATACACGCGCAGCCTCGCGCGACGTAACCTCGTCCTCCAACTGCTTTATGGATCCTGATTCGTTTACCGGTCATATCATCTCAAGGGATCAGATTTCGGTATAGCAACCTGCTAGGTACTTCCTCACCTATAGATCGATACCGTCTGTCAGGCACCCGTTAGGACTAGGCAATCTTCCTTAGCCTTCGCCGGCGAACCCCCCGCATAGTCAGCGCACGACTTCCGGGTAATTCCATCCCCAGTTTCATCGCTGGCAGCTATTCCCTTGCTACCAGATTCGAATATTGGTATAATTCCTAGGGATATAGCCGCAACCTGTGGACGATTGGCCCATCATGGCCTTAAACGCTTTCCGAGTCATCGGCGACCTGTCACATCTGCTATCCAAGTTAATTCTGATATGGGCTATCTGGAACAATCGCAGCGCCGAAGGCGTCTCTTTCATCACACAGGCTCTTTACCTCCTTGTCTTTCTAACCCGCTATATTGATCTCTTCTGGATTTCTTTCGGGTGGTGGAACACCACCCTAAAAATCTTTTATATATGTTCCTCCTCCTGCATCTTGTTTCTTATGATGGGGACCTTTCCTCGTACTCGGGAACCCCAGAAAGCATTAAGATTTGGTGCATACTGTTTGTGCGGTTCCCTCATTCTGACTATGCCGGTGACCGCTATTTTGAATCCAGTATTCAACTTTTGGGAGGTATGTCTGCGAAATTCCGCCGTCTCGCTGTTTCTGAACGAGTACAACTAACCACCGCCGGATTATAGAACATATGGGTCTTCAGCATCGTTCTTGAATCCGTTTGCGTACTTCCCCAACTTCTCCTACTCCGTCGGACAACCATTCCCACTGTCATTGATTCTTATTACCTGGTGGCTCTCGGGTCTTACCGCGGATTCTACATTTTCAATTGGATCTGGCGATATTATGCCGAGGATCATTATGATCCTGTCGCCGTCGTCTTTGGTATCATACAAACTGCGCTATATATCGACTTCGCTTGGGTATACTACAGCCGTCAGCGAATCAAGCTTCGAGGTGGTGCTTTGATTGACGAAGAAGAAGTTGGACGTGGTTGGCTTCTCAACCGTCTTCTCGGTGGCACTCGACATATAGATCGCGACGAGGAACTTGGGGATATCAATGCGGAGGATGGAGAATATAATCACCGCAATACGAACGGGCAGCCCCAGCATTGGGGACCCCGAGGAATCTCAGTGAGTGCGGATGAGGGCACACTTGACCTAGAAGCTGATGCCCAGCGACCGCTGGCAGATCCGGATGCGTTTGAGGTCAGCCATCAGGATATAGATGCTGAAGTCGCGAAACCGTTGCAACCACAGTCACAAGCATAACCTCAATTGTATTAGCATCTAACAATGTTCAGTTACCTCCAACAAAAGTATCAATACCAACCTCTAGCCTTAATTTTCACGCATGTATAATTCTAGGAGCTTGCTTACCCACTATGGAGCGCAGTTGATACGCTTCTGCGTAGATTTGCGCCATCAAGATGAGATGTTACGTAGTCGAACAACAAGAGCCATAAACCGTTTCGCTACAAGGCTACGATAACTAATATACGTCTCCGTAGCGTGGCAGATAAGCTACAAGAGTTACCAGACCAACATAAGGACTGACCGAATATCGGCCGAGTCGGGGTGAGGTTACACAGGAATCTCCGATCTCAGCCTTCTAACCCAATCGGGCTCTACAACGCAGTGTTGCAACACGAAGACAACGCGTCCTGAATCGGTTGAAGTCAACGATGCCAGTTGGGGTCAAGATCGAGTAAAGCTTTCATTTCTGCGGCAATGTGTAGCTAAGCGAGCAAGTAAGATTTGTAAATTATGGCCCTAGTAAGCGCTTCTTCAGAGGGCGCATTGGCCCCAAAGCCTCCCCGAAGTGATAACGTTATAACACTATGTATCTTTCTGAATAGCTGCTGACATGAATCACTAGCGATCAGGCTGGAACTCTCACCAACGTATCCCAAGCCTAAAACTGGAACGTTTCACCGACCATTTCCTCTGAAAGGGCCCAAAGGCGATTTGCATTCTCAAGACCGCTAGCATATGGAGCCGCCGGCTGAATCTGGCAATCCACTAGATATCCGCCATTCTGGTCTACATGCATATACCATATCGACATTAGCATAAGGATGCCTCGAGCATACGCACACATCAATCATTGATGGTAAACTTACCAACAATTAAGGGACTGAACGCAGCTACGATTTGTGTGC
Source organism: Arthrobotrys megalospora (assembly GCA_036971655.1). Classification (NCBI taxonomy): domain Eukaryota; kingdom Fungi; phylum Ascomycota; class Orbiliomycetes; order Orbiliales; family Orbiliaceae; genus Arthrobotrys; species Arthrobotrys megalospora. Next base: position 1,537,523 of record JAVHJN010000003.1, on the reverse strand, counting down.
TGACACCCTGGCTTAGAGTCCTGTATTCTAGGTTTGTTGGAACGTCCCTGAACCTGGTTTTGACACGTTCCACTATTAACCATGGCACTGTTAGTTTTCGCAATGTCGAAGTTTGAATTTGGTTGTTAAATTATGAGTGATTCGAAAACGTACTCAACATTTGGATGTCTGCCTCCGTCTGATGACGTCCGAGGTTGGTATTGATAACTATATGTGACATCGCCAATTAGCCGTGATGTTCCGGGCGACGATTTAGTTGAGCAACCGAGCCTACTTCCGGGCGTCAAACTAAAAGAAAGTATGCCTTTCGATTTCAATCTGTCTGCTAACGCAACTGAGAACAAAATCTGTAAGGTTAGGACATGAATTAGCAGCCATACTAAACCTCTGATTGGGTAGGGACCCGGTACGTACATTTGCCGTTTTGGACTGGCCATAGCTTTCATATTTATCGTAGTTTGCACCATCCTACCAAGCAGATCATAGTTAATCAAACGCACTATATAGTAGAACTTTTCGCGTCTAGCTCACCGAGAAATTGATATCATCCCACCTGATACCTTTGCCCATGAACATATGGGCGCCGCTCGAAACGTTAACAACCCTTCCACCATCAGCTACCTTACTGGCTTTAAACAGAAGATTGGTGAATAGAAAATGAGATAGATGGTTGATCCCGAACTGCTGTTCAAACCCGTCTTCTGTTTTGCCATATGGGGTGGCCATTACTCCGGCACAATTGATAATAACATCAATTGTAACGCCCTCCGACGATATAATCGCCTCAGCAGCCTTACGGACCGATCCGAGTGAGGAAAGGTCCATTACAACGCTTTTCGTCGAGACGCCTTCTTTTTGAACTTCTTTCGCGATTGGAGCAATTTTATCTTCGGATCTGGCATGGAGAAGGATGAGCTTTGGTTGTGCTCTCGCGAGGGCAATAGCTGTTGCACCTCCGAGGCCACCGGATGCTACGCCTGTGATGAGAACTACTCCAGGGTATGTTGTTTAGTATGTCCGACATTCAAGGAAGCCTCAGTAAACTTACCAGTTTTCCCTTTGATTAAGCTGGCGAATTCTTGCACGGCTTCCTCGCCAGTAGTATTACAGTTGAATTTGTCTGCCATTTCGTTGTATATTGAGATTGCAGTTTTGGTTTACGAGATTTGCGGTTCGAACTGTGCGATGAAAATAATTGTCAATTTAGATTTTGATTGTTAAATATTTGAATAGAATTTTTGTGGATGTCCGCAGGCTTTCCCAGTTTTTATCCTTGTTTCCAATATATATGGTAGTAATTTCAATTGTTTGGCGCTATGAAAGCTCATTTATATACAATTTCGCCAATTATCACGATCAAACCGGCACTATCAATAACCGAAAGATCAAATCTTCAAAATATACATCTACATCTAGTCGGGGATAAATCTGGAGCGTGGGTCCAAAATCCGTTATTACAGTCCTTTTTGGGTTACGGTTATCCGAATATTGTCGGCCGGCACCATAAACTCTTTCCGAATGTAGGAATCCTGCTATTGCATTGGCATGCTTATAAACATGCAATTGTCGAACACGAAATTAGCTACCAAGCCGACCCGCGAGCGTCGGACATCTCGGGTTTATGTTTGTGAATTGCGGTAGCTGCATTGCAATATTGATGCATGTATGCTGGGATTTTGCTAGAAGCGATCAAAAAGACATCACTAGCCTTACTTTCGTGCGTTCCGACGTTTTCTAGCAGATAAAACATATAAATGATGTTGGATGTAAGCCAGGGGAAATCATTATGTTCTCGTATACTATTTACATTTCAAACTAAGATGGGTTTGTCTTCGTCAATTGAGGAATTCCAATATAATTCGATTTCAAGTAGCAAAACTCTACCGAGCGGTATAGTACAAGTGCCGTTACAGATGGTGCCGTCGTTGCCGTTGCTGACATATTGAAAAGCCATACTCTAGGATTTCGGGTAAGTCCGATAACTCCGACCCGCCTATAAATTATTGCCCCTCTCGGCAAACAATATGGTTTTTGGTTCTGCCAACGTGGCCAACGCCAAGAGAGTTTATACAAAAATCCCAGGCATTATCTAGTCTCGTAACCAGACAAGTTGTTGGATTTTTTTCGAGGCAACACCGAAATTTCTAGAAGCCACTCGATTGCAGTCTGGTAACCAGACCTGATGCCGCGTACTGACGAAGTTGTCGAATAATAGTCCGGGGATTTGAAGTTCATATGTACAAAAGATTCTATCATATATTGTGGCAAATTAAGTTGCCACTTATGATGGATCCTGGGTAGATGCTATTCGCGGCCTTTGACGATGAATATGAATGTGATGAACGCCACACACCTCGGCTCCTGTGAAAAGCTCTGCCTCGTATACTTCAAAGTAGGACATAAATGGTCACGTTCAGGAGAACCGACGCGAAAGAGCATAACGTCACTCGATGATTCTCGGATACCTCGCTTCGTATGCCCTTGTCCTGAGCTATGGTAGGATTCCGATGCTAGCCATCCTTGTCGGGTCGCGATGCTACAGGATAGTCCCAGTAAAAGCATCCCTACATTAGATGAAACCCCAGTAAAATCGATAGCACTGCTGGCTTCACCAAAATCTGAAACTTATAATATATAGGATTGTGAACCTAAGTACAGTCTAGATCCTGGAAGCCAGAAGGCCTGATGGAGTTGTCCGATAGTCTCATGCCTTTGCAACGCGAAAACGATAGATTGAGTCTAGTAACTCAAATAATGGAGGTCGAAGGATGAATCCTGACGGGTTTCGGTATGCCCGTGATTAGGCAGATGTGCACTTGTGAAGGAAGTGCATTTAAAACGGGATGCTACAGGATCCAAGAGTTATATTAGTCCAATCGCTTTGAAAGCCTTTGAGGATATGGGGGTCTTCGTATCCGGATCCGGGACCGTACATGTGCATGGACTGTTTGTACATATGTACATGAGACATGAGGGTGAAATCATCAAAATTGCGAGGGCTACGGTGTCCCTTTAACCGTTGAGGTCTAGATTCTTGGTCGCGATACATCTGCGATAGGCCAGGCGTAAAGTTCTAAGAAGCAGCCATCATCACAAGAATACTTTTTATAAGCAAGGCGCTATTCTTGGCGGACACTTGCTAGCCCGGTATTGGGCACTAGCTATCACCTATGTGGGTCAGCACTTGCAAGTGCTTGTGGAATATGTATGTGAAAACTCTCCTTGACAGCTTACGTATTAGACAAGTGGAGACGAGCCTTACGGGATAGCTATCGAAGGATCTGATTTCAACAGGCATACAACCCTTGATTCGGACAGGCGCGAGAGTGATATGAGTTAGCACACTAGGGGTATTAGCCGAAAGGGCTGCGATGTGAATCAAATCAGGGCTACTGCAGCGCGACAGTTTCTCTATAGCTTCCCAAGTGTGTTCATTAGAAATCACCATATATCCTTTCAAAGATTTTTTTTTCTTCAGAAGAAAAAAAAAAAAAAAAAAGGTACATACATGTAGGAGCTCTGTGCAGTTGACACCTGGGTTGAGTCACTAGTCATGGCTTGTTTTTCGCATTTGCCCCACGGCAACGTCGCGTCCATAGATATCGATCCAGTCCCATAATCAGACTTTGTCATGTCGTATCAATGGCTCCAGACCTTGTTTGTTCCCGAATCGCAAGATCACCCAAGTTCTGGAAACTATCCAAAGGTCCCCACAGCTGACCCGATGTGAGCCGTTAGCTAGACGTATATGTCGCATTCAAAATGCAACAACAACGCTTTCGGGCCCCCTAACTTCAACGCCAATCTTGTAACCGTATCAATGCATGGTCTGGTAACTATGAATGCAGCGGTTTCAATTGATTTATTTTAACGGAGTTTTTCTTGTCTCGGATAAACAACCTCCCGCGTTGCCGCCGGGTTGATATTTTACAAATATTTCACCGAATTCGTGACAAAGGGAAACGAAGCCGAAACAAAAACGCGGACGGTAGCATGCCGCGCCATGAAAACGCTTCATCGCCGATATCGCCCCACTTTCAGGTTCTTGCAAATAACAAACAATGGGGGTTTCCAAATCTTCAATAATGACAGTCGGGCCGTGCCGGCGGACGATAGATTCTTTGAATTGGGGTTCTCCGCGGATCCGTAATTCGTAGGACCCTAGCCTAACGGCGAAATATCGGCTTCGGGCATGCAGTTATAGCACGGATGGAAAAGCCTCATCGGGTAGCTATATATATCGGACCGATTGGCGATACATTCCTAGAAAAGAATTCCGCTATAGGCTATGCATCAGGCAGCATGGCTTAGGATTGATGTATCTACGTTAATATCGCATTGCGGTCCATGTAAATTTCTCAACTCGGGAAAAAAAATCTTCCCCCTTGCATGTGGTACCGTCAACGCGAGATCAACAGTTAGGCTTCAGCGTTTTCGGTTTCCGAATACAAGTAAGGAATGTTGCCCTCGCACAAAGATATATCAAGGATGCATTTCCGGTATTACGTCAAATTTGCGTTTCAATCGCATGCATTTGTCGGTATTTTGGAGAGAATTGGGTATTCGCAGAGTGCATGGAGCTCCTTTGGGGTTGTCCTTCCCCTATCCAGCTGCAGCCGAAGTAATCAAGCCAATACGATGCATGCACTGAGCCAGTGTCTTTCCTTCAGCTTGAATCTCGACGTCTATGTTTTGAATTCGTCGACGTAGCGATGGTTGATCAATTGATGGCAAATCTTTCGAAATATTTTACATCAAAATAGTCATAAAACTCGTTCCCCATCACAAACCAAGGGTATATAACCCCAATATTGAAAAATCAGGTTTCGGGTGGGTCTGGAATATCAACGCTTGTACCAGATACATGGACCCCTGCAACATGCAGTGCCAAGAGAGTAGTGCGTTTTTTTCGCGTTTTTGCGTTCGGCAAATTCAGCTAAGGTCAGGCCTTCCTTCCTCCAGCCGAGGCCTAGTTGGTTCATTAGGTGAAACCTTCCTCACCGGAGGAACCCTCCGTGCAACGCGAACTGCTGGTTACCCTCGAAACGGGTTTTCGCATCGTACCGTTGGGATTGCACGGAATTCATAAAAGTTTAAGCTCTAGTGCTAACTAGTGCTAGGGCAAAGAAATGGTTTATCGTAGGGTTTTCTGTTCGCGTTCGCTCGTACGACTTTCGAATTCGTGGTATCTAGACCTCCAGACCAACAATTTGGATCCAATTGGACCGGGGCGGCTCTGGGCCCATGGGGGTCCGCAGCGCAGGTGCATGACCTGAAAATTCAGATGGCCAATAGTATTCACATGTAGCCGTGCTCAGAGATGGGAACATGCTGATCTATCAGACGAATAAGTCAGGCTTTCAAATTTAATTGATTGTACATGTCGCATTCGCATTACATAGGGTGCTGACCTCAAAGCTATAGACATCCACATTGGCGCGCGGTTTATAACTATATGATCACCTGGAGTGAGGTCATCAATCTCGTTTAACTCCGTTTAACGTAGGAAGTAAAGCACTACTTGTCTCAGATCTTTAAGAGCTGAAGGATGACCGTTTTCATAAATTATATCTTATGCCATCGCTTGGTCTGGTAACTCTGCCATCGCTTCGAATCCTCGTCATCTGTTCCTTGTGTAACACGCAATACCTTGCCCAAGCTGGAGTATCCAACGGGTAATAGCCAATAGAGATACGATACCGTTCCGTTGTTTGCTCCCTCGAACTAAGCGACCCAAAACATCTCAGCTGTCCTATCCTCAAGCACCTAGTAACATATCTGGCAAAGAGTAACTCATTGGCTAACTGCTACCAGCTCATCATTTTTCTTTATCTGGGTGCTAAATCACGATGTAGTCTTTCCGGGACGGATATGGCATATTTTCCAATAGGTTCATGAAATTGATCCACTCGATATTTCCACATTGCATTGCGGTAGAAATATCCCGCGTTCTGCACATGTGGGACAAATATTGGCGACCAAGCCTCGAATCCAGTACCAGCCAGCCGGCACCCACATCTTTGGGCTGAAATTATCTATCGCCGAAATGACATCCGAACATCGATCGATTCTAGGATCTACCAACGCGGATGGTCTCAAGGGGCGGGAACCAAAACGGGGAATAATCAGACTTCATAAAAAATGAACAATGCCAGGACACACACATGCATAAAAGTTGGGGATATGCGGTGCCGGTTTGTCAGAGGTCTTTAGCGCCCACGTATAGTGCACGGGACATCGTGCCCAAGCTATGAAGGTGCTGTGCATAGTCACATAGCGTTATCGTCACCGCGATCCGAAACTACGCCGCAGCGCGAAATGTTGAGCCGATCAATATCAGGCTAAGTATAGAGTTGACAAGCTCCTCAAATTCACGATCAAGGTTGAATGTCCGCCTGCGGTGCTTGCGCAGCGAGATGGCTTGGTCTCGATATATATATACATATCAACCAGTGCCCTATAGCAAATCCCAACCCCTCATCGGTTGTTTCACAGCAATGACACCTTCCAGGGGTACAGCGGTATTTGCTGATGGGCTCGTTCGCGTTCCTGAGTCGCAACACGTTTTATAGGGGCGCAGTGACCTAAAGGCATTAGGCCTATCGTCAGCACCTTAATCTCAGGTGCTAATCCCCACGTGGAAATGTTAGAAGATGGCCTGTCATCGATAGCTGCCTAGCAGGCTAGAAAAGTGGCATCCTTCGACGTTATATATTATGTTCCAGAAGGGTCAGTAATTGTCAGCTTTCCGCAGTTGATACGACGGGTAGAAAGCGAAAGCGAAGCTAGGGGTGTACCGGTGTGGTCATCAAATTACCTTAATTCTTGTGTTGTTCGGAACATCGACGCACAGCACGCGCACACTGTCTTATAGGGGCATGGCTAGCTGTACGTACCAGGGCTGTAGTGTTCACCAGGTCTGCGGAATGCAAACATTGCAGCTGCTAGCTGAATTCGAGATGATGCATGGGCAGCAGTAGCTCAAACTCTGCATGCGGGCTCTCATCACAACATGCAGCACTTGCAGCAAGGCTGTAACATTTGAATCTTGAACGTTCATAACGAACATCTACTTCGCTAGACTTGGCAAAAATTCGAAGTCCTTCAGCCATCATCATTCAAGCTTGTGAAGGCCGCGAGACTCGAATTTAAAATTATAATTACATGTGTTCATGAAGGGCACACCATCGTATCAAATTGACTTAAATTTGCTTAGTCATTGATGAGGAATTACGAGTTGTGCGGGATGGCCAGTCAGGATGACCGCATACATACGGGGCCAATGTCGTACATACATTCAACAAGCATCTCGATGGAACTTCCAGAGAATACTACTATCTGAGAGCGGATGGCACGGACGGGTCGGTTTCAGAAAGGCTGACCGCGGAATGACCCGGCCCAACGGAACCGCGGTTCAAGAAAGATATCACACCCCTTCCGATCGAGCGGCCGGCACATTGAGTGTATTGTATGACAAGCTGTGGATAATCACCCTTATACAAAAAGATCGACCGCGACTAGCTTCCATAGATAGTAAGAGCTACTACGAATGTCGCTTTGAGGAATTGTAAACGATGCACGAGGCGGGACGACCGGATACTTTATATTGGTCAATATATTTCAAAATTTACAACCGCGAACACTTGATAAGCTTACTGGGAATCCTGTACGCTAGTTTCGGATTGATCGCTCCAGCGAGTGATAAATTAATAGCTGATGCAACCTATGCAGCCATCAGTCTGCGTTCGGGTTAGGTATTCGGGCCTGGAATGAACAACTAGAGCGCATGCACATCGGATCAATACTAGCACAGAGTACTAGTCATTTATGCCACGTATGATAGACATTTAGTTCACAAATATTGATATAACAAATTTGTACAGATGGTGTGTTTTCAGGCCAGCCCGCTGTGTATTTGCCTTGTCGGGATTCGAACAGCCTAACTACGTACCCAAAGTGTTGTCTCCTGTTGGAAAATGCGATGCAGTGAATCAATAGCCTCGCGCGGGGTTTCTGACCGGATCAGCCCCAGAAGCCAACGTATCCTTTATCCCGCGATCCGTTGGAATGGTATCCTTTGAACTGCTAATCATGCTAGAATGCAATTGCGCAAGTTCTCCCGACCTCCATGCTGATTTGACCAATCAGTATCTGAGGGAAATTCATGACGGCGAGATTTGATCATAGGTACCCGCTACATAACCAACAACCTGTTAACAGGCTACATCAAGAATATTATCAACTGACGCAACCAAAATAGCCTCCCAAGCCACATGTAGACATCAAGGGTTTCGACAGTGTGGTGCGCAAAATCCTGCCATATCGATAACGATGTACGGAACCCGAGCGGGGTACTGCGTAATATACCCTGTAAATTATTGCAGGTTCGCATGATAAATGATAGGCAGTACTACCAAGGCTGAGCAGGATTCGAAAAACTATCCCGACTTTCTATCCAGGGCAAAAAGAAACATAACCTGATAATTTGTTCACATGAGAAATATGGCGGGGTAGACCGACGGAGCCCCACCAGAATATCACGGAACTCTGATTTCGTTAAGCCTCTTGGCAAAATCATGCAGCATCATGCGCATAAACGGATCCTTCATAGAAGTGCAGAGGGGCTTCGTCGATAGAAGGTGTTGGGTTTAAACGTTTAGACGTTGAGTCCCGATAATAGGAAGCCGAGTGGGGTGCCGGTAGTTCGCTTACCGTAGACGTATAGATATGATGCCGATTTTGTGCATCTCTGTCGTAAATTCGGGTATCGATATCGGAACCGTACGCTCGGGATATGGCTCGCCCGGCCTGACTCTAGCGTTCAGGCCTGATCATGATTGTATATGAGACCATCGATTCTCGCAACTAGTTAACTCGGGTTTCCAAAATGTGACCCAGCATGCATCGAGTCAACTTAACCTGTATGTCTTTCTACCGATGAAGCTCGAACACTTTTTCCAATGCTTATTAGAAAAACTTGAAATTTACTCATATCTCCGCGACTAAATCATAGTATATCAGTTACCTTCTCGGCAATTTTTGGCCGGTTATTTTAGCAGAAAGAAATGACTACCTGTATTCGAACTTTCCTACGACTCTAGATCTGTAGAGCGTCTTTATCGATATATCAGCTAATATCCGGAACTCAATTAAGGGCAGTAATCGGAGTCTTAGTAGCTTTGTCTCAGGATCGATGCCATAATTATAATTTACCTAACTACGTTCCAGAATTCTCTACCCATAACCTCGACGGCGCCATTGATAGCTTCAAACAGGGTACACAGCTTCATATTGCCCAGCACTAACAAGTCACGAACCAGCCTTGACAGGATAAATAGCACCGTAAGAGGACTCTCTGTCTACAATGTACTTGAGATACATTGATATCGTGATAGGCAGAAGATGGTATTACGTATTTACATCTCACGATACGATAGTGCGAGCTCGAGTGATTATAGTCCTGGCCCTGAAAATCTTTTCAGGACATCGATACGTGTCCAAAAAGAGGCGTATCCTTGTCAGTGTAGTCTCGCAAGTCAAGTGGAATGGAGGAAGGAAAAAAGTAAGTATAGGTGTATTCGTGTCAATCTGGTACTGTTAGGCACTGGCCATTGATCAATTGAACCCCCAACCCTACGAGCCTATTACTAACAAAAAACAATAACGAGGCGTGTATGTGCATCTCGTTTCGTGCGGAGTGGTCAGCTGGCCATGGTTTACGAGACATATAGGCTAGGAAAATAGAAAGATGTTTCGAAAATGTAGCTATGTATTCCTCGTCTCGCGACTGAACTGATAACTGGGGTACCCGGGTCGGCCGGTGCCCGAGAGGAATCAACTTACAGAAAGCTTTTATAATCCGTGGAATGGGCAATATGAGCGCTACTAGCGGTTAAGTTATATGATTCGTGGAGGTAATTTGTTTTCTCTACCTAATTACCAGATCTATAATATAGGTCACGAGACATACATACTAGATCTGCGAAATGGACGGCTGGGACGATAAAAGCTTATGCAAGCCTGCCGCACAGACATCAAATGGACATGGATAAAGTCAATTAATAGCAATCAGAGTGTAAGCTTTTCTCATAAGCTAGAAGCTCAAACTTGCGGTGCAAGCCCGACTTTACGCTTACTATCTAACCGATAGCTGTTGCTAATATACACATAGACAGAAATTGGTATTTCGAAGACAATAGAATGTCTGAACCGGCGGGAAAAAAACTCCTTGGAACTTGAGTCAATTGGCCCGAACCTCAAAATTCTGAACGGTTGAGTTTTCGAAAATTCTAGGAATTCGAATATTAGGATTTCGAGAATCTTAAATCTCGAGTCTTTCGATTCAAAATTTCGAGGCATTAAGTACAGGATATGTAGACTAGAGATTTATACCGTCTGTAAGATCAAGGTTTAGTCAGAGAATAGACGACTAGCTCTATCTAGGATGCAGACAACAGAGCACGGAACCCCGGCTTCTATGTCGTACCTAAACTGGTGTGAATACGAGTTACGTAACTCAGAACATGCATTATTGAGGTATATACACCTATAGCGGGCGTCGCGGATGTGATACTCTCTGATCAACTGTGACCCTATAAGCTTGTTAAAATCCAACATCTAAACTTTAAGACATATGAATAATCTATATCTATGCAGCTACTCCGCGCGGATCCGGAAGAAGGAATCATATCGAAAAGTAAGATTCAGAAGAATGATAATATTATTCCTGTATCACAATCTTCACTAGTAATGATAAAAAAACATCAAAAAGAAACCAGCTAAAACAACAGATACAAAAGCTTCTAATGTACAAACATAAAAAGAATCCCCATTCTGTCGTCTCGCGACGCAAAAAGTTTACACTGGGTATATATTTAAGGAAAGTCCGAGTAACAAAATAATGGATGGGACAAAAGAAAAAGTTACAACAAAAAGAGGAGGAAGGGATGACTTTTTAAAAATATTGGCATCAAATCCCCGGATGGACGCTGTTGTCGTCGCCGTTGTCGGGTTGTGCTACTAATACAATAAAAGAATGTGAAATGTCAAAACAAAAAAAGAAGGATAAACACCAGCAAATGCAACGGAACGCCGTGCGAAGCTTGAACATTTGGTCCCTTCGGCTTCATGTATTCGAAAAAAGCAAAAGTAGGAGTCCTTATTAAGTTCCCACTCTGGCCAGCAGGGTCTCCAGGTTCGGTGTACCAGTTGGTGATCTAGCAAAAGAAAAAGCAAAGTCCGGTAGAGAGAGAGAGGTCCAGAAATCCTTGGAGGCAGGTATAAAGAAAGAGAGAAATAAAAAAAGGAAAAAAGCAAAGAAAGAAAGAGCACGAGGAGAAAGTGTTTGAGATATTTCCAAGATGCCTTGACAGTAGCGCCATGACGGGGTCCAGGTCCAGAAGAGATGTATTTCCCGGGTATTCCTAGATAAAAGGTCCTTTCCAGGTTTTTCATACCTTCCCAATGGTGGGAGGACAAATATAAGGATCCGGCAAGCTTTGGTTGGCAACTGTATGAGAACACAGCCGTAACAGCATAGAGTCCAATCCAGAAGGCTGCGCGCTGATCCGTTTTCCAGTCCAATCGATATCTCTGAAGTCCTGACCGCTATATTATCGTTGTATGTCGGCTGGTGCTCCTATCGTTCAGGTCCGGCAACCTGGGAGAAAAATGATACTGGTGGGGATATGTGGCACTCGGGGCGTTTGCCCCGAGTGCCCCTCACTGGAGCCGAGGTCATCCAACCAGCCCATGTTGTTGTCTCTGTTTCTCTACATAAGCCCTAGCCTTCCTCTTCTTCATGGTCATGTCCCTTCTCAAAATACTCGCAGCTCCACTTTCATCGCCCCTAGCCTCCTGTGCGGCCCTATAGACCCGATCTTGATCCAACTTGGGATGCTTCACCATAAGACTGTGGTATGTATTCGCAATTCTCCGCTGGGTATCAGCGTCTGGTGGAGATATATATGTAACCCACTGCTTGGTCCCTACAGAGGCCACACCCCGAGTAATCGCCTTAACTCTCATAACTGCATCGTCAGTGATCAGTACCACCGGTCTAATCTCATCATCGCCAGAAGTGGCATTGTTATTGTTCAAGTTGAATCGCTTGGCCGAAATCTCGCCTTGCGCTTTTGCGGTTTCAATGATAATGTCATCAAGATTCTTGCGACCTTCTTCACTATAGTCGTCGATTAACTCTTTGAATTGTCCGGTGATGTTGGTGATGGGTGATTGTTTTGCGGTTACGATGCGAAGTTTGCGTTTGTCGGTTAGAGCTTGGGAGAGGAGATTAAGTGCTCGCTGGGAGGGTTCGGAGATCTTGCTCTCGTTGCGTTGGAGGCCGAGAAGTTCTGTTACCACAGAGTATGGGAGGACGATTTGCCACTGGTTGCTTTCAAGCATTTTCTTGAAGATTTCGAGGTATTTGACTAAGCTATTCGTATCAATTACCACGGTGGTGACATCGGGTTTGAAGGATTCGGAAGAGAAGGTGTCGGATTGTTTGGCTTTCTTTTCTTGCTCCACGCTAATGGTTGGCTCATTGAGCTGCTTCCGTAGGGCTCTTCTTTGGGCGAGGAGTTGAGTAAGCTCTTGGTTCTCAGTTTCGTCGTAGCTTTCCTCCTCATCCTCGACCATGGTCGCGGGGCTCATTTCCATCTCGACGTCAGAGTCATCTTCAATGACAGAAGTTGGTTCATGCATATAACTCGGTTGAGCATTGTACCTCTGCAAAAGGCTCTTCAGGTCGTTCGAAACGGAGAAAGTGAACCTAACAGGGTCATATCGGATCCATGGACCGTAGTTAGCAAACTTGACCATCAGCCAAAGCATCTTCTCCTCACGAACGGCGCCCATGGATGGGAGTTCGATAAGCCTCTCGTCATCATCTACCATTTTGCTAAAGTAACCATATGGGAAGTATCTGCGAGCAATCTCAAGACCACGCATCATATACTCTTCTGGGAGTGGACGGAAACCCTTTTGGACGACAGGGAAAGTTTCACTATCGTGGATTCTGTCGAGAGCGGCTTCATCGCCCTTGCGTTTCTTGAGAAGAGCGGTGCCGTATTGAGCCATCTGTTCCCAAGGGAAGGTCCTAACGATCAAGGCCATTCCTTCAGGGTAATGCTTGAGGTAGTCAAGGAAAACGAGCCAAACATGGATGTGAGGTTGGACAGCAGCGTCAATCCCACGGTCGAAGCAAAGAGAGAGGATGTCGAAAGCAAGTTCCTGTGCGTGGGTGAGAGAGATATCGAATGAAACAGAAGGATTCAACTCTGGAAGTGGGACAAGAAGGGCGTTTTTAGGATCATAACCATCGATGACTGGGCCGGGGGGCAGAAGATTCTCCGGCTCGGGTTTACTCTGAAGAGCAGCTTTGTATGCAGCCTCAGCATCGTTGGTCGCCTTCTGGTTTTCCTGGGCAGTGGTGGCCATCTTCATTCGTCCTTCTTTAAGGTTATATTGGAAAAGACTAGCAACCCCACAGATGGCGATGTAAACGCCCGGAACTTTGAACTTCAGTTTGGCGGCACCGATCTTCTTGTCAAGCAGGTCTAGGTATTCTTCCTTCTTCTCTGCAAAGGCGTCCTGGTTGACAAAAGTAAAGCAGATGGAGTGCAACAGAACGAATACGGCGTCAGCGGACTGATTCCCTTCGATGTCCTGCTCCTTAAGTGCAGTGGGGTCGAACAGCGTCAAGATGCTCTCTCGGGCAGCAGAGAATGGCTGAGCAACCGCCAAAGCTTTGCAGTAGAAGAATAATTGTTGGAGGATGTTTGGTCGGGCAAGGATGGCTAAGTGATGATAGAGACGGCCGACGTGTGGCTGTCGGTCGGTGCCTTTGGAATACCAGAAGCGACTGACGTGCATCCAGACCTCACGGTCACGAGGATCGCCCTCTTCGATAGCCATACGATAACGTCCAAGGTCTCCGAGACACTCAACCCAAGTATCTGCGAAGGCAGGGACAGTTTCATAGAGGAGTGCCATCATAGAGTAAGCTAGATAGATGAATGCTAACATGTGTTCGAAGCTATCTGGGAGACGATGCCTCAACAACTCGAGGAAACTATGGATACCATGACGCCACATACGGGCGGGCATGGCATATTTTGTGGCAAGCTTCCTTAAGGATGGTGCAGCGGAGGGATGTTGACTTGCTAAGAAGAAGTCATGGTGTTCATGGAGGAGTGTCCGGTGTAGAGCGATCAAGGCCTGCCATTGCTCGTTGTTTAATGGTGGTACTTGCTTGACACCTTGAGTAGCAGCAGCAGCTTGTTTTGAATCAACCTCAATACACTTTGCTTCTACCATGACAAGGCCGGCATAGATACCCTTGACCTCTGCAACCAGTTGCTCTTGAGAGATAGGACGAGTCTCCGGCTGCAAGATTAGTTCGGTATGTTGCTGGGGTTCAGGCTCATCTGCATCAGGAGAAGCTTGAGCAGTAGGAGGAGAAGAGAGAGGCGCAGACCCAGCAGGAGGTGGAGCAGTAGTGCTAGGAGTAGGCACAGGCTGCTTCCTCATAAGGACAGGGTTGGAGCCCGAAGAAGGCAGGGGAGGGTTCCTTGGTGAGTGAACTGCTCTAGATGCTCGAGGCGAAGATGGAGTAGCCTGAACACGTTGTGCCGGAGCAGGGCGGGATGATTGAGCCTGAGGCTTGATAGAATCTGATCTAGGATCATATAACTTTTGCTGGCCAGCTTGGGGACCACCCCGACGAGGGCTTCGGACAAAGTCCGGGTCTACCGAGTCTACCCGACGTCCTGCACCACCCCCTACAGGCTTTCGCCTGGGTGGTCGAGACGGAGTAGCAGGGCTAGCTGAAACAGCAGCAGGGGTTTCGTCAATTTGCATGACAGAGTCGTCGGTCTGTACCTGAGGTACAGCAGGCCTGAAGGTGGATTTGGTTAGCGGCAGTTCCCTCGGTCTGGCATGCATAAGATAAGGTGAATGGAGGGGTGTGGAGAGAAGGTGGGGGTTTCGCAGAAGGTTGGCGGAATTGCCTAGCGGATTACGAAAGACAGCAGCGGTAGCACTAGCTATAGTAGCCACGACAAACCGCCCTGAATCCGCAAGTTCACCGCAACTATATAAATCTGCGGGATCCCCTCTCCAATCACCAGCTCGAAAGCCGGATTGATTCTCTCCCAAATGTAAGGGTGTCTTATGGGATATCGGTACAGATCTTGTTACGTACTTTTCAGCTGCTGCGACCGCCGCTGCAGCAATTTGGTCTTCCGTCGCGGTTTCACCGTGCTCTTGCGCCAGATGCCTTTGCAGTTGCAAATTGGAACCAACCCATCTGCAATGCTGGCAGGCGACTTTTGTCCTCGAGCTCGAATCCCTCAGTCCAGCCTGGAACCGTGAGGTTATATCTGGACCGGCGCCACCAGCGGCGGAACTCGGGCTCATAGCATCGTCGTTCTCCGGATTCATCATTATGGACATTTCACGTTCTCAGTTTAAAAAAAAGCACTTTGAAACGGAATATCTTATCTGGTAAGTGCGCAATATATTTGTATCAGTCTCGCTGTCTCTTGGATTTTTGTGCTAACTTGGCCAGTTCTGCGGGTAGTCACGTGATTTTTCAACTTACCGAGATCTGGCACTTTTCCAATCGATCAAGTATGTTATATCTGGGTACTCTGGAGTCCCTATTTCCCGGTATATTTTACGAGAAAATGCTGATGTCGTCTGCTGGCCGAGGGATTCAAATACGTCGATTTGAAGAGTATTTTGGAGTTGTTCAGAAGCGAGAACGGAGCAACAATGTTGGGGAATACCAAATATATATATATAGTGGTACCCGAATTCGAACTCTGTGAAAGGATCTGAACAGTTCAAAAGTTTCATGCGTGGAATGACTTTAAATACTCATCCCTGACACTAGGTTTACTATTCGGCGAAGCCTAATGATTCAGCTTCGGCTTCAGTCACGACTAATTACACATTCGCAGAGGCTTTTTCAGCCAGTGTTGGTAACAAGTCGATTTTGCCGCGCAGGCTGCGGGGGAAAAAGAGAACGGAATCGCACACCCGGCGGCTTAGGCCTTAGAAGGAGAATTTGAGGTGGAAAACAAGATATGCGTTTTTCGGCTGACGACAGCACCCGCAGTGCAAGACAGGTATTATAGATTTCAGGAAAGCTTTTGGGAACTAAAAGGTTGGTGTAATATCTTGGAATCGAAGAGTAGTGCTGATGAAGAGCTGAGAGTTGCGATTCTAACCGTCGCTTCCACTAGTTATATACCTTACTGCGTTCTGTTTGTTGATTTGGAGCAATGGGAACCAGTACGATCGCGGAAAGCCAAAGTGGAGGATTTGAGCACCCTGTCCCACGACCTTGCTTAGTCTTGGGGATACATGTTCGAGGAGAAAAAAGGAAACATAAGAAAAAGCAAAACTTTGCGGAGTTCGCGACAAACGCAAAGGCCTTCCTAGGATTTCTGTTAGTGAAAGGCAATGCCCCCGTTCCTCTCGACCAGAAGCTCTCCCCGCTCCCTAATAAATCGAAGTCATCAATCTCATTATTTTGGGACGGTTTTTTTGCTGGTATCTGGCCTACAAAGTAAAGGCTGATAAGTTGAGTCTTTGGCGCGGATAGATCCTCGAAGTGGAGGATTTAGGACAGTTATATATGTACTTGCCGCCTACCGCCCGGGCTTTTTCTATTGTCAGGTGATGATACAAAATGACGATAAGCAACATTTAGGTTTGGAGAGTTTCTCGAGCTCGTCGTGGGAGGGATCTCAGTCCGGCGTGCATTGTCGTTCTAACGTTGCGGTTTGAGGCCATCGAGATGCTGAGATACCGGTCGCGATAATGTGTTGATGTGTTGCGTAGTTTCGAGATCCCGTACTCCATACTAGAGTACTATGAGACTAGCCAGTCCGGTAACAGGATTTCTGTCTTCCGTGGTCTGCTGCCTGTTGGGTGCAAACACGCAGCTTTATATGTTCTCAGCCTCGTCCCGAAGCCAGCATTCCAGCAGAGGCTCCTCCACGGGCGCAATTTGAGCCTCATCAGGATCCAGTTAGTGCGCTTGGGGTCTGATGGACAATTGGCCAATTTGCTCGCCTCGAAGTCGCCGGATAGTGACAAACACTTCCTAATCTTCGTCTTTGTGTTGTCGGGCTGTTCCTGGTGGTTCTGTTTGACAACACAGACAACACCGTAACCACCACCGCTACAGGGTAGCAAACCTACCAGACTGACTGCAAACATACGCGCCACACATACACCCAGCGCCACACAAACGCTCGTATCTCACGTGACAACACATGCCGCCAAGAGCGTCGGAGCAACACTTCTGTTCTGGGAAATTCGAGGCGACAGCAGCTGAAAGTGAAAGAGCTCCACGGCCATACACTCCTGAAGCTCGAGAACAAGCTTGCATAAACTATCCCATCGACATCACTGCTTCATCAAGCTACGACCAACCAACTACATCATCCTGCATCCTCCTCCTGCAGGAGTATAAGACAATCTGCTCGCTCATTGCCAGTTGCATTGCATCCCATCGTCCTGCTCCCTGTCACAATCCTGCAGCCCGCTTAGCCTCCATCCATCGATATCTCTCGCCTCCATACCTTTACTGTCTGCCCATCTCCGATCCTCCCGCCACCCTTCCATTCCACAAAGACAATCCTATCTGCCTAGTCCCTACCTCTCTACAGGTCGTCATGTCCACCTACTCGCCTCGTCGGTCCGACGTAACCATCCAATCCGCCTTGAAAGCGGCTACAATATCGCCAGGTCGGGCACGGCATTCCCGGCGTCCCGCATTGATCCCGGCTGCTGCCTTCAACGCCCTAGAATCCACGGCCGACCTTTCTTCCATCCTTCCCGACCTTCACGGATTGCACAATGGCAGTTCTGTGTACATCCTTCCACCCGCTCCACCACCGCCGGAACTTCTCTTAAAGTTGAAACTGGAGCAACAGCAGCATCTCCAACCGCGTCCCGTAGCTCTCCGACGCGACCCAAGTAGTTCTAGCCTCTCGACGGATGCTTCCGACGTAGATATGGATGGTGACTGGGCCACGAGCGGGTCGGAAACCCCCGTCCAGCAGCCTGCACTACCTGGGACGAGAAATGTTAGCAATACAATGAGAAGGTGGTCCATGAAAGATCTAGTCGACCTGGAACATAAAGGTGACGAAGAAGTCTTTGAAACACCCAAGCAATATATCCATAAGCGACAATCCTCTACGGTTTCACAAGATTTGTTCTCATGGGTAAGTTCCGTTGATTGCCTTCTCTAATCCGTTCTAGCCGACGGGATCGCTAAACAGTAGACAATCACGCAGGTGAACTCCTCGACAGACGCTGAGACGGGTGTTCGCATGGTTGATATCAATCACCGGGTCATACAAGACCTGGACAGCCTTCCAACAAGTCCCATGTCCTCGACATCCCATCCGGATATACAGCGTCAGCTAGAACGTCTACAGGAAGTTAGCAGGATCCTGCACGAGCTATAACGGGCGTTCTAGCATTACACAAATACTATCTAAAACACGATTTCCTTGCAACCTCGTACGACGATCATGACAAAATGAACTTATACCCAGCTTTTGATGAATCCTTATTATCCAATCGGACAATATCCAATCACGACAAACTCCAAAAACGAAAAAAAGGGACGACAATAATCTAACGACGATGCACGAATTGAAATGAACAACGTTTATAGACATTTTGCTTTTTTGATGCCACATGACTTCTTATCCTTTTTTTCAGCTTTCATCTTCAGCGAGACGATACTCTTTTTTTTTTTTTTTTTGGCTTCACATTTCTTCCAATCATTCATCTTGATCACTTTCAAATCATATCATATATTTGGAGTTTTAGGAGCAGCAAGCTTTACATTTTGAGACAAAGCGGCCTTTTGCATCTTCTTCTTCTTTTCTTTCTTCTTTTTAACGCCTGCCTTGCCATTTTTTTGTGGTGTTCCTTTGGAATGTTGTAATGTTGTGGATAGCTTTTTTCTTCATCACTTCCCAAACATCGGGTCGATCTGTGGAACATAACTTAGGTATTTGCCTCGTTTAACTGCATGGGTGTCTCTCGGGTTCCTGATTAACTTCTTGCACCATTTCCCGTCGGGTTACCGTGGTACGAATGCCTCCTTTGAAACTGTCCCGCTTCGTCAAAGTTTCCTTTCTTCCCTTGATCTTGCCGCTGAAAAATCATTTGCGGCGTTGATCCTTAGAGTTTAATAATCCCCCTCCCACTTTCTATCCAATCCCTAGCAATCAAGCCCTGTCTGTTTGTATAAATAGAATTCTTTCAAAAAAAAAAAGCGCATCACAATATCGCCATTTCCGTATGCTCCGCGAAGTGAAAGAAGACGTGTGACCATGATACTTGTCAGAATCGATCGGACCGTGAGGCACGAGTTCACCGATTAGGTCTAGAGGAACCCTCAGAACGGAAATCCGCTAGACTAGTAACCATGCAGCTTTTCCAACTATCCGGTTGGCGGTTAACGTTAGTACAAGATCCTAGCTGAAGTTGAATACGGCACAGCTAGTTCATGCGCTTTCTCCCCCCGAGCTTTCCTATTCGCGAGTGGTGGAGGGCCTGATAAGGGCATTGAATTTTCCGGTCTAAGGCTTCATGATTGTGTTACCTAACTATAGCTTGTCGAGGGTATTTTATGTGGAGGATCTATCCGGTGAAGGGGTGTGTGTAGCCTTGAAAGTTAGATTCCAACGTTGCGTTTGCAATCGGGAATCGACAGTTGGCTTGGGATTAAGAGTTGATGTTTTGATTGGTTGAGGGGGCCATGGTATGTATGTGGCACAGACTTAGAGGTTCGGAGGGGCCCGAGGGGGGGTTATCTCGATTGCTGGAGTTTTTACTTCAATGAATGCTGTGTTTGTGTTATGTTGATATCATACTATAAACTATTCCTGTTATCGTGCGTTAGTAGGTCAAGTGAGCCCAGTGATATATTTGATCTGGGTCATCTGAGTTAAGGAAATAATATGGTTATCCCGGTTGTGAAGCATGCCATAGTAAGAAAGTCTACTAGGCTACAACATTGCATGGTGGTAGGCAATCGCCTGATAGGTAATGTAGTAAATGCACGTATAAGCGTTTCTAGACGCCTAGTTTCTTGTCCGGATGCTGATCAGACCCAGTGCTTGCTTCTCGCCTCGAGCTCTAGGGCCATATATACATACCTTCAAGAGTAATATACGGATACTGGTTTGCGAGATGAGCACTAGTAATTACCCGGATAGGCTGCATATCTATTGATGAATTATTCACCACCTGAGGCCCAATTGCTAAAGCTTTAAAGATCGAGGCATGATACAATAATATGCACCAGATCAATTGAGGATACCTCGAACGATCTGGATTTGCATAGGGTTAAAATACTAACACGAACCTATCGCCTCTCTATGTAAGTGTTGAAACCTAAGCTACCGTGGAATGTATTATAGCACGAGATTGCGCGGAATGTATACGTAGGCTATTGATACTGATGTTTATCCGTTTTAGTTCCTTATTCCTTTCCTCCTCCTTCCTGACGCAACTTGGCCCGGTTCAGATTAACCAACTTTAGTAATTAATTCTCGCAGCTCTAGGGTTTCCTAGTATGGAGTAGCTCCGAAGACGGTGCACTACGGGAATCACACCAGGTCAGATATACATGTAATTGGAGAGTTTATAGAATCGACCAGACCCCCACAGACAGGATGATATAACCATTCAACCACGGGGGCGGCGAAAGGATTAATTGAGCTCCTAGAGTAGACACGTCTGCTCTTGGGAGCATGTACGTTATCATACTGCCGTCAAAAATAGACTTGTGAAAGGCGTAGTTCCCTAATTGGTGTCCAAGCCTGCGGGCTTGGATCTCGTCTCCTGTGCATCGGTTTAGATTTTAGCCTACAGGGGACCTTTGCCCTAGTACTTAGTTCTGTGGATTTCGTTTTCTAATGTCCATGCGGCTACCGGTTACTATTTTCGGTCTTCTGTATATATATTCATACCGACCCACAAGCAAGTAAGGCGTAGTTACATACCAAAATCGGAGTACAGCTTCACAGGATCGATCCAAATTGATTCATCGATCAATCCCAATATTAGGCGAAAGAATTAACCAGTTGGCTTTTAGTTGGTGGCATTTGATGCACGAAGGTTGGATCTATTGAGTTGTGCGCCGGTATACGGTACCAGTCGTTGAGACGTAAATTGTCGCAGCTTTGTGCTTCTCAGGTCCTTGCCTCAATCCTTCCAGGGTTATGATTGATAATGTAAGATAATGTAGAGCTCGAGCGTTCATAACCGTTAGTCGGCTACGGCAGTTGGGGCTGTATACCTTGCTTTCGAAACCGCACGGCGGGCCAACAGCAATCTCGTAACCAGACTGTTGTGCTGTGGCAGCACGGGAGTCTTGGCACTAGTTAGACCGCCGGGTCTGGTTGCTGGCTGTTACACGCAGTCTCGGCGCTGGACTATGTATGTGTTGTGACACGAGGCGACAACGACCACACACAAATTACAACACTAATGATGTGTTGCGGTTGACTTTGTCCAGGATAGTCAATACGAAAGTCGAGTCGTCCACGCCCTCGGCCATGTCGTTACGAGACCGATTCCACAGCTGCGGGTAAGGGTTGTGCACGTACACTAGTCATACTTTTGAGGTCGTTAGAGGAAAGTGGGTGCATTGCATCAGGAATTGGCAGCATAGGATTAGTAGATGGCTAGGGTGTTCGCGGTGTAGTATTTTTGTCGACATGTAGAATCGATGGAACTGTAAGCCGGATTTACCTCTGGGCACTTATAAAGAAATCAAGTACTACCCCTAGGTATCCCGCGCGTCACTTGCCTTCCGTCGGCAGTTAACTAGTTTTGTAGCTCCGGTAACGATTGTATCGATGCTATTCATTGCATTCTTTTTTAGATCTGAGGATTCGATTCTGTAGCCTAATTATGAGATATACCGGCAGATTACATTGATTTTGCAGGGATCGCATACATGTGATAGTCATGTAACTACTCGAACCCCCGGGATACTCTGTCCGATGATACTAGAAAATAATATAGAATTACTTGATTTAATCAAATTTGTAGATAGGTCGAGTAAGTATGTGGATCTCGATGGGATGCTGGGTTTGGGGCTGGATGGGGTGGGCTAAGCTGAGGACTGCGTGCGTGTACATGCTATCAAGTTACACAACTGAGGTTATTTTGACCCCATGCTTGTATAGTTCCTCAAGTTAATCAATCCTTGCGATGTCTGTCCTACTTCCACCCTAAGCGCCTTGCTGATTGATCACGTCTGTGCAACCGTGACACAAAGTCCGATACGTATACACATAGTTCACTAGCGCGCCTGTCCATCTAACTATCTACCTGTCTAACTTTAAATATACACCCTAGCTCTTCTAACTATATTTAACCTCCAGAAAACTGACAGGGGGTGAAATTCTTTAGAGGGAAAAGGGTCGCCGTGTTGCGGCGATACTGTTTTGGAGCACCTACCCGGTTCGTAGAGTGGCTTGGATAGGTGCGGCAGGCTCGGCCTGCGTGTTTGAATTACAAACTTTGTTTTTGTGCAAGTCAACCATTTGCTACTGAAGCGTCGTATATTACGAGACTAATAAATCATATGCGTTAGACCGAAAAGGCTGTCTTGGTTACTATTCCTGAACCCGAACTCCATATATCCTTGATAATATGAACTAAATTTCGTAAAGCGTTTTCGCATGTTGAACCGATGTGGCCGGAGCCAACTGCCTAAGGGATGCACACAGTAAAATCGTGATCGACTATTTTCCAACCTCCCCACTGCCGCAATACCGACACATCCAACATGATCCATTGCACCTCAACGGCTGCACCGTGCTTGATAATGCCTGGTAAAAGTTATATATAAGTACTCTTAAGACATGTAGCCTGGTTTGCAACGTTTAGGACGGCCTCGCAATGATTTGGTTGGGGCAGGCAGCAATGGGTCTATACATCAGGGATATATTGCACTTCAGGTTCAGGTAGATAACCAAGGCAGCTGCGCAGCATTTTTTGGTCTAACACTACTCTATATACATATAGGCCACCGGGTCGGAAATAGGTCGATCCACAACTCATTTGTGGCGTCTGGGAACGAGACCAGTTCAATCCAAGGATCCCCCGTCACCCAACTGACTACAACTAGCAACGTTCGCCGCTCCAACCTTTTAGGTTTCATTCTGAGTACTTCATACAGGGAATTGGAACCTTAACGCAGCGGCGTAGTAATAAGCTGGTGGGAGGAGGGAGCCAAACCTATATACCTCTGCGGTTGCCTAACAATACTCTGTCGCTTAACAATCATCCCTCGGGCTCCTGCTCGCTTCCTAATACTGATATATATCCCATCTTTCTGTATACGTATGCACCAAGTTCTCATTGCATTTCGACAGTTTCCTTGTTTTATTGACAATTATAAATAGGGTTTAGGTCTTCTCATTTAATTCGAACTGTGGGACATGAGTAGCACTCAAGATGTCAAATTGTGGACCCCCCTGCTCAGTCTCCAGGTACTTGGTATCGATATTTCTGTATTTGCTTGTATTTGCAAATCAGAGCCAAAGTTTACCACCGGAACCAGTATCTCTTCTTGGCACTCTGGCAAATCTCACAAACTATAATGTCACGCAAAGTATCGAGATTCCCCCTAACAAAACTGCCTCCGATATCACCGAACGCGTCGTATCTCCAAGTTTTTTTTACCAACATGCTGCCAGGGTCGTATGCCCGGATCCCGATATAATCCTGGATAATCCACCTAACAATCCAAACATAGATCTTACAGAAGGCGAGTGGGGGGATATTTATGGTCAGAGTAGACCACGAGAAACCCGAAAGAAGCAGCTCAACATGCGCCGAATAAACTGTCAATGGCATTGTGTGTGCGATTCCGAGACAGCGGTAATTATTCCTAATCCAAAAGCTGCAACCTTCAAGTCATGCAACAAGCAGTGGCAAGCAGAACGCTGTGCGATAATCTATCGTAAGAAAGACTTTACTATCCTTCTGACGTGTACTATTCCTCATTCCGAAGGGACCGCGTATCAGAGATTTCTTCCAACCTTTCAATCTAGATTTTGATAACTGATTCTGATCTCGGGATTGATAGGCTGTCTCTGTTCCGTAGTGCTGGGGCAACCAGATCCGGACCCGACTCTCCCACTAGCCGAATACCAGGACGCTATTCGTCGAATCCCGCCTGTGATTGCCAACCATTACATGAACAGGGACTGGTACTGGAACCATCTTCGGGCCCTTGGTGATGCTAATGCTCCGAGCGCTCCCCTACCTACAGGATTTCGTGGACGTGGCGGGGATATTATACGTCCAGGACCCATCCTCTTCGATTTCGTCCAGCAAGGCCCGATAGAGTGGAATCCAGATCAGCCAGATGACGCCTCATCATCATCATCTTCCGATGATGATGGCGATGGTCCTTTTGACGCTGGGTGGAACCCGGAGGAACCATTTTGGCTGTGGACGGCTCCGGGGCCTAAAGATGGAAGGCGCCATCAACCAGGATGGTGGCGGTTCTATAATACTTTTGCAAAAGACGGACCACCTGGACCACAGTATGGCCCATATAAAAGGCCGCCAGGGTGGGGAGGACCGCCAGGGTCAGGGTCATCAGGGATATTTAAGCGGGATGACGAAACTGATAATGAGGAGTCATATGGTAATCGAGAAGGTGGATTTGAAGGCGTGGTTGATTCATAGGAGTGAAAGACACCCAATACGAAGTTCATAGCGGAGGTAAAAATTTGCAGGGCAGTTAAAAGAGAAAGTGATTGGATCAATCTTGGGTGGGTTGCTATCGGTCAATATATAGGTTTGAGTGTCATATCTATTGATACGCAGACTGTTTGTTAATGTCCTTGAATTGATCATTTGTGTGAGGTATCTAAGGCGGGTTTGGTTCTTATCTTGGTTTTCAGGGGTTCGCTGTTTTTTACTGGCATTTCTTTTACTACGTCGTTATTTGTCTTCATCTACATGTCGTTTTATATTTTCGTGCTTTATTGTAGATGTATGTATGTATGTATGTATGTATGTATGTATGTACGTATGTATGTCTCTGTATGTGTTCTTATGTCGCTGCATCCTCGGGCTCGCGTAAGTATGCATATATGATATTTTCACTTACTATTGTCAAGGTCGCGCAACTTGCTGTTGATATTTTTTGTATACAGTTCAATCCATTGAAGATTTAGAAGCAATAATACACATTGGCGCCCAGACACGAGACCAGCCCAGACCCGTTTTAGTCTCATCACCATGAACCCGGGTTTTATACTACCCTAAGTGTCTTGTGAATGGATTGAAATTATGTCTGCTAGTAACCAGTGGTACCATTGTCTGTGAGCGGTTGTGGGCATAAGATAGGGCGCCCGGGCGAAGTGGGTCCGAGAATGCGTGTAAAGAAGACTGGGCTCCAGAGACTAGGAAAGACAGGAACTCCATCTAACCATAGTTTACGCACAAGACCAAGCTGTTGTACAATTAACCTGTAACTGTTACTGTTAGACTTTCTCCTGTATGGGCAGGATCGAGGAGGCGTCGTGTTGGAGGTATTCGAAATAACCATTGCAAACGCAAGTGGCGGAGCTCACTCTCAGCGTGCAATTCATGTTGGGAATGTTGCAGTCTTCTTTTCGTATGGGTATATCTCATAGTCACACGTGTATAGATGTGCATATGTTAGACCAGATAAAACAGTTGGTTGTGCAGGGCCTAGCTTGAACGAGGCTCTGCCATTCTGTGGGTATATTATGCGACCGCATTAGGCATCGATTCCTCTTATAGGCAACAGTGAGAGAATCTGGCGTACGCGGCCGGTATAGTAGCAATAATTACTCATAAAGTACGCATCTACATCATGAGACGGCATGCCTCCAGACGTCACAAACGCACCATATGAAGTTAACACGGGTTGGCTTAGAAAATACAACAAAGATGTGCGTTGCATTCGGCCTCTCAAATCGGCCGCGCGCTGGACAAGGTCTCATAACAAAAGAACCAGAAATTATATCAGTTCGGAACGTACTTGATGAAGCAGCTTATGGCGGGCCAAGTTCGTGGTCAAAGTCATGTCGATATACACTACGACATTGTATTTTCACGTGATCACTAGCCATACGCCACGTCGAGGCTGGAATAAATCCCGTTTAGAGGTTTTGGCCAGCCTATTCATTACGTCAAGGGTGAAACTTACCCATCACTCGAGTACTCTTGGACTTGATTACCGTCAGGCATGAAAGTTCATGAAAAGGCCTATCTTGTGCTTGCGCCTGCGGAATATTATATGACTATCACGTTGGGCTTTGGTTAATGTTGCTCGTAAGTACGACAGTGTCTGAAATCGTTTATTTGCCTGGGTTTGTAATCTCATCCAGTTGATATTTCAGGAATTGGACGCGAAGAATTTGTAACTGTGTATACATCAATGTAGCTATCGGGTAAACAATATCGTGCGGTATACGTATATTGAGAGAGACTGTTTAAGGACTCTTAGGTTGGGATTCTATTAGTGGGACGACTCGGAGTCAGGGGGTCATTGGCAATGTTTTATCTTTGACTTTTATGGATATTACAATCAACAATTCAATAACGGGACTTGAGGCTCCGTAGCTAGGGTGGAGATACCTCGGGTAGGAGAGTATGCACGGGCTTACATCACTACTCCTTAGCAATACCGCCAAATTGCTGAAGTGGGAGTAGGTGCAAGCGTATTGACAAACTTGACTAATATATGTTGTAGATACGTATCATATGCAGATATCTTGTTCGGCCGGGAGACCGGGAAGCAGTGCCAGATCTAAGTGATATATCAGGTCCGCTCCAGGGGGGCCGGAGATACATCAGCCCAGACTCACGTGTTTCGAGTATCACCCTACGGTTCGCTACCGGGACGAGACGGGACGGTGTGTAGAGATTCAGGCTGAACTGGGAATGTCGTAGTTCTACAATATACCTTGCACATATTAACATGTTGAAATTGGGATCGAGACGTATCGTATTGACCGTATTTGAGAAACCGTAGCAGAGATATTTAAATTAATTTAGGGATGGGACTTTGAGGATCAAATTGGCATGCAATATATACTTACCTAACTAGATACTCATCTGAATATATGCCATGCAATGGACGGCCTACCATAAATATAAAGCTAGAAGGACTAGGAACATAATACTGATCATGATATGCAGATAATAAGATACGCTAGCTGCCCTACGCATAGGCCTGGCATGTCGGATATCACCGTAGCCGCCATCATGCATCACAAGCCCCTAACATGTGTCTATATCTAGAGATGAGATATCATATGCCCAGTTCCTTTCCTTTCCTTTCCGTGTTAGTCTACCCGAGGCCTAGCAGGGATGTCGTATCGTAATATATTATTGTGGGGGAGTACTAGTCGACAGGACTCGACTCTCCATCGATGCATACGATATGGATACGGATATAGATATAATATAATGTAACGGCGTGGGATGTGTTGCCAGCTGCAGGTATGGTGCCATTGCTGCAACACATTCGGTGCTCCGGACGCGGCCAATGAGGGGAAATCTCTGGCTGCGAACTCGGCGTGTGATTGGACAACACACCAACGCAGGACAAAAGGCTGCCCCCAACTGCCACCCGAACTTAGGTAACGAACTCTTCCAACCGCAACTTCCAACCTCAAACCGGAAACTTCACAGCATGGCCGTCGACGCTTGTCTGGCCGCTTGAATCGCCTCAAAAGCACCTGACTGCTCATCGACCATCATGACCTTCCCAGAGACTTCATCCTTTGCTTTTTCCAAGGCGAACTACAGAGGGAACCCTTAAGTAAAAAATAAGATAAGAGTCGGAACCACCCACATCGCTTCGATACAGTCAGTCCGTCAGTCAGTCAGTCAGTCTGCTGGGACGAAAGGCCACAGACGCAAAACAACCTGTTCAATTGACGCACCTGAGAATCCACCACTTAATATCGAGAAATCAACCGTTCATTCTTCCCATAGTATCCTACCATATATCATTGCTTTCTGCGGAGGCCACGGGCTTGGTTTTAAGCTTCGCCGCCAGATCCACCGTCCGCTGCCATCCGAGTAGCCTAGTCAAGCTTTTGCCAAAGTCTTCCTACTTCCGGCCATCTAGCTACTTTTGGATCTACAACTCTCTCTATAACCTCACACCGGGCTTATCTACCAGCTTTTACGCCGTTTTCCCGCGCAGTGCTGCCATCTGTCGTCCGTTTTTGGCCTGCATATCACTCGCTTCGCATTATCTAGATCCTTCACAATAATCCTTGCAGCCTAACCGCAGACACAATGCCCGCAACGCCTGCACCTTTGCCAGGCCCGGCTCATATCCGTAAATATGGTTCGTCAATCCGTCTCCTACCCCCCATTATCATGATGTCTTTCTTTGGATCCTGCTATGACTTAATATATCTGCTATTGCATATGAACCCTTCGATATTAGGGGCCATGTATATTTTCTCGATATATCGGATGCTAACATCTACACTTTTGTTACCGCTGCAGTCCATGAAACATCCCAGCCTTCGAACCCGTTCTCGCGGTTCCTGACACAATCCTACTGCATCATTCCAAGCTTTGCTTTGGAATCCGGAGTCACATTGAAGGACGTTCCTGTCGCGTACAAGACGTTTGGTCAACTCGCTCCATCTGGTGACAATGTTATGGTCATTTGTCATGCTCTTACCGGAAGTGCAGATGTAGGAGATTGGTGGGAGCCGCTTCTGGGACCTGGAAGAGCTCTCGATACTTCGAGATTTTACATCGTATGCTTGAATAACCTCGGAAGTCCCTATGGATCGGTTAGCCCGGTCACTACAAATCCAGAGACGGGAGAGCTATACGGTCCCGAATTCCCCTTGACCACTATTCGTGACGATGCTAGAATTCATAAACTAGTGGTCGAGGACTTGGGTATCAAGCAAATTGCTGTAGTTATTGGAGGCAGTCTCGGAGGTATGATATGCCTTGAATGGGCATATTTTGGAGGCTTCGTTCGAAGTATCGTGGCATTAGCTACTTCTGCTAGACACTCTGCGTGGGGTATCAGCTGGGGGGAAGCTCAAAGACAGAGCCTTTACAGCGATCCTAATTACGGTTAGTTTTTTCTGGATCCTGAGATGCATCTAAGTTGGAAAAAGTAACTTACGGTTTTTCTATAGACGATGGCTATTACAATCCATTACAGCAACCAATCGCCGGTCTCTCCGCAGCCCGCATGAGTGCTTTGCTGACCTACCGGTCTCGCAACTCTTTCGAGGCCCGCTTTGGACGGAATACTCCGGACCCGTCTCGCATCACCCAGCAAAATGGTGTTAGGGCACCCTCCACACCCTCTGAGGAACATTGGGCCAACCACAACGAAGGGTTCCGTGCCGGCAGGAAACTCCAATCGGCCCCACAATCTCCTACTTCTCCTAATGGAAATGGAAATGGAGATGACAAGAGGAGACACAAACGACCCATGTTCTCCGCACAAACATACCTTCGCTACCAAGCCGATAAATTCGTGAAACGTTTTGATGCGAACTGCTATATTGCTACTTCTAGAAAGATGGATACCCATGATTTGAGCCGTGGAAGAGCCAATAGTATCCCCGAGGCGTTGGGGATGATTAAACAGCCTGCCTTAATTGTGGGGATTGAAAGCGATGGGTTGTTTACGTATGCTGAACAACAGGAGCTGGCGGAGTACATCCCCAACGCACAACTTAGCACGATTTATAGTCCGGAGGGGCATGATGCTTTCTTGGTGGAGTTCAAGACGGTGAATGAGGCGGTTTTGGGATTTATGAACGAGGTGCTGCCGGATATTATGGAGAGAGAAGGTAGAGGGAATATCAACGGATCGAATGGATCGAATGGGGAGGTTGGAGAGGTAAAGAAGACGAGCTTTTTCGGAGAGGCGGAGGTAGATGATATTGTTTCTTGGTAAGGTAGAAATAGAGCGTTAGAAGCGGAGGCGGTTTGTAGATTTATGGATGGGCTTTGAACGTCCGACGCCAGAATGTATTTTATACAAATGTAAAATGGAGCGAAACTATATACAATCCGTATGATATACTCGTCGAAAATCTGCAGAATAGACATGGCTATTTGGCTCCAAGCTAGTGCCGATAAGTTTAATTTTAGACTAGCTCGTAGCCGGCTTAATCTGACACACTAATTAGTTAAAAGCAATCCGCTCTCCCTTATTGTCTCTACCTATATTTGACGTTGACCTACATTTTGTCTTCCTGCATGATCCATGTTCTTCCAGGAACTAAGGGATAGCTTGTTGCATTTTGTGTGTTGTCAGGCACATGGGTCTTGGACAGGGACCAGCCTAAGCGAGGCGCCGAAAGTTACCTCGGTTCATAACAATCCCCAGGTTTACATCTTCCGCCGACTGGAAACCTCGCGCCGAAAACATTCATGTCTAGCTCCCTTACTTCTTCCAGAATGGCCCGTTAAAACTCTCCGCCGATACCCTTGATCTCTCCAGAAAGTTGTGCCGATTCTTGTCGGTTAGACCGGATGCATACACGGGAAAGCCGAGTTTCGTGATATATATCGTTTTTTTGGGTTCCTTTCATTTCATGCACCCCGTTTAGACCTCCCTCTGCCAGATACTCTTCCCCAGATTTTCGGCAGTTAGACTTTTTGGTTTTCCCCGCAAAATTGAGCCTTTCTTTTATCTTATAGACCTCCTTTTAGAGATACAGATTCTCGAAGTTCAGTAATTAGATTGGATATTCTATACATTGGATAATTAATCAAAGATGTCGAAACCAGCTGTCCCATTCCCGCCGGAAGATGAGCTCTACTCTAATGCATGGGCGAAGGATATCTTCAGTTAGTAACCCCTTTGTTCAAATACCCTTCAGTTAAGTTGGAATATTGACTAATATAATATCTCTTAAAAAACATAGAGGATAAAGTTGTCTTCTGCACTGGTGGCGCGGGCACAATTTGCTCCGGCCAGGTTCGCGCTCTCGTCAGCCTAGGCGCCAACGCCGCAATCCTCGGCCGCCGCGAAGCAAATACCAAAGCCGTGGCTGCTGAAATCGCAAAAGTTCGACCAGGCTCCAAAGTCGTCGGTTTCGGCTGTGACGTCCGAGACTACAACTCCCTCGTCTCAGCTGTCGAAGCCACAGTCAAAGAACTCGGCAGAATCGACTTTTTGATCTGTGGTGCCGCTGGAAACTTCCTAAGCACTGTCGAAGGTCTATCGAGTAACGCCTTTAAAACAGTAATCGATATCGATCTTTTGGGATCTTATAATACTGTCAAAGCCTGCTTGCCTGAATTGAGAAAGACGAAGGGGAGAATTATTTTTGTGTCTGCTACGTTTCATTATACCGGTACAGCGCTGCAATCGCACGTTGGAGCTGCAAAGGCTGGTATTGATGCGTTATCACATACGTTATCGATTGAACTAGGTCCTGCGGGTATCACTTCTAATGTGATTGCTCCTGGAGCTATTGCGAATACGGAGGGTATGGAACGGTTGGCGCCGAAGAATATGATACCTGAGGATATGAAGAAGAATCCAGCCAAGTTGAATCCGTTGGGCAGGTGGGGGACTGTTAGTGAAGTTGCGGATTCTACAATATTTTTGTTCAGTGATGCGGGGAGGTATGTTAACGGGGTTACATTGGTTGTTGGTGAGTATTCTTACTTCCCCTTTCTTCTTTTTGTGATATCTATGGATAAATTTGGTATAAGATGCTGACGTTTAATGTTTCTGTGTGTAGATGGAGGGTCATGGAGGAATAGTAACTCGATTGCGAACTTTTTGTACCCGACGATCTTCCAGCCGGGCGCTGAGAACTTTGATTTTATGACGACAAAGGGGGCGAAGAAGCAGAAGGATAGTAAGCTTTGAAGACGTGGCTTTTCAAGTGGCGTATTTGGGAGGAGCATTGATCGTGGAGGTTACCGAATGTTAGGGAGCCTTCTTTCCCGCTTGTGTTTAGCATGGACTCTTGTATAGCTATTAGTTTCACCGGTGTGTATCATATGATAGTCATAAATTCCAGCGTTTTGATCTCTTTTATCCGAATATCCTCTGGGAGTTGGTACGGCCATCTGGGTTCATAGTTTGGGCAACATTTTCTTGATTTCACAGACCTAGTAAGTATCAACGTTCATCAAATGTGACATTACTTCTACAATTCAAGGAACGCACAGACGAGATCATAACGTTACGGCGGCTAGATAACAGACCATGCTTTCCTTAATGTTTCGAAGTTAAGGAATGCTCGCGTTCGCGTTACTATACATTGCCCCTCACATGCCTAGCTCCGCGAAGAGGCCCCCTGTCCTTTTGTTGGCTTTAGCCCGCGAAATCCCAACAGCCTTGTGCGACATGCCGACAACACTGCAGCTTCAATCGGATCACGATCTATCGATCTGCGTGTGCTGGAAAGTAGTCTTTTCGGCTATCGCGCTTTATACAGGCCTCAAGTTTGGAAAGCAGCTTGTCGGAAGCTAGATTTTTATCATATGATCACGAAGGTTCGAACATGCATTTTATACATTGCATTGGGTATATAGGATGCGGAGTCCCTATCCAGCAAAGAAGCGCGACAAGGCGGATGTTACGGGTATCACTCTGTCTCGTCATATGATGTACGATACCATCGACTGATCCATGATCTATTGGGTGAGATGAACATTGTTCACATTCACGGCTGCAGAGTAAGATATCCCGCAAGTCGATTTTTCCGGGATCGGATGCTGCTAATGTTTCCGACGTTCGACGTGGTATTGTTGGGGTGCCCGAAGCTGGTCCTCCAGGTGCATCACTGCATTCCGTGAAAATGCTTTCGATCTTTTCCGTAGGGAAGTAATATTGTGATGCTGGATCTTGTTCGTCGACGTAGACCCTTGCTCTTCCACACAAGAGATCGCATACTTTGTTAAAACAGCAGTGCGGTGCTCTGGTCAATTCTGCCTTGTATCTATAGGTTGCCTCCATATTTGTGGCCTGTTCCCTGCGCTGTTAGTTTCTTTCCCCGCGACTGTAGTATGCTAGTAGTCGCCGGGCACCTACCTATTTATGAGAAAGAGGACAGTGCATTGTTCTGATTTCCAAACACTATACTTGCAAGCTCCCGTCTGTGAGATTTAGGGCGTCCTATAAGAATTTAATATATATTTGGATTCTAGCCACATTCCTACAGTTTAAGGGAGCTTAATTTAAGACGGTTAATGGCGCCGCGTTGATCTGTGAACCCGACTTGACTCCAACGGCACACAAAACATCATGCAAAGCTTTAATGAATTCAACCAACTTCTATTGAATGACTAAGTATAATTATACCAGCCTCGATCGCGAGCATCGAGATATTTTTGAACTTGCGGAAGCACAGTTAACCGTGCATCGGTATTGAGGGCTGCGAAATGTACGGGAAAACTTTGCACGAGATATATCATGCGTATCGCGAGTGCTCGAGCATGGAATTTCGCTCAATTAAAGCGCGAAGTACTGGTTTTGCGATTTTGAAGATAAGACTGACAGTACCTGGAAAGGATTCGAATACGAACTCTTAACAGGCTTTTTGAAGGCGGGCCTTAGCCATATTTACGAGTCCATAGCGCGAGAGGCACCTTATCTGGTGTTGAAAGTAACGTTCCAGCCTTGCATGCGGGAATTCGAATTACAGGCGGGGCAACATGCAACCCGGAATGTGTTCGGGCAAAGATACTCGTGTGACCATAATTGGGGGTTCTGGCATTAAAATTGTGCGAATAACTGGAAGCTGCTTTATTTTTTAGTGCTTTACGGCATATCTACAGGTTATATGACGGAAGCTATCAATCCTAAATGCAGACAATAGGTTATACTCTTAACCTTTCATGAGTTTGGAATTCGTACATTATAGTGATAGGTTTTATAGTATACCTTTTACAGTGGGATATAGGGTTATGCACGTACATAGAAAATACACAGATTTAAGATTCTCTTTAGTATTCGGGGCTCATGTAGTCGCCATACTATGAATAGGTGGCCGACTGCAATACCATAAGCATGAAGAGGCCGCCCGAATTTATAAACTTTTATTCTGAAAGTTTACTACAAATAAAATTACGATAGGAACAACATTGCTTTATTTCTGCTACCATACATATATGTATTTAGGAATTATAACTTTCAAGAGATGGTGGAAACTATTACCGTTCGATTACGGTTTATCTAATTTCAAGGTCGATCGAGGTTAGCTAAACGTATAGTAAGCATTCGCGATGTTGGCACAATGATCCATATTGCCATTTTCGAAATTATACTTTCCCATGGTGACAATGAGGACCGATTTATCTTCTAGAGTTCCCTCAAGCCTCTCTATTTAGTCTGGAAACCCCTTCCTCTAATTCCTTTGATAGTTCAAGCCAACTTGAATGGCCCCAAACTGCAGCTGGTCCGTGCGGCAAGCTTGTTGCATTTTCCCGCCAAGCCTCTAAAAAAGCGTTGCGTGAAGCTCGCCACACGACTAGACATTCCGGCGATGGACCCCTGTTTCAACCTCCTCGACCAGCTCTCCAACCATATCCACAAAGACCCATCCTATCTTCCACGAAAACCCAGAGCATCCATCTACTACGCTTCATACTCTATCGCACACCGTACATACCCAACATATCATCATCATGGCCTCCTCCGGCATGTGGGAGGTCGACCCGGAGACTCGTCGAAAGGTATTCAAACGAGCTTATCTGTCTTTTTACGCAGCTACAACGACGTTGTTAGAGGATAGAGAACAACAAACTAACGGGACTACGGTTGGATATTTAGCTTTTAGAGCTCCAGAAGAAGCCTGGGAACGGCTCATGCGTCGATTGCGATTCCCCGAGTCCTCAATGGGTACGATACACTACCGCTCCTCTGGCCTAGTACCGTGGCAGGCCAATACTGTTTCGATGAACGGCGTATTAATTACAAACTATCCTCCCAGGCATCTCCGAAATTCGGTATCTTCTTATGTCTTAATTGTGCCGGTGTCCACCGGTATGTTTTAACCACTCCAAAATTCTATCCGCCTTTGCCGCTGATGCTAATCGATCTCATAGAGGCCTCGGCGTCCACATCTCTTTCGTCCGATCGATAACAATGGATCAATTCAAAACCTCCGAAATCCTTCGTATGACCCACGGCGGTAATAAAGCTCTAAAGGAGTACTTTGAAACCTGTCCGGAATACTCTTCGGATATGTCTGTAGCGGAACGATATTCTGCGCCCTTTGCGGAAGATTATAAGGAGAAATTGACATGTTTGGTGGAAGGTACCGAATGGACGGGACCAAAGCCTAGGACGGCAACACCTCCAGCTGTTAAGAGTGTGAAGAGAACAGGGACGGGAGGGTTAGGTAGTGGAGGCAACAGTGGTGCTGGAACACCTAGGTCTTCGAGCCCAGCTGTGCTGACGCAGAAGCAGAGGAATGAAACTTATTTTGAGAAGATGGGGGCGGAGAATGCGGGTAGACGGGAGGATCTACCACCGAACCAAGGTGGCAAATATTCGGGGTTTGGAAGTACACCGTTGCAGGAGCCTTCGAATAATGGGATTGGTGGGTGGGATGATGTTACAAAAGACCCCGTGGCAGCTTTGACGAAAGGGTGGGGTTTCTTTACTAGTTCGGTGGCGAAGGGTGCGAAGCAAGTCAACGAAGGGTTTGTGCAACCAACTGCTAAGATGGTAAGTCCCTAAAATTTGCCTCATATATCGTGGTTCTTTGGGACTAATGGGTGTATAGATCGCGGAATCGGACGTCGCAGGCAACGTTCAGAGAACAGCTCTACAAGTTGGAAGCGGTATCGCTACGACAGCGAAGTCTGGGGCAGATTCGTTCAACAGGATGTTGGATCAGCAGGCTCGCGGCAATTATCAACCTCTCCAACCGGAGAAGAAGGACTTCTGGGATTCATTTGGCGATGCAGAGTGGGACGATGATAAACCGGCTGTAAAGAATAGTGCTATCGGAACTAGCGGGATCAAGAAGAATGGTGGTGGCAGTACCGGCAGCGCTGGTGGAAAAAAGAATGACGACTGGGGTGATGATTGGTGATGTATGAATGAATTAGAGGCGAACCAAGGCGTATGTGTATATAGGATACCTAGGGAGCTACTTTATCAATGAGTCTACGATCAGTCTACGATACCTTCTTCCTTGTCGCATCTACTGTGTATATTCTATACCATCAAAGGTCTGAATGGTGAAATGTGGCGCTGTAGACGCTGCGCTGTGGCGTTATGAGCTTCACCGCCACAGCGGGTTCCCAGCTACCAAAGTGCAGCTTCCCAGTCATACATAACATATCCTATCAATCCTTCTCCGCGTCTCAACGTCACGTCCCCAAACAGAAACACCATCACCGACGTGCACTTTCGACTTCGTCTACCGCCATAATACTGTCCATTCCTCGCCCGTCCACCTAAGATATATCGGATTAGGTCTTGTAGCTCTAAGCCAGCTGCCCGCCATGACCGTCGCGAAACCCCCACACCCCCTCATATCCTCACACCCCTCCACTTCCGGACTCAAGATCTCTCTCCACCCTTTAGCACTCCTTACAATTTCCGACTATGTCTCCCGTCACACTCTCCGAAATATCAAGGGTCCCATCGTTGGAGCCTTACTTGGTTCACAGAATGGTCGAGAGATATCCATAGAACACGCGTACGAGCTCAAGCTCATCGATCTACCTGTTGAAGATGGCAAGATGGATACCGATGGAGAGGAGAACGTTCGTGTTGATGAGTCTTGGTTTGTGCAGAAGTTGAAGCAGTGTATGCATATTCTCCTTTCTCTGTACCATGGTGACAATAGAGAGGTTATGACTTGCTAACCATACTACTATTTCGATGAACACAGTCAAAGATGTTCACCCAACCCTCGACTTCGTCGGTCACTTTACATTCCTACCTCCACCTCCGAACCATCTACCCCGTCAATTCCAACTAAGCATTCAAACACAACTACTCGCTCACAATGAATCCCTCATCTTCCTGGCAATGCACCCGTCAGCTACGCAACAATCAGCAGGTGGGAAGCTACCACTTACAATCTACGAATCAGTATATGAAGAAGAAGGCGATACTCCCGAAACCAAAGTTCTCAAGATGAAGTTTACAGAACTAGATTATACTGTTGAAACAGGAGAAGCAGAAATGATCGGTGTTGATCAAGTTGCTAAGGGAGGATTGAACGCTGGTGATGAAACCGGTGGTAGTGGGAGTGCTCAGCCTAAGGAGGAGAAACCACCTGTTACTACTACAAAGGAAGAAAATAAAAAGGAAACAAAGAGCAAAGGCAAGGCTGTCGAGGCTGCTCCTGCCCCTAAGGAGGAGAAGGAGATTACCTTTGAAAGCATTGCCTTGCCGACGCAGACGCAGGAGCGTATGTTACATTCCTCATTTCTACGCATTTACACACAAAAAAGTTAAACCCTTGCTAATTATCTGGGACATGCAGTACTATCAACCCTCACAGCGAAGGCAAACGCCGTCCGAATGCTGCACAACCGTCTAACCTTACTTCTAGCCTACCTCCGCAGCATCGAGTCGAGCAGCAATGCGTCCGCTACTGGCACCCAATCCGATCCACAAACACCCAAAATAAACCACCCTCTCCTCCGTTCCCTCTTATCGCTCACAAACCGTCTCCCACTCCTTGAACCTCCTGCGACCGCGGAATCAAGTCTATCGTCTGAATCCCTGGCGGAACTTAGTGATGTCCATCTTGTGGCTCTTTTGGGCGCTGTAACATCGAGTATTGAGATTTCAAAGGAAGTAGGGAGGAAATTCGGAGCTGTAGAAGCTTCCAGGGGTGGAAGGGAGCGTGGACCTGGCGGTGGTGGGCAGCAAGGTGGGATGATGGAGTTTGGAGGGTATGATAGTACCGGTGACGATTTTGGAGGGTTTGGAGGTGGGATCGGTGTTAGAGGCGGTTTAATGGGAACTCTTGGAGGGCTTTTGAAAAACGGAGGTGGTGGACGGATGATGGGTGGTAGGAGGTTTTAACTTTGCTGATTGTGCATGGATTGGCATCTTTCCTAGAACTCTTGTATTCGAGACTAGGCTTTTTGGGTTGGTAGAGGACGGCGGTTAGATTGGATTGCATGTGCGTTTTTGTGGTATATTCTTTTTCGCAATGTGACAATTAAAGGAGCAACTGGCCGTGATGGTTTATTGTGCTTTTCATATTGATAGGGTCGGATATTAGTAGTGCTTCGTAAATTCTCGAATATCATTATTGAGCAATGAGGACTAATCTCTATCCGGATCGTATCAAATTGTAATAGAAAACTCCAAAAACTCCAGCCCGCTAAATGACGCTGACAGATAGATGAACTATTCAATTAATAACCACTCCATAGGGTCATCAACCCAAGTGGCCCCGGCTATAGGTTCCTCAACCTCTCCATCTCCCTTTCTACACTATCCGGCCCAATAGCAATTACCTCTCCACCATCCCGTTCTTCAAACACGCCCTCTTCCACAATCCAGACTTTCCCACTAGCAGCCGTGTAAGTCCCCCCTCTCATAACCACCACCAAAAACCCCAACGTCTCCCGTTCAACATCCCACACCTCCCACCACCTTTCCGGTAACTTTACACCATGATCTCTCGCAGCGAGGTATATCCCCGCCACCGCTAATTCGTGCGGATGGTGGGTTAGATATACTTGCGACGGCGAGGAAAGGAGGTCCGTTAGGTATGCAAAAGTGGTCGAGACTAATTTATCATGTTGTAGAGGATTCGATAGACTCCCATCGGGGGTTTTAGTCGGTGTGCTGGTGCTTGTTAGTACACCCAGTGATTGAAGGTAATTGAATGCCAGCGTGTACGGTAGGTTAACCGTAGTATTAAACCCCAATGCTCGTAGAATTTTAGCTTCAGTAGATAATAACAACGATCTTAGTGCCGTATAATCCCCTTCTGGCACGTAATATAGTGATTTATTACTCTTTCTTTCTGTTGTTTCGTCGTCTTTATGGCGGAGATGGGGTGGGTGTAGAGGACTTGTGGGGGAGAGGAGGTATTTGAAGATGTTTATTAGATCTCTGGGTTTTTGAGAGTGTTCTGTGAGTTTTGTGGAGAGGTAGAGGGATGCTAAGGTTGTTTGGAGGAGTGGCGAGGCGGTGAGGGAAGTGGTGAGGTAGTAGCGTTGGAGGAGGACTATGGCGGTTGCGATTGTCGGTTGCGGACTACCCATCACATACGATTGTTAGCAATGATTTCAACAACCATTGTGGGGAATTGGCGGGACATACAGCTCCATTAGTATACCCGCAGCCTGGATTAGACGACAAGCTACGAGATGGAGTTTTTGTTCGAGGGATTCGGGGATACCGGATTGCTGGGAAGGCGAGGTGGAGAGCTGGGCGGGAGTCGCGAGAGGGGCGGTGAAGATTGAGACCATCTTTTCTCGCGAATCCACCGCGTTTTTGCGGGTGGAAAGTTGGTAGAGTTGGTCGCGAGTGAGTAGAGATTCGTATGGGATACTCGCGATGGAGTTTGGCGGAGTTGATGTCGAGGTTGAAGGTGATATATATCGAGCAGTGTTTAAGCGGGTCGTCAAGTCGCGTGAGGGATGGTTGAAGGTTGAGGTTTGGTTGAACGAAGCTTAGTTAGTCAGAGCCACTTGCCACCAAAAGAACTATCAGCCACAGTGATATCACAGCGAAGCATAGATATTTTTAAAACTGCCAGCCAAGTCGATTATGTAAACTACTATTCTTCAATTGTAACTCCCAGAATTTCATTCATTCCTTTCTTCTTCTTTTTTTTATACAAACAAATGCAGTTACCGCCGGTATATAATGGTTGGACGTCAGCGCATTTCAAACTCGCCAAATACAACAAACTAGCTTGACCTTACCGACGTCGGAGAATTCTAAACGAAACAGCGACTGAAGGGCTAGAACACTCGCGATGACAAAGCAGACACCGCAACTATTCGAGGGTATCCCGGATTAAAATTGTCTCTCCCCGAAGAAGGTCTACAATTGAAGTGATTCCGAATTCAAAGGACGCCGAAAATCGAGTTCGCAATGGAGAACCGCAGGATCACGCTTTTGTATGCATCCGAAACGGGCACGACGGAAGACTACGCTGAAGAACTGGGGAGAACGCTCGAACGGTTGCATTTCAAAGTCAGAAGGATGGAAATGGATTTATTCGAGCCTGTGAGTACCTCCCCCTTATATTCCATGCATATACTTCTAAAAGCTATATACTAATAATGATTTTATAGAAGCAACTACTAACCACCCCCTTCGCAATCTTCATGTGTCCGACGACAGGACAAGGAGACATGCCAGAAAACATGCAAAAGTTCTGGCGATTCCTACTCAGGAAGAAACTACCGCCGAATCTTCTACAAAATATGAACTTTACGACGTTTGGATTGGGAGATAGCACGTATCCAAAGTAAGCTTGTCTGCCAGGAACCACAGTTTTAAGAGTGTGGATAAAGATATCGGATGGCTAAACTACCCTCGAGGTTGGGACGGTAGATTTAATTGGGCTATTAAGAAGCTACATAAGCGACTGTTACAGCTTGGTGGCAGCGAGTTTTATATTCGAGGAGAAGGGGATGAGCAGCATGAGGAAGGGTAGGTTCTCTACACTTCACTATCACGAGAATGATACTTGAACTAATGAATGTTATACATGCATATAGAATAGACGGGACACTGATACCATGGGTCGAAGGCCTCTCTTCGAAGCTGCTGGAGTTATTTCCACTCCCAGATGGCATGGATCCAATCCCTAGTCACCAACTGCTGCCTCCAAAGTTCACAGTTGAAGTCGACTCTACCCAGCCCGTCTACACAGACGAGGGTTATACTTCGAACCTATCTGTATCCCGAGGACCCTCTTCCTTCAAGGTTACAGTTTCCAAAAACGACCGCCTAACCCCTTCAACCCACTTCCAAGACACCCGTCTCCTAAGCTTTACCTCTTCAACTCCATTCACACACTCCCCAGGTGACGCACTAAGTATCCTCGCCACAAACCCCCCAGAAGTCGTCACCGAAGCAATCGAAATCCTAAACCTCCCAGTCCACCCCGACCAACCCCTCACCATAATCCACCACTCCCCCGAACCAACTTCCCCCTCTTCTTCACAATTCATCAACCCAACAACCCTCCGCACCCTCCTAACCCACCATCTAGACATAACCGCCATCCCCCGCCGCAGTTTCTTCACCTTCTGCGCATCCTTCACAACCGACGAAACCCACAAAGAACGACTAATAGACTTTACAAACCCACTTTATGCCGAAGAATTATATGACTACACCACCCGACCAAGACGTAGTATCCTCGAAGTCCTCCAAGAATTCGATACGGTTAAAATACCCCTCGAATATCTAATCGAAATGATTCCAAAGATTAAAGGACGACTGTTTAGTATCGCCAGTTCTGCTGAACAATATAATCATCCATTCTTACTACCTTCCCCCCAGCAACTGGAAGAAAATGAAGAAGGAAAGTACACTTTAGACCTCCTCATCGCCATCGTAAAATACCGTACCGTTATAAAACGTATCAGAAGAGGGATGTGTACACGTTACATCTCTACTCTTCAACCGGGGGATACACTCAACGTCACCATTACAAAAGGGGGGCTAGGTACCAGCGCGAGAACAGTTAAACCGCATACTCCGGTGGTAATGATCGGTCCTGGTACAGGGGTAGCACCAATGAGAGCGATGGTTTGGGAAAGGCTAAGGGAGGTTGAACGGTCGTCTCACTCTTCTGGTGTTATAACCGGTGATGGTGAAGTTGGGTTAAAGCCGGCGAAGACGTTATTGTTTTTTGGATGTAGAGGGAAGGAAACCGACTATTACTTTGGAAACGAGTGGGAAAAGTTGGTGGAGAAATACGGAAAAGAGATATTTGAGATTAAAACTGCTTTCTCGAGGGATCAGGAGAATAAAAGGTATGTGCAGCATTTGATAAAGGAGGAGAAAGAGGAAGTGTGGAAGTTGGTTGGGGAGATGGGGGGTATGGTTTATGTTTGCGGGTGAGTTTTACTATTTTATTATATACACATTAAAATAATTATAGTTTGAAGTACTTGGGCTAACAGGTTCGTAGGAGTTCGGGAAGGATGCCGCAGGCAGTGAGGGAGGCGTTGATAGAAGTATTTGGAGAAGTCGGTGGGAAGAGTAGGGATGACGCTGAGGCTTATCTATTGAGCATGGAGAATGAAGGGAGATATAGACAGGAAACGTGGTAGTGGTGGTGGTAGTGGTAGTGATAGTGGTGTCGTAGCCGTCATATTAGATTTGGGGTATTATATAGAGTAGACTAGATCTTATATACAATCGTGGAAGAGAATTGGATAATGAGTTCGCAAGGATATACCAGTCTCGTCACCGGAGTTTTAAGTAAATACTCCCTAAATCTGAGGATGGGTCGCCTGCATTGAAATACAGATGCGTGGCTGTCCGAGACCACCGGCATAGCTCTTGAAATTGTGTCGTGTGAGCCACCCGGTCCCTTCCACAGCGAGGTTCGTTCTCTCGAAATCCAAAAGGTAAGAGCGGTGAAAAAGGCGATGAACAAAAAAAAAAAAAACTGCTAAGCAACCAATCTCCCAAAGGGCCCCTTTCACCATAACCATCGTGAGAATCGATATCAAATTTCGTAGATAGTCCGAAGGGTCAGTCGTTTCCGTAAATCTTCAAGCACCATCGCCCCAAATGCCTACCACACACATCGCAAACGCCGACCCGCATAATCCCGTAACTCCCCAACTCGCCTTCTCCCAATCGACCATTCCATTCTTCAACTCC
The DNA here is from genome assembly GCA_036971655.1 of Arthrobotrys megalospora. Classification (NCBI taxonomy): domain Eukaryota; kingdom Fungi; phylum Ascomycota; class Orbiliomycetes; order Orbiliales; family Orbiliaceae; genus Arthrobotrys; species Arthrobotrys megalospora. The sequence goes on along the minus strand of JAVHJN010000003.1, from coordinate 1,494,664 downwards.
TCGCCGTTAACGCCCCGTTCACCATTATCCCTAATCAACTTTTCCAACCTTGCAGACTTTGGCGACAGTACTGTGAAAGCGTAGGCACCGCTAGCGAGCGGGAGGATCGAGGTAAGTAGCAGATAAGGGTGTTTCTGATGAGACGGCGAGAAGATGTAGGAAGTTAATAGGGAGAAGGTGGTTATCAGGGTTAATGGCGTGGTAAGAGTTGATAGCGTGGTATTCAGATGGGTGAAGGAACGGTGGGCGGCGGCTAGTTCAGTTATCAGACTTCGGGTTAGCGGGATCCATCAGGAGGTCGAGGATTAAGACGTACGAGCGGATGGAAGTGTTAATAGCGATTTTATGGAGGCGTAGGAGGTGCTGAAGGAGATTCCCTGAAAGCAATTGACGTTAGCATCGTATTTCGCGGTATGAACGAGGGCATGGAGGGGTTTCATACGGTAAGAAGGCCAAGGGAGCACACGCCGACGAACTTGGTGACGGCGACAACGGGACGACACATGCTGGGGAGAATGGTGCAGGCAGCGTAAGCTAACAATGACATGCGATTGCGGGCGACTACTTTATAGGTAATTGGCGATGTTTTGAGGACGAAGGTGAGGCCTGAAGGTTTGAAAGTTGGAGGTCGAAAGGTCGAAGGTGAGGTTGCTGACGAAGGGAAGATGGGACGACAGCCATTGGCGCAACGCAGGATTTTGATAACGAGAATTACGTCAAGGAAATAGCCTTCGAGCCAGGATTATATATTCGTCTACTCTTACAAGATCCTAACTAGCTAACTTGCAGCACTCGTCCTCGGGAACAGGCCCACGGTAACATTGATAGCCTCGCCAGGCGTAGGTCCGTATAAATTAAACCCCGTAACCTGACAAAAGCACGTTTGGGTAGGGTTCTCGCTACCATTATTCGATATATTCCAGACGTAAGTCTCCAAATGAGATTTAACGGCCTCGATAAGCTCTTGGGGACTCCCCAGTGCCCAGTCATATGTGCTCGAGGCCCACGGCGGGCTTTGTTCCCCGGAGTCGCCAAACGGGGAGAACCGTCCAGTAGGCCTCTCCCAGTTCCAGAACGTGAACAGCAGTCTTCTCGGGCCATCCGGCAACCCTGGTAGCTGGATATCACTAATATCCTCGCCATCAATCGCGGCGATTGAGAAGATGAGTTTGTCGGAGGAAAGCAATGGTGAATCTCCGATATCAATAACCGCGGTTTCTGTGGAGTCTGGGCATAAACCTTGCCAGAACTCGGAATATTCTACACTCTCTGCATTCCCTGTATCCGCCGGGCGTAGAACTTCTCTCTCAGATAGGGATCCAGAAACAAGGTGCCGTGGTAGCCGCATGAACACGACCGTTCTTCCATCCGCTTGGACTTCGAACATTAACATCGCTTGTTCTAAGAGAACGTGGGTATTTGGGCCGTTCATTGGGGTGTAAACATTGGCTTGCGTAACCCTCGGTGTCGATGCATCAAAGACTGGATATTGGTGCTCCATGATATCCCAATCAGCTGGGGCCGGGTGGTCGTAGTGTCTTCTCCTTCGTAATCCATGATGTTGAAGGATTGAAGCCCACAGAGGACAGACTTCTGCGACGAGGAAGTGGTCGTGCCAGGGAAGTTCGCCCAGGATTTGGGTTTGGATTTCGACGGGGAGGGCGAGTATGTGCATTATTCTAGCGACTTTTAACGTGTTTTTATAACAAATTTATGTTCGAATGAATGAATTGGCGGGTTTAAAGGGGATGAGAAATCGTGGTTTGTGGGGAAGCCTGTGCCCCGCTATTTTAATGAACGAGGGGCAGAAGCCTTGGCGGGGCTCATACGCGTCCACCTGAATCGAATATGCCCTGAAGGAGCGATAGCAGCACTACGCTACTAGTATTGCAATGAAGTGATCCGGATTGTTAAATAGCTACCTCAAGCGTGAGACGATGAGAACAAAGTCGGAAATATTTATATTTGTCCAAACTAGCCTCTAATTATTTAACAAAATTTAGAATCGATTGTCCCCGCCAATACCGATATACCCGCCTTGAAACTCGAGCTGTGGTTCTAAACCATCCCAGTTGACCGCTGCTTAGTAGCTCGCTAGCTCTGGCGGACACCAAAATCCTACGAAGTCGGAGCTAGAAGAATACGACGATACCAGCCAATCGTGGCAGCATACCCTGAAGAGACATGCATTTGGCGATCAAGCGACTTGAGTACGGTATGTCGCCGGCACAACAATGCTCTAGCACTAGTTTTCTTCCTATGTATACACCAATATTAACTGTCCCGATCGATTATTGTACAGTTACTTCTTTTACAATATTGCAATATTGTACTTCGCATATAGTACAATCTAGTTGATCTTAAATCTTGCACATTCGATTCATGAGAATAAATAGGAAGACGGTAGCGAGGATAACATTTACAAAATATTCTCGAAAGACGACGGCAATACATATCGTAACAAGCCACTAGATCATGCTCCATCCTCTACTCCATCGTCCTTCACGAGGAGATAAATCGTAATCTCAAATTGCAACCAGGACCCTAAGAATTTCTTGCAATCACGTATTAAACACCAACAGCCCAGCGCCTCAGGATTACATAAGATGTGATACTTCACAATCTCTTGTAACCCTGTAACAAGATCCCGAAAGGTACCAAGAGGCCGGATACATTCCATAAGCCTCGACACTTTGTCAAACTTCTCTGAATCTATGAAGTGGCATTTCTCATTATACGGGAAAATATTGAAGGAAATATTCGTCGCCCGTCGCCCCGTTAATGGTTCCTCTATTGTCATATCGAGGGTATCATCGTTATTGAAGCTGTTATCTTGTATTGTTAAGGCTAGCTTATCCGAAGAGAGCAAAGGTGACCATCCAACCTCAAGCACCATACACCAAATCGGTGTCCACATATGTCGTCGGAATTTATCGCACGGATCGAGGATACCCGCCCCATCGCGATCCGACCACCCTCTTCCACCGGTACTCCGGCATACGCGTGGCGGCACCATCATGAATAGGGTGGTTTTCCCACTTGGACGAATCTCCACCACGATCAATCCCGGTCGTAATAGTACATGGAGGCTAAAATCTGTCTTTTCGTCTTCATCCTGAGGCGCCCTTGCCGTCTTTGTGTCGAAGACCGGGTACCTGCGTGCGGTGTACCAATTTTCTGGGAATTTGTGGTAGTACCTCCTCCTATGGAATGTACGGGTTTGTAGAACGGAAGCCCATAGAGTACAGACTGCAGCTGCTGCGAAGTGATCATGCCATGGGAGCTTCTCTAGAATATCTGTTTGGATTTCGAGTGGAAGGCTGAGGATGTTCATTGTGAAATGTGAAATGTGAAATGTGGATTTCTCGGGTGCGGGGTTGCATTTTTGTTATGCAATTTGTTGTATGAATTAATTAGCAAGTGCGAAGTGCGGAAGGGTATATGATTCAACATGTAAGGATCGAATTCGATTGTTAAGATCTTTTTTTTTTTTTTGTTATTTTTTTTTTTTTTTAGCGTAGCTATTGGGCTCGCCGTAAAAATTGGCGAAAGATCGATCTATCTCAGGTAGAAAACGCGAGCGAAACTCACTTTATCGCCCCTGATTCGACATTTAGCCGCGTTGAATAGCTAGTTAAGGGATGCTATTATGAAACCTTAGCTACATTAAGTTAGAAAACCCCTCAGAGCACTATTTCAACTGCTGAATACGATCACCGTTTAACAAGGCAATCACGTTGACGTATAGCCACATCCTTTCCCCGCTGTTAGTATCAATCCCCGGACGCTCAGGCCCACCTGCACCACTGAGGATACACCAACATCCAAGGAATCTTGAACGTTTGATGTGCTTCTTCAAATGAGTCTTGATAACCTCAAAAAGACTATGGAAGTCTCCAAGATGCCAATCGTATTGTTCATATGTTGGCATCAATTCCTCGCTTTGATATCCCTTGGCAACGAACGGCCTTTGCTGGAAGATGCCAGAGTATTGTCTCCAGCAGTTATACTGAAAAGCTACCTGGCCGGAAACCTTCTTCAATGTTGTAGGGTTGTCGGCATCATCGCTCTCGCTCTCGTCCAAGCTTGTCGTGAAGAGTCCAAGTTTATCGGAAGAAAACAAGGAGCCTATATTGAGCAGCGCCCCAGGAGCCCATCTGGTTCGTCGGAAATCCTTATGCGGCTCGCCTGTCGGATGTTTAATCTGTCCACCTGGGATCTTTAGAAGAGATCGATTGTCGCCTCTCAACTCGAAAATCTCAGTTTCTTCGTTTGGAGCAATTTCTAGGACTAGTGACCCAGCACTTGAAAGTCTGTGAATGGTAGAGAGATACGAAGGGTCTGGAGATCTTGGTGTGCGGCTATAGTCGTAATACCGCTTGCTGCTGAAGTCTCGACGGGTGAGGATGGCTTCCCATAACGGCGAGACGAGGGCCGCTGGATAGTGGTCTTCCCAGGGAATGTGTCTGAGAATCTCTGTTTGAATCTCGATGGGGAGTGATAGTATATGCACCATGATGGTAGAATAGTTATAAAATCCTTAGAAATGTCAGCTCAGTACTTAGGAGGGATTGAAGGGTTGGATATATCCGATATATAATAGCAACCTACCAGTAAGTGTTATCTGGCGTTCGCGTTCCGGCACGATGAGTCGATTATCATACATATATAGCCACCGATGCAATGACTCCCTCTCGTAGTGTTGATAGCGTGACGAATGTAGTTTGCAATTGCAATTGGGCTGCTATGGGACGCAAAGAAGTGGATCCGGAGAGGGGATGGAAGACGGTGAAACCCGGAAGTAATAAATCTCTCTGATGATACTTAACTTAGAGCCAGAAGAGTACCACGAGGCTGTCGACATGTCGCGACTTAAAATATGTAATATTCGAACCACTCAGGCACAACGCACATTCTGCAACATCAACTTCCCCGACATGGTATATGTTTTTAGACACCCACCCGAGTGACCATATTAAGCCTAACCCAACGTCTTAACTCTGAAATTGAAGTTATGTACTTCTTAATTTGGGAAGCTCTACCAGCCGTATTTGACTTTGCCCACTTACCCTAAGTTAAAGTCTAGATTAACCTATGATCTAGCTGCCGGCCTGGCCTCGAGGATCCAACATTCCAATGCGCTTAAAATGGGTCCGAATTAACTTCCATAATTATACCCAATCCTAGCTTAGAAAATAGGCTTTAAAGGTTTACCTGGTAGAAGGAGTCGAAATATTAATATACTATACCATATTATATTCGGGGCGGCCCGGTACCCTCGAGACCTCTACCAATCCTAGCACATAGTTGTAGCTTTAGATGACTAGAACTGCTTCGAGTGGCATGACCTACTCCCGTCAATTATCGAGAAAGCTACTGTCAGTGGTCGTTTCGTTGATTGTGACACTCCGTTGTACTTTTTTATACATTAATCTCCGATTACGATAGGTTTGGTAGTATGCATGAATATCTAAGATCTTGAGATTCGATATTCAGTCCACCATTCTGATAATCTGGTAAAGGGGATATAATCTACGTAGCTACCATCGAGTTTGTGCGAGCTCAAGCACCATTCTAGAGATTTCAAGCTTACTCGATGCTATTGTTATCTAGTCAGAGGCTAATAGTATCAAAACCATAACATGTAATTGAACATATGTGCAGCAACTGGATATCTTCTCAACATGTTAACAGTTGCGAGAACCAAATATGGACTCGAGCGGGTCGGCTATTTGCTCTTTGGGGGTCCAATAGTGATTACACGCTGCCCGGCACTGAACTTTAGTAATAAAGTTTGTCAAAGCTCATTATCTCTCAGCTGGGGGACTCTCCTGCGGGCTCGGTGCTGAGGGCCTTTTCTGTGTATTTGGAAACGTTTATTCATTTCATGAGCGGCTGAGTGGACAGACTCTGTGTCTTCGGCTAATCTCACCATATCAGTTATCATTGTGCCTTGCACATGTGCGAGTTCAGCAGGCAAAATGCGAAATCAATATCATATCTGCGAAAGGAATAAAGCGAAATCGCATCAGTCCCATATTTTAGGAGAATTCAGCGGGATGTTGTTTAATCTAAAGTTACACCAATCTTGAAACTAATTGAGAATAGTTATGCATTGTGGCGCTTGAATATTGATTGGCCTGGAGCTTCTGGGGACTGCATAGGCTTCGAAGCGCTTCTGCATATCGACCTTTACATAGGCCGGCCCGGCCCGGCTTGACCTCCCCGAACCGCTAGACCACAATAATATTAACTGATACCGAGTGCGACACGGCAAGAGCGCCTCGAACTTTGGGACATCGGCAGATAACCTGGAGTTCACAATTTACAACGCGATTGGATGTATTTGTAAAGTCCGTGGCGCCATGGCGCTAGTGCATGACATGTACATGTTTCGTATGCGATACTACGTCCTGTATGCGATCGATGTTATCTCCTGTATGCGATCGATGCTATCTCCTGTATGCGATGATACGTGACGTTTTGCCTTAGGTCGGCACGATGCAGGTACCCTCAGCATTTTCGCCCTAACAATTTTATTGTCTGGGATACCGAGAGACCTCAGTTCGAGGTCGAGGGCCAGCGGGCTGTGTCTAGAACCTTCTAAGGCTAATGTATATAATAAGTATTCGCGAATTCGGGCTATTCAACTCGACAATATTGCAACATCACCGACTCTGATCATGATGCAATTGAAATGGGCCTTGTTTGTAAGAAGCTCCATACGGTGCTATAGCACTAATGTTGCCCTTATATGAAAATACAATTTGAAGCTCATCAGCTTACTTCTCAAAGAGTAAGTACGAAATTTTAATTACTGTTCAGCTCATCTCGAAAGAGGATATAGGGATCTGGGAACACGCATACTCGAGACCACAGGTTTAAAATTATCTACTTACATGCCAATGCATCGTGCCCGTTCTACATCGGGAGTACTTAGGGATTAAAGCAGGATGTGTAGAAGAGGTTGGATGTATTATCTATCCAGGATGGGCTCCAATCCTAAAACGTCTTAATTTATGCAATGCAATGGTACCATGGTGTGACCGAATCCCCTAAAGCAGCACCCACAAAGTGAATAAGTGCAGCCCCATTGGTCATGCGCGATATATCGATGCAGCACACGGTATCGATTGCTGCGTCTCCCGATATCGGTAAGGTTTTTGGGACTTTGTGGTTTATTTGAATGCAAGACGAGCTACCAGGACCTGAGTTCAATGGCCAGACTTGCGCTTGGAGCTAACCCTCTATATGAAATTGATACAGTGATAAATAGCCGCTGAGAATGCCCATCCTGTGGTAGTCTAGTTTCCTGTATTTCGTTCTCCCACCATACAATTCAAAAACCAAACCACAGTTAACGAATCCCTTGAACATGGCTAATCAATGGGCTGGTGCCAATCACTGGGCCGGTTTTGTTAATCCTTGGTTAGGAGAAGCCGTACTTCCTCAACCACAACTGCCGGGTGCCAACGGGGTGGCCGGCAACCCGCCCCAAAACCACCAACCTGCACCAGCAATTTTGTATGATTTTACTGCCGCAGATTTTATCGATTTTTGGATGAGCAAGCCGGCTTTTGGGGCCCCTTACGACCCATTGACATTTTTGGGGGCGCGTGCAAATTTCGACTTGAATGGTTCAGCTTTGAACCTACCAAGCCCTAACCCATGTCTTCGAACATGTCTTGTCGAGTCGGACGTCCGCCGGTTTTTAGAGCAGCTTTTGTTGCCATCGGTTGAGAGAATGGCCTACAAACTCGTAGAGGCCGTCAGCTTACACCTAAATCCAAATCGAGGTATTGAAATCAAGTCGAATGCAGAGAGCAACTTTTGGGGCCACCGAATCGATATTGCTTGGGTCGCCAAGTATGCTAATGGACCCGAGATCCCCATTCTCTTTCTCGAGATAAAGCCACCAAGAACTATAGACCGAAACCAATTTGCATGGAATTTTCAAATGCCACCAGCTGTACCAGGTTTTCCGGGAAACGAATACGAGATATGGAGGGCGGCGCAAACTCGGGGTGGAGGTGCTATACATCCCAGCATCACGTATGATCTCAAGTAAGTCTACTTGTAACGACTTATATATATCTGCTTCGGTTTCGAGTACTAGCGAGTTGACAATATATTAAAGCCACCTTAATGGAGGCCAGGGAAGCCAGCCATCCGTAGATAGTTGGAGAAATCTGCAAAACCGAGGGAACGCCCGTAACATCATCCAACAAGCGGCCACAAATCATTACGGTAATGCCAACATCACTTCCGTCAGGGTTCCACGAACTATTATATTCGACTATAGTTCTATGTGCCTTCTGGACTGGAACAGAACTACGAATCTAGTTGGAGGAGTAGAGAGGACACTCGCTGCCGAAGCACTCGAGGATGAAAAGGCGATCGGTTTCGCTTACTTAAATCCAGAAGTCTTTCCTGGAGCCGGAGTGGCTCAGGTGGTTGAGAGCTTTGGCCTGTTGCTGGTCTCAGCCCTCTTCGCAGGGGTTTATGACCAGTTTGGATGGCAGTTTTAGCTAGTGGGGAAATGTGAAAGCCGCAAAAATGCACCATATATGCATAACTTTTCAGATGGCAGTGTCCGGTGAATTCAAACTGTAGCTTGTAGCTAGGTATTCTATTCTGAGCCCTCTAATAGTACTATTACTAGTTTGCACTACCACCACATTAAGTCGCCTACCTGTTTTATATACCAAACTAGCGGGGCCCGGGGTTGTTATAACTAGCAAGCTGAGCTCGTAATCGATTTAAATTTAAAACTCATATTAGATCATATACGTGCCCGACTGTAAGTCCCTAGCACTCGCTAATAACATCATGGTATTCCATCTGCTGTCTACTTCCTGGAGTAAACTTAAAGGTGTAGCTCTCCACGAGACCCTAGCACCCCAATCCGGTCATAGTAGGTTCTAGCCCTCACAAATTTATCTAAGGCCCAATAGTTCTGCTTCAACCTCGCCATTAACTTGTGTCTTTCATCCTTTACCTCCGCAATACCACTCTTTGATTCTTCCTTTAGCCATCTCTCAGTTGATTTCTCATATTGGGCAATAATATCTTTTCTGATATTCTCGACGCTCTGCTTTTCATCCAGATCATCCATACTCGCATCAGTTATGGCCAAATTCTCGTTGGTATCAGGTTCTTTGTAGTCATAGACCCAGTTTTCCTTCCCTCCCAAAAACTTTGGAATCTGTGCTTGGTTTATGAACTTGGAGAGGTCGTTCACGTTGTTTGTGAATTGGATTTTAGATGCAACAACGGGATCCAACCAGCCTTTGATTATTCTCTGTTATTTCACAGGTCAGCTAGGAGTTTTCACATCTTGGAAGTTATAATACTAACCCAGATGCCCTGGAATATCCATGGCGCATTATGGATAAGGCACGAGCCTAAAGATTCCGGGTAGTGTGATTGAAGGCAATCGATAATAAATTTAACAGCAGTATAATCCTAGAATTCCGACGCTTTAGTAAGTACCATGTTGGATTCTCCTGAAGCCAAAGATATTGCAACATACCATGTTGGAAAGCCCAAAACCCGTCATATCGAATATAATACAAGAGGTATCGTTGGGTTCCTGGCATAAAAGTCGAGTCGTTTCCATAATATAGACTGTGAATTTCTCGATACTTTCGGGGCTCTGATCACTACCACGATGTAGCCTTGGTGATATTATGCACACCGGCCTCTTTTGTTTATCGGACCCATGAAGATAGGCTTTTCCAATCCGGAGCTGATGAATGAATCCAAGGTCATCGGTATTAGTGGCGGATAATTCGCCTTCCTTGAGAAGCTCCTCGACACCGAACTTTTGCCTCCAACAGAGTGTTGATATCATCATAATCAATGCTTTGCTAACATCCCAGCTTCTCGCACGAAGAAAGCGGAGGACTACAGCATCAGGGTTTTCATGCTTGATGAACTGCCAAAATGCTGTGTGTAATTGTTTGACCGTCTGGCCTGTTAAGGCGGCGTTAAGCTGTTCCAATTGATCGTCTCTTGTCCCAGGTGCCCCGGTTTCCAGATCCAAGTCACTTATTATGCCATTCCCTGTCGTGGAATCAGGTTTTGCAAATATTTTGAGTAGAAGTCCCCAGAATTTCCTCAACTTGGCTTGTTGCTCTGGAGTTAGTGCTGTAGGACGTTCTGAGGGAGTACCCGCCATATTTCGATAATAACTTTTATAATATTATAATTATATCAGAGGAGAAAATTATAACTTCCAGAAGAGACCGGCACTATCTGGAGATGTGATATTCTATTTCCGGAGAAATAATGAAGAAAAAAGCGAAGAAAATTAAAAGTAAATATTCAAGTGCAAACAATACGAGTAGAATTTTAGAAAGGGATGCATCTCAGAGATTGGGTAGAGTATATGCCTAGTTATATACTTATGGTATCTTAAACGAAGATAATCAGGTTGCTGTTAAGCTTCCGAGCCCTCACCATGATCCCCCCGTGTGTTGACGGCGGAGAGGTAATGGTTTTGATCTGACGCAAGACAGCATGGTTCCGCAACTGCGCCTACTATCCCTGCTGGCGTTCTCAATCCCATGGCTTTCGGTACGGGTTACTCTTCAAACGAGCTTCTAGCGCGAAAAAAAGTCGTTGTCTCGCTCGTAGCCCATCAAGTTTCTATTTTAACTAGTTTGGTCATTGTTTGAGGTTGCGATTGCTGATGAAACAGGGGCCCTGGGGTCAGTCGTTTTAGCTTAGTGGCAAGGATAGCATTCAGAGACTAACGTTGCTAACTATCGATTAGCTAGCCCCAACTACACGTTCGGGAAGCAAGTGGGCACATTTCATTTTCTAGAAAAGTCAGGAAAAGCTGCAAAGGAATAACGAACGAGTATTCGCTAAGCCCATTCGACGTTCTTACCCCTTCCAAACTTTCCGAGTAAATTCGGAGATTTAAAAACTTCCTGATCCTCGCAATGCATTGATAGCTCGAAGTCTTTGTCTGGATCTCAACTTGAAGGAAAAGAAGGACCTTCCTACTTCTATTCTTGCTCCATTCTAGAATGATGTGTATCTAGATATTCAATAGTCAAATTATCACATATTGCTTTAGATACTAGAGCTTGCCAATTGCAGTTAAGTATTTCGTGAAGCTGCCTACCGAGCCGTCTAGCGACGTCTATGCGAGGATTCTCTTTAGAGAGTAGCTTGTCTCGCCAAGTAAATTAATCCTGCATACACAAAAGTCCAGAAATAACCTGTACGACCTGCGCAGTACATAGGATTAGGGAGCAGGACCTCCATGTACTTTTGTAAGACTTGTAAAGGGAATGGATCAAGTACAAGAAGCTCGCTATAGCGCTAAAACGTATAAGTTAAGGGAATGCATATATCCGTTGAGGCTGGTTTACGAGACCACATATATCCGACGACTAGATTACCGATTGTGTTTCTTCATCGTCACTGCTTTCGTATGCTCCTGATCCCATGTCTCCATACTTATACCCCATCTGATTTCTGATATATGGCAGAGCATTCACCATCCATTGGCAAGCGCAATGACGCGCATCTCCGTCACAAGTACAATCCATATCCTCTTTCTTCGGATCTAGTGACCACCTACTTAAGTTCCAAAGGCTCAAGAAAATCTTTCGGCGTGGATGAAACTCGGCATCTTCCGGCCCAATCTCACTTCGTCGCTGAGGCCAAAATTCCTGAAATGTGGCCCAACATTCGACCGGTCCATCGCCATCTAGGTCTTGCTCGTCTATTAAAGCGTCTTTGATGTACTCGAGTAGTTTCTGCACAGTTGTCCCAGTATCAACAGATGTTGCGGGGAGTGGGAGAACTGAAGGTATTGTTGTTTCATCCATGTATTCAAAATCGCAACGGCGGCGCACGCGCGAGTGAATTCCATCCGTCAGAAAGTCTTTATTCAATATCCTCACTGAGATATCGTCTTCTCTCTCAAGTATTTCGCCCCAAGTATCTGAATCGTTAGCCCAGTATCTTTCCTTGGAGTGTTTCTTTATCTTGGCCTGCACATGTTCCGGGACTTTCTCGTTGGTTTCAGTTCCGAAGTAGAATTGAGAGTCTGTAGCCAATAACGGCGAGCCTGTGATTTCGTGGAAACTGATTTCGACTTTGTGTTTATAATTCTTCCATCTGCAGCGCCTGACTCCAACGTCGAAAGGTAGCATTTCCTCATAGGGCCGCATCATGGGTCCGGCGTAATCGCCTCTATCTTTGCCCTTCCATGTATCCTTCATCTGCCGTACAGCAAGATAAACTCTCGCTTCCCCAGTTTCCCGTACACTAAGAATCATGGTTCCAGTGCCGAGTAATCCATGCATGCCTAGTCCTCCAGGGCCGAGATCTAAATCCTTTGCTGAGGTATCATCGGGGTGGTACCGGTGGAAATCCATATTGTCTGGCATAGCCATATTTTCTGCTAGATCTTCGAAGTCTTCTAGATCGATATCATCTAGGTCCGGCGACTTTGTTTCGGTCCAAGTTTCTATGCAATACCGTTTTTCGCGAAACTTTGGTAATTGTAAAATAGTTGCCCATTCGGGGCATACCATTGACACTGCAAAGTGGTCGTACCAGAGAAGATGCCCTAGTATCTCCTCGTGTATCTCCATAGGGAGAGAAAGGATTGTTGTTCCGGTTGGCTTTGAAATTGGCGGTTTGCTTTTAAGCTTTTTGAACCGTTTGACTGCTGCTGCAGTCGCAGTCGCAGCTCGCGAAGGAGCAGGCCCGGGAGTATCGCCAAACATTGCTTCGCTTCGGCTTACAATTGCAACTCGGGGATGGAAGTTCAGAGGAGTGATGAATTGAGGAGGTCTGACACGACAAATTGTGGGGATTATATATACAAGGATCCACCTGCCGCCCGCACCTATCTGAGGGTTCCAACCAATGGTAGAGGCTTGCCAGTTGGGCTGCAAGGCTGGACGTGACTCACGAGATTGCATGAGCAACACAAAGTGCTTGTTGCACTTTGACAGCCCCTCCTGTCCTATAACCGTTCCCAGTCCCGACGCTAGACTACGTTAACCTCAAGATTTCCTGGGTGGTTCTTGCGATATATCTGCCGGCTGTATCACTAGTGTGAGAAATGCTGATGATCGCATTAGAGCGGCGTTTACAATAAGATAGCATATCTGAGGTTTATTCTCCTTCGAGATGACACTGGTAACGTTACGTAACAATTGACCAGCTTTGGTCGCATCTGCAACAGTGCAAAGTGGTTGATTTTAGTTGGCTGTCGTCAAAACAGAACCGGAAAAAGTTGGGCAAGAATAAGTTGTGTAGACATGGTTAGAATCTTGTGCATGGGTGGGTTTAGCGGGTTCGGTTGGAACCATTCGTTAATCCGTACCCTGACTCAGAGCTCAACGTTAAATTGCCGTGCTTTACAGGTTTATATGTGGGGAGCTATGGCCCCATATATCGGGATGACATGATAATTGGAGATCCCTGATCGATTTGTTGACGACAAACATCTTTGGAGCGACACCATGAGCAAGCCCCGACTCGCAAAATCTAGACTAAAGGATCCTTGACAACCATGAGATCCAAGAATATCTTCCACCTTGGATGAACTCTGTCTATATTGTCCGGACGAGGGAAGAAACGAAACTGGCGAAACCTCGCCCAACATCCGAGTATTTCGTCGTTCTTTTCGACAATTTCCGTTGTAAGAGCCGTCGCCACCCTGTCGACCACTTCCTTCACACTGCTTCCAGGCCCATTCCACGGTACGTAGATAGACCAGTGTCGATCAGCGCCGGTAGGATCGTATGGTATGTAATCCTTCCCATCTGTTACATATATTGAGCCTGGTATCCGGATTATCTGCGGATATTTCCCGAGTAGATCAAAAACCGACAGTTTCCCCGTCCGTAATGCTTGTTCAATCGCATCTCCCTGGTCTCCGCTCTTGATGAAGTCCGCGGTCCCAATATGTGCGCAGTCGGTCCTTGTAGATATAACCTCAACCGAGTCCTCCTTCCCCGGTCGATTTCTTTGAAAACTCGCCTCGTGATTTAGTTCCTCGCCCCTCAAGTATTGAAAATCCTCCGCTAATAGATCCAATGAAATATCCACCATTATCAATTTCCCCCATAGCGTCCTCAAAGACTCCATCATTGGATCCGATTGCTCCGGATATTTCTCTAACTCCCTATTCTCATCTAGTTGTCGTAGCACTAGAATGTTCGTCCTCTTCCCTCCTCTTTCCAACTTTAAAATAAGTCTCCCCGAAGCTAATAAGCCGTGCAACCCAATTTCCGCTCTCCACCCGGGCCCATCACGCCAATATCTCGTTTCATCCGGCAGAAACCGTCGAAAATTGATATGAAGCACATGTGTGTCCTTATTGTTGTCCCAGATCTCCTCGCAGTAGCGTTTCCGACGGAATGAGTTGTGTTGTAAGATCGCGGTGAAGAGTGGCGAAACAGTCGAAAGTGTGAAGTGGTCGAGCCAGGAGAGATATTGCAGGATCTGGATATGGATTTCCGTTGGAAGTGAGAGGATTTTCATGGTTCTTGGGCGCCGAGGGCTGCGTAGACTTGGGCAAGCCGTTGGGACGGATATCAGGGCTGAGAGAGGTGACTCGCGGGGTTGGCCGGTTTGTGGTAGGTAAGTACCTCAGCAGCGAAGTTGTAGCATGGGCCGCAGTAGCTGTTAACTTGTAGTGCGGTCTGGGTCCAAGTCAGGATTGATGATAATGGGATATAGCACGATAGGTAGGATTATAAAGAATTCGAGACTGATTCCTTGCCTGATCCATTGCTTCTAGTTTGCAATTGTCATAGCCCAGCGCCAAGCACGCTCTCGATCAGAGCAACTCAGGATCTTGTTGCATTTCGGGACAGCTTATCAGTATATACCGAGACTGCATATGTATCTAAGCACGTACAGAGGACTTGGCTTCATTGTACTTATTATCGAAGAGTGCTTCATATAAGTATATTGTTTAGATCTACGAACCCCTCCCCAATTATTACAACGCAGGTTCGAGCTTCTGGTTTACGAGACAACCTTAACTCACGAGCACCGGAGAGCAGCAGTTGAATAACTATTCAATACAATTCATGTTCTAGGACTCTCGAAATCCAGGCAACTTTTTCCAACGAATTCAACTGGCACCAACGTAATAGACCAGTCTAGTTGACCAGACGATTTATCCGTTGCGGTATAGTCGAATTTCCTAGCGTCTATTTGCTTCGGCTTTCTTGGTGAAATAAATGAAACTTTAGGAGATGAGTAACCGAAATTGAAAGACTGAGCTGTAAATGTGTCTTTCGGCTGAGCAGTGTAGTATCCAGCCTCGTTCTGGACATACAAGTGTAGATGCTGCGGCTCCACGACAAGGACTACCAAGTGGATGATAATTTGGCTAGGTTCGTACGTTCCGCCCTTCGAATAGGAGCTCAAGAAGGCGACACACCCGCAAATTTGTTTGGACTTCTCCAGCACATATATCATAACGTGCTCGTTAACTTTGTCCATAAGTTCTTTAAGGCTCGTCTCTTTATAGCACATCATGTTCGGCACCTCCAATTTCACCAGGGGGGTGGTAATCGATCGATCGGTGATGAGCGAGTAATTGTGGGCATCCACAAAAGTTTTCGTAAAAGCTACACTTTGTGGGTGCTTTGGCTCCCCACTCAATTGGGAATCCTGGCCAACGAAGAAGAGAGTATCCCGTCCGAACATTTCTAATCCTTGAATTTCCACGTATTTGCGATTTTGAAGAAGAGCCGCCCGGCGGGTATACACAACCTTGTCGCGCCGTTCGTTTACCCTCTCCTCCTCTGGAGACACCAATCCGCGCTCTTCGAACCTGCGGTCGTCAAATAGTATTAACGTAGCGGTATTCGGCTCATCCCTATACATCTCAAAAAATAGTTTTTGATTGTAGAGGAGGAAGTTCGTGGTGGCTCTTTGATATTGTTGACACAATGTGGGCGGGGACCATTCCTTCACACCGGCATCTCGACGGGGTCGAACTGTACGATAGCGTTTCACGGCAAATTTGTCTGTTTGAAGGGCGGCCATCCATGCAGGGCAGACTTGTGCGAGCGTGAAATGCTCTTCATAGGGCAAATATTCCAGAATTTTCTCGTGCACTTCCAAGGGCAGGGTTAGGAGCCCTGCAGTGGTAGATTTTGTCTGATCGGGCTTTGTATCCACATTTGATTTCTGATCCTCAGGTCCAGCAGGTAGTGGTTTCTCCGTTGTTTGCACCGGTAAACGTGCTGAGCGGAAATTTTTGGGTCGTCTAGTATTTCGGGACGGCATATATCTTGCCCTTTGAATCTTGTCGGGTTCTGCTTTAGGCAGATTTAGTTCCGTATCCCCAATGGCGAGGTTATGTAATGCGGCTGTCAGTGTTGCCATGATTATATTTCGAGAAATAGCTGAATCTCAAGATCCTTAATAGCGAAGGAGAAATCTGGTCTTGCGAATGCTCTCAGCCAGCGGCATGGGAGGTTATATGTACTTTGTGCTATTGCGTGCGTTTGGCCCTAGTTAAGGCCTGAGATTGTGGGATTGAGGAGTCACCGCGCGTTTTAAGGGGCGCGTTTTGTCATCGCGGTTCACGTGCTATCGCGGAGTCGTCGGATGTGTCAGGCCGGGCCTGAAGATTTGATTCGAAATAGAATCCTGCCAAATCAATCGAATACGCCTTGCCTCCTGTGCTGTCAGCCGCTGCGTCCTCAGAGAGCCCTTAGAGGTCTAGATTGGGTATGCCAGGCCAGCCCCGGTATGTTACTGTCATCCAACAATACGACCGTCAAAGGCCCAGGTGTACTCCAGCTGATACTCCAGTTCCTTACATAATCAAACTAACAAACCCGAGATAAAAATGCAACATCCAACACGGATTGAATCTCATTAGGAGACTAGCCTTGCGAGGAGGCGGATGTCCGTGCAGGGGCCTTCCAGTGCTCTCTCAACATGCTATCATTCGAGGCTACATGCTATCATTCCATTTTTTGTAAAGTATTGGTAAAAAACACACGCTCTAATTTAGAATTAATACTGTTATGTCAGGACCAACCCAAATTTCTGTTACCTTTAAATTTGAGGAGATAACACTAAAGGATTTAATCAATTAAAACTTAGTATTTCGAAAGAAAAGTCCCTACTAGAACTCTTCGATATAGTATGCCGGTAATTGCAACATTTTTGGGCTTCACGGATGTCACCCCCGAAAATTGCCATTGCGAAGGTCCCGGCTATTCAGCGGTGAAAGCGACTCCCACGTGGCTAGATGGCTAGCCAAGTCCTCGCCATCTTCCAGCTCCCCAGATAGAATGATCACATCTACTAACAATTTTGTAGGCCTCAATTCACTCCTAACTTCGGGGAGACTAAGAATCCCAATGAACCTCATCCCCTGTGTCGCGAGAGCCAAATATCGAGTCGTAGAACGCATAGGGTAAAGGGCGTCATCGCCTGTAAAAGTATTACTTGAATCCTTAGGGTGGGCAGCCACGGATGTACAGATGGCTCCTAATAGCTGTAGGGCCCCGTCATATTCTACCTTGGGCATGCGGGGAGCCAAAATCACTAGCTTGGAATCAAAGTCTAGGCGCAAAATTGCTAGGGATGCCGACAATTATACAACCCTTTCCCGTTAATCCGTTCCTCTTTAACATCGATACTGGGTCAGACTTGAAACAGGAATGCAGATATTCACTCCTTGTCCGAGCTTTATATACCGTATATCTTTGCATATGGTAGTTGTAGGTTTCCAGTTCTATATATTATAAACTGAGCCTGAGCCAAATTCTGCTAGTTTCAGTCCTAGCAAATCCTTCAAGTCACAGGATTTCACGACGGCATAAACACCTTGGTTAAATGGGCTCTCTGCTTTGAGTTTGGGCATCAATTGACTCTACAGCCTAAAAAGTTGGACTATAGTGCTATACCAATGCGTTTTGGAGACCCCAAAGAACTTCAATAGATCGTGGTGAAGGAAGATTCTTATTGGTTAAAGGAAAGAACCAAAACCGTATATCTGGTATATTCGCATATTCGCACGCCCAACTTATCTCCGTGCAGCCGGTTTTTTGACGGTGGGACAACTAAAAATACCGCCACCGAGCGTATCGGATACTAAGAGGCTAGTTAGTCTACGTGCAAAATCCAGGGAGCCCGGGTGGGGCAGTTGCACAATTACGAAAACGATGTCACCATGTTTCCCGTACATCCATATTTCTGATGGACTAAATCTGATTATAAAAGTAAATTCATTTTGAACTAATATTGTTACACACGCACGCCGTTTGATATCAAAATTATGTCCTACCAACCATGACAATGAGAAAGAGAGAACCGCAAGAGACGCAGAAAACAAAAGCCATTCAGCGATGTTAGAAATATGAAATAGCACCCCGTAGCGGCATGACGCAGAGAGCATCCACCGAATCTGCCCATATTTGTCAAAAATCGGAAGCTTGACGAAGGGTTTCAGACCCTCAAAACTTACAAGCCGACTTCTCTATTCACACACAATCAAGCATGAACAGAAATTGGCTTCGAATATCCCTGTCCAACAAACTCTCCCAATCCAGCGTTTACATCCTTTACTGGCTTCGGCTCAACACCAACACGCTCCTTGCTCAACAATTCAACCAACAATGGGTTGGGCCTTCCTTCCCTCTTCACACCATCGACACCCTTTTCCCTGAATTCGGTGACCTGCTTGAGATACGCATCGAACAGGAAACTGCTGTCCAATGGTCCTCCCTTCGCCTCTGGGTGGAATTGAGTTCCCATGATCGGCTTGCTTTCGTGGATGATTCCTTCATTCGACTGATCGTTCAAGTTGATGAAGTATGGCTTCCAGCCAGCCGGAAGGGTGGAAACATCAACGGCATATCCATGATTCTGGGAGGTGATGTGGCATCGACCTGTAGTGAGATCAAGGGCCGGAATGTTGTGAGCACGATTACCGTACTTGAGTTTGATGGTCCTAGCACCACCAGCGAGAGCAAGGAGCTGGTGGCCAAGACAGATCCCCATGATTGGACCGGTGTAAGATTCCATCAACTTCCGGAGATGGTAGACGGTTGGTGCGCAGTGGGTTGGGTCGCCGGGTCCATTTGAGATAAAGACACCGTCGAAGTGGTGAGCAACCTTGTGAATTGGGTAGTCCCATGGGAAACACGTGACAGAAGCTCCGCGACTAACGAGAGATCGGAGAATGTTCTCCTTAACACCACAGTCGATGACAGCGACGTGGAGGTCTCCAGTGGAGGAGACGTGGAATGGAGCCTTAGTCGAGACTTTGGCAACCAAATTGATCTGTTCAGGATCAATGAAAGCTTCATCTTCATCCGCATCATATTCCTCGCCAATAGTGATACGAGCGAGGGAAGAACCTTGTTCACGGAGGAATGTGACAATATCTCGGGTATCAACTCCAGAGATAGCGGGAACACCCTCTCGAGCACACCAGTCTCCAAGGGACTCAACTGCAGTCCAATGTGAGTATTGAAGTGCGGCATCAGCAACAACAATACCTGCAGCTTGGATATGTGGAGATTCGAAGTATTTCAAAAGACCGGCTTCGTCACGGTCACGTCCAGGAACACCATAGTTACCGATGAGGGGTTGGGTGAAGACGAGGATTTGACCACGATAAGAGGGGTCGGTCATGGACTCTGGGTATCCGACCAGAGCCGTGGAGAAGACTGCTTCTCCGGAGATATTCTGCTTGGCGCCAAAAGACTTGCCATGGTAGACGGGGCCTCCCTATATCTGATCGTCAGTTCCTAGACCGCTACATAATTATGCGAAGTTCATTTACCCTAATGGTGAAAGTTGCCCGATCGTATGAAACGGGGGTGGCGCCGCGGTGGATCTCCGGCATGAGTCGGCCAGCGCTACCGGTGACAGTGGCGAGATATCTCTTCCCAAGAGCACCCTTGAGCAGGGATTTGGATTGTTGATTGAGCATTCGTGTAGCCAACATTTTTGCTAATGTCGTGTTTTCGGGAGGGACTGGCTATATGATATCTCGAAGCGATATGACGTATAAAATGATTGAAGATGGTATAATATCAACGAAAGCTCAATTACTGTGAGCAGGTCTTCCAAATATGGTCTATTACGCATCGTCGCATTCTGTTAGTGATTGGTTCCCCCATTACGATGCTGAGGCCACCAGCTAGGAAGGTGACACGGCATATCGACGACCCAATTGGGGTCAATATGCTATATCAAGCCTTCGATAGTCGAAGTGCAAACTCAGAAAGTCTATTGAAACATACCTGAGATGTAGTCCTATAACCGAATATTAGTCACAAGCTTGGATAACGACGGCTAGTGATTAGGTACTTACTTGGGAAGTAAAGGTTGTTGGGCAAAATCGCATACGTGCGGTGGTAGAGGTCAAACCTCCCGCAGGAACAAGTTGAGAAGATTCTATAGATGGCAGGCGGGAATGATCACGAGAATATGATCTTCCGAGAAGGGGCTTATTGAAGCTGTGATTGTTGAGGAAATGGTGGTTTGTAAAGCTAAAGGATTCGGAGGAATCGTTGAGCGTCTTTTGGGGTTTTTCTCAGATCAAGCTAGTCAGATCTCGGTAAGGTTCCTTTGGAACGGCGTTCAAATCGGAGATGGGTCCCGCAACAGGGAGCAAGGCAGCCAGTCAGAGCGGACCTGAATGGAATCGGCAGCGTGTCAAGTGAGGCTTCTTGATGAAAAATTTTTGCGGCGGGGAGGTTGGAAGGATGAAAGGTGAGGTTAAATTCAAAGAGGAACTCGTCCAAGAAAATTTGCGTCAGAACAAACAAGGGCCTCGCCTCCGGAAACGGGGCTCCAAAATGCAACACAGACAACGCGAATATTTACACATCTATCATATATTTGCAATACAGAGTGGCTTCGTTAGAATCGCGAACTGACTGTAGTCCGCTAGATCTTTGCGATCAAGTCCATAATTTTTTCTGCTTAGGGATATCCTCGAAATCAGCGATGTCGAGACTTTCAATTCTGCCCGTATTATGGTCCTCTGGCCAGCCTAGATTGTAGGCTATTATCGCTCAGCTCCATCTGATATTGCAGATTGTAGACTACTGGTCAACCTAGAATGCAGACTTTCTGCCAGCCTAGATCTCAGGCTATCAGTCAACGTGGGTTGTAAACTATTGGCTAACCGGGACTACCGGTCCTCAACCATCATTTGCAGCCGGTAGAGATCAAGATGCTCTAGTTAACACTCTTGTCCCCTCTTGGAATGTGTTCCGCCTGCTCAGGTATAACATGGGCCGCTAGGAGACGTTCTATATGTGAACTAAAGCGAGCGTTTCGACGCGCCTTGACAGTAAATGTGGCGCCTGACCGCAGCAAAAGCACAATCATGTCTTTTCGACATCGTTCAGCCGCTAATTCGAGCGGTGTCCTTTCCATGGGTTTCCACTCAAAAATCCAGGGTGGCCTAATCGGAATCGAATTGGGGTCGTCGCCCGCTTCAAGGAACAGCTTTGCCAGCTCTAAGTCTCCGTAGTAAGCTGCCACTTGTAAAGGGGTACTGATTGAACCGTTTATCGTTGTTTCAGTGTAATGATGAGTCCATAAATTGCCGCTGTAGAAACACCCGCCTTCCAGTTGCAGGAGGAACTTTATTGTTCGCAGCGCCCAACATTGTTCCCGATCGAAGGAAGCCTTAAAAATATCCCTGCGCGCTTCGATAGCAATTGATAGGAGATTGGGGCTAGCGACGGGTGCTCCAACACCACAAATCTTCTTAACGGCGGTGAATGTAGTCTCGTCCGGGGTATAGTTCTTCAGAATAATGTCCAATACCGTGATCAGACCCAAAGTAGGGTGCCAATATTGTTCCTTCGCATCCCATCCTATCTCCATGAGAAAGTCGAGCGCTCTAATTACCCGCTGGGGGAGACTACGCATGCCCCGATCTTGCTTTCCCTTTCTGTCGACGCTGACCGCCTCTGAGAAAAGCTTCACAATACTCGTCGAGTGGCCCCCGGGACTCTTCAGCTTGGCATAAATTAGGGCAATATTTATATGTGATTGGAATGCACCCAGCCCTGAAAAGACCTTTAAATAGCCCTTTAAAACATCTTTGTCAATTATGCCTCGCCAAGCAGACTGAATGATACCGCTCAGAAGGATGCCCTGGATATCGGAATAACAAGATATGGGATATGCATTCCTCATCGCGTGATCAACAAATTTCACGGCTTGGGCACACTCCCGTCTCGATGAGAACTCCCTAAAAAGTCCGCTCGGGTCACGGATATAACGGGAATAGATGGTATGTTGCAAAATACGGGACCCACAGCTACTTGTATCGCTGTCGCCGATTATTGTCAGGTTGTCCACCAAAGTGCCCCAACGAGAGTCATCCGCATGAGCTACTGTGTGATAAACCATGGATTGCAATCGGTCTGCGCTATATGTTTGTAGGGCTACTTCAGGCGGCTCAAATCCAGGAGTTTGGACGAACAAATCATATCGAGTTTTCTCGTCTTGATTCCGTCTCAAATGAAAACGCCGAACTCTCCGGCAACCTCTCAAGGCTACCGCGTGCCGCCCAGGTTGTGATTTAAGCAGGGCATCAGCCACAAAGTTGAATTCGGGGCTTCCAACCTTGGTATACATTAAGACGAACGTCCACGTCCTTTCAGGCCGATAGAATCGAGCGCCAGCGGCCCACAGCTTTAACAAGACATCTATTTCGAACCCTCGGAGTACTGCAAGCTCGAGCGGCGATATTTCCTTGAAATAAGTCTCCAACTCGTTGCATTCGAACTCTCGGTGTGGCCCTTTATTATAGTCAGAGCACTTATACAGAGGAGGTATAGAGCCCCTAAGATTTGGCTTGGCGCCAGCTCGAAGTAGTCGCTCAACTATCCCCCCATAGCCTTCTCGTAGAGCGGTCAATAATGGGGTAACGGAGTACTCCGGAGCCTCAGTTATAAAGCCGCCACCATAGAGAGGCTCCACCCCAAGGAGCGTTTCGCCCGTGCAGGCAGTGAACCGTGTGTTAGGGTTTACAAGAGCATCGAGTAACCATTGGGTAGTAAATTCATCCCCTGCCACAATCGCGTAGAATAGGTATTCCGGTCTTTTCAAATCCATTCCTTCAGACACAATTTGGGCGACGTGGTTGTTTCTATCGTTGACCGCTTTCATCAACATCTTGACATTGAGAAACAACCCCGTTGATGACGTAAACCTTAGCCCCGTCCGACTGCAAGGATCAATCGCTAACATTATTTCCTCTCCCTTGAAGGAGAGCCAGGATTGCAATAGCCCCCTCAGCTCGGGCCCGACGAAGCTTTCCCCGGGAGCTAAAATGGCCTCGAATAGGGCAGGTCTGCTTTGCAACAGAGCGTCTGTGCACTGAGCCTGTATGGCATTTTCGTCCAAATTCGAATATCGGAGGAAGTACTTGATTTTTTGGGCATCCTCACACAAGTAGGCGTCTAATTGCGTCTGTAGGCTTGGCTCGCAACCGCATGAGAACAGAAACTGTAGATATTCGGCGTCATATTCGTTTTGATACCGGTGGCAGACGGCACGCACGAGGAAATCTCCTAGTTTGGCTGACTTGTATGTGCCAAGTTGCATAATGGAGGTGAGAAGACTGTTGAGTTTGTGGGTATTTATGAGGCGTAGGACTGCTGGCTCCCATTCTAAATCATTCCATAGTTCATTCTCCATAACAAACAACGTTCGTTGAATGAAGTCGTAAATAAAACCAACCTCCCGGACGCGACTAATGGCGAAGTTAGGATTCCGAGTAGCGCGGTAGGCTGTATCCTGAAAGGTATTTTGTGGCACCAGAAAAAGTTGATGCTGGTGCAAGGCACCCCCGCCCGAATCATCAGGTACGCCATCTATGATCATTTGCACGCCCTCTAGGAGGTCGTCCTTCTGATAGCTACCGTTCGTAGCAGGGTCCAAGGAATAGGCTATATCGATATCCAGACCGTCCGAAATGCAGTATTGAAGTTCGGTTTCACCTTTCCAGTTGGTATTTAGCGTCAGCTAACGTTCTAATGATCTCATACTACTGTATGAAATCGGGGATCCTGTGGCATGGCTTTGCATTACAATATTGTTAACTTACTTGCGTATCTGGCTTCCTCTCTGGCTTTGTGCCTCCACAACCCTTTTTTAACCTTTCTGGCCGATTGGCGAACCCCATTAAGGTAGATCTCATGCGCTGGCGCCTGAGTAGGACCACCTGAATTGGACTTGTTGATCGTGATTTGAGCAAATATATAATCTTCCTTCTTCATATTTTTGCGTATCTTCCACTTTTTCATCTGGTATTCAAGCTGACTTTTACTAACAAGATCTAAGTCAGCTCTTGGCACTACAATGCAACGATCCGGCCCACAAATGGAATACTGGATCATACGTGACAACCAGCCCGTTTTTCTCCGCGATGAAATCAATAATTTTTTTATTGGTAAACTTTTGGCGAAGATAAAGATCCTCAATCGTCCCCCTCAGGTGATCCCAGGGGATTCCGCCTTCTTGTCGACCTGCCGTGGAGGCGCTAGCAGGTTGTGGCATTTTGGTGGGATTTGTGTTGTTTTCTGAGGCTGTGGTTTTTGGGGTTATTGAGAATCAATCAAGAAGTCGGGACGAGAGGGTGAGTAAATTTCATATTAGTGATATGTACCGGTTGGATGGATTTGATGCATGGTAGACGAGGGGACTATATAGGAAAACATGGGAAACGCCGGGTGGTAGAAATTTAGATTGCAGAGATATTCAGATATCATCACCATGTGCACCAGCCCACCAAGGCAAGCAGAGTAATTCAAGAAAAGCTAAGCCGACAAAGGTCCAAAATCTGAACAGGGATATGAGCTCAACTCCTGATGCGTAACATTCCAAAATCTGAACACTGACAACTAACCGCTGCAGGTCTGGGCGCACTCATTGCATTGGACTAACTGGTTGACCAACCACAGCATGCACAGCTGTCCAAAACCTGAACAAGGGTCCAAAATCTCTTTGCCTCGAGCACCTGGATTCGAGGCTACCAAAATCTGAACAAGGGTCCAAAAGTACCCTATGCAATGCAGATGAGGTCGTGCACTAGGAAAGCCGTTGGTTTTAACGAGAAAAGGCGACGTCGCCTTGCACTGGAACGGAAATTTTATTATTATTTAACATGCTAAGAAAATTTCAACGTACATCCTCGGCCGCGAAATCGCAAAACCGAAGTACTTTCGAAATTTCTAAAGTTTGTGAGTACATGAGCCGCGGATCGCTAGGTCCGCCCAAACCCTGCTTGATTGATCTCTGAGTGAACCATCACTGAGAACATATCCAGAATCGCCGTTTCTGTCTGTAATCTTTACATATGCGTACCCCCGTGAGATCTCCTACGGCCGCTTCGAAATCTCACACGGTCCATCAAACTAAACCCAGTAATGGCGTCGGTGTGGATTACAGTGATCCCGGGCGTTAAATGGAAGGTCGTACTCGTATTGCGATTGTAAGGTCTAGGTTGGGCGTGCGCTAACGAAGGGGGGTATGTGTGTAGAGGTAAAATGTGAGGTTCGGTAGTACCGTAGCTAACGCTGGCTTGATGTCGAAAAAACCCTTAGCTTGAGCAATCTTCTAATTTAACGTAAGGAGATAGGCAGCATACCTGTATGTTGGTTCTTTGCCTTTCTTTGATACTTGAGAGCTTTCAGTTGGAGCCAAACTTGATATATTCCGATAAATAATAGCGGTAGTCCGAGAATAAGTGCAACCAGCGAAATGGTTGCTTCTGAGGAGAGTGGCATCGTCGGGATAATTAAAGTATATTGTCAGCGTATAAAGGTATATCGGATATTCAATCGTAGTGCACGCGGAGCGCGTAAGTAGTAGATAAGTGAGGACGGTCTTGGGACTTTGAAGAATAATACGTGTAGTTCGCATCAGAAGGATTAACCTGGAATTATATACACTGCTCAGCGAAACCAAAGCTACGCTATTAATATATTAAGCCCTGTTCAGATTTCGGAATCATTCCCACTGGTTTAGCTCCTTTTGGTTTTCCAGGTGGGAATGATTCTCAAATCTGAACCGTTCCAAAATCTGAACATCATGGTTATAAATACCTTAGCTTAGCGTTGGCTGCCAAAATCTGAATCAATAGATCTAAACTGAACTGTACCAAAATATGAACAGGGTTTGGAACGGTCATAAGCGAGCGCCTTGCCAGCCTTGGGTGCGATGGTGCTTCGATAATTTTCAAAGAACTCCAAGATGATACATGATCATGCATGGTCCAGGTTGGCTGTGACCCGTAAAACCAGCCTATTGCGTTGAACGTGTTGGTGCCGATTCTAAAATCTGAACAAGGAGTGTGCGCAGGGTACGTCAGCCTGGCCTGGAACTGAGCAGCAATTCTATTGACCCAAAATCTGAACTAGGATGCTCTCCCAATGGCAAACGCACGCTTTCCCCATCACTTTTCGCAATAACTGAATAAAGCCAGCCGCGCCATTAGATCAGATCACGCATCCTGAGTAGGAAAATGCTGCGTGCTACCGTGCGCGAGTTGCACTTCGGCTTCCGTCCTGCAATCTGTAACCAAACCAAAGGCGGCGCAGTGTTTCTCAGAGGTGTTTGTGAAGAAAAAATATGGAAGGGAGAGGGAGTTTTGTTTTGGTTTGGAGACTATGTTCCTACGCCATCTGTTAATCGCCAGCGTGCGCGTGTGCACTAGCACGATCGCTCGTACATTAAGCGGCGCTTCGATGCTACCATAGCCGAACTATACAATCTAACCCCAATGTATAATAACAGGAACCAGAGGGTCTTCCTTTTCACAATCTTCCCGGGAACGATTATAAGCGATGCAATTCCATACTCAAAGGGAAAGAAAGTCACAAACCGCGATGGGGAAACATAACTATAGAGATGGTTTATTGAATTACTATATATATCTACCTGCAGCAAAGAAGCAGATACTTCCAAGACTACGGAAAAGATAACGGCTTTAAAGGCACATTCGCTTTTGATTAATTTAAGAACACACGATAAACGTCGTAGTAACGGTGATTCTTACAAGCCAGACACTGCGCGGGTATTTAAAAAATTTGAATAGCTTTGCAATTTTGATTGATACACTCAAGTACCAACTAAAATAAAATGGTTAAAAAAAAAAAAAAAAAAAAATACAGAATACCGCTCAAATACCATCAAAACAATCATCCTTCACCGATATATTAGTAGGCATATTCCCCCAGAAAGTTCGCAGCAGGTTGTATGGCATTATTCCACATCCAACTAGCACCGTCCGCGACGTATTGATAAAGAGGTGTTCCACCGTTATGTCTATATGTGTGATCGCTTTGAACTCCACTTGTTCCTTGTCTCTTTTGTAAGTCTTCGGCTTGGCCCGCCTCTCGGTTCTCGTCGCCCGATAGTGATAGTCCTTTAATGGCTGGGTCTTGAAGTGGTGCTGCTAGTGTTGTAGATGCGGAAAGCAAGAGAAGGGTGGTGAATCCGGTGGAGAACTTCATTTTGTTTTTTTGGATGGTAAAAGGGCGTAAAGGTCTCTTTATGGGTGAAGGGATAGACAGTTGAGATTTCGAGATCGATATGTAGTTCGAACCGAATGATATTATAAAATATATATAGTTGAAGAAATGAGGTAAGTCCAGCTTACGGTATAGACGTGGAGTAGATGAGAGTTGTTTGGATGATGAGAAATATGGCATTTGATGGAAAGACTATGGCATTTATATAGAGTTTGCTTCTTCACTGGAGCCATCGATACCGCGATAGCATTGACCCTATAGATTCAAAATTTCTAGAAACAAAGACGAAAAGGAGCATTGTGAGACTTATCACAAGTTTGTTCGACGAAACTGCTCAAGAAGTCAGAGACTCCGCCAACACGAGACTATATTATAATATTGTTGCAATCGATAGAACATCAGCCGTCATCCTTGACTCCCTAAGCGGACAGCCTTCCGGTTTTCACGCTAAGATATTGCCACTCAAGGTCGAGAGCTAAAGTTGAGTCTTCGGCCTGTCCGTGGTCATGGATCAGTCACGTTTTGTGCTGTTTCGGGTTGGGGCCTCGTTTGAAGGAGCGGGAAACCACCAATCAGAGATATCCTTGGCGGGTAACAAACCATGCACGCCAGAAGATGGTCTGGAAAAAAATACCACGTCAACGCGAAACAGTTGGTCATTATGAGTGCTTCCAGTCCTCAGTTCTAGTCGGAAAGAAAGTATGCTGATACAATCATACAGAACCTCTAAGTATGGATACAGGAAGCAACCTATTAGTTTGTGGCTATTACCGATGCTCCACCCTAAGGGACCGTAGTTTACTAGTATAATCGGAGAAAGAAGTCCTAGTCGAGCCCATAAGTTCCATAGTTAGTAGGAAATATAATCTTCTTTTATAATATGGTGTAGCTAAGATTCATTTTCATGGCCGTATGGGTATGTTACTCAACATTTGAGGCTTCTCATTAAATTTATGTCAACTCTAGGGATCTATCCTTGTTCCATCACGTCAACATAGAAACTTGACAGATTGATAGATGGATAGATAGTAAAAGACTATCTAGAGCGCCCAAACTATACTTCGCTTGGTTTTTCAAAATATGTATACTGGGTTTTGGAAATACGAGGCCCATCAGCCGGTCTTGTAAACTGGTGAACATTTTACAACAAGACAATGTGCGTTGGGTAACTGCGGTTTCGCAGGTTTTTTTTCCTTGCCAAGGTTCCCCAATTACCACAGAAACTTCGTGAATTCATAGAGATTCAGGGAGATTTTTACAGAAACTGCGAACTTATCGAGACTCTTAAGAACCAACCCCTTTTAAAAAGGGGTTCCGAAGTTTCGAAAATGGTGAAATTCTGCGTAACTTGTAAACATCTCGACCTTTCACGACAATCACGATGTCCTATACGCCTATAATGCATCGCCGTGCCCCCGAGTACGTACGAGGTATTCCACGTGTATTTACTTATCAACCGGAATGCTATCCTAATTATGATGGTGGCCTCAGACCTAACGGGTGGAGGGTTTGGAAAAAGAATAAATGGGTACTTCAGAAAACTAAACCACGGCGTCGTATACGACTAGGAATGGAGCACATGGCGCGCGCATGTATACGCATATCCCTAGACCGTATCACCCAAGACAGGAAACCATACAGTCAAGGCACCAACCACAAGAAAAAGAACCATCGGAAGATACTGAAACCGGAAAAGATCTCGAAATGTCAGCAGCCGCATTAACTTCAAAGGCTGTAACGGCATCGTCCTCAATCTTCGCAGCCCTCAATGGCACCTGGACCCTCCGTCGAACCCTCAGTTCTGCCCTCCCATCCTTTCCATCCGGAACATTCACCGGTTCCGCGACCTTCACACCCCACGACTCCTCCCCTTCATCCCTTCTATACAGCGAAACGGGAGAACTAAAAACCGAGAACGGACTCACTTTGCGCGCGAATAAGAAGTACATCTATCGCTACGACGAAGTCGACGACAAGATTTCGGCGTGGTTCGTGAAGGAATCACGTGGCGGCAGCGGCGATAACAATGACAACAGCGGCAACGCAATATCTGGTGTGGAGCCGGATTATCTTTTCCACGAGTTGGTGTTTGGACAAGATGTTTCGGTGCAGGATATTAAGACGGCGGATGGGAAATGGACGGCAGCAGGAGATCACCTGTGTATCAAGGATAATTACTCTGCAAGATACGAGTTTACTCTCAAGGACGGAGAGTTGACTGGGTGGTCGCTCAGATACAACGTCAAGGGTCCAGCGAAGGATTATATCAGCGAAACCAGATTTCAGAGATGACCTTCTTAAACGAGGTCTTCTTTTTGATTTCGATATTATTATCGACAGAAAAAAAAAAGCGGAGTCATGAATGTACATGCATGGCGCGTCAATAAACATTAAGCCCTATCCCACACCCCTAAAAAAAGAAGGGAGGAATCCCAATTTCATCTCTTTCCAGGAAAAGAAACCCCCCCAGAATTATCAAAACTTTTGCAGTCGTTAATTAGTTTTTGCTTGCGCTTTCCCCTTCGCTTCTTCAAATGCTCCCTTTGCCTTTCCGCCTAATAGTCACCATCTAGCATTAGTCTCTTCCGGTCTAGGGAGTGTTGTCAACGTTATTCCATATATATTTATAGATATAACATATTTACTCTATAGAATATACCAAGAAAACCGTATCCGGGAGGGAAATAGGAGGGGGGGAGACCTACTGATTTCATCGGCTTTTCCCTTCGCTTCTCCTGCTACCTCCGATGCCTTGCCTTTGGCTTCCGATGCCTTTCCCTTGGCCATACCCTTTGCTTCTTCGGCGGTGGGTGTGTTCTTTCGGGCGGTACCGACGACGCCGCTGACTTTGTCCTTAACAGTGTGAGTGGCGTTTTCGGCACCTTGGATGCCGGCGGCGAGAACTTCACCGCTCTTCTTATCGATTGTGTGGATTGTGTCCTAGAATGGATGGTTAGTAGGGTGAATAGTGCAAGGAGGTTTAAGGGAGAGGTACCTTGACTGTCTCAGTCACTGTCTTTTGGTGGATGACTGAGGTAGAGAGAGGCCTTGTAGCAGCCGGGAGACGGGTAATGATGGAGCGGCGGATGATTGAGGCAGACATTGTTGATGTTTCTGATCGTAGTTATTCGATATTTGATATCTTGAGAGTTGTTAAGAGGTTCAATTGGCAATTGTAGGAGTTGAATGATGATGATACTTTTAATTTGTCTGGAGTTTGAAGAGAAAGAGAGAAAGTTATTGGAGGTTCTGTGGTATTTATATTCTACTTCTAGCTTTTTGCACCGAGCGGGTTTTTGCAAGGCGGGTTAAGCAGTTATGATGTCACTTTGATGTCGTTTTGGATGCAACACGGTTACCGCATGTTGCAATTTGGGCTGGTCTGATCGGGCAGGTTGGATGCGGCGCACTTCTGCATCAGGGCAAGGTTACCTAAGAAAACTAAATACTTGCTTGTCTCGAACCGGGGCTACATTCTGGCGCGCTTCTATTGGGGATATTCACGGTATGTACAATTCAATGTGACTCCTGGTCATGCAATGACTGCGAAGTTCGAAGATGACTGCGGATTCGTTTGACAACACGCTACGTATGCATGCATCAGGCCCGCATATGCATGTTCTTCCGTCTCGGGTCGGAAGATTTAGTGACTGTAGTCACTATCAACCAGATACTTGACAGGGGTGCTGCTGCGAAGGTACTTGGGAAGTCAATTTAAATACCACCTCTGGTACCCTTTTCTACGATCCAAATTTTGCCCAACGTGTACAGTAGTTCATAATTGTGGTAGGACATAAACAGTATATATACGGACTTCGACGCGAAGTCTTGAAACCAGAGATGTCGCTATCAACTCTACTCCCAGAGCTTCTTTTCTTGATCTTTTCCTTCCTCGACGATAAAGACTTGCCACGCCTCTCGCAAACCTGTAGACACCTTTATCGAGCGACTCATCCCCGTTTGCGTAAATTAGCCGATGAGACTACACTGCTGGCCATCTCAAA
Source organism: Arthrobotrys megalospora (assembly GCA_036971655.1). Lineage (NCBI taxonomy): Eukaryota > Fungi > Ascomycota > Orbiliomycetes > Orbiliales > Orbiliaceae > Arthrobotrys > Arthrobotrys megalospora. The sequence continues at coordinate 1,463,133 of JAVHJN010000003.1, read as the reverse complement.
GGCCGAAAGAACAGGTATCTGGACTGTACCGATAGGGGAGGTACGAAGTCTGGACGGATTCGAGGATAGGTTCTCCGGGTTTCGCGCCGAATTTACGAAAACAGATATCGAAAATAAAACATCTAAGGATGTTCAGTGTCATAACTTTGGCTTCTTTATTGATGCTATTGTTAATGGGGTGAAATCTGGCAAGACAAATGTTACAAATGCGACCCTTATTATTAGTAAATTAGGTACGTCCTTTGGCTCGGGCTTTGAAATGAATTCACGAATGGTGGTCTAATAACATAACCCTGGATCTAAATTTAGCTATCTACAACAAGAACTTCCAACCTCTTTTCTGTGCTCTTAAACGACACTCTTATACCCGGTCCATCTCCGAGTTCTCGATAACTTCTCTTGTTACCTATTTGAGGCCACTGGAAGCCACCCACCTCTTTGATGTTACTAAACTCACGAAACTTTCTCTCACTTTCCCCCAGCAACTATCATCCGATAAAGGGGTATTGGACGATATCACAAACCTCAAGGACTTATTCAAAGGCGCACATAACCTCGAAGAACTAATTCTCAATCCATCGGCTAGATTTAAAGGTCCCAAATCAGTGAAAGACATCTCGCAAGAGCTAGAAGAACTGAAAGAGGAATTTCGGACGTTAAGAAGATTACATACGTTCAAATTGGACATATTTTTATTCCACCCTTCGTTCTTCTTGCCAATGCCCGAAAGCGTGAAAACGCTCTCCCTCGGTCACATCGCACAATATACGAAGTCATGGTGGGCTGAGTTTGCGAAATACCCCTTCAAGAACCTGGAACATTTAAACTTCACCCTTTGCGAAACCGATCACTGTTTTAATATAAGCGGTTTAGCAACCCATCTATGCACGGAAGATCCGCCGTTTGTGGTAGATACTAGGAGTCGTATACTCGGAGATGTGGAGATTCGAGGGTTAAAGAGACTTACTTGTCAAAGAATGGAGAAGCCATATTTGCCAATGGATTTAATCCCTTGTATTATGAAAAGGAACCCAGGACTTGATGAGGATGTTAAACAGACACTGTCTATAGACTATAGTAGGGCTTTGGTATCGACGTGTAAAGAGGAGCTCGCGGAAGCCATGAAATGTGGAATGTATGATACCGAAACAGAGAGCGAGGTTGGAAGAAGGTATTTGGTGAATGGTCCTCGGGAGGATGACCTGCAGAGATGCGCTGTGGAGTATTTGTCCAAGTTCTTGGACCATCTAAAGAGGCAACTTGAACCAGGAAAGCCTGGCCACGAGACAATATAAGATACATACTTAACCTCTACATGTGCATGTAATGCAATGTTTCTGTATATAATAATATGCGGCTCTGCAGAGTGGCTGCGCCACATCTGTCAAGTGTTGTGTGTTGTGGCGCGGTGGCTGGTGACCTTCCCCATTGTCCGGAAATTGGCAGCGCAAAACGCGAACGGTTTCCTTTTCTTGTCATCCTTTTCCATCTTTTTCAACCTCCAATCCTCATCCTCTCCGTCAACCATCATCGCCCGAAACTCTGCCCAACCCTTTTTCTACAAATGTAGACACGCTTAAGTCCCTTCGTCGCCAATACATTAGCAATCGTAATCCGACTTGTGCCTCTCGCTACTTACTAGCTAAACTCTCTTGCTTGCTGTCAATACCTGCAGGAAAAAGCTGGACCCACAACCTGCTGCTGTTGTTATACCCCAACTTAACTCACTTTTCCTGCCGAATACAATCTGCACGCCTCCCAAACAAAAAAAATTCCCGTTCGTCTACGTCACAACGCGCCGACAGAGAACCACACGACTACGTCGTAGAAACGGAAACCTAAATACCTTTTGTCGCAAAATAGCCCACACCCCGTCACCGCGATGGATCCGTCGGCTCTTAAGGTCACGGAGTTGAAGGCGGAGCTTAAGAAACGCGGTCTTGCTGTTGGTGGCTTGAAGAAAGATTTGGTAGAGAGACTTACCGAGGCGCTTGAGAAGGAGAATGCTGAAGCTGCGCCTGAAGAAGAGGAAGAAGAAGAAGAGGAAGAAGAGGCCGAAGAGGAAGTTGTAGAGCAAGCTGAGGAGAAAGCTGAGGCTGCGACTGTTGACGCGCCGGAAGAAGGAGATGGCTCGACATCGGTAACGGTAGACAAGGCGACTCCAAAGGAAGACACGGCCGACGAACCAGAGAAGATGGACGAAGACCCTAAACCAAAGGAAGAGGAGAAGGATGAGAAGGCCGAACCAGATACATCTGCCTCAACAATACCGGCTCCGTCTTCGTCGACACTAGAAATTGAGAAGTCAACTGATAATAGTATGGAGGACGTCCAGATGACGACGGAAGAGGCTAAGGAGGTCGAAACTAAGGAGCCAGAAATTAAGGAGCCGGAGACCCAGGAAGCGGAGGCTGAACCCTCAGAACAGCCGATGGAAGTAGAGAAGCCAGCTAAACCGGAGCATACACTTCATATCCCCACTGTCGAGACAGCTGCACCAACTCCTCTACCAATCGGGGAGGAACCGAAGCAACCGGAGAACGTCCTAGAACCCATTACATCCGCCCCCACCCCACTACAACCCCCCGAAGCGGTCCAATCCATCGAAGCCGATCTATCGAAGCGACGAAAACGCTCGCGATCACCGTCGGTCCGCGCTGACGAGGTGGAGGCAAAGAAAGCTCGCATCCAGGAGGAAATAGTTGGAAAAGACGAGGTTGCTATGGCTGACGCTCCCGTCATTAGCACTGAATCGCCAGAGCGAGGCCGAAAATCGCCAAGAGATAGGTCAAGATCCCGAAGCAGGTCGAGGTCCCGCACACAATCGCCCTCTCAAAATCGACAGAGACCATCGATTGTCGCCAGTACGAAGGACGCCCGATTCAAGTCCCTCTTCAACAAGGAGGAAGCTTCAGCCAATCATCCTACCAACACCGGTGCCGCCACTCCACCTCGTTCTGAAGACGAAGAGGAGATCTCCCCCTCAATTCACCCTGCCACTCGTGGACTTTACATCCGTGAGCTCGTTCGCCCTCTCCAGGAATCTCAGCTTAGAACGCACCTTATCCAGCTTGCCAGCAAGTCCTCAGACCCCACTACTGCAGACCCCTCGACGTTAGAAATGATCTACTTGGACGGGATCAAGACACACTGCTTTGCTATCTTCTCGAGCGTACAGGCATGCTCAAGGGCCAGAAACGGAATGCACGGCAAAATCTTCCCAAACGAGAAGAATCGCAAGGTTTTATTCGCCGACTACGTTCCAGAAGACAAAATCGACTCCTGGATTCTCAAAGAGAAGGACAACCGCGGCGTTCGATGGGTTATCACCTACGGCGACAGCGAGGATGGCGTTGAAGCAGTACACGAAGAGTACTCGAGCGGTGGGAGAGGAAGCATTGCTGGTCGCGGGGGTGCTGCACCTATCGATGCACCAGCTGGACCAAGAGGACGATCAAGCTTTTCGAATAATGGGCCTGGAAACACTTTTACTACGGGTGCTAATGCGGTTCCGCCAGGAGCTAAGGTTGTTAGTCTTGATGAATTGTTTTTGAGCACGAAGACCAAGCCGAAGATTTATTATAAGCCGGTTGATGAGGCGACTGTGAAGGAGAGGATTGCAAGGGGTCCAGTTGAAGGCGAAGTTAGAGGACGAAGGGTTGGTGGCGGTGGTGGTGGTGGCGGCCCTGGCGGCGGTGGCCCTGGTGGAAATTCTGATTCTTGGAGGGGTGGGTTCGGCGGGAGCGGCGGAAGAGGAGGTAGGGGAGGTAGGAGGGGAGGCGGTGATAGCTGGACGAGTAAGGATCGAGAGAGGGACAGGGATTTCGAAAGGAGAGATTGGGTTCGTGACGGAGGGAGGGGTGATAGGAGGGGGCCGTTTAGGGAGAGGAGCCCGAGAGAGAGATGGTAGATATGATGGTCTTGACAGGAGTTAGGCGGGCGGGTTGTGATTGGGGGGTGATATTGCATACTGTTTCTTTTTGGTAACCTTTTCTTTCTTCTTTGTCATCTTTCCTTTTTCTTCCGTGGACAAAACAACCATCCTTCTTCTTATTATGTTGTTAACTCTGTTTTACTACTAAAAACTACTAATTTCGACAGGTCATCGGCTTCTTTAGACGGAAGGGAAACAGAAAAAAAAGATTTCTTCTTCTTCACAGACACAAAAGCTACCCACTTTTCCTGCCAACTCCCCCCTTTTTTTACATTATTGCAGGAGATGGCGGGACAACTGGTTCTTTTAACTTTTCCCTTTATCCTCACAGAAAGATTGTGTATATTAGCTTACCCTCCTAAGTTCGGCCGTGCTGATATTATTATAGCATGACTGTGATAAGGAAGATATTTTTTTTGTACGGCAGATGATAATAGAAGGTTTTTATTTTTAAAACGAGGGCGGGGTACGTAGTAGAAGTGGTCCGTAGAATCGAATCGGATTTCATGTGATAGATGTATAGAACGACGATTAAGCCTAGCCTAAACAAAGAATACCGCTGAATGACCCTGCCTCCAAAGCGTACACACACTTATATCATCCTTCTCGTCATAACCTTAGTAACAACCCCCCTCCCCCGCCACCACTACAGGCTACCCCAGGCGGGGGGAAGAAAGAAAGAAAGAAAAAAACAAGTCTACAGCTGCATAATCGCCTTAAACTCCTCAAAGTCAATCGTGCCATTACCGTCCTTATCAGCCTCCCTGATCATTTCTTCGATCTGTTCGTCCGTCAAGTTTTCACCGAGAGCTTTCATGACGCCTCGTAGTTCGGTGGCATCGATTGTGCCTGTTTTGTCTTTATCGAAGACGTTGAATGCGTCGCGGAGTTCGCGGTCCATGTCGCGGTGTTGTTGGTCGCGTGGGGCCATCAAGGCTAGGAATTCTGTGGATAGGAAGATTCGGTATTAAATATGGATAAAAAGGGAAAAAGGACATTGTGGGGGAGAGAAGGATGGACTACCTTGGAAGTCGATGGTGCCGGTGTTATCTAAATCGACTTCGTGGATAATGTCGCGGAGCTCGCTGTCTGTTGGGTGTTGGCCGAGGGATTTCATGACGGCGCCGAGTTCGTCGATGGAGATTTCGCCTGGGATGTTTTATGACGAAGATGCATTAGTGATGTAATTTAACACGATTGTGCAAATTGTGGTTACGATGTGTTGAGAGTGTGGTATTTTGGAACAAGTTGGATTGTCGGGGACGGGGCGAGGGAGAAAGGGTACCATTGCCATCTTTATCCTGAGAGAGTGGGGAAGAGGTTAGTTAAGCACGTTGAGAAGAAGAAGAAGTGGATAAAGAGAAGGGGCCTTACAAAGATCTTAAACGCTTCTCGGAACGTCTCGACTTCTTCGCGGCTGAGGAGGTGAGCCTGTTATTTTGTTATCGAGCGGTGGATTGGTTAGACATCTTTTCGGATTACATGTGCACGCGGCAGCTTCTGGCGCGGGGCAGCTGGCAGCAGCAGCAGCAGCAGCACCCAGGCCAAGTGAGCCAGGGACCGCCAGGTGGGGAGGGGAGGGAAACCGCCTTTTATACCATTCTTTTTTACTTATTACTTTTCTCTTCTCTGTGGATTTCGCTGCTGTGTTTCTGGGCGTAGGTAATGGAAATGCGGGCAGAGGGAGGCGGAGTTCGATGTTCCTGTGGAGGGGTAACTTGGTATCGTAGGGCTGGGGGGTGTTTTTTTTGTGTTCTGTTAATTAATATTTTGGAGCGAAGGCTGAGTAGTAGTTAGGAGTTACTTTCGAGTTTGCTTTGCAGCACGACCGCCGGACGGGGTGTTTGATTATATAAGATCCAGAGAGTTCCAAGTGTATATTTGCATTTGCCCCGGGAGGAAAAAAAGCTAAGAGATTAAGAGGGAGACCTTTCGTTTCTTGGGGGGAAAGGAACCAGCTTCTACTTTTTTCGTCTACACCGGGTTGGTTTTTGGGTTCGTTGCTTTTGATAGCGGGGTAGGGTAAGTCCGCGAGTCTCTTGTCGACCCACTAGTTCTGCTATAGAAAGAAAACGTGAGCATGGAAGTGGGGCCGGATGTGGTTGGACGGATTCGGAATTCGGAGAAGGGAAGCTTGTGCATGACGACGACGGCGGCCAAGTTGGGATTGATTGGGGATTGGTACTGGTAGCGGCGGGCGGCTGAATTTGGGATGTAACGATGAGATGGCATGATATGTAAGTATGTAAGTATGTATGTGTCTATGTGATCTGGCTGCAGGATTACTAAGTACTTATACATGTTACGTTAAAGATGAAGTCGTGCATGAGCTTGAAGGGGTCTTTGACAAGATGTTATTTATATTCGGTCATATGATCCTGCTTGGAGCTTCAAGCTTTCCATTGAGTTTCTATGATTGAAATGGATAACCTCTAGAGGTAACTAGCAGTTAAGCGCAAGTATCGTAGTATATCAGATTGAATATCTTGTAGTCTCAGGGGTATACTCGAGTATGTGATATCAGGATATATAGATATGGTCCCTGAGAACTAAAGATAGGACGGCAAAATGTCACAAGCCGAAAGCAGGTGTTGAGGATGGGCGCTGATCGGAGCCGACGGTAACCTCAGCGCAACACAACGCCTTCAAATTTTTGACCTGCTTCGGCTGCTCGCCTTTTTTGTCTGTCGCACAGCTTCTCTCCGACAATTCCACCTCTTCATCTCTCCAAGCTCCACTCCGTACCTTCGAACAACAGCCAATCCATAGACTCGGACCAGCTGTATCTCCTACCTTCTCTACAATGTCGACTCTCAGAATCCTCGTCCCCGTAAAACGGTATGCTACTTCTACCACAGACGTCACTGCACCGGCTATCCCCCCACCATGGAACCCCGAAACTCCTCGGTTGTCAGCGATAACAACTAACAAATATCTGCATACTCCAGGGTAATCGACTACGCTGTCAAACCCCGTGTCAACAAAGCGCAAACAGCCGTCGAGATTGCCGGTGTAAAGCACTCCATGAACCCCTTCGACGAACTCTCAGTCGAAGAATCCGTCCGTCTACGCGAAAAACATACAAATAAAACCGTAGAGGATATCCTAGCTTTATCAATCGGTCCTCCAAAGGCTGCTGATACGTTAAGAACCGCTATGGCGATGGGTTGTGATAGGAGTATTCACGTCGAAGTCCCGGAAAAGGACGACATGCTGGAACCTTTGCAGGTTGCGAAGATTCTGAAGGAGGTGGTGGAGAAGGAGAAGAGTAATCTGGTGATTTTGGGGAAACAGAGTATCGATGATGATTCCTCGCAGACTGGACAGATGTTGGCTGGGTTACTGGGTTGGGGGCAGGCATGCGGTGCTAGTGAAGTTCTCCTCGAGGGAGATTCTTTGAAGGTTACAAGGGAGGTTGATGGAGGTACTGAGGTTGTAAAGGGGAAGCTGCCAATGATAGTTACGACGGATCTAAGATTGAACGAGCCGAGATATGCATCTTTGCCAAATATTATGAAGGCGAAGAAGAAGAAGCTTGAGAAGATGAAGTTGGAGGACTTCCAGGTTAGGGCGGAGAACCGATTGAAAACTTTGAAGGTTACCGGTAAGTCTCTTGCCTACAAGTAATACCCCACCCACCAGTAGGCTATGTACTAACGCTTCGAATAGAGCCCCCACCAAGACAGGGAGGTGGCAAGGTCTCCGATGTTGATGGACTCATCTCGAAGCTCAAGGAGCTTGGGGCCTTGTAGTCCAATGTAGATTAAGTGTATATATAGAGCACAGCCATTTCATCCGTCAATATTATCGTTAGAGTCACGCCCTCGAGACTAACACCTGCCTTCTTGGGCTACTATCTCGAGACTACATCGACCGTTGCCTCGGAGATCGTGAAGGACCAGGAGATAGACCAGTTAATTCTTCATAAATACGAAATCATCTATAAATTCCTGACTGTGTGTACCTTTACCCTACCACTTACCTATCCATGGTATATTGTCAATCGATCCCGGAAAAGAACTTCAGGGAAGGCCAATGAAGCGTCGGATACTACGGGGGTACGGGATGGTGTTGGCCGACAGGTCAGCCTTGGATCCATGGACCAACATTGTCAACGGTTTTAGAAACCTTAAGTTCTGAGCTTCCAGAAAATGTATAGTAATTATAAAATGGCCGATTAGTTAACTGTGTGGCGCAATACTTCGAATCCTTAAAGCCTATGAATGTTAACGGTTCGCGGCCCCGAGTAGCTTCGGGTTTTCTACCCTGGAGGTTTTGATCGAATATCAGGTACCTAGGTTAATTAAGGTTAAGTTAACGTGGTAGATTAATCCTTCGGCCGAATGCAGTCTAACTGCCCTCGAGCTCGTGAGATGAAACGAAGGAATCGCGAAGTAGCTATCTACTAACCGTGTGAGTCAACTGGTGTTCGCACCATTGCGACGAGGGGTATGTAAGCCGACATTATAGTTGCATAACTATCAGGCCAGGCGATGCTATTACGTTACTGATACCGTGCCCAATGCATGTCCGGCATGCTTCAAGGCGTCCTCATTACACACATGGTATACGAAACCTTGGTCTACAACCCCGCCCTAGCCCGTTCTTATCAAGCTTAACTTAGCGGGTGCGGCTCTTACCTTCCTAAACGGTCGCAAGTGGAGACCCACCAACCGGAGTTGTGGGCCTTCAATGGAGGCAACTCGTCGGCACGCCTGAATCCCCATGTTTTTTCTAACGTATCGGCCAAACGCGTCAGCTTTGGTAATCGGGATCGTCAGTTGCAAAATACCCAGTAGACCGATTGACGGAGGTTTCGAGCTCCGTATATTGGCTTGGCGGGTTGCAAGCTTTAGCTAAGCTTTATAAAATGATGGAGGTCCTCACGCGCCCCCTTCAGACTGTATCTCTTGGTGCTACAGAAACCTACACAGTTCCACTGAATCCGATAAAGCGTTATTTGAGCGATAGAGTGTGCATTGAAAGTAGATTTACCTCTTTCCGGAGTTGACTCGCCGATGGCGAATTCAACATGCGTCGAAGACCTGGGTTTCGGCCCAACGGTCTTACATTGCAGGCAGGGGCTCGATTTTACGTTGCAGTTTGAAGAAAGCATGTTTGATCTCGTGCCAGCCGGTTTGGTGATTCTTTTGTCGCCATTCAGAATCTGGCAGCTACGCCGGCGGCCAAAGCGAGTGTTCGAAAAATCGTTTGCTGGTTCAAAGCTGGTATGTATCCTTTGACAAAAAATATCGCATCGAACCTGTCTAATATATAGCCCGACAGATGAATATAGCTATCCTAGCAATTTTGAAGCTCATATTAGCAATCGTATGGACTTTCCGAGCGCCAGTTTTGACAAAAACTTCAATAGCCGCGGCAGCAGTATCGTTTTGCGAAGTACTCGCCATCGGAATCGTTTCGAGCCACGAGCACGTCAGAAACATCCGACCGAGTTCGCTGCTAAGTCTCGCGTTGACGATTTCCATCATTTTCGATATTATCCGAGCTCGAACGTTTATAAAAATTAATTTTGACAACCTTTTGACGGCATTGTTCACTGCGTCTATTGCTTCCAAAGCGTCGGTTTTATTGTTGGAGGCGAAGGATAAGCGAGTCTTCTTACGGTCGCCGGATACTGAGAAGCCGCCAGAGGAGACGAGTGGGTTGTTTAGTCGGAGTGTTTTTTGGTGGTTGACACCGTTGTTGAGATCTGGTGAGCTATCATCCCAATAGGGATTATGTTTCTATTCTTCGCTCGATTATGCTAACCTAGGCCGTTAATTTCTAGGTTATTCAAAGATCCTTAGCTTTTCAGATTTGTGGCATCTCGACGACCGAATCGACGCACCAGATGTCAAAGATCACTTCTACCAAACGTGGCTGCAACGCTACTCAAACTCCAAGCGGAAATATAGACTTGCCCGCTCCAGTTTCCGTTCCTTGATATGGCTCTTCCTATCACCCGTGCTACCGAACGTTTTATTCGTCGGGCTCAACTTTTCCCAGCCCTTCCTCATCAGCAGAATGATTACATTCGTGCGCTCGGACGATGATCCAGCTGAAGTTGGCTATTTATTACTTCTAGCTTTTGCGGTCGTCTATCTACTGATTGGTGTCTTTGGTGCGGTATATTGGCATGAAGTTGATAGATGGTTGACGGTTCTTCGAGGCTGCCTCGTCAGTGCTGTTTACCGGAAGACACTGACTTTGGATCTACGGCAAACTTCTACTGGTGCTTCTGTTGCTTTGATGAGTACGGACGTGGAGAAGGCTATGCTTGGGTTTAAATGGCTTCACGAGGCTATATCGAGTTTTACAATCATCCCGATCGCGCTTTGTCTACTCTACTTTCAAGTGGGATTAGCGTGAGTAATCCGTTATCTCCATACATATTATCAAAGTTACTTAGCTAACATCTTGTGAAATTTTAGCTTCCTCGCCCCCCTCTTTGTTCTTGGCCTGTGCACTTACTTGGCCAGTCATATGTCAACTATCATTGTCAGAAGACAAAAGGTTTGGCTCCAGGAAACACAGAAACGAGTCCACTTTACATCCTCCGTCATCGCCTCTATGCGAGGAGTCAAAATGATGGGACTAGTTCCATTGGTCACCAAGAAAATCGAGATGCTACGACATATTGAAAACATGGCCGGTCTAAAATGGAGACTTAACATCGTCGTTGGAGTTGCTTTATCTAACCTTGGTAGCGAAGGTTCTAAATGGTTTACATTCATCCTCTTCGCTATTATATTCTATGTCAAACATCGCAAGGGAGACGACTCTGAAGGACTAAATGTCAACGTTCTTTTCACTTCTTTGGCCATTTTGAATATTACGCTTCAGAAACTTCAGATTGTGATTCAAATCATTCCAGGTCTTATGAATTCTTTCGGCTGTCTTATGAGAATCGAGGAGTTCTTGATGGCGGAAACGAAATCGGATAATCGACTTCAACGGGAACGACGGTCGAGGGTATCTTCGACGAGTAACGAGTTCTTGGATGAATCCTCGGGATCAAAGTCAGACTCTCAAGATGTGCCAATGCAAAGGATTCGCCGCCTATCTCGCGATGGTTCTAAGCCTTTGATAGAGGTAACGCAGTTGACTGCCGGGTGGTCTCAAGAGGAGAAGATACTGAAAGATGTATCCTTGGATATCATGCCTGGAGAAATGTCCATTCTTGTAGGACCGTAAGCTACCACAATCGCCACTCTCTTCACGTTATGTTCATATACCCGCTAACACAATTACAGAGTTGGATGCGGAAAATCGACCCTTCTTCAGAGTCTCCTAGGCGAAACAACCGTTCACGAAGGATTTGTGAATATACACGGCCCATTTGATTCCATAGCTTACTGTGCCCAAACGCCTTGGCTCGTTAACAAGAGTATTCGGGACAACATTGTGGGTATGTCGCTGTTTGATGTTGACTGGTATAAGGAGGTTGTGCGGTGCTGTGCTCTACTTGAAGATTTGAAGCTTTATGATAAAGGTGATAAGACACTGGTCGGATCTAAGGGTGTTACTCTTTCTGGAGGGCAGAAACAGCGAATTGTGAGTTTGAGTGACCCCCGGGTTTGAAACGAAGGATGCTAATTGGTAATAGGCGCTGGCTCGAGCTGTTTATTCCAAGAAGCCGATTCTCATTCTAGATGACATTTTCAGTGGGCTTGACGCTGTCACCGAGGAACGCATTTTTGCTAGACTCCTTGGGTCAGATGGCTTGCTTCGAAAGAATAGGAACACTATTATTCTGGCGACCCATGCTGGTAGGCATTCCTTCCTTTATATATAATGAATTTACCAATGATTTTTTAGAAGTCCTGGTTGCTAATGCAGATACTAGTTCACCGTCTCCCTTCCGGCAATCAAATCGTCGTTTTGAGCAAGGATGGGTCCATCCAATCTCGTGGAACTTGGGAATCACTCTCCTCAGACTCGACTTTCATGGAAATCTTAAGAGACGCTACAAAGGCAGAAACCTCAAGTAACAGAAGTAGTCATCACGAAGGAATTAATGACGACCAAGAGATCCCACACGAAGTGACGCCACACGACGACGAAAATGCAAGAACACAAGCCAGTATTGACGATATCTCGCGTAAGACTGGAGATATTACGGTTTATAAACACTATTTCAAGTCGATAGGATCAAAGCATAGCATCATATTCGGGATTCTTCTGCTTATAGAAGCTGTTTTGTGGAATGTGCTGAGTAAGTGACTAAGTCCGTGACTGCCCCCCTGGTCTATACGGTTATCGTCTAACATGGTTTTTTTTTTAGCTGTCTGGTTGAATAAATGGAGTAGCGACCCTGATCCAAAGAAAACGCCATTCTACATGGGAATATATACACTCTTAGTGTTTTCGTTCTTAGGCTGTCTGACAATATGGGTCGGACATTGTGGTCGATGGCCTATGACTATCTCAGCGGAGAACTTACACAACTGGCAATTAGCAACCATGATGAAGTAAGACTATACACCCTTTAAGCATTTTGATAATGTATACTTACGGTTTCGATTATAGGGGTAAAATGTCGTATTTCAGTGCTACAGACGTTGGTGTCACAACGAATCGCTTCAGCCAAGATCTCGTGCTCGTTGATACCGAGTTACCGATGGCGATGATTAACTGTTCTGAGAGTAAGTAACACTATTCCCCAGACTCTTCCATCAACTAAATAGCGCTTACGAATCCCCAAAAGGTGCTTTGTTGGTCATCGGCCTCATTGCCATTACTTTAGTGGCAACTCCATGGATCGCTATAACTCTGCCATTCCTTGCGGCTTCGTTCTACTACCTCCAACGATTCTATCTACGCACGTCTAGGCAGATGCGTCTCTTAGATATTGAGGCCAAATCGCCCCTTTATACCCATTTCCAAGAGACACTCTCTGGGATTGCCACCATCAGAGCCTTCTCGTGGGAGAAGGACTTTAGCGACGAAAGCGAGAAACTACTTTCGGTATCTCAGAAGCCATATTATTATCTAGCGACAGTTCAGAGATGGTTGGCCCTCGTGCTGGACATGATTGTAGCTGCCTTGGCATTCGCAATTGCTCTGATCGCGGTGCAGCTACGACACTCGCTAAATCCGGGTTATATCGGTCTCGCTCTCCTCAATACGGTAAGTCTCGGGTATACTGGAAACTAGGTAGAAGCCGTATAAGAATATCTGTCACTAATGTCGCGATTATATTAGATGAGTATTGGCGAAATGTTGAAAGTTTGTATTATCTTTTATACAAACCTTGAGACTTCATTGGGGGCTATTGCTCGTATGCGAAACTTTAGCAAGATGGTGCCCCGTGAAGATGACCCGGGGTATGATCTTTCGACGCCGGAATGGCCGAGTAGAGGAAATGTCGTATTTACCGATCTTTCGGCTAGTCACAAGTATGTTGATATTATATACATTTTTTCCAAGATACGTCCCATGCTAACCACACTTGTGCACAGATTGGACTCGGAAATCGTTCTTAAAGGAATCAACCTCAACATCGCTGCGGGCAGTAAAGTTGGTCTCTGCGGAAGGTCCGGTAGCGGAAAATCATCAATGGTCGCTACACTCTTCAGGCTTCTAGAGGTCCAAGGCGGTTCCATCACTATCGACGGGATTGATATAACCGACGTACCAATAAATACCCTTCGTGGAAGACTTAATGTTCTATCGCAAGAACCTTTCTTCCTCGCCGGAACGGTCAGGGAGAATTTATCGTATGCGATGGTTTCACAGGAGGATAGTAGTAAACTGACGGACGAGGATATGCTCGAGGTATTGGCAAGAGTTGGGTTGAAAGAGAAGATTTTGGGATGGGAGGGAGGTCTCAATGCTGATTTCGACCCTGAAGGTTCATTAAGTCATGGTGAAAGACAGCTGTTCTGTCTGGCAAGAGCTATGCTAAAGAAGGGCAATATTGTCATTTTGGATGAGTTTACCAGCAGGTAAGTACTGAAGTTTCAATCGCTTCTCCTTGACAATCCGGCGACATAGGGTAGTTACTAATTACAACCATCGAAATAGTGTTGACATCGAGACCGATAGCAAAATGCAGAAGATCCTTAGGGACCATTTTGCAGGAAAGACAGTTATCACGGTGGCTCATCGGTTGAACACAATCGTCGATTACGATAAAATAATTGTCCTTGATAAAGGGGTAATTTTGGAGACCGGAAGGCCTGAAGAGTTGCTACGGCAGCCAGGATCGGCCTTCAAAACCCTATACGAGATACATGAGAATTCGTAAATCTGTCATTAATGCATTTTAGGAATAGCATTTTCTATGTTTATGGGGTTCGTCAGAATAGCGTGTATTTCTTAGCTAGATTAGCGTTATATACCATAGCACTAGTAGGTTCAATTTGAGTCCGTTCTTTTTTTTTGCAAACTAGAATCGAATCTGGTACATCGTAACGGAATATTCGGAAAATTAAACTAGCACAAGCTTGATTTAGTAGTAGTAGGCTACTATAGTGCGATAGTGGTATCCGTCGACCCATAGTCTAGTCTGCTATGTCCTATAGTATTATATATTCCTCGACACGATGGGCCAAATTGAGCGTCGGGCCTCCGTCGAGTCGGATTGATCCCTTGCCAAACATCCGAAAAATTTAAGCTTAAAATTCCAAGAATTACATTTAGGTAACTGCTCGAGCGTGCATATATTGAATTGCCACCAGCCAAGATCGATGTCAAGCGGTAAGCGGCATTGCCGCACAACATGACGCGGCCGCATGCGACCAAAACCAACACGAAAACCCAGGAAGGAAAGTTTATGAGGAATCGCACCGGGTAAGATAGGGACAAAATTTGAACCTGGAGATGACATGAACGATACTGGTAGGGTCGGATCGTGCATCTCTAGTGTCGGCCGACCCCAGACGAAATACGAGATAACATGGGGATAGACAAGAGGAAGTTTCGGGTCGGTGACCCAATTCGTACCGCGGCTTAAAACTTAGCGGGATATAAACTATGCTGACCAAGATATTTATAGATCTTTGAACGGTTCTTGAACCCGTCTCTTCCGTGATTAAAATTGTAGAGGCTCAACGATTATATATAATTATGCGCAAGGCGGGAAAATAAACTATCTCTAATATCAATCTACCCACTTTTAAAATTTAAAACGGTATGTTCAGCTACACTTGGACGGCCTGGAAACACTCAGGTATTTAGGCACGTCCTAGTGTCCGGACACCCGAGCATTAGACGAATACTCCGTGGCAAAATGAGACTCGCCTGAATACAGTGGGTCCCGCACGGGCAATCTCGTCACGAGATATTATTCGCATCGCTTAGGCGTAGACGTGTTACACAGATATAACTACCCCTGCATAGCTGTAGGCGTGCGTGTGCATAATTTAATAAATATATTAAATTTTCAGAAATGTTGATCGCGTGTGGGATCTACCACAACGACAACTCAAACGACGGCCCCCCAACAGCTCTGTCAACACCTCAAAATCAACTCTTAGGATCTAGATCCTTCAAGCTCTCAAGCAGGAAGGAAAACAATTGTTTCCGCTGATTGTACTCGAGCTCGATCTAGAACTTGCAAGGCTACTAGAATATTTCTCATGAAGCTGTGGTGTAGAGGCTCCCGTCCAGGTTCTCGTCATAGTTCGACAGTATATAGCAAGAGATGAATCATAACATCCCAGCAGATAAGGCTAACCACCAGGCAGCCACATCGACGATACTTGGAAGAATCGATCCCCGTAATCTATAGGACAAATGCTAAACTTAATTCAACATGGGGTTTTGAAAAAATTCCCATGGTGTGGGAGACCAAACTGCATCTATTATAAAATCTTTTCTTCTTCTCGATATTTCGAGAACGGAAGGCCTAGGCGCCGACGCTTCATGAATTCATCGGACATCACTCCGGCATCGTCGGCGGTATATTGACTAGCCACGGATACTAACGATCCTCCCCATAATTCAATACTGTGGATACACGGATCTACGGCTAGTTATAGGTATAGACCTGATGTCTACCGTCTCCACCTACCTTTTATTGGTTCTCATCCCGGTCAAAAGTGGATACTAGCCATGTGTAATGCCGCCACTGCTTCTGCCAACCTCATAAAGCTGGAGTTTGCATCACTTCTCATGTGATACTACAAGGGAGGAGCTCGTGTGAGCTAGAGCTTCCCGTGGCAAGCTACAAGTTAGACTCGAAAAAATACAGCCGAATCTTCAACTAGCGGACCCACCGACTCATCATTTTTATATTTTTAATTTTGGGCGGCCCATCTCGGCAGCCTCCTCCGTTTCAGACCGTTAATGAGGAAAGACTTTCTCACTCGCTTCATAGCTTTAGCTAGGTGGTCAGTGCTTTGGAAATTTATCCCGACAGCTCCTTGGCTGGTTATACCTAGCAAGTGATAAGGTTGCGGCTTCCCACGAGGCCTAACTAGTTTGCGAAACCGTCGTGAAACTTTCCTGCCGTTAACGAACATGCATTATGTTAAAATTTTCATTAGCATCTGACAATTTATCGTCGAAATGATCGGTGCACAAAGAGAGTAGCTCGTAAGTGCCAAATTGTTCCAGAACCATTCGAATAATCAAAACTGACATTCCTAAGACGACTCGGGTAGGTGCTTAGGACTGTGGGAAGTCCGAGACAAAAACTTCAGACATATCTTGCAGCGGTTACCGGTACGTACCCGGATACCAGGCGAGAGGATATATCGGAAAATAACTTTTTTTTATTTTATTTTCCTGGCTAAAAATATTATCCGCTAGAACAAAATTTTTGTTTCACAGGGAAAAACATACGTCCTGCACGCCAGAATGATGAGTTAAGGGTCGCGATCGGAACTCGTTAACTCGTGAACCCGCTTGCTTCGACGGACCCGGCCGTCAGGCATAATGTCGGAAAATTTCAGGCTCAACAATAGAAACTCGGAAATCGGAGGCAGGATGCATACGCAGGCCAACAAAGTTACTAGGGTCATACCCGTCCAGTATGAGGCAGTAGATGTATTCCCTGTTCGTTCACGCCGATTCCTACATTTCCGTCCCGCTGCCTCACACGTTGCTTGCTCGCCTACGTCTCCGGACCGGATAGTACCGCTCCTCATAAGAACGACAACGTATCTGCCTCCTCTGAATGGTACAGACGAGGGTAAAGAGAAAAAATCTGCAAGCAGCAGGGGCAAAAAAGGAATGCAAATAGAGATATCCTTGATGGCGCATCACCATTGTGGAGTCAGCTTGAGGTGATTTGTGATGTCACAAATGCGCCGTCTTTCATCGGATTCGCCGTTCGGGACGTCAGACGCGGGGGAGGGGCGCACAATGCGGGAAAATATCAAAGACTTCGCATGTCAGCGCATTGTTTGCATGCCGCAGTTGCACGAGGGTCGAGTTTCGTCGACAGAGCTGTAGGAATCATTTTTATTCGCGCATATACACATTTACACATGTTAACTTAACATGTTGTTGGAGTTGTTGTGTCGTGAAATAGTTGACCAACGTACCAAGTCCCCTCAGTTAGTCTCAGACTTACAGAACATGAGTACGCTCTGAAATGTAGGGATTTTCTAAAACACAAAGGCAAGTGATAATTTACCCGATGCAAAAGACCGCTCACCCCAGTTGGACATCCTAAGGGGATACCGCGTCGGTCAAGCCGTTATACGGGTACACCGTAGATTTCGTTATGTCTAGGAAATTGAAAATTTTCCAAGTGAAGATGAGGTTTAAGCGACCTTCTCAAACTGTGAAACAGTGCAAGGAATTATTCGAATGCGATGCTTTGAATCGAAGTTCGACTGTCGAACTGTTCGTAGGAGCTTTCCAAGCTTGTTGCATTCGAGCATAAAAAGGAAGCAGCATGCAGCATGCAGGTGTTGCTGCTGCACGTTTGGTTGGTCGGAGCTGGCGGCGTTTCCTTTACGGATTCCTGCAGCTGCTCTTGCAGCTTTCAGTTTGATCAAATTTGAGGGCCTCAATGCCCCTCCAAATTGCGAAGAGATGAAATCGAGTGTCGAATTTCGAGACGCCGCATCGATGCGATCGAAGAGCCAATGCCTCCTCACTCCCACGCATGTGCATCTTATATCAAGTGATCACTGTACGTTGAACCTTCTATCAATGGAGGTGTCTTAGACACTGAGATCTTAGTGGGCCTATGCGCTCTCAACAGCAGAGATTAGCCGGCAGCATCGGCTTCGGTACGGCGTTTTTCTTTTTTATTAAATTAGCTTCACCGCTGGTGTGTTGGGAAGCAAGGGGCAGTGCTACTGTATGTGACAGTCAGGAGGAGCCCATGCAGCACGAAAACTATATTCCGCAGATGACGATGTGGAAGCAATGATTCAAGGTGGTCATGATATCGCGACAGCATCCCACAGCTGCCGGGGAAGGTGTGACTTATCTCTGTCAAAATGCCCCCCAACATGCAACAGAGTCAGGTGACGGCCTAAGTGTACTTTCAGGATGCCTCATATCGGCCCACCTCGACTCGAGGAGGCCCTCAAGCTGAGCTGAAACAAGACCGCGGAATGTCGGGGACTAGATGCGATTGGGCTATCCGGTCCCATGGATCACCCACTAACAGATCCAGGAAATTCTGCAGGGGCCCTTCGGGACTTTGGGCTGCCAGCGATTGAGAGGGCCGATGAGGGAGACAATGATCCCGCGCGCGCGAGTCGGTCAGGCCAGTTTATTATTAATTCGATGAGGCTAAAATGGCCCACCGCGATAGCTACAAAAAGTGGGATTTCCCCGTGACTGAATGGCGTCTCCACGTCATATTGTATTATACCTCCCCTTGCCTTTTAGCCTCATCCAGGTACCGTGCAGCGACTTGCAGCTGGCAGCTGGCAAGTGGAGTAGTTTTAGACAGGCACTTACCTAAGTAACAAGCACCAGCGCAATGTCAACTCGATTGCCGAAAAAGTACGAAAGATTTCTTTCCTTTTGCGATCCGCTTTAAAAGTTAACACCAACACATTAGATTTCGTATATTACCGCCTGCCCTATAGAGTACGAAGAGTGGAATCTTCCAGCTTCCAACAAGAGCCTTTTCCACTGAGGAACTTGCAGTCGAGCGCTTAAGCTTCAGAATGAGATGGGCGGCCTTTGAGTGATGGGAATCTCCACCCGTCGGCATAATCCCAAGTGCTACATCGAGCGCTGGTTCATGTTTGCAACAGACCATCTTGTCAGATTCTGTTCCCTCCGGTACGATCTGGAGACATGGGTCACTTGTCTCATCTGTTATCAAGCCTAGGGTTCGCTGTATAAACCACATCGCTATCGGCAGATTCCATCCTTTCACTCGGAACATTCGTCCAATGTCCTCTGGCTGGGTTATAAATCTTTCTGTATAATTATAAGGCTCGCTTTATTAATCCTGTCACATACCGGGCCTTCCGTTCGTCGACGCAAAATATTTATTAAAGGCGGTACAACCAGGCACGACCAGGACCACCCTCTCGAAGACAATCCTCTTCAACCATCTACAGTATTCAATCAGAATTTATTTATTTAACCCCTGTTCAATGCCTCAAAGCTCAGTTGCCAATCCTCTTCTGAACTTCCTCGACCCAGCAGAGCGTCTCTTTGCTTCGGGTCCGGACTCTCCGCCTAAGAACTCGACTTTTGACACTTCGTTTCTGAACCAGTCGACCTCCTCGAAACCCACTACCAACAAGATGGCACCAGCTCCATACGGCCAAGGGGCAGTGGTCTTGGGACTTAAAGACTATCTGAAGACGCAAAGTCAAGATGTAGTCGAAAAGATTGCCAAGATCAACTACGTTCCGTCATTCGAAGCCTTCGAAAAAAGAGAGGCATACCTAAACACCATCCTAGGAGAGGATCGAAGTCTGCCAGCTGGGTTTCCGGCCATGGTCGAAGGATCGCTGAGTTGGTCCGCGTCTGATCTTACCGAAGAAGACTGGCTAGTTCGTCTTGACGATAATGATATACAGTCAGTCGAGGCTGCAATGAAATCCTATCTTGGTTAGTTCCTCTTTGGCAACAGCGACGAGTACCCGAGTCTTGGGAGTTCGACTCCCGATCGGTTTTCCTGCATGGCAAATGCCAAACTCGTGCTTAGCGAATACACGCCCACCGTTCTTGCTAACCAACGTGTTTAGGCAAGTACGATAGCGTGAATCATGTCTCTGCTGAGACATTCCCAATTAGCGATTCCTTGAAGACCAAGATGCAACAAACTGTATCCAATCTTTACGACAGGCGAGGATTTGCTGTTGTCCGCGGCCTAGACTCCTCTAAATACACTCCAACGGAACGGGCAGTCATATTCATGGGCCTCAGTAGTTATGTTGGCGGAAAACTGGGTATGCAGACTTTGAGCCGCGCCGGTCTTGGTATGTTGAACTAGGCCCTCTAAATTATCCCGCATCAACCTTGTATACGGGAACTAATTCCTGCCAAAATGGTCCTTAGCACATTTGACCAACCTCCGCCCATTGTACGCCGAAGGACTAATTAAATCGCCGGGTTACACCAACGTGCACATGGTAAGACATCTCTGGCCAATCTTAGTTATTACCCAACAACAAACAGCAGAACAGTTTTACTAACCAAGCTTCAACACCCAGTCATTCCACAACGACACCGCCCACATTATCGCACTCTTCGTCGCCGGGGTCGCTGGTAATGGCGGCGGTAGTATGATCGCTAGCTCTGCAAAAGTTTATAACGAACTCGTTGCAACAAAGCCACACGCCATTAAAACTTTGTCCGAGAATTGGAAGTTGAATAGGTATGAGGCTTCCGGCCACAGTGGTCTCGTCGCTGTAGATGTACATACATAGTGGTGCCATGGCTAACATCTAAGTAGCTTCTCAACTCACGACTTCGATTCAGAGGCCTACTACAATCGCCCACTTCTTTGGTACGAAGATGGGCGACCAATCCTTTTCGTCGCCCGCCGCCCATTTACTGGCTCGAATTCCGGGGATACACCTAAGCCTGTTACCCTCCTACAAGCTGAAGCATTGGATAGTGTCCACTTTGCTGCGGAACGTCACGCCATTCGTGTCCAGCTCCAAAAAGGTGACATTCAATTCATGAACAACCTCGCTGTTGTTCATTCCCGGGAAGAATTTCGGGATGCATCGATCGGGGAAGGCGCCGATAGACGGCACTTAATCCGTGCATTCATCAAGAACGAAGAAAGAGCGTACAAGCTTCCTCCACATCTTGATGGTGCCTTCGACGAGATATACCCGGATGACATTCCTTCTTCTGAGTATAATTTTCGCGTCGACCCTTTCAACTTTGCAGCATTATCTCAAGGGCCCCCAGCTACTAGCCCGTCCGGAACAAATGGTTAAAACGAAACCTTTCTTATTTGACGCGTTGCTGGCCTGCGTGTTCTCAACTTTACTAGCTACAGCAGCCATGCATCAAGCTAGCTAATACGGATGGTTCACAGATCTGGAACCTCATACATCGTCATCCGACCATATATATTGTGGAAATTTCTACCTTTCCTTTATGCCTTATAATTCCGGAGTATCGTTCCGCCAATCAAAAGTTCTTGCTTTAGCCTTACCATTTGTTTCTTCCCCTAGTGGCCCGACCTCCCCAGTGTTTTAGATTTCTTGATATCCTTTCGAAACGAATTTCCCTTTCTTTCCTTCATACATACACACACGCCCACACACCCACATACATGCACAGACACACATATATATACACATACAGCCTTATAGTTTAATCATTTAATTCAACAGAGTTAGTTTTAGCCTCTACACATGGAACGAATATTTGATATGTACGGCCTAATTCATCCCCCAACACGTGGCCTTTAGCCTTGCGCCCCATAACCGCGATATCCGAATGTTAAATCACGATGTGTTGAATGTGTCGTATTTTGCCACCCGTTGGACCCTGCCGTGAAGCGCCGTATCCGCCCATATTTTATTTTACTATAGACTCAATTATATACGGGTGATTACGAGTGCATGTGGGTTTAATTATTGGTATAAATAGAAAATAAATCAGGGCTTTAAGTTTTTCTGAGTAGGGAATGGTACTGGAAGTCTTCTAAACGCATAATAACCCTGCTCCAGATGGACCCAGTTCCTTCGTTTCACGTTGCCTATTCAGACATATATATGCGAAGGATGTCGTGCATATCATTGATAGGTATTATGTGGTTATCTGACCACCGGACGATCCCGCCACGTCCATTCCTTCCGCACCGGGGAACCTGTGGATTCGGGTTTAGTTTCTCTTCCAGAGCGAAGGCGTCCTTCCTGCGATTACGGGCAGGAAGCAGGGCGTCCGATCTAGAATTTGGAAACTTGTTCAGATTCGATTCGGGGTGAACATATTCTAGGCTCTACACCAATAAACTCGCCCCGGTTCAACGAGTTTCCCCGAGAATATCCAAAATTGCAACGTGACCGTTCGCCCGGTAGTACAACGATCAATACGGCGGGACACAACCCAATAGATAGCCTAATATCTCGTATATAGGGTCAAGTGGGACTTAACACCAGAAGATGACATATCCGGCGAGGGAATAAACCTTATGCAGGATACGAGATGCACTAATGCGGGAAAAAGCAAGCTGTATTGTGTGACATGTACGGCAAGTGCGGGGAATCCGGGAGGGTGCTTCCATGGTCGGACTGCTTTGCCGGTAGTAGAATTAGATATTACGTACATACATGCATAACTCATAAGGCGTTTATCGTCCAGAATATGAGCAAAATTGCAGCAGTCATGCGACCGGCTGCTGCGGGGGGACAAAAATGAACATCAATAAGGGAACCCTATAGGCTGGAAAAGGCTTGCAAAACATATAAAACCATCCTTATGCTTGTTGCTAAACGAAATTTCGAGTAAACGGGAAAAGATTAGAAACGCCGGAATGTCCGAAAGGAATATGCAACCTATAACGATGAGACTATCATGTATCCATCGCCTGTCTCTGCAGATAAGACCCGCTCGTTCTTTGACGACCGAATCAGAACGAAGCATTCGACCTTTTCCTCCTCCCCTTTGACTTGGAAAACCCACTTCTCTTCCGAGGCGAGCACGAAACCATTGTTTTCGTAGACAGGCTTTCCCATAGGGCTCGAGATGACACAACAAGGCACCCCCTCTTCGTCTGCCAGCCTTATCCCCCACTCCACCAACATAGTAGCAGCTCCATGCCGGCGATATTTTCTGTGGGTGGCGAGCAACTCTAACTCCCAGAAGTTTTGATAATGAGTGAAATATGTTGCATCGACAGCTTTCACTCCCTTCTTGAGGACCGCCCATCTCCGGTAATCAGCGTCTCGTCGGCCTTCGGGGTAGTGCTGTGTCATCGAGTAGTCTTGTAGAGTATTGACCGTGCCTTCAATTTGACGCATAAGAATTAGAATTCTCTTCGTTTTTTGTTTGGCTTCTCATCTAGCTACCTCTTATAGCGTCTTCCAAGATAGAATGAAATATAGTGTGACAGTTAGAAAGCAGAGGAAAACTATGTGGAAAAAATGAAAATACTATACTTACGATCAAGCATGTTAAGGATCCCAGCCTTGAGGCTCCTCCGCTGTTTTGCGTGCTCATCCTCGCCTGTTCTTTTCCAGACTACGAAGCTGACCAGGGTGCCAATTGGGTCTCCTTTGTCTCTGAATTTGTCGGCCTCATCAAGTTCAACAACCAAGAAAACTACACCAGCGTTATTGATCATGGAGTTGATCCGAAGACTCCAGTAATAATAGTTATCCCAGGGATACTGATGCCTGTAACGCCAAGTCCAGTCGAACATAGGATCATCGACGAGACCCTCCAGGAGGACTTCCATGATCTGAGGAAGATCACGTGGGGAAGCTTCGCGGAGTTTCATTCCGTCAAAAAACGATGAATAATTTTAAACCAGTGGCCCTCTGTTTTACTTTGCGAGAGTGAACAACGATCTCGACTGGGATAAGGAGAGAACGAAAACCCACAAAACCGTACAAAGGAAAGAAGGATCGGGCCGTTCGAAGGGTATATTGTCGATGCTTATGGATGATGGGAAACAAGAATTACGTAGCCGGGACCCTTATATATACATTGGCAATTTAACCAACCTCACTTTTGACCTTCTCCAGGTGGAAATCACTAACATGTCGAGTAACCTTGGAAACTTACGGACGGTCAGCGGCAATCTTGACAAGGTATAGCATAGTCAATAACATTCTTGGAAATCTCCTTATGCACCCCGTGCAGAACTACCAGTCCACCATCCGGTGGGAATGCTGCTCATCTCAATGCCAAGCCACGGTGCCCTAGGCCACGGTGACGCCCAAATACGGTAAGGTGCGTACCCACCAGCTCGGTTCGAGATCCTGCGTGGGGTCATGAAGCCAGTGTTTCCTTTTGCTAGATGCAAGTTCAGCTCAGGGCGGATCATGCACAATCCTCGTTTTTGGAGTCCAGCTTGCCCTCCCGGATACAAGCGAAGGCCAGACAAAAAACGGCATTCAAAAAACCAGAGCGGGAAATGTTAAATTTGTCCAAGCCCGCCGTTAATTTCTAAGACAGACAGACCATCCCACTGCATTTTATTCCTCTTTTGCATCTCTATAATATCTCTGCTGCATACGCTCGAGCTTAGTTAGCTTCCTTTGATACTATATTTTATCCAGGGCCTTCCCTACCTTCCTTTACATACTCTCCCTCTGTGCCCCTTTAACCAAACACAACAGTCCAACACGTCGTAAAAGATTGGGTCGGTTGGCGGGAGTCGAGGATTCTAAGACACAGAACCAACTCTCCGGTCTCCCACGGACTCGAGCAGTGTTTGAACGCGAACGTTTTAACTAAGCGATGGAGGAGCTCGATCCTTATCTCCATCAATTCTGGGGGCATACTCAGCAGACTGCCGACTATCTACTAAGTATTCCGAGTGGTGCATCTCCGAATCCTCGCCGCCGTTCGTTGAGTCCTCATCCAGATGACATCCTCGCTGGCTTCCCCGCGGGGCCTGCTCCGCATTTCAATCAAAGCATATACGGCATCGACGACAGTATAGAATGGACACCATGGGACCCCGAGACCTTCATGGCCTTCTTCGGAAGGACATGTTCACCATTGCCATTCGCTCCTCAAGTTCCAATCCCGAGGCCTTCCTCGAGCCTGAGTGGAGGAGGCCGCAGCTTGGCAACGGAGTTAACTTTAGACAGCAACAGCAGCAACACATTGATACCGGAAAACTTTGTGGAGCATTGCCATGTGCCAAATGAATATCATCATCATGGAATTCACCCTCAGGCGGTCAGTCAGCCGATAGTACAGCGGCCGCGGGGCGGATATAAGCCTAATAGGAATTCGGCGAAGTTCAAAGGTTATCAGATAAAGCTTGTCTCAAAACCAGCCCCGACAAAAACAAATTCGAGGAAGCATAAAATTGACGACGTCGACGATGCGGAGCCAGCAGAGAGAAGAGCGACAAAGATAGCTAAATCAAAGCCGAGTTCGACAGCGAGTTCGACAGCGAGCGGGGAAGTCAAGTTTAGCATTGTTCCACCTGAGCTGGCAAGAAAAGGTGGGCATGGGGCACTCAAGGAGCTGACGGAAGAGGAGAAGAGGTCGAAGGCGCTGGTGAGACAGTTTGGGGGTGGATGCTTCAGATGCCGCATGCTTAACAAAAAGGTGAGTTAATGCCGCTTTTCCTCTGGCTTTCGACGTTAAAATAAGGTTGGATAACTCATGTATCACTTTTGCGTACCACTTTGATGTGCATAGTGTCATGCTAGTCACACTGGTATTTGTCCACCATGCAAAGGCTCCCCTCATCTATGCTTTAGATTAGATCTCGAGGACTGTTCCTTCTTCCGTTCAAGTATGTAACCCCCCCTCGCTACTGCGGCTGAACGCACAGACTCGCTAACTGAAAGTTTAAGACACCCCAATACACATCGTACCTGTCTCAGAACACACAAAAGTGTGGGCATCAAGTGAAATTGTGGAGCTGAAATTCCA
The DNA here is from genome assembly GCA_036971655.1 of Arthrobotrys megalospora. NCBI lineage: Eukaryota > Fungi > Ascomycota > Orbiliomycetes > Orbiliales > Orbiliaceae > Arthrobotrys > Arthrobotrys megalospora. The sequence goes on along the minus strand of JAVHJN010000003.1, from coordinate 1,437,236 downwards.
CTGCGTCCCACTGAGTGTATCGAGCTTTTGCGAACCTCTCGTGGTCGCTTGCAGGAGATTTGTCCCACAGCCCGGAGATAATCTTAAAAAGAGTCCTGGAGGCAGGCAGCCAGATGCGTTTATCGAAGTGCAGCCGTATATTGCTAACTCCTCTGAGGAGATGTACAAAACTCTGCTTACGAGGATGACGTGCTATCGGAACGCCTTCATGATTGATATGATGTCACAAGGGACGTCTCCTGTTACTATCAGCATTATGAAGCTAGCTGATCACCTTTCGGTAAGTTGCTTTATCTTGATCTAATCAGTCATATACCTTCCTTGAAACGCATCGACATACTAATTTAGAGTATAGAAGCTAAGACCTAATGGTATTATACATTGCGCCTTAGACATATGGGTAGGAGCGCACTTGAATGCATCCGAGCGTTCCCTCTGTGGGGAGCAGCTGCTAGGGATGCCGCCTAACATAATCGATGATGAGACATCGTTCCTGTTCGGATACGTCCCTATTCCCCCACAGCTCGACAATCAGCTGGACAACTTGATCATCAAAGGAATGGTATCAAGTGCCGCACATCTTCTGAAAACGATATGGACGAAGTTTAAAGCAAAAAGGAAAACAGACTGGTTGGAGTTATGGGTTACAGTTTACATCGTTCTAAACACCGTCGAGTTCGTCTTGAAGACTCAACAGGCATACGTGGAGTACCTTGGATCTACCGTAAGACTCACCTCTTTATTTCCTTCTTATGCCCTATTTACTATACTAAACTTTAACTGTCCCAGTTCCACCGCGACAAAATCCTGGCTCACTGGGACCATCACCGGAACCTATGGTCTTGGTCAGGCAACCACCTAGTGGATGCCTTCGAGTATTACCATAAGAAGCTAGAGATGCCACTCGGAGCCCTCTTGCGAAAAGAAACACTCCCGGATGCCCAAAGCTACACGGATATTAAACTTGATAACGAAGCCTTCAGGATGCTAAGGCAGATAGGTGAAAATATTCAAGGTAAGTAGGAACACAATATCGCTTAACCCTGATCCATAAATTCAATGCTAAGCTAACGATCCCTCCCAATGATAGTTGCGGTACGGACACATAATTTAGAGACCGCCGAACGCCCACGAACTCCCCGTGGCCGCGCCGAGTACGAGACCATGTGGACTTCTAGAGTTATCTTTGTTAGATGAACCCTCACCTTCAATGTGGTTTCCCTAGCAAATTTTCCGGCCTACATAAAACCGCACCGGGTACCGCCGGAGCCTTCTTTTGCATGATGGAATCGGCCGGCGCGGAAAGGATAGCGTGCAAATTGCGAATTCGGACGAATCACGACCTAACGACTTTTCTAAGCTTTATCGACTATATTCTCCTTTAACGACATGCATAATTTAGGGTTTTTCGTTTAAATTGTTGGCTTGATTAAATGGGGCAACTGGGGTATAATCATCTTTACATAATATCGGAACAATTTAGACGAGGGATGGCTTTTTGTGGGCTTTATACATTGCGGCTTGATTTTTTCTCTTTCCTTCCGAATGTTTCGCAAAAATTTCTTCACTGTCCATATTTACCCCGCCAACGCACTTGAGTGTAGGCACTAGTTGGTATCTTTCGTTTGAGCATACCCTTTTTTCGTTTTCATTTCTTGGGGTCTATTTTGCATTACACCGTACATACAGACATATGATCTGACCAGCCAGCATACTAGCGATTTGATTTCATGGATTAACCCCGCCTCCACAAGTATATAGAGGACTTTCGGTTTTTCTTTCAGTTAGAGAGCGCTTTCTTATTGACAATGCGTGAATATTTGTATCAACCTGTATATTCCCTATCGAATTACCCAATCCGATTAGCAACCTAATATCAGTCACCTTTTTTCACTGCTTGCATCCCCCTGCAGCAGCCTCAAAGGTACCCATGCACATCCTTACTATCCGCTCAAATCCAATTGATCACTTGGGTCTGCTATAGGAAAATCCCGGGGCCACCTCGCTTCTTGCATAAACTATATATCTAGCGGCTTATGACGCCGTTCCACATTTTTCGCCAAAGCCTTCATCTGTCGGAATGAAGATAAAGCAGTCTTAACACGGAGAAATAAATGGTCGTCGTGCGTTGTACGAAGGCAAAATCCAACGTCCAACAAACCCTAAAGCTGGTGGCATTAGGCAACGAAGAGAAACCAAGGGATATCCCTGTGGAAGCTTTCGAGACGAGGAGAAATCACCGAGTACGAAGTTACTTTAAAGTTTCCTTGAGTAAATTCAAGTAAGCGAAACCATTGCATCAGATGCTATAGGCTAACTGCCTCGATATTCGATCCATTGTATGCTCGGCCGCCGAGAATGGGGGGCTATATTGGTATATTCATTATTGACTCGAGCTTTCCTTAAAACAGTTAAGAGTAGGGGATTAAGTTGGAAATTACTATGTGGGGAAAATGCCCACATGGTGTGTAACAGACCTGCCGAGGACCGCACAGCGGCTTAACTCGAGCTCTCGGGAAGGGGTGCCGGCTCTCTCTCCTGGTTTGATGTGAACTGAACTATTTCATGACAGTCAATTGGCCAATCGACATTAGTTTCATCGACCGGGAAATTTTCTAAACACTACTTCCGAGTTCCTACGGAACAGTTGTACAGTAACGTCGCATGGTATCTCCAAGTACCTCTTACCTATTCCCTTTAAAATCCCCCACGCAAACACGGTGGCTGGGAAATTCTAAACGGGTAGACTATTTAAACTAAGAAAGGGGGGGTTTCCAAGAATTTTTGGCGAAAGCTAGTTACGGGCCGTTGTCGGGCGAAAGGTTTGGAAACGGATAACGGACGGAGATGGTGTTGCGACGATCGGAACGGATCTTAAGAATCTTGCATGGACAATATATTAACCGGGCGTATCTTCGATCTCACGCATAAGAGAAGAGGGATAAGGTTAAATATGCATACAGGGGATGCGCACATGTGAGTGGACGATCGATTCTAGGCCATCTCAACTGCAAAGAACTTGGAACTGCAACCTGCACACAATGTGTAGACTCCGGTTCAGAATATGCGGTGATGACCTGGCTAGGGAATGGTTAGTCCCAAACAGGACTATGCATAGTTCACCTGCATATATTTCTACGGTAGTTGGTGAAATCAAGGTAAAGCGGGCGAGGGAGATGTTGATGAGGCTTGCAGCTAACTAGTTGCTTCGAGTCGAGAAGCTTCGAAGGAATTACATTGTATAAAGATCTAACGATACAGATCGGTCTTGGCCTCCGTAATAAATCATGGCCAGCGTGGGAGATTTATAAACAGTAAAAGAAGCATAAACATTACCGCCAAATATGAACCCAGTCTATCGTCGTTTGTTCAAGGACAATGTACATAATCGAAAGTACTTAAGTGATAGGGGAACTTTTGCAGAATTTAATATTACCAAACAAGAGGAGATAGGACTTTATACGGCGATCGCCGGCTCAAGGTGGATGCCCTTTTCCTTTGCCTCTGCCTCTTTCTTGTCTTTTTCGGCTTTAATGTTCTTCCATTCGAGGAAGCAGGCGGCGACAAACGCGCAGCATGCAAGTGCCACATCGAGTCTAAACGTATCCTTTAAACCAACCATATACGCTTTTCGCACATCCGGAAGCCTATCCTGGAGCCCAAGACTAGCGAGAACATTCTGGATCTCGGTAGCGCCTGAATGCAGGAAGACGGCTGATGGAACGTCGGGAAGAAATTTTTGGAGGCCTTCCTTTAACCCATTCGAGAAGATGTTTTGACCGACAGAGATAAACAGAGCGCCGCCTAGGGATTGCTATCGAAGTGGAAATAAGGTTAGTGGAGTCAATCAGCAATACATTTGAGGAGGGAAAACCTACGAAGAAAGTAATTATAGCCGTTCCGACAGGGATATCATCAATGTGCAGGACGGTCTGGACAGCGAGAATTGGGACCTGGAAGCCAACACCTACACCAAGACCTGCAAGGACCTGGTATCCAATCCAGTATGAAGACCTGGTGTCGACGTCAAAAGTTGTTATAAGACCAGCACCGATAGCATATAAAGCCATGCCACCGATTAAGAATGGCGTATAGTATCCAAGAACGGTAATTAATCCTCCCGAAACAATACTAGTCAAAACGCAACTGAGAAGGATTGGGAGAACTTGAATGCCGGACTTGGTGGCGCTGGACCCTTTGACTGATTGGAAATAGATTGGGAGGTAGTATACGTCGACGAAGAAGGCGGCACCGAAGAAGCATGCGAAGATCAAACTCGCAAGAACCGAACGCTGTTTCAGGATCCTGGGAGGAAGTGTCGCAGCTTCACCGAGTTTCCATTGGGAAAAGATGAAAATAATAATCAAACCACCAAAGCAGACGAAAAGACCGATTATTTTGGCGTTGTTCCATGGGTATGTAACACCTCCCCATTGAAGGGCGAGGAGGAGAGAAACGACGGCTGGGATTAAAATGGCAGCGCCAATCAAGTCGAGCTGGCGGACACGTTCTAGAACTGTCAAGCCTTCTGGATTGGCCTCACGTGGGATCTTGAGAACCAATAAGACGACTGCAACCGAGATGGCGCCCAAAGGAAGATTGATATAAAAGCACCATCTCCATGAAACGTGGTCAGTGAATGCGCCTATATGTCAATTCCAAAATTAGAACCCATCAACTGATTTGAATCTATTCGGGCAACATGAATGATAAGTGCTCTTAGGAGATAACACTTACCACCGAGCAATGGGCCGACAATACTTGCGATACCCCACATAGAGGCGATGGAGGCAAAGGCCAATGGCCTCTTCTGTAGGGGTAAGATATATGCAAGGATCACGATACCACCGGAAAAGATACCGCCGACACCGAGACCTATATATATATCACGATAATAGAGTTAGCGCCGTGCAACTTTCATTAAGTCCGAGTACTCCGAGACCACACGTTCTGCACCCCAGATTCTCAAAACGGTAATCTGAACTATTTTCAACCCGACTAACTCCAGAGCCATGCATGGAATATATCGAAAGGACTAACCGGCAATTGCACGACCAATAATTAGGGCAGTGCTATTTGGCGCAATGCCACATACGAGAGAACCGAGTTCGAATAGGAATATAGCCGCTAGAAAGGTTCCTTTGATACTGAAGATTTTATATATTCGGCCGAATCTATAATTTAGGGGCGTTAGTGCGAAACTACAATATATGCTTAAAAAGTCAGGAAAATGATATGACAAAACTTACGTGGGTTGTAGGGCTGTAGACGTCAAAAAGTAGGCACTGCCATACCAACCAATATCGTTGATAGACTTAAATCGATCTGTGATCTTGGGAATAGCAGTTCTAGACCATCACAAGCAATTGCCAAGAGGTTAGCCGACGCTTTTCATTCTTTCGCGTATATCCGTTACTGGACAGCCTGCTCATGTGAAGCACGGGGTATTTGGCCATCATCTGGACTTTAACCGACCGGCTGAGGAGATCAAAATCTTTCAGGGTCGTCTGGTACGTACGCGATAATGGTTTGATCTAGGGCTACCAAAAACACCGCCAACATCAAACCGATGATGATCAGGATAACTTTGGGGCCACTTGGGTAGACAATTTCCTCTTCCGGGGGATTTCCTCCACGCGACATGACCTTCGCCAATTCCACCGGCTCATCTATACTCTGTTCGACGCCCGGGGCGACTTTTTCCTTGCTATCCATTTCCGGCGCGTTGACGCTTGGCGCAACGGTATCGTCGTCGGTCGAATGTGCGACCATGTCGAATTCGAATTCGAGGTAGTGAGAGGAGATCTGTGAAGGTGTAACTGATGATTGTTACAGAAAAGAGAGCACAGCGACTATTTAAATTTATTTTCTATAGCCGTGGCCCCGGTCACTAGCCGCTGAAATTCTGTGGTGGCACGCCGTGGCTGGCTAGCTTTGAATTGTATGTAATAGAATGACACTAACGAAAGGGTGCCTTTGTGCTGTTGGTGATATCTTGCACAAAGAAAGTCTAGAATGGGGGTGTGAACATGAAGCCGTTATATAAGAACTGTCAAATTCAGTAACTGACGTCGTTACCTTTAACTTTGTTCATGTTTGAGGGAATGATTTGCTCTTCGAGAGCTTACTGAAATTCTGCACCGACAAAAAAAAAAAAACTCCAAAGTTTTTCCCATTACAAGCATGTTTAGATGACTATGCAGACAAATCCTGGTTTGGTGTCGGCCATCGGACTTCTCGACCCACCGATTATCAAATCACTGCAAACTTTTGCTTGAAGAGGCGCTACGTTCCCCTGGCCCTCAGGCGAATTGGGTCTGTGCCGGTGGGCAAGGTGTGGTAACTAAAGTCCTTGGCAGCCCTACATAGGCTAACCATCCGTCCCAATCAAACCGATCCAGCGGCCCCAGTTGCATCATGACTCTTGACCCCAGATCGATGTAAACAACCATTTTGGCCTGTGCGTCGGAGAAACCCTATCCCATATGAATAACGTTAGCTGTAAGCCTCATGGATACCACCGAAAATTGGCTTTCCTGTGAGTTACATACATACATGAGGTCTCGATAACCAGTTGATATCAACCTGCCAATGAAGCCTCCCCCGAAGAATACAAATTGCAATATTATCGTTCCCCGCGCTTTGCAATTGTTAGCCCCACGACGTTGAATCTAGAGCCGAGAAACACCACTGACTCGCTAAGCGTTTGAGATTTGGGATGCCAATTCGTTAAGCTTAAGCTTAGTCACCAATCGGCCGAGACATTGGCCTGGACTCCTGAGGCGGAGGGATTATTGGACCGAATTCACCCAAAGTTTTGGTTTCGACAGCAGCATTAATGCATCTCGCTGACTAACTCTGGATACTTCGTGATCGCATAATATGATCGAACTAAGACGATCTAATCTGAATGATCCTGTATTGGACCCATCGCCCATGAATCATGCCACAAAATGTCGGTTTGGTAATGTCCGTCCTCCCGACTGTTTCAGCTTCGTTTGCCATGGGTACGTTGCCGTGTGGTTATCCACGTCTGTTCCAACCTCACTTGTCGTCAGGATCTATAAAATTGCGTTGCCAAAGACGTCCTCAGGCCAGCTCGCGGCTCCGGTCAATATCTAAATTCCGACATGCGACGCGGTACACCCTTGCTGGCCCGGTACGTGGTTCTCGAGCGGGTGCTGCAAGGAATCCGTATCTAGAAATTAATTAATTCCAGTAGGTGTCATATACGAAGATTATTAACGGAGGATTTCTAAATACAACAAGCCTTGAAAAGAAGAACGGAGACAAAATAAATGTTGTTCTCCGGCTTTGATCAATTGAACGGTGGATATTTACTCATGACAAAGATACACAGTATATCGTATAACGTTATGGTACAAAACTGGAACAAATTATCACGAGACGCAGGGCGCTGCGTGAATATTCGGAATTGCATGCCCCCATAGTTCCGGCTCCGACGTTCCAATTGATGGGACCCGTTAAATATCGAGGGCTACTTGTGGTGGGTAAGCAAGAACATTAGAAGCTGCTATTGTAAACCCACTTGGATCGAGCTTCTTCGTCCTAACAGCCCTCCTGGACTCGGATGTCGGGTCTTGTGACAAATTTGAAATGTCCGGCATTTCGTTGGCATATCTGAACTTTGTTAGAACTTGTTTTATCGCTGGCATAATTGATGGAATATCGCAGGCACGCTGACAGTCCTCATCAATTATGTCTTGATCGACCCCAAGATGCAGTAGTAGTTTCACAGTTTCGACATTTCCCTCGAGAACTGCGGCGTGGAGAGGGGTTCGACCGTAAGCATCCTGGACATTCAAATTGGCGCCCTCTACCGCCATATACTTCAAAACAGTCATACGAGCAGCCGTGGCAGCGGAATGGGCAATGGACCATCCCGCTATATCGGAGGCATTCAAGTCTGCTCCCTGCTCGGCTAAATACGTGAAAATCTCATCCCGCTCCTCTTCAGCAGCAAAGTGCAGAATTGTGTAACCCGTAAAATCTTTTGTGTCGATATCAACCATAGTTCTTGCCGAGGCTGGTAGCTTCTCGACGTAGCTCTTGACTCGGTCGAGTGTTCCTGATTGCACTAACCCCCAAAGGGCGTACTTCTCAGGGTGTATCTCCTTAAACCTTTTCTCGGTGCCCCTGAATATACTATTGCTTGCCACTCTCCGGAACTGGAAACCTCTACCGTTCATTATCGGCCTACATTCTGAGTCGGCCAATTTGACGTCAATTTTAGGGAGGCAACGACGACGCGGCCCGACTGTCGGCGTAAGGGCGTCCTTCTGTAAACAGTCTCCGCAAAACAAGGTAGGGCAGCATCTCCGGCAAACGAAAGCAGATGTCTTGCAGTCAATTTCCTCCCCACAATCCGAACACCTATCTGAACGGAGTTCACCGTCTTTCTTCACGGATAGAGCCTTCTCGTGGCCCCGGATCAGGACCGCAAACGTATCTAAACGTGCATGCATAATGATATGGAACATTTGGTTTGGGACCTCCAAAACGTATCCCTGAGGTCGGTAGCTCTGCGACCTGAGCCAATAATAGACAAGTACCTCCGCATTTGCTCGTTCTCTTCTCAACTGTGAGTGCATAATATTCAATTGTGCCCGATCTTGCGGAGGGTGAGTCTGTCGGATCTTCCTAACGCCGTCACCCTGACAACGTAGCATACTTAAGTGCCTCCCCCGGTAATCTAGAAGGTCTGTGTTCGTATGTGGCATTAGGAGCTCTACAACTCCCTCCGCATAGCCAAGAGTGATGGCAAGTCCAAGTGGAGTCAGTCTCATGTAATCGAGCGCATTCGCGTCGGCCCCGTATTCCAATAGCACTTTTATAACAGAGACTGGGCATGTGAATGCAGCGTGATGGAGGATGGTACCATAGTGCAAATGAGGTTCGTTTATGGTGTCTTTCAAACCGGACTCTAATAAGAACTTGAGAAAGCTGATATCGATGTCTGTCGAAAGCGCTCTAAACAAGAGCGGTGGTGAGGTAGAGGATGCGCGAAAGTCAAGTTTCGCGCCCGCTGAAATTAGAAGTTTTGCTGATTCCTTTGAGCCCTCGGCAACCGCGCATGCAAGTGGTGTTGCCCCAGAAAAGTCGACTGCATCTAAATCTAATCGGGCGCCATATTGTAGTAGAAATTTGACGATCAAGAATTGGTTTTCCTTGGCCGCGATGTGTAGGATAGTGTTACGGTAACGGTCGCTCCATCTGAGGTCAATACCGTTTGCAATAAACGATTTGAAAGCTTTAAGAATCAATTCTGCTTCCAATGATTCCGGCTCTTGGGTATCAAGCTTGACGCCAAAGCCGAGAAGCTGAAATAGGATACCTGCATCGTAATCATCTGGATCGCAGTTGACGGGCCGAGATAAGATTTCAAGAAGTTTTTCCATGTGAACTTTCCCACCGAGTATCTCCAAAATATCCGCTGATTCACCCTCAGGGACATCATATTCAGAGTCGGATGAGTAATCTTCCTCCTCTTCCAATTCACCATTCAGCTTGTCCAATTTGTATTGCATCTGATCTCTTTGCTTTTGTCCGTCTCGAAGAACGCACTCATCGAGTTTGAGACCAATCCCGTCTTCCTCAAGACTGACTGACTTTTGCGATATTTCAAGTCCTTTGTTTAGATTCCCGGATTTCCAGTAAGCTATACCGAGTTTGCGGCTAAGATGGTGGATGGAATGAAGTCTAAGTGAAGGCCTGTCGTACATATGATAATTTGGCCCAAACTCGAGGGCCAACTGAGAGAATATTAGACAGCGTTTGGAATCGTGAATAGATTTGAAAGCCCTGGCTATTCCTGCGGGTATCGATATAACCGAGTGATATTTCCTGAAAGGGTTTTCTGGCCCCATCTTGAGGAACCCCAGTCGATCCATGTGCCTATGACACGAGCGAAGGAGACATGCGAACTCGCCGTCATAGAGCTGTGACCAAGTTTCTGGCCAGTAATCAGGCGTTATAGTAGTCAGGCAACTCGCTGCGAACAAAACGCATTTTGTCACTTGGGTATGATCCAAATTGCGCCGAATCCAACTCTTCACGATCGGGTGCGGTCGCAGCCTGGACTGGTTAGTTTCCGTATTCCAAGCGTAGTTAAGCAAGCCAAAAAAGCGAAGGAGGTTCCAAATGTCCTGTTTACTCATTTTGAAGTTTGCAATATTAGTAAATACTTGGCTTTGGTTATTGGAATCGTAGTCGTATAAATGCATCCAGCCGGCGCTGCTACCGGGGCCCTCCGTGATACTATTTTCAAGCATAAAGCGCGTTATCCCTCCAGGGCTCAGATACCCCAGGATCTTGAGGGCGGTAATCAATTCCGGGTTTCTTGATTTCAGGTTACTGAATGCAAGCTTTACGACATTTAAAATATTCAATGCCTCCTCACGGTTATGAGCATAGGGAAGGAAATCTTCACGTTCGAATCTTGGCTCATCGGAAGGATCTGGAGGACGTGGAATATTACCTGGGCTACCCGGGATACCTGTAGAATAGGTGGATGCACCAAGCAGCGTCAGAGCGAAAGAATTACCTCCTAGCTTTTGGTTCAAAATTTGAATATCCTCCTGCGAAATATACCCCGTATACTGACACACCTTCGCCCCGAGATGCCGTGATTGGGTAATAATCTTAGATGCGACCTCATCATCAACTCCTCGAACTTCAAACGAATGTAACGTAGAATTTTTGAGCTCTGGTGTTGTGATTATCGTTTGGCCATTGGGGGCTGCTAATTCTTCGATACCCTTCAGTTGGAACTGAAGATCATCGAGAATGACTAACCACGGTCGTGATGAAAGTGCGACCAATCGTTTTGTAATGCCCCTTATGACGGCCCTGACGGTCCTCCGAGTAACCTCGCCAGACGGGTTTTCAAGACTGCGAGTTTCGTGTTCCATATAAGGACATCGAAAGGAAAGCTCATTGTAAATCAATCTCAGTGACTCAAACATCATGTCCTGATCTGAGCACTGAACCCATATGGTAGCCGAATAAATGTTGAGCTGCCCAGCGTCGCGAATGTACTGGAGCACGAGCTCCGATTTTCCCATACCTCGAAGACCATATATTGTTAACGACTTCCCAGGAACGGGGACTCCATCGCGTTGTAGTGTAGTCCTTATTTGGGATAACTCGTTTCGTCTCCCGAAGAAGTTTGTTGCTGGGCCGGGAAGATGCCAACGGAGGGTGGGGATATTGGAGTCTACTTGTATGTTTCCCAAACCTGGAAATGCCGGGAGGCCTTGCATAAACTCTATTATCCGGCGCCATAAGTGGAGAAACCGTAAATCCGTGATATCATTAGGGGTAGTGAGAAAAAGATGTTGGCAAGCAATCCCTGTTGGGTGCTCACCCTTGACGCCGATGATTGTAGAAGCTGGCGGTACGATCTATATATATGGCGAATCCGATCGTTAGTCGGTGACTGAAGACAGTAAAAAGAGTACTCCCGCCACCACAGATTCGATTCCGGACCACCTACTAAACGTTTATCTCCTGGTCCAAATTTTGTCTCCTTTTCTTCATAAAATGTCGCGATTTTGATCTGGCCAAGAATTCTACAAAATGCATCCATGGTCTTAAGGAGCTCTACCGATTCATCTCTAATTGTATTCCTGGTCTCCGGAAAGGCCTGCTCGATGATTGTTGCGACGATCTTGCCAATATCGGCCCCGCGATGCGGTGTACCAAGAAATATGATACCACGGATGCATTCTAAGATTGATTGTCGTAATTCGGGTTCACTATTGGCGAGAAGTAATGCCTAAGTGGTTATTAGCTAAGAATCCCAAAGAATTGTAAGGTATAAGAGAGATAGCGTATATAACCGGCGGCTTCAGAGTTATTTTAGTATTCGACCTCACGGCCTTACCTGCTTAAGAACAAGTCCGCCATAAGAATGCGCCACCATTACGAGAGGTCGGTTTCCGCCGCGCTTTGGTTTCCAGATTAGTGCTTTTTCACATAATGAGGTTCTTACGGGGAATGCCCCCTCCCCAGAGCCGTTTTACTAAACAACTGGATAAACTCTAACTTACCACTCGGGCCGCAGATATTTTTTTCAGGAATACTTTTGCATGAGCTTTTATGATGGAAGTAACCGGGTCCCCTGACCGGAATACATGGTCGGCGCCGTAAACGTTTCCATATTGAAATTCCATCATCCAAGCCCTTGGCGCAATTCGTCGCAGAACATTGTATGACCAACTGCCTTCGGGCTCATAGTCGAATTTTCCTCTGTACCTGTAGCTCCAACTTTTCCCCTCGCCTGTTGACGCTAGCCCACGTAGCAGTACGATACTATAGTAGAAAGTATTCATAGTTTTAGCGGTGCCTTGGTCTCGATGTATGCGCTGGCTGATGCATTGTAGGTGCCTTACTCGACGTTTGGCGCCTGATTGTTTTCATCGATTTGGTCAAAGCGGTCCTTTTGAGAAGTGCAGTGAGTACTTTGTAAGCGTTCTCATTAATGGATGAACCCCAAAAGTTCAAAGATTCATACTCTGGATCCACCGGAATCGGCCATGACATTCGTGGTGGAGACTTGGAAAGGTTAAACTTGCGGATAGCCTCAACGTTTTGGTAGGTTGGTAGGCTGGTCTCCTACGCGCTAGAACACTATATAACTATATCGATAGTACCATCAGCATCTTGCGATCTTAATTGCATAGGCTTAGGTTGATTACAAGCTGGGAAACAGTCTCGGCACGCTGGGAAACCGAAATATCATAGGCAAAAATATCCAACACAAGAAAATGTTGTAGTCGAGATCCGGATCTGAAGGCTAGTGGGCGCGGGCTGGGCAAAATGTCGAGCAACTTCTCAGAGCGGCTGCTCGAATTCTTGGAAGTTAGCTATAGAGGAGGTATACATCGTTATTTCCTTGAACCTCGGGCAATTTAAACCTGTCCCGACTGCCAGTCGCCCAAACTTTAATTGATGAGGCTCAAAAACCACCAGCCTCCTCGTCAATGCGGGGCCAGTCATCGATGTGCCAAGAGAAGCTGAAAGAGCATGCATTACAGGCTCCAATTATAGGTCAATGATGGCAGGAAAACCAACAGCCTCGCGCCTCTTTTCTTCAAAGCTAAAGCCGTTTTGTAGACCTGATACGACCAACAAACGGCAGACGCATAGATGTTTGAATATGAGGGGTTCAAATTCAGTCGCTCCCGTAGCGAAGCAATTAGTGCACTTAATATGCTAATGGCTTTGTAGAATAAATCTAAATATTGGGTATATTATATACACACGCATAGCATGGAGTATCACAGCAAGAGATCTTTGCTCAGCCTCACTCGGGACTTCCATCTCCTCTCCATACCCTTGAAGCCTCAGATACGGCCTGGCGAGATTGGAGTTTTGCATTTCTCGATTGCCCGATAAGATGTTTAGGTAGGGCGGAGGACCTCAATGGCTGAAATTCATCCGAAGAAGCATCTGAATCTATGGGTGCCGATTTTTTTGGTCGCTTTGAAGCGGGGTTGGTTATTATGACTTCCAGGTCTTCTTCATCAGATGAAAAGATATATATTTCTGATGTTCGATTCTGTATTTTCTCATTAGATTTATGATTCAACTCCAAGGGTGGGCTTTCCTGGGTTTCCGTAGTATCCATGTGCAATGGATGTCTGACATCCGAGGAGGCTGAATCGCTAGACTGGTCATCATAATTCCAAAGTGGTTTCCAATGGGAGGCTGGGCTGCCGCCGTTTCGAACTTTGTTAGGTTGCTGCGACAAAGCGTTTTGGTTAATGGGGTCGGTCTGTTTTGCGGATAGCTTCCTAGAAGGGTTCAGAGTATTGGGTTTCGAGGAATATACAGCTGAGCTGGTTTCCTTTGCAGTCTTTACACCGTCTTTTCCACATTTTGTGGATTCAGATGAGGCGTCGTCTTTTGGAAATGTGTCTAATATCGAAAGGGTAGACACTGGACGAGCTAACGATACCATCTTGTTGACAACATTTTGCCGGCCTGAAGGACCACATAATAGCTTCCGTCGATTCCTACTTGTCGCGGAAGGGAGGGTCAATCGTTTTAGTTGCTCTGGCTCTTTCTCCGGTGGTGGGTCCGGGCTCTGGATAGGCGAAGGTCTTTTGACTGGTGAGGAAACATGCTCTGTCGCATTCGTTTGAACCCAGGTTGGGGGGTTCGTAGGCCTGCTCCTAAAAGATGGAGAGGAAAGCGGCTCTTGGGAGTAGTTTGTAACGGTTGATGGCGGAATTCTTGGAGACGAGCCAAGTGAATTAATTATTCGGTTCGGTGGGGCTGCTACTGCTGATAAACCAGGGGAACGCGGTGATTCTTCGATATCAGTTGACTCCTTTGTTGTACCCTTTCGGACATTATTACGCGGCCTTGGAGGTTTGAACGGAGGCGGTGCATTGGGGCGTGTCCGCGCTTGAGGCTTAGGCCTCCGAGCAAAGTCGCCCCCCTCAAGATCCGATTCCAGCATTTCTACATCGTCGTCTGCATCCAGTACATCGGCCGCCAAGTCAAGACCAGGTGGCAGTTCAACATCGTACCTCCCTTTCCCATTCGGGTTACTATTCCTAGTAGCGCTACCGCCGTTGTCCGGCATTGGTCGAGCAGGCACAGGCAGGCTTTCTTTTACCCTCGATACCTTCAGTGGTTTATAGTTGATCTTCTGAACAACCGGTGCGCCTTGGGAGGTTCTCTTTTGGGGAACAACGGCATTCGGGTCAGGTGACTCCTTTAGGATGCGCCTTGGTGCCGGCGACGGGTAGATGGGATGTCCGTGGCCTGTAGATGGTCTCGATTGTATGCTTCGGAGTAAGGTGGGTGTCGGTGACTGTCCGGCCTGGCCAGGGGTACCAGTTGTTCTCATTGGCGTAGCGATCGATCCTCGCTCTTTTCTCCTATCGACCGTCTTTTCGAATAGTGGCCTTAGATCTTGAGACTGCCTTCCTTTTACATCCTCGATGGTAATGAGATGCGAATCAAATACCAATTCATCCCCGACGTCAATCGGCTCCGGCTCCGGTAAGAATTTGTCGCACTATGAAGTCGAAGGCCCATTAGTAATGAGCTCGACCGACTTCCAAAGCCCTAAGCGTCGTATGTAGACGTACTACTTTATTCATAAGATGATCGTAAACCATCAGGCGTTTGTTGAACGTATGATACCGTAGGTATCCATCGTGCCATTTCTTAAGCTTTTTGTACTTGTCGGCCGTCCAGAGAACGATGTATTCATCGATAGGGGCTGAATGGGATGTGAGAGGAATTGATGCGAAGCTCATCGTACTGTCAGCCCGGCTCCCGAAAGAACGATGATGTCGGCTTTGTCGAAGGCTGGTGGTTCATGATACGGTGATGTCGCTGAGTCAGGCCGAGGGATGTTTACAGGGCGCGTCCAAGGTCAACAAGCAACCACTTTACGCGGGTCTTCGTTGGGTCGCTGGCTTGGCGTGGCCAACACACTTTTTGCAACAAGGTCGAGCTCGAGGTTCGATAATGTCTACATATCGCAATTGTGAGCACGAGTCCGGCTATTGTCGAGTTCTGCAGAAAAGAGCCTGTTCTCCTACAAGGCTGTCTTGGTCCATGTAAACTCCCCTCTGTCCGCAGCAACTTTACAATTTTGGAAATCTCACTTCCGAGTTCGAAGCCCAGCCGCACACGTACACATGTGGCGTGTTACACTTCTAACTACCGCCACACTTTCCTAACAGCTGTGCCGCACGATCGCATGTACATATGTCAGCAGAAACCAGGCCGCGTCGACATGCTCTTGTTTCTCAAATATATTCTGCAGCTCTGCAGCACTACTGGAAACGGCAGGTAGTTCAGCCCTGAGCACCCTCCAATATATATGCAATACATAAATCGATGCCTACCCGAAGTTCTTTGCACTCATTTTAACATACGTATACTACTCCTCTCAAACCACACGTATTCTAAACTTCAGACATGGCCGATCCACTTTCAATCGCCGCTTCTATAGCCGGGCTAATAGCCCTTTCAACCGGATTACTCAAACTTACAAGCAATGTCCATAGCATTCTGAAAGACGAGCCTGCAGAGTTGGTACTCAATATCTCAAAGGAGATTGAACTCCTTTGCGGGGTCCTATCTCATCTGCAGACATGGAGTAAAGATCGAGAGTCACCACGACCACATGGGAAAAAAGACGCCCAAGAACCCGTAGACTTCATGCCATTCATCAACAGCTGTACCGATGTGGTCAAGAAGATTGGAAACCAACTCTTAGTTCTAGAGACTGCTGCAAAACGCAAGGGGATTCAGAAATTATTCTCTGCTGTGACATACAAAGAAAAAGTAAAGCAGCTGGAGAGCCTAAGAAATGACTTGGAAAAATCAAAAACTACTTTAATTATATCTTTGGCATTAAGGGATCGGTACGTTGAAAAGTGTCCGTTACTGTAGAGTCCCTCACTGACAGATTGATGTTGGAAAGTGATGTTGCAAAGCCTCTCGCAGATATCTCGGACAGCCTTTCGGATATGTCGGACCTCTCCTCTACAATTATTGACGTCGAAAACAGCATTGGTAGCTCTAAAGAATACCGGGGTCCGAACTCGTTTGAAGAATGGCTGGAGTCCTTTGCGGGTCCAAATGACTCGGAACAACTAGAAGCATATCGCTCGAAGAAGCGAAGACAACGCGAGCAAGACGAGCCCGATATCGCGAGCCCGACCGAGTATTCTCAACCAGTATCGGGACGAGTCTGTATTCATGTTGAGAACCTGAAATCAGACAATGGGAGTACAGTGACGGAAAGTATCGTTTTGGATAGGTATGCACCAATTTCCGAGCTTATACGTATTCTACATTCTAAAGGTTAGTTATTTGTTGGAGGGCGGTATTTGGTACCTGGGCCAGTCTATTCATGGAAAATATTTATGCTAACCTGCTATTGGATGCTAATAGGGTATAAGCAAGTCTGTGGCTTTCAGACTGAGAATGGTGCCGTAAATTATGGAGAAATTACCTCTAGGCGTCGCCCAGTCTTTGTCACTGTGACGGCTGGGCCGTCATGTTATAACAGCAAAAAAGGATATTTGATCAACCGAAACCAACGGCTCATCGACTACTTTAGCGAATTGGTTCGAGACCAAGAATCGAGAGAAGTCCTGAACATCAGCCCAGTCCTTGCCGAGGTGAAAGGGCAAAATTTCCTCCATGGCCTTGAAGTAAAGTCATCCTGTCGATATCATCCTAGATTGTCGGTAAAGCTTCAACGGACGCTCCGAGTTCCGGACGATGGGGCAGTGTATAGCGGAACAACAGATTATGGCTTGTTGCCCTTGTTCAAAACGTCTGAGTTCGGAGGGCGGATCCCAGAATCTATGGGGAAAAAAGGCGGATACTTTGTTCCACTATTCCAGAGAGAAGCGATTGCATTAACCTTCAAGAACATCAGCACCAATTGGAGAGAAGCTGAATCTGGAGAGTATTTTGCGGTGAAGGTGTTTGCGGGGTCTGTTAACGTTGTCAGTGGGTTACCGGCCCATATCGACTCTTCTGGCCGAGATCCGGATTACATTTTAGTCCCAGAACAACGTCGACTAGACGGCTTTCAAATTTCGGATAGCACTGCTCGCCAGTTAATTGCAATGCCTTCCGCAAGGGGATATAGCCTCGAAGAACAAATTAATGAAGCAGAATTCATCAGAGGTATCCAGCTTACAATCGCCGCTCCGCTGAGAGGTGCGCCTCGGTTCCGAAACTTTAGAACGTTTAACAATATTTCCGACCAGGACCTCAGCCTTGACCTCCTCAAATCTCCTGTGGATCTTGGTGTCGAGAACACTCAGATGTTGCTTGACTTCAAGCCAAATAGTGGCACCCAGAGCTGGAATATATATCCTGCTGATTTCAATAGTTCACAGCGCTATCACGAACTCATAGAGAGCGTGAGGTTTGAACAAAATAGCACTTTAGCTCCAATTCTACGTCGCCCGGATCGGCGTGATATTAAATTTACGCTGAGACACCATGGAGAAAGTCTACCAGAGTATCGAGAAACTCTGGTTAACGATTTGTTGTGGCACCAGTCGAAATCTCCTTGTCCTCAAGGCCACGAGTCGACGATTCTCAGACCTGTAGTGGAAATTTCATTTGGTTTTCAAGTAGTTATGTTATACCCAGATGGAAGCTATACCACGACTACTCTCCAGGAAGAAACATTTCATCCATTCTCGGATCTGTCTGACTTCTTGGGTATTGTTTGTGGCATAGGCTTCGGGATAGCAAAGGAAATAGGGAATGACCAGTGCATTTGGGATATCGTCTTGGAAATTAACGGATTCCACGTTAATAGTATCCTCGAGGCACAAACCCCCCTAAAATACACACCCATAGCTGATATCACCACGATTTCTGAGGGTGGGATGATAAAGTTTCATCTATACCCCGTTGATAAAGCAGACACGCGGTATAGCAGCGGATACGGGATGACCACTCTGGAATATTGGGACGGGACTTTAAAGCGGGAAAGGGCGGTTTCTCCTCCTCCTCCTACTCGGAAGCTCAAGAGGAATGCAGGTGCATCCGCGCGCGCGCGCGCGCGTAAGCGACCAACTCCTGAGCTTTGCTTGGGGATCCATGGCGTTATTTGCCAGCAAATCCACAAACCTGTTCGCGTTAATATCTGGGACTGGAACAGCAGTGCGTTTGTGAATATTCAAATTGTTGATGCAGCTTTTTTTCAACATGTTACTGGTATCACCGCGGTATCTCGGATTCCCTTGATGCTGTCAGACCAAGTGAAACTGGCGAAGCGTATCACCTTAAAGGAGACGACACATACCACACAGACGGTGTCTTTCCCTATAGAAACGGTAGCTCAAGTTGACGCCAAAACCGCAACCAGGGTTAGTCTTTGTTTGGACCAAGACAACTCTGCTGTTGGATGCGCCTGCTGCGAAGTCAACTACTGTGATACAATGTAAGTTAAGAACCAGGGAAGCCCCGCCAAATTGATTACTTGATTGGCCAGGTACAGCTAATACCAAATGATGTTAATACCTAGACTCCAACCCTGAAATCATGTTTTCTGTTCAGACTGTATACAGATAACCATGACGGATATCCGCAACAGGATAACATGCGACGCCTGTGGGGTCCTGACATCCAATATTATTCCTTATACCGGTACAATGGAGATGCCGCGGCATAACGAACACCGAGAGCTTGAGCCTCCCGCAGATCTCGCCGGAATGTCAAAAGCTAAAGAAAATAGTCGGGACATAGACTGCCCTGCATACGCCATGGATGACTTAACGACTGCTAAGCTGAAGGAAATACAAGATAAATATTTGGCGCTCCTGTCGACGCACAGGGACCCAAATGAGTCCTACGAATATACGTTCATTGAAAACATTTCGATAGTATCTTGCTCGCCTAGCCTGCTCGCTTCGAAGATTAGACAACTTCGGAAGCTGCCGCTAGGCGCTCGAGTTCTCCTTCTTTCGGATTTTCTACAAAACGCAGATAAATGGAAAGTGCCCCTTCACTGGAGCCGCGAGCTCAACCCGGCACCGTACCGTCAAATCGAAGAACTGAGACTAACAAATATGGTCCGGTCACTGATCTCTCTGGTTCCCAACGTTGATGATATGCATGGAGACGGAGATAGAACACGAATCAAAGACATATTTACTCCAAAAGGCGGGAGATTCTCTGGGGGTCTCTTCGGTGGAGTTTTCGATATTGTTTTCGAGTGGATAATCTCTGGTTCATCTTCATTCCTAGAATTTGGAATATCAATTCCGTATATTTTGAAAGCGTTAGTATACTGGGAAAGACGTGCGTCCATCGGTTTAATAATCGACCACCTCGGGAATATTTCTAAAGACGATAAATTGAAGGGTATGGATGTGGATCTTGATACACTCAAAGCAATGGCTCTGAGTGGATTCGAGGAATTAGGAGAGGGTGATTTTCACTTTTGGATTGGCAGTTCCTTCAAAGTCCCCGAGACGCCGACATGAAACTGTCAAAGTTATTGGTTGGTTTATATAATTACTGAAAGATTCGATGACTGTATTTATTCGGTAACAATATTTGCATGTAAGTTTGATTACATAGCTATCTAGTTAGATATCTTAGCTTTAACTTAGTTACCTTAACTAGTTGCTGTACTTATTGGGCAAGATTAATATATAATTATGATTTAAGTTCTCTTCGAAATACCGGATTGCTAGGATGAGTGGCGTAGGATATCTTGAGGTTCTGGCTTACGCTTGTTCAATCTTAGGGGCCTGGTCGACGGTTTCGAGGCGCTCGAGTTTAAAAGCCTAACCGGATTCAGTTACATTATGATATCACGAGGCCGTCCAATATTAATAGTTTCCTCGCCCCAAACGGTAACGTCAACACATTATTTGCAACAAACTCGGCATTCAACATGCATGCGCAATAATCTCGTACCCAGAGGCATTGCCGTTTCGTTTTCACTACGACCCTAGTCCGGGTTTCCCCGACTCTAGGATTTCAGCTAAGATACTTTCAGAATTAAAGAACAAGGTTGGGAAGAAATAATACAACAGGTTTGTTTTACTATCAGTACGTGGCGCCAGGAAATAGTAACCATGACTAGCGAGCTTGTCTTCACGTTTCGAAAATGAGCATGCATATATGCATACACAAGCGGGATGCTAGGCGCCGGTCCTACTTAGCCTCGAATCCACGGTCCTACTCAAGACTGTCTAAGCCCCTAAACAGCATCGCCCTCCGCCCGCCTGTTGCAGGCCGCCTAACTTTTCCATTGGCTCGATCGCCTAGTAGAATGTTCGTAAGAAAGCGGCCATAGCTAAGAAGTACCGCTTATAGATCTCGTAGCACATAGGCGCCTTCTTGTCTCCTATTATGGTTTGAAAACTGGAACACGCCTTTACATCAAATTATCGTATAAGTACACTACCGAACAGACGCAAAGAGTATTACAAATTGAAGACGTAGATATACACAGCTGTACCGATATCTACGTCGTTAACTCATACCTGCTGAGGAAATTTTCGAGATATTAATTGGAGGTTTTTTTTTTTTTTTAAAAAAAAAAAAAAAAAAAAAAAGAAAGAAAAAGAAAAGGATATTAATGAAAAGAATACTCTCGCCTAGTACCCTTAGCTCTCACCCCACAGCCCGTAGAGTGTGATGAGAGAACTTAAAATACGCTTGGGAGAGCTATTGATTCATTTGTATTTGTTTAACATCATTTCCGTGAGTTCAGATGATCTCCTGTAAAATTTAGTCCATTGCGGGATATATCTGTGCAGCAAAAGCGCTAGCTTCGAAGTCTTACTACCTAAATAATTCGATGGTCTGAGCCCCCAGCAGCGTAGAAATCTGGTCTCGATATATCTAGAACGTTACGTATGATTTTACGAAACTACATATGCTGGTATCTGTAGTATCCTCGCGTCACTTCGAATACGGTGTCAGAGTGTATTAATATATTTTCAGGGCATGGAGGAGTGCTTCCAGTTCATCAAGTATTAGATAGGTATGTGTGCTAATAAGTTACTTTATCAAATTCTAACTCTCCATCGACTCGTCGCATCTTCGGGCGTCAGACCTTGTGTGAGATGCCAAAGCCTAGGTACATGGAGCTATAACCCACGGTAGCATTCCAACCTCGTGGTCCGCGAAATTCATGAATTTAATATCAAACATGGCCGTCAATGCGTGAGCCCCTCATCATAGTCACCATCACTGTACCTTCAAATTCAAACAAGCTTTCTCCAAGAAACCCATTTGTCTCAGGCAACCCACAGAAGAGCTCGTTTTTTGTGTTGTCGTCCGGATTTGGACATCTTAGTAGGGTTGAGGCAGTCTCGTAACTGGGTTGAGGAATCTGACCTACAGCTTCCTTGCTCAGGGGCAGCAAGAATAAAGCTTTGAGCACATTTAAACGAACTCATCCCCTTGTTTTAACAGGTGATTTCACCACTCTGGTACAGTCCCCAGACAAAGATTCATAATGACTCGGGACAGAGCGAGTTCATTCTGCAATTTTAATGTCTGACAAAACTTGTATAGCGCGTACAACAGTGTGATATCAGTAGGTGGCCACGTGGGGGCATTGAAATCACTTTTTCCAACCATTCAGCTGCTTGACGCAGCTCTTTGACATTTTTAGTGGATGTAACTTGACTTCATTGTGATCCCTGCGTCTATAAACCTGACAGGATTGAGCTTTTGAAGCATATTGGTAACTAGCGTTGGATTCCAATAACTCATACCTTGTAGGATCTAGCCCTCATTTTTGTGCTAAGACCGTGATTGTGTATTTAGAAAATGTTGGATTTAGCTTTGGTTTCTAATACATTAGAGTTTGTAGGAGTGTAGATTATAGTAAGGACTGGAGAAAGGCTGCATATCTCAATTTGCTTAGTCCAAGGACCAAGGATAGCTGAGCAAGAACAAATTGAAAAATTATCTTTCCACCTAATAATGTTCGAATCAGAAATCGTTTGCTCCAAGCACTCGTGCATCCAAAACACTACCGAGATGTGTTAGGAAAAACCCTTGACCTTTCCTCCTCATTTTAACGATCTGTATCAGAAAAGGTAGCGGACTTCTCGAGAATTTAGATATTGAGCCCTCCCCCTCCCCCTTCCCCAAACCTAGGGACTGGCGTGTCTTCTGGCAGATCCAACCGTCAACATTTCGTTGTAGGTTACTGCCAATTTCCCCGTAATATACGCCGAGGTGTTTGCAAAACCCCAGATAGTATTGGCCATCTTGGAAGAAGAGTTGTCCGGCAAAAGCATTGAGAGCTATACGGATATTTAAGCTTGGTCTGCTGTATAGAGGGGCTTTAGGCAAACTCGGTATGGGACAGAAATCTAAAAACTCGAAACTGGGCATAGCCTTGGCCACCCTAGGCGCGTAGCAATGCAAACTGCAAGATTTAGTCTTTCTGACCACCGGAACAAGCTGGTTCGCCTCATATGGACTTAGCAGGATGAGATTTGAACGATCTTGAGTTGACAGAATCCATCTGACTGGGCGTAAGTAGTCGTCTATACTGCTTGAGTCTTCTAGTTCTACTGTGTCCATAAAGTCCACAGTAGCATATAGATTTGGCGTCCAAGCTTCGCTTTCTAGGAGAGATCGAGCAGATGTTCTCTCATACTGATTGTAAGCGAGGGAGAAAGCGTCTGAGCTTTTATTAAAGATTCCGCTTGTGGCCAAAGCGACGATCTCCGGGTGGAGGAAATGTTTTCTGGGCTTCGCTGGCTCCGGGCGTTCGATGGTCATTTCTACTTCCAGTTCCTGGTCTATCTCTCGTTCTTGCTCTTCTTGAACCGAGATGTTGTGTGATGGGCTGACACCGAATTGATCCAAGCGTCGGAAAATTGCTTCTGAGTTATCGGAAGGAATAAGCCCTTGGGAAAACCGTTGTACCAGGCTGCCAATCCCATACATGTCTATGAGCGGTCTCGCTTCCACCTCTATAATATTTTCTTTCAACTGATCTTTGCGCCCGTTTTCTCGATAGTTTTCCCACCCACCCTTTCTCGTGAGATACTGGAACCCTTGATCAGCCCAAATAGAGAAACCGTCTTGTATTTGTCGACAACTTTCGAGCATGGTCCAATGAAGGACATCGAATGTGTTGATAGGCTCATCTGGTTGTTTCTTTGCTGACTTTTGAATACCCGTGTAGGTGTCCGGGGGTGCTAAAAACACAATAGAATGCCCATTTCCTAGTTTGCGCATTCTCATACACCCTATCTATCGTGTTAGGGATGCTAGGCTTGACTGCGAGGTTTTAGACGCACCTTGAACAAGCTTGTCCTTTACGAGGTTAGGACCAAGCGTGACAGCAGCTCTGGAGCCGACTGGGAGTCTTAGGTCAACACCACTACGAATTATCCCACCAAAATCAGTGACTGGTTTCATTTCCGCGGCCTTTCGGGCAGGAACAGATACCGAGTATGAGCTTCATCCAGGAATACCAGCACACAATCCAGTTGCGTGGACAATTCGGAGGACACGAGCGGCTCAACTCTCCCGTCCCTCTTCATAACCAACAATCGATCGTCCTCGAAGAATACTGCTCCCCGAACTTCGATCGATCGATCAATTTTAAGCCAAGTTTTGGCAACTTCTCGATTATCGAGTTCTATTATCTGAGCACTGACGTCGAGTAGAACGCGGACTTTCGGTGCGAGATCAGCAACTAGAGCGAGAAGATCATTCGCTTCCAATCGTGTATTGTTTTTATCAGCCTTGATGACAGTGTTCTCTGTTAGTAGGATGTTCCTGAGTATTAGAGAGTTTGTATGGATTTGCTGAGGAAGATTTGACTGCTGAATAGTTGTTGGCAGAAGGTACTTGTTGTCGTTTGTACCACTAAATCCGGTCGTATTGTGACTTTTCCGCTCTGCTAAATCCCACGCGTTCGTAGAAAGCTTCTGAGCAAAACTCTTAGCCTCCCGAGGAAATATGAACTCTGACAGAAAGAAGTCGATGACGAATTTATTATACCGGAATACCGGGAATACCTCGTTTTCGACTTGTTCCTTATCCAGAAAATTGATACCTCTCAGTTTTGAAAGATTTGGAGAGATATCTGAATAACAGCTGATCCAGTACTCATAGGTCAAGCCTGGGTTGTCTGTTTTACCGAGAAGATCGAAGCAGGTCTGAAGATCTTCATTCCTTAGACCACCGTAGTAATAAGTAAGGCACGTTAACGCTAGGATTACTTCTGGATGACCAAATTCAGCCCTATTGGCGGGCCGATCCTTTGCTCTGAATGGAACAGCGAGACCAGAGCGCCCTCGGTCCAGGCCATAGTCAACTCTGTATCGTTTGTCGCGAAGAATGAAGAGGAGAACGCCACCTGCAATCAAACCGCGGAGAATAAGAAGAGGGGTTTTCAGACTTCCGCAGACATCGAATAAAGCATTCTGTTGCTCCATCGATATATCTTTGACGGAGATGAATTTCAGGGCCAAATTCCTCTCCTTCGAATGGAGAAACTTAAGTTTGGATGAGATGCTTGGAACCTTCCCATCGTTTGTGCATATGTCTAGGGCAACTTCTTGGAGCATTTGATCTCCGGTAGCTGTGTCGATAACTCGGATCGGGCGGTATCTGACGCCTTTCGCAGGTCCGACCTCGAGGCCCATGGGATGTCGTTCAGAGAACTCAATTGCTTTCTCCTGGACAAGGCCAAGCAGTTCTTGTATCATAACCCACCTATCTCTACCCCCTTCTAGAGTTAGTTGATCCCCCATCGTATATATTAGCTGGTATTTGATATGAAGGATCTCGTCGCTTTCATCCAAGATATCTCGAGAATTTTTTGACAGCCACTCCTGGCATGCGATCAGTGGCTCTGATATTTCTTGTTGTTCTCGTATTGTTTTTTCAATTCCCATCAGCTTGAACGACAAGATGTGCTCGGGAAGGGTTAGAATGATGGCTCCGGATTTCATGCAATCTTCATACAAATTCCTAATCGCTTCGATCCTCTCCTTTGAAAGATCCATATTTCGCCAAAATGGTAAGTAGTAGACTCGTCTGTCGCACAGACCACCGAGTCTCCGTACCAGAATTTGAAACATCTCGTCAGATAGTGGCTTCAGCACAATTGATCTCACAAGCTTTTTCGTATCAGCGAGGGCAGCAGCTACCGCCGGTACGATTACCTTTCGACAGCGGGGTTAGGCATGCATCCTGAATAGTTAGGGGAGTGTTGGCTTATTGCTTACGGCAGACTTTCCTTCGCCCATGTTTAGCTGCATCACCGCATTGTTTGCTTTGCTATTGTCCATCATAGAGAAACCGATACTCGCTTGAATGGGTCGGATCAGCATCTCCGAGTCTAGCTCCAACAAAAGCCAATCGATATATTCTTCCGCATTCCAGTTCTGCCGCCCTACATTTCGTACCTCCCGCTCGAGCTCCTGAACTAAACTTCTGCGTGCCAAGTCTACGAGGCGACTTGCTCTCTGCTCCCATGTTATAGCCTCGCCCAGAGCAATAATAGCTCTTACCCATTCGCGAGGAAGCTCCCAGCGTTCCGCCAGCCGTAGCCTCCGGAGTAACTGCAACTTGGTGATGTCCGGCCAAAGCCCGCCTTTCTTTTGAAGCCATTGCACCTTTGTTTTGGGGGATAGGATACGGTATATATCGGACATTAGCTTCTCGACATTTGCAGCAGCCAGTCGCTGGTGTCTTTGCAACACTGCTAACGTAACCGGGATCTCTTTGAGACCTCGAGTCAGCCCAGAGTTCTTTAAAGCCTTTATGCTCTCTAGTAGGTCGTTGGCATACTGTTTCGTGAATTTTTGGTCTGAGTTTTTGAGATAGTTGACCAGCGAAACAAGTTGCCGGATACTCGGGTTGTCGTCCATTTCTATCTCATCATGAGTGAGAGAGTACGGTCTTATAGTTTCCATCTCCAGATCTTCAGGAACCGATCTCTCTTTCAACAATTCTTTCAAAGTGGGGGTACACTCTCGTGGCTGTGACGACTGATCTGTGGGCTCTTGGAGGCAGATCACAGCAGAATAACTGAATGGCCTCAGCACGACTGCATCGTCTTTTAGGTGCCGCAGTCTTGCGGTGACCTCAGTTAGGTGGTTTGAAAATTCCAAGTTCCGGAAACAAGTTTGAAATCTGTTAGTAATATTATCCATTGCCGATGATAGGTTGAGAAGAGGATAGCCGCTACAGGGTGGGCACGTAGCGCTTTGGTTCGGCCACTGGTCGAGTATTTCCTGGGCAGCATGTTCGACTTGATGCCGGAGGTCGTTCTCATAGGCAGAATACCGTCTTTTGCGCCACTCTGCGTCCGTTTCGCATGATTGCTGTGGCCAACTGTAGGATTGGGACCGCTCATATGACAGTGCCGATGACTGAAGAAAATCTTTTATATCCGCTATGTCAGGTTTGGTCCCCATATGCAGCTCGAAAGATCGGTATGGAGGAATTGGGAGGTCGCTAAAAACGGTATTGGTCGCCACTGCTAGGAGGGACTTCAAGAATTGTCGGTTGGCCGGATTGTCGTACACGAAGAAACTGAACACGAAAAGCAATCCAAATCGATTCCCTTTTGTTGCCTGCCGACAGAGCTCGTAAAGAGTGCACCATAAATCAGATGGCAATCTCCCAGCCCACCCTGAAGAATACTCGCAAGCGAAATCTGGTAGGCGCCCGTTCAACGTGAGTTTCTCCATCAGAGACGAATCGAAGTTTGCATCCAGGTCTTGTTTCTCCTGCCACTTAAACGACGCCCTGGCAATATCCTGGGTGCAAGCCTCCCTATCGCTCACCGTGTTTCTTGGACTATGTGGAATCGCCATTGAATGTCGGTTCGAGGCACGTGGGTCCCCCGGGGCGAAAATGCTATTAATATTCCGTCCTCGCTCTAATAAGTCGTTTGATCCCATTTCCACAACATCATACCCCTTTGATCTCTCGATTAGAAACTGACGACGGCTCCAATCATCGAATATGTCTCCGACCGCGGCATAGAACTCGTCGTGCTGTACCCAAGTTGGTATGCGTCTATTCCAACCGACGGTTTGCATTTTACGTGAATGGCTAGGATAGAAGTGCCGTGACGGCGTCAGGCTGGCGATCTGGTTTAGAATGCAAGCCTCATCATCGTGAAGCTCTCGGAAACAGAACGAAGCCGCGTTCTTTAGCAGATCCAGGGACTCGCCAACTCCTGTGCGGCCGGTTAGAGGATCCTCGATGATCCCGCTCGTCAGAGCGTGAAGGTAGATCCGAGTGTATCGTGCTCTCAGCGTCCCATCATCTCGAACTTGATTCAGGAACCTATCGATATGGTAGATTGTGTAATTTCGCTCCTCGTCGGCATGATGTATCTCAACAACGCAATGATTGCCAGTCTCCGACAGTTTTGGCTCGATGGAGCCAAACGGAACTAGGGCACATTCCTTATGCAAATGGTCGTTGCTACTCCTAAGCTTTAGGAAGTTCTTCAGTCCGATGAAAGTCCCGAGATCCTGACAGCAATCGACGACCCAGCCTTTGAGGCTCTCACACTCGAAAAGGTTCGATTCGTTCAGAAAAAACTTGAGCTTGTACCTGGGTAGGTCCACAAAGATCCCTGTGTCCTGGTTAGTCGTTGAGATTAGGTAGTCATGAGCTTCGATCTGCTGTAAAGTTCTATGTGCCATAGCATGAATGTTACCACCTATATCAAGGAGCTTATCGGAACCTCTTTCCAGAGCCCAAAAACCATCGTTCCTACTGAGAACCCAGTCACCTTCCGACGGGCTCTCTGTCCACCAGCGATCTGACTGGTAAAATATCACCTCTTCTCGGTTGAGATTCAACCACTGGCTCCCACCTCGGACCAGTGGACTTGGAATCTCGCCCAGAAATGTTTCTGCGGGAATGAATTCATGGTCCTCTCCATTTTGCTTCCGAATGACTATATTACCGCCTTCTAGGTGAAAATGTAAGATTGCCCCGTAAAATCTGTTCTTCGTCCGGTAGGACATATTCGGCATTTTAGATGGAAAGACATCAAATATTCGCTATAGCGTGTTAGAAATGTTGTTCGCGGTTAGCTCCCAATCGAAACTGTCTGAACTTACATTTCCGAATAATTCAACATAGCTCCTGTGTGTGAAATAGTCCTCAGGAAGCCTCCCATTGGGTTTCCCATTAACAAGCAACTTTCCCTGTAGGATGTTCAAGTGGACCACCATGGTCTCAGAGCCGTCGCATCCATCTGAACTCAATTTCCACCAGCGATCAGCGGGTCGACTGAGCTGACACCACGTCCCAAACAGTTTCTGAGTCGGAAAAACGGCCTCAAGAGCGCTGGACAAAATGCCGGGGTCTTGACGGATACATTCGTGGACGTAGCCTTCCGCAGTTATTGCAAAGCGCCGGTTAGCTTCCAACAAAAAGCTCAGATCATGCGGTAGTTTTGAAAGGATTCCAAGGCAGTTATCGTGAACAGTGATCTGACAGACGAGGAATTGAACAACATCTTCGGGGAGGCTAAATATGTGAGGTAGGAGATCTTGGTCGATGTCGAAAGTGCTGCATTGTATTCCTGAGATCCTGAGCAGCCAATACCGGAGACTTTTGACTAAGTCGGGCTCAAACGCGGCTTCGAGTTTTGACTGGATGCTTTTGACCCAAGGGTCGCAAACCTTTCGCGCTTCCTTCAGGAAACTGACAGCATCCAACTTCACGCTACAATGACCTGCGGTCACTAAGCGACGCGCGAGCAAAATAAGGAGTTTTAGTGTGTTCGCCTGCTCCCAGTTGTCTTCGAGTATGCTCAACCCTTGGCGTAAATGTTTCAGAAGTTCCCGTGAAAGCTCCTCCTCCGAGAGTGTGAGATGAGAGTCTCTCCTCCAGTCGGAACCGTCAGTGGCTACCCCAGCATGGCAAGCTGCGTGCAAGACGAGCGTAAATACGGATTCGTCTTTGAAAGCCAGATCATCTTTTCGGAGCTCAGTAAGAATGTTATGCCACTGAATACGGTCACCTGATCGAAGCGAAGCGAATGCTTCGTATGCGTGAAGTGTCAAAGACGCTGGGCACTTGTGTTGCTCGGCAATCACCGTGTTGTGGGTGTGACTGGTGTGATTAACCGCGTATGACAACGCTTCGTAAGGAGTGTTCGACAGGTCTGATTCGCATAATGGGACAAGGCTATGAGTTTTGTGGCGAGATTCAATCCATTCCTTCTTCTCAGCATCAAACGGGCGATAACGGCCAGCATGTTCCACCAGGACTTCGCTTTCGTCTGCAGGAATCCTGACCTCGGAACGATGCGATCGGCAGATTGGCTTTGTGTTAGATGCCCATGTAACTCGACCACAGGAGTGGGATTTGACGGAAGCGAGAATGCCCCAGTCATTGAAGTCGTAAAACTCGGCTGTAGGGGGCGACTCATTGTCAACGCTTTTGCAGACATCCAGCATAATGTAGTATGTTACATCTCTCCAAGTGACAAAGTGCTCTGGTGGCTGTAGCTCAAAAACTACCACCTTAATTTCGTTTTCATCTATCGGAAGTGGCCATTCGTTGACTTTAATCTTCATAGTTGCTGCTCGGTTCTCCAGGTTACATTTGTGGCAAGGGTTCCAATGGTAAGAATCGCCCTTGTGGTTTATCCTATAGTCGCAGGACAGCCGTTGAGCATCCCTTCTGAGTTTTTCATACTGCTCGTTTAGTCGCTCGCGCTCTCTCTTCTTCTGTTCTCTAGCGGCCTCAGCTCTCCGGATAACCTCCGACTTCAAGGTTTGCAGATCAACCGATTGATTATAGTAGTGGACTGCAAAGTTGGTCGCGGATATCTCTCTTCCAAAAACTGATGATCGATTCGATTCCTTCGCGGTTGAATGACGGCATTGAAGATAGTCTTCAATCTTGAGAAGCCGTTCCATATCTTTTTTTTGAATAAATAGAACCGGCTCAAGCAACTCGCTTGGGAGCTCGGGTGAATAGTGAAGTAGCAATGGTTCCTTCCTACCAATGATTTTGTCAAGCCACACCCACATCTCCATTATTGTAAGAATCATCCTTGAAGTATCAAGAATGTTGTGATTAACATACGCCTTTGATGCTTTCATGTGATACTGCCTGATATTCGTGGATAGAAAACTGATGACGTCCGCTTGATCGTCCATAGGCACAGCAGAACACCAATTTTCTAAATTTTCCTTTATCCAGTTCTCGAAATCAATCAAACTGATTGCTACCTCAGTCTCTGTCCCCTCTGATAGTTTCGGAGGCGAGTCTGGAGCAATATGGCGTTGTTTCTCTTGCGGGTCTTTGACCACCGATATGATCACGCTGGGACTTCGGTACGCCTTTACTCGCTCCTCCACCCAAACAGAAGCATTTCGCAAGCGAAGACGGGCATTGTCTGTGATATTCGCAGTAGTGTTTAAATCAGTATCCCATTCGACCATCCGCTTCGAACCTGAAATTTCAGTCTGCCAACGACTTGAAAGTATGTCGAATGCTTTTTCTGCTGTGGCCAAAGTCCTCTCGAGCATAGATGGAGGGAGATTTGTCTCTCCAATTTTGGAAGCCCGGCGAGCCAGTTTGCGGCTGGTGCAAGATAGAGAATAACTATCAATTTCAAGCCGGGTAGCTTGGTCGAGGGTGACACGAACTGTCTCCAACAAGAAGCACTTGTACTCGTCGTAACCTAAGGCGATTTGTAAAGCTACTCGGATGACTAACCATAACCCACTTCGCCTCCACGGGTCCAGAGCAGATTTACAATTAGCCTCATCACGCAAGCTCTTCCATATACTCTGTGCCACAAACTCCTTCCCGATCCCACGCATCATTCCGGTAAAAAGCTCAATGATGTATCGCGGATTATCGACATCTCTTGTCTCTGATAAATTGTTCCCCCCCTCTCGAGGTGTGGAAAGAGTTTCGGTTTGCCGGACATCCATATGGTGTAGGAAACTACCAAGTTCTCTCAAGAAGGCGGGGTCCTTAGCTACTTCCCACGGTATTGCGGTCGCAGGACCTGGAAATTTGCATTTCAAGCGCCCCTTGCAACCCACAACAGCCTCCGGAACGGGAGAAGCTTCGAAAACTTCTACTTGAAGAGAGTCTTCAAGTCTTCGGAAAATTATTCCTGCATTTTGCATAAAAACATGCAGCGCGAAAATATCTGCACCCCGTTGTCAATATCTATTCAGTTCATCTTCCGGGATTCTAGGAGATCTCCATACCCCCTTCTTCCAAATGCAATATTGTATCTCTCAACCGTTGTGGAAAATCTGCAGCAGGTTCATGGATTCCAGCTGTCAACTCCAAGAACTTCTTCGCTTTGATTGAGGCGGGCGAGTTCGAGCTATAGGAAATGTATTCCCCAGCCACCCCAGCTAGAAACTCTAGGAGCTCGAAGTTTTTTGACCTCATATCATTTTCTCGCTCTTGCGGAACTCTCGGTGGCAGGATGACATGATGAATTATGAAACGAAGCGTGTCTTTGTTTAGATCTGCGATCTGGATGTATTAGTCATATCCCTAGACACAAGCCAATATATAAAGAAACTGACCCGGAAACGGAGGCGTTGTTCTGGAACCCGCCGTGCTGGGTAAAAGCCGACTACGGTCGTGAGGTAGGTCGAGTATGGGTATGGTCATGTTATAATTATGTATGATCGTCCACTACCTATATATTTGGGTAAATGCAGATTTGTTTCCGGAAAGTATGACCCTACGAACAAATAGGTGTTGGCATCGGCTGTATTTGTATTTCATATCTGACTGCTGCCAAAGCCGTTAATTCTCATCTGCACCCTTAGTCTTAAGGCTTGAACGAACATATATCTATGGATAGCTATCGATAGGCAACCAAATCGTGTCTGAAATCAAAGTCTCAAGCATCGGTTAGCCCAAAACACAGCCGGAATCCTCGATGGAGCTAGCCGCCTGTAAGGTGCACACA
The DNA here is from genome assembly GCA_036971655.1 of Arthrobotrys megalospora. NCBI lineage: Eukaryota > Fungi > Ascomycota > Orbiliomycetes > Orbiliales > Orbiliaceae > Arthrobotrys > Arthrobotrys megalospora. Next base: position 1,404,778 of record JAVHJN010000003.1, on the reverse strand, counting down.
CCGCGAGCAGTATCTCTACACGATCATTAGTATAAACGACTGATTAGAGATAACCTGGCCTAGTGGAACACTAAGGCCACGCCATATCTTACCACTGTTTCCGGCGACATTGTCAGGCCTTTGTGGAGATAGGCGACTCCGTATCTTGCCGCCATTGGTACGTGTTTTAAAGGATGAGATCTCTGGCGGAAGCCTGGTGGAAGGAAGGACAGAAGCTAATATGCCGGTGATCTAATACTATTCAAGCAAAAAGCCAGCTCCGGACTCTTTCGAAGAATGAATAGTTTGTGCCAAGGATTGGGATACGAGGCAAGAGTGTGGTACGACTCAACTTGAACCCTCAGTTATCTCGATACTTTTGTTACGGTATCCGGAGAATGTCATAGATGCTTAGGCACCTGTATACAAAATTTAAACCATTTTACCGCCTTTCAAGCTTGTCTTCCAATATCTTTGGTCTCATAACGTGGCCTACTTATGTTACCAAAAGGATAAGTAGGTTACATACGCTTTCCGAACACAGATGAAACGGCTGGAACCTTGTCTAGATCATAAGAATGTTATAGACTACCAGGTCCAACCCAAAGCTCTAGGCCAAAATGCCCGAACCTTGGGCTCCAGCCGCGATTTCACTAACAGCCCGTTTACAAAGTTCATTCAAACGTGAAAAGTGTATTTTCTTTCTTTTTTTCTTTGCTGAAATCAACTTTGATGTCTATATATGTCTTATCGTCGTTTCAGGGAATAATCCGCTCCAAATATGGGTGTTCTCTCTTCACATGAATTGAATCTAAATTCTTGACGAAGGTGGAAGGAAGCCTAAAGTTCCAAATTACTTCGGTAGAGCAATGGGTGCTACTATTAAGCCATAAGAAAATTCTTGGTTTTTTTTTTTTTTTTTTTTTTTTTTTTTTAAAAAAAAATAATCTTGGAGCAATTACGCAGAGCAGTGGTGCCAGACCTCTTGGTTTGTATCATTTGACCTTAATATTTTCGCAATAGCAGCGCCACTTTAACTTTAATGTTAAAGAATCCAGCAGATTTCTGATAGCCTCGCCGCGTTTATGCTGTTATATTGGCGATGTTGCTAGAAGCAGTTAGCACTAAGTAACTGTTAAACCTGTGGTATTTACTAGGGTATGCTTATCGTAACGGGATGGAATAATCCGATGTGATATAATAATTATTATTAGTTAAACTTGACTCCAGGCACTTTTTGCTGCCTTCCGCAAGCGTCTTCTTTGTTTACATTCCAATTAATAAGACTATCTCGTATACTAAATCGATGATACGAAGTAGAATCATTTTGTATACTGAAGAGAAAATTGACCTATTTGGCAAGATTTTAGTTAATTAGTTAAAGAGCGAGAATATTCAAGCCGGAATTACCCCAACAGATGCAGGTGGCGGGTAGAGCCTTAAGCAAACAGAGGGATAAAATCATATTCGTCAAGGTATACTCAAAAGAGGGGTACTGCAGGCAGATTTGTGTTGAGCCTGTTGGGTATTGCAGCTCCGGAACCTACCTGGTCGAAACAAGCAAAGCATACGCAAAAGATACAACACCAGTTTAATTGTTCCGAAAGTCTTTGCTAGCTGGTAATAAATATTATGGAACTTCATCTTGCTTCACCCGCTTACCATAATACCTAGAAAACTCTTTTCATGCAATATATTCACGTGGAATATACGAAGACGTACAAAGTAGAAGAGTCTAGGCATGAATAAGAACAGTTCTGAGTATAACTCGACCGAGGCAGCATTCAGCAGGAAAGTTGCGGTTTTTCCATAGATTTTCGATTTCAGAATTGTGAATTTTATGGCAGGTGTGGGAAGGCTTAAGGCCGGTAGTTCCCGATCCAACTTACGTAGCCATTCTAAAAACGGTCAGCTCGTCTGCAAGCACCTGGGACCTGCAGTATCTCGATTAAGATATTTTAGACAGACCCATAAAAACTGCCTGAAAACTTTCAACTTCAGGCACTATTTAATAGAATTTGCTTTAGTATGCAAGGAATTGAGAAAAATTTTTTCCTAAACGAATATCATTCGGTACACTAAGGGCACTACTTCCAACCCTAACCATGATAACGAATCTACGAATCTTAGCCTTGTGAAAGCCAAACATATGTATCCAGCAACGATATTTGCTTGAGTTATTCTACAAAGACTTTCTGCAAGGCATAAGGCCATTACATTGTGCCGCCCATTTCCAAATTTATTATTAGTATCAGATCATATCTGCCTATGCATTAGATTTTGAAACTCTGGGACCTTTGGTGGTTGAGATATTATGGCGATTGTGCTGAAGTGCTGTATGGTGAAGCCTTTTTGATGCGGCACCGCCCCGCAAAGTGCCCGTTCTTCCCTTTGCTCATCTCTTTTGGTCCCCTTCTCTCTCCTCATAATTTTTCCTTCCTCTAACTACAGTGGAGGCATCAACAGCCTAAATGATAACGATAACGGCGGCAATAACTTTGAAGAACAGATGGATATTATCCTCGAATGGATGATGGGAGCATGCATTAATGGATGATGGTGATAGTGATGGCGAGGGGCAGGTAAACGATTGAACTGTGATCAAAGCTTACAGTATAGATAGGTAAATAGAGTACGGCCTTGTTAACGCCTATATGCCATCTAATATCGTTCTATGGATGCTTAGTATAGGATTTACTCGGTCGGTACCATCAATTTCTTCTGAAAGCTCCGATATAGCCTCCCGGTGGTCCGTATAGCTGAAAAATTGGCCGAAGTAGCGGAGACTGTGGTATGTTCATTAACTGCACCATATCCAATCGTTTGCACCTCTCTATAACTACATTCTGTAGCTTCATTTTTATCGATGAAAGATTATAACACTAGCTTGGATTTTAGTCGACAAACTGCTCCGAACTATATGCACCGGAGGATTGTCGATGTCACTACTACAGCCATACCCTGCCGAAAACATGCTCTCTACGGCCACCCACCGGTAGAAGGGCCTATACGGATGTGGTGGGAAAAGTGTGAAATTAGTTGATATTTTTCATCATTGTTCTATGATGCTAAGTAGGGTCTCATATATTGGCTAGGGTATCACACTTCCTTCTAGCTTAAGCTCCGGGACCGACTTTCCCACCTCGAACGTTCCTGGTAACTTCATCATTCCAAATTATTTGTCTTGTATCGGATTATTTGGCCCTAGTTATTCCCTCTACCTACCTTGAAACCATTCCGTCCCCCCACTTTCGTTTAATGTAGCTCCTCACAGAGCCGCTGCAGTGTTCACACTGTGGCACTCGCTAACTAACCCTTGAATGTGTATGGCCAAACCTACCACATCGATCCAGAGCTTCGGGAATTGCTTCCAAGCCGCTGCAATATCGAGAGGATACAGTTCAATTCTGTCTTCGAAGCCTTAACGTCTGTTATATACCTCCAGGCAACGTATCCTGCAAGCTATTGTCTTGTGTTGTTTTTGTGATATTTTGCTCCAACTAGCCAGCTTTGAACCTTGCGACTAAAGGAATCTTGATATAGGATCATGAGCGATCTGGTTGGGAAGAAACTAAATAGGTGTAAGTAGGTGTAAGTAGAATATAGCTTACTGTATTATATGCCCTTTTCCACGTTCCAAGGGACAGTTTCTCTCATTTTGCATTTCGTTAAGTAAATCGTCAGGTACTAGCATCTTGTAATCCAAATGTTAGCACCCACAGCATCGCGTTCGCAGACACCTTGGTCCCCGCATTGACTAGTTCTCTAGGTTTCAAATGCGGCGTTTGATATACCCTCGTATAATCTATTCTCTATAGATTTAAGACGGTTTCAGAGGAAGCGCGCTGCATACTAGCCGAAGCGAAGCCATTCTTATGGACCACTTACTATAGTTTGAATCTATAACTAGCCAGCTGCGTATCCCCATATCATCACCCGCATCAGCGAGTTCTACTAGGCTTTTGTGCAGCATTAGAGGTATCCTCGCGGAACCTATTACAAATTGATTCGAATTGGCCTCAGAGTAAGCGCACCAAACATTGTCGGATATGTATATCTTGTAAACGTGATTGTTTCCATCGAATATCCTCTTTGAAGCTAAACAAGGGAAACATGTTGTTATTGATATTATCGCTGTAAATCTTTTTTTATCTATTTTGAGGTTATTATTCTCAGTTGCTAGTCTTCACCAGGGCCAGCATTAAATCTTGTATGGCTACGCAAGTTTGATTCGGCTGATCCAGACCCTCGTGGACCCTCAGACCGTAGCTGGAACAAATGGCAACTCAGCGTCTAAACCACCTTATGTGAAATCCTATACCCCCTCTCGAGATGGAAAGGCTCAAAAACAAATTACAAAACGGTATATTCGATACGGAAATTGTAAGTTAAAACAGCTGTCCTTGGCCAGAAATTATCTGATAATTCTATTTCATAAATTGGATAGTATCGCGCTACGGCTGAATGACCATACTACTCAGCTGTAGTTACGGCTGAATGGACACGACCACCTGCGGCAATTGCCGGCAACGCATTTCCCCAGTTGTAGAAATATCAAGTGCTGTGGCGGCACCCCACAGCTCGGGGCTGCTCTCTAGTCTGAGAATTATAACGAATAACAGAGGATACGCTCTACGGGGCGCCTGAGGCGTATACATGGCGGTTTCAGCTACCCAAAAAGGACGCGACCCCGAAGTATTCCTGTGTGCGAAGAATTCTTATATGCTGATTTACCCTCCAGCGCACTCAGGGATAGCTGGGTTTATGCATGGCGTACCGTTGGCTTGGCTGAGATGAGGACCAATTCGCCACCTACGGTGCTATGCATGGTTAGTTATCTGACTTTGGCTTTGAATCGTGAATATGGTAATATTTCTCATATCATCATATTATCTTCGAAGACAATCTCGGAAAAGTCTATAAAATGAGAAGCTTTTACCTTGTAGTTGCAATCCAAAAGACCGCACTGACTACAACCTCCCAGCAAGAAAATTAAAAAATCGGAAATTTTAAATTTCTTCTTCTGCAATACAGCTTCTCTTTTGAAATAGATTTCTTATCCAGACATGGCCAACCTTATCTCGGTTTCGAGTGCTAGAGCCGCTGCGCTTCATCCTGTTGTGGAGGCGGATGGAACCAGTCCAGTTTTTACCACGACGAATACGCTTCTCAACCAAAATGGAACTGTATATCCTGCTTGCTTCTCGATCGCGGATCTTGCAACAGGGAGCTTAGAACTTAACCTAACGTTCAGCGTTTGTATAAATCCCCCAAATTCAGAATATTCTGAAGTATGGGACGCCATTCCGGAGCTAACTGTTAATTTCCGTTCGGAAAACACTCAATTTTCCGTCGGCGGTACGAGTAACGACACGCCCAGTAATGTCAGCGGTCAGTTTACAGTCCCATACCCGGGGAAACTAACCGATGCAACCAATTCCTTCACTACCACGGCGACTGTGAATCTGGGAAGTCTAGCCAAATCAAATAAGACACCATGGGGGTTCAAGGGTACTCTCACCTGTACATCAAGTTCTAGCGGTGGAGGTGTTGGCTTTATTGCAAACGGTGATCAAGACATTGAAATTGAGATATATGCTGTGGGAACCCACCCTGCCCAGTTCCTTATGATCGAAGGCATCCCGGTGGATCTTCTAAGATTCGCACTCCTTCCTACGACTACGGTTGAGAATGCCAACACGATACTTAGCAGCGGATATCCTACATACGCCGGGCAGCACGTGTTCCAAGGAAACGGATTCGTCTATGAAACGTGGTATGGTAACCCAAACTTTTGCAAGGGTGGCGGCCAGGGATGGTCTGATTTCGACCTGCGGCGCTTTCTTCACTACTGGAAACTTTTCGCTCCCGGCAGTACTTTGACTGCCGAGGCGGAAGATCTTCTTTCTTACAATTCTGATGCAAACACCGTGAATTGTTTCGACCAGGCCGCCATCGTTTGGTTGGTACTCAGTCTCTGTTTTCAAAGCCAGGCGGACCAGCAGGCCGTCACTTCCTGGTTCTTGTCGCCTTATGGCTTCATCGACGGTTCGTTAGTTGGATGGGGGCAAACTGATAATCCCCTCTTCAAACGTGATCCAACGAAACAGAATGTTCCGAAACAATCTCCAGACCGGAAGCCTTTTGGGAGTCACGTCTTCCTGAGCTGGTACGGCAAAGTGTTCGATTCTTGCGCTGGCCCACATTTAGGAACTGAGGATCTCAACCTGTATCTTTCAAACGCCATTGATTCGGACTATTGGACAGGATATATCGATAAAGATACCGGGAAGCCATGGCAGAACGGTACGGCGGCGATCGCAAAGGGCGACAAACCAGCTAAGCAACGACGCGGTCAAGTCGGAGGCATTGAAGATTATTATGACAACGGCAGGTACATGGGGGGGTATGATCGTCAACAGTATAGAGCAGAGACGCTTCAAGGTGTCGTGAAGGGAAAAGGCTATAACGGTCTGCAAGTAATCCAGTCAAATATCCAATCTGCTCTGAGTGGTCTCGGTTATAGCAACGTCATTGTTACAAATCCAAATTTTTGGACCACAGATTTCAAGAAAGAGCAGGCTAAACACAACCAAACTTTCGGATATACCAAGCTTCATGTTGGAGTTACCGGTCAGAACGGGCGTATTGGCATTGATCTGACACTGAACTTCTGTAATACTCTAGAAGCTGCACTGGGTTTTTTGGAAGATAAGGGGAAGAAGATCACAATCCCAACACCTGATCTAACGGAGGTAATTTACCCCATCTTGAAAACGGCTCGAGCTCTGCTGATAAAGTGATAATTAGACCCTTAATTCAACCACGATAGTATATTTCCCGACTCGCGGTGCAAATGAAGTCGATGATGGTCATGTTTACGATTCACTTCCTATCCGCTTTTGTCTCCAGAACCTATACATTGAAGTCCTTGTCAACAAGATCACCTGGTCTCAAGCTTCAGATATTCTTAACAGTTTCATCAAGATCATCAATTCAGGCCTAGAGATGACTGAGCCAGCAGGAATCGCCGTCAATTCCACCGTCAACTTTGCCATGCCGGGAGGGACATCAGGGATCGTGGAAGGGACCCTGAATACGCTTGATGAGAATTCATCTATAACCGTTAAAGTAGGCCAATCCGTCCAATTGACGGTGCAGGTTACCAGCTTCAAGGACATCGATTGGAGATATTTCACAGGGTCTACTGGTCCCATTATTCTTCGGAAATGGAGTGTCAACGGATCGACCGTCACAATCGATGTATATGCTCGCAGTGCTGGAGACGACATCTTGACGCTGAATTTCTTCGATCAATGGTTCCAAACTGAAACTATTGAAATTGCGATTTCAGTGGAGTAATGAATATGCTGGTTACGGGATTATAAACATATACGAAATAACGAACTTCTTCTTCTCCCGAAATTCAAGGGTTACTGTTTACTATCTTATTGGATCTATGTATTTCGATATCTAAATTTGAAACTTTGCGCTTTTACAATCAGAATCATATAGAGAAAGTACCAGCTATTCACCAGGTCATTCCAGGTGGAACGACCAGACACTGTATGGCGGTCCCCTAACCGAGGGTCGCCCGATTGTATGGTAGCCAACCGGATTTGTTAGCGACACCACACTCATACCTCCAAACCCTCGCCGTTGACCTACCTAAATCGACAACCGTCAACAAAGAGGCATTTACTATACCTGGCCCGTTTTTAGCCAGTGTGGGTAGGAACAGATACTGTAACCACGGATCACAAGCTGGTAGTTTCTGTTTCAGGGGATGTTCTAAAGGGGTTTAACCTTTTTTCGTCATATCATTCCATCGATGTGATAAAATAGTCCCCGTGTAGGGTTTAAGTTATGGGTTACTTCCAGACGATTCCATCACATTGACGCCAAAAGGCATCCGACATGCATACGTAAGGCCCTTGCCTTCTGCCTAGACCCTCCGATCCAAAGCTAGTACGACGTTTAGATGATAACGTAGTACGGTACTTAGTTTCCGCTTCGTCTACTCCGTACCCCGGATTTTTCAAGGGGCATTGGAGGAAGGGGTTGCATAAACGACCGTCGAATCTGTTGGGAATTTTTTTAATGCTAGGTTTCCATCGGTAACGCGGAAGCTTTTATGCATCCCTGGAAAAAGGGTCCGAAATACGATGATACGGAACGGCAAAGGATGTCGGAGGATTAAGTATAAGTACATGTCCTTCTCGCCCCCGTCGGTAGAAAGACTTTAGTCTACTTATCATCATTACGAGTATACTTCCCATCCAGATATCAATTATCACAAGGACCTGTAAACAACCAAACTACAAGTCCACTCCTTTGGAATAACCAAAAAGAAATCCGCCAAAATGCCAGCCCTCGCTCTCACCACCACCCCTCCACCAACCCAAACCTTCAACCTCACCCTCACCAAATCCCTCGAGGGTCCTCTCCCCCACTTCCTCCCACTAAACATCCAATTCACCTACAACTGGGATTTCCCTTCCAACACCGGCTACGCAACTGTCCTCTCAATCGGCTCCAACAACACCGTAAACCAAGATATGTTCCCCATGGGAATCTCCCAACGCCTCGCCTTCATGGCGCGCGATAGATTCGAAGTCACCATCGATGGTCCCGAAGCTGGGGAGAGGGAGGAGTTATTTGCTTATAGAGTTATTTTGAATATGGATAAAGCTACAACTGAACAGAAGACTGCAGCTTTGATGTTGGGAACTGAGGGTGATGTTATTGTTGCTACTGAGAACTGGGGCGCCACTGAGGTTTTGTAAATTTCTTGTATTATTGAGAAGTACGGACGGTATGGAAGGGGTGCTCTACATGCTAAGTGGAGTACTTGACAGACTGAACTGTATATATTAGAAAGTTGTATATAATTGTCGTATCCGGACTAAAAATGTCTTTCTTGCTGCACAATAAGAAGAAAGAACCCCACCTCTAGAACCATAAAAAAGACCTGTTCGAAAGATGATATCATTGGAGACTTAAAATCTCCAAAACCATTTTCTGCGAAATCCCATCTCCATGAATAACCCTCTCCTCTCTATATCTCTCCAAGGCAACTTGGATCCAATTTGCGAGCCTTTCCTTTGCACTTTTGTAAGTTTCCTGCATCTTATCGTGTGATTCACCCGGCCTCGGCCATTTGTACCTCACTATATCCAACAAACAACGGGTGTCTAGCGTGATAACCACACGCTTTTGAACCTTCTCGACGAACTTCGCGTCGCGTTTGGTACAGTAATTGTTAGCGAGAGCGGAATATATTCGTTCTTCGTGATGGGGCCAAATAAGAGCGTAAAGGAGGCGTAGGAAGGTTCTTTGAGAAGTGTCGTATTGAGCTGGTAAGATGTGGTCTCCTAGTCTTGGATCTACGGGGAGGTCCTCGGGGTTTAGTGCATGGAGGACGTGGTTGGGTAGGTCGGGCGTATTGTTGCGACGGCGGAGGCTTGCTTCTGTTTCAAAGTTGACCCGGAAATGGAATTGTGCCCAGAGGATGAGCATGCGGGTACGTAGACCCTATATTAGCCTCCCTATTAGCTTCTTCTCGTAAAGCTGTAAACAATAACAAGGATAGATATATATCAATAAATTATCTACCTTCTCCGATTCCTCCTTTTCAACCGACCACTTCCTCTTTCTGTATCTTCCAACTCTGTCTTCAAAACGGTATCTTTCAAACACCCTAGCCCTCTCCAAAATCTCCTCAATCCCGTCTTCCAACTTTTTCAAGCTGTGGATGTATCTAACCCCGGACCCGATCTTCCTCTCGGTATCCTTATCGTCACCCCACCACCACCATGGAGCACCAACTTCGTCATCACCGATAAACGGTGGGAAGTATGCCGCCATGCACGGGTCTTTGACTGTGCAGTACAACACTCCCGTTAGGATTTTGTCTAAGTGGGAGGTTTCATAGTAGGCTATGAAAGCCGCGTACGCGGCTTTAGAGGCGGCGAGGAAGGTGAGGAGGGATGACAGCGGGAGGTTTGACATTATCTGAGCGAGGAGGGATGCCGGGAGGTTGGATATTGGGAACGGTTGGGGAGGGCCTTCCTTGTCCATTTCCTCAAATTCGAAGATATCTGATATTGGAATATCATCATCGTCGGTGTCGTATTCGGACTCGCATGGTGAGAGGGAAGGATATTCGGGGTTAGCCGAAGTGTCGAGAATATCTGTCGCCATTGTTTTTGATCTGAAGAAGTGATTTTATGATGGGAGCAAATGTATTTGGCTTGTGCACTTGAGGACGTGAAGGCGAGGGAGCTAAAGGTCTAGTGCTGAGTTTTTATAGTCGGGACGTAGTCTCGTACCCGGAGAGTCGGGACTGGCAAATGGCCGAGGGAAATTACTGAAGACATACGGCTACTTTGCACGTACAACTACAAATCCCGTATATCCATACACTTATAATTTAGTCTCGGCATATATAAGGCTATATAGGCCCAATATATCAATAATACCTAGGAACTCTCATAATCAGAATATATCTTTCAAGGTTCTATTGAGGGCGCGGATATACGTCTCAGCAGTAAGTTGCGATCTAGATATCTAGACTTTCCACCCTGTTCTCTTCTTATTACAATTTATATCCCCTACTATTGCTACCTTTTATCGAGAATTTACAAAAAGTCCAGTTAGTAAGGAGTAGATAGATAAATTAGTTATCCAGTAGACAATAATAGTACACACCATCTCATGCGTGCAACTTAGCTTTGGCCTCTTTAGGGGTCTTAATATAGACTTAGCTAATGAGGATCGAGTCCCCATACGTTCCCCACCACCCTCTCACAAAGTTGACTAGTTATAGCCAAAAGAAAAACATCCCCCAGTCCGCCCCAACTTTTACAACCAGACCGATCATTAACGATACCACAAACTAAACCCTTCGCATAGCACATTAAAAGAAGTCACCCTTCACAAAGTATCCAACCCCTCAACCCCCTCAACCCCTTCCCCACCAATCTCATAAACGTCCTTCGTCTCCGGAAAATATCTGAGTCTAATATCCTCCATAGCCCTCAGGTAGAGCCTAGCCAAACATCTAAACCTCCTAACATGTAAATCCGCCACGTCCGGTGGCCTCGGAACACCTGAATTCGGAGAGCGTGGTATAGCATCTGAGTAAGGCGTGTACAAGAAATGTGAGTCGTTCGCAATCGGCTGTTCCACTCCATTAGTCATCTTTCCGCCAAAGTCTTGTAAGAGTGTAGAAAGGAAAGGGAATGGAAAAGGAAACATACGCTATTCCTCCCCTCCACGTTATACAACCGTAACATCATATCAACCGCTCTAACCAAAAACCTAGCATACCCCGCCAACCCCTCAAACCTCCCCGCAAGACTTTCAATAACATTAATACAAGCCGTACAAACATGATAAACCTCCGTCAAACTTATCCCCGTTCTATCTCTAAGCGCCACACAGAAAAGGTAGCTCATTCCGGTAGCGAATGCCTTATATCCCGCTGTCCAAGCTAACGGAAACCGGTGAACGCCAAAACTCAACCCTACCATTTTGGATGCTCGGTACATTGTTTCGCTTGAATATAGTTTATAAATTTCGTGTGTAATTGTGGGGAATTCGGTGTTGAATTGCGGAATTAGGAGGAGGCCTTGGTAGTATACGAGGTCTATGTATTTGTGCATCGCATCGATCCATTCACTAGATCGTGGGTTTGTGGCGACGAAGTCGTTGACTCCGGCTTTGGTGCTATTGCACCACTCGTTGAATTGGGTTCCCCAATGGTCAAAGCCGGCCTCTGGGTTCCGGCGGGCTCGATATAGCAACCGGTAGTAGCTTATCAGTGGGCCGGAGAGATATCCCGTATCGTCTGATGGGCCGGGTTTGCGCATGCCGGGGACTGGGACGGTGATTAAGTCGTCGTTAGCGATTGTAAATGGGCGGCCCATTGACGCTCCAGCCATGCTAAGATTCGTTAGCATTTGTTTTGTTAAGTATATTATGTTGAAACAAATAATATTGTGAGAATTGACAAGGTAACACACCGATCAAGAGAGTAGAGGGTCCAGAAGGCCCAGGCTCGAGCTGTACCCTCGATACCGTTGCCTAGAGATGAAGATATAAGATGCCAGCCCATCGACAAGCAATGAGAAGAGACAACATCTAAAATATGCCAGCTAGACCCAGCGGAAGGGTCGTAAAGAGAGTACACAGCGATGAGAATCAAAGCTTGAGTCATCGCGATGGATTCCAGGTCGTCGAAGAGGCCGGGTGTTCGTAGGGCGGTGTAGTATAGCATCTGAGGAAACATTTGGGCGGATTTAAACTGTGGGGCGGTGGTCATGCCGAGAATTACGACCAGGTAGATGACTAATTCTTCTGCCGGTGGTATCTGGCCGGACTGATAGTCGGGGCTCATCATGAGATTGAATTTGATGCGGATTTCCTCTCCGATTAGTAGTGGATAGTGTGCGTGGATGAAATGGATGTAATTGTTAACCGCGGCATTGAGACTTGCAAGGTCCATATTTTTAAGGAGATCAAGGGCTTTGACGTTGTTAAGGGCTGTGGAGAGACTACTGAAGAGGAGATTTGGAGATTCGGCACGGAGGGGGTCGCAACCAGAGAGTCTGATGGCTTCGAAGAGAGTAGACTCGAATGAGAGAGGGTCATGAGTGGGGATCCCTAGATCGGAGATTGGAACGGGTAGGAGGGGTTGTCCGAGAGCAGGAGGGTTTTGTGGGGGGTGGAATGCTCCCGGGGCGGACTCGATGCCTACTCTGAGACTTGCCGGGTTGGTCAAGGCCTCTTGCTGTAGGAGTGCCCCGTACTGGGATTCGAGGTCGTTGACTTGGGTTTGTAGCCTCTCGACGTAGCTGTCCCAGTTAGTATATCATCAAATTCACATACATTCCATGTTTGTGTGTAAATCTCTAGATTGATATGTAGATTTGGAAGGTGTATTAGAATACAACGTACTCTCGAGGAAGTGATCTAGTAGAGGCACGGAGGGGCCGATCACGTTCGGCAGTCATGCAGGGGACTCCGGCCTGCAAACACGAATTACATGACGGCAGATTGCTGTCGCACTAGAACGAGTTAGATGGATATCACGTACAGTTCCACTTGACAAGGAAACAATAACTCACTCTTGTTTTCCGTTGGCGGCATCGATCACAGGCAAGGAGCATACGAGTCCTGTGGGGTTGAGAGCCCTCTGGAGCATTTCCTTGTGAGATATCTGGGAGTTCCACATCAGGCCGTTCGGGGAGCGGGGGACTTGGATCTTGAGATTCGTCCATTGCAGCAGACTGTCCCAGACGTCCAGGGCATTAGTTGAAGCTCTCTCAGTGGTGCCTATCGGGTAGTCTGCACAAGATATTTGATATTCAAAGAACACGAGCTTTGAAAAGTAAGATGTTTTTTTAGAAGGACGGTATTTGGGGATGGCAAAGTGACATGGCATTTGCACGCCAACGGTCCTGTTTAAGAGTAGAATGGGTGATATGCACTGTGGATACCTCGATGGGAGATTGTGGCCAATGCATTAAAGAATTAGCATGCAGTTCGTCATGGACGTCTCATCGCTACCCGAGTCGGTTGCTGTGGCTGTTTTCCTGACAGCGGTGGCTGATATCTGCATTTAAGGTATAATGTAATCAATTGCCTGTTGTCCATTCCGTCGCATGGTAATTACCGGTAAGCCTAAGTACTTATACTGGAATGAGGTCAGAGACTTACCTGGTCAGAGAAGGGATGAAACCTGGCAGGGCTGGTCGATGCATCCAGTTAGACTGCCAATGCAATGCAGTGTGGAGAGTAGGGAACATGTACTTGGTTACTGTGCCTGGGAGAATATGCTCGAAGGAGAAGATAGTCTGCAGCGGGCCTGTACGGTGACGTCATAGCCAGGGACCCCCGCGACAGGCATCTTGGATCGTATACAGCCACTGCTATAGCTATACCTTGCAGGTATTGTATCGTATCTTGTTCAACTTCAGCTTCAATCTTCACTTCATCGCTCTCACTCGTCCAATTGTTCCGATATACTACTGTACGCTCGTACTCAGTAATAGCTTCAACAGCTGGTTGTTCGATTCGTAGCCACCACAGTGCACCGCCAGATTAATTTAAAGTGGACGCGACATTCAACACAACCTTAAACAAACTTCACTCCATCGGGACGTGTCGCTCGATATCGTTCGACATCGTCTTCATTCGGCATCGTCGATATACCATCGGCATCATCTTATTCGGTATCGCCAAGAGCCCATCTGGAATGGCTGTGCGGGGAGCTATCGATGTCATGCACGCCGACTCTCAGATTGTATCAACAGCTCTCCCGGACAAGCTGGCCGATGTTAACGTTCCCATGCCAGATGCATACATGAACACCCCGCCGGCCACTCCCCAGACACCCTCTGCCGTTTCTTCTTCCAAACAACTCCTGCAGAAGGGGTCTTTCCTACCATTGTCGTCGGGATCTGATACGATGAGCGCTCCCAGCAGCAATACTACAAAAATAGCCTGCGCCAGGTGCAAACTAAAAAAGATAAAAGTATGTATATTCGTACCTGGCCTTTCTCATACATCCATATCCCAATACCCAAAACAGCATGGCATGGCCTATCAAGACGGAGGACTACGAAATGGGGGACGGCGACTTGAAAATAGAAATCGACGACTTGATAGATGTGCCGTACATGTATGAAGTGTATACTGACCGGTGCCAGTGCGACGGAGTGCAACCGTCCTGCTCGGCCTGCATCCGGGCGAAAGCAGACTGCACTGTCCCCGATATCATCTCTCACCAAGGTCTCGCCAGAGGGTATTTAGCCACAATCGCTCCAATTTATCATAGAATTATGACTGACAAGAGCATAGGCACATCGAGACACTGGAGAACCGCATCTCAGAGTTACAATCACTCATCGACACCAAGAACCGTGAACTAAAACACATAAAAATCCGCAATGACTCGATTTCGTCATCTCTCGCCGACAGTCCTGCCACATCCAACCCCTTCACACCTGGCAAACGATCCTCTGCCACATCCATGCTACACTCGTCTCTCGATGAAACCCCATACCTCACACCGCTAGAAAGCTTACAGGCAGATATAACTCTCGCCCGTCTTTTGGTCCACACCCTACACCTCAAGGACCACAGACCATGCATCTCAAAACTCACCCATCTGTTTACAAGCGAAACACCAACCCTACTCGAATCAATAAATACCGCCCAGGAACTGCCTGCCGAGTCCATCGGCAATATCCTACTCGCGTCGTACCTCGAGAACGAGCAGAAATGCTTCCCTTTCCTCTGCCATCAGGATATCGCCCGCCTCTATAAGGAAATATACTCCGCTCCGAATCAGATTAACTATCTCAACCTTCAGGACTACTTTTGTCTCTACATGATATTCGCTATAGCCTGTCTCTCTCACCCACCCGGCATTTCCGAACCCCAAACAGAAGCCCTTCGGTTCTATAAAGCTGCTCTTACCTGTAGAGAGCTATTAGCAACAACTTCCAGACTCACCACCGTTCAAAATACTCTTTTGCTGTGCCTTTTTTCACTGCACAGCACACTTTCGCAGGATGCCTGGCGGCTGAGCCGTCGAGCCCTACACATTTCCATCGAATCCGAATTTCACCTCAGCCGCGGAAGCAAAACCCGTAGCTCCGAGGACGAAATGAGGATAAACCAAATGCAGCGTCGTGTGTTCTGGTCTGCTTACTGCCTGAACCGTATGACGAGCAATTTGATCTATGATCGTCCTCCGTCGATACCGGAGGCGAGCATCGATGTTGAGGTGCGACCCTTTCTTTAAATATATTTTTATGGGATCTTTCACGCTAATATATTTCAGATGCCCTCGGAACTCGAGCTCAATACCAACGATGCGGAGTCGCTCACGGTGTCTTTTCTTCCCTGCCTCACGACCCTCTACAACCTCTCCACATCAGCCTTCACATCATTCAACAGCCTGGGTCCTCCACCTGGCGATGCGGCCTCCCAACTCGACGAACACTTGTCCCAATTCACCGCAGCCCGTCATCATTTCTACGAGATCCTTAAACTGTGGTTTCCTGAAAAAACGCTCACTGGAACTTTCAAAGACGTTGAGTGGCTACCGGCTTACATCATCTTATCCTTTGTGACACACGCGATGCTTATGTTTCATTGGGCGATGACATCGATAGCTGCTCACGATGGGTTGGTGCCATATCGGATTAAGATTCTGGCGCTGAAGAATTGTGTTGAAACAATAAAATTTATTGGAGAGCGAAGAGAGAAGTTTGGGCATTTGAGGATTACGTATGTGATCATGCTCAGGAGTTTGATTATTTTGTTATCGATGATGATGACGAAGAATGGGGAGAAGGTTGTGGTTTTGAGGAAAGTAGAGGGAGGGGAGATTGTGGTTATGGTGTCGTTTGAGGAGATAAACGAAGCTATTGTACTTGGGGTGAACTTTTTAAAGGAGATAGGGGAATCGCGAGGGTTAAAGGCGGAATATTTGAGAGCTTTGGTGTTGGCTTTTAGGTATGCGATCGCTGAAAGTGAAGCGCAGGCTTTGGACGAAGCTGGGTATAGGAAGGGGGGCAAGCGGGAGTTAAAGCTGGGGTACCATGTGAGGAGTGAGCAGGAGTATGAACCGGATAAGTATACCCTTGAGGAAGCCTACCAGGGGCTGTTTGACATTATTCGGGAGATGGGACTCGATAAGACGCCGTTTGGGTTGGGGCTTCAAGAGATTGAAAAAATGAAGGAGGGGGATATGCCTCCCTCTTTAGTTTTTGGAAAGTTTGGAGAAAACGCGGGGAGGGAGATCGAAGAATTGGCTAGGCAGGTTGTGTGGAGGTTGAAAGTTCAGGAAGGGCAAAAAGACGGGAGTTTGGAGGCTTTTGAAGAGAGGATGGGGATTGGGAGACGGGTTGAAGGAGGGAATGGAGGGTTTGGAGGGGATATTGGGGTTCAGGAGGGGTGGGAGCGTAATGGTGAACTCGTTGGGGAGTTTGAAGAGTGGCGTGGGGCGCCGAAGATGGATGTTGATTTCTCAGGGTTTGAGACTAATATTGTTACTTACGAGTAGCAACTATACGGTGGTTCCTTTGCCTTCCCTAAGAAGCTATTTCTTCTTCCTTTTTTTTGGTGCGGGCGTTAGGCTCTTTCAGGGAATGTGTATATTAGGTGTGATAGGAGGCTTTAGGTCGACCCTCTAGTTTTTATGGCAGGGTTGGGAACTTCTGAAGCCGGGGTCAGATACGGGAGATAGGCATGAATTAAAAGCTAGGTCTCCTCTTCGATATGACTATAGTGACAAATCCCTTTGGATATCTCTTTAGACCCCAAAGTACAACCCTCCGACTATATACTTCATCATCTCCTCCCTGACAACATTCGCATCAATCCCCGTTTCCTCGAAGAAATCCCTCCTACTCTTCAACATCCTCAGATCCACCGGGAAATTCACGGTGTATGTATCGTGTCCGTACTCCACATTCCAAAACCTCACACCGGGTTTACCCTTCCACTCCTTCTCATTTAATTTCTTCCCAAGTTCTACAAGTTTCTCGGGTAGGGAGATTCTAAAAATCATGTACTCGGCGAGTTCCTCCAGTATTTCTCTGGAGTACCAGGCCGCGCCTTCGAGTCCCCTTCCGCCGATGCCCTTATACCATGCGCTCCAAGTACCCGGTACCACCACCATCTTCGCCTTGACCTCCTCGATCTCGCTATCACTAAATCCGTGCCCTGCTAAGAAAATAGAAATATACCGCCCTGTGTGCTTCTTCAGCTCTTGAAGGATAGGCACCGAAATATTTTTGAGATATAAGTCTTTCCATCGAAACTGATTACGAGGCCGCGTCCCCGTTGTAAAGATCGTTGATAACAGGATTCCGTTTCCGATATGTTCGAGTTGGATGTCTAATACTTCCACGTCCTTTTTCTCTTCCGCCTGTAACCATAATTCTTCTGAGATTGGATTTCTTTCGTTAAAGTTTCCGGCTATGGGGATTAAGAATTTTAACGAGTCGATGACTTTCGTTGCTATGGTTTTGTCGGTTGTTTCCATTAAGATGGAGATAAAGGAGTCTAGGAGAGATTTTCGAACGTCGATGTGGGTGCATTTTGGAGCTAGGAGGGATAGGATTTCTATTGCTGTGGTTGGAGATATGGAGGCGTCGGTTAGGAGGTTTGAGAGGTGTTTTATTGTTGTGATTTTTACGTATACTTGTTGTTGTTCTTGTGCTTCTGGCTTATCCATAGTGGCAGTGGTATTTTTCTGTTTTTCTTGTTCTTCGAGGATGTGGATTATTCCTTCTCCGAATTGGATGAGACTTTTTGATGCTTCGGATTTTGGAAGTGATGCGAGGTAACGGGGTTGTAAAAGGTATCTGTGCCAGGAACTTGCATCGGGGTGGTTTAGTATTACAGATATAGAGAATGGGGTTGCGAGGGATGGAGTGTCGCTTGTAGCTAGGAGTTGTATAAGCTTTGTTAATTCTGGGACTTCTTTCGAGACTTTTAACGCTGATGAGATGAGGGTTTGGAGAAGTTGTGGGGGGATGTATTGCTTATGCGCCGTTAATGCTTCTATCGCCGCGTTGAAGACTTGGATAGTTTTTGGTCGGAATGTTGGTTTTAAAGTTACCGAGGGGTATCGGTGTGGGATTGGAGATGTGAGAGGGGGCAGGGAGAAGTAGAATGCCAAGTATGATAATGCGGCGAAGATTTGTGCCTCCCGGATCTTTGGGTTATTTTTTGCGCGGGTTAGACGTGGTGCTGACCAGATATCGTCTGGATCTGGTGATCTGGGTGTAAACTTTTGGAGCTTGGTATGTATTGTTCCTGATTTATAGCCCTTGTCACCGATATGTAGGGAGAGGTCTAGATACGACACTTCTAGTTCTCGAGAAGGGAGTAGAAAATTCTCTTGTGGATTCCATTCTTCTGTCGTATTGGAAATAGAAGGGAGGTTTGGCCAGAGGTCTAGGTTTTCTTCGTCTAAGATTTCGGTTATGAGGCGGTTCCAGGAGTCCCGGGCCCAGGAGTACGAGGCGAATTTTAGGGGGAGCCAGTGTTTCCAGAATACAGCGGCCCCGGGACTTGATAGACGGCTGCTGAGGGTGGTTACTCCGTGCATAAAGATTGGGTGGATCCGTTCTTTTCGTTGAATACGGTCGAGGCAGGTGGGGACTAGGATGCGTAGGGCTTCATTGTAGTCGTCTATGAAGAGACCCATTGAGGTCCAAGTTTCGTCGTTGGAAGGGATTGGAGTTATGGCATCTGAGGGGAGATAGACGGCGGATTTTGCGCGGGAGTAGAGGTAGGGGGCTACTTGGTCAAGATTTGGGTGGGCTATCGTGTACGGTCCTATGAGGCTTTGTAGTGGAAGCCCTAGTGGGAATACTGAGGGGAGAGGGGTGGTGTGGGTTGCCAGCCGGAGTTCTTGCCATAATGCATTC
Organism: Arthrobotrys megalospora; assembly: GCA_036971655.1. Lineage (NCBI taxonomy): Eukaryota > Fungi > Ascomycota > Orbiliomycetes > Orbiliales > Orbiliaceae > Arthrobotrys > Arthrobotrys megalospora. Next base: position 1,385,342 of record JAVHJN010000003.1, on the reverse strand, counting down.
CTTGCCTTGGAAAGATTGTCGAAGAAGAGATGCGTTGATAGTGGTGTCGACTCCTTAAGTACTAAATTTGCTGCGTACCTTTGTTCGTGATGTAGGACTCCACGGGTGGTGTCGAGGCTTAGCTTTTCATACCAGGTTTGAAGTCCCTTTTCTTCAATCTTGATGATTAATTGTATCAAGTCCTTCCAAAGGACCTCGAATACTGCTTTATCTGATAATTTCAGAGTATTCTTTATACCTTCTGACTCCTTCGTGCGCTGCTCGATGGTGTAGGGGATAAGTTTCAGCGTCCGAGTCCAATTCCTCAAATTGAACGACGGTTCTTTGGCGGCTACAAAAGCAGTGTCGTAAAGTGTCTCTAACAATTTGTTGCTCTCTGAGATACGTTTGGAAAGACTGCCAACGGTAATTCCCGCTAGATTATCTGGGACTCCAATGACAAGCTTCAGTGCCTCCTGCGTTTCGTTTTCAAAGATGTAAGAAACGACGAAGGAGTCCCTGATAAAACGTTGACGAATCCATTCCATCGCTTCTCTATATAGAGTTAGCGACCCGCTAGCGATAGTGTAACATATCGCTTCTCTAGCTCTTGTGGCCCTCAGTTGCGGTGTAGAGCTACTTTGGGCTTTTGCTTTCCTGGCGGTGAAGCATTTTAGTGCCAACTCTTCTGCTTCTTGTTGGCGGTTGACTTTCTGAAGCATGTAGATCTGCCAGATATCTGGGTCGGCGTGAGACTCGTCTAACGCTCTAAGGCTGAGGACTGTCTGGCTTCCCGATTCGTTGATGAATTTTATATCCCCCGTAGCGGTTTTGAAGCGACTGTAAATTTCGAAGGCTGTCTCCGGTGGGAAGAGGTTGAGGAACTTGCTCCCGAATGTGATTTTGGATTTTGCAATATCCTCGTCATTTTCGATGTCTAACTCTCTAGTTTCTTTCATGCAGATTTTAAGAAGTTGGAAGCTGAGGGTGGCTGGCACTCTTGGTAGCAGTGTAGTGTAGTTTTCGAACCCTGGATGGCTGTCTGAGTAGTACATTTTGAGGAATGTACGAAGATAGGGGTCAAATGTTTCTGGAGAGGTTCCCCAGGCGATGACTGTTATTTCCAAGAGGTCGTGGGTGCCCCGCTTTATAGACGCAGCTTGCTTTTTATTGTCTTCGAAGAAGGCGATGGATAGATCGAGGATTCGCTTTACTACCTCTGGTGAGGACCGGCGCTTGTAGGCTCGGCGGGTTAGGGGGTATATAATCCCCTCTACAAAGGTCCCTGGTTTCTTCGCGTAGTTGGCCCGAGTCGAGTTGCGTATTTTGGACCGCCAGTCTCCCCTCTGGGTTTTTTCTTGAAGTTCCGGAGAAAACTTGAGGCCTGCGGAGATACCGTCGACAGTGGTTTGAAGAGTGGGGTATAACTCGACGAATAAGTTAGCCCACTCCTCAGCTCGAGGGAAATCTCTCAAGTCATTCCGAAGCCTTGCGTACTCCAAGTACCCTTCATAACCCTTCCAGACCAACTTATCTCTCAACTCCTGCCATTCGTAATATGCCCAGGTATCGTCGAGCGCTGCTTGCTGCTCAATAAATTCGGCAGTACAAGCTCTTGCGACAGTTTCATAAAACCTGTCCAGCTTCCTCTGATCTGGATTCTTCCACTCCACATCCGTAAACCTGTCTGATAACAGACATTTGAAAAATAGTGTATACGCCTCCCGTTTCTCGGGCGGATCGCTAAGTTTAGTACTCCAAGGTATAACCTTGCAAAGAAGCTTTACCTCTGCCACAGACGCTTCTGAGAAGATTTTTAGAAGGCCAGGGACACCGCCTATTGAATCCCAGGTTTCCTGCCATTTAGGGAGAGAGTTTGAACTTAGTTTTTTCCAGAGAACTCTTATGGCGGCTACACGGATCGAAGTTGAGAAGGTTTGAGAGAGGGCGGAGAGGATTGTGGGGGTGGTTGGGGAGACTGAGAACCAAATTTTGAAGATTGATGGTGGCAGAACGCCAGATTGAATGGCGGTTAGGAGGCTGGCTGTTATGGTTGAGTGGGAAGTGGTGGTGAGGAGCGATTTGAAGTGATAGCAGACCTCTTCGCGGGGAAGAAGGTGGAGGTTAAGGTCGGTGAGGTTTAGTTCGTCGCTCGCCATTCTGGTGTTTATAGGAGACTTTAAGTGGCAGAATCCGGTTGTACAATTGTATGACGCGTACAAATAACCATGAACATTAGCGGATATCTACCAGGTCTTTTATACTCAGCTTGCTCTTCAATTGAAGTTTGAAACCGCGACTTCGGGCTGAGGAGGGAGGGTAAGCAAAGAGTCACGAATATGCAATGCGGCACAGTTACGACTTCACTTGCCTATTCTGAGCTGGCTAGCGCAGTACGACATAAGCTTGACTGGGGATGGCTTGATGTCGGTCCGTATTCGGTAGACGTAGCCGGGATCAGAATACCACATTTACAACACGATAGCTCAGCAGCCAGGATTGTGCCATAGATTGAGGTGTTGTTTTCCGGAGGGTATATTCTGACTAATAGTAGTTACAGCTGCCGAAATGATATTAATGGCATTGGGAAGGTGTAGTCCTAAAGGGCCGACTTTTGTTGCTTCGTGAGCGCTAGTTTAATTTACGGGATCATGATACGACAAACCAGACACCATTGTTCGGATCCCCACCCGGAAAATTACAGGTTTTACACTCGCACCCGGCCGATACCTCGCAGCAGTCTGTGATAAAACTTGATAAAGTGCAGCGGCTACCATTCCCACCGCAAGTTGGCTGGGGGGGCTAGAAACAAACCCAGCATAACAAGTTAGTACGCCAGATATACAGTATATTTCTTGAGAGTAGGGGGCTATATATCCATACCGGTGAAACGAGACAACTACAAGCCGAACTAACACGCGAGGGACTAGAGTCGCATTGTGTTTGCCACGGGCCGAGACTGGTAGTCTGTGCTACTGGCGCGGTAGTATAACTATGGCAGAACGGAGTCGCGGTGCTGAGTCGAGCAATCATAGCGCGGAAACAGTTGTCGCGGTTGCAAGTGCCGCTACCGGTTCGTTTGTGTAGGGTGTCCGGGACACTGACGACTCTGAGGAGGACGCCGTTTCGTCGTATTCGACTTTGACGGAGGCGAAAGCAGCGCTTGCGTAAAGTGCCAGGGTGGTGGAGAGGATGCTTAGTCTCATCTTTTCGAATGTTGATGTTGATTGTAGATTTAATTTTGGAGGAGGATGCTTGTGTGGATAGTCTGATGAGAAAATGTATTATAATATATATTAATTGGTTTAAAGACGTCACTCATCTTCGAAGCCTTGGGGCATTCCTTCATTTCATGGATATTCGGATACCGTGCGCGTGATTCATAACCGATCAATCTAGGTTGAAGAAAAAAAAAAACTCACCTCGTTCAGCCGCGCGTAGTTAACGTATTCGGACTAACCAACGTAACATTGCATGCGGCAGCCTGGATGTGGAGACGGCTTATCCCGAAAATGTGCCAAGCATCACCATAATTTGTGTAACCTTGTGAGTGGAAGGCGTTCGGGAGGTAAGTTTGAGTTCCGTTATGCAACTTTGCATGACTTAGTCACATTCGGGTGCGCGAGTGTGTTATGCTGGGAACTGCAGCCAAAACAAGCGAGGCAAAATGGCCAATATCCACACGTGTACACGTGTATTCGTTCACACTTGTTCGTTCGTGGAATGGTTGGAGGAATGTTACCCAATCCACGAGAATTTAGGCTAGCTGGAATCAGGCTGAATATAGCTAGTATCAAAATTATTCTTGCTCCGTGCCAGGTTAGTCAGCTGAACCAACAGATACAATGTTGGATCTCGATGGAAGAAGATCGTATTAACATATTCGCATCCAGGCAGTTAATAATCCGTTCAGTTGGAGGACTCCTTTGACTAGGATAATATGTATGTAAGCGCTTAGGCGTATTGCCTTTGCTAGTTCGTATTAATATTCTGCGTTTGCAATTAATTGACTGTCTAGATTTGTTGATCGCATTGGCCAAAATGGTGTTTTGAAGCAACATCGAGTCTATTCGGAATTACGTAAGGTAATATTGGTGGCAGCGGAGCATCATCGATCATCCTAGTGCCGCAATTTGGACGGTATAATGATACTGCCAGTCAATTGACTCCAGGAGTGGATGAGATAGATCTATAGAGCGTGAACGAGCAGAATTTTACTTTAGACGTAGAAGACAACAACTATTTACCTTCATCCGAAGGCCGTTGAAACACCGAAGGGAGGATTCAGGGACCTGGGTAAAATACTGCAAGCATTAGCTATAAAAATAAGGAGTGATTGCTCTGGGTCACCTCAGGGAAACGAAGTTGTGCTATGGGTGAATACGCCGCCGAATGTTCACCTCTAGATCTTCATGAATTTAGCCACCAACTAACGGGAGGATATGCATGAATAACGATACTGATACCAACAAGAAACTCCTCCAAAGCACCGGCTTCGCTCCCAGATCTTCCAAGCTTCCGAACTTCACTAGTTCCAGCAGAGCCTTAGAATTGCATATTCTATACGCGGGTGCCAACCGCTCCGATACGAGAAATACACTACGATGATTTAACTCACACTCAGCTAGAAGAAATAATTCTATTAAATTGCCCACTCTAAAAGTCTTATTGCTGTTGCGGTAGCCTCAGCAACTCCGGTTTTAGCTGCTAGCTGCGCAAAGCTCGAAGGATGTGGCGCTTATCTCCAGCTATTGACCGGGAACCCTGGCACCAACCGATAGAGCCTTCACTTCCAGCAAAGCCTCCCTGCCGCTTTTAGACTAGGGACAATGATCAACGTAATCAATACAATGCGCTCGAGCGCTCACTCGATATACTATAACGAAGACAGTTGGTTTTGTGCCGAAGTTTCGGTGAACGCCAGCAGCTTGCAAGTTGGTGGATAAGCATGAATATTTTCGCGTTGTTAGTGTTGTATGTTGCGTCCGTATACGGCCGTATGGCTGCTTCCTTGGGCATTTGGCCTCGAGACTACGAAAATATATCTCCCGGTCAGTTCAAGAGGTTGATGCACATATACATATGTACTATATACACCTAAGGAGCATTCGACAATTAGTATCAATAATTCTGCAGATTCAAAGGCTATGATCGGATCTTTATTTTCAACATGCAACTCGCGCATTGGCACGGTTGCGCCGAAGCTTAGCCCGAAATTAATGGTATTATATCTACAAAGTCGAAAGAAAAACCTCATCCCCACTGAAATTTGACAGCTTTGTGTGACAATTACTAGTGACAGCGGTGTGAATACCTCGGCTATTGCCGCCTCCAATGCCATAGGCGGATTTAAGGTTGCCAACATGTGCGGCTGAGTGCTGCTTCTCTTGGTTAAGCTTAAGCTTGACTAAGCTGGACCCTGACCGTTATCAACATATCATCCATGGATCCACCAACCACCTGGTGTACAGAAAGCCACTGCAAAATTTCCCCGAGTGCGACTCCAAGTCAAAGCCGAATACGTATGATTACTTTCTCGGTTGCATACACATGCACCTGTCCATGCCCAATACGGGTCAACGTGGCGCAAATTCGTAGAATACCGTGCTAAAAACTGAGTTTCTCATTCCCTCAACTTAAGCCATTGACCGGCCTTTTCCCTGGCCTAGGCAAGCCATCATGCAATGCTTGAGTGTTTTTCTCAGCTCGCTGGGAAAAGACTACGATAAGTGGAGTACTTCACCAGTGTCGGAGTATAGTAGGAGTGTGCGAGCGAGTAGTATATAAGAATCTGCTAGTTTCCCTTCAGAGTCTCGTTTCTTCCAGTTGCCTCTAGATCTCTACGAAACGAACACTTCGGCCAATCGGCACATTATAATTTTAATCCCTTTATATATAATTTAATCGGTTTCGATTACTTCTTCCCAATATGAATATTCGCGACTCTCTCACGATATTTATCGCTTTAATCAGCCTCACCAATGCACTTCCCGCCGCTATCCCAACGGAACTTACAACGGAAGATATACTTAAACTGGCGGAGGGTCATCCTCCACCCGGTTTCGAGCTCAGAAGGCGTGCCGCATGCAATGCCGACAATGCTCTCCGCGCACTTCGAGATCAACGATATAGCTCGAGCGCGAGCGCATTCTGCTCTGTTTTTATCCAATCCACAATTACAGATATTGTGTCAGCTCCAGCAACTGTCACGACTGAAACCATGCAAACACCGCCACCCACTTCCATTACGGTGACTGATGTCTCGTATGTATAAGATGATATCACCAGATGTCAATTGAGCGTAGATGTTAACAAAGACTTTAGTACTTCGACGGAAACGGACTCTTCCACCGTAACTTCCTTCAGTCCAATCACAGACCTCCCTACCCAAAATATCGCAAAACGCTCTGAGATACCATACCCACCATGGCTCACAGCTTCGTACCCTCCATCACGTATCTCTAGTGCTTGCTCCTGTTTCATCACCGCTCCTTTACCTCCCACCCACGTCACAAATACCGTAATCACGGGTACAGTCACAGCCTTTTCAAAAACTATAACTCTTCCCCCGGTTGTCTCTACTATCACTGAATCGGTAACAACTGTTGTCACTACAACTGCGGTAGTCTCGGCCCCGAAGGTTATACACTGCAATGTCGTTCCAGCTTGTCGGAGACTAGATAGGCCGCCCAGTGGCCTTAGTTTCGACGTTAGCCGTGAAGACTGCAGGACGAGTTGTGTAAATACCCCGGGATGTTTATCAATTCAGTGGGGAGGTCCCGGGACGTCGGCGTGTTTCTTAAGCGGTTATTCTGTGGCGGATACCTGGGCTGAAATAAGTCTTACTTCGTCCATATGTAACACGTTCTTTATGGACGATGTTGAGTGTGTTTATGTAAGCTAGTCGAACGGGGGTGGCTATATTGGCAATGAGGAGGTATATGTATCATGTACGAAATGTGATATTGGCTTTTGATCCATATTGATATATTTTTCGGCTCAATTGATGCTACTTTGAACCGATTCTGTAGGCCCACGTATCTGTGATCCATAGAGTAAGAGTACTATTCTAGCCGTTTCTCATACGCTACTCGAATGCTCTATAACAATATCGAATTTTCTGTTGTTTGCCATCATGAAAGAAAAGCTGGGTTTGAAAACCGTAGATGCTGATACCTAGTCCAGTGCCGTGACTGAGATACCAGTTGATAGGGATGCCGCTTGATCCTCAACGCGACCAAGGGTTCATGCTGCGGCCACACTCGCGCACTTGTTCCAGCGATCTCTTTAAAATTTATCGGCTCTGTGGCCACGGGACGCTCGTCAAGTCAACGAACGCTTCTGCGCTTAGATATGACGCACCATTCGTTTCAAAAATTAAAAGTCTATTCAATCGATCAAGTGCAAAACTCATAATTTCAATTAGTATTAAACTAAATAATTTCACATACTATTCTGGTAAAGCAGGGGTTAAGAATGTGGAATTCATTCGTTAAAATCCAAATTTTAAAAAAAGATCCGACTGATTGACTAATTAGCCGCCAAAATAACTGGCTTGTTAGCCTGTGAATTACCAATTTGTACTATACATGCTCATTAATTAGTAGGTTGTATATTAGAGGTTTACGAGTAGGCTAGTTCATAGGCTGGTGGTTCACAGGTTGGTGGGCATGCGTAGACGTAGGTCGGCTATATATGTGGGCCGGTTTATAGGCCGGTTTACGGGTTGGTCTGGCTGTTAACTATATATTAATTGGGTCGTCGGCTGGGTTATAACTATCTCCGCAATTGCTCTCTTAGGCCTTGTTTAGCTTGAAGTTATGGTAATCGGGTGAAACTATGATTTCAGCACGAAAATCTTTTGAAACAAACCGTGCTTTATAATTGGAGTACCACTTTGAATCTATCAACGAGAGTAGTCGGCTGGTTGTACATGTACAATCTTTGACCCTGATTTATAGGATTGTCGAATGTTCACTCGAGCGCATTTGAGACGTATTTATAGATACTTAAGTAGTTAACGTAGGAGTAGTAACCGCGAATTAAATTTCGGTTGTGGTTGATTTTACCTAGTTATGAATATATAGGGCTGGACTATCTCATAGGCTGACTACCGTTGTCGTCATTAACACTTTTGCATGCATAACTCAGATTGATGCCAATTGCGTCAACTGCGGGGCCCGTCCAGGAACGAGGGCGTCAGATACGATTAACAAGCCGGCTGGCATCTTAACGCGAATTGGCGCCACGATCTGTAAAATTTACGGTGGCACATGTGCACACCGCGCACCGAGGTTCTGCTAAGCTCGACGCCAAGAGCTAGCTACTTAGCTTTGTCGAAATAGTTTGGATAATTCTTCAGTGTTCGATTCTTCGCCCCCAGACTAATTCATCAGCGAGGGTAGTTGACTAGTAGATCCATTTCCCGGTCAGTCCCTCGAAACTTAAATTCTTCAACGAGTTTAATATTAATAGCAGCTGCTCAACCGGTTCACACGCCATGGAGTAGACGCAAAATCCCAACTTAACATGGGTGATTCCGTGTATCTGTTAGATCGGCAGGCACTTTCCCGATGCCCAGAGATTGGGACAGGGGGTCGAGTTTGGGGAAGGTTGTGGCGTCGAATGGCTCTCCTCGGACCGTTGGAGGAGATGTTTGCCACCTCATCTATCAATTCGACATCGACAGGTGGACGAAACGTCGAGAGATAGTGCCGAGGGTGACGATAATATCACCAGAGCTACATAGATGGAATACCATGATGTGACCAGAGAATGCAAACGACCCCACAGTGCATGGAAAAGGCGACCTGGCCGAAAGGTTTTCCCGCACAAACGGAGGGCCATTCTTTTCCATGGTCCGCCGTATTCGAAGGCCGTTCGGTGATTGGCTTAGAGAGCTGGAAGTATCTCCCGAGTTCCCCATGCAGCTCCGTTCCTTTCGGCTGCAAAGACAAGGTGGGAAAAAGTAAAGTTAAAGACGCAGGCATCGCGGCTCGATTCGAAGTTTGTGCGACGTACTCCTTGATTGTGATTTGGGTAGCATCTTTGGAATCTGATATCAGAAGTATACTAAGTAGTACCTAGCCTGTAGTAATCAATACCGGTAGAATTCAAATAGAAGCCGCCTAGATGAGATCGCAATGAGGAAGGATGAATCAAGTAAGTAATACTCGGGGTTCATGGGATGGGTGCCCAACCCCTCCCCCCATGCATATATTGGCAATGCAGGTGGGTCCCTTCACGCATATCCCCGATTTGAGTGAGGATCGAACAATTTTGCGAACGACTAGTCCTTGCCCCGTGCTAGGTCGCGATTTGTTCTTTTCCCACCGGACAAGATAGAAAATTTCACAAAGCCATCCTGTCTTCCTGCTGTTGCCTCCGTTTTCCCTTTTTCTCGTCGTTTCCGTATCTTTGTTTTCCTTCTCGGGTTTCTTCTATATCTTTCCTTAGCGGTCGGACTGCTGTGCTCTGTCTAGAACTGGGACGAAAAGGGCCGTGTTATCGAAACTGCTTGATCCGGCGGGACGAACGTTGTTTTCAGCCATCGGTTTTGCTTTGAATTTCGGCTCTTTGGAGGCCCACAACAAGCCAACACCGTCTAGTCCCACGCCGATGGCCGGTTGAGCCGTCCCATATTATATTATCACACTTCTAATCATTAGCATATCGTATCGCATCGTACCATCAACCACATCATCTCTCCCTTTCTCCCTTCATTCATTCATTCTTCCGACCACTTCGACTCGTCCCAGCTTCACGTCGAACGAGCAATTGGGGACTATCGGTCGATTGGTCTTCCCTGTCTTTCCGGTTCACGTTCGTTTCACGGCTGTCGCTTCGAAAAACAACAGTTACCAGGCTTTTCGTCACCAACCACTCAGCAACCACGGAAGGCTCCTTACTCCTCGACGGGCGACCTTTCACAGGCCTGCCAAGAAAGTACCGGCCAATAACGGCCGTAGCGATAGTTTTCACTGATGGAATAAGAGTCGAGGCCGAGGAGATTGTTCTCAGGAAAAAATGCACGTCCGCATCAGAAATCAGCTGAGTGTGCGTTACCAGAATGCCTGTCCGTCCACGAGATGGAAGGATGGGAATTCGCGATGGCCTTCTTGGCTTTGCCGGCGCCCGCTGACCTGATGTCAAAATAGGCATTTGTCCTGGTAGTATCCCTCACTTCGCTGGGTGTACTAGCTATCGTCACAGTAAGGCACCTTACCTCCAATGACTTTATACGGTCCATGACTAAATTGCCTTGCCGTGACAGTGGTTTAATAACCAAAGGTACACTTAAGCATGACCTCCCGACACCATGCCGGAAACGCTGTTGAGTGTCTCTGCTAACCACGTTCTAGCCTCGTTACCGACCTTCGACAGTCGCGACTTTCTCTAATATCTTCTCTTAAATCCGACCAAATCGCATCCGACATCAACCTCCTCGAAACAGCCGTCTCAAGTCTCGCTTCCCGAGCACAGATACTAAATGCTATTAAAAGGTACACCGGCGAAATCGGAGGGGTCCGAAACACGACTTACGCCAACTGGAATACCTCTTTGATCGACTACTCCCTCGTTTTATCGACTCAGCTCGCTTTACAGCACGTTACAGTCTATAGCTCCGATTTCAAGACCGTATACCTGAATGTCACTAGTGAAGGCGTTCTTCCTTCGACAACACTTGGTTTCAGGCAGATTCAGGACGCCACCGGAAACCTTGTTGGTTATAACTCGCAACTTGGGCACACAGGCTTTCCAGACGAACTCTTCCCGACGGAGCCGCCATCGAATGGGAAGCTGCTTTTGGGTCCTGTTCGGTCTCTTACCAATTCTTCGGCACACATTGCGAGTATCACGGCACCAATATATAACAACACTACTGCTGCTGTTGTCGATAAATCTATTCTTGGTTACATAACCGTTGTGTGTTCGGTCTTTAACGTAGAGAACACACTCAGCGATTACGAAGATCTCGGGCAGACTTACCGGTACCTTCTACTCGGCCCCACCACTGGAAACATTGCAGAGAAGGACTCTGGGTGGCCCGGGAATGTCAGCTGGAGATATGTGTTGCCGCCGGCCATCGATCCAGCAGGCGAGGGCAAATTGGGCGGGTTTCTTTACGATGTTGCGAGGGCACCGGGAAACATGGGAACTGTAATCGACGCGCGAAACCCAGCAGATGGCGCGAGGGTGGCAGTTGGGTGCGTATATTCCGGGCTATACTGATTTGTTCGGTGAAAACTAACTTGGGGTAGCTTTTCGCCAATTAACTACCCGCTCGTCGACTGGCTTTTTGTGGTCCAAATGAGCCATCGGGAAGTCAATGAGCCGGTCGTTCATCTCAGGAATCTTCTTTTGGCAACCGTTTTTGGGACCGGAGCTGGAGTAGTGATTGTCACTTGTATTCTTGCTACATATGCTGGTTTGTGTGCCATGAGTTCTTTATTATACTCCCAAACGCTGACGAGACCACCAATAGTACGCCCAATTGCTAGGCTACGAGATGCAACGGAAAAGACAACAAGGCCGCCAGGGTATAGCCCCACAGCATACGACAGCGAGACGGAGGAGCCTCCGGCTATCTTTGGAGAGAGCACAGTCGGAGAATCTATTCGTCGCCGGAGACCCTGGTGGCGGCGCGGCTTTGCGGGCGAGAAACTCGAAAGCAGTGCCAACAGAGGCCGGAAAGGGCGAAGTTTCAGAGTTCCCGAGAAGGTCCCCGACAAGAAGCACATCGTAACCGACGAACTCACCGACCTGACGAGAACGTTCAATGAGATGACAGACGAACTAGTCAAACAGTATTCTCACTTAGAAGAGCGAGTAGCGACCCGAACAGCCGAACTCAAGGAGCAAACACAATTAGCGAACGCTGCGAATGATGCCAAGTCTATGTTTATCGCGAATGTTACGCACGAACTGAGGACCCCACTGAATGGTATCCTGGGCATGTGCTCTGTTATGATGAACGAACCGAATCTCGCACCTGGAATTAAACGGAGCCTGAATACGATATACAAGAGCGGAGATCTCTTGCTCTGCTTGCTGACGGACCTACTGACGTTCAGTAGGAATCAGGTTGCAGGGGTGAATGTGGTTCTCGAAGAAGGAGAATTTCATATCAGGGACCTCATCACGCAAGTTAAAGCGATTTTCGTCAAGACTGCGAGGGATAAAGGTGTTGAACTAGGTGTTGAGATCGTAAACGATACCGGCAGTCCGGAGGCTGGGGAACCGTCTGTCAATGGAGTTTTGAGAGGCGACCTGAATCGGGTTTTGCAAGTTGTAATCAACTTGCTGAGCAATGCGCTGAAATTTACACCGTAAGGAAGAAATCCCGAGGGATATCTGAGCTGAATACTAACAAAGGTGGCTATAGTGAGAAGGGATCGGTGCAACTAAGAATCGCTATGCTCAAGGACACGAAAGGCCTTGCATTGAGCACGGAAGATACTCCGCAAAAAGACATGCCCTTACTCAACATTCCGCAAACTGCGATGATAAACCCCAATACCCCAGCCAATCTGGCCTTGAAGGCGAAAAAGGAGGCTGCATCACTAACCATACCATCACTGACAACGCCTGGGGAAGTTAGCAACTCTTCTACAACCGAGGCTTACTTTTCCGAAACCAACCAGTCAAAAGATGAGGAAGCTCACTCTGTGGAAGGTAAACCACTGCTAGAAGACCCGAGGATAGGTGTCCGGTGGTTCGAATTCTCGGTAATTGATACTGGACCTGGTATTCCGAGCCACATGCACACGAAGATATTCGAACCGTTTGTCCAAGGAGACCTCGGCCTATCGAAGAAGTACGGAGGGACTGGTCTTGGCCTCAGCATCTGCAAGCAGCTCGCCGAACTCATGGGTGGAGTGATTGAATTGAAGTCATTCGAAGGTGCTGGTAGCTCGTTTACTTTACGGATACCACTCCGGGCCGGAGGATTTTCGTCGCAGCCACCTACTGGATATTCGAGACCGGGAAGCCTGGCCACCACAAGGTATACCCGCAACCTGCCACCGAATCTACGGCCAAGAGGAGATATTGACAATATCAGCACTAAAACTGCGTCAACGGCTTTCAGCTCAATATCCGGCGGCGGCCAAGCGGATGCGACTCGACTGGTCGGACTAAGCCAACCCTTCTTTGCCCCGGAAGTTGTAGAGGACGAATTTACGGAGAGACGAGGGCCCCGGAATCCAGAGAAGCGGCATAAGGAACACTCACCATCCCCCCCGCCCTTGCCTACAATACCATCGTACTCGGAGGCGGCCTCGACGGAGAAGACAGAAATTATCATCAGCCAGAGACGGCCAACTTTGGAGAGGACCTCGTCGTCGCCGGCTATGATGACGCCAAGAAGCCTGGAAGGGTATTCACCAGCACTACGGAAGCCTTCTGACGATCGGGGAAAAGCACAGTCTACACCGTTGACCACAAATGGAAGCGCCCCATCTGCGCCTGCTCCGCCGCCTCAGGAAACGCCGAAGCCGGCTGCTCCAACCAAGACGCCTACTTTAACAGTCTCGCCTAGCAAATCCGTGCGAATTAGTAAGGTTCCAGAGGCGGAAACCGGAGAATCAAGTTCTGCACCCGCCAAGAAGGAGAAAAGGTCTTCAAAGGAATTGAAAGATCTCAAAGATAAACGAGCTTCTATCAAAGTTCTCGTGGCGGAGGATAATCGGGTCAATATTCAAGTCATCAAGAAGATGTTAAAACTTGAAGCTGTCTCAGGTACGTGGCCCTCACGCATGGTCTGAAATATGGACCCTCCACTAACCGTTTTGAAAGACATCACTCTGGCGGAAGACGGTGCTATCGCAGTTTCGAAAGTTAAAGAGGCTCTAGCTGTCGGCAAGAAATTCGACATTATATTCATGGACATCCAGATGCCCAATATGGATGGCCTGCAGGCAACTAAGGCTATTAGAGAGATGGGTTACAGCTCCGCTATCTGCGCGCTGACGGCATTTGCGGAGCAGAGCAACGTAAAAGAGTGTTTTGATGCCGGAATGGATTACTTTTTGGCCAAACCAATTAAGAAAAATGAACTTAGGAAAGTTCTACAACTGTACGGAAGCTCTTCGACGCTGAGTGACGGGGCGGCTGGTGCTGCCGGGCCAAGTGAGGCTGGACCTAGCGGAACAGGACCAAGTGAGACGAATTGATCTCCGCGTCCTAGATGACTAGTTAAATGCCCTCGAGCGTGATGCTGTGAGCGGCATTTTCTTTGGTAAGATTGGGGGCTATCGGCCTACTTGCCCTATCTTTGGTCTTGGGCTTTCTCATTTCTGTATTTTTCTTTTTCTTTTTCTTTTTCTCGCACGTACATTCAAAAGTACATCTTTTGTCACCGCATTACCTTCACTTCGGCTTTGTTTTATAAAGTGGGTTTTATTCGGTGTGTTAAATCGTTCTTCTTCACCTTGACTTTCTTATCCAATGCGGCTTATTAACGACTCTATTGTACATATATAATCGGGGTTTTTGTTTGTTACTCTCGGCACTCCCTTTTGACGTTTTAATTTCCTTTCCTTCTCTTTTTTTTCCCTACTTGCTGGGAGCCGCGAGTCTGGTTATATCTCCGGTTTTATCTACCAGATATGTTGTTTTAACTAGAGGATTTCGGTTTGGTTGTATGAGTGTTATGCCTTTCTTTCTCTCTTCCTTATTCTTCTCTTTCTTCCCTGGATCTTCTCTTTTCAGCGGGAATATATGCCTGGAACGTTTCCGTTCAGCGGGTTTTTGTGGTTTGCCGCTTTACCTTTTGGTTGTTTGGGGGCCTTCTCTCTCTCTCGCTCTCTCATTTAATGGTTGCATTGAGCGTGTTATCGTTACCTCTCCCTTTATATATTAGCCTTTGGCAGGGTTTGCCTGTGGCAATGGAGGTATTATTTACCTCTGTTTCTTGTACGTCTAATATAATTTTATTTGATGAGGCAGGCCGTGACGATTTCATGAACCTTGGGTTTGATGAATCGGGTGATGGCTTGCGGTTAATATATTTTCTTCGGATGTTACTTTATGTTCCGGCTTCTGGTTTGGTGACAACTGAGGCGCATAACTAGGGTAACAGCTTTTAGTAATTAGGCCATGAGTAGCTCCGAGAGCAAGTAGTCAGCAGATGAGTTGTAATAAGTATTATTAATCGTCTAGGTGTGAGTAACTGAGTCTGGTGGTATATTAATTACAATATTAGTGGCGATAGCAGAGTTTGCTTAGAGTATAACCGCTAGCTTTATGATAAATTGGTGCCATCTCTCCGCGCCGCCACCCCATTGAGGAAATCGATCTCTTGGTGTAGCCGCCCTATTTCATCTAGGTCCATCTGTGGCAGCGGTGAAATACCCACCACTACTCCACCGTCATTGTTTAGAACTCCTTCTTCACCATCACTGAGACTGTCCCCATTCCCTTTTCTTTGCTCTAGAAACTCGTGTGTAATCTTGCATATGTGTGAGTAAGCCTTCCCCAGCTCTATTGAAACCGCGAGATATCTTCTCTCTTCTCTCTTTTCAGATTTTCCTGGTATCCCAGCTTTCGTCCTCCTCATCCCTTTATTTTCGTGTTCAAGGTTACATTGAATCATAACTTTTAGCAGAAGATCCGGGTGGACGCCGAGGTAGAAGAATAATTCGTCACGGACGGAGACTGAATCGCGCATGTATTCCCAGGAAGGGATGATACATACTTCCTTAAATATTCTGTGATGTTTTAAGTATGTTGTTAGAGTTCGAAGGATAAGCCGGCGTAGGAATCGGTGTGTTTGTTTTATCAGTGGAGTTTCCGGATCATGAGTGTTTGAGAGTTGAAGAAGGATATCATCTGATGGTGTTGATTTTGGAAGAATATGTTCGGGTAGTAGTCTCCTTGCTACACTTTCTGGATATTCTGGCGGAAAGGGACGGGGAGGTGGAAATACTGAAGAAGATTTTGAAAAGACGTTGGGGTTTGGGTTGTAAAACAAAGTTTGGGCGTTAATTATCAGGGTGCGGTGAATTGTAGATGTTAATGCTTGTTCGTAGGGAATTTCTGCGGAGCGGTTTAGGGGGATTATATTTGATCGTGGGGTTATTCTTTTGATAACTTGGGTGGCGATTGCAGAGTAGATGTGGGTTGTTAAGGTTGAGAGGGTCGAAGACAGAGATATTAAGGACTTTGCGTAGCGGAGATGGGTATATGCCTCTGCATGTGAAGTTCGAAGCGGGGGGAGGGATGTGGGGAGGGGATAAGGTCGGTCATTGTGGATATATGGGAAATATAAGGGGAAGTCTGGGTCTGGGAGAGCTGCGGAGAGGATGTGGGATATTATTTGAGTGTGGTACTGCGCAAAGATTATGCGGCTGCGGCGGTATATGCGTATTATGATTCGCAGAGTGGGGATATCGAGATTTTGGAGGATATGGAGTAGGATTTCTAGGGGCAAGTGGTCAAGAGTAGAGATTTGCGGGGTTTTGGGGAGAGGCATGGTAAAAGGTTGCGGAGAAATATAAGAAATAGATGTAATAGGAAAGCTTTTGCGCTTATTAAAATGGTTGAGGTTCGAACGGATTCATGTGGCCATGAAGATCTCGAAGAGGCTGAAGCTTGGATGTTAGCCTTGGGGCGTAGGCAAGCCTGTTGGATCCATGCAGACGGACGCGCTGGAATTGTAGCTTACATACACTAATTTTGAGGCTGGATGATTAGCGATTAGCTTATGGCGATGGAAAAATTTCGGGTGCGATCCCCGAATCCTTTTTATATTCGGTGGGAGCTCGCAAGTGCTATATTGGACTATAGTTAGCGCGTGGCACGATTCGAACATCTTATGTTAATCGGCCATCTGACACGACCTATAGGCATACCATAGCAAAGCTACTTCAAACTGGATGCTTCGAATTCATGCCTTACGGGTATGGAGCATTCGCGTCTGTTCACCGGAGATGCCTTGATGGCACAATATTCTCATGCCGCTTTATCAGACAAGCGTTTTCCGAGAAGTAATAAAGTAGTGGTAAGTTGTCAGCGCCACCCCGGACTCATAACCTGCCGGAAGTTGGTGGATTGATATACCAATACAACAACATTGTCACGTGACCATGCTTTCCCAGTTGAAGCGTGCTAGCATCCGGTGGGATTGCGTCCTCTAGATCTGAGGCAGCTTCGTAACTTTTATTCTTTTCGTGGATCGGCTTCATTTGGAAGGGCACATAAAAGTAAAAATGACCGTTTGAGCGCTAGCGCTCCTTCCTCAATATCCAAAGATTACTGCCCTCCGCGCTGGATCATACCCGGCAGCCAAACCGAGACTTTTAGATAGTGATCGAAATCATGGACGGTAGACGAGTGTGTTTGCGCCTTGACGTAGTTCTCACCTTGGCATAACAAATATCCCGGAATACTTAGGCACTGTTAAGCAATTAAAGCAGCATTTCAATAGGCATATATAACGTATATAACCTCAGAGGTTAAAGGATCGATGAACCCTACAATGGAAAGAAATTGAAGAGCCTTGCTTGCCGTGTCGTTTAATTTAGGCAAACCTGGACGCGGTCTGCAAGCAAATTTATAACGAAACGGCCAGGAAGCACGAATGATATAGAAGAATACATGGTTTATGAGACTAGAGATATTGCCAGTCCCTAACTTCAAAGAGAGCTGATTTCTGGGCCAGCAAGCTAGAATAGCGGAGACCCTGCTTAGGGCTATTGAAAAGATAGCTTATAGCTATCCAGTATTGCCAATATATCGTTTGTGTATGTTATAATCCGATAACTTATTTTCCGAACCATACAAGCGAATTCCGCTTGGAAGAACGACAATATTTACGGTTGTAAATAATAAGTGACTATAAACAATATTAATTCGAATGGTCTACACTAGAAAACTGGCGGGGAGACTAGCTTTTGCCTCTGCGCGCGTAGGGAATCAGGTGGTAAAAATAGACGCTAAGTTCTACATGTATATACAATCCCCGATTCCTCGCACCACTACGAAATGATGGCTTAAAATTACTGGAGATATCGCGCCAGATACTTGCACAAGTGCACACTTGTGACTTATCGGTAGCTACAAGGGCCGAGTTCCACATCGTTGTAACCTACTAAGCCATATTAATGACCATCTGAATATCGTGTTATACATATTAATTTATAAATCGCATCCAGCTCAGAAAGTCAAAACTTTTGGCTTTTTATATCCACCCTGCTTGATTCTCACCCCTGACGAAATTCAGAGTTTGGTAAAACTACTTCAACAAGCCCGACCTGACTCCTAGTTTTCCAGAATTTATTTAGGTGGAGTCCAGCCTGCTCAATTATATTCCGGAATTCTGCCGGCTTGCGCTCGATTCCGTTCATAAATGCCATGAGCTCTAGGTCTCGTGTGTGCGAGTACCTAGTAAAGTATCCATAGTTCGCTGGTAGGAGTGACGGTGCTGAGGGTAGCTGCGAATCGCCGTGTGTGGTGTTCATTACCTGCTCACTATACATGGCAAGGATGTTAAAACCAAGCTCGACCTCACGACTTTGGCTCAATACAAAGAGTGACTTACCATATAAGAAGTTTACTTCGAGGACCCATGCCCGCTTTAATCCCCTTCAAAATTTTAACGCAATAGTCATCGGACCAATCGTGGAGGATATATCGCAGCCAGTATATATCGGCACCTTTAATTGGATTCTCCTCGAAGAAGTCATGTTAAACAAACTTAACGCGACCCTCTTGTAGCGCGGCCGGGTTCTCATTTGGCCATAATTCGGTCTCTCCCTTACTAACAACTTGACTCCTGTCCTGGATTATGAAGTCCAAGTCAGGGTAGAGCTGGGAAAGCCCGAGGCAAAACCCACCTAATTTTTACATTGATTAGCATTTCCTTCATTAATTTTCGCAGAGTTCACCAGTCCTCTACATATGTAGCGAACGGGGTTTTTTTTGTGACTTACCCATGCCTCCACCTACATCTACGATAGTAGCTTTACCAAGAGAAGACCATGGAAAGTCTAAAACGAGGTGTCAGGACATAAACCTTACCGGGCGTGGACAAGTGCCTAATCAACTAACCGTATAAGTGCGCCCTCGCAGAGACCCTCCCGCCTCCTATCATCGCAAGGCTGAATATGGCATACTCCGGTCGAGACACGCGTCGTCGATCATCTTGGCCTTCGTTTGTCTCTTTTATATACTGCCGTAATTCGTCCCCGAAAATGCCTGGATAAGCACTTTCTGCGCCGTCGGGGCCATTACGACCGTTGAGAATGTCTCTAACGGTTGTGGTCTCCTCCATCCAGTTCCACATTGATGCCTTGGTTCCCACAGCATCCTGGAATGCTGCTAGATCGACAGAATAGGAAGGACCTTTGACAGGGTCAGTGAGGAGTCGGGGCAAGTAGTCCGAGGCAGTATATCCGTATTGGCCGCTATTCCGTCAAATTGATACTCGGGTTAGATATTTGCCAAAGAATATACAACTGACAAAAGTTGAGCCAAACTGATAATATACTGACCATAACAAGATATAAGCACGCAAAGGTTCGTTTTTTACAAGTGCTGCCGAAATAACATTGTTGGTAAAGACATCTTCGGCCACCTCGCGGAAAACATGGATAGAGCAAAGGCATCGCATTATCCGTGCTAAAAGATTGTGTTAGCTATACAGTTAAATATCGCCACTGACTTAGTCGCCCGGAAGAAGGGGGGTTGGTACACAATTTCCTCGACTCGATACCCACGCGAGCCGCAAGGGATTTGATATCACAGCCGGCATCGCCGTGCTCAGCTAGAATATCGGGTATATGTAAAGATGCCGCGATATGCAATGAACGGCTTTCATAATGTTGCAGTGCGACCTCCATAACACGTACGCTCGGATCGCCTACAAGCTCAGTTATCATACCAGCTGCGGACAACAATGTCCTCTGGGCCTCGAAGAGTGCATGTGATGGCAGTGATCCTTTAGCATTTGAGACTTTCGAACTCTTAGCTGCCACGTAATCGGCAACTGTGGACTGAATCAGCTCGCTCAGCTTCAGTAATTGAAGGGCCGTTTGGTCGACTCCGTTTGTGCTGTCCATTATGTCAATACGGTATCTGGTTTTCTGTGGAATGGTATAGATCAGTATTTAGTTATCTTATATCTGGGGATCTGGACTGCTTTAATACAGCTGCGAAGTATATTCACACAGAATGCTAAGTTTTGTCGCCCTGGCTGCTTCCGAGGTTGCCAGCTGTAAGATTCTTCGTTTTTTAGAATTAGAGATATTTGGCTATGGTCATGGAAGTTGGGGAGATAGGTATTTAGTTGTCTGAGTGAGAAAACTGCAATGACCCCGAGTGAATGCCCCATTGCGGGCGGAACTTCTGCGTTCATCTAGTTCCATAGCAGCCGTAGCTAAGCGAGGGAGCCTAAACTAGCGTGAGCCCAATTTAACTAACCGGTATAACCCAGTACAATAAGTAAGTACTTAAGTAGAGGCTAACTATTCTCGAGATCAAGAAGGACTTGCTATGGGAATGTAAGGAATTCGTGTTCCAGATTTAGTAAAGTTAAATTCTTGATCTGTCAACCCGGATTACTGCGCGCGGCCGGTAATTCCTTGAGCCTAATGCATAATTGTCGTAGTCAGCGAATTGATAAGAGGGTATGTCTGGCCGCAAGCCTAAGATGGCAACTGTAGGAGAAAGTCTAAATAGATACTATGTCAATAGTGTAGTGTGCATGTGCGCGCATGATAGGCTTCTGAAGTATCAACATGATTCCGTAAGACGTAATACACCCATATAACATAAGCTAGCAAAGCCCTTGCATGTATGAGGATTAGTCAATTGAACCAAGTTCGCTGTTGTACCTTTAGCGACTCACTTATCAGTATCTGTATTCAGTCAGCCCCGACTAACTAGTCTAGGGGCAGTACTAGCTCCCGATTTTTAAAGTTGAAATCGGATCAACAAGTCCAGTCTGGCCATCCGCATCATTCTTTTCGTCCGGCGTGCATGATCTAACTATACTAGACATGATTTAGTTGGTCGCGAAAGCCATTTATTCTCCTTGCAGTTTGCGTATCATTTCGCTCTTGGGGGGTGGGGGGGTACCGGTGCTAAGATTAAAGTAAGCGTCCTAGTAGAAACAGGGTTCTTATCTATGTGCATCAGTATGTGACGGTTGGGTATCCCCCTACGCCTCTTCAGCGGGTCGGCACGGGCATGGCGCCGCGGAATCTAGTGTTAGTTGACAAGTGTGGCGTTGTTTCCCGCCCCACTTCCATCGCCTAGCTTAACTTAGCGGGCCATTCTGATCCCTCGACGGCTAGGTATTAGACGGTGAGGCTTCACCAAGATCCAGGAACATTAAACTATAGTTGGCAACTCCTATAGACAAATGTAGTATAACCGTTAACCGTCCCATAGCGTTACTAGACGCCACAGCGCTGTAGTCCGGCTCTAGGTATTTGAGTGTTCATTTCAGACGAGAGCATTCGTATCACAGCTCACGCTCACTATAAACTATGGTAACAGATCTGTACAGAACTAAGGTCTCATCTGGGTACGAGACCAGGCCTCACCGTTGCAACAAATGTAGATTTTGGGTATACAGGAAGCCTTGTGGGTTCCTTTCACTCGATCTTCAGCCACGCGGGACGAGCCCGGGCGCCCTCTTTAGCGTATCCAAACTAGTTCGAGCTGAACGGAGGAAAACTAGGTGTAATCAAGTGAGGATGGAAGCTATAAAACCCATGTGCACTGGCGCTAACGTCGCGCAGCTGACAGAACTTATCAGGCGAATAAACCTTATCAAAGTGGGCCCCCATAAATCCCGCGCTACTTAGGCGAAATGGTACACCAAGAGTAGCCAATATTATATTATAACATTCGAGTTAGCTATAAGATATTGAGGCTTCCGGAGGGTCTCCGCTAGTCAAGATTAGACCGTGCATTGCGTCTACTAGCTAGCATATCGTACTATCAATGCTGCGTCGGCGGACTCTCTTAGCTTTAGAGCTCTTTCACAGAGTAGATATCGGATACGAGGCCTGGTTTGACTTGTCCTATTTCGAGCTACTTGCACTGCGATTTTTAAGAATAAATTCATGTAGCATAAAACATACCGATAGTTAGTGAAACGAAAAGATTGGCGGGACGTCCCGATATAGGAATCTCCGGATCTGGTAGAGGAATTGCATCCGTCCGCGTCCATCGATACCTACATATTTATCCAAGTATATAAGCATATATAAGCTAACCTTTATCCCCAGGCAAACTTGAAGGATAGCACGTATAATACTGGAGCTAGTCGGACCGTTTTAAAAAAGCATATCAATGCATTGCTACCCAAACTGTTCCTCTATCCCTCAATTTTGAGCTAAGGTCCTACTGCCTTCCTCTTGACATATTTTTTTAAATATTTTATCAAAACTTAAAAAGTATCACCTGTGTTCCTCAAAGCCGGGCCCCCAGAAAGCGATAAAAGCTATAGATGGTTTACTCAAGCTACCCTAGTTTGAATGGATCTAGTGATACACCGGTTTTCGCCATTATTGGCGGAGGTATCGCTGGTAGCGTTCAGGCGATTCACCTCGCAGAACGATACCCCTGGCTAGACATTCACATCTTCGAAAAGAACAAGGAGATTCTAACCGGGACCAGCAATATGAACCCTGGTCGACCAACGTTCGGCTTTCATTATCGCTGCTTAAACACTGCTATCTTCTGCCAGGACAATACCGTCAAATTCACCAAGTTCCTCGAGCGCATTGGGTGCCCTAATATTTTTGCCAAGGCACCACAAGGTGGAATATACGTGCTCATGAAGGGATCAGCACAGATTCTCGATGACTCTGTCAAACCGGTATTCGGTCCTGATGAGATAGAGCCCGTATTCGAACAAATCAAGGAGCACGCTATCAAGAACTATTCGAATGACAACAATTTCGAGAAGCACTTTGGTTCTCCTGGCCAAATATTCCGAAAACTCGAAGAAGCCGAATACAAACGCTTCTTCGTCCCAGAATTGCTCGAAGGAGTAGGTGCTTGCTACGAAACCGCCGAGAAGACCTTTGACACTGTTGGGATATGTTCCTTCTTGCGTGAGTACACCAAGAAGATCAAGAATATCAAAATCCAAACTGAAGCCAAAGTCACTTCCCTGGAGGATATTCACCAGTCGAAGACCGCTCGCTATCGCATTACTTGGAACGACACCCGTACCAATAAATCCCGATCCGAGGTTGCACAATTTCTTACCCTAGCATGCTGGGAGCGCGTAGGGCTCTTTCGGAAGCAACTAGGTAAACCGGAGTGCCACCCTACATATAACCGGCTCAAGATGCTCGCTATTCTTGAAACCGAGGTCACGGCCGACCGTACGAATACAATTCGTCCCATTTTTGCTGCGTCCGGCCCTTTCAGCATGATATCGCCACAGTCATGTATCGAAAAGCCTGCCGGTGGCATGATCTGCAGGCTTGCTTGCACGTTGGCCATTAGAACCAATGTTATGAATGTTCCGGACGATAAGCTACTCCCTACGGATTATGACGACATGCTCGAGGGTGTTGTTGACACCGAGGAAAAAATTAAGATGGCAGCACCGATCCTCGAGGGTGCAAAGCAATTCTTCTCCTGCCTAGGTAATGCGAAATTGGCAGAGGTCCGGTTCGGTACCGTTAGGGTCCCATTCGGCGCAGGCGGAAATGTGGATTTGCACGACCCTGCAAGTGAGCATCACTCTAGGGACTACCCTGGATGCAGCAACCTCGGCGACGGACTGTTTGTGAACGAAGCAATGAAGATGATTTATAGCGTTTACAATGCTGAGATGATGTTGGATTGGGCACAATCTGAACTAGTTGGGATTAATCAAAAGGTGAATTACATGCACACCTCAAAGGCTAAAACGGCCACAAAGGGGGCTTTGGCTATTATCCGTAACTCTACGCATTCCTGAAAGTCTACTCGCCTCGCAATATAGACAGGGTATAGAATTTGCGGAGAGGCGTTGCCTGCTGCTGACTGAACCTCAAACCGGCGATTTTTTGAGAAAATCTCACAAGCGGCGATTTTGCTCGACAGATCAAACTCACTCGGACTGTATCTACTGATCTTGCAATGTAAAATCTATGAATTTATCGTAAAAATTAAAATTACTCTGATGAAGATTAGTGTGTTCCGACAACATTTGATACAAAGTTTTAAGAACTCATTGTAAGCTCGAGAAGCCTCTAGCATTATTTTTTCGTCAGGACCAAGGCCAATTGCAACCGTTAACCATGATGAAGGTTCTCTCGCGATTGTATAGCCTTTTAAATTTTCGCAAGCTCCAAACTATTTTAAGGTGGGAACTATTCAACGGTGGAATTAGGCCACTTTTGTAGGGGCGCCAACGGCGGAGATGTCTAGACGTGAACTGCTGTACGCTGACTTATGCCTTATAGACTACGTACTCTAATTTATTATTTGGTTTGAGCAGGCTTAAGCGAGTAACCCGCTTCACCGATTCGCCATGCTGGCGACTTTCGTTAGGGCCATCTAAAACGCCGATATCAGTTTGGTTAACCGAGGACGAGACTTTAGAGGGCTCGCTATCGGATATCAGATGCCCAAATAGTCAGTCTAGACACAATCCACGCAGACTCCCATGAATTCACCAACTCACGAGCTCACCGAGCTCACACGACTCGCTCGGCTACCCGGCTTCGAGCTGCTATACATACACCTATACAAGTACATGACTGATATCATATAATTCCTTCTGTTGGAGTTCTGGTTCCAAACCTTAACTAACCAAATTAGCTTCGTGTGTAACTTAATGGCTTCTAGCCTCTAGAAGCCCCACAGCAATGGCACCCGACTAATCGACTGAAGCTTTTGCTTCTGAGCTTGGTTATCATGCATTATATTAAGATTTTCCGGAGACCCCGGTTCCGCATTTGAGAACCTCTCAAATCCCAAATTTCTGGTCTACGGCAATCGATTTTGTAGATATCTAGATCTGAAATATATTTAAATCTGTCGAATAACTATTTTTTAAGACAACACGGAGATGGCGTTTTAGGTTCTGTATAGGCTTCGAAGCCTCTGGGCTCTTTCCCAGGCTTCCATTCGCTGCTAACCCTAATTCGCAGTTTCTTAGAACGCCACCGTCTCAAAAAATAAAATAAAATGAGCTAGAGGGGAAGAAAGAAAACTAAAATTCTAGACTAACTGGCAGGAAGGAGCTGACGCTTTTCGGATCTGGAGGTCTAACCACAACGCAGGTTCGGCGCGGGTCGGACTCTCTCAATCGATCACGATTGGATTGGTTAGACATCAAAAAAAATAAGAATAAGAATAAGAATAAAAGTGAAAGGAAAAATAAAAGTAAAAGAAAAGAAACGGAGTCGCTCTTAACCACTTATAGCCGAACTTCAAAGCGTATCGATATGTATCAATTAAAGACCTGCGTTCGCTCTTACGCTTTTGTACCTTGTTCATAAAGTTTGAAGCTTCTATATTTGATATCAATTAATAGATGCCTTGCATTGGAGTAATAGTAGAGGTGTTCCCAGTATCGATAGCCGCGATATTATCCTGTTCCGCAAGCTATTATATGAAGGTAGGTATATGGATAGCCACTCGCTCAAATTCGCTTAAGCAATATTAAGGTCACCTATAACCTTATAAGCCATCGGTTGGGTGAGCCGAAATGTTAGGCGATTGTGGTTTCTACACCAAGTGCTAGACTTAGCTAGGCCTATATTCGAGCGGCTCCCGGGTCATTCGCACCTTCGCATCTCGCTTACACTGCACCTATATCGCGAAGTGATATATCTATCAACATATGCATGCAGGGTCTGATACATGCATTTCTGCGATGCTTCCCTGATAAGGACCTCTCAATAATAGTAGATTTACCAGGAACAAATGTTTGTTTTACCGGCAACGAATAGGGTACACACGTACGAGCGCAGAGGCGTCAGCGCCACAATCCAGCTAGTAGGTCACGAAGTAACAGGTAACTTACAATTCAGGCATCGCTAATCCGGTTAAACGCCCCCTATCGTGCTTCAGAGGACTCTTTTTAATGATTCACAGAATTTCGAAGGCTGACAGGACCATCGTCGGTAAGAGTACCACTTTCTTTACTTTGCAGATGTGTATCTGCCTGCATGCGCCAAGATTATACAAAAAAAAAACTATTGAAGTTGCTTCAAGAAATGATCTGATTCTACGACTTCAAATGTCTATAAGAGCTGGCATAATGCCCCAATTTATCTTTTCCATCAGGGCACTTGCTCCATCACTCAAATCCAACTTCATAGCCTCGACGGCACTACTCCCGTTTACAACTTCTGGGACTTGATCTTGTCATTCTTTAGAGGCTTTTCCCACATTCAAAGGTCAGCCACAATGATTTCCAAAATCGGTTTCGTCGGCGCTGCTGCCTTTCTTTTGCAGTCAGCGGAGGCTCATGTTCGGTTTACCAATACGTATGGAAACTACAACACCGGGCAACACGGCCAGATGATCGGCTACCAGAACTGGATCGAACCTAAATGGCATGGTAACGGCCAATGGCCTGGCCAATTCGACACTGTCGTTTTTGGCAATCCAACCATTCCGGCATGCTGTTGGAGTCCTCACAAGTCTTTCCCTCGTTATTGGATGGACCAGGGATGCGGTACCAATCTCGAGACGCAGAATCTATTCTATCGAAAGAACCGCTGGAGGGGTGGCGCAGACTACCTGGAGCCTAAATATGGCGAACAGTCACAAATTATGTCGGATCACAGGAATTACCACTTTTTCATGGCCCCAATCGATATGGGTGCCTTCATTCAAACATCGAGTGTCTTAGCTTGGCAGACGTCTGTTCGTAAGTGACTTTGATTAATGGACCCAGAACTCCCAAACAGAGCCTCTAACATTGTGTTTAATTATACAGATAAAATTGCGCAATCTACCCCCGGTGGATGGCTCGAGATTACCACTTATCAAGGTATATAGCCTGAGATACCCATCCCCGAGTCTGCCGAAGCTTTCGTGCCTGCTAACGGTCGTATACAGTGAACGCCGATGGCGCAGGTCCATTCAGGTGCCGTGTTGACGAAGGAGCTACCAGCCATGCCTTCAGCCGTTGGCTTACGGTCTCTAAGCAGCCACCCGGCAGCCAAGCCTGGCATTCAGTAGACGCATCGAAATCCAATACTTGGTCCACTATTAGAGTTGAAATCCCCGGCGATATCAAATGTAGCGGGAAATCCGGTTCATACAACAACATCTGCTTGATTCGTTGTGAGAACTTCGCCCAGTAAGCACACATAGTCTTCGTCTCGGAAGAATGTCCTTGAATCTTATCGCGGAACCATCTGCTAACTACATATCTTAGGAATGGCCCGTTCGGTGGATGTGTCCCAGTCAATGTCGTTTATCCTGCCAAAGCGCCCACCCCCAAACCGGTCCCCGTCAAACCAGAGCCACAGCCTCCAAAGGGCGATGTTGGATATAATATTAACTATGGAAAGCCAGAGCAAAATTACGGCGGTAAATCCGGCTACTGGAAGGAACGAAAGCGAGATATCAAACAAAAGAAGGCTAGGCGTGCTGCCAATGCTGCTCCTGCACCGGTTGCTGAGCCTGTTGCTGAGCCGATCGCCGAACCGGCAGCTGAGCACATCTCAGAGGAGCCTAAGGAAGAGGAAACAGATTAAATTTAACCGACACCATGATCTGACTGATGCATCGATGCTAGAGGCCGCAGTTCAGCACCAGGGAGGTTTTCTTACGCCTGAGATCCGAGCAATACTTTATGTTGATGGTACGAAATTATGATGTATTAAAAATAGATAGAAGTAGTACGTAGTACAAGGTCTTTGCAAATTCGATGAATCTTTACTTCTACTGCGAAACTTCATCAGATTCTCGCCCTGTAACTACCTGAAAATAGCTTCTAGCGATGCTATCCTTTGGTATGCAATCCTGCGTTACCATAACCACAGCTTGCACCGTTTCATCAAAACATGTGAAGTTAATCTCATCCTAATATCTACTCGGCATACCTGTTGGAAAGCGTTCAGCAAATTTGCTAAGGATGTTTCATACCAATAGTAGTACTCCTTTTTATAAATTTTCATTTCCTTCGACCCACCGGATTTGTCCATGACTTCTGTAATAGTCCTATATCTAGCATCATCCACATTATACCCGCATCTAGAGTGTTGGTCCACTACATAACCAGAGACGCCCCATTTCCTTAATTCATTAATGTGGTAGGAAAAGGCTAGTCTCGTTGTATACGACGCTTTGTGAGAAGAGGCAGGGCAATTGCGCAAACGACTCGGTATTATATCGGTGTAACCTGCATCCTTGTAATGACATTTGCCCACAAACTAGGGCATTTTAGTTCCGATGTATATTTCGAATCAGGTATTGACCACAAAGGCGGCCGAAGGCTAGGCCTATCCTATTTTCTTTCAGCGGTATTGAGGCTGACAATTAGTGTACTAGGTTGCCCGGGGTAAGGTATCAAGCATACCCTCTTACAGCTCGAAAGTCCTCGAGAGAGATACGCTTTTTGACTATATGTACTAGTCGCTTGGTATTCGATATCTCCTTGAAAGTTAGATGATGCTATATATAATGCGACGGTGGTAAAATTTATACGCTATAACCTTTGAAGGGCCTAATCTGTAGTTAGCTAGTTCAAATCGCTGGGCCCTCGGGTCCATGCAATGAAACTATTTTATAGCTATATAGGTTGGTACCTATAGCTATGGATCTATCAGGTGCCGTGGCCGGAAAACTCCAAAACACAATACTCAACTTAACCAAACGAATAGATCGTTTCTCATGCTTGATATTACGGAACACCCTCGGCATTAGGAACGTCCGTCCCGCCTCGTCGTATATTCGAAATCTGGAGTCCATATCGGTCCACCGCGCCACCGCCACAATGCAACAGCGCCGCACAATGCCATGCAATGTTGGAAATGGCACAGCCCAAAATGTGTTGGACCGAAGACGTGACGTTGAATTGTCCCAAAACGTCCAAAACGAACATGACAGCTTTGCTACTTCTGCGCGCGCAGTCTGGTCGCCGTATATATTCGACGCAGTTCGGTTCTAAGGCATTCATGTATCCGACAATGGCTCCTTAATAACCCTGAATACAGCTAAAAGATCTCGTACCCCAGCTCACGTCGCCATTCGACCCCCCCGAGTACGTATGTAGACGCCTCGATTCTGTTCCCACGTGTTTCCCGCCAAAGATGCCTGAAGCTCCTCCAAAAGCTGGAGATGCTGCTCCTGCGTCCTCCAAAAACAAGCAAACCTCAGAAACTCCTCCAGAAGAGTCTTGGGAGGTGGAATGGGATGTTTATTCTGACCCGGAATCATCCGAGGCCGATGAGTCGGAACCTGGAAGTCCAACGGCCCTCTTTCGTCATACCCATGAAGGGCCGGATGGAAGACAACGAGTCATTACCGCTGTGGTATTGATGACCATTGCTGTTGTTAGCATGGTGGGCCAGACAGAGGCAACAGTGCACGTTCAAAGAGATCTAGGATGGGATAAACCATACTTAATATTGTAAGAACGAAATCCCTCACACGACTACTTTAGTAAGGGACAATTTGACTCTAACTTGCTTCGTAGATACCTGACTCACGGCTTTTATTTCATCATGTGGCCGGGGCTTTTGGTTTTTGAACGGTTCCAACAGTCAGCAAAACCATGGGGCCGATTCTTCGAGGATCACTTCTTCGTGCTCCGCAGGACGGCGCAGTACGTCGAACACCAGACGTTGAATCTAACTTCTTCGCAAACGCTCAAGTCACCCTTGCCGTATATGGTCAAAACGTGCTTTATACAATGCTGCGCTCTGAATGTAGCTGCAATAACATGGTTTGCAGCCGCAGTAAGTTTCTGTTCCGTTGTTCCCGTTGGTATTGATTTACTGAAATGCGTGGCAGAATATGACGACCCCTAGCGATTTGACAGCCATCAACAATACTTCCGCTATCTTCACTTATGTGTTTAGCGTTTGGCTTCTTAAGGAGTCCATGCGTATGGCTAAGAATGTGTCTGTTGTCTTAGCTGTCGCCGGGGTCCTCGTTATCGCCTATGGTAACCCCACGGACGCTGGAACTGACGCAGCTGTCAGTAATCAGAGGCGGCTTTTCGGCAATGCTATTACTGCAGCTGGTGCGGTACTTTTTGGGTTGTATCGTGTGCTCTACAAACTGAAAGCCTGTCTACCCGCCGAAGCAACAGCGGAAATGAACATTACATTCTCTGTTGTTGTGGGTAGCAGTATTGGCGTCTTTACCACCCTGGTCTTTTGGCTACCAATTCCGCTTTTACACTTTACAGGGTTAGAGAAATTTGAATGGCCTAGCGGTGCCGCAGCATTCTGGACAGCGTTTGGGGCGGCGAGTAGTGTTTGTGAGTTTCCAATTCTCTGATACCCACCCATAGGCCATACTAACTATCGGCGATAGTATTCACATCTTCTTTTTTATCTTTAACGGCTTTGACAAGCCCAGTCCTGTCGTCTGTTGCAGCCATGCTGGGAATTTTCTTTGTGGCATTGTATGACTGGCTATTCACAGGCCACGACCTCACTAAAGCAACGTTAGGAGGCGGTTTTGCTATAATTGTTGCATTTTTGTTACTTGGTTGGAGTACATATCAGGAAACATACGTCGAGAACAAGATGCCTGAGTAAGTAGTCCCAAAACTTCAACTTACCAACCGTTACTAATGTTTCTTCTGTACAGTGAGCACGAAATGACCAGGGTCCCAACTGAAGAGGTTTAATGTTGAGATTCAATGCACAATATCATTATCAATAGCAAAAACAGGCTAACTATTCCAAGCTGCCAAATGTGTACTAATATGCGAATAACAGCAAACTCGAAATTCATCTTCCCTGGGGTATCCATCCTCGTATCTCACCACTTTCTCGTGGTATCACAACCTAAACCTGGGTATCATCGTACATTCCGCATTCATTTAATCTCTTTTCCTCGACAAGGACCTTACAACGCCTGCCAGGTGATAGTCAATGTCGTCCGCCCGCTACCCGAGGTTGTAAAAACGGGCACCTGGCTTCCATCGTTTGCATCACCGGCGCCGTAATAGTTGGTGGAATTTACATTAGCTAGCTTTCCACCAGATGTGGTGAAGACTGTGGATGTAACACCAGTGCCGCATTTGAATTCGTCGGCGACAATACCACAAGCACCTTTGCTGCTCTTCAAAGTAAAGCCGCTACCGGAAGGTGTAGCAGTGTATGTGGCGCATGTTCCCTTAGTGTACCACGTTCCAGCGGAGATCAAGCATCCACCCTTATCGACGTTCAAATATCCACGTCCGCTGAAGGGCTCACCAGGAGTTCCAGTGGGAGTGGAGGTTGGACCGGCAGTAGTGGTGGTTTTTGTGGTAGTTGGGCTTCCACCGCCGCCTCCATTCTTAGGATAGTACCAAATTCCAGTCTTTGGGCAATTACTTGGCGATCCAACGACTGGAGCTGGAACATATTTCCCACTCTGTGCGCTGCCGTAAACGTTGAAGTGGTACCAAACCTCCGTCAAAGCTTTGGTGTTCTTGTTGCAGTTGAATACGGCTTCCTGGCCGTGGGATGTTCGCTTGACGGCAGCTTGGAGAGCTTCAAGAGTGTAGGTTGTCGTGTCTGAGGGAAGAATGCCGGCTGCGGCGAGGATTTGGTAGGTATCAAGTCCCTTGAAGAGTTCGACGGTTTTGTCCATGTAGTCTGCGACAGCTTGGTCTTTTTGGTAGTTTGTGTAGCATGTTGGCTTGTAGGTTGACATGCAGGTGCCGTGTTTGTTCCATTCTGGAATATTGTATATTAGTATGGACAACTAATCAACCAGGCGTTTACATTTGAGAAGGTTATATATACCGTGCTGCCAGAGTCCGTCATCATTGTTATTATTGCTCCTCCAGTATGTTTTCATATAATTTAGCGTTTCTGTCTTTCCGAATTTGTTCAATACAGCCGTAACATCTGTTGAATATCGGGCTGGATCGCAGAATTCTTCCCAGCCACCATCACAATTGTCGGGCCATAGGCCATGGATAGTCCCTATCACGATGGTTCGTTAGTAAATTGAGATATTACTTATAAGGTATTTGTATTTTTGGTCGTACAAGACTCCTTTGGACCAATATCTGGCCTCGCGTTCCAGAATTGTGTCAGAAGTATCTGGCCGCCGGGTGAGTTAAAGCAGCAGAGGTTGCTGACTGGAGCGGTGTTATGACAGCCTGTGTTTCCAACTAGTTAGATGCGTATCATTGAGAACAGTGATAGTAGTATCAAGACATACTGAGCTGCGAGCTATCTTCCTTGCTACATGTTGGACCAACAACTGGAGCTCTTTGGCAGAAGATGTTTAATGGGCTTGCTGCGACAAATGAGAGTGTC
Source organism: Arthrobotrys megalospora (assembly GCA_036971655.1). Taxonomy (NCBI): domain Eukaryota; kingdom Fungi; phylum Ascomycota; class Orbiliomycetes; order Orbiliales; family Orbiliaceae; genus Arthrobotrys; species Arthrobotrys megalospora. Next base: position 1,352,958 of record JAVHJN010000003.1, on the reverse strand, counting down.
GCCAGGAATGGGACGAGGAGTTTTGAATGCATGATTGATTGTATCAAGTATATATCTTGGTAAGACTCGTCAATTATATAAAGAAGAAGAAGAAGAAGAAGATAAAGGTTGAAACAGGAAAGAGGTTCGAGGATCTCAAAGCTTGGTATTTAGTCTGCTTGCTTGCTTGCTTGCTTGGGAGTAGAGCCGTCTGGATGGTCGCGGGGTACAAGCTTCAATATATACCAAACTCTGGAAGACCTTCCCAAGGCAAACTTAAAAACCCGGATGTCCCGAAAGCCACACATACACCGAAAAAGTCATAATGGAAGTAGTATAGAAGTGCAAGAGATAAATTTAACCCAATAACTTGTGGGCTGAGATTCCCGGGTCGTCAGAGCACGAGCTGCCAATACTCATGCGATAGGACATGATGAAAACCCTGCTATCGTTCCTGCACTCTGCTTGTCACACCGCATATATTCAAAGGTTGCCGGAATACCCTTGATCCTTACAGCTCTTGTAGACCCATAACCCCTCTCCCCTGGCTTGGCGTATACGCTTATTCCGATTTAAAGAAGAACCTTCATCCCATCATAGGTTCCGGAATATGTCCATACTTCGGTCAACCTATCACCTTTCAAGAAGCTGCACATGCAATCAAGCTTTTTAGCAAGAAAGAGTTTAATTAGGGCATTGACAGGCATGCAGAAAAACTGGGTTTAGGTTACTCCTAGATCTGCCAGGGCTGGGACCTGCGTGAGCGTGCTGCAGAGTTGATCCTTCCGGGATTGGAAAGAATGTCTATCTGGGGTAGGTGATAGGTTGGGGCGATAGGTAATGAGAATCTGTTGGGTTAGAGGGGAGAAGTACTAGTACGTAATTTGAGCGGCGTTATAGCAGGAGGGGGACTAAAAGCAACTAAACGATACCTTCAAGAATAAGAAATTGTACAAGATAGTATTCCATAGAGATACTTCTATCGCTGAAAAAATAGCTGGTGGTCGTCGCATGGTTCAAATCTGCGGTTATCATTGGGTAGCAGCCGAATCTGGCAAGTGACAAGCATTCCCCAGGAACCAATCTGTAGGAAAAAGCATATATGCGGATCTGTCAAGCGGCGCTTCTTCGTCAACCGAATTATCCAGTGAAGTATATCGTAGCCTAGCCCCGAAGATGATTCTTTGGATTAGAGGTTGTCTCTCCTCATGCCTCGGACATATTGGGTGGCCACATGTATATTAAAAGCTCCATTGCCATTGTATGTCGGGAGGCTCGAGGAGTCGGACTATGCGAGCCAATCGTAGGCGAAAATGCAGGGATCCACTCTATATCGATACCGAAAGCTCTCTCGAAAATCACATACCAAGCTTCTTGGCCGGTACGTACCCGTTGGGCGTACGGTCCCGTGGCGAAGGAGTGACCGATGGAATTTTCTCTTCGCGGGCGTTCTCAGCTCGCACTCATCTGGATACCTGCGTCCGAAGGATCAGGGCTGTATCGTGCATGTAGTACAAGAATACACTTCGCACCGCATGATCCAATCTCTTCAGCTACATAGCAGCACCTTCTCACAATGGTCATTCGGTGGTCAGTCATTCCCGCCATCGTTCGTACTATATACAGCCAGATAGCCGAGAAACATGTCATTCGGCCCAGCTGCGTAGAAGTATCTCAGGATAGCGGGATGCAACTGTCAAAAGAAAGCGCCACCAAGGTAATAAAAATGCTAAAGAAAGTAACATAATGCGATTATCAAGTCCCCGTCTTGCAGATGAGGAATAGTTCATAGATAGAAACAAGATGTCGTCCTGATATCAGAAACGTCTGGACGGGAGGCTCCTGCTTCGTCAGGCTTAGTGGCGTGAACCGATGTCTTGCATGCGGCGGGGGCAGCGTTGCCTTGACCCACCAGACGATCCCAATTGTTCCAACTGCAAGGGACAAGGACTTGATAAGGGGAGGAGGACCAATAGAGCCGACCTCGTGGAAAGCTTAGAATTTGGGGATTTGCCGCGGATGAAGATAGTTTTCCGGGTAAAATGGAATGTGCAGTTGAAGTTTACAGGTTTTCGAAGAGATGCCTAGAAGTATCTTGATATCGTGGGAGTTCGAATTCCCAGGTTCGTTGTTCTCAACACAACGTCGACGGCAACACATTTAGAATCCTAAGCTAGATATCTTCTAGAACTCACAAACTAATGGCATAACCATGGTATACATGCCAATCTGCCGGCCAAAGAAATACAAAGACACGGCCACGGACCCAGATCTCCGCTCATCAATCTGGGTTTGGGGCCAATCGATGGTCGATTGCCAGCCTGGCGATGCCGGACGTTCCTTCATTGGAACCTTCCGAATTCGGGAATCCAACGTACAACGCTTTCAGAATCCATGTCAATACCGGGTTTGGATTCGCAAATGCTGAATTGTCATCATCTCGTATTATGGTTTATCCAAATATCGAGGGGTGGGGGTTGTCCTTTATTCTGCGGGGTATGATTTCCTGTTGGGATTTGTATTGTTTAAGTTTATAAACACCGATTACGATACATATACACGCGATTAGCACTGTTATGATTTCATGGAGCACACGTGGGCCTATGCGCTGTCGACATGGATAGGTATCTTCTCTCCACACATCTGTCTTGCATATCTTTACCAGGTTAAAATGCCACACGGGTGCCACTGTTCAGGCCACCTGGTTAGATCTGCGAAGCGCATAAAATAGTACTCAACGGCGACGGAAACAGCCGATCTCCTACAGCCGTTCTGAGCAATTGAAATTGGTAAGACTTACGTGAATCAGGAGCATCAGAATCCCACTCAAGTTGGTATCTTTTCCACGAAGGACTTAGTTTTGCCCCACACAAAATCAGTTCTAGGTTAAGATCCGAAGAATTAGCAGGACGGTCGAGTATCGATAATCGACACATATCTGTGAATTTCGTTTCGGCGATTCGAATACTTCTAGTCTATTTCTCTTATAAGTTTACGACGTGTGTGATTCACACGGGGTTTTTGTCGCGGTCGAAAGTTGCCACTAGTGCACTATTACTGGGGCAATACTGACGGGAAAGTACCTACAGCTTCGATAGGCTCCCGCAGCAGATATCGATTTTTGAAAGTTGTAAAAAAGGAGAGGGTATACGTAATGATACCCAGGTAATATAATTGCATAGCCTCTTCACAGGATCATATTGTAGGACTCGTCGACTAATTGTCTAGCATTCATTTACATTACAATAATTTGTGGAATAAGGCTGGAAAGGTCGACTAGAGAAAAGCTAATTTATTTCGCCAATAGTGAGGGTATCGGTATATCCTATAGGCGTACTAGAGGCATAATCTTGGAGCTATAGCTAACATAACGCTTAACGGCACCCTAGCGAACGAACGCCTGATATTACCGTCTAGTACACCTTCCAAAAAGTTGCTCGATGAGCACCATAGCACACAAAGAGACCACTTAATACGGTAACTTTCCTTCCTCTTCGAGTCCTTTCCACAGAGCCCAAGCACACAGAGCTTTCGTATCTCTCGTAGCCTTCCACAATTCATCGAACTTGACGAGTTTGAGTGTAATCCTTTCCCCTTTATCTCTCAGACCCGTTAGTCGGCCCTTCCATTGTTCCAATTCGACTTCCGGGATTTCATGAACAAAGGCGTGATACGTGATGACTTCATCCAATAAACCAGCAGAGCTAAATAGACCATCCAAGTTTTGCTTCTCAACTTCCTGGCCCGGACTTTCAGAAATTGGTGGTGCATTCGCCAGCCCAATACTTTCTTTTGTCGCGTCTTTGTCGAGGAGGGGTGAGCTTTGTATTGCCAACTCTGAAAGGTTTATGAGTTTATCTTCAGAGATGGTAATTCCGACTTCTTCTTCTAGTTCCTTCGCGGCAGCGCCGGCAAAGCTGCCGTGGTCGTCTAGCATCCCAGCTGGGATTTCGGCCATTGAAGTCGTGGCACCTGGGATACGCGGCTGAATCGTTAGGATGGCGTAGAGATTGTTCTTTGGCGTGTTGGCTGGATGTAGGAGGGCAAGAATGCCGACTATTCGTTGATAGCAGAGTTTTAGAGGCGTTATTTAATATTGCATACATTCTCGGATCTCATATGCATATAATGACAGCTAGGAATAACGGGACGTACCACTAGGACCCCTCAGCAACACCGCTCCAGGAAGTGAGACCTTATCTTCAGCATCTCGTACCAGAGCATTTAACATCAAGAACCCGATCTTAGTTGCTCCAAATCTTACGACATTAGTAACTTCAAGATGGCGAAGGGTGTAGCCATCTGGATTGTTATCAGAACGTAAAGACGATGTCAATCGCGATATCCAAGACTTAAACGCCGGGAACTCAAGTAGTTCGGTTTGAGTTAGAGTGACGTGTGGAGGGATTTTGACGGGAACGGAGTTATAGATAGTCGGAAGGGTGATCGTCGACGACATGGTTCGGAACTGGATAGCGCGGGGTAGGTGGGGCTGGTATCTTGATACTTTAGGGGATAGTGCGATATAATGCGGGAAGTTAGCTCTGGGAAGTCGAAGGGGACGGTAGAGGTGTTTCATTTATGTTCGGAGCCTTGAAGAATTCGATTGACGAGGCTGGATGACGCGCGAAAGGACTGGTGTAGAGCTCAAGCTGAATGGTAGTACGCGAATGACGTCGCTCTGAGTTGCCTGTGTGGTATTTCGGATCCTCCAACGCAGTAGCCTACAGGCCATATTGTATCCGACGGAATCTTGCCGGAGGAATGATAGAGACCCTCATATTTAGTCAGCAGAGATTAATCGCGAGTGCATTGAGTAGCGGGTACAGTTTCCAAGGTACTATTATCATGATCTCGCCGAATCTTTGGATGTTACCCTTCAAGAAAGTCCGTTGATGCGCATTAAGCATACGAAGGTTATTATAAACGATACTATCGACTAAAAATAATTGATATCATGGTCGATATATGTTGATTAATATCCTATCCTGCCTAGCTTCAAGTAAACTAAGTAAAGATTGTCATTATGCCCAAGTTTATAAGAGTCCAATTCCAGCGCATAGTACATGTCAATAAGTTCATTAAGCATTACAAGTTTGCATATCCCTTCAACTGAAACTGTCCGGAAATCGTCGCGTAGTAAAATGAATGCGCATAAGGATACCCAAGAGAGTGAACATAAATCTCCCCAGTCATCTTCTGTACCCCTGTACTAGCCCAGTTGAACCTCGTTCCACCACTCCTAACTCCCTCAGGCAGTCCCCAGCCTACGAACCACTGGTATTTTGCTGAAAATTGGTTCCAGCGATTGTACTTCTTGCCAGCTGCGTAAGTTTCCCAGGCATAGAGTTGATTTGTCCTCTCTAGGATCGTAGGTACGGTGTCGTCGTACAAGACAGGTTCGGTCCTATCTCCGGGTGCCAGAAATTTGTAGAGTCTTCGGTTTGTCATCCAGTAGATGCAACCGGGAAGAGTATCGCCTCCGTTGGGGTTTCGCCACTTGATGATGATGTCTCGAGCATTCCCTCGGATCTTATCGAAGACGTAGACGTCGGCTGAGGTAGCTCTGAATGTGACGGGTCTGCCTGTTTCGCCAACGTATCTGACGGTGTTGATGTAGCCTGTCAGAGTGACTTTCCATTTGAGATAGTTGTAACGCTTGAGGGCACGTTTTTCGAGAGGGTTGGGGGCGAAGTCATCGGTGTTATCTGGGGTTTCTGTGAATGGGATTTCGGGATCATTGAAGATAGCGTCGAGGGCGTCGGTGCCAGATGCCAAAGTAGTGTCGTTGAACGTTAAAGGATCGAAGATCGGGCCAAAGTCTAGCTCTTTGTGTGGATTGTGAGGTAATATGCCAGCTATAACTCCAGGCGCTACGGAGAGAGCCGCAAGGACGGATGTAAGAAGTTGAACAGCGACCATCTCGACTGTAGTTTGAATCGAAAGTCACCGACCTAGGCTTTCGAGCTCGCTGGACGGACTAGCTAAAGTTCGGAAAGCGCGACGACGGTTATATATAAAAGACACACCTGCGGCCCCTTGTCGAAGACACCTTCGAAATTTACAAATCACTCATGCAAAACTGGGGCCTCGTGGCAGAATCCCATTCTTTTGATAAAGCGCCCTGCATGAGTTGTGGAGTCTCGATACATCCGCTTTGAGGTTCGAACAGGGTCAATTGCCACCAGATTCGCTATTTAGGCCAATCAAAGGCCAAGTAGAACTCAGCCGCACCGCGCGGGCTCAAAAGCGGTCAAGCAGAATATCTCGGCGAGCATTTTGAGACTGGTTCTGGAACCAAACGGGATGGGCGGAGCACGGTCTCTCTTGGAAATTTATCGATAGTAGGCTCGTGTTATGTATTCGAAGGATTTTGCAAAATCCTTTCTTTCGAATTTTTTTGTTCGGGATTCGACGTGGGTCACGGTTTGAGAAATCTCATAATAGAAGCGAATATAGTAGACTCCGCGATGAATTATATCTTGAATAGATCCACATACTATGCGTATGGCCTGAAAACTGCTTCAAATATTAGTTGAATAGCTCCTTCGTAGTAGCTTCGACGGAACCTGAGTTCGAGACCGCTTGGGAATTCTGTGCCTGTGGATGGTGTGCATGTGCAAGGATCAGGGGAAAAGAGTGTTGCCGCTTCCCATCACAGGACGTCGTGACGCCAAGTCAGCGCCAAGTCTCTGCGGCATAAGCTCGACCAGGCGCCGCATCCATCCTATCGATAAGCATGCAAGCACGGCTTCCAGAACAGCCTGTTTGGACGAGCACAGGTCGCTGTCGGTTTCGAAAGGTATGTCTTCCCTGTGCTTAACAAGGCCCGAATATTGGCCGTCGATACATGGAGGTTTGGGTCAAAGTCCTAATGTTCACATGATTATGCTGTATAGGGTCACTTGGACAGTTGCTCGATCGCTTAGAATTGACAGCGGATCCAAGTCGAAGGACAGGTTTATACTTGCAGGCATTGAATTCAATGCATCAGAGGAACCGATTGGGATCTCATGCTGAAAATAGACTTTATTGGGCAAAGATGCCGTTGTTGAGGACAGAACCAACTGTATAGCCCCAGTTGATTTGCACTTCAGCTTCGGCGGAGGAAGGTCTCTCGCAGACAATTCCGAAGTCGAGAAGCCGTGGAGCTATGTAGTTCCGCCAACCGATAACTGTCTTGTTCGAACGATTTTGGGGCGATTGCCACGACCGATCCACTTCAGCTCCTCCCTCGGCATTGGAAAGTTGAAACATTTGCATTGGAAACAGGGAAAAAAAACTTATCTTCCAACGAGGATGTTTGGTCACAAATATGAATTCCTCCGCCGTTGGGTAGTAGTGCAGGCTATTATTGAAAAAGTTTGGTTTTTTTTATTTTTTTTTTTACTTCCTTCGAGGCAACTGTGCCCTCGCTGAAGGCGGCAAACAGCATCGAAATCAGCCGATTGAACAAAAAAAGCTGGTCCTTATCTGTTTGAAACTCCGGCCCTCGCATTTAACTTCCCCCGCCGGTAAAACTTTCAAATGGTGGTGCAAAGCTAAGTCCACTTTACGCGTTGATGAGCAGGCTCGATTTTTTTGCTAATGAAATCACTTAATTTGCTGGTTCCGTGCATCGTGACGAAGAAAGTTGGACACCTCTTTGCGCCCACTCAAACTGAACCGTGCCGCCAAATTCTCCACGATTTTCGCAAAGGTTCAGGTTCATGATTCAGTGATGCGAACCAAGTGGATTCCCTGCAAATTCCGCTCTAAGTTTCTGTCGCAGTTATCGTTGGGAGGGTGAACAGGATAAAGTCGTGATTGATGGACTGACAATTGCAAATTGCCATTGGAGCTGGGCTTTTCTCAACAGGGTGGTACAACTGAGGAACGAACAAGAAACCAGCATCAGCGGCCTCCTTTGCAATCACCGAGTCCTTGCATGCTGTGAGAACTGAGGAACTCCTTTGCCTTCCCGTCTAGGATGTCGAGAAACCCTCGTCAATACGAAGAGCTGATAAACTGCCTAGCATAAACGCAAGTTGGTTTAAACGAGCCAAGTGCCGTTCCTCAGTGGATAATGAATGTGAGAAGCACAATTCAGGCATAACTTGCGTTTTCAATTGCAATGTGGTTCACTGACAAGATGTCTTCGCCCGTAGGACAGATGCGCTCTGCAAATGGTTAAAAAGAAACTTCGAAATACGAAGAAAAAAGTTGGTGCTCGAGTACTTACTCGCTATACCCTTGTTAACTTATTGGGTCCCTTCTTCTGCTTGGAATCGACCGAGTCTAGGTCACCGCCTAAGGTTCAGGCTCCATCCAACAACGCTTTGTTCGTTCTGTTCATGCGGGCTGGGTCCGTTCGTTGATACATATGAAGCTGCGAGTCTCGTCTCGGACCTGGCCTCTCAAGTTCGCATCCTCATGGGTTCCATGCATATTTTGAGAGAGTGCACCAGACAAAACTAAGACATAACCATTCAAGTAGAAACTTACGAGATCCTGGCCAACTCCAATGTGATCCACCAACAACCGACCTGGGCCGACCTAATAACAAGAGGAAAAAAAGCTGAGAGAAAACCGCGGGCTTAGTAGTAGCACTAGCAGCAATATTTCTCTGACAAATGCGAACATCGAACTTCTTGTCAAGCCGACAGGCTCCCTTTTTCGTCGAGCCCCAGTGTCACCTGCAAAGCTTGCAAAGCTAGACGCCCACAGTTTGAACAGTTGTATCTGGCCAGCCAAAGGGAGAAGGCACTCAAGGCATGACGGCACCTCAGGAAATGCCCCGAAGCCTCAGTCAAACTAAACACGAGAGCACTCCTTTGAGCATCCAGATTACTCCAAGTTGTTAAGTCCACCAGCTCTACTGGTTGCTGAACTCCCGAGGCATTTAGCCTCCCCTCGAAGTTACAATTTATCTCCTTCAACGAGTCGTCCTTCCGTATTCATCCTCCATTCACCAGTCCTCCCAACATTCCAAGGATTCCGTCAGACATTTGGAGACTTGCAACTACAGGATATCGATACGCCACAGTAGTCCTGCTTAACCCGACTATCAACTTGCTGCCACCAATCCTGACTCGGGACCCAGATGCGTGTGATTTAAGTCCATTTCCACCACTAGTAACAAGAATTTCGAAATAAGGTCGCCCGAGTATTAGTATTCTCATGTTCGCACAGGAAGTTCCCACCATCCCCGCCGCCGTTTATCATCGTATCGAATATTCGAGGAACACAAAGAGGTTGTTGTGAGCCGGTCTACGGTTCCATCCTTCGAAACGGCCCAAAGGACAAAACAACTCGAGTTTCTACCCCACAGGAATTCGTCGGGCATGGACTTGCCGCCCGCAGCATCAGCATCATCGTCAGCAGCTCACTTCTTACCACCGTCGACAAGCACCTCAGCCGGCCACAGCTCTTCTCCTCTACCCGGTCTTGTAGGCCAAACCGGGCCCCGCACTCAACCCGCAGTTCGATCTTCGACTTCGGCCTTGGGAAGCGCCCCTCCAGCTCTACAAGCTCCGATTGCCTCGTCCGAGAAATGCGCACACAAGGACGTTACAAGGTGTTCCCTTCACCGAGGAGAATGCTGCTCCTGTGGCGACAACAGACCCCATGAACCATATTACGAAAGGTACTTATACACTGCTATCCTCCCGCCCAATTTCTCTCTCTTTGAGTTTTCTTAGTTCCGATAGACCCGATCGGTTCGCCTGTTCTCGTTCCTTGGTCCCCTCAATGTTGAATCCTCCGGATCTAAAGTGACGAAAACGCCCACCGCCTTCCCGGCAGCCGAGTCGGTATCTCCTGTTGCCTGCTTTTTTGTATTCGTACCACCTATGGGGCGTTTCGAAGAGCGAATTCCTGCGTCAAGATCGATAAAAACCTAGCGGGGAGTGAACGGAAAGCTAAATTGGGATAACTCAACTCCAGATACGTCGACGGCCGTATAGTTCTTGATGCACCCAGATGGGCTCATTATTGCTCATATTGTAGAGGTACTTAACAAACCCCCCCTCCTTCTCCTTCTTTCTTCTAGTATATTTTCGTAATCGAATCGAATCGAATCTGTATATTTTTCTGTGCGAATACTCGTTCACTTTAGTCCCTTTCTTTTCAAGCAACTACCCCAGCCTTACCCCCCTGTTCCTCGTTCGCTCACCATCTCATATGACCATACGAGCATCCATATATCTTATCTCCCAACTATGTGCCGCATGTGCATGTGCGTTGATCTTTTGCGCTGTTAACGTCCGTCCGTGGTTTGTGACCGGCTACTCAATTGAGCGGCTTGCCAAAACCTTGATGAGCACTTGAGCAGTCATCCTGCGGCTTTAACGCTAATACGAACACTCTTGCGGGCACTTGCGGGCTCGAAAGCATAAGAACTGGGGGATTTCCCTCAGCTTCAAATTCGTTGTTTTCGGGGTCGGGCCGCCATTCATTCTCTCTCCTTTGTAAAACTTCGGCTGAACAAACAAACCAGCCAACACCATCTCCAGCTTGCCTGCAATTTCAAAATTAACTCCGCCTTGCATTGGCTTTGCGAAAAATGCTTTAATTGGAGGTCTTGTTTGCTAATTTGAGGTCTCTCTTTCCGCCTGCTCTGGCGGGTTCGTGGTACTTGAGATTGAATTTAGATTACTGGGAGAGACTGAACGCAAGAGTCCTGTCAGGTCGTGATAATCAGTCCCGTATAACAGCCTGGGATCTCTTCCAACTCGTTCCTCCTCCGAACGCTTTCGTATTGCCTCCACACCCCACTCATTCCGAATCTTCCCGACACTCTCTCCCACCTTCAGCACAGTCAGCGCCCATTGCCCCCGAGGATGGTTTCCCGCCTTCGTACGCCGTCTTCCAGCTGATGAGCCCGAACTTTTCGAACGAATACCATCCTGTCGTTGCAGAACATATCCGTACGTGGGGCGAACTAGAGACTAGAATTGCAGATGAACCGAGATATTCGCCCGAGTTCGAATCATTGCTCAGGCAGTACTACACCGCTCGTTATAAAGCGAAAAGGATGACGGAGTTGGATAGGCAGTCCAGGGGTGGATCCCTTAGTGTACAGGCAAGGGATGAGTACTTTCAGCTGTTGAATACACCAGGGCCGTTCGAAATGCCCATTTCATCAAATTCTGGCGGCAACAGCGGAAACAGTAGTGGAAACAACAGTGGCAGTAGTAGCAGCGGGGGAGGAGGAAGCTCGGCTGGTCATCCAAACCTTGGGCACATCGGAATCAGTTTTGGAAGGGTCGCGAGCTTTGGCAATTTCCTTCAGTCGGCATCAACTGCTCAAACACCTGGGACAAGCAGCAATATCCACAACCAGAGCAATACGATTTCGCACCAGACGCCAACAGACGAGAACCGGCCGACACTGGGAGGCGTATCTTTGGCTACGAATACAAATACTAACGCACCTTCCCAAGTATCTCCCCACCGACCGAGCAGGCGTCGAGGGAGTACCCCTTCCGATAACATGCCCACTGCCCGTATAAATGCACAGTCCGAAAATACCAGTCGACCGGCACCTGTTATCGATAGGGAACGTGAACGGGATCGTGATCGTGAAACAGGCCGTATCACTGCCGGTACGTCTCCTTACGCTGCTGGTGCTACCGCTTCGGAGGGCTGGCCTCCACTTTCTACTACTACTTCTTCTCCTCATTCCATTCCACTACCACATCATCCTGCGTCCCCCACTGAAATTCCTGAAACATCCCATTATCGCTCTCATTCTCGTACTCATTCCTTAAACCCAACTGTAACATCTTTCATTCGTTCTCATCGGACTCGTCCTATTTCATCTGTAACACCAGATATTGAGACAGATCGTACTGCAGCAGATCGTCGCCGCCAGCTCCGTGAGAGAAATGAATCCGAGTGGGAGAGCCAGCGACCTCTGTCTGCTAGCTCCTCAAGCAATGCCAATACGAACAGGACGAGTGTCGACAGTACGATTGTAGACGCAGTAATGAGCGATCTACCAAGCAGCCAAAATTCCGACAGCTCTAACAGGACGAACAGCTCTACAAGTGAGCCAGCGAGGATGCCTGAAAACGAACCACCTGCACATAATTCTCTCAGACATCGACCTTATTTCCATATTCCGCCAACCAGCGAACCCTGGAACACCTCGCTGCTTCCTGGAGAATCTAGCCGAAATCAGCTCAGTGATCCGTCTGCTATGGGTTCGTCCAGACGCGACGGCCCAAATAACTTTCCGACCAGTACTCCTCAAAACACGATGTCTGGGTCGCCTATTACGAGCATCGCACCTTTTGTTTTCCCAGCAAACCGACGAACCCTACGTCCCACCCTATTAGATCAGACTACGAGCCCTCCCACTCAAAGTCCAACCGAATCATCAACGGCTAGAAATGGCTTAACATCACCGGCACACAGGCTACCTCCAAACTTCCTGCCCAGCCTGCCTCACCTCCCAGCTCCGAGATTTTCTCCACCTCGAACGCTAACCCGACCTCGAGGTGGATCGATATCCAATAATAACCCGAGCCATAATCGCCAGAACTCAAATGGCAGCGATGGATTCTCAGCTAGAAGAAGAGAAAGAGTAAACCCACTAGCACAGTCTTTGGGCACAAGGGCGGATGTTGAGCGAGAAGACTATGAGAGCCCTATTCGCACAATGTAAGTTCTTTCTATATTTGAAGTGTTTGTGGATCCGCCTTCTGCAGAGGATGGATTTCGCCTGCTCTGCCATGCTCTTCCTATGATCGACATTCCATATCCACTCTCTTTTCCATTCTATATTAAACCCCACAGCCCATCTTGCCTTGGTTATTCCCTACTTGTTCTCCATTATAGCCTCTACAAGTTCTTCGTCATCATCAGAGCATTCAGCATGCAGATCAACATTTCGATGTCTCCTCTTCTGGGGGAACCCAGCGCGTACGGTCATTTTGCTAATCCTTTTACCCGCCACCTCATTAGGTTCACTCAGAGTTATGAAGAATACCAACGGGCCGAGGAAAACCGACGGCGGTATCGAGAACTGGAGGCGGAACAGCGGGAACTCTTAAGATCTCCTCCAATGGCCAGCAACAGCGGGGATTCTAGCATAAGGCGACTGCAAGAACATCGCAACCAACGGAATTACGAGCTCCTCCAACGCTCCAACCTACAACGTCAAATGCAGCAAAGTCAGGCCGAGATGTCCAGCGCTTCCCGATCACACCCTCCTCCCCCACAAGGCTGGTATACCAACTGGCCTGCTCACAGCCAATCATCGTCCAATAGTAACAACATGCACGCACGTTCTCCTGACCATACTCCCGCCCTTCCGTTTGGAATCACCACAGAAGACGATGCTTCGTCTAATTCCGAAGGCGACTATGAGGATCTCATTCCATTAGACAATCCATTAAATGACGACGAGCAGTTGTTTGCAACCCTTGTTGACGGCTACCTCTCGAGAATTCCACCTGAAACTGCGAGCCGCCGACGTGCTCGTCTCCGTGGCCAGTTAGGAATTTCCACTGATGACGTCGGCAATCTACCAGGTGCACCTCAGTCATCGAACCGTACATCAGAAAATGATATACGGGAGCGGTTTCCAACGCGACTTGAAAGGGCACGTCGCTTTCGCGACCGCGATGCAGAGACCCGGTTCCGTCATACCGAGGCAATTCGTGATATTGCAAGCTTGGTAACGAGCGCTCGGGAAAGTGGTGTTATGGGCTTCCCCCATCGGTGGAATAGGGAAAACGGTTCGGGAGGCAATTCAGGCAGTCGCAACACCAACAATAATAGCTCTCAAACTACGAGAAGTCTCGATCATCCTGAACGGCCTGATAATATGAAAGAGGAGGATTTGAAGATAATGGTCGACTGTAAGGTTTGTTACGGGCAAATTGCTGACATGGGTAAGTCTTTGCATTTTAAAGCCAAGTATGCCGCCTAAATTTTCAGAGAACTAACCGTTATTTAGTTTTACTTCCATGCGCCCACCTTGTTCTCTGTCAGTGGTGCGCGGACACTGTTGCCCCCGCCGCTCCGAACCGCCCAGAGGGTATCGTTGCTCCACGCAGCAACTGCCCAGTTTGCCGTGCTCGTGTTGAGCGGAAGATCAAAGTCTTCCGTTGCTAGAGGATCCATCTAATCGGTTTTTTCTGTACACATATGGAAAGTACATACTCAAAGTACAAATCTTCGTACGATTTGCGACTACCGCAATAATACTTCTCCTCCTGCTTACGCATCTTTTTTCAGAGCGCTCTCTGTCACGGCTAATCGCCGTTTTTCCGGTTTTGAACATGCATATAAAATATTCCCCATATCGCAACTGCTTTCAAATGACTGCGCGTTTTTCTTCCCTCCTTTTTTCAGCCTCCAAATTGGAATGATTCTCGTATTTTTGTTTTATTTTTGTTTTTGTTTCCTCTTTCTTTTTCGGTTTTCACTCTCCTTTATATTGGCGGGCGGTTGCAATGCTGTTACTGTTTACTATGCTTCCAATACTGTTTTTCAATGGCTGGGGCTTTGGCTTTGATACACTTTCCTGCTCGGTATTCTTCGGGTCTGCTTTGCCTCTCTCTTGCGTATGTTAGCATTTACTACTATCTTTACTTTTTTTTTAGTTGTTGTTGTTTTATGGCAGGTACTGGGGGGTCATCGTTCCGGTGTACATAGTGAGGGCAATAAATATCACAAATATCAATCATTCAAGTCGAATCCGTCTACATTCACAACTGCATAGTACGAAAGTCTTGCGCAACATGGACGTATGGTGGACGTAATGGGTAAAGACTGCAACTGATAACAACTTTGAAAGGTTACATTGGCTGGATTGTGAACTTCGAGGGATCATTGGTCTGCCGTGCATCCGGGACTCGCCGGCAACCACGACATATATATATGTTGTGATTCGGATATCGAGATAAACCGACGCCGAATGAAGTTCGTTCGTCCTTTGTGACCCGCGCCTGCCAATGGTGCCAGGCCCTTGGCATCTCGTTCGTACGAATGAGGGCAGGACAATTGGGAATTCCGGATTCGGTGGGACGGGATATCCAACAATGGCAACGCAGAGTTGGGTGGCTTGTGGGCTACGATGCTGTTTACCGCGTGTGGGAATGAATACCCGTCGATTTCGCTGTTTGAGGTTACGTCGCAAGCTGTGTATACACGCGTTACTAGTGTTTCAATATATAGCAAGTGCGATGGATATTTATTTATGTGCAATCAGTTACTAGAGTTTTATGGGTTATAATGTTATAATTATCGACTCCGAGGAAGCAATTTAGGCTTAAGTCTTAAGATCTTTACGATCGCTACGAAAGGTGGTACAAGTCCGCCGTTTCTGGAACCCTAAGAAACTACTTCACCATACATTACATCGATTTTCTCGAGAAGCATAGTTGACGTTCTTATTAGCCTTTATTTCGGGCGATCTTGGGCCTGAAAGAATACACGAGATGCGATTGCATGTTTCTGCGCTTTCACTAGTGTACTCCGTCCACAGTATACAATCCTCACAAACGGTTCTAGAAAGTGAAACTAGAAATGCGGTGGCAGGGGGAAATATTCGGAATATAGATGGGCAAAGCTGCCCTTGGTAAAGAATACACTCGACGTATACCTAAACGCTAGAGTAGTGCTATCGAGTAACTACTCTAACTCGGTCAACTTATCTAGCCATTTTCATATCTCTAGCCATTTTCATATCTCTAGCCATCCTCATATCTATATATATCCCTGTGTCGAACTTGAGATTGGTATGCGTGCCTGAAATAGAGTCTAAGGGACAGGACCAAAAGGGTTAATGAGATTTTGACAGGGACACCTCGCGCTAGCAGCGGCGGACGAGCCGGCTACGTGGGTGCCGTATCTACCTAAGATTTTTTAACATGGAGAAGATTGTCAAGCCTACGACATATGCTACCTCTCCAGGATACCCGGGAAATTTCAGTTCTTATACCGATCGAAGTTTCATACATTAAGCTTTCTACGGCGACGCTAACTTCAAAATTTTTAGATGATCCGCTGAGGCCCAAGTTTTCGCTCATCTTCCAACAGAAGCGCTTAGTTTCCACTTCTTCATATCTCGGATAAGTCCCAGGAACTTCCTCCAAATTTTATACAAACCATAGAGTCTGAAGGTGTAATAAAACACTCAGGTCCGGACAAATAGCTACCGGAGTAGAGAAGGTTGGTGGGCTTAATATGGGCGGTGTGTTTTGGGTTGATAGAGACGGCAAGAATTCGAGTTTACCGATGAAGGTTTTAGAATCGAAAGGGTTTGAAGAGGCTAGAGAAGAAAGAGCGGGTATAGTTTTTGGGAATTAGTGAGTACGATTGTAAGATGGTAGCTTGGGATATGAGTAGTTAGGGCTCCAATGGCGAAGCGCTCTAGTTTGTTTAGTCACCTTTCGGTCCTATCCTTGGGATATTACGATATCAAATAGAGAATACCAGGCTCAGGACACGTTGGTACTAAGCGACCGACATGATGGGGCCTGCCCCATGAAACCCCTATCCCGCAAGAAGTCATGCAAATATACCGTTCGATAAGGCCGTTATAACAACCTATGCGTCGCAATTATTTACTCTTGAACTTTGGTACACTGGACGGTGCTATCACCTTTTCATGTTGGGCACTGCAAATGATGAGTCGGTTTGGGACGCGACAGAGATCTCTATAAAGTTTTGGCTTGGAATGGAGTTTTTGAGGTGCATGATATCTGTCTTCCCGAAGGTAGTTATCCCAGAGGTTGGAGTAGAATATGCTGATTACGGTGGTGGTCTGGAACAAAGGGCTGCCTATGTTGTTTTCGACTACACGAACAACCAGACTAGCATCGCCCCTGCGGCTTTGAGTTCGACAGTCGAAATGGTGAGAGAGATCGGTGAGAGCAGGACGGTGGTCTCTAAGAAAGGACTACTTAGTCAAGATACGCCAGCCCGGTTGTAATTCTTTGGCGGCAATTTGGATCCAGATCCCCTCGTCTGGGTGTGTTGAATCTGCATGTTGGGAAATCTTCCCGTCGAGATCGATGTCGTGTTCTGCTGCGAATAGTAAAAACAAGGGACAGAGCAGGATTATATCCCCTGAACATACGTTTTCATCTCCAATCATTTGGTATCGAGCATCAATTACTCGTACCGAACTTCAGGGCCCATGGTACCGGCTGTTCTGACGTCAATCTGGAATGTGGGAAATTTGAAACTACAATCTCGCCAGAATTCCCGCGCAAATGTCACAAGGGCCTGGAATGTCACAACATACCATCACCTGACAGGCGGTGTGTAGTTATAACTAGTTATATGGGAAAACTCCCCCCACGATCTCGGATTCTCTTACGCTAGTGCGGGAATCTGAACCCCTTCGCAAACGGCGCACGGGAGGGAATGTCAACGGAAAGCGAGAGTCATGTTCGACTTAGCCTTATTTGACACACCCAATTTCGACCCCCCCAGATGTCAAAATGGATTGACATTCGCACCTGCTTTATGCCGCATCAATTGAAAGCCTTAATACTTCTGCTTCGCGCGAGTTTGAAGGCATCAAGGAGGCGACCGCATGCAATTGGGGTTTTCGGGAGAACAATACTAAATAGGATTCGGTTTTGGGATTCCGATCTTGCGAGCTCTATTTTATTTACTGCTTGCAAATTTTGAAGCTCTATTTGGTGGGTTCAGGGATGCCTTCGATCTTGAATTTGTACTGAAATTGTGATATCGATCAACATTCACCTCAAGAGCATCCAAGGCCTTGGAGGGCAGTTCAAGGTATATATAAGAGCTACCATGATGCCGTCAAAAGTTATCTTTTAGCACCAAGTCAATGCGGCAGGCAGCATAGAAGACCAGCGCACCGGAAAAGCCAACTCGGAATATAGAACTAAGCTTAGCTTTTTGACATATCTCTCTCATACGCAAAAGCTTCAACTGCAAACTGTATCTTCGAAACTCCACGTCTATATCCCTCCTTTATACACCCGATTTAAGAAAATTACACTCTTTAAACACATAACCATCAATATGTTGGCCCCAAACTCCGTCATTGTCGCTCTTTTGCTAGCTTCTCCATTCACCAATGCTCTATACCTTAGAGCGGTGAACGTCACATCCCCTTATACGTCCTCAACATCTATGGCGCCGGTGGCCCGGAGAGCCCCAGACTTCGAATACCAAGCCATTAGGAATATTCGTATAGCTGCGAGAGACGGAGGAGCACCTCCCGTTACCACATCTGCGGGTTCAAATGCAACCACTACATCTTCGACCCCCCAGACTGGGATGACTACCACTGGTCCGCAGCCCACTACCACTCTTCCCACCGAGCCGAATGGTGGCACAGGTCAGGGGCCCAAGGGTCCTCTAGGTATCCTAGATCGTCTTGCGAATATCGCGATCCGTGCTCTCGATCTCGAAACCTCTACTACTTCCTCGACAATTCCAACACCCAGGCCGTTCCTGACAACACCAATTCCCGAACTACCCACTACAACGGCTTCTATTTCTATCCCACCTGTTTCTACCACTTCTGCCTTTCCCCAGCTAGTCGTTCGGAACCTCAATGGCACGGTTGCTGGTACTGGTCTCAAGGTTTTGGGTAAACGAAATTCCAATTCTACTATTGTTGCTCGGGGCATTGACGCCGCGGAGCCCAAAAATCTGGGCAACTCGACTGTCGTCCGCAGGAAATTGTAAGCGTTTTACTTGCGGAGGCTATAGGATCATGATCTTAGGAAAGGTTAGATAGACATCCTAACTAAGGCCTTAAAGAGCCTGGCGGGAAGTGAGTCCTAGTTAATGGACTGCGGGAAAAGTTTTTCTATTCTTTATAGATTTATCCGCGTGACTAGCCTAATTAGCTAGTCAGCTATGGGTTTATATCTTACACTTATTTGGCATTTCGATAGAATTTTTCTTTTATTAATCTCTCCGTTCTCTTTGTATTTTTACTAATTTACCTGCTTTGTTGAGCCGCTCAAGGACGAGCTTAATAGCGCTCCAGGGCAGTCAGAAAATACAATCAACCAATTTATAATTTAGCCTATCTTAAGAATTAGAATTTTGGCATTTAATTGAGTTAGCCTGGTAACATCCGATGGTTTTTCTCGAGATCGGCATTGAGGCATTCTGATCCAATTATACTCTGGAAGAGTATGTGCCTAAGAACGACCGGAGTCCCCTACTAAGCTAAGGCGTCCCGAAAATGAGGAACCGGCTCTGGCCGATCGCTATATAGTGATACTATGGCGTGTCATAGCCATTCGTTTTAGCTCGGGTTTGAAACCAGGACAGAGGCTAACATGATACTATTGAATTGCCCCAGATATCCCCGACGATTTCCATCAAGTCTGCGTGCCTAGTTTAAATTCGTTCACATTACTCGTGTGGTTGTGGCACCACCGCTTGCGTTGACGGCTAGCTAGGCCCGAAGAAGTCCGTTATCCCGATTCATCGTTACCGTACCTGACTCCGAGAATAGTATAGCACTATAGTTAACACTAGTCCGATTCAAGCTATATGGTTACATTCTATTCCTGACTATCTATTCCTTTTTTCGTCATATTGGTGGTCAGTCGACGTCGAGTAGCCGTAAACTAACACCACTCCAATCATTTCTGCTGCAGCTTTATCATGCACACATTGATAAAATTAACCTGCTTGCAAACACAACATGACTTTAACTCCGACAAACGAATCATGAAATGAAATATATAATTGCTAAAAATCCTCCAAGAATTCTTGATCCGACATCAACTAACGTTGCTTTTATAGAATACTTGAATGTGTTGGTTGTGTGGTATTTTGATCGTCTACTCAAGACGGCTAGGCAACGACGCCAATTAATAGTTAGAGGAGGGCTGTATTTGTATAGATTCATAGAGGTTATATAGTACTCTGTACGATTCTCTCTTGATTTTTACGTAGTTTTCACAACCCGCATTGAGCACCATGCTTATGCAAATAATCGAAATCACCCAAACATCCCATGACATGCATCATGCCAGCGATTACAACCGAGATATGTAGGATCTGGTGACTCTGTCCCCAGATATCAAAACGCCCGGGGAAGAATCTTTCAGGAACCTAGTATCCGAACTTAGCTAGGTTTATATCAGGATATATAGCACAGGACGGTATGGTACTAACCTTGCTCCCATACGCTAACACTCCGATACTATCAAACAATCCCACAAGCGCCCACCAGATCAATCCCATGCGATCCTTCTGCACTTCCCATCCGTAGATAGCTATAGCATGGAATATAGGTACAAAACTACTTAATCCGAAAGCGGAGTAAAAGATACCTCTCAACACTTTTGCCTTTGAGCTGTGGAACATCGGATGCATTGTCGAGATTGCGCAAAGTCCTGCTAGGACTGATTCCACTGCCCAATAGATGTTACGAAGATTGTGGTCACAGACGAATCCGTAGTATATTAGTGGGATCATGGCGCTATACATTAGGATTAAGATGCCGAGGTAGTCGAGTTGGACACTCACGGTGTGCACCTTTGGGGAGTGGTTCATGAGGGTATGGTAGCTTTTGTACAAATTAACCTCTGAGGTCAAAGGTTTGAAAAGGAGAAAGTATGATGGACTTACGTTGCAGAAAGACCGAAACATATTGCGCAGCCAAGGAAGTATGTCGTACACACAACAATATCCTCCGTTGTGGCAATTTTGTATCTAGGTGGGATTTCGGTTGTGAAGACGTAGAGTGGAATCGTTACGAATAACACAGATCCGATTATATGGGACCATATGTTTACTGTGAAGAATAACTGTCAATGGGGGTTCAATAACGAAAGATGCTCTCTTCACTTACCTGTTTCATTATGAATTGATAATATGCTTCGAACACTCTTCGCCAGAGAGAAAGATGGCTGACGGTATCCCGTCATGATAAATTCATTTTCACTGAAACCCAATTACAATTAGTACTAGACCGACGCCAAACATTTCCTACACTACAATTCGGAATTGAGAACTTACTGCAGCCATTCCGCTAGATAATTGACACCCAGTAAGTTAACTTCCAAGAAGACATTTGTGTTGTAACGTGTGGTATCTGACAAGGGCACATACGAATATCTGCAATGAGGACCAGAGCCCCTTCCACACGTTCAATAGCCTTATTCACCGCATGTGATGTCTTCTCAGCGCCATTCTCCAGTTTCTCCTTTAGGGTTGAATGGTCTTCGGAGGAAGACTGCGGTTGCTTACGATTTCGGCTGTTTCTGACTGACATGGTGGTTGCTGGGGCTGCTGCGTGTCGTTGCTCATGTGGTTTGCAGGATCTAGTTATGGGGGCGGGAAATTGGGCCACCTTAAATCACCACCATTGCTGAAAATTCTTCCGAAAGATCCGTAGACGTTGTCGTAATAAATTCGTCTGGCTCATGAAGATTTGGGCTTTGAAAGTGGGATAAGCCGAGGTATTCGAGACTGTCAGGTGCTGGAGCTCTATAGATCTATACTAGATGGTCGGGAAGGTATAAGGTCGAGATATAATTCCACTGTATCTGCCGTTAAATCTAGAGGGTGGGGCTGTTTTGTCCCAATTAACCACAGTTGCAGAAAGTGCGTATCCTCCCCACCTTGAATTCAACGGTGGGATATCAACTGATTTATAGGAGCGTTATAGGTATCGCCTTTTGATATAGCTCCATCCAAAGGCCATCATTGGTTTCGTTTAAATTGAAGAGCCTCTGGCCCCGTGCGCCCACCATCCCGGTTCTTGCAGTAAGCGCTTTCTAAAACGGGTTCGTTTCCAAGCAGCCCGCTTCCCGCCTCGCATGGATCATTTGGCGTGACATATTCGACACCTGCAGGATCGAGGTCGTAATCTTAACTGCCGGCTGATAGGAGTCTCGCGATTCCTATAGGCCCGCACAGATGAGGGGAATGAGGGGAATGATGGGAAAACCGCATAATTCCAAGGCCGTACCTGAGGCTTTTAAAAAGGCCGACCTATTCTGTTTAAGAACTGGCGCGGAATGTCTGTTTCTTCGTACTAAAAGCCGCCTTGTCTTACATTCTGGAATTTTCACATGCACGACAAAAAAATACACTTTGCAGTACGTTCCGAGAGAGACTAGCATATACTTTGGCGATATATACACTATGCCTACCCTCCTGGCGGGGCGAGGGCAAAATGGGGAACAAATCGTGGGCTGGACTAGCGATCCGGATGGTCGCGGGACTATGGGTCTTATCTGGGGATGCATCTTGACCCTTGCCCTTTGCGTTTGGAGCGCGCTCCATCTGAATATTCCACCGAAGCATGACCAACCGTCTACGTACTGGCTTCGTGTTATTCGGTGGGTTTTGTTAGGAGTTTTAGCGCCTGAGCTCGTGCTTTGGGCTGCATGGAGACAATGGAGTTCTGCAAGGATTCTAACTTCAGAGATTAATAGAATATTGGAAGAGGAGGGGAAAGAAGCTGAGAGACGGGAAAAGGAGTCTGGGATCAAAAGAAGAGAATCGTTTCCACATCGTCGGAGGCATAAGTGGACGAACTTACACAGCTTCTATGTTACTATGGGCGGATTCGTGTTCGATGTTGACGAGTCTACTGAGGAAGAGATGACATTTATCCCACATCATACTCGGATGACGTTGTCCCCTGAAGCCTGTACTCTTATCGCAAAATGTGGACATCTCCCGGATATCGACCCCGATGATATCAAGGACAAGTCTAAGGCAGATAGTCTCGCAAAAGTCCTTGTCATCCTGCAAGCCGGGTGGTTCCTTATTCAAACACTCGCACGGTTGGCCCAGCAGTTACCGATATCCTTGCTCGAAGTTAACACAATGGGCCACGTACTCTGCGCTTTGGTCATCTATATCCTCTGGTGGAGTAAACCTCGTGAGGTCGGGGAGCCTACGGTTCTGCATGGGGAATGGGTCAACTCGCTCTGCTCATTCATGTATATGAGTAGTCGTATTAGTGGAGTTCGATACCGACGGGGTATTCGGCCTCCTGCATGGATAACCCCAGAGATTGAAAACCTGGTTTACATTCTTCCTGAGGAAAAGGCTAAGAGGTTTCTGAGGACGGATACGGGCACTACCCTCAACGATGAGGGTAGCAATAGCAACACTAGTTCGGATGAAATCGAGGTCGTCCAAGCCAAAGATGACGAATCCCGTCGGGTGCGCATCCAACATACTCCGACTTTCCATTCAATGACTCCAACCGTCATGGGAGACGAATATGGTACCTTCAAGACCGAGATACGTCGCCAAGACACTATCCACACTGCTAATCGCAAGCGACAGCTTGGTTGGGAAGTGGACCCCGAATCAAACGATACCGACACCCACCGGCAAACCCGTCGGAATTACTGCGCCCAAGCTTTCCAAACGTACCCCGCCGTCGCAGCTTACTTTACTCCGAAACCTACCGCTCCACGTGAATACATTATGAAACCGACACAATTCCTCGTCCCAAGTGCCATCAATTGGCCGTCGGACTTCCTCCTAGAGCGGATTTCGGGCCAGATCATTGGAATAGTACTGTGGTTTGTCAGTATCATGTACGGTAGCGTCCACATTGCCGCGTGGAAGGAGTATTTCCCAACAGATGTCGAACGACTCCTATGGCATATGTCAGCTGGGTACATTGCTGCTTCGGGAGTTTATTGGACTGTCGCGCATATACTGTTCTACTACTGGGCCTGGCTGGATAACTGGTGGGATCGTTTTGTAAGGCTAAAGAACCATTGGTTGCAATACGTGGTCTATGGTTTCGGGATGACGTGTGCTGGTTTGTTGTACATTTTCTCTCGAGCCTACTTGACGGTTGAAGGGATTGTGAGTTTGAGGGCAGCGCCAGAGGAAGTTTACCAGACGGTGGAATGGACGAGATTCATTCCTCACTTCTGACAGGGAGGGTTGGGACCGTACTGGGAGATTGTTGTTTTTTTAATGCATTGAATGGCCGTTTATTACGAGTCAGATGAAGATTATGTGGACAAGGGAGCAAAATATTAGGAGCGGCGTTAGGGAGTGCTTATTTCACCGTATAAGATACCCTTGTATTATTCACCGTACAATTTAGATTAGCATAAACTGTGCAATGCAAAGGCATTTCACAGAATGTAACTTTAGAAACGAATTAAGGCGCTTATAGCTTACGTGGTCGACAGACGTTGGAGAGGTTTTTAAAGAATCATAAAATTTCAAAGGAAGGGTTTCTCCACAATTGCAAGTGGATTAATTTCACGTGCATGTGAATTCACCCCAGATATCTCCATTGCGGAGAGCCCTGGATTTACGGGAAAAAGGTAAGCACGCTAATCTACCCGTGGTGCATTAAAACACCGTTGAGACAGTGATGTCATTCTACTAAATCGCATACAATGAAAAGGACAAATCTAGACTATTTGGCTGTCTAGTTTCAAGTAGGGAAAGCAAAACGCACTATCGCCAGCGGATTTTAGTATCAAATCGGAGGATTTCCGGTATGGGGGGCCAACCATGGTTCACACACACACAAAATCTCTGCTTCAATCCTCATTATCACTCGACATATGCAAGCCACAAAGATCAAAGCCGCAATCCACAATCCTAAATAAACGCCACTAAGAGTGGGAAAAAAGATTTTCACGCTTTTGTTTCAACATTGCTTTTACTCTTTGTGCGAGGCAGGAAAAAAAAAAACTGAAACCTGGGCAACTGGTTGTTCCCCCAGCCTGCTCATATACTATTTCCATATCTCCGTTCGTAGACGGACCACGTGGCTGAGCGCTGCAAACACCAGATACGCTTCAAGGTCGAACACCCGGCGCTACATCATTCGTTCATGACAGAATAGGAAGCATCTCGGGTGGAAATCATCGAATCGGGGGGGAAATGTTAGCGGAAAACTAGCAAGGGGGGTTGGCCGTATACCGGCCCTCTAGCTACGCACATTGTTGGCAAAGTGGTTTAGTGACCTAAACAGCACAGCAAAAACAGCGTTACATGATCTGTACCCTTGGAGGAAATTTTGCGTTCGGCCGGTTTTCTAGAAGGGGGGAGGGGGGTACGTAGCGTGCTGGTTTTCTGTAAGGGAAACTTTTAGCTTTCGCTAGCTTGAGTGAGGCATAGCTTCAAAGAGGGGTTTATATGCGGCATTGGTATATGTATACCAAGCTGCAAGCAATTATAGTACACTAAAAAGCTCCAAGGATTTATATAAACCGTTGGATACCGGTCTTTCTTTGTACCCCATTCTTACTATTATCTGCAGAAAACGTCAGCTCCACGAAGTACCTCCAGCTCCGCTCCCGGCAAAACCACCGATTATTATTATTTTTATATTCCAACAAAAAAACTCTTATGAGATTATAGCAAACAAGGCCTTAACAGGATTATTATAAAAAATTTGAAACAAAATGCTTGTTGAAGTCAGCAGGTATGATTGTCTGTGCTTTGAGTCGCCCCAGCCGATTGGTCGGTGCGGGCCTGGATCACCCGCTATTGTTTTAACATCGGACGAAAACCTAAAAAAAAAAACTATGCTAACGGCTTGGGAAAATCTCGAAAATATAGCGTCACCGATCTTAACAAGGTCCTCAGCTCGAACCAATACTGCAATTTCCTGTTATACGATGGGGAATGGTCGACCAGCAGCAGCCGAGACCCGTTTTCGTATCAGTACCTTTGCTACTCGGAACTCTACCCACGATTGAACTTTTATGTTGTGAAAAGAACGGCCGATGTAGCAGCTGCGATACTCGATAAATTCGGCTTGGACACAGTAGTTGAGAAGAAACCCGTCGCCTTCAGGAGTACGAGGAGAGATAGCACAGACAGCAGTATGTTTTTCCTTACCCCTCCACCGTGTTGCCGAGACTTTATCGATTGCAGGGATGGATGTTTGAGAAGATATATGACGGCGATACACTGGAAATGTTAGAAACACCATGGCTGACAAATATCGATATCATGAAAATAGTCGTCTTCTTCAGCTTCTTTCACGAGAAGCCAGCTGAATCTCTCAAAGCAGGCGAACTGTCCGCCTTCCACTATGCTATTGACCGGTGCTCGTCTAACGGCAACACAACATTCCAAGTTTGACCTCCCAGCTCCCACCCATCCACACCCATTTCACACCCACTCACTTCACTCCATCGTATATATTACTTATCCATCACCATTCACGACACGGGGAAGAAAAGTCATAGAGATGTAAGGAATAAAACGCTAATATCCTGTTTCTTGTTTCTTCCGTTCAGTCTAAGCAATCAGCTTTGGCCAGGAGGAGCATGCTTCTATAGTTTCCTTGGTTCGCGTGTGCGCTCTCTCTCTCTCTCTATCCAGTGTCTCGGGTCCTTTTCCTAGGATCCCTTTCGCTCTCTCTGTAAAAGTACTCATGGGTACTCTTCTACTTGGTTTTCTCTTCTTTACCACCGTCCTCGAGCTCGATCGGTTTTCGACGACGACATTCGATCCTTTGGAACTTCCTTACATCTTAACTTTACTTAACTTATTCGGCCGCTTTTCTATTTCTCTACGATACCTGGATTGATTATATTCCTTTTTCTTTGGCTCTTTTTTTGGATTTGTTGTCCTTTATTTTCTCTTCTAACTTTTCGGAGATCTTTGTTTATTCCTTTCTGGTCATTTAGTTTTTTTTTTGTTTAGTCTTGCCATCTTAGCTCTCTGGTCATACCCTTTTCTTTCATCTGTCTTTTCCTCTTTCCTTTGTTTCTTTGGGTCGCGGTGTATGTAGGATACGGCTCTGGCTTTTTCAATTCTGTTCCTTTGTCTTTTTGTTAAATTTGCAAGATAACTTCATCGGCTAGGCTTGTTAGTATCGATTGGTAGCAAGCTATAAGTCTTTGGTATGGCGTATATTAGTATCGCTGGACAATTGGAGTTTCATTCTGAGCAACCTTGATATCTGGATCGATTGTTCCCTCCTGCGTAACAAGAAAAAAGTGGCGGTGCAGTATTATATATGTGGCTTGAACAACTGTGTTCTGTGGCGCGTTAGCCCGATATCAGATATATCAATATATAGCCAAAAGTCGAGGGATTGTAGCAGGAAAAACGGTCCGTACGAATCCTGCACCATTCTCTCTTCCTCGTCCACTCATCCTGAGCATTAGTGAAGCATGAGCAGCATCAAATTAGGCGCGGCCTTGGGTTGGTGAAGATGGTATCGCCATTGGCCTGAAATGGATTGATCTTGTGTTGGATATTGTCGAATGAAATGTGTTGCGGTGTTGACGGCCTTGCTGAATGGCTCGTGTGTCGACTATAAAATGAACTTCAGCAACGGGTCTATTCTTCTTCCTTCTTCTTCCTCCTCCACTCTTCATAACCCTCTCTCTCTCTCTCCCCATCTTGAAGTCATCATCACCACCTTTCCTGTCTCACGAATCACTTCACAAAGACACCTGTGTCTCTCAGCTCACTTTCCACGAACTATTACTTTCCGTCCTTCTCTCTCACAAGTCCATTGTATCCAAAATGGCTGCCGTTGCTGCCGATCAGGCACCTTCTTCCCCAGTTCTCCCTCTTTCTTCGAACACTTCGCCGGCTGCGAATGTTCCTTCTTCTCCGTTGGATCGCGTCAACTCGACGGCTGCCACCATCCAACCTGTCGTTCATGAAAGGCCCCAGGGAATGACGCCATACCAATGGGCAATGGCCGTAGAGGCACCGTTCCCGCTGCAGGCAGGAGCTCCCAAGGTCGCGGTTGCGACCTTCGGGATGCTCATGGGCCAGATCCCCCGTCTTGCACGCGCCATGGCGGCCCCTGTTGGGGGTAAGTTCTCTCACCACAGCAATATCAAGTTTCCATTCGAGATTATTAGGCTGTTACTAATCAATTGTACTCTTGCCTATAGGTAAGAAGGCAATTTTTTGCCCTTACCTCAAAAACAAGGGCACGTGCAAGTTCGCAGCGAACCGCTGCACGTATTCCCACGACCGCCGTCTGGCCAACAGGGCCACGGCCACCTCCTCTGCTCCTGCCCCCGCTCCTGCCCCCGCTCCTGCCACCGTTCCCCTCCTCCCTAGCAAGGAGAACGTGGCCCCGAGCAAGAAGGTCGGCGAAAAGGCCATTTACAAGGCCTACGAACCACGAGCGGCTTCGAAGAACCAAGTTCTTCGCCTCTCCAATCGCGAGTCCGCATTCACAGCGGACCAGCTGATGGTCAAGGACCGCAAGTCCGGGGAGCTAGCTCCCCGGCACAACCTCCGTGAACTCTGGTTCGAGTCACGATACGGAAAGGTCCAGGATGAGGACCTCAAGAAGATTGTCGACAACGAGAACCTTGCTCGAAGTCTTTCCCTTCTGTCGGTTGTTGACGCCGGCGAACTCACGGACGAGGCGATCTTCAACCTCAGTCAACACACCGACTTGCGTGTCATCATTTTGAACGGAGCGTCAAAGCTTACAGATGCGGCACTCATTGCCCTCTGTGTCAACTGCAAGAATATTGAGTATCTCGAGATCACTGGTAAGCTTTTTATTCTTTTTTATCTGCTCATGTAGTAGCTATATTTTCTAATCAAAATAAATTGTAATAGGCACACGTAAGACTCCCGGGATGATGAGATCCGCTGCATTCAGGATCCTGCGCCAGTCTTCAACACTAGGTGCCATGCTGAAAGAGATTGTTCTCAAGAACCACACAATCTCGTCCAAAGAAGCTTTGGAGTTGTCGATTGCCCGCCCCAAGCTCGCTATCACGATGAGCAATATTCCCGGCACTGAAGAAGAGTTTGGAACCAAACACTTTTTCAACAGGAAGCAAGCTTCTTCTGGTACTGTTTAACTAGGAAGAATGCGCTCCCTCTGTTGGTTTTGTGCTGGATATGGACTGAATTGCCACTCAACGATGGTGATTGGTCGTATACTCTCACACTGCTAAACGGGGTATTCACGTCTGGGTTTCTTCTTTTCTTTCTCTATTTCACGTTTCCACGGATGCATGAATGCTTATGAATATGCTTCATGTTGCTTACGGATGTTCTTTATATGGTGTTTCTGCTTTTTCATTTCATTTTCAGGTTATGATTCGATTCTTCGTTCTATAAGAATCGAATTGCTTTTGTTATGGTTTATGATGCGTCGGTGTTTATGAATGATATATTTGGTCTTGTGGCCATATTCTTTTCTCTCGTCAAATTGGTTCTTCAACATGTTCCATCTTTGACTACTACTAGTTATGCTTTTCTATTCCGTACCACCGTTCGCCGCTGTTAGTCCTCTGCTACTTGGTCTGGACATGTTCTTATATATCACTCTGTAGAAGGTAAGTGGTACTCCCTTCCATTGAGGTGGAATTATGATACAAGTATTCTTGAGTCGTGATATTAGTAAGTGTGATGTATAAGCACTAGAGGTTGGAAGTAGTGAAGTGAAGTAGGGTTCGTAATGGAATTTGCATATCTAGACTCATGGACCCCTAAACAAAGAGCAAAATTTTGTTCATTTCCTATTCATTTTGGTGGTTGTAATCAAAGCAGGGGACGAAAGTAGGTTCATGAAGGGTAGTCTAAGATCGTTCCGAAAGTAAAATACATTGGCAATAGCCCAAAAAAATACAACAATTAAGCCTACTCAATCTCCTCGAAGCGCCCTTCATCGGGAACAACAGGATCTCCAATGTTTCTGTGGAGCCTTTTGATAGCTTCCGCCAGTCCTTTAATATGGTCGTCGGGAAGTCTCTCGCTCTGCACGGGATCTCCTTTGATGATTTCAATACGATGAATACCCTCATCAGCTTCCTCCGAATCATCGGACATGGACTCCCATTCGCTTCCATCTGACCCATTGGTTTCATCAGCCCAGAACCCCGGTGGACCCTTCGATCGGTCGAGCAAGAATTCCATGGATTCATGACTTGGTTCTTCGCCCTTGTTTATATTCCACAACGGGGCGTAACAATCCTTAAATTTGAATTTCTCATTTTCAACAGCGACGATGTAGCTGCTATGGTGAACTTTCGTGCCCTCGAAGCTGGTGAGGG
The DNA here is from genome assembly GCA_036971655.1 of Arthrobotrys megalospora. Taxonomy (NCBI): domain Eukaryota; kingdom Fungi; phylum Ascomycota; class Orbiliomycetes; order Orbiliales; family Orbiliaceae; genus Arthrobotrys; species Arthrobotrys megalospora. The sequence continues at coordinate 1,323,031 of JAVHJN010000003.1, read as the reverse complement.
TAAGTCCTACTCCCTTGTTTGGGAGTAAAGACTGGACACCTTCGAGAATGTTGGCGATTGGACGGGCGTCTGAGAGTAAGGTTATACCCTCGGGATCGATGGATTGGTTTGTGAGGTGGATTTCGCGGATGTCGCGGAGGGCGGAGTGGCCTTTTGTGACGAGGTAGACGGGGCTGGTGGATGTGAGACGTCCTGGTTGTGTTGGGATGCCTGTGTAACCGTTGTTAGTTAGCGAGGGGGCTTCGATGACCCGATGCGGTAGTGGTGGACAGGGATGTTCTGTTTTTAGAGGTGTTGGAGTTTTTGCGTTGTGAATCTGGAGGGGAAGGATGTACGTACCAGTTACCTTTAGTTCCACGAGGTCTGGGCAGCTTTCTGAGATGGCTTTGAAGACAAAGTCGTCGAGGTTAATGCAGCCGATGAGGTGGATGACGCGGAGGTTTGGACATTTTTGAATGACGGTGATTAAGGGTTCGTTTGAGATTTCAATGGGTTTTGGGTCTGTCGTTGTGGTTTTCTTCTTTTTACCCTTTCCCGTTGTAGTGCTTGTTCCATCGATTCCCTTGATGATGAAAACTTCTAGGGAAGTTAACATCTGCGGACAGGTAAGCAGGTCTTTGATATGGGCGTCTGTAACCGGGAAGCCGGTTCCAAATTGGAGGTGGGTGTATGCCGGTGTAAGACGGGATTTGTTGTAAGATTTTAGATCTTTGAAGGATAAGAGTTGAGAAGAAGGGGTAGGTGGATGTTGGTATTTTCTGTAAGCTATGGCTTCGGGTTTGATTTCGGAAAGACTGATAGGGCCGTCGAGGTCTCCGTCGTAGTCTGAGACTAAGGAATCGAGATCGGCTTCGTTGACTTGGATGATTTCGAGGTCGTCGTAGTCGAGGAGGTTGACATCGTGGTAATAGCGACAGGCGTTCCCGCGAGCGCACTGGCCTTTGGAGAAGTATTTGCAAGGTGGAGGTTGAGATGATGTGGAGGAATGACCTGGTCGGTTGGGATTGTTTATCGACGACATGATTGCTCTGATAGATGATGAGTACTTAAGTAGTAGTATTAAGTAAGTGCGAGATAGGATGGAAGGTGGAGACGTTGGAAAGATTGTTTCCTTCAGTGTAGAATAGCAGTCCCGGCGTCTTTAGATAGTCTCGTAGTATTTGCGGCGAAGCATCTTTAGAAGGAGTTGGGAAGCTGCTGGAAGCTATTGGTGACGTCACGCAGTCTAATCTAATATTCTGTGTCGACCGTCGACGGAGGGGAGTGCGGAGGAAGTGCGAGGTGTTGTGGGTGCAGCTGCTGAGCCCTCCCTGCTTAGTCTAACTATAAAAGCCTTTGCAACGGCTGTCATCCTCCTTCTCTTTCTTTCTTCACCATTCATCATCCTTCAGCTCCTTCAGAACAAACCAACTAGCATTCTCGTGAATAGAACTTCTCTCCAGCTTTCACAAGTGTCATAACCATCCTTCTTTAGCTTCCTAGTCTCTTCTGGCCCCAAGAATTGCCTAGTAGCATCCGACATCCTCCTCCAAATTTAAAACTTGCTAGTCTCTGGATACCTCCCGGAGCTGGAAACATCATTCATCAAGAAAACTCTTCAGTTGAAACAGGTAAGCGAAGACTAATCTAACAAAAAACTCCGTCGAGAAGTACCACCTCCTCTAGAATTAACCTTCTGACGCGTCCTGGTTCAGTATCTCCCTTCCTTCATCCAGTTTCATCCAAAATGCCGTTGCAATCGTCTGTTCTTCCTGCTTCACGCAAGCAATCCGCTACCGAGAACCCCTACGCTTGTCTCTCGACTTGCACCCCGGAGCAACCCCTCTCCAAACGCGTCAAACTGTCCGAGATCAAACAGGACATGGGTGTTGAGAACCTCCAGATCATCGTGGATAGCTCCGATTCTAGCTGCTCTACTCTTTCACCTCCCGAAGAGTTTGACGCGGTCCCTCAGCTAGTCAACGCGACTGAATACGTCCGAGAGCATCTGCAACCGTCTGTTCTTTGCAACGACACCGAGTTATCCCTCGATAGCTCCAGACTATCGCATTCTATCTCAAAGGCTTCACTCGATCAGTTGGCCACGGAGCTGAAACTTCCGTCCTGGAAGCTTGATTCGATCAAGGCCGGTGGTTCTCTACTCATTTTCGGTAACAAGGACAGTGCTCCCCTCTCCGAGCTCGCTCAAGGTCCTGGGTCCAGTTCTCGAAAGGAGATCATGAATCCTCCACATCAAAGGTTCCACGCCTCACCAACCAACTGGAAGATTTCTTCTGCCGATCACAACCGTTTCGTCTTCCTCGAGACCATCAAAGGAGTCCCACCCGAGGCTGCCGTTTGGGTCGATGGCTATCACGGCAACCAGGTCAATCCTACCAGATGGATCTCAGCAATGCCTAACCAGAAGGCTGTTTATCACTACAATTCTCGCCCTCCCGTTGCTAACAAGTTCTATGGCATTGCCCCTAACTACATTTGTGCTGATTCGAAAAAATCTGCTGCTTCGATCTTTGTTCAGCGAAAGTTTCACAAACGTCCCGGAAAGGGTGCGAGCGCTGGGACTAAGGCCGAAAAAAGAGCTCGCCCAGCGGATGGAGCGTATGATTCTCCCCATGCTTTCTCCCTCTGCAATACATTCCTCGCTTCCGATCATGATCTAGACGTTGAAGAGTCCATGTTCGAGGGTGTTACTTCTGGTAGACGTAGCGAAGGGTTCCACGCCCGATCAGGGAACATTCAAGACAAGTACACTCAACCCGCTTCTATGGCTGCAGCTGTTGGATTCTAGGATAAGTTCAACATCCCTGCTGCCACTCACAGCGAGGTTTCCAATTCTTTTGCTCGTTACGCCTGTTATGATGGCACCGGCGACGAAAAGCCTCACACATCCCCCTCGAAGTCCCAAGAGATTACGGAAGAAGACATCAACGATCTCCCGGTATTCGAAAGGTCAGCTCGGATCGGAATCCGTGTGATCTATATAACTCGTGATCCGAATACTGGCGATCGCATCCCCCTTGTCGACTACGTTCAGGAAGAAGATGAACGTTACCGTTATGTGCGAGACGAGCTCGCCAGAGGCAGAGAAAACAGATCCATTGTCGACAGCGTCAGCATTGATTGCCCGCGTATCAAGCAAAACGACCTTAAGGCCAGGCTACATCTTGCTTACGACAACCTGGAGGAAAGATTGAACTTTCTGATTCGAGAGGGAAAGCTCGATCCACAAACTTACACCGGTCAACCGCCAGATACGCCAAACACGAACAACAAAAAGCCGGTTTCACTTCTCATTAGCCTTGACGACGACCGCACTGGATTCGATGGACCTGCTAATGGCCCAGATTCGTCAACCCCAGCTCATCAGCACGTCCCTATGATTCACGGAGGCAAATGCGGATCTGAACCCCCATCACCAAGACTCGGCCCGAACCCTCGTGTCGAAAGGTTTCCGACTCCCCCACCAAAGTCTGAAGGAGGCCTTTTCTGCAAGGATCTCAGGGTAGACGGAGACATGATTCAGATATCCGCAGAATTCGGATATGTTTTTGTACGCGCTGGAGGAAAGAAGTTTCACTATCCTTTCAACAGCTATCCGCACATGCGTATTGAGGAAGCGATTGGGCAGTTATGCGTTCCAGAGGGCGAACAGTTGCCTCTTGTTTTAGTCAAGCTGCTCAAAGTTCAGGAAGTTTACGAGTTGATCGTTGAAGCTTTGTATAGTATCTGGGAGTATGGTCCAGACAATAGAAGTGAGACGAGTTACCTTTCTGGTTCCGATGTAGACTTTCAGCCCACTCCAGTCGTTCAGTCCACGCCAGTCATTCAGTCTGCACCAGTTGTTCAGAGCAATGACGACAGCAGACCTAGCGGACGTGATGACAAGGAGCGTATTTACGAGGGAGAGGAGTGGACTCGTATAGTGTTTGGTGACCGTGTTCCGGTGCTGAAGACTGACAGTTCACCGAAGTCTGGCCGCGAGGCTTATTTGGAGGATCTACGGGCCTTCGGAATTCCAGAGGAATGGCTTGCACCTCAGGGGTCTCCAGATGAGGAAGAGGAAGAGGAGGGAGAGGGGGAGAGGGAGGAGGAGGAAGTGGAAGAGGATGAGGAGTGGGGGATGGAAAACCCCCTTATTAAACCCGTCTTCTTGGGCGACGATAAACCCCAGGAGAGGAAAGAAAACCTCTATAAAAAACTCGTCACACCGGAGAGTGACGTTAAAGCTCTCTCCGGCGGGGGGAAGGAAAACCCCCCGCAACAAGAAACCCGTGTCACCGGGGAGCTGTTGGAAGTCATTTCCAACATGCAGGCCGAGCTGCGCCAGTTGGGTGAGCGACATGAGGCTGATTCGAAGGTTATGAGGGACCAGGGGAGGGAGATGGTCCGGATGGCCGGAAGGATTAGCAGTTTGGAGTCAATGGTGGCAGAGCTGGCTGGCAAGCTGAAGATTCGGGATGAGGAAAAGGAGGAGCTGGTTCAGAAACTGCAGCAAAGGGGACCGGCTGGAGGTTGCCAGGATCTTCTTGGGGACGAGGACGTCGATCTAATCCAGTTCGACGATCCCTCCGACCTAAAGGAGGTTCCGGTTGCTGAAGGCAGCGAGGGCCATCGAGTTGCGGTCGTCACGGAATGGGAGCCTCTGGCTCCTATTCCCGACGACACTACGCAACTGGTGGTTGTAGCAACGGAAACCGGCGCTGCAGCGGGGATTCTGGAACGGGTGAGGAGGAATCTGAAGCTTTGCCGCCAGTTGGTATATCTGGAGGTCAGGGGGGGCCAGCTGGATATCCGGGATGACGAGTTCTGCCAGCTTATCAAGCTGTGTCCGGATCTTGTGGGGGTTGCCCTTCGAGGTGCAGTTCATCTGACCGACGCGAGCATGCGTAGCGTGCTTACCTCGTGTCGGATGATCTGTGGCCTCGAACTGTCAGGCACGCCTTCCACTCCGGGGAAGATCACGTCGGGCCCTCTCAAGGGTATCCCACATCCCTGGCAGGGATGCAGCCTTAGAGAGCTCATCCTTCGCCACCAGCCAGAAGTCCGAGAGGAAGAAGCGCAGGGCACCATAGACGAGGAGCACCCGTGCGTGCGACTGACTCTGGCCAATGAGGGCCATGAGTCCGTTTTGACCGCCGGGAGCAAGTCGTTCCCGCCTCATACCTATGAGGCAATGGAGCTGCGTCGCTGGGCCTCCCTTCGGGGAGAGTTATGGACGGACGAGGAGTTTTTTGCGAGGAGTCAGGGGGGCATCTATGATGCCGTGAGGGAGGGGGTTGCGAGGTCGTCGGTTGTGGCGTTGCTCACCTACAAGCACGAGTTTGGTGGGCTGACGTGGATGATGGATGACTATCAGATGGAGGGGGGTGGAGAGGGTGAATCGGTGGTAGGGGGTGAGGGGGTGTTTGTGTTTTAGTATAGTGTCTAGTTTCTGCGAATGAAAGGGGCCCGGGGAGTCCCTCCTAGTCCGTCCCATATGGAAATATCATGCTTGTCAAGTTTCCGGGGCGGATTGGGCGGGGCGATCTGGTGGTTTCCCGATTATCTCTTTTCTTGAATACTTCATCTTCCAGGTTCCATTCGTAGATATACATCCCACAAGGGTCAAGGCACACATTTAGGTATTTTATAGTTCTAAAACTCTGGTATGGATTGTAGTGTTAGGAGTAGGCATATGTAGGGGTAGCAGGTCTCCGCGAGGTTTAAGGTTCAAATTGTGCGGGGGGATAGAGGTATTAACCTCTTGGGATATAGATCTCTGGAACCTCTAAGCGAGTATTCGGATACTCTACTGGTAACTTTGCAGTTTTGTTATGGGTGTTCCTGAGACTCTAATTGTGGCTTTTACCTAATATAATGACTGCAAACTAAACACTTACGTCGGCACATGCGTCCAGCGTAACCGAACATCGCGATAGACGGGTGAAGCGACACCTATCAATTTGTGGTAGAGGAGACGATATTAGCGGGGCCATAAAACAGCTCGCATATCCAGCTCAAGGGGCTTTTAGATCGTCTTCGGGAACTACATGGGCTTTAATTGGGAGATCGATCAATGTCGATAGCATGTGGTTCGTCAAGCCTTTAGTCGTGAATGTAAGTTTCCTATAAAATAAAATCACAATAACTATCTTCCAGACATATCTACTTAATGTGAAATCGAATGGAGAGAAAGGCTAACCCGCCTGAGGCACCAGATCCTAGAATGGATATTCGCCTCCGTCGCAACCGCCTTCGTCCTCCTCCGATTCTACATGCGAAACCGTAACGCTCGATTCGAAGGCTACAAACTAAGAAACTGTCGATTCAGACTAAGCGACTGGATCATATCCCTCACCTTACTATGCTTCTACCTCTCAAACCTATCCGATACCGCCACGATAGTAATCGAAAACGGCGTCGACGCAATGAACCTCATCCCAAACCCCAACGATCCCAAATCAGCCTACAACATTCTTCCCCCGCACAAACTCAAAACTTTGCTAAAAATCCTCTTTGCATCGTTATTCCCTTACTATGGGTCCTGGTGGGGGGTTAAATTCTACTTGATAGTTTTGTACTATAAATTAGTACCGCAGGCGACGCTTCCTAAACATCGGATGGTATTACATGGCTTGGCGGTGTTAACGGTGGCTTCTTGCGTAGGTATGGTGGGGACGAATGTATTTTGGTGTAAGCCTATTTGGTTGAATTGGGATGTTCAGCCGATGGCGGCGGGGAGGAGGCAGTGTATTGCGTATTTTTCGAGTGTGGTGTTTATTGTTACGATTTCTATGCATATTGCGACGGAGGTTTTGAGTAAGTATACCATAATCTATACCCTTAGAGATATCATATCCTTACCTTTTCATAGGAAGATTACTAATATCCTCTTCTTGAAATAAAAACTTAGTATTCTCCTTCCCATTTTCCTTCCTCTACTTCATCAAACGCAAAAACAAACAAAAATTCTACGCCGCGGCAGGAATGTTCGCCGCCGGATTTATAGGCGTAGTAATCTCCGTCAGTAGGGTGGCATACATCTTCAACACCCATTACACACCCATAATCGGTATCATAAACGCCTGGGGCGCCCTCGAACAATCGGTTGGAATAATCGTCTGCTGCTTACCCGCGTTTAAAGCTTTACTACGAAGACGGTTTAATAAAATATCTGCGACGGGGGATTCGAGGGCTCAGGTTGTGGGGAGTAGTACGTTTAATTCGGGGTATAGGTATAATGGTGGTAGTAGTAGGGCGGAGAGTAAATCGGATTATGGGGGTTCTAGTGTTGCTAGTACTAGTGCGCATTTGGGGTCTGGGAGGAGGGGGTCGGTGATGGATAGGGAGAGTGCTATTTTGAGGGTTGATAGTTTTGAGAGGATGGAGGCTATTGCGGAGGCGGAGGCTGCGAGGGTGAGGGCTGCGGGTGGGGATGGGGGAGACGGTGGTGCGGTTTCTTAGATTTATTGTGTAGTGATAGAGTTGCGATATATCTTGGAATACGAGTAAACATGAGCTCAAACTGAAAGTTTTGTCTTGACTAACCTAGAATTAAATGTTTTAACTAAGCTACGGCCAGTATACTGTACAAATTAGTCACTTCGTGCAGGCTGACTCTGAAGATAAAACTGGCATCCTGTTATCATTCATTCCAACGACTAACCGGGATTAAACCAAGTAAGTGAAATACCTAGAGCTTGTGATCTCTTGCGGGTGGTCCCCGGGTCATGGAAACAGCGTCATCGACCACGTACATCGCTTGAAGAAGTTCCTCCTCTTGTAGTTTCTTCCCAACAACTTGCAGCGATAGTGGGCTTCCCAAGTAGCACTCTTTAATATCCCCTATATAATATCACATATTAGCATCAAGTTAATGGCATCAAACTAGACGATCTCCAGGAAGAATTCGGATGACATACACAAGGCAGTACGGTTATATTTGTCCCAGCCGGTCCCAGTCTCTATGCCGAGTGGTGCCTCTAGATCCTCCCTAGTAACGTTTCTAGCGGGTATAGCGCCACAGGGCCAATCGAGAAGATTGAACATGGTGGTATACCCCGCACCATTCCAGTCATCTGGTCGTGGGGTAGGGTGTGGTGCCACAGGGCTGATTATTGCGTCGAAGTCCTCCCCGCCGTAGTTCCAGAGTTTCCATGACTCGACGACAAGTTTTTCTCTGCTGTCATGTAGCTCTAATAACTGTTTCAAGGTAGCTGGATCTCTTCTTTTCATTCTTGCTGCGACCCATGGAACTTTTGGTTCTGAGGTTGCATCCAGGAGATCAGAGGTTCTATGGCTTCCTTCTATATTTACCAATTTGTTCGAAAGGCCATGGAGTTGCTTAATAAACTTTGGTGGATTCTCCAAAATAACGGCTTTATGTCCTCTAGCCTGCAACTGAGTCGCGGTTTCTCTCAGGACTCTCTCGATAGGCGGAAGCGGCGTCGTAACCAAATCCGTCATTAGAATCAAAAACTTCATCTGCCGCTGCCGTGGTTCACTTTGAATACTTCTCCACGGTGAAAATACAACGTGAGGTTCGCGTTCCCAGAGTTTCCCATCCGCGACAACTTTGAGTAAGAGTTCGCATGATCTTAAAGAGGTTGCTAGAGGCCCGTGTGCGTATGAAAGTCCCACGCTGAAAACTCCGGGAACCATTATCTCGGTTGCAGCGACGTTGCTTGAGAACCTGCTGGATGAGGGTTTGACGCCATAGATGCTTTGGCACATTGCTGGGATTCTGATGCTACCTGCGATGTCGGTGCCCTAGACGGTTGTTAGCCTTGATAGCAAGACTGAAGAACTCCTAGGCCTCGAGCATCCGAGTCTTTCATGATCAGTGATAGATTTTGCTACTTACAATTCCCAGAAGACTCCCACGAAACCCAATCAACGCACCTTCCCCACCGCTAGACCCACCAGCTGTAAGCTTCCGGTTCAGTGGATTCAAAGTTCGACCAAATACGTGGTTTACAGAGTCCAGTGCCATCATAGTTTGTGGTATATTTGTCTTGCAGTAACACACCGCACCTGCGTTCTCTAGAACTACCACAATAGATGATTTTTCCTTCGCAGGACGGAAGCAGAGTGCAGTGACACCGCTGCTGGAGTCATAACCGGGAACATCGATGGAATCTTTTAGAGAGACTGGAACACCATGTAATGGTCCAAGTGGTAAACCATGTTCGAGCTGTTGGTCTAAAAACTTGGCGCGCTCGAGCGCTTTGTCGAAGAATATTTCCGTTAGACAATTTAACTAGCCAAATCGTTAGTTCTGGAACAGGATTCTGAAGGTTGTTAGTTGGATACACGTACGAGTTGCTGGGCAATCGCCGCTCGTTTGCAGAATGCAACAGTTACTTCGTAGCATGAGTACGCTCGTTTTTGAATCTTATCGGCCAACTCGACTGCGTCGTAGGTTTCTGTTATTTCTAATTCTCTAGCCGATAATAAACCACACTCTCTTGGGATATGAGTGACATTGGAGATGTTGTCGTCCGGGAGAGATTCCAAAAACCACTCTTTAGGGATCCGCGAAAGTTGTTCAGCCTTCTTTCTCTTGACGATATCGATATATGCGGGTTGGGCTGGCATATTTGCAGTGGGTCCGCGTTAAAGAGCTTGGGCGATCGTGGGCTGAAGAGCTTAAGAAATAAGTTATAGGAGGTTACGACCCTAAGCTTTTCACAATTGACGAGTTTATATCTTAAAATCGACAAAAGACGGTTACCACATGCGGTTTTTAGCGGAGACGCAGAAGTGTACGATCCTAAACTTAGGGTCCGCTACCTTCGAATCGAATCCTAAACAACAGTACCTCGGCTGTAATTCGTCGTTCAGTTGGTTACAAAGACTAGATGTCGTTTCTAGCGATATTGCAAGAGAAAGTCTAGAGCATTCGGCATTGCAGATTGACTGGACTTAGACCTTATGCCTGAGATTACGAATAACTATTTCGCAGTAGAACGACAGTGAATAATCGCGATCGTATGTCGGGCCGGCCGTCGGATGATTCTCGCGACCGCGAGACAGTAACAGAATATTTGGCCTCGGTTGAAATTGCAACACCTTGAAATTTCCTGTAACCTAACGTTATAACTTTGCTAGCACGATATACCGCCTGCAATACGCATATCCACCTTTCTCTGAAATAGCTCTGTTTTCGCATTAAATTTCTGGCTGGTCTTGGGAAGCAGGTTTCAGCAGTTTTTAAGCCCTGCAGCAGCTAATTTCTCTATTGGTGTCGTTTCTTCACATAGGTTCGATCTGACGGCTTGCGTTGTTAAGTGTTGCAAGTTGCCTCGAGGTAACAAATGCACATGTGCTTAAGCATGCGCGCAGTACTGCAGCGAGGAAATAAAATCGAACTTGCCAATGTTAGGTTCCGGAGGTCTCGATATGAAATAAAGCTAGGTATATCATAGTAGAGGGGGCTTGGGCTTAGTCCGCCTATATACATAAAAGCTTCCGTGCAAAAAGGCATGTAGTGAATTTTTGACCAATGATGATTTAATATATACATGATAGAGTCCAAAAGTTTTCGTTGAGAAATAGTTTCGTGGCGAGTTCATCGGCATGATGGGATGATGCTTGTTTGGACTAATTGCAACTTGAGATTTTATCTTTTAGGAGCTGTACCTGATTGGTCCATACCATCGTGGCCAATACTTAAAGTCCTAGAACTGGGCTCGAGGAGCCTTCAAGCCTCCCTGTTTCACCAAATGCAAGTTGTGGGCGCAGCCGTAGCATACTGCGTCGTCCAGATAGTGGTATCCGTAATGGCAACCGGGTAGTTGGTCGCGGTGTATACAATAGTCGTAAGCGCAGTTGTTCCTCCTGGAGTGGTAACCGTGCGTGTGGTCGTTGTGAGTATAACCTTAGTCTGCGTAAGGACATGACCAACAGTGCTGGTCCAAGTAGTATCGTAGAAAAGAGGGTTGGTCCAGGTTGTAGTAAGAGTCTTTTGAACGCTCTTTGTGCATGTTTTGGTGAGACATAGAGATGCGGGAGGGGTGCCTGGGAGCACAGTGGTTGACCTGGAGGTGAACCAAACGAAAGTTGTAGTGGGACCGGTGACAGTTGAAGTGATGGTGGTCACTAGCCGTAGCGTTAGAGTTTGAAATAAAATCAATAGCGTGGAATCCACATACCAGGAATAGTGACTTCAGACGGAGAATAGATTGTCTTCTGGGTAGTAATAACGCGAATCTCGGTTAGAGATTGTGTAGATGTAATGCTTCCCAACGAAGATACTCCGTTGGTAACTGTCGTGGTTGCCAAAGTGGTAGTAGTGGTTTCAGTGGCAAGCCACTGAGTAACAGTCGTTTGAGTAGGCCCTGGGCACAAAGGCGACGTCGTCGTCTTTGCAAGCGCGTTTGTGGCGAGCAGAGCCACTGAGATGAGTGTCGATAAACCCAGCATCTTGTCGATTCGAAGATGAAATTTTAGTATAAGCTTTTTTTTGTTAAAAACAATACCAACGTTCAGCGGTTCAATAATGGCAGCAGGCTCGCAATTACTCTAGCTCTGCGAACCATTCGTGCGATGCCATGACGTCTTAAATATCTTACCTCGCCAGTGGAAGGATGAGGTAGGGATCAGGATAAACGTCCCGTACTCCGAACCGAAGGATCCCTTCTACCCTGTCACATACGCGAGTACGAACATTGCTAAGCTATTACTACTTATATAAATAATCGCTATATAGGCGAGCGAGATATGCATGCATCATCCGATATCCTGGCATGTCGAAGCTTATATTAATGCTGCTAGTCATGACGCTTTCTTTTCGGCCGAAACAATAACGAAAGGGACAGTAACATCGTTAAAGAAAACAGGTTAACTGGCAACTTGGGTTGGTTCCTTTAACCTGATGACGAATTAGTGGGAATGCGGGGAGGGCGGGACAGGGGTTTATTTGAGCCGCCTCCCCAATCGGGTAAATTGCTACCTGCATAAATCAGGTACAGAGCTTTCGACGATGTGGATGCATATGTGTGCCAGCTCCTGCTGCCGCCTTAATAACTTGCTGTTTCATTGAACCTGTACAGCGGTGCAGCCGGCTCTTAATTCCATAATTGCGGCAATATATGCGATATTGAATTCATGAATAAATTTACAAAACTCACAGTTTTTGGAAACCGGGAGTCTATAGGAAGCTGGCACTAGTTAAGGGAAGGCGTATGAGCTAGCCTAGCTTCTCACTAAGACATCTTAATATCAGGTCTCACTCCCTTGTAACTATCGGTTCCAGGTCGTACGCACTGTACTTTTAGCTTATTTATCGATTTAGCCTTTATAGCTTTACATGACTACACAGTCACAACTTCGCAGCTTCAATAATTTGTGCATAAATTTTATGTTTAGGTTCGGTCGCGGCCATGCGACCAGTATTTTGAAATTGCATTCATTGAGCATCCATAGGTTTCAGATACATGCAGAGCTAGCGGACTAAAGCCCTTGAGTCCTTTAGCTCCAAATGAAACTGGTTATGCTATATAATTATGATGCGCCAACCAGTATCCATCGATTGGGAATCTGCCTTGCCTTAGCTAGTTATATACGTTAAATACACCTAAAGCCCCTGTAAAGCTAGAAATGAAAGGTCGTGCCTAAAGGGAACTATCTGAAGGGGGAAAAAAGGAGACGAAGGAGAACGTCTGGTACGGCAATCTGGTAACAGCTAGGATGATGAACATTATGCCCCAGTAGGTAAGATGCAACAACAACTGCCGGTGCAAACCCGGTTAATTTGGGGCCCATGGGGGAGCGCTAGAACAATAGAAAACCACGCGGCATTCTTGCTCAATCAAGTTCTCCCGTGCCGATTGTTTGAACGTTCTTTTGCTGGCCCGGTACCTCATCATCTTGTGTGATTGTACGGCCGTCATCGATCTGTGAGGCGGACTCCGAAGCCCGTTTGCGAAAAAACCCGCCGCCCCCAGATCCCCCAAAGCGGTCGGGGCCCCAAAACTCCCAGCCTCTAACGTAGGGACCAGGGCCTAGGGGTTGACTATGATCGGGTTCGGCTGGATAGACTATAAATGGCTCTTCGGGTATCCACCCAACATCGAACCCTGTTGGTGGTCCCAAAATGTCCCCTCCGATATGATCCAGGGTAGGATTATCTCTCCAAGTCAATCTTTGCCCAGGATATTCTCGGAGATGTGCTGGTACTTCCCATGTCCAGTCATGATTGTCGTTTCTAACGGTTTCTGGAATCTGGTTAATCGCATCGCGAAAGTTCTCGAGAGTGTTTAATGGATCTGACAAGTCTAACGGTGAAGGAACCTCCAATTGCGCTGTACAGAAGCAGCCTATAATTAATCACGGTATTGATTAGAGCTTAAGTAACTTTAAGACTCGGTGAAATTGCTATCATCGTAGGTGGCCCAGAAGCCTTCAGCAACTATCATCGCGGCACAAAATCGGAGGTTCTCCGAGGAATTGAGAACCCCGGGACTACAGGGAGGCTTATGACCCTGCCTATGATATCGAGGCACACAAATCAAGGACTCCTTACTACCCCCAGGGTTCGAATTTGTTTTAAAAAGGCAATTTAATCCTCAAGATGTTTGAGAGATGACTTACGGTAAAGATACGTGCACCTATCGGCATAAAACTGACTCGTACAGTGGCTAGTGCGCGATGTTGAGTATATCATCTTCCCCTCTGCGGTACATATACATCGTCTACAGTGTTTGTGATACGACAAAATCTTGGTGATCCTTTTTTCCTTTGGAATATCGTCCCCGGTGAGGTTTTCCCACATCAATGGATCCATCCCGTCGACTGCGAGAGCCGCATCGCTCGGCCCAAGCTCTGTGAGCGTTTCAGCGCTAAAACAACGTATGTAAAGCCCGCGCGCACTGTAAAAAACGGCCGGGCTAACGCTCTGTGGCTCTATATCTTGGTACTGTGGCGGTTGTACGGGTATAGGGGTAGATTTATCGTTGTCTATTCCCTTTTCCGTTGCTGGTGCGGGTTGCTGGATAGAGACCCCTTCGATGGTAGAGGCCAACACCAGAAGGCCTAGGGTAATCATGAATCCCAGCGGACGAGGGAACAGAAGAAAGATATCGATATTGGTCCGCCCAAAGTCTGAACCAAAATTCTTCGGATGTCTCGGTGAGGGCATGGCGCCTGTGCTGAGCACGAGCAAAGAATCAGACCAAGGTATCCGGTCACGCCAAAATAGGGGTAGAAATAAGTCAACTATGGGAAGTAAAGAATAATTCGGCGAGATATTAATCAGGTTTGCTTTGGTTAAAAGGTTCACTACGTGGAAATTAAGGTAGAGGCCCGAGTAGGTACATATATATCCCCTAAATTGAGATGCCCACCGGCCGTGGCCTTTACCAGACCGTAGGTACTGACTAAAACTTGAATATCGTAGCAGGCTTCGCGTTTCAAACACACTCCAAGGCATATAAAGCCAACATGATATCCACAGTTGGAATTTAATAATAGCGTGATGGTGATGGAAGAATGGCACATGGAACTCAAGGGTGTGGCGTCCCAGACACGCAACTTTATACGCGCCGTTTAAAACGTTTTGTATAATTATGAATCGTATTTAGGCCTAGAACCCAGTGACTGCGTGATATAACTTTGTACAGGGCTCTCCTCCAAGGTGTAGAGACTAGGCAGCTACATATTCCAGGCTCAGAACGGATAAAAATATTTTACATATATATGACTGCCATTCAAGGTTCGCTCGGGGTACCGCGGGGCTCTTGGGGCCACAACCGCATTGTAACAGAACCCTGCAGGGATAGATGCTCGAGGTCGTTGGTAGATACTAGATCTCTATAGGTAAAAATTTGCGGGCGTGGCAGGGACAAATAACTACGTTATATGTATACGAAGGTCTCTAGGCCGCAGGATTCGGACCCCTGCGCCGGCTAGTTTCATCACTTCACTATGCATCCCGTTTTACACTCCAATATTTTATAGAGGGTTTTGACAAACCGATGCCAGTGAAATTGTTTTACTAGATGCATATCTCCGGTTGGAGTTGTAAATACGAGTAGGGAAGCTTCTGAATTCATGAATCCTAGACTGGGTCCTATTTTCTAGAAGGGTTATCGCTATAACGACCTAGCCGTGGGAAAGCATGGTTCAACACAGTTCTTGCAACTTACCACAATTATTGGAATGACAGTTGGCAATGCAACGAAACTTGCTTAAGGTTACAGATATATACAAAGTCTGTCCCGCACGAACGCAAATACTCCATCAATCTCGGGTTTGGAGATTCTGTTGGGGATTAGATGATTGCTGTCCCTTTGAACCCAATCCCGCCTCCCTGGCCCCTTCCGCTACGCCTCTCACAATCTTTAACGGCTCTCCGGTTTCTAGGCCCTGCATTTCCCCAGGTTTCAAGTGCATCCAAATCTCTTCTTCCATGCCACCTTTTCGTCTACGGTTCCATCTGCGCCTCAGTAGACTCGGTAGCTGTGGTTGGATTCTACTACGCAGATCTTTCTGTGCTTTAAGTGTCTTCGCTATCCCACTCTCCGTCGGCCGTCTCTCAAATCGGTCTTGGTCTTCCCAACTGAGTATTTTAACATCCAACAGCCCTTCGTCGTCCACTCGATTCCATCGTGCCACGTTGGTTGGCATAACTCGTTTCAGGAATTCCAGACTTGCGTTAATATTAATATCGATTGCCCTCTCTGGATCGGCGCTAGCTTTTAGAAGCAACGCACAGAGTCGGGGATATACGACGGTGAAATCACTTTGTGAAATGTGAACTGTGCCTTTAACCGTCATCATCCAACAATTGTCGTTGTTCTTTGAGGCTTCCTCGAATACTTTCATCACCATTTCAAAGTTGTCGGCCCAGTGCATAAATGCCTCGCTATTGATGCCTAACAACGGCGTTTTGATCTTCGCATCTTGTGATTCTGGCTCCTGGATGGCTGCGCCCCAGGGGTCGTAGATGATCCCCTGTAGGGACTCTAGGTCGTCCCCAAATATTTCGTCTGGGCGGCGCAAGACTTCTATCGTTGATGCGGCGCCGAATGAGTGTCCTGCCACAGTGACATTGCGGATTTGTATACGGTTTTGCCATTCTGCCCAGTTGACCCCTTCGAGGCCACGACTTGACGCACCAGCTGCTCCTTTTTTTAGAAGATTCATCTGGGAGAGGAATTCTCCATCGCCAGAATTTAGGGCTTGAATGGCTTTGTATATTTCGGTTAATTCCGCTTTTCGCATGTTGATCTGGGCCGTTCGAAGGTCGGCGTCGATCTTGTTGGTTGGGTCTGTGTCATACGGATTGTCTTTTGGCCAAAGATAGTCTACCGTCCTATACTTCCGTTTCTTAGACGCCGTAAAAGTGAACGCCCGTTTCTTACGGCGTATGTATTTTCGCCTCGGTGACGATTCCTCTGCGGGATCGCTCTTCATACTGTTGTTTATAGCCTCCGTCGTGGCCCGAGCAGGTTTACGCCCCAACCGTTTCGCTTTTTCTGCATCAGCCGACCAGAAATTCGGATTCGCAGGCGATGTTGGAGTTTTTGTTCGCGTCGCCGGAAGAATTTCTTCCCAGAGAAAGCTTGTTTCCGGTCCATAATTCACTACGCTGCGAGCACCGCTGCCGTCACGGTGCTCTGGCGCAATTACTACGAAGCCGTAGCTGGCGAATTCTCCACAAACGGAAGAATAGACTGAGCGACTACCTCCCAATCCATGGGAGAATATGAGAAGCGGAAACGTAGGCTTTGCATTCTCGGGTAGGTCTTCCGGTGCCTCTCCTGCCGTATTCTTCACCTTCTCACCACCCTTGCGGGCCGAATGAGGTGGTGGCCAGTGCTCTGCCAATTTGGCATTCCGGTATGCTGGGATTTTGGTGAACCACGCGGTTAACCCAAAAAAAGTTAACATGGCAGGTGCGGGAAGATTGCTAAACTTTGCGTAACCCTTGGCAGTCAGGCTCCGAGGACGTGGTAACCACGTTGCCCGTGACCACGTGTGATGTTCGCCTGAAGGATCCCTTCCAGTTCCAGTACCCAATGCGGCTGGGTAGTAGATATTGAACAGAACAGTTTCGAGAGTCAATGCATGCCGGCCATTGCGTTTTACTGGGCCGAAGGAACGAGGTGAGGAGACTGGGAGTTCTATCTCCATTATTCCTACGGAGTAAGGACCGGAGTATTGAGGTAGACTGTGTAAGAGGACATCTCGAGTACTCCGAGGAGGACGAGATTTGGGAGGACGGGATTTGGGGAGAGTATCGCGAGCATTGGGATTGTTGCGAGTATGCTCGCGACGGCCCTGCTTCATCCACGGAAATACCCTGCCCGGCATCTTGAAGGAGCGCCAGTGGATATCCTGGCTACCGATTAATACCTTAAGTGTCTAAGTATGTGGTTCGTTTTCTGGAGAGCTATAGAGAAGGGCTACTGGAAGTACCTCTTAAGTGCACTGACTGGCTGCTTAAGTACTTCGTGTTGACCTGGTGACGTCACGACATCACACTTCTAGTTTCCGACCATACAATATACATACCAGCTTCGTTACGTTACTAGCTAAGCTAAGCACACGTACATGTTTCTCGACGGGTTATAATCACCCGCGTTCCCCGCGTACCCACAAGTAAATAGATATAATAAAATTAACTTCGAAGTTCGGGTTCGTCAAGAGACTTCCAAGAATTTTGGATGTGAAGGCTTATCTAGTTAATTAAATGTTGGCCTGTCAAAAAACCAAAATAAACTCGGTCGAAATCTCCAACCGATCGGACTACTTCAGTCGATTGTAAGAACCATGCATGCCAAGTATCGCTCGACTCGACCGCTCCAGGAGATTCATATTGTTCCATCCAAGACCAGATGGCTTCTTGGTGTGCTGTCCAAGCCGAACGTCTTACAGGCTCTAGGCTTTGGATGAACCCGACATAATCCGACGCAAGTAAAACCTTGGCAGAGGTTCGAGCTTGAGCCTCAGGTAGAGTAGACATTGTATGATTTTTTAAGGGCCAGATGCGCACCCTCAGTGCTCGGATCTGGTGTAATATATCGTGGGGATAGTCGGGGTGCCGATAAGTAACTTCGCACTTGGACATCAAGGCGTCGTCAAAATAGTTCTCCATCGAATTTCCAAGTTCAACATATCTGGCAATCATGCCCGAAGTGGGGGATACCCCCATCTCCATTATGAGCCTAACCAGCCCCAGCACTTCTTCAAGATCAACAGGCTGGAGCAGGTGAGATCCTGCTCTTCTTTCGATGTAGGGTTCGAGGTTTCGAAAATACATGTATACCTCGTTCAGGGCAGTAGGTGATACTCCAAGATCTAAACAAAACCCCAGACCCTGTACAAACAACTCAGTTGACCAAGATTCCTCCATCACGAGAGAAGCTGGGAGTGCTATGCCGATAATAGAACCTAGTTCGGCCTTCCAAAACGGAGCTCCCTTCGACTGGAGATCTATACAGATGTCGCGGATATTATTTCGCTGTTCTTGAGAAGATATCGACGTGCTAGAAACCATCCGAGCCAAAATACACTCAATCTCATTCTTATCAAGTAGCTCTTTGTTTGAATATAGAGATACGGCTAATCTTTTATATCCGGCGAAAGTCGCGAGTAGTATCATTGCAGAGGTGCGTATAGGCAAATATTTTAATGCCCCATCGTTCGGGCAGCAACGCCGAAAAATCTTTGTGACTTCCGTATCGTCTACCCAATCCACTAAATGTCCGATTCTCACACGAACGTGAGAAGACTCCCAATATTGACCCGGAATAAGGCTATTCAGAACCTCCCAGTCAACGTCCATTGCGGAAAACGTCTGTTTGGGCAACGTGACAGTCCAATTCGGAATCACCCCGGCGTCGCTCATAGTGGCCAGTACCCATTTGACAGCAGGGCAGTTCTTTCCCAGAACTGCAAGAGAAATGCACTCGTCAGGTTTAGCTCTTACTTCTTCGGAAATATAGTACCTGAAAGTTCCATTAAGGATACTTTCATTTCCATAGAATAGGATATAATCAAGCAGAGTATCAGGCGTAAAGAACTGGCGCTTCCCCTCCCAGCAGATTCTTTGTAGTGCTTTGCCTCGCTGGAATGGTTGGAACTCGTCAGCGAACTCGCTAACGAGGTATCTATGCCAAAAACTGGGGCGCCCATTCGAATTCTCACCAGAGATAACTTGAGGAGTTACCGTATCCAAAGTGTTTGATGCTGTAGCCGTATCTTGTGCAGAAAGTGCATCTTTTATCATCCGGACTATTTCTGAAAACTTTTGGGTCGGTTTAGAAGCATTCCCAACGCCACGAGCCTTCCGACTTGGAGCTCTCTCACTAAATGAGGTTCGAAGCGCGAGTCGATGCACTGATGAATCATGCCGCTTTAGGTACTCGGATGAGCTAAATCCGATTTCGTGATAAGGGCAGGTAGAAATCGGGCACTTGAATTCCATACGGTGGGAGGCTATGTGCTGTACTTTCTGAGTCATTTGAAGAAACCCCAGGTAGAAGTGCACGCACTGGACTTCTGTACACCTAAATGGAGGCCCATAGATCCGAATGATCGACTGGAGTTCTGTCGAATCACAATTTGCCGCAAAATTCTGAAGAGCAGCATTGAATTCCTGGATGATTGCAATGATGTTTTGTCGAACAACGGGTGGTGGGAAGGAAGAGGTAGTGTCTTCAGCCCCGTCCCTTCCATCTTCTGTAAATAAGGCGACGATTTTGGCGATCCGAGGGCTCGAAAAATCCTCGGTTTGAATAACCGGCATTCTGCGATCCGACCGGACTGAGGGTGGAAACGCCCGCTCAGAATCAATATAAGGCATTTCTGTTTTGCTCAGGCTGCGTAAAAGCATCACGAACGTCTTTGTTTTAGTATCAGAAGCTTCTACTGGATCAAGGTCTTTGACGCCTTCCCGCAAATGAAACGTCAGGTTCATGCAGGCATACGAGAGAAACACCAGTCCACCTGATCTTAGAAAGTTTTCGAACGAATTCTCCCCTATTGCATAAACATTATAGTTACTCAAATAGTCGTAACAAATGGTGCTGATGTTGCGGTGGATATGCGCTTGTCGGAGCCCCAGTATGTTGTCCTTTTCAAGAAGATACCTATCCAAAACAAAGGTCAGACAATTCCAACAAACACCAACCGAACTATGGCACCTACTCTTTGAGCGAGGAATGAACCAAGCAGACCGTATCATCGTTCATTATATCCACAAGGGATCCGCAGAGAAGTCCCAGTGAGCATTTTTGATGTACTTGAAACTGCTTCTTACTTGGTGCCGGTTCGACTAAGACTGCCTGCTGGAGCTCGAGAACTCTAAGGGGAGAGGCTCCTCCTAAAAGAAATCTGAAGACCCTTTTGGCCTGCCTTCGAAGCGGTTTCTTCAAGCTGGCGATTCTTTGTAAGGATCTTTCATAGCTACAGTACAAGAGAATGCAATTGTTAGTATATTACTCATTGATGAGATGTTAACATGTTTCAACGATAAAACTCATCGACTTACGCTTGATCCAGACCGGTTGGGAGTTCTTTTATCAGAGTCTCAATATCTACTCCCTGCAACAAGTCCGTAAGGTCGCCGACAAGTAGTTTCGCGTATAAAAACATTCCTTATGGGCCTGGTCAGCTTGTTATTTTTCAAATGACCATTGAGCTAGCAGGATGCTCACCGTCCGCTTTATCCACTATTGCATTCAGATATCTCTTCGCAGTAGTATTGTCGTACCCGCACTCCTGAACTAGAAAATCCAGATTTTCTGGATGCAAAGCAAAAGCTCCTATGTCTTGACGGTTTTGGGTTTGGGATAGGTAGATCTCCTTCGCGTTTAATTTTCGGACTTTCGTTTGAATCAGCTCCTCTGGGCGGCAGCTTATAAAAAGTCTGACGTCAGTACAGTTTTGCAGGATCCGTTCCATTATTGCTAAGAATTTTCTGATTTCGGCATCGTTTGACAGCTCGTCTATTCCATCGATGAAAAGAAACACCGGTCGGTGGAAATGGAGAATCTCCTCGATAAGGTCCTGCAGGACTTCTGTGGAACCGAGTTTTTGTACGAACTCTCCACCTAAGACCTCGAGAATTGTCTCAGCGTAGTCAGGATACTTTGATAGTTGATCATAGAGGAGAGATTTCAGGGCAGTATTGCAATCATTGTTTTGTCGAGGTTGAAACCCAAGCGCTAGATGTGCCAAACCATACTTTCCGGGGGAAAAGAGAAGTTCGTTTTCAAGGTGGTTGAACATTATTGAAGACAATGTAGTTTTTCCTAAGGCACAACCAATTTGGCCCGTTCGTCAGCTGTGATTCCGCATAGACAAAAAGAGTGTTAGTTATCCAATGACAGTCGAGTATAAACGTACCAGCCCCTGGTATACCATATAACACCAGGACAGGGTTTACTGGAGATGTTGGAGTCTTCCATGCAATGAAGTCCGGGTGGCTCTTAAGCCAATCTCCAGTGCCGGGGTTGCGGCTTGAAATTGCCCGCGCAGCCTCTAAGCGAGGTGTCGAAAGTAGAGCAGGCTGGAGCTCTTGACGGAATATCTGCAAAGTCGAATAAAGACGATGTTTAGCCGCCGCTTTGAACTCCTGCTCCACTTTGGCATGTAGCCTCATCGCTTCGTCGAAATTGGTGATCGAAACCGCATCTCGTATCAACTGTTGATCATTTTCTAAGTTTGAGAGCACCTGACCCAGCTTTTTGTCGAACACTGGAGAATGTATCCGCAAGAATTGCTCATAGGTACGGGCTATAATGGTAATATTTAGTTGGATTACCCCAAAGTGTACCAGTAGATACAAAATACTTACTTTTTTTGCCAAATACTTTTATCGCCGTCCATAATAACTCGAGGATGTCCGAGTAAACGCGAACCAGAATTCCCCGAAAACGAGGTTCAGCGGAAACCAGGCGTGAACACTTCTCGAAGAGTAGTAGCTTTTCACCGATCTCAGACAGGGCATCTAGCAGCTTATCGATCGCGGTTTGCCATTGCGTTCCAACCTAACAGAAGGTTGTATTAGCTTCGACTGCTCCCACCCAAGCGACGCAATGGTACCATATGGTTATAGGCTATGTGCTAAGAATATCTGAATATTCAAGGACACCGTTCAGGATTCATTTTGTTCTTTTACCTGTAACAAAAATTTAATCGGCCCCTAGAGAAATTTAGTGTAAGCTATTGTGCGGATATGTACGTATTTTTTATGTCGATACGATGCAAATTTTTATTTCACACACAAATTATGCCCGGCCGTAAGACTATACTTACCCAAACAAAGCACAATATCTCACTCGTTTGAGCGAAAACTTCGATCACTTTTGCATATCCTGAAAGCCCATCAATGAAGGGTCTCAATAACCCCAGAGCCTTGTGCGAGGTGCGCTGTTTCTGCTCCTCCTGAAGTTTTATGGCCAGGACCTCGACCTCTTGACGGGTCGTTTGTCTAAATAACGACTTTTGTTCGGCAGATAAACGGGCTTGGAAGTTCTGTAGAGCTTCGTCAAAAGGGGTCGGTGGAAGGGTTGAGGCCGGGCTTGGAGCAGACATCATTGACGGCGTGCCTGTAGGTGGAGCCCAAGTCACCGTCCTTCACAACTTTAGACAGTTCCGCGGGATAATGGTCGAGATCAATACGCGCTCTCTATGACTGCTGAAAGCGAAGAGTCCTTCCCGTCGAATTGGATTTGCTTCCAAAGTGAGATACCCCCTCCTGAGCTCAGAGGTACGAGGTACCGGCCCAATATATTAGGACAAACAATCCCCTTGCAAGCCTTGTTCGGGGGGAGGATAGCGTTATCGACACAGCCAATCATCAGATTGGCTAAGGCGAACGCAAAGGCTCTCAGCAAGGTTTCCGGCCATATACTCTCACGCGTCAATTCTTCAAGCCTTGTACGAAATCTCGAGGTTCTCCTCAACGCTTTTCTGCGCGACCGAGTTAATACGTGTATATGCATGCAGGCGTTAGCCAATCAACTGGCGTGCACCTACCGCCTGCCCTTTGAGAGAGGCTGCGCCTTGCAATTGACACCAGCCTTGGAGAAAACAAAAAAATCTTCTTTCAAGCTGTAGGGCCTCAGTACTCTCAACAATAAAGGAATGTAACTTATGTACCCCGATTGATCACTTGCCTAAGTTTTCGAAATTTCGTCGCCGTATCCGTAAAAGCTGTCTGGACCGCTAAATATTGTCTCGCGCCCAGCTGCTAATAGTCGTCATTGCATCGATACGTATACGGACATATCTGACAGTTTTGGCTTCTAATCATCCCCAGTCGCAGCGTATATCTCGGTATCTCGCCAAGCATTCAGTATATCGCCTTATGGCCCTAATTAAGCGCCTTTCGCGGCAAACAATATATTTCCTCTGATATTACAACTTACTATCGATATATCTGGTCAGTCAAATTGTCCGCCGACCGTCGACATCTGCTTCCTTCTATTATTACCACCTATAGGAAGGTCATCTACGTTATGAGTTCTCCTAAAAGACCTTTTCCCGAAGAATTCGGTGCAGATACTGCATGCCAACACTACTTGAAGGTGTTAGTATCAACGTGATCACTAAAATGATCAAAACCTGTCTATCAACCTTTCTTGTAGAAATATTACCAGTGCTAACGTATAACCCACTTTAAACATGAATAAGGCCTAAGTTTCATCATCATCGCCAATCCAGTCTCTCGGATTATGGCGCTTGTCTTCGGGGAACCTCCTCACCAGATTCAGATTCAAACTATTCAGCGCTTTCGCTATCAGATGGCCCTGACTATCAAGACAAATTTGAAACCACCCCATCCGAAGCTGGAGATACTAGCCAATACCGTGGAGTCAATAATAGCGGCTATGGTACCCCGTGCTCTGGTATTACAGATACGGCGCATAAACTCTGCTCTAAAATAGACACCGTTCAGCTAGAACCAAGTAGAACCCCTCGACGGGACAAGATTTGTTTAGGTTCAGTATGCAAGAATCTTCCTAGGTTCTTTATAGTATAGCAGTAACCGTCCAAACCTTTGGGGGTTGCTTTCATTAACTCAAAGACCAGCGTCTGAGTGGCTCACTAATAGCGGCTTGTATATTGAATATAGACCCTCTTAGACGCCAGTTCTATTACTTTTGACGATCTCGCAGCTGGGCAAGAACTATTCTTCACGACAACTGGTCAATCAGTAATGCTGTGGGCGGGCAGCTCTGTCGCAAAACGGCGATATGTTGGACTCATTAGGAGCCCAATGTCTACGGTTTTCAAAGATATTATCAATAGATGCGATATAGACCCAACGATCTATTTGTCCGAACATGGGCTCACTAAAACAGATTTGTCAGTGGGGTTCCAAGTTATCGCAGATTTATATTGCTTCGAAGACCAAAAACTCGATATCGGACGGACTTTGCTACGAAACCAACTCTACCTGCAGAACCCCTATAAAAACAAACTCAGACTTAGGTACTCTAACCCGCACGTATTAGAGGTATCAGACATAGACGTAATTCGGCAGCTCGAAGCGGAAGGAATCGATTGCTCTACGATCCACATGCACAACCAACCGAAAAACAAGGCCGGGAAGCTAAGCATAGTCGAGCTTCGAGATCGCGAGAACGAAATATCTGACCTGTTTACGACAAGTTCCGACCAGATATCCAACTTCGAAAACTTTAATTTGGAGGTTAGCACGAGTATTAGTACAGAGCTGAAACAGTATGCTTTCATAAGTTTTATTCCCATCCACCTCCGGCAGAGTACCCAGGCTGACTAATGTGTTTTATTTACGATCAGACACCAGGCTCTTGGGCTTCGTTGGATGCTCAGCAAGGAAGGGTACCCCAACAGGCCGAGTAATTCTCTTCGATCTAGAGGCGGCATCCTGGCCGACGAAATGGGAATGGGGAAGACCCTGACGACATTGGCCCTCGTTGCAACTAGCAAAGAGTTAACTCCGCAGCAAGGAGACGACAAAACCCTACCAGCAACATTAATCATATGCCCTAAATCAGGTAAGTAGCACGACTTTCGTACTAACCCATAACATACTCCGCAGAAATTGCGGGGGTTTTGTGAGGTATGCAAGTAGATACTTACTATGCCCGGGATTAGTTACTACCGGATGGGAGGAACAGATCAAAAAGTTCACACGCAACATCAATTTTCTCCTCTATGACCCGGCCGAATGGAAGTCACAGAGGCCGAATTTTCACGGCTACGACTTGGTCATAACGACATACGGCGCGATAGCAAGTTCGAGGTCCCGAACCGCAAAAGAACTATCTGGACACCGCTGGAGGAGGGTAATATTAGATGAAGGTGAGTTTCATTGTTAAACTGAAACCGATAATTATTGCCTCCACTAATACTCAACGTCTCGACATAGCACATACAATTCGAGAGCGATCGACAAAGCAGGCAAAGGCAATTTTTGCCCTAAATTCGGAATATCGATGGTGTTTAACCGGCACGCCCGTACAGAATAAGCTCGACGACTACGGTTCACTTCTCGAGTTCATTCAGCATGAGACAACCAAAACACGCTCCTCATTTCATTCAAATATTATCAAGCCACTGAAACAAAGGAACGAAAGTTCTCTTCGAAGACTCCAAGAACTTGTCGCGGAAACGACACTAAGGAGACTGAAAGCCAGTTCGCAACTAGATCTACCTCATCGACAGAACAAATTGCATAAACTCAGTTTTAATAGTGACGAAGAAAGGCTACATCGGCTACTTGGCAAGTTTGTGAGCGCCAAGATTCAACAAGCAGTCCGGGAAGGAACTCTCAAAAACACTGGGTTTTATGCAGCACAGTTAATACTTAGACTAAGACAGGTTTGTAATCATGGCGTACATCTTCTCCCGCAATCATTGCAAGAAGAGCTTCAAAACTTCTGTACTCAGGGAGGCGAAGAGTTCGCGATATCAAGTACTTTCACGAAAATGATATGCGAATTGTGTAAGACAAGTGAGACGACGGGTGCGGTGGATTTAACGACGTACGAGGACTGCCAGCATATCATTTGTCTCAAATGCAATACAAATGCTACAGAATGTCCACTCTGTTTGAATTCCAACAGTGATGATATCTCAATGGCAATAGAACCATCAACAAAAGTTCAGAACTTGATATCAAACCTTCAATCCGGGTCCGCTGGCAAAAGGTATGCTTCCGTTTGAATGATTTCTACGGTCTTTCTACTTATGGTGTTTTACTATATCTAGCGTCGTGTTTAGCTGCTGGACGAAAATGTTAGATCTCATCGAGGTAGCTCTACGGCGAAACCAGATAGGCTTTGCACGGATGGAAGGCTCGTTGACAACGAGAGAGCGAAAGGAGCGCTTGCATACCTTTCGAAATGATCCGAATTGTAGGGTTTTCTTGTCAACACTAGGAAGTGGAAGCACAGGGTAAGCTCCCCATAGCCTATCTAGCCAAAAAAAAAAAAAAAAAAAAAAAACAGTTCTCGCGATGATACCGATCTCAAATTCGAGTGAGTTTTCTGCAAATTTCGCGAGTAATATGGCTAACAACCATCTATGGCTTTATCTTTACTCTAGCCTTGATCTTACCGTGGCTTCTGAGGTACACCTCCTCGAACCCCAGTTTAACCCGATGCTTGAAGAACAAGCATTAGCGCGAGTCCACCGAATCGGCCAGACACAACCAGTTACAACTATCCGATACATAATGAAGGATTCTTACGAAGAGGTCAGGGTTATCACCTCTTTCTTTTTTTAAGCCGGATCTCCATTGACGTTAACGTTTATATAGCAAATCTTGGAACGACAAAACAAGAAACTTCAATTGGCCGAATTGTGCGTTTCAGGTACAGTCCAATCGGATGGACTCTTAGCGAAATACCTCGAGGTTCGTAAATTGGCTTCCAAAATTACCGACACTACGTATATTCATACGTTATAATATACGTTTGTGAGAGATGTTGCGACGAAACTGACAGCCTTGCAACAGTGTCTCCAGGCTGTTATACAATAGAGGGATGGAATTAAGGATGGCGTAGAACCCTTCCGAGTGTCCTGCCATTTGCATAGCAAACTTGCATAAGTATCTTTGCTAGTTGGCCGTGGAAAATTTATTGGCTGGACAAACTTCCTACGAAGCGGGTCCAGCCTTGTGCGACGTTGATCCTGCAGCACGCCAAGCCTCTTGAGTTAAGGACAGAAACAGTTGCATATATTAGTATCTGGCGTGGTGCATGATGATAGCGGTAATCGACGAGTTTGAGCGCATTCTCGAAAAGAATAAGAAACACGTATAAATATTATCCAAAAATTAATTGTACAATTGTGCAGTGTAAATTCCCGGTATTCGTCCCCACCATCTCTACTTCGTCGAATCAAGGAAGTTCCAATTCCGTTACAAGCCTCTGCTGTATCCAGAGAGGGATACATGGTTCGGCAAGGCGCAGATGGTTGGCCATTTGCCTTGACGTGGCGGGCTCTGTATCCGACACCGACGCATTCCGCAAAAACGCCTTGCATGAATGCTTAGAGCACACCCCGGACATACACGCAGCCCGCCAGCCATGAACTCGAACTTTGCAGCTCGGCTTCCCACCGAAATCTGGTACCAGATATTTACTTACCTGACCTATTTTGATCTCCATAAGCGTTTGAAACTTGTGGACTGGCGTTTTCATGCCCTTGTCGTTGGATCAAACGTCCGACTACATGGCCTGACAGCTAATATCTGGGACGAAATCATCCAGAGCAGCCTTGATTATTCTGACCTGCGCCGATTATCGAAGGTCTCTAGCGACCTCCGCGAGCTAGTCAGAAGAAATCGATCGGACAATATTTTATGCGAAACTTTTCGTCTGCCTTTCTGTCGAAGACCCACCGGATCGAGCCCGCTGGCGGGAAGAGTAATTATCGATTTGAACACCGCTCTAAACACTCTTGCCATTAGTGACAAGAATTCGCTTTATTACCGCTCAAAATACAACACTGGCGGCGGTCGCGGCCCACAATATACATATACCCCAGTTAAGTTGGTTCCGTACCAACGAGACCAGGTTAAGCCAATCGAGCCCGGAAGCGGAATTTACGACTTCGAATTCGAAAGCGTCCCAATACAGTTTCAAGGACCCCACCCACCATAGTTGCTGGCGGTCTTGTTAGAAAATGCAACATGGCCTCCGATTGCCGGGTTCGAACTAAAGCTGGACCGCTGGCATTCAATACAGGTATGGCCGAAGGAACTGGATGGGACTCCAGCCGCGGTGACCGTCGGTCACGTAGTTCAAGTCATACGAGACGGAATTAAAAGGATATCAGAGCTGGAGATTACGAGAGGGAGGTTTTACTCGACATTTGATTCCGACGAAAGTTTCCTTGCGAGTGGTTATGTGACGTTGGCGCACCTAGTTATATGCATTGTGGGACGTTTGGAGGACTGAAACTCTACCATCCACGTCCAGGGGGGTTTTTACGTGATTCGACTAGAAGACGACTCGGATCATGGCGAGCTAGAGCAAATTTACCGGAAGGACCAAGGTTCTATAAAGCTCTAGAGATTTTCGCACACGGGGTAATATATTAATAAGGAACATTAATTAATTGAAGCGCGCCTGTATATACATGTTCCCTTCATGGGCTTTTTTGTAATTTCTAAACCCAATTTTCTCGAGGCCGACTCCGAACAAAATCGCGCGAGGAGGGAATTAGCCCCATAAATCGCTGCTGTCGTCTTCGGAATCTACCATCCAGAGTGTTCCCAAATTTAGCGCGTATTTCGTGACTTAGAAATAACAGACAAGGAGGTGATAATACTAACCACTAATGTCTATTACAGTACCTCTCATCCTATTTGCCAAAGTCTCTGCTAATGTTTCCCGGATGGAGTGGTGATCGGAAGTGGTAGACTTTGGTAATAGTGATGCGCGCAATCGCGAGCCATCCTCAAGGGTAACTTCGTTTAAAGCTTTCCCTTCGCGAATCGAAGCCAGTAAGCCTTTTCTTGGGTCCCTAATAATGGTTGGTCGGGCCTTTGTGGATGGATTTCTATGTTCTAACAGATGTTCTGGTATTTCAAGGTGAAGATCCTGGAGAATGGTTCCTTTCTTGCTCCGTGAAGCTGTGCAATCCAGGTACGGGACGTAATATGGCATGCAGGAGTCATATGGACCTGGATATAGATGCTCCAAGTTTGGCCCGTCTCTAGCTTTTACAAGCAACGACCAGGTCAATGATATATTGATGACACTATCCCCAAAGGTTTGTGATTCTCGTTCGTCGCTAAAGCAAAATGCAGCCAAAGACTTATCGATTTTGAAGACGTGGAATAATGTTTGATCTCGATTATATTGAAGTCCCCGATGGATTTCCGTCTCCCACATCACACCATTGTTATCGTCCTATAGGATAAAAATTCGCCGCGTCGGGGCATTAGACGAAACTTCTTCAACAGAATTATTAAAGTTTATGAGCAGGAAGTTCATACCGAAATGTCCACAAGTTTAAAAGAATATGTTTCCGCAACGGTGTCGAATGCGAAAACTAGACAACCCGATAACCCGCTGTCATTCCATTTTTCGTTATCGGGATAGTCGAGATAGAGGCGCGCTTTGGCGTCCGCCATGATAATCGTCGTAGCGGGAAGTGATATATTTACCTTCTCTCTATCGCATTTCTCGAGGGTGGTCTGGATTAGATGCATGCTGGCTGTTTTTGGTTTCGAGGGATATCGGAGATCCGGGAAATATTTCGAATCCACGGATTGATAAAATATATAGGGCTGACCAATTCATGAATTCGATTAGATCATATACTTCGAGGCTAGGGACCATATATATACATCAGCGTAATACCAGGCCTGCACCGCCTGTCAGGCATTTTGCCAGCAACCAATCGATCCAAACCCCGACTCCCTGACGTCGGCAACAAACTTAGGTACCCGACCAATATGATTTTCTGACGAAGTCGACCGTTTCAACTTTTGGTATTCTGGTCACAGTCGTGAGTCAGCCCGACCAATTCAATCCGCACCAAGTCGGAACGTCAACACATTCACGCCGTTGCACTTTGAGGCCATGAAGAAAGCGGCGACACGAATCGAATCTGTGACGCCAAATTTAAAGTCACCACGGCCAAAATCAATCAATGTCACTCTTCTGCGCCGCTACGAGCTAAACTCTTTCAAACTCCGAAACCATACGGTTTCTCAAACCCTACTAGAACCTATGCTCTGTTTATAAATTCTAGGTGGAAGTACGAGTACAAACCTGATACTGCCAAACAACACAGGTTTTTGTTGCAAAAGTGGCCGGACATTGCTTCAGCGCTGTTCAGGCCGACAGCCTTCGTGGTTCAAATTTAAAGTAGTCGAGGAATCAAGGTCCAGGGATAATATGCCTAAACATACATTTCGATCATTCTTCAGTTTGTTGTGAATTGCACCTTATCGAGACGGCAAGTGGGTCACGTTGGCCGTCCCGAATCCCTCTTTTAGCTAGGCCGTAGTTAAACTGTGGATCTCGTTCTTAACCCGGCTTGGCCGTGCCAGCCAGCAGCTACTCCACCATCCATCCGGCGTAAAACGGACCACAACAATGGTTAAGATATGCTGTCGATGCTCTTTCCTATGGCCCAACATCATACGTATCCAGCAACCAGCGTAGTTTATACTCCAAACGACGCAAAACACTACGAAGAAATACCACACCTCCGTCCCGTACTTCTTACTTGGTCAATTGGTCTGGAGTCTTCGCGGCCTGGTGCACCATTTACTCAAAATGCTAGCGTTCCACATTAGAATTACGACGGGAACTGGCCAGGGTCCAGCCTAACTAGCCTCAGAGTCGTATTTGCCCAGTCCCGACCCACGTGTTCGCTTCCCTTCCCTTTTTCCTTCGGGCGAGGCCGTCAGGATAGATATGTCCACATGTAGCAAGTAGTTAGTGCCTATTCTGCGTACGTAGCTTACTGCCTCCCATTTACGTAATGTTGATGACCTGCCGCCAACGCCTATCCACTCCCAAACTGATGCAGTTAGAATCTTCCCTAGATTCCTGATTGAAAGGCAATGTTCCATCTAACCCACTGCTAGTGCAAGCCCCATGAGCTCTTGATTCGCCCACCAAGGGGAACAGAATACCACTAATCCTTACGACACGCCCTGCATGACAACACAATCAGGCCCTTCGAGACGAAAATGCAGGCGCAGGTCCCGCGGCAGAATTAGTGGATCGCCATGAGAACCTGGCGTTCGAGCTTCCCAGTCGCATTCTATCGATATCCTCTGATTGAGTAGAAATCGGAACCTTTAGCATCACAACAGAAAAGAAATTATGCAAAACTCTATGCACGGCAGCGGTTTCGGCATCGTCTCTGCATTGTATTGGCGTCCCGCGCGGGGACTTAATCCCTTAGTCAGTAGACGGAAGAGCAGCGTATGGGAGTGTATAAATAAGTAGGCTGGAAGCCAAAGCCTGCAGTTTTAATCTGCAGGCAGTCGATCATCCACGATAATGGCTTCAAAGTCTCTTGCATTTTTGTCGGCAGTATACTGTCTTGGACAGGCAACTCTTGTCCAAGCTGTACCGGAAGTTTCCTCGCTCCAGTCGTCCCTCACAATTTTGAAGGACAATGACCTTTGGGGTAAGTGGGTCCAACGGTTTCCCTATCCCCATATATACTAACTTGAGCAGAACAACATACCACAAGAACTGCTTCCGCAATCTTGGTAGAAGCTGCCAAAACTTTGACAAATGCCCAAGCAGCTTGTGCTGCCTTGTCAGAAAGTCTATGGGCTCCAGAAGCCCAGGGACAAGCTTTCTCCGCTGGTCTAAACAATACCCTCTCCTACCAACGGTATCTCGGGAAATTCACCAAAAATGAGCTATACTGGATCGCCCCTGTTGCAAATAAGCCATGCCGGGCTATTAGTGGAACTGGAGAAATTAAGACTCTCGACTGCGGTCGCAATTACAGACTTCCAACCCTTTGTACTCACTCCGCCCCAGTGAGCAACATGGAGACAAGCGATTCATCATCTCAATATCAGATCACAGTAAACACAGGAAAGCATAAGATCACCGGCTTTAGAGATTCTGCTGGGTTTCGGTTCGACGGCGTTAGATACGCCAACCCCGCTCAGAGATTCAAGCACTCCACTGTCTTTGACAGCCCAGGAAGCTCCAATGCTCTTGCTTTCGGCGACAAGTGCATCCAAGGAGACGGCGGTAGCGAAGACTGTCTCTTTCTCAATATCGCCACTCCCTATCTCCCTCACGCATTCCCCGGCCACTCCAAGGACTTGAAGCCAGTTATGTTCATCATCCACGGAGGAGGGTATACTCATAATAGTGGTAATATGGTTAACTACGATGGTGTCAACCTCGCCAGCAGAGGAGACGTCGTCGTCGTTAAACTTAACTATAGGCTCGGAATCTTTGGGTTCCTCGCAACCGATACACCAGGCTCTGGAATCACCGGAAACTTTGGTGTTGGTGACATGATCACAGCATTAAAGTGGGTCAGCGCCAATATCGCAGCGTTTGGAGGAGACCCAAAGAGGGTAACCATTGGTGGAGAGTCCGCCGGCGCTGGATCAACCATGCTCCTGATGGCCTCGAAAGCCGCAAAGGGTTTATTCCACGCTGGGATCATTGAAAGCCCGGTGGGAGGGTATACCACAAACCAGCTCGCAAACAATCTCCCAACATTAGCAGAATCCAACCCCGGATTCCAAAACATTCTTACGTCTACGGGCTGTGCATCCGCCGCCAACCCTATCAATTGTATCAAGACAATACCCGCTGCCGACTTATTTGCCGCGGACGCGGTTCCAATTTGGTCAGCTGTGAAAGATGACATAATCATCCGTAACTACGACTTCCCGGTCGCCAGCAGAGAATACCTCGCCGATGTACCCATCATTATGGGTGTCGAACGCGACGAGTGGGCTATTTTCCTCTCCTCTGAGTTTTCGGGATACTCTGGCGACACATCATCCGTCCATGATTATCTCGAATTTGCTGGTACCAGCGAGATGGTCTTTGGCACGGTTCAGGATAGGAACCTTACGGATTTCGCGAACCACCCTGCGTTCCCACTTTATACTGGCGGAGATCCAGCCCAAGCTGCCTTCAATCTCACCGTTCGGGTTCTCGGCAATGCGTTTTCAAGATGTAAAGCTTGGTCCCAAGCCTACCTACTCTCAAAAAACGATAGAGTCCCAAAAATCTTCCTCTACGAGTCCAACAGAACCTATCAACCGACCTTATTCACCGTTGCAGAGTGCCAACCTCCCATTGGTGGAACTCCTGCCGATGAATACTTCAAATGTCACTCCGGAATGGTTGATACCGCCCTCGGCGCATTAATTTGGAGTGGCCTCATGCCAAGAGATGCACAGGATATCCCATTTTCGCAGCTGATAGTCGACTACTGGAGTACTTTCGCCTGGAACCACGAGCCAAACCCGAAGAAGAAGTATCTAGAGGCTAGAGGGTATTGGAATACATTGGGTCAGGTGAACAGGGCCGGTGAGTGGGAGCCTTTCAAATGGAGAAGGCCAACTATGAGGAGATTGCAATGGGACGGCTACCAAAGTGGCTTGACCGAAATAGAGCAGTGCAGTGCTATGGGTCTCGGCTTCACGTATCTCGGAAACTAGAGTTGAAGTAGTGATTGAGAATAGTCGACAGTCCGTAGAATAATTCATGTATGCATCCAAGATAGCGATAATTCTAATGATAACAAACTCAACGCCAGCAATTGGCGGGACATCGAGACGGGTTGCCTGACGAGCAATCCCTTTACAAAAGCAGCCTGTTACCTGTCGGCCGTTTCTCGCAATAAAGTAACGTAGAGTTCAGCAGCATTCTATCCGGATTTGTGCCTGATCTTGAAAGTTTTCCGCAGGTACCTTTCTCCCACCAACACATCTTCCAGACGAGTCGAGAAGCGTGGCCGGATCCGGCAAAGGGGACCAGTTAACCTCCCAATTGAGAACTTTATATCATCATGAGAGCCGCCGTTCCAAAACCCACTGCTTTTCTTAAGATCTTAGTTTTCTCTATCAATCTTTAGAGGCTCGGTTTCGGGCCTTCAATAGCAATGCTTCAGGACAGTTAGGTTTTGAAGTTTGGCACATTCTCGCAAGCTTCCCCTCCTACTTTGCTATTTCTGGACGGGAGACCTCCACCAGGGTCATAATTTTTTCAGTATCATCACCACCACCACCTAATACTCTCGCCCGCTAGAATCAGTTCGCCCTTCTCTCCTCTAGGTTCAGTTCCTGGGGATTATGTTAGTCATGCCTTACAGGAGAAATTTAAGTCTAAAGCTCCAAGACAAACCCGTCACAACGTTTTTCAAAACTTTCTTCCCCCATAACGGAAATTCAAACAATTTACCATCCCTTCTACGAGTACCCATTTCTTCATATATAGCCAAGCTTCGTTCCTAACCCCGTCCGTGCACATTCTCTTCCCATCGTCATTACGCATTTCCTACGTAGACTTGTATTTCTTCGACTAGTTCGTCGCCTATTTCCAGACTCGATTGATTCGAAAGACGGTTAGACAGCACTTACGCAATAATAAAAGACATGGCAGAGATTGATATTTCTTGGTTTGCGGGTCATGTCTTTCTCAATAATGCTGGGAACTATAGTTGGTCCCGGCCTACTTGGTGGCCTCCTATGAATCTAGAGGTGAGTCCGCCGGCGAATTTTGCACTGAACGATGACTTTGTCCCCAATTTCTTGGAATGAAGCTAACATGGCATAATAATACAGAACCCTCAAAGCCGGGGCCCTCAATTATTGTCTATAGCTACAGTTTTCACTGTCGTAGCATTTATTACCGTGGCGTTGCGAGTATACACACGAGCTAGAATTACAAGGTATATGGGGTGGGACGATTGGTTTATCATGTTTGCTATGGTAGGTTCTGACCCTTGACGATTTTCAGAAGGCAGGTACCGAGTTGCTGACAGGAATACTTCGAAACCGCTATAGGCTGCCTCGATTGGAATGTATGGACTTCAAATTGCCGCCATGAACGCCGGGTGGTATCATCACATCTGGGATGTACCGTACGACCAATTCGTCATTACTAAGAAGGTATGGAGCCTATAACCTATCTTGTGGCACAGCTAACTAGTAGCTATGTGAATCCAGATCGGATTATCTATCCAATCTTTATACCCTTGGATTCTCGGCTTCATGAAGATATCAATCCTTCTTTTCTATCTTCGACTCTCGGTTTCTCCACCCTTTAGACTCGTCGTCTACATTACACTCGGCTTCATGGCGCTATACACCGTGGCGTCATCCCTAGCCATCTTGTTCCAGTGCTGGCCATTTAATACTAGGCTCGGTGATCCCACGGGCTCATGCGTGAACTTCATTGCATTGAACTATACGATCGCTAGTCTAAACATCGCAACGGATGTTTTTGTATATTTGCTGAGTTGGGTTATGGTTCGCCGTACGTTTATCGTCCTTATACAAGCTGCCCACCATTATTAGGAACTACGCTAACCAAATCCTGATTCAAATTAGATCTCAAAGTTTCCACGGGTCAAAAACTAGTCGTTCTACTCATATTTTCCGTCGGAGCTCTCGTCTGTATCTTTTCGGGCCTCCGTTTCTACTACCTCCGCGACTATTGGAATTCCTCGGACCCGACTTGGGTCGCTTACAACGTCTCCGTGATGTCGTCACTTGAAGCGAATGTTGCCATCATAACATCGAGTGTTCCTGCCGTCAAGCCGTTGATTATTAGGTTATTCCCTCACTCCAAATTCTTTAAGACGCTGCAGGATAGCGTTGAAGGAACATATGGCCGGTTTAGTCGTTGCCCTAACGACGGTGGTAGCGGTGGCGCGGGTACCATGAGGGGTGATGCCGAAAAGTTTGAAACCAAAATTGATACTACAGCCGTAACTCCCCAATTCGAAAGCCATACTACCACCATGGTCGGCAGCAATATCGGCCGTAGCAGGAGAGAGCTTAGTGATGAGGATCTTGGGTTTCCGGACGGATTTGACGGTAAATATGGTCCTCCGCCAAATAATTGGGATGACCATGCACCTGCTGGCCCATCCACACCTGGAAGCTCTCATGCTGCCATGAGTTTCGTTGATCAACCGCCAGTTCCAAGGATTGGGCGAAGAACTAGTGAGATGGGGTGGATTGACAAGGAGATCAGTATGGCTACCGATGGGATGGATCTTGAGAGTTTTAGAAAAGGGAATATGAATGCTAGGATGGACCTTGTGGATGCGTTACGGGGTGGGCCTGTAGGGATTATTCCGGAACCTCACGGTGGGTCTAGGAGACAGAGTGAAGCACCGTTTCCGCATTTCCAGTGATCATTCTTTGGGGCTATATATACTGGCGTTCATGACGGTTCACAGAAGTTCTGTTGTCTACTGGTATACTCGGTCTTCATTTCTTAGGATTTAACGTTTAGAGCCCGGGTATGTGTTTCAATTTAAAAGTATACGTGTATATATTCCGGTCTATGTACCTTTGGTTTACATGGCATTCGCAATTTTCACTATATGCGGGTCTCCCATGCTCTTTTCTGTCTCATACTACGACTTTATTTAAATTTACCGGTATTAAATATATTGGGATGAGGAAAGAGTACAGTGCATGTCGTGAAACCAGTTCATTGGCCTTTAGGCTCGAAGATTGGTGTTCATTCGCTCTTCCACGCACTATCAACAGTATAACTTGGGACCAGATCGCAGAATTCCCAGAAAGTTTAATATAGGAAGATCGCCAAGGCCATAATAAATATCTGTACCAGAAGATACCACTCCTGAACTTTATTACCGATTCCTATCATAGTGTTGATACGTTGTCTAAGTCTCTTATTCTGTTGGGAGTCGTAACGTACCAGAGGATGTTGTCGGTGTTGCTGACCTCGTCTGAAAAGAGGTTCCAGACGGACCTTCGGTTATAGTTGTCGAAGGTCTTCCCTTACTAGTAGGAGTAGAAGTTGCTAGAGGAGGCATACTATCCTCTGATGTGAAGCCTGGCTCACTCGGCTCATCGCTGGACGTGGGAGCAGAGGGAGCAGCAGTAGTACTGTCCATAGAAGTGAACGACGACTCGCTCGGCCGGGAAGAACTAAACCCAGATCCAGGAATGTTCCTAGACCCCTGCGATTGAATCTGCAATTCCACATCGCCAACTCGGAATTCCGAGCCGGGAACTACACATATCCCACGTCCTCGATTTAGAGTCGTTTGACGACCTAAGAGGTCGCTAGTACTACAGAAACTCGTCTCCCTGCCGGCGATGTAGAGGTCCCAACTATCATCGGCGCAGACGTTGGCCGCTTGAGCCCGTTCTAAACAGTTCGATTCTATACATATGCGTGTAGGGTGTGAGCAAGCATACAGTATTTGACCGTAGGTTTTACCCAACGCTCATTATATAGTATTATAGGATATTAATACACAAACTTACCATCGGGACAGCAACCATAAGTCAAACCTAAGCTAAGGAACCTTTGACAAACCTGCCCTCCTGGACAGCATGCGTGATTGTCCCGGTTTATACCGGTGATACCGCAGTCCACCATCTGCGGGGCAGTCGCCGCTGAATCGGAGGGCATACCCACCGACGAACTGTGAGTTGACGAGGTTATACTGGAGTAGAAGGGTGGTAAAGAAGAATGAAGAATGTTTTGGGATCATTTTGATCACGTGTAGACAAAGTAGTGGTATGGTACCGCAAAAAACGACTTTAGTAATAATACCTTGAGTCAAAATCTGTCTTAGGTAGTGGATTAGATTATGAATATATATATTTCTATACGGTGAGGGACTGGTTACGACTGAGCACTGGGCACCAATGATCTTGGGTAGTATGAGGCCCTTAAATAAATTATTCAAGCCCTCGAGTAAACACGAACAGATCGGTATCTAAGTGAGAACCATGGAGCAAAATATCTGTCCCATGAACCTCAGCCGCTCACACTTACGTACAGGATCAGGATACAAGCAGATACGTAGCCAAACATATTTATCTCACGGGACGTCTACCCGTGCACCTAACTTGGTCAAGAATGCAAGAAACCCAGGGCGAAGGTAAGCTTTCACCCAGACCCATCTGCAGCCTAGATCCATGGATCCCAGGATTGAGTTACATCCTGCCGTCTCTGATAAACGCTTGGCGCTTTCTTTTCCTTTCAAGTATTCTATACCTCTGCAATTTCGCTCAATCTGATTGTGCATGATAGGAAAATTCTACTTCATCCGATCAATTTGCGTTCGCGGATGCACACGTTGGAAATTCGAATTTGGACGAGCCAAGCGGCTATTCCATGCAAAGCGCAGGGATTCCCGTACCACCTTGCAGCATTTTGCGCTACCACAACGACAGACGTCTACGCTGATGACGGGAAGTTCCAGTGCCCAGAGACGGGACTATATGGAAGGCTAACGATACCAGGGAGGCTGTGACTTATCCTGTTGGAATACGTATCGCGATCGATGTTAGTGATCGAACCATGAATAGATGTCTGCCAAGCACTGAGAAGCAGCTTTGATCAAAGGCTGAAATTGACTGCTTCAATTCAGTATAGCTATAGCTACGCACCATATCGTCGTAATGGAAGATATTGGAAGTGACATACGGCTACAAGACTTGCCAGGCAACAAGAAAGCGGGCACTCCGCGCTGGTCACATTCCATAAAGCGTCTGCGATCCGAATTTTCAGAGATGTGCACAATTTCGCAGAGTAGCAGGGTCATGTATGTATACTCGAGAAGTCCTTCAAAGTGTGAGGTAAGTATTCGGTACCTTGTGGAATCCTTCTAATCCCACAATTCTATTGTCGCTTTGCTAAATTAACATGCATATATAGTTTCCCAAAAACTCCATCAAAGACATTAAAGCGATATAACCAGTAACTCGCATGACACGAGGTCAGAAATGAATGGCGTGAAGGGTAGAGAAGCAAATAACGAAAAGGGTATATAGTACATGAAAACAAAAGGGAAAAGCCCCGTTAGGAAAGATGTGGGTATTTCATCTCCTACCTCCAAAGTCGTCCACACAACGTTTTATAACTCCACGATTTCGAGAACCTTAGATTGCCAACTAGGCGTTCCTGCAATCTCGACAACACCGTTCTTATTTTGGTTTCCTCGGATGTTAGCCTGGTAGTATATCCGAACCTGCTCGGATCCTTCGACCCAACCGATGACCGCTATCGAACCTCCATCGATTTGGCCCAAGCTGATGTATGCGGTTGTGACGCTGCTAACGAGCTCTCGGTCGTCGAATGTTCCGAGGTTTTCGAAATCTGGGAAGGCTTTCTTTGACTGTCCTAGGCCACTGATGGCACTCAAGCGGGATGCTCCGTCGAGATACCACAGTCGGATGGTATGGTTTTGGGCAGGGTTGACGTAGATGCTAGCGGTTATGTAAGCATTTTCTGGAATCGTCGTTTGCTGGATAGTCTCCGCTGTTATTTTGATATATAGTTAGCACTATTCTGACCCATCTAGTCGAAGAAAGTACTTCGAAGGGTGCTCTGCTCTTACCATTAGAACTATCCCAACTTCCATCATAACCGGGGAAATGTCTCAAGTTCCCGTTTCTATCCTGATAAAACAAATGTGCGGTCTCTTGTATCGTGCTCGTCGCGTTTTCTGGGGGAAGATGGGCGATAGTAACTTTGGCTTGTGGCGAACATGTCTCCAGTTGCTGGTCGGTGACGAACCACTTCGGAGTCTTGTTGGCATCGTATGCAAGTTCGCGGACACGGGCTGCGGCACTGTCGACGTAGTACACACGGATTCGATAACCAGGTCCGTTGTCGTCCTTGTTACCCCACCAAGAAGCACCCATACCAGAGCCTTCGGAGACGAGGACGCCATAGTTGGTAAGTGGAGCCAAGGTACCCATCCTCCAGTCGGTATCTACTGGGCTGCCGATAACATCGTAAAGAGTACCGTTTTCAGCCGTATAGAAGAGAGAGATCTAGTTTGAAGATCAAAGTTAGTACCAAACCCCTTTCTCGGATGAAATCTTTTCAAGGTAGCAAAGATAGCCTTACTGTATCCGAATCCGGCGCTTGAACGGCAGCAATAGAAGAATTCGCACGCGGTGGTGGTTCTAAACCTGTCAACTTTCCAATCTGGATCCAATCCTGACCCCGA
The DNA here is from genome assembly GCA_036971655.1 of Arthrobotrys megalospora. Lineage (NCBI taxonomy): Eukaryota > Fungi > Ascomycota > Orbiliomycetes > Orbiliales > Orbiliaceae > Arthrobotrys > Arthrobotrys megalospora. The sequence continues at coordinate 1,282,912 of JAVHJN010000003.1, read as the reverse complement.
ATAATCGTCCACATCCAGATATCAGGTGTATTGACATCTTGGAAAAGATAGGTAAGACTGTTGTAGTTTTCTTGATTTGGATCTGAAGACTTGACCGCTGCAAATGTCCCCGGTGTTGGAAGTTGGGGTGGAGCGCTCGTCGTGCTGATAATCAACATCATGTTAGAATTTGATCCGATACAGACGCCACTTGCAAGAGGTCCAAAATGCATACCTTGACGGGCCCGCACTTGTTGTTGTAGCAGGACCCCCTGTAGTAGTAGTCATCGACGACGATGGACCACTGCTCGCCCCAGAACTATTGTTGTTCTTCCCTGCCAATGCGCCACCGACACCGCCTCCGACCGCAGCAGCAACAACCACGACAGCTCCTAATATCAGGACGAAGAATACCCATCTCTTCAGACCGCATATCCGGCCTTCTTTCGAAGGTGGTGGTAGTGGAGGCGGGCCACTATTAAATTGCGGGTGTCCGGCATGCCCTGCTCCCGCGTAACCTTGTTGCCCATAGGAATCTCCATATGAATCTACGGGCGGTGGAGGTGGTGGTCCAGGATATGTTCCCCCCAAACTGGCTACCGGTATTGGCGACGAGTGGGCAGGGTCATTGCTTGGGTGTTGAAGTTGTTGGAATAACTTCTCGGGTGGTGGCGGCGGAACGTCGACAACTTCCAGGCCCGCTTGATCCTTTAAATCCCACGAAACAACATAACGTTAGGACACGGATTCTATGACGTTACAAGGCAGGAGAAACGAAGAAAGCAGATGGATCGCTATCTTATAACGAGATATATTTCGTTGTTAAAGCGCCGCGTTTCTTGGCCCCTTACCGTCGTGTGGACAGGTTCATATCTCACCGAGTATCGATTCGCCATCCTCTATTATATAGTCCCTTCTATATATATACCGAAGACTAAACGAAGCTTCCGAAATCCCAAATTCTCTAGCAGAATCAGCCTCCCCAAAAACAAAACCCTATGGATTGAAAGGTCAAAAATGTCGAAACGAGCGAAAATCACAAAACAATCGAACTCCAGATAGAAAATTCGCGAAAGGGTTTCCTGCCAGTTGGGGGTCTCTGTTGATATTATACTCGACTGGGACCATCCCCATATGTCAGATTGTCAGATTCACACCCCAAACCTGGCTAGTTTAGGACGGCGGGATGGGATTCAAAATGCTTGACTGCCACCAATTAGTCTGAAATACGAGGACGAAACCGGGACTAACCGTATTCCAGCAGTATTTTCAGCCTCAAACCCTTGCCTTGGAGACCTTTAATCGTGAGGATCGGAGCGAGTCTTACCTTACAAGATCGGTCTGATTTGCCGCCCTGGTCCTGTCACCCATGGCTTCTGATCACGCCAGCACATTAATGCCCCTGCCGGTCTTCCCCTTTCGTGATTCTTCATCAATTGCAGACCCGTCTTTCTCCATCAAACACCCTAGTTAAAAAAAAATCATCGAAGAATTTAGAAACATTTCTGCAACGCCTTGGAAAAGACCCACATTTACTATCGCCGTCGACAGGAATAGACACTCATCCGAGTATGCATCTCGATAATGAATCGTTGCGTCTTGCATATGTCACTTTAAGGCTTGCTTTGACCTTGGAGGACACCACCGTTCCGCCTTTCCTGACCTTTGCATGCAAGAGGCCATGCAGAAAGTGGTTAGCCAGGCCGCTGGAATTTGAATGGTTCCCACAGTAAGCGGCTCCACTCATGGTTCATGGTTGTAAAATTCGACTAAAACCATGGCATCTCATTGGTTGTCTCGGCCGGGTCGTCGCAATTTTCTGAGGAAGATTTCCAAATAAAATGAGAAGGGACCACCACACTTGCAGATGGTGGAAGGAATAGCTGCAGCGCTCCATCGAAGCAACTATTTTGAGCCCCCCCAACAGCAAAAACATGCAATTGTCGATGCTTGGACTGCCTGGGCTGGGGCTTCTGTCCCAATCGTTAGCGAGTCCTTGCATCGATACCCCGCAGGGTGGCGATGTTCAGGTTTTTTTTTGAGCCGCATCTACGAAGTAGATGTCTTGGTATGCGGTTGAAGACGCGAAATCGAACGTTTCCCAACCAAGAATCCCAATGTTCGAATCGAATTGCAACAGCGTATTGCATTCTCTGCCCTGTTTAGTCAGTCATTGATATTCGCCTCGACGGCATCGTCCAAACCCGAGGCCCCCTGCCCCTCGCAATCTGATCTTCGGGAGAGATACTAGATTAAGGAACGGCGATGTGGAGAACTCTGGAAACGGCACAGAGAGGTGCATGCTGTGACAGTCGAATATACAGACATACATACATACATCCTCAGCCTTTCTAAATTCACGATCTTTGTGCAACTAGTGAACGTAGCTTCGGCCGGCGCCTGGGAACGAACAACACTTCAGAGACGGCCACAGCCTTAGACACTCTCCAACTAGCCGCTGCCATTTGCAGCTCAACTAGCTTAGCTTTGACAAGTCGACACCGACATAGCGCCCGAGCGACGGCGCCTCCCCACCGCCAATAGTCTATTTGTAGGCATCAAGGAGCTCGACTGCGGGTTTCTATCGAAAATAGTTTCAGAGACAAGAAAATATTAAATGCCGATAAAGTCAAGAGACAGTGACCATCGTGATTCAAATCCTATCGGCTGAATACGCAGCTAGTGGTGCCTAGCTGCTGGCCAGTCTCATGCCTCCGCACACCTTATCGGCCGAAGCGTAAAGACGACACAGAACGTGATCGATAAGAAGGTATAGACGCTCCTTTATAAGACAGGCTATAAGTGTCGATAGACGGCAGTTGGAAGTGTAACAAGCGGTGCTTCAGGTTTACAAGTTCCCCTCGATACTAGTGGGAACCGTTCAAGTCTCGCATTACGAACTTTTGGCACATTAATACGCTGGAATATTGACACCCGAACATGTAGAATACGTATGCTTACCCAGTACCAGGCTCTTGGAGAACGGTGTTACCTATGGCGTGGATCTGTGAAGACAGGTTCTAATGCGAGCCACAGAAACGGCCTAATCCCGCCACAGATGGCAATCGTCGACGCTTGCAAATGCCGAAGTCCCTCAGGTTTGGTTCACCAGGAACTGCTTACCTGGGCTAAAGTGTTTGAGCAGCTGTCTCAATACATTTTCACTTATCGATGCCCCGTCGAGGCCGCGAAGCCTTCTCACGTTCAACCTGCGGTTGTTGTCACACAGCAGTCGTCTGCGATTCGACTACTTCGTTTGAAGGCATGTTCCGTTCAGGTGGTTTGTCTTGGGTCGGTCGGGAACAGGGAACGGGACGGAAACCCAATTATGGACAGGCACAACCTTGAATTCCGTGTTACACAGCTTTCCAGACCTGCGAGTTCTCGGGATTTTGTCGTATTCAGTAATGAACATTTACCTCTCTATACTTCTCGGCCCTATCAGCTATATGCAGAAAAGAGTCTCTACAGTTCTATTCAAATTCCCATAGTTTGATCTTGTGTCACACCTAGGCATATATTTGTTGACCATGAGAGTACTTTGAAAGTAAAACGCCTTATGTACCGACGCCTTTCTCAGAGTGTATATAGACCGAATCAACATGCAGGCAACTTAGGTATCATAATAACCAATGAAAAAAACATATTAACAATACACATTAACACATGGACTCTATGAGATCACAAGACCCCAGCAAAAAAACGAAGGTATTACTCCAGCAAATGCTCCACGCAATGCAATAGTGAGTACAGTACTCAATAAAACCCTTCCGTCCAACAGAGCACACCCTGTGCACCGCTACCTTTATGTACCGCCCGTTCATCGCAAACTCTACCGACATAATTCCGTACATCGTCCATTAGACGTCTATTTGCGCAGCAGGCGACTACCGTCTCTCCCTCTGCTATTTCAATCGGTGGAAGGATCATGTTCGAAATCGATGGTCGGCCACAACTGAAGTCGATATCATCGGATGAGAAGCCACAGGTGCAGACCGTCTCGCAGCAGGAATTTCCGGTGCCGGCGGAGCAGCAGCATGGTGCGGCATCGTCTTCCGAAGAGGAGGAGCCACTGGAAGAAGTTGAGATTGTACGGGTATGTGTTTGGACTGCTGATGGCGAGGTTGGCGCTTGCGGCTCTGCTGGTTTCGCACAGCATGACCCAGCGGGCGGATCGGATATCACAGGAGGGGTAGGCGTTTTTCCAGCGCAACACGATGCTGGCGAAGATCCGTTCACAGGTGTAATTTCGTCTATGGCTCCATCCTTCTCCTTCGTCTTGAGCAAGAGATATTCACTCCCCTTGCTTGCCTCCGAACTCGTTCCTCCAACAGACTCCCCGTCATCACTGCCGACCACAAACTTCGCACCCTTGGCACTCTTCATCGTTCCACAAGTTACCGCAATATTGATAAGAACATCAACACCCTTGCTCCTGGCCTTGTTGCCCAACCTCGCCAATCTCTTCGTGAGCAGCTTGAGATCACTGACGTGCCTAACCGTCCAATGGAAGTGTATCCGTCGTACACATGCCGGATTTGATGCGATTTCCTCAAGAATAGGGAGAATGAATGTTACACCCGTTGATGTGGCGATCAGAACAACAGTTTCGAAGGTGTTCCAGACCGGTGGCGAACCGTAAGGGCCCTCAATAAAGGCCCTTAGTAGGACAGGTGCGTTGTCAGCGGGTCCGCATTTCCGGTGTAGTTGTTTTGAGAATCCGGCTCTTGAGCTTATTAGTAGGTGAAGATCTCTGCTGCCGTTGTGTGTGACTACTGGATTTCCAAGTTCTTTGTATTCCTTTCCGGGGGGTGGAGGTGCCTCATACGTGTTCGAGATGGAGAACGGGTGGGATTCGAAGGGTCGAAGGGTCGGGATTGAGAGGTAGATGTGCTGGCCTGCTCGCCATTTCATCTTGACGTCTTTGATGATTACTCTGGTTAAGTTCTCTTTGCGATCCAGGATATCAATTTCAGCAGTATGGCCGAAGTTGAGAGAGTAAGTCGATTTTGCTGTCGAGGGAGTGTGGATATTATTATATAAAAGGAGCAGCGCTCGCAATAATCGGTCGAACGCAACAAAGGCGATCCCGAGGTATACGTTATACATCGCAGACTGCGGAACGTGCATGTAGAGACACCAGAGTAGAGCACCAACACTGGCTAAATGGTTAAGATAGAATAGTTCGTATGCGAACCACCGGGCTGGAGCCAGTGAGGTCAGCATGATCCAACCCAATACACCAAATCCACCGAACCCATAGCGAACCATAGGCATAATCTCCAACTCAGTTTGAAGAAAATCCACAAGGTCCCATCCACGCCAGAAGAGTGACATGTGTACTAACACCGAGACAAAGATTACCCTGCCGACCCAGCGATGTAGCCAGTTGATCCGCTCGCTAGCGATGTTTGTGAGAAGAGTGAAGAGGGAGAGTCGGCCGCTGATTAGGAGGACAAATGGGATCTGGGTGACAGATACCCATGCTGCCCGGTATGCGATCTTTTCGTAGTACCAGTAGCCCGTAACATAGACGTTTATCGACAGCATTATGGCAACCATAGCCATGTATATAAAGACGACGACTGAGCGACCGAGGGGCAAAGGTGTAAACATCGCCAGCAGCGTGTTCTTATTTGAGAAGGAACGAACGGAAGGAAGAGCGGATTCCCGCAATATAGCTGTTGAAGTTGCCCATATCTGCCCTATTCGAGTTTTCACTCGTGTAGGATGAGGGCTGTTATTCGCGGCAGCCTTGAGCCGTGAACGAATGAGGATTCGGTCGATGATGTTGAGAGCGGTGAGGAAGCCTATGACCACGCCGACTATGATCCAGTATGTGCGGGCGATATCACGGTTGGTCCTGCTGAACAGGTTGTCGCCCATATCACTGGGCATTTTGGCGGTTGAAGAGAGCCAGACGGCGTCTCAGCGGATGGAGAGAGGAGAGTAGTGGAGGGTTGGCTGTGTTGTCGACGACGTTGTGGTTTTGGTTCCTTGTCAATAGCCGGCGAGCATGGCGTTCGATTCAAATCCAATCTTCCCCTCAACTATTTTGTAAACTCCGTCGTTCAACAACCTCTCCAGATCTCCAAACTGATTCGACTAATCCCTGCAGGTGTATCCGTCGGATCTTGGTGGTACTCAGTATGTATGATGCAATGCGGCCTGATGTTGTTGGACGTCCGACCCGAGCTGCCCTAGTCGTCCTATTGGAAAAATGGAAAAGCCAATTTGTTCGTCTGTCGCCGTTCGCGGAGGAAAGAGAGGGATGCGATATCACGGAACCCTCGCTCGTGGTATATCAATATATCGATCTGGTAGCTGAACGGGACTCGTGTTATCTGGCTGTTCAGCTGCCTATCGACACAGACATGGAATAATATGCAGACTCGAACGGACGGGCAGGAGAAACTTTTGAATTGAAATATCCTTCCAGCAAGTGGCCACTTTCAAAATCTGGAATGCCTAGAGCAAGGAGGGCCACATGCCTCCATCATCTTGGCTAGCCGTGGCACTCAACTGCCCTGGATTTGCCATGCATACTGGAGTTCCATTGCCAGCACGCAGCGCCATCTCAAGTGGATATCTGCGACATCAACCTCAAAAGCTTCGAGCTCGCAGCTTTAGCTGGTGAGAAAAACCCAACAGTTTGCATGTCAAAAAAAGAAAATTCAGCTCAAAACCCCGCGCAGCGGTCGACTCGCAGGACCCGTCTAGACTGTTTGTGGTAACTGTGGCAGACCTCCAGCCAATCGGACGCCCGTTTGCCCTGCCCTGTTCGCAGCGGAGGACCCACCTTCCTGCACCAAACCCACGCCGGCGGGGCAACACAGTCCTAAGCTAAGAGGGCTTCATGAAACAATAAGTCGTGATTCTGTTCGAGGGACTCGGAACTCGGAAGGCATTTGCTTAGAAGATATTACGTATGTGAGCAGATTTGAGAGTGAATCGGGTGGAGAAATCCTCAGCTTTTGTCTTGTGTTTTTCTTGACTTCAAGGAAGTAGAAGGGACGCATGCTGGCGGACAATTGTCGCGGACAATTGGCTATCTTTTGGCCGTCTCTGATGGTGCACAATTGATACGAGCAAGTAGCAGAGACTTCCATGCCTCTGCCAGAAGTTCCAACAAACATTATTGACCATTCCTTTTCAGCGCATATCTCAGGCACCAGATATGTACTTATGTACGACCCGCTAATTAGCGTAAAATTGCCAGGTTGATGAGACTAATGTCGCCCTGTCATGAAGCTGCAGGCGGGCTTTCTGTTCGCATATAAAGCCTGGCCCGCCGCGCCCAGCCTTTAGTGACGTTCGCCTCTTTTCTTGTCTCTTTCTTGTCCCTCTTGGCTATTTTCTCTATCGATCTACCGTTTCCGTTTTCATTTGCAAAGAGAGTGTCGACGCTCATACCCATCCAGACCTTGTTGTATTTTACACCGCACAACGCAAACCTTTTGTCACAATGCTGTTCAAATCCACATTTTTACTACCCCTTCTTCCATTTGCTACTGCTCATTTCCTACTCAATTCGCCCCAAACGATCGGTTTCTCGGACGACGAAGAGGGCGTATACCCCTGTGGTAGCTTCGATGCTACAAATCGTAAAACTGTCACAGACTTCCCGATCGCGGGTATTCCTATCTCCCTTACATCCACCCATCCAGAGGATACATGGTTCTTCAGAGCAGCGCTATTGAACGATACCGAAAATTGGGTTGATCTATCACCGGCTATCGCGCAAATGGGAACTGGAGACTTTTGTAGTCCCAGTGTGAAGGGACCTGCTGCCTGGGAGGGCGAGGACGGTGTTTTGCAGATTGTGGCTAGTGCGCCTGATGGGTACCTTTTCCAAGTAAGATCCTAGTTCCCAGTGGTCGGTCAATTGATCAAGATGATATTCAAACTGCGAATACTTATTCTTTCTCTTTTCATTATATAGTGCGCTGCCGTAAAATTCGTTGGAGGCGCCGCCGCTACGGCTCCAGGAAACTGTAAAAACGGATCCCGCGTTACAGCTTCGTTTACGGATGAAATGTTGGTTCTGAACGCGAAGGTCACAAGCACTTCTGGCGGCTCTCAACCTACGGGGACACCCACCATGACCGGCGGGTCAACAACAACCCAGAGTTCGCCGGCTACCACCACATCGCCGAATGCGGCTATGAGGAGAGACGGCGCGTTGGCAGTTTTGGGAGGTGCTTTAGGGGTTGCTGGATTGTTGCTCATCTAAGATGGAGAATTATCCTCTGTAACGTTTACTTTTACGACGGCTTGTATATGTATTTGTGTCTTCTGATACTCGGAGATCTCTCTCCCGAGCCAATTAATACCCGAGATCTCGCCAGATTTAGTATTATCATAGTATTTAATTAATGCCATCATATCCCATCCAACCAGATTTTGAAATAAACTTTTAATACTTATCATACAATCCAAATTACCTAAACTTCAACAATCGCCCAACGTACCAATCAACCCCAATTAGCTCCAAAACCATTCGACCCATTTACTTATAAACAAAACTTTTGTCCGATGAAAACTTTTGATGTTCGACTATGTACTCCTTATTCTTAAAGGTTCATTTCTTAAATTGAGGCCTACGGTGGAGTATATTAGTATCCTTTTCTGTTTCAACGTTCAGGGTATAGGAACTCACATCTCAGTAATAATCTTGCTATTAGCTGCCCTCTTAGCCTCCTTCCATGCTAGAGGGGTACGAGCACCGTCGCGGACGTCTTCCTGACGAGTAAGATCCTGACCTAGAATTCTATGGCTGGAAGGATCGGTAGGACCGACTTGTGGTGAGAGTGAAGAGGATGGTCCTCCCAGACCTTCACGGATGGAAGCGGTAGCCTTGGAGGAGTTGGAGGAGTTGTTGACCATTTTTGATAAATTCTTTATTTGTATTTGGTGCAAGTGATTGACTCGTGTAAGTGGCACTTTATTAATATTTTACGGGTAGAGTATCGTAGCCTTTCTTTAGATAGTTGTAATAGGGCGTTTGGTGGGGAGAAGGGGGCTTTTATATCGCCTTGAACTCTAAATTAGGTCTTAATCGAACCTCCGACCCTATATGCATGAGTCCAGCTGACCGATCCCTCTATAGTGTGCACCTGTTCCATGACGCAAAAAATAGGCTTTTTTAGTAAAAGAGACCCTAAAAGGAAACGCCACGCTATAGCGGCCATTCAGCGAGAAAGTAGAAAATACATACTGTTCGCATATCTGCGCATTGTTACCAAACACCCGCACAATATTATAATGGGCAAACCAATGGATAAGCTAAGGTATGATTTCTTTTCTGAGTGGTTGTGCTCGAATCCGGAGCAAGCAATAATATATTCCTCTTTAAACATGACGATCTTACGATTTCGCAAGGACGCCGGAGGGACGAAAGTAGGCGGGGGACGCTAATTGCAAATCCGGGGTCAATGAGACAGTAGTTGGCTGGTATCTTCATGAGGTGAATAGAAGGATTAGCCGACAAAGGTGTGTGGTATTTTGTGCGTTGTCGACAAGATAAGTGTGTAGAAAGGCAAAGGGGGCAAATGTAAACGGGGGGTTCGGAAGACTCCGAGGAAATGGAAAGTTAATCGATCGGCTAGGCCACGAGGCTGCACCCTTGGACTAATCGATGATTGATGTTTGCGTATGTAAGACGTTTTAGAGGGCTATATATGCACAAAGTGATGTATCGATGAATTCATATGATCATGAAGCTCGGGCTTGGATGGATGATGGTATAAACAGCCATTTCCTCAGTGGCAATGCCGGTTCGAATGGTCGGAGGCTCCATATAATTAAATGTGTCACACGACGGGCCGCCGATTGATCAGGGTGATTCAGGTACAAGGTACTAGTTCGACAGTTGCCACAGTTACGCGGTTATCGTAATCATGATTCTCGTTTCGATAACGGAGTAGGAAATGTAAAGTGCATCCGTATACGTGCTATAAAGCCCTAATCCCTTTCTGGACATCATACGATAGAATAATATCTTAGTAGTTCAAGGGAATCGTAATTCGTGCGATATAGCGTTGACAGTGGCTGCAGATGTACCAGTGTACACATGTGTCAAGACCGCCACTAGAGACAGTCCTCTCCCTGGAAAATAGGGAGCGCCACAACTTGGGATATACGTAATGCAGTTCAAGATTTCTAAATCTTTTAACGATCCAGTGACGACGCTAAAGGGGCGAAGAAGTCAGTCTGTACGTTTATGTTCTATTTTTCGTTTGAGCTTCTGGTCTTTATAGTCGCCAATTGTACGACGGTGCACTAGTTCGGGCAGGGTCTGGATCTAGGGAGGCCTTTCCTTCGGTTCTTATGGAAAGATTTCCGGGACGATTGAGGGTTAACCTGTGACTTGACGGGTTGTTGCTCCATCCGACGTCGACTAAAACTGTCACTTTTGAGATTTCTTCAGCCTTAAGGCCAAGCTTAAATGCAAATCGACTTCATCTTTATTTGCGTTCGAAGCCTAATCCGCAATTGAACCTCATCACTAGACTATGGAGTTAGCAAATATCAAAACTCAAGCAATCTCGAGAACGAATGGTAGCACAGTTCCTAATGCCGTGGCGGGGATTTATTCCACATTCCTTACACCCAGCCCAGTGATACAACACAGCTGCAAGGTGATAAGTGAAACCCCGCAAGGGGCCGCTCACACGGGCCGTCCGTGTACTAGCAAGAACATCTTGCCGAACCTACTAATCCCATTGGGTCCAGCCTTAACTATCATCCTACCCAGATCTATCTGGATGCTTTCGAGCTAACAGACACTTCACCAAACATGACATCGGTCTCTGCATATGCGGCCGGACGTAGTACAAACGCTCACGGCTACATAGCGTGCGGGAATTTCAGACCACATTTGTAAAGAATCGGATTCATAGGCGATTGACTTAATTTCTCCATTGATTCTGACGCATCCATTTCTTGATATTTCTCGCAACTTGTAAAGTGGAGATACTGTCACGTTGTGCACATGTGGTAGTTTCCCTAGCTTAAAATTCCGCTACTGAATTGATGTCCATAGGCTTGTGCTGGTTACAAGGTTTGGATACGCATGGATCTAGACGCCTGTGTATCCATCGATATGCAAGGACACAGAACGTGTGAGTTACATACATACATATGAGGATTGTACCCTAAACTTTGCCCAACCGCGAGGCCGTTTATGAACATAGTCAACGAGAAGTCACACAGATCGATCGGGTCTGCAGCGGTCCGCATTGGAGATAGAGCTAGATTCCGCTGATCTACTCTTGGAGCAGGTATATCGTACCTCTGCCTACGAGGTTCCGATATGTATGATAAGAACTCCGGGGGAGGAGCTACAGGATATAACTTGTTAAATACCACCCCATGGCCAATGGTATGAAAGACCTTTAAGAACCTCTCAGAAATTGTAAGAATCTAGGAGACCTGGCTCCGTCTCAAGTAGTAAAAACTTTCTATTAATCACTTCGGAGCCTAGTATAGCCCCACGATGGCTATTCCTCAGAGCTGCACCGTTCTAGTCATTGGAGGGGGCCCCGCGGGCTCATATGCGGCTGCAGCTTTGGCTCGGGAAGGAATCAAAGCCGTTGTGCTTGAGGCGGATAAATTTCCTAGGTAGGCTACTGAAACATGAGAGGTCTTGTTCTAGCTGGTTCGGAGCTTATATACTCGTGATAGGTATCATATCTGCGAAAGCACTGTTCCCTCCCTGCGTCATTTTTTCAAATTTATAGACTTCTACGATATCTTTAACGCCCATGGGTTTTACCAAAAGGTGCTTCGGGAACCGATATACTCCCTTCGATGGCACGGCCGAAAAAGGATAAACTAACATGACGGCGCTTCTAGAACGGAGCATCGTTTCGATTTGTTCAATCTCAACCTGACGCCTGTATGCCCATTTCTGCCCGGGCCTGCTACCCATACCTAGCTTTAGCTAATACTTTTAGAGACACCGACTTCCTCGCAGAGCAGGGGCCCAACGGATATGCCTGGAACTTGATTAGATCTGAGTCCGACGACCTACTATTCAGACACGCAGGCACCTGCGGAGCTCATATCTTCGATGAAACTAAAGTCGAGGACATTCAATTTGATACAACTACCAACGGAACAACCCCAGGCTTAAGTGCAAATAATAACGGACTCCCACATCCCACCCGGCCTGTTTCTGCCAGTTGGATCCGCAAAGATGGTACCTCTGGATCTATTACTTTCGATTACCTCGTAGACGCCAGCGGAAGACGCGGTCTACTCAGCACGAAATATCTTAAGAATCGAAAATTTAATGATAACTTTAAGAATGTTGCTAGTTGGGCTTACTGGAAAACTGATAGAGTATATGGTTCTGGAACTAGCGCGGAAGGGTATCCTTATTTTGAAGCATTGGAAGGTAGGTTTGATATTACAACTGGTGTCCACTTTTTAGCTAGGGTACTTGGCTTACCGGGAGTGATAAACGAATAGACCACAGTGGTTGGGCGTGGTTCATGCCACTGCACGATGGCACCCGGTCCGTTGGAATTGTTCAAGACCAAAAAATGACAACCGAGAAGAAGAAAAAAAGCCTAGGACGCCCTTCAACCTCCGAGTTCTACCACCAGTGTCTCCAAATGGCCCCTAGGACCAAAGAACTACTCTCAGATGCAGAATTTCTGGGGGAGGTAAGATCGGCCTCGGACTGGTCTTATACCGCATCGGCGTACCATATACCCAATGCACGTATTTGCGGAGACGCTGGAAGTTTTATTGACCCTTTGTTCTCTTCTGGTGTTCACCTGGCTATAACCGGCGGTCTCTCGGCTGCGGCTACTATTGCGGCTTCCATCAGAGGAGACTGTGATGAGCAGACAGCGGGGTCGTGGCATTCTAAGAAGACGGTGGAGAGTTATACACGGTTTTTTCTTGCGGTTAGTAGTGCTACAAAGCAGATTCGGCAGCAGCATCAACCGATTATTCAGGATATGGACGAAGAAGGGTTTCAGAGGGCTATGGATCTTTTCCGGCCGAGTAAGAGTCCTCCTTCCTAGCATATCTAACTAGTTATTTACTAAGTATGCCTGTATCGTTCAAGTCATCCAAGGTACAGCCGACGCCGACGATAAAGGTAGACTGTCAAAATCCGAGATATCGAAAACCCTCGAGTTCTGCTTCAGAGCGTTCGCCCATATCCCGCCAGAGAAAAAAGATGGTATCCTCCAGAAACTTAAGAACCTTGGGCTCTCATCTAGAAACGAAGCGGCCGGGGCAGCACGCGAGTCACTCAAAGACCTACGAAAACATCTTACGGCAGACGAACTAGAAGTCCTTGAGATACTGCGAAGCAGACGAATGATTCGCGATGATCTTTTTGAGATGGATAGTTTTGCACTTGATACTATTGATGGATATGCGCCGAATTCGGTTCGCGGTAGGCTGGGGCTTGTCAGGTGTGAGCAGGCTAAAATTGATAAAATTCGGGTGTTTACTGCGGAATATCTGGATGGGAAGGCTCCGGGGATTAGAGAGGGCAGTATTTATTTGCCCACGTCGAGGGTTCAGTTTATTTGATAGACTTTGGAAAGGTGGCCATTGTGGTTCTAGTCGACTAGTCTAAGAGGTTCACTCGGGTTCCAGTCTTGATCGATCCTGGGGAAATGTAATGGTGGTGATCAGCACGGATGAGCAGCTGTAGATCCGGGGCGTGCAGTTGGAAACTGTGGTATTCTGTGAGTTGTAGTCTACATGCTGTTGCTGATTGATAGTTTTGAATTGGTGGGAAATGTATTGATAATCGAGGTTTGCAATGGAGAGTTAATTGATTGTTTCTTTTGCAATCCAAGTGCTCAAGATATCCACGCTTACAATATAGGTCTACATGCTCAGGACCAGGACACCGCCACTGGTCAACCTAGTACCTCAATTCGAACCCAAGATATCGATACCAATATCCATGATGAGTTATAGTAGAAACACCATTACTGAAAGGGTCAAGGGCAGCGTACAATATCCCCGATTCGTCACACCGCCCGCAGTCCTGTGTCCTCGCCCTCTCAGACCCTCCGCATCCACTCCTGCGCTCAAACCCAGCTGTCTCAAGCGGCCGTCGCTATCACCGCTCACGAGTTTCAGAAAACAGAGCCATGAACCCCCTCCTCCAACGATACCGACAGTTTTGCAAGCTGAGAAATTCCCCTCGAAAGTTCAAAGACGAATACTTGGGTTCCTAAACCTTCACGACCTCCAAAATCTCATCTCAGTTTCTCCTGCCTTCTTTGCATCATATGTTCGAAGTCCAGGTAAAGTCACTGAAAAAGTTGGGAGAAACTCGTTCAAATACGATCCGAACTTTGGAGAATACTTCCCAATCGACTATCCCGGGTGCTTGCTTGAGAGTCGCAACAAAGACTCCCTGCCGTTTCCACCATGGCAAAGATACCTGCGTCATCTACGCCTCCTTCTCGATATTGAACGTGACCTCTTCAAAGTCTCGCTGTGGATCCACTGGGGTTCCTGCTCCACCTCAGAGCCTCACGAAAAGCTCGATAAGGGAATAAACCAGGAAATGAGCTCTTGTCCTCTCCGCAAGGGTAATAACTATCGGTGTGGCCAAACCTACTGTGTTCTCATAGACTTCGCACAAAGAGGTCTATACGGACCTACCGAAGCTACATTCGCGCTTCCAAATCCCTGGGACGAAAGAAGAATCCTTACTACCCTCCCTAGCCGCGGTCTCTTAAAGAAAGCATCAACATCATCGCTCGGTTTCTCCAGCACCGACCGAAACCCGGGGAAATCAAAATACAACGTCGCTTTCCGGTCCGCCGCCGCATGCATTGAAATTCTACTCGTCCACAAGCTATGGCACACACGTACCCGTCCGATACAAAGCCCCTGCTGCTGGAAAGACCGGCATGGGGGCATGACGGTGCGGCAAAGGCCAAAGCGGTTTGTACAGATCGTCCCGTTTTGGTTAATGCTCGAGTTGTTTGAGTGTCAGGGCACGATCAGGTGTTTGAAGTGTGATCCCAAGGCGGGGAAGTGGTGGAATGATGCTTATGCGTTTTATTGGGATTTGGCGACTTATTGGGCGGTTGATGCGCCCGGGTCGGTGGACTTTTATATGAAGTAGTGGGATTTGGGATGGAGTCTTCCTAGGACTTGAGGGTTGGGACTATTAAGTGTTAATAGTATCCTTGTTGGTAGAGTTTACTTTGGCCCTTAATAGAGTCGGTATTCCTGGTTGACCATGATGGTCAATATTCCTTGGATCCATATATACGGATTGATAAATTAAACAAAAGAAAGGAAGAGACAAAGGCAAAACATGCGGCAACTAGCTATGATATCGTGAATCCATGAGCGAAAGACGTCCTACAACCCCTTGCAAAGGCAGTCCCAACGAAAGTAAACGGATATCTGAACCCAAAACCGTTATGCAAGTAAAACAAAAAACCCAACATCACAGATAGGAGATGCCCATAAGACAGCATGCTGTGAATAACAATAAAAGCGAATGTTTGAACGCTAAGCGGCAAAATCCAAAAGATTATTCAACCTCCACCACTGTCGGGAATCCCTCTAGCTTATCCTCATCCTCCGCCTGCAGCTTCCTCAAGTCCTCTTCGCTAGTCCTCTCCACCGTCACCGACAGAAAGGCCACACCGCTAGCCTTACTCGTCTCCGGTCCCTTGAATCTATCCGACAATACCTTCCCAAACTTAACACCGTTCTTCCCAAACGACCTGCTACTCCTGTTCCCCGCCTTATTATCGTGACTACTCCCATTACTCTGCGATCTGCTATGAGTCGGCTTCGAAGGATGACCAGCATGCGGATCATTCCTTTCAAGATGCGTATGCTCCGCCCCCGTCTGATTGACTTTAATCTTAAACCTCCTCGCATCCGGCCCGCTCAAATCGGCATTAAACCCGTCCTTTTCATTATAATTAATCTCAACTTTATAAGTCCCGTCTTCGTCGTTCCAGTGGTATACGAGTTTTGCTTTGGGGCCGACTTTTAAAAAGTCGAGATCGTCGTCCGAGTCTGTGCTGTCTTCTTTGTTGTCGCTGGTTACTAATACTGTTCCGGGAGACTTTGTGGAGGCTTCCTTTGGGGGGGTTTATTATTTCGGGAGGGACGGAGATGCCGCCGCGGACGTCGTATCTGTAGCGGCGCATGATGCGGCTGGTGTGGTTGTGGAGGATTACTGCGAAGGAGGTGTGGAGCGCTAAGAAACGGGTTCTGTTGGTTAGTGAACCATATATAGGAAAATGGGGGGGGCTTGGGAAGTGGCTCTGTACCTGAAGGAGGCATGGCGAAATGTTTGTAGTGTAAGTAGTCTACAATAGATGGTATAACGGTGTATATCACCGGCTCGAAGACGCCCTTCACGATGGATTTTAATGTGATACCCCGCGTTCTATGTGTTGGGTGAAGTGGATTCCCTTATAATGTGGGTACGATATAGGTCTTGTGAGTGTGATAGTGATTGAACTACTGCAGGATCAGATGTCAAAAGGGAAAAAAAGGAAGATAAGTTTACATATCCTACAAACACAAAGATGATGAATATTACAAAGAGGAGACGATGATGACTGGGCCGGGGGGGGGGGCAAAGGCAGCCCTTTTTAATCAGCTTCCTCGTCCCTGTCGACCAAGAAGTTCATAACCATGGTTATATCGCTAAGCCGGATCCTGATACGGTCGATATTCAGAAGGACTATCCGAGGTGGACCCGTTCGTCGACGGAGGTTTTCCGCCTAGACGAAACGATAGCTCTCCAACCGAAACGGATCTATCTAGATCTGAAGGTTTGCTCTTTCGTGCAACCTTTTTTTTTTTTCTTTCTTTTTGGTCGCTAAAAACATAAGGTAGTTTAGCCGATACTTTTTTAGCCCTTTGATTCCTTGTTTCCGCTGGACGATGCACGGGTTTGCATGGGCGGGGAGCTGTTTTGGGGTTAAGTTGGAGGGTTTCCTTTTTGAAGATGTTTTTGTTTTCTAAAAACTCCGATTGTACATGTATGTAGGAACCTATTTTGGGTCCTGCGTCGACGCTTAGCCCCGTTAGATGGTATCTCCACAGTAGATGGTTTAGTAGTTTTAGACGAAAATATGCTCCATGACGAGGTTTTTCTTGGGATGATATATTTCCTGATTCTCATGAACCCTTCCCTCTTCGGGGATCTCTTATACTTCCTTCTGACGCAAGAGAGTTCCCCACCAGGCCACTTCGAACGAACGAAGGTGTTTTTGAAGGTCTTGTTTTAGCGCCCGTCCATATTTGTTGCGAAGGCCCACACCTCTTTAACCCCGACCAGCCTTCGATACCTGCGCATCTCACCGACCCAGTGGCTAGCAGCCATTAAGAATAGTATCACAACGTTTAGTAAAACGCACGCGACAAAGAATTGCCAAATATTAGGGTTTTCGGATGATCCGCTTATTTCGCTGACGTTCATGCCGTAGATGCTGGAGATTAGTGAGATGGGGACGAAGATGAAGGTGAAACTATTCGTAAGAGCGCTCCAGCGGGATTGTCGTTGACGATCGCGGATTGAAGCCATATTGCGACGCTCTTCCCATAACAGGTCGGTTTGGTTGAGCAGGTGTTTGAAGTCTTCGATTAGTTCGGCTTGGGTGTTTTGAACTGTTTGGGAAGGCGGGGTTGTAGATGTTAGTGAAGGGTCTTGCCAGCTTAGTGTGCCGTAGCGTTCGATCATGGCTAAGGTGTGTTGGATCTCTTCGACATGGCCGAGAGAGGCTTCAGAGATGTCGGAGAGCCGACGGTCTTCGGTGCGGATTGTGTTGATGACTTCATTCCAGCAGTGGAAGTTGAGTTTGAGAAGCGGGCAGAATGCATAGAAGGGTGAAGTTGAAGCTTCGGTGAGATCTGTGAGGTCGAGGGCATCTATGTAAAGTTCACGTAGAGATCGTGGTTGATTGAGCGGTGAGACCTTAGATGCTGTGGGGAGGGATTGGGAGGAAAGGCCTGGGATGGGATGACCAAACGGTGGAGGAGGGCATAGAGTCCGAGGTGATAGCTGCAGTTTGGCATGAGAGTTAAAGAGGATTACGCCGCACCATCCACTGCCGTCGTGATCATTTTTCGCATAGATGGAAACGCGAAAGAACTTGGTTTCTATAGTTCGCGATCGAGCAGGCCTGAGGACTGTGAAACCGATGCCTGAAAATGGAGCTCTATGCCTGTCCGCTGGTGCGATAACCATGTAAGGTTTGAATAGGTTGGAGGCAAAGAATCTTGGATCCATTTGGAGATGCTGTCCCAAACAATCGATCATACTGCTCTGAAGGGAACCTCCATGCTCGACGAGATACATTCGTACTTTGGCTTTTCCCCTGACATCCTTCTGTAAGAAAGTATCAACTTCTGCTAATGAGTGTAGGTCTTCAACTCGTTCCACTTGGTGGTCGGAGTCGATATCGACAACGGATACGACTAGGTTCGTATCCTGGACATCCTTTTCCATGTAATCATCTAACCTCTTGAGGTTGTCCCACCCGGCGAGGACTAGATTGTGAACATACTCATGGTAAGCGTTCCGCTGTGCGACTTCCCAGGAATAACTGGTTCTGTGGGCTGTGGGTTTTCTTCGAGCCGCTAGGCCGTGGATTTTAGACGCTTTGGATGTCGGCAACACCTGGGCCTTCAGCTGAGATCCAACTGAGTCTAGAATCGGAGTATGAGATGGACCGGCATTGGGGATCGCGCCACGGGCGTGGCCTGCAGGAGGTGGAGATACGGAATGGGTGTCGCCCAAGGCTGGGATTTCTGCCTGTGCGACATTGGCGGGGCCGGGAGGGCTGCCGTCTGTATTGGACATACTGCGGCAGAATTAATTTCAAAGACGAAGAGCTAAAGCGCACGATAGAATCGAAGGGGTATCGATAGATGAAAGCGGCTGGTGATATCTACTAATGAAGTTGATATAGATTGATGCAGATGCATTGATGCATCCTGCGATCGAAGCTGACTTAAGTACCAGACATACCAGCCTTGTGGGTTGCCGCTTCGTCCCATGTTCTCCCGCGTACAAGGATGGTCGATGCTCGAATGCTACTAGTACGTACTACTGGCACTACTGGCACTATACTAGTGAGGGCGCACATGGCAAAGTCATCAATGATCCAGCTATAATTATCTGGGCATCGGAGCGGGAGGCTTTCGTCATCGATGTTGTCGGCCGTTCCTTCCGACTGCCGCTAGCCGGATCTAACAGGAGCTCATGCATATTGTGCACTATGAGTTTGTAGCCAGAACCTGGTCAGCAGATGTGGGATGCCACACTCCAACACAAACCGATTGATGTTGTTCAAAGGGTCTTATATATTATTAGTTTGGTATTTGTACGTACTGGCTCGGGGGCTACATTAATATGTTTTGGGCGCTAGGATTGAGATACAGAAAGGTACAAGGCTTTGTAGTAGAATCATGATACATGCGTGGGACTTGATAGGGATGAACGAACTCGGATACTAGGCAAGTAGGTAGTTCACAATTGGGCACCAACGGCCATTGCGAAAATAACAGATCCGACGACGAACGATGCGAGCTTTGAAGATTTCGAGTCGGATGCGGAATTCGGAGTCGACTTTCCCTCCGCAGACCCTCCCGTGGTCGAAGTACTACTGCTCGAGGGTGCTTGAGAGGTTGGCGAACCACCAGATTCCCCGCCAGTGTTCCCATTCCCGCCCGAAGGTGGTTCCTCCACGATGTCCGTAATGGTAAATTGTCCACACCAGTAGCCATCCAGAGTATAACTATAACCCATACCGGTGGGCACCGAATACGCCAATACACCTCGGGTCTCTGCCGGGCAACAAGCAACATTGCCATCCCCATAGTCGTTGAATTGGTTAGTACCCTTCGGGCACTCTGAAGTCGCGTTCTTAGCCGCCTTGCCGACCGTATCAAACGTTGCTCCCTGGAGCTGTGGAATCGAGTTGCAAGGTTGTAGAATGCTGTTCGTCGTATTCTGGGCAACGGCCCAGCAGCAGTAGTTGGGTTGGCCGAGCCAGGTTCCACAGCTTTTGAGGGTCACACTCGGGCTATTGAGGCACCATTTATTCTCCCCGCATCGTTCGGCTGGCCCATTGTAGCTCGGTTCCGCGTAAAGGGCTGGAATGAGGACAATTCCTTCGATGGTGAAGTCTGTCATTCTTACAATATATATTGTAGAAGGGTCGAAATGATTGGATAGTATAGGCGGGGCCCTGGTATGGAAAGAGTATGTCAATGACCTGAGGGCTTCTTTTCAGTGTACACTGACTGATATTTGGAAGGCCTGAATCGGATACCGGATGAGAATTGATATCTCATTGGGGTATCAGCGGCCTTCTTATACTCGGTCCGTTTCTCCAGTTCCGCAGGTCCATGTTGTCTGTTGGCAAGTCATCTGAATTCTTGGAAAACCCCCCTTATTGATACCCCCAGATAAAGCGTTTCTATAGAGAATGCCCGCAGTTGCTCGCACCTGCTACATCTTGGCTCCCAAATTTTGGTGGATAAATACCACTAACCATTGAATACTTGCTGCTACGGAGCCGCATGCGTCCATGCATGGCCATGGGATTTTGTTGGAATTCGATGTGAAGCTTCAGCCGCTCCAATGCCCAGACACAGAGGAGCGAATCAGCGACGGTTACAACGTCAAATATACCACAATCGAAAAAGCCACCAAATTGGAGAGAGTCGCAAAGACTGCAAGTGTCTGACAAATATGACTAGTCACGGTAGAACACAAGTTGAAAGTCTCTTTTGGGAAGTCACCTGATTGATCTTGCCGAAAGTTTTGAGCCTCGTTTTCCAACAGGCCTTATCTGTCAATGAAGAATGGGTCTCTCAGGGCCGGGGAACGGAACGAGGTATTTTGAATATATGTTTGCGCTTGTTCATGCAGAATATTCCCTTGAGATCTGTAGATATTTACAAACTTGGCTACGGGCAGCCTTGTCTCTCCCAGGATACTTCCCAATATATACACCAACGACATATCACTAACACAGTTGCCGACTGCTTAGCAAACGGCCTGCTTAGCATCGATTTTCCCTGTGGTCGTACTATCCGTCTTAATGCTAGCCTGAGCAACCACGGGTTTCCTAACCAACAAATCACCCACCATCCTCGCAAACACCTTCGCACCGCAAGAGTTCAAGTGCGTGCTATCTCCACTCTCATAATCCATCTTATGCGCAGCAGTCTCCCCAATACCATTAAGATACCCAATCGAAGTCTGCAATAATTCAATATACTTGGCGCCAATCGCATTCGCGGCATTGCGAGTGTAAACCATCCACGGCTCTAATGAATCAGAGACTTTCCCACTATTAAACCCTCGGCGGGATAAACTCGTTACAAAGACAGGGATTGCACCAGAGATACCCTTGATCTCGTTACCCATGTTTTGAAGATTGGTCTGGAACTCGGATTGTGAGAGGACCTTTTGGTCGTTGTGGCCGAATTGGATTAGAACGTAACAGGGTTTTTGGGCGGCTTTGACGGCGGTGATGAGTTTGGCCCAGTCGCCTAGAGATTTGAAGGTTACGGTTGTGGTGCCGGAATGGGCGAAGTTGGTGCATGTTACTGCAGAAACTTGGGAGCAGAAGGCGCCACCCCAACCTTTGTCGTTCGTGACGGTTGAGTCGCCGGCTAGGACGAAAGAAGCGGCGGTAGAGGCGGTGCTAGCTGCGGTTGTGGTCTTGGAGGCTGTCGTCGTAGACTTTGTGGTGGTTTTGATAGTTGTAGCTGCAGTGGTGCCTTGTGCGCCTGGGATGCACTGGCTGTACCCTATTTGAACGGATGGAGAATGTTAGATATCTGGATAAGCTTGTTAATATTGTGCAGTGAGAGGCAAGCCGTACACTCATTGGAATAAACGCAGGAACTTCCTGAGGCGCATGTGGTCGGACCGGTCCTGATTCCGATATTTCCAGATTAGCTCCCCTTCGAGTTCTACGTTTCAAGACATGGAATCGGTATTACCATCCACTTCCACCGCCTAGTAGAATATATTAGCATCGAATATAGCCAAAATACAAGTTACTTTGAAGGCGAGTATCTAGATCTCTGATCATACTAGCAGGATTAAAGTACTTACATTGTCCATAAATAGGGGACTGGGCAATAACCCCTCCCAACAAGGTAGCCACAGATAAGATAATCGCTGCTTTCGCCATATTTGAATCTCCAAAAAACCCGGAAGTTCAATTCTAGAAAGTTAAAGTCTTTGATCCTCTCATTCCAGAGCTTCGAGATATAGTCGGTACTTAAATACCCAGGCTTAAGACGCCTACATTTACCAAACGGGTGCATCCATATATATATCCCGACATTTCCGTAAATTTCCTTTTAAATCTAGCTCTACGTCTGCACCTTTAGATCTGATACGACAACGAATCGCCAGACGCGGTCTCTGTTCCGAACCATGGTACTACAAAAGTGGAGAAATTCCGGGGACTGGTAACGAACGGTCCGCGAATCTCAGCCATTCAGATGGACCTGGGCGACCAGGGTTTTCAATACAAAATAGAGGTACTTTGTCTCGAACGGTCCGCCGTTCCTTCGGACGAATGGGTCGTAGCGTAATTTTGTCTTGAAAGAGTATGCATTCTAGATACGTAAGTTGTCCTTAACTGACTAGTATGTTTGTCGTTCGAGAAGAGATACCCCTTCGTCTGAGTCGACTAAACCTTCAGGTTTGCAGGGTGTATTTAGGAAAACGGGGTAGTTCGCGAAAATCGCCCGATGACGGCTTAAAATCCTCACATCTGATTCGAGGGAGAAAGTTGGCCGAAGAATTAAGATTTTTTTTCTTGTGTCGTAAGGTTAAATGGATAAATGGTTTAGTCGGCTTGGGAGGTTGTCGCTATGGTATATGAGTTTCGAATCTATGGATTCCTACACAAGGGTCCTTCGAGGAAGTGATCCGAGGAGCAGGTTTCGAAGGTTGGACTGAGAATTATATACTGTAGTTTGCTTCATATTCTTGATTACAATGTTGAGCCAGCAAAGTCTGGAGATCGTGTGCCCAGCGTTAGATTCACATTAATTAAGCTTAGATGTCCCCGAACTTATCAAAATAACGCATAATTATAATGCCATGGCTGGGTCTACTGTTATAAGAACAGCAATATACTTATCTTTACAGTTCGACAGAAGCTTTCAAATACCAAAATTTCCCCACTCCCACCGTCATCATGTTCACAATTCCCTGCTGTATACAAGCCCACCACATCCCGATCTTGTGCAGCTTCTCTATTATGTCCTATTTCGGAATTCCAACGCAACACGGTTTATTGATAACTGCCACAGAGGATTCGTCACATGACGGTGCCCGAGCATAGAAAGCTTGATAGAAAATACGGGTAAGAATCATCATGGCCCAAATCCAAATCAGGAAGCCTTGTAGCTCGCAGCCGCAAAATCGCTAGGGTATCAGTCTATTTCCGATGGATGCCGCCGTTACTGACCGCTAGCATGACACAACGGATGTTTAGATCCCAAGAGTCATCGTCCTATCGAGACGGATATTATGGTATTAGATACCATATAGTCATAAATAGTGCTGAATCGTCCTCCAAATGATCAATGGAGTAATAGTTTCGTCTTTGGAACTTTTATTCATTACTTGTTCTTCATTAATCTCGTTGTTTACATATAGAGCCTTCCCCCCAACCATCATCCATGCATCACCACACCATAACACTAGCTATTAAACATTAGGGAATATGCAAGATAACAGATTAAAGTCCGAAGTATAACTGCATCCACCATAAGTATTGCCACTAGTCGTGCATCCGCTGCTGATAAGCTTCAACTGAGACTGGCACAAAGAGTTTTGAACGGGGAAACCACCAAGCTTGATGTTAAGAAGGAAGGTTGTAGCCTTTCCGCTGACCGGTAGAACGACGGTGTATGGGTCTCCGATCTCAAGCCATTTATTGGTGGTGGTCACGAGCTCGTTGCAGGCGCTTGCGATGACGGTGTCAAGGGTGGTGCCGCTGGCAATTTGAGTAGGTTGTGGGATTGGAGAGTTGGATCGGACGCATTGAACAGTTCCGCTTGCACTAGGGAACATGGATGGAGCGAGGGACACCTTGGTCGTTGTTGTTGTAGTGGTTGATGGGGTGGTAGAGCGGGTGGTGGACGGGGTGGTAGAAGGGGTGGTAGAGCGGGTGGTAGATTGAGTAGTCGTCCTGGAAGTTGTAGTTCCAATGAAGACTGTCGTCGTCACGGTGACGGTTACCGGGCAGGCGACGGTTGGGCAAGTGAGACCTGAGGTAGTCCTCGAGCTCGTGGTAGTGGGTGCTGTGCCCTTGTTCTCGGTACAGTATCCGAAACCGACGATAATCCCCTGGCAGTTTCGAGCGAGTGCGGGGTTCTATTGGAGTTTTGTATTAGCTAACAAGTTAAGAAAAGTATACAGCAACGAGATAGCAGGCGTACCCATGCGAGGAAGTCTGCCAGTGGTACACCGTCGATTTCCGCAAGAGTATTGCAGTCATCGCCAGGCAAGGCCTCAATCCATCGAGAACATGTTGGAATGATATCCGGCTCGGTTGGCCATGGACCTTCACGGAGTTGTAGTTAGCATTTATTTCCAATTAAACCGAACAACGATTTCGTCAAAGAAAAGGGTATAGCACTTACTTGTGTCACGGCGCCTATAACTAACGCTGGCGATGCTCTGCTGGATCAGCGCAGCAGTTGCAAGTAGCGTCTGGAGCTTCATTCTGGCGACGGGAAAGGGAGAAGAATCTTAGGATGAGAAGGGTGTGATTTCGAAGTTAGCACGGCTTCTTTCGCAACCTTGATACCACTGCGAGACTTGCTACCTAAATAACAACAGATTAGACCATCTTTGGGCAGGTCTAGTTGCTTAAATGCAATCCCGCAAACCGCGTCGCACAAAAAATGTGCGAGGATGAATTGCCGTTCCTGCTGCCTCCGAGCTGTACAAGATGGGTCTGGCGGTCCATCGCATTGCCATACGTATTTTTCGGGACCTGGAAAGTAGCTCCAAGCTTGCCGGGATCAATTTTGCACCTTGAACCCATTCCTCCTGCAGCAAGGTATCGATACTTCACATTCCTGGCGAAGTCATATCGATACGCTTGGACCAGGTATGGTCGGTCAGCAAGGGACCCTTGGTCTCGGCAATTGGCAAACACATGAGCAATTCCAACACTTCTAAGCTGCTGCCTGATGGGGACAGTATCAAGGGAACTATACGCATAGTAGCACAAGGCTTTGATCGAAAGTCGGATCTGGGTTTCCGGATCATCATTCCGCCGACAGAAAAGCTGAGAGGTAGACACTATCGATATGATAGGTAAATATCCTTTTATCGCGGCTTGTGTTTTCCGAGAAACATCGTTACCGTTAGTCATAAGTTAAACGAACTTGTATGGCGATGGGGGGTCGCGGGGGTTCCGACTAGACGAAGTGGACTTCGTCGGGGATATTAGCCGGACAGATTTTCAACCGCAGTGGGGCTCTCAGGAACGCCATGATTCGGGCGCTTGCGGATGAGGCTCACGCCACACGGGTATACGTCTGCACCCACGTCTGCACCTGCATTGCCATGACTGCTGCAGAATCCTCGAAGTAGACGACAATATATTCATCGGAATGGTCCGGTAGACCCACAATCCGGTCAAGATGGTAAGATATTCTGCATCGCAGCCTATGAGCTAGGACAGTTTCAGCATGTGAAGGTGGATTTGAGGCTTTTGATGTTGCATCTCAAACACCAGGACAGGATCAAAATGTTTTAAAATCTGACGAACTTTAATAAATAAGATATTGCCAAGGACCGTATTGCGCTCTCGTCGACGCATCAAGGGACCAGGTGACGGGGTAAATACTAACAATATATGCGATAGCTCCAAAGTTTTTTCTGGGAGGGAGGATGTTTCTCGCCTTCCTAAAGCAACCCCTGCCTTATATTGACAGGGGTCGGGGCCTGAGGTCAATGGCTGAGAAAGAATAGAACAATCGAAGCTCCATTCTTGAAAAATTATCTCCAAGACTTTTCGGCAGTTGAGGCATCTTGTGTAGCCTATAGGATGACTTTCGGCCGGGAAGCCCCCAAGCTTAAGCTTATTTTCTCAGGAGCTATCCCTGCACGTCAAACAGGGCATCGATCGCCATTGCATGATGTACCTTGCCATCGTTCCAGCCAATGGGAGTTCGACCGCACGTCGGGAAGCGGGCCCAGAATCGGACTTTATCGTTCGAGTCCTACCCCATGATTCGATTCACCATATGCATTCCTACAGCAAACAATAAAAATAGGCGTCATCCGAGCAATATAGCAATATTGGTAGTGATATTGGTCCCAAAATCGGCCGATTCTCTAACTTCCGGCTTACCCTCCCAGCTGCGCAGTTGGGCGGCCGTATTACCAGATCAGAATTGTCAGATGATCGGTGATGCGGTGATAAAAGTTTTTCTCTCGAGCGGAGTAGTTAGGTTATGGTAGTCGGCACTCGAAGTTCCGAGGGAGGAGCATGGGAGTTAATCGTGTGTAGCCTGTCCCATGGCATGTACTGGTACCTCGACCTTGTCAATGCATCTCGAATTCGAAGGAGAACGCTCATGGTCATGGAATTTCGGCAATAATTCCTCCAAAACGGCCGTGATTTTAGAGCCGCCCTGTCATCAGGCACACACTGTGTAGAAATGTTAGTGCAATCTTCTTCGACAGGGGTAGGAGGCGATCTAGGGACCAAAGCTACCATGCCTGCTTATAAGTCTTCTGCTCGGCCCTAATATGAACGCCAGACGATCCAGCTCAATTCCAATTCCGCGTCCTGTGGAAACACAGAGTCTTCCCTTTCAGTCTGTTGACTACAACATCGCGCAATCTAGCGCTGAGTGGTCAAAATGAGGGGTCTATCTTATCTCCCCCTCTTTCTCTCCCTTCTCTCCACTGTCAATGGTGCTGCGACCTATGACAAACGCGTCGTCATTGAGGACAATGCAGATCTTGAAGCACACCTCAGCAAACGAACTTTCGGGGCTCACGATGACCACTTCCCAGAGGGCCATGACAGACTCTATCCACGAGATGATGCTTATAACCATCTTAAGGATAAGCGCGCTGTCCCCGCTGAAGTTGAGGCTGCTCGGAAAATAATCAAGCAAGCCCAGGTTGCGCAGGCAAAGAAGAATCGCAATAGATTCAGGAACCCAATCCGACCAACTTTCGAATTGAGACCTAGAAGATCCTCAAAGAGTTCTCAGAGGGTAGCTAGTTCTGACGCTGGAGATGCCAGTATCTCCACAGAAATTACAGATGCCGCGAAGATTATCGCAGAATTTGAGGCCCCCACCTACAATGAAACATTACCAGATCTCGGCCCTGATTTTCCAAAGTTGGAGAAGAGACAGGGCGGGAGCTTCTGGATGGAAGGTGTAGCTCATGGATCTGTCGCAATTGGTGGCAGCGCCGGATACCAGGTTTTTCGAAACGTTAAGGATTTCGGTGCCGTTGGAGACGGACGAACGGATGATACTGCAGCTATCAACCTTGCGATCTCAACCGGCGATAGATGTGGCGATAACTGCGGCTCCAGCACGGTCAAGCCAGCATTAGTATATTTCCCAAGCGGAACATACTTAGTGTCAAAGTCCCTCATTGGTTACTATAACACTCAGATGGTTGGAAACGTAAGTACTTAGTTGGGATGAAAACGAAAATGAATCGTAGCTTACAAATATCCAACGGGTCTAGGCTGCGAACCCTCCTATCATTCGAGCTGCAAGTTCTTTCGTGGGTCTCGGTGTCATATCCTCCAATGTCTACGTCGAAGGTGCCAGCGGCGGCCAATGGTATATCAACCAAAACAACTTCATGAGACAGGTCCGAAACTTCATCATCGATATGAGAGCAATTCCAAACGTTATGGAGGGTCAGGGTGTGAGACCGGCTGGTATTCATTGGCAGGTAGCGCAAGTATGTATCCAGTATCCTATACTAAGCCCTAGACCTGGTGCTAAGAAACGTGGTTAGGCTACATCATTGCAAAATATTCAAATTATCATGTCGACTCGCGCAGATACTACTCACCTCGGTATCTTTATGGAGAACGGATCTGGAGGCTTCATGAGTGATGTTACGTTCAGTGGGGGTGCTATTGGGTATATATCGCATTCGTCACGATTAAGTTGAGGGTGGAGATGCTAACTCATTCGTGCAGTGCCTATCTTGGAAACCAGCAGTACACTATCCGAAAGTTCAGTTTCACCGGCTGCAAAATTGCTGTCGAAACCCACTGGAACTGGGTGTTCAGTGCCAAGTCTTTCCTAATCAATAACTGTCAGCTCGGGTTCAATATCTCAGGTACGTTAGCACTCCACCCTCACCATGGCCTCGTTCGATATCTAACTTTCAACTAGCCGGCGCTGGAAACGGTCAAGGTACTGGGTCCATTACAATCATGGATACCACCATCTTGAATACCCCCAAAGGAATTGCCTCATTCCTCAGCGGCACAAACCGAACTTCTCTGATCGTGGACAACCTAAAGCTCATCAACGTTCCAATCGCGATCACAAGTAATGGTGCCACTGTCTTACCAGGAGGTACCACCGTTATCGACTCCTGGGGCGCAGGTATTGCATATGACGATTCAGATGCCATTGGCTACAGAGGGAAAGCCCAACAGGGTGGCGGTGTCCTCTTCGGGAATATCGCCAAGCCACCAGAGCTTCTCGATGCCAATGGGAATTGGTTTGAGAGATCGAAGCCACAGTACGCAGACGTACCTGCTAGTGGCTTTTACGATGTCAAGGCTAGAGGCGGTGCCCGAGGTAATGGTCGAAGTGATGATACAGTTGCTTTGAACAATGCTCTTGCTGCTGCGACAGCTGCCGGCCAGATTGCATATTTCCCGCACGGAATATATCTGGTTACCGACACCGTCTTCATCCCTCCAGGTGCAAAGATTGTTGGAGAGGTATGGTCTCAGATTCAGGCCTCCGGTGCTAGGTTCAATGATGCAGCAAACCCGCGAGTCATGCTTCGAGTTGGCAACCCGGGTGATGTTGGTACCGTGGAGATTCAAGATCTGATATTTGGAGTGAAGGCGCCAACGGCTGGTGCTATATTGATGGAATGGAATATCAAGGCCAGCGAGAAAGGAAGCGCAGGTATTTGGGGTATGTTCAGATCTCACCTGAAAGCATGGGCATGGCAGTTGGCATGGCAGAAACGTCGCCCTGCGCGAAATAGGCAATCGCCCAATGCGGAACGCTTCAATATACCACAATAACAACACAAGAGCGAGGCTAACACTATTTGCATATAGATACACACTGGAGGGTCGGCGGTTCGATTGGAAGCAATCTACAAGCTGGCCAGTGCCCGAAACTTACTGGAAAGATCAATTCTAATTGTATTGGTGAGTAAAATCCCCATAAAGACCTGAAGGTGTCTTCCGACAACAGACACTGACAACGCGTCTTTTAGCTGGTTCTATGCTCTTCCACATTACCCGCGGGTCAACCGGCTACTTCGAGAATCTTTGGGCCTGGACAAGCGACCACGATCTCGATGTTGTGACCCAAGACCAAATCGATATCTATGTCGGACGCGGTATTCTCATTGAATCCCAAGGCCCAACATGGCTTTACGGTACCGCTTCGGAGCATAACGTGCTCTACCAATACCAGCTCCAAGGCGCCAAGAATATCTTTATGTCTTTGATCCAAACCGAATCTCCGTACTTCCAGACCGCACCGGGGGCACCAGCTCCTTTCCCATACCAAGCAGGAAGCTCTACCCCTGCAGCTGGCAAACGGGACTTGCAAGATGCCTTCGAAGGCAATGCTAGCGTTTCCATGGACTCTCTGCTTGACAAACGCCAGACTTCAGGCATCTCGTCATTCACGCTCGACCCAGGCTTCAGAGACTGTGATCCAACTTCGATCACTTGCCCAGTTTCTTGGGCCCTTCGAGTCGTCCAATCTGAAGACGTCCATCTCTATGGTGCAGGTCTTTACAGTTGGTTCCAAAACTATGACCAAGGCTGTCTCCGCGGCTCCGGTTGCCAATGGAATGTCGCTCAAGTCGACGGTGCCACCAAAAAGCTTAGAATGCAGAACCTTATCACTGTTGGCTCTTCAGTAATGCTCAACAACCCACGCAACCTCGCCATCTTTGCCGACAAAAACAGAAACGGTTTCGCTTCTTCTGCCCTAGGCTTTGAATCCGTTGCTGGAAGCGGTGGAAGTTTCGGCGATGATGGTGGCGCATCCCTAGGCTATGACGGTCAGGCCGGTGGCTCTGACGAATTACACGTTCGCATTATCTCCACTGCTCGTATCCCCCCCGGAGAGGAAATGGAACCTGATCTCTCCAATCAAAAGTACTACTGGGAAGCCTACCTTGGCGAGCCTGGTGATACTCTCAGAGAAAGCTGTCTCTATTACGAGGCTCGTGAGCATATCGGTCAGGTTATTTCTCCAAAGCCTGCTGGTGTCTTCGGTTCTTACATCGGACCCCCAGCAAAGGGTCAAATAGTTGTCCAAGGTAACAAATGTACATACCAAACCACCGAAAGCAGCGAGTGGTTATTTTTCGAGGAAGGGAAGAAATACGGAGAGCTCTCCTGCGCGGGTTTCTCTTCCAAATTCGACTGCGTCAAGATCGGTGGACAGGTTCCTCGCCAGCCGGATACATACTGTAGCTCTAACTTTTGGTTTATCGAGGGTGTCAAGTGTGACCTGAAGGGTTATAAGACTCTGGAACCGAGAAATAAGAACTTCTTGGCCCCGGCAGATATTACGTTGGAGTTCTTTAGAAGGTGGATGAGAACGAACGTTCTTAACCCCGGTCGACCCTTTTACCAACCAAACCGACAGTTATTCTATACGCAGAGACGTCCTGAAAACCATTGGGACGGCAGACCGGGACTTTCAGACCGAGCCAGACATTTGGCTAACCGAGTTGGATTGTACACTATCTGGGTAAGTCTATATCTCCCACTTGCAACCCTCCAACCATGAATTCATGAAAAATTCAACTTACTAACTTCTTAAAAGGAGGGCTGGCCATCCTACCGTTACGACGGTGAACACGCTCGCGACAACGATTTCTACGATCTCGACGGCTTCCTCCGTAACATCCAAGCCAACCCACCACCCCATACAAACGGTAGACACGACTACTTCATGATGATGTCCACCGTCTTCGCCCAACAAGCTGAAGGCACCGTCTGGGTTATGACCGAAGACCCTCGAAGACCCATGATGACCAACATCTGGCTCAACGCCGAGTATCGCACACTAGCTGAACCCGGTCGTGATTGGGTCCAGCGTATCATCGCAGTTGATCTCGAGGGTGGTAATCCCCACGTTATCTTCTCGAGATACCCGGATGGAGTCGAAAATCGTGCGACGCCACAGAACCCTATCCGTTGGACGGGTCCTATGCCATGGAATTGGCCAGTCAGGAATCTGCCACCAGACAACGACGGCCCACCGAGACCAAGTGGAAGCCGGAAACGTGATGAACCTATACCCGAGCCCGAGCCTGCGATGTTTGAAACTCGCGACATGCGCGATGCTCGTGAGATTGCTGAGCGTGAATTTGAAAAGTATATGAAACGAGCACAGCCCGCCGAAGGGTCATTAGCCGGTCCCAAGTCACCATCAGCAGCTGCTCTTGAGAGAAGACAGCTTGATGGATATATCTTCGAGCGTGCGGATTATGGTGTTGACTGCTTGCAGACTTTGTACGCTCTCTGGGGTAACATGACCGGAGTCTGCGAACCTTTCGACCAGGTATTCTCGACTAGAACTTACGAGAAAATCCAGGGACAATATAAGTGGAACGATTTCTTCGGTTGATAGTATAAAATCATATTAATAGCTTATTGGAAATAATTCGAATATCCTGTAATTAATACAAAAACGACAATAACAGTCCTTTCTATGCTCAATATTGATACATCTCGATACTTCAATCCCATCCAACTAGCGAGATATCTAGAGTGACAAACAGGAAACGGAGTATTGATCAAGAACGAAAACCTCGGTCGCAAACCGCGATAAAACCATCCAACCTATTAGCCATACCTGACCAACTGGTCTTACAGCTCTTGGTATTTTAAAACTAACTTGAAATCTAATGTCTGTACCAGCCATGTATCGAGGGGTTTTTTTGAAGGAAAAATAATGTGAAAATAGCAGCAGCAACACCAGCTCCTGATATCCGAAGAACTACGCCCGAATTTAGATATTTTTGATAGGTATCTCTTGTTCTGGATTATCAATTGGCGGATCCTCACAGTGTATTTCGTCTTGCGATGCTTCGCCCGAATCCTCGCTTCCGGATCCCTCGTCAGTCGCCTCTTCGTAATTGTTATTGTAGATGTCCAAGTCAAGTTGAAACCTTTTCTTCTCTTCATCAGTAAGCTCTTGATCCGTCCTGTCCAAGTAGCTATCTTGAAGATCAATTTTTCGTACAAGTCCACTAGTTCGGGGGCGAGGTTACCGCTATCAGTATCAACCACTAGGCGCCTAGCGGCGGTTCAAGGGAAATAACTTACGTTTCAATCAATCCTAGCAGCATTTTATCCGTATCGTCTTTTTGGAAGTGTGATAGTTCCCCCCTTTCACATTCCCCAGGAGGATTAAAATACTCTCTCGCCCTGCCCTGCTTCGCAAGCCTAACGGGATGTGAATGATCCACGACTCTCGCCGCGAGAGATAGTTTAAATAACGATCTATTGTGAATAACATCCTCAAAGGTTCCGCCGACTTTGAAACGATAGACGAAAACTGGTTTAGTTTGCCCCAGACGATATGCCCTGGCGATAGCTTGCTCTTCGTCCTGAGGTGAGAAGTCGAAGTCGAAGATGATAACCCTGGAAGCGGCGGTAATGTTTAGTCCGACACCACCGGCCTTTGTCGAGATAACCATGATATTTGCTCCATCTTGAGATTCAAAGGAGGTTATCAATTGCTGTCGATCCTTAGGTTTAGTATTTCCATCGATGCGGTGAAACCTAATAAACTGACTCTGAAGGTAATCCCCGATGTAATCAAGAGTTGGGATCGAGCTTGAGAAAACGAGAATTTTCTCATGAAAATCTTCAGCTAGCTGGAGTATTTTGAATAGACAAGTCATCCGGTTACTATGGATTGGGGAATCAAAATCTTCGAAAGTCCGGGCGTATTTGTAGAGATTCATAAGGGTCTTTAGATGAGCATCACCCAATAAATCCTCGTCACGGATTTCGTAGATAGTTGATCGAGACAAGCCTAGCTGTTCGTTAGCTACCAATATATTATTACGATCGTATACAATAGGCCACCTACGATTCGCCAAGTTGAGTTCCAAGTTCCCCTTCTTTGCATTTTTATCGACTCTTTCCCTGAATACCTCCAACAGAATTTTCGGGTGATTGAGTAGTGTGCGAAGACACCTAACATGGTCGAAGAACCCCTTGATCTCGAGGTTTTCGGCCGTCTTGCTGTCCGAGTTTATTATACTCTCCTGAATAACGTTATGAGTGAATAGGGAATAAATTTGACGCTGAACGTCGGTGAGCTCAACGGAGATCAGAAATTCTGTTTTTTCGGGAAGGCGATGCTTGATTCGAGCCAATCCGCATCGGTGCATCTTCGGAGACATAACATAACGCAAAACCTGTTGTTCGAAGACGTAGTTAGTACCTTTTTCGCAATAAAAGCCAATTGTGTAAGCGGAAATAACAGGGTGACTGAGAAACATAGGCACTTACGGCAAGTCGTCTCAAAGCAATTCTCCTTTGATCAGGCGATGATTCCTCATAGAGTCCTGCTTCAATCGGGGACGCAAAAAACATTTTGAACTTTCCTTTCGGACCCAACATTTCTTCCGAAACCCATTTAGTCAAGCAGTAGTATTCACCAAGATTATTCGCCAACGGAGATCCCGTAAGCGCAATCCTTGAGGTTGTAGCGATCTGGCCCAGGGTCTCTGATATACTGGACCTTTCGTTCTTCACAGCGTGTGCTTCATCCGCAACCACAATGGTGGGTATTTCGAGGACGATTTTCTTGAGTTCTGCTGCCAACTTCATCGCCTCTTCCTGTTCAGGGGATATTGTCAAGTCCTCCTCTTCCTCCTCCTCCTCCTCCTCCTCTTCTTCTTCCTCGGAGCTGCCTCCCGCCCCGGCATTACTAAGCCCGGTCTTCCTGGCTTTAGCGCTGGTCCTTGTAGTTCGACGTTTCTCAACTTTGGCCTTGGCTCGTTGTCGTAGCTGCTCATTTCTACTCAAATTCTCCAAGGCGTAGTCACGAAGCATTTGATAGCCCAGTAAAAGGACCCCTCCACCCTCCTCCCACTCTCTCAACATTTTAATTCGAGGTTTAGGATTCTTCAGTAGACTGGGAATATAAAACTTCAAGAGCTGGTGGCTTTCAGATTTAGGAACCCACTTCATGAATTCTGCTTTCCAGTTTGAAAGTAAGCCAGGTGGGGCTACGATCAGAGCGTGCAGTGAACCTCTGAGATGCTCAGGGATCTGGTGAAGAATCCTGCCGTTCTTGGATTTGCCGGCTTGGGAGATCAAGTAGAGGAGTGTGATGACCTGGAGGGTTTTGCCCATACCCATGGTGTGCGCGAGTAAGGCACCCTCATCTTTTTGAACAATCTCTCGCCAGAGGAACTGAATACCCTCAATTTGAGAGTCGAAGAGCTTTTCAATAATATGAGGAGGGAAGGGGATGGGATCAAACTCCGCTCCATGACCAGGGTTGACGATGGATACCGCTGGCAACTCAGGCTTTTGGCCGTCCGGCTGCTGAACAATCTTAGGTGTAATTGAACCATTTGCGTGGGAAGTTGTATCTGATTCGACATCTAGGGTTTGAGGCGTGAGTGCCGGGTCGGTGGCTGGCGACTGGTTCCCTAGAGCCGACTCGGCAAGCCTGTGGCCACAAGGGTGTACAACATCCTCCGCACTCACTGCACTCTCTATTTCTGATATATAGTTAGTATACCCAAGCTCTTTAAAAGAGGTTATTTCAGGATAAAGCATTACCTTTGAGGGCCTCATCACCCGTAGAGGCTTGCTCCTTAGGGAGACATGGATCGGGTTGGGGACTACGACTCCCACACTCGGATGGCGGAGGGGTCAGATCGGTGAAGACTTTAAGCCTCTTCGAGTCAGGCGGTTGAATTCCAGGCTGAGGCCCTCTAGCTTTCTCCTTAGATGTCGCCTCGATGCCCAAATTCTCAGCCATCGATATAACTTGACCTGTACGCTGTATTTGATAAAGGAAGAGCGATAAGAGGGAGGTATATGGACGAGAAAGCGTTAATTCTCGAGATGTAGAATTATAAAAGCAGACAAGCGATGGGAATGGAAGACAAAGAGCCGGGACAATTAATTACTTAAGTAAGTAACTATGTGGTGTCGAGAAGATTCTGTCTATAGGAAGCTACGACGGTGGAGTGTGGATGTCTGTATACAAGTAGTTCGTAGAAGCTAACCGAAGATGCACGCTAAGATAAACACGACAGAGACAAATCCGATCATAAAAAACAGTAATAATTCAGACCTTCTCTTCACCCTCGCCTACTGGGTGCCCGCTCCGTTGCTGTACCACCAAGTTGAGATTGGATTGGTGGACGAACACCGAATTGAACAGCGACCAGTCCTCCGTGGGGTCTGCCAGTTCGAAGCGGAACCTCAGCAGGAGAGTCGGTATCAGCTTGTATATTTCTAACAAGCTGATGTTGCGCCCAATACACTGTCTAGTTCCACCGCCAAATGAAAACAGTCCTCTGTTCATAAGCTTCTTCTGCTCTTCGCTGGCGTGAATCCAGCGTTCGGGTCTCCATATATCCGCATCCTCCCCGAAAACCGTCGTGTCACGATGCATAGCCCAGGCATTCACACCGATCGTTGTTCCAGCTGGGAACTCGCATCCGTGTAAGACGATAGGTCGGGTATTGACACGCTCAAGAGGGAGTCCAATGGCGGCGTGTATTCTTAAACCTTCCTTGATGACGGCGTCTAGGTAGTCTAAAGTCTGAGATTCAGGCCAAGTGACTATTGAGGATACTTGGCCAAGCTGAGCCGCGGTATCAATTTCCCTGACGAGCCGTTCCATAGTGACTGGGTTCCGAAGGAGATGATAAAAGATTGCTCGCAGGGTTATCGCGGTACTGTCGCTTCCGGCAACGATCTATCAAATGATGTCAGTATACATAACGGGCTCCAAGTGACCTCATAGGGATCCTTACATTTGTATTCGTATAGGCCAGCACCCTGAAATCATCTACAACATCGGGATACTGCCCTCTCGCGGCCAGAAATCTAGACAGAAAATCCTTTCTCCCATTCTCAGACAAAAACTCTTTATCATCATATCTTACGCTCTTAAGCCTCTGCTGCATCTGCGCCATGGTAAACTGCACCACCGGAGATGTTGATGGTCGAGACTTATACTTGTGATATGTCTTGATAAACCACCTATCCACCCATGGGATTTGACCTAATATCTGAATTCGAGAGAGACTGTGAAGAGTGTGTATGATTCCGCCTACATCTTCACCCTTTTCCAGGAAACCGAATTTCTTTGAAAATGTCATTTCGCCGATAACGTCGAAAGCATAGTATTGCAGCCAGACCGCAAAGTCGATGGTTTGCCCGGACAGCTCTTCAAGCTTCTTGAGAAATAGAGTGGTAGTATCATCCACGAACGGCTCGTACTCAACGATCGTAGTCATCGCGTATGCCTTCGCGACAGGCTTCCGTAACATCTGGTGGAATTCTTCATTCGTTGTGTTGAACATGTTCTCGTATGGCTTTCCGCGAACGATAAACTGTTGAGGCGTATAGAATTCGGACTAAATTCGATGAGTTAATAGGGAGCATTTACCGGATAGGAAAAGATGAAAGCGTACCTTTGGAAACTTATCTTGAACATTGTAGATAGCCTGTATAGCATCCAATCCTGACACGCTAACACAGTTCGGTCCGACTCTGACGACATTGCCGTATTTCTTGTGAAGCCTGACGTAGGTATCCTGTGCATCCCCCTTCTTGACATAATAAACTCTCCATAAATTCGTCAGACCGGCCAGGAAAGGACCAGGAATTCGTCGCAGTCGAAGATGATTTCTGAGTAAGATGGTGAAGAGAAAGAGCAATCCCACGAGCGGGATCCTCGAAAGCAATCGGAGCCAGTCCATGGCCATGGTGGTTTCCGTTGTCAGAGTTCTCTATCCTCAAATTGACGGCGGCCGGAAATGGAATAGCTGGTATCAGCAATTAATTGTAGTTGAAGTGTCTGTGTGTCGTGTCGGTTGAAGGTCCCAACTTCCCAACTGTGTTGCGGCATGCGGGTGGCAGACGAGGTTTGCGAGACAGGTGGGTAGCACAAAGATTTAAATGGAATTCCGACAGAACACCAGAAAAGAAGACAGATTGGGGGGAATGCAAAACTAGCGGGCTTCATCGGATATGAAATGAAAGGAAAACTAGCTAACAATCGCCAAGTTCAGTGGCTTTTCCTCCGCATCGACGTCTAGATTTCGATTGAATGGCCACGCCTTGACTGCCAGCTTTTCCCAGCTCAAACTAGGGTGTACACTAAGTACCCACCTGCTTGGTAATTGGGACCGACAATCTCCACGAGGGAATTCAGCAGGTGCAAGTTTTAGCATCCTCGAGTACGTTTTCTGAGCTCGAACAGGGGTCATCAAGCTACCGGCACCTCGGTTTTTGACGCTAGTATACTTCGTTGTTCACCAAAAAAAAGCCGCAGACGCAGGAGCTGCTAAACCAGCTGAAAACTCGGGACGCTTGTTCAATTGTTGCGAACGAGACCCACTCTTAAGCCCTTTCGCACCATATTTACGTGCTCTGTCGGTCGATACCGGCATCATGACGGCCCAGACGGCTGTCAAAATGTACCTTGGCGTCTAGTCCGGATAACATGGTACGATGTGCAGCCAATAAACGAACACGGGGACAATGTATCCCTGTTGCCGACGTCTAGGCCCACTGGTTGAAGAATCATTTGCGTCTACGTGCATTGATTGCATAAAAATCTCTGACAGGCTCTTTGAAATTTCGCATATGCGAAGTGATAGAAGGCGTTATGTTTTTCGCAACAAACAAGC
This sequence comes from Arthrobotrys megalospora, assembly GCA_036971655.1. Taxonomy (NCBI): domain Eukaryota; kingdom Fungi; phylum Ascomycota; class Orbiliomycetes; order Orbiliales; family Orbiliaceae; genus Arthrobotrys; species Arthrobotrys megalospora. Next base: position 1,244,796 of record JAVHJN010000003.1, on the reverse strand, counting down.
GAATCGGGCGGAAATGGTTGGTGTTCACTTGTCAGAACTAGACGGGTTCTGGAAGGTGGGGTGTTTGCTGGTGTAGCATTTGAGCGGGTCGATTGGTGGGGGCGGTTTGCTCGACGTCTATGCAGATATACCACCTTGGTTGACGTTGACATGTCAAAAGAGTAGTTTAAAGGCCGTATTTGGGAATGTTATCGTGGATTGTTATTAATATCTCCCTTTGGTTCCACTTTCTCGAATGTGATTCGTTCTTGTAGCTGCTCTATCGTATCATATGTGCGTCAGCTTGTTAACTGTTGGCGCAAATACTCCACCACCCGAGATGTCTCAACGGCTGTCCCGGTTATCCAGATTGCCGTCGGCAAATTGTGACATTTGAGGATCCACATGACCCTGCCTCCAATTTGCCTGACTTACCAGCCGATTGATGGGTGGATGCCGGAATAGTAGGAAAACACATATTAGGGACCAAATATATATATAAACGCCCTCTATTATATTCTCAGCATCATGATAAGGCAAGGAATGGAATATTGTCCTCGCTCGCCATGTCAGAGTTCAGGCTTACCAGACCATTTCGTTCTTGTCGGCTAATACCGACCAGTCCTTGCAAGCCGCTGGTCGTTTTCATCCCTGCCGTTTCGCTTTAGATTTGCTGTTGGATTTGGTGTGTTGCCACATCGAAAGCTCGTTCACTCCATTGAGGAACGGTTTGGTTACGAGACCGCATTGAGCATGCGCAAGGAACCGGCATGCAAAAGCGCGACTACGAGAAGGGATAACCGCAATCAATATTACAATCTTGATAAATTATAAATAATCCAAGTTTTATATTCGAGGAAATTGAATTGAACTTGACATGCATTTAATAACCGCTGCTGCTGCTCATCTTCGTCTTCCACCAGTCAAACATCCTCTGGCAGATACCGTGGGTAGGAGCCAACGGTGAATGTCCGCCGGTCCTTCAATGTTTAGGATACAAATATCGCGTTTCAAAGCCCGCTCGAGCATTGGGAGATTACGAATAGGCCAGGGTCGGGTTTATTTCCATGCACGTGATTATAGAGCGATATAAACCGGGTCATATAATCGTCTAATGTTTATAGGCGTGATCGCCTGAAGCAACACAATCCTAGCGCCCTTGACGAGATCGAGAGATCGAATCGTTTTCCTGGTAACAAGAATTGGTTTCCTGGTAACATTCGAATTCATGACATTCGCTTAGTTTTAGGCTAATTGTTGAACAACTTCGGCAGGCGAAGTTCTCCCTCTTCACTCTCACCAGCAGTGCAAAAAAAAAAAAAAAAAAAAAAAAAAAATAGTGACTAGTCAATCGACAAATTTGGTTTGAAGAAAGTATATACAGTCAATCGAATCCCCCCTTTCAGTTATGTACAATCTTTTGAACAAAAAAAAGCGAAAATCCTATCTACAAATCGCCTTTCCTATCTTAACACTTATTTACAAGCCTACACTACTCCCTACCCTACACTCTCAGTCGATACTTAAGTGAAGGACTGGAGGATAGGAACGTAGGTGCTGACAGCCAAACCATTTGGTGGTTCGATGTTCTGGAAGTAGTTGGCAGGCCACCATGGACCAGCAGCCCACCAGAGAACACCAACCCAGGCACCAGAGTTCAAAGCATAGGTAAGACCGTCCTGAACAGCCTGCTTGCACTGGTTGTTGTTACCGGCACCGACCTCTCCGAGGATGCACTTAACGTTGTTCTGGAGACACCAGTTGGTGGCATCGGTAAGACGTTCCCTCAAGATGGTGGAGGACACGCAGACTTCGCTGGTACCAGAAGAGTCGCTGTCGAGGTACTGGTGCATTTGGAAGACGAGCTTGTTGAGTGGATCGGTAAGTTTGATCATGGTTGGAGCATTGACCGAAACCCACGACCAGGCACCAGACCATTGGTTACCCTCGACAAAGATGGTGTTGGTGGCGCCGGAAGCACGGATACCATCGATAGCAGCCTGGTTAAGGGCAACAACGAGGTTCTGGTCCATGGTGTTATACTCGTTGTTGGTGTCGAAGATGACACGCGGGTTGTTCTTATAACGGTTAGCGAAGTTCGTCCACCACGTCTTGAAGGCGTTGGTATCGGTGATGATATTGCCGCTGAAGCGGCCGTAGTTGTGAGGATCAATGACGGCATAAGCACCCTTGTTGGTGACATAGTTAACGATGGTGTCTAGGCCTGAGATATAGGCGCTATCGAAGGGGCCGGTGAGACCGCCAGACGATGGGGGTGTGATACGCTCCACTAGATCCCGTTAGAATCCGATTACCGATTGGAATATTTCAACTGGGAATACTTACTCTTGGTGTTGATACGGAAGGTGTTAAGTCCTCGAGCATAGAAGTAGTCGATGGAGGATGGGGATGGCCATGTGTAATGGGTTCCCAAGACACCGGGGATGACGTTCTCGCCGAACTCAGCACCGGATTCATTGACACCAACATAGGCGAACTTCTTAGTTCCAGTAGTTGGGGAAGCACTTGGTGTGGTAGTGCGGGTGGTGGTCGTGGTCGTCCTGATTGTGGTCGAAGGAGTAGTCGTCCTAGCAGTGGTCGAAGGAGTAGTCGTCCTAACAGCGGTAGTGGTAGTCCTGCTAGCGGTGGTGGAAGCAGTGGTGGCTGGGCCTCCAGGCAAGCACTGGCTGTAGTAGGGGTTCAAACTGTAGAACGACCAATGTCAATACATGCTGCATATACAGATAATCAACATGAACGATCGATTGATATTGGGACATACACTGAGCAGTAGTTTCCTGACTGGCAGGTAGTTGGACCAGTCCAGCCAATACCACCACCTAAAAATGACCGTTAGCATCGCCTGGTCGTGATGTTATATTATGCGGGGAGGGCGTATATGCATACACTGTCCCCAGACGGATTGCTGGGCAGAAGCGAGCGCGGCACCGCCGGCAATCAAAGCAGCAAGTTCGACCTTCATGATGATTCGAACAGTCGTAACCAAATCTGTGCGAAGAGAAATGCAAGAAAATGCTCCCTATTCAGCACCTATACGAATGTAAGTATGATGATGTTGATAGAAAAGATCTAAGTCGAAAGACGAGACGACGTACTTATTATATATCCCACTCTCCAGCGCTGCCTTGCCTTGTGACACTTCAAAGGCGCCCCACAATCAATATTCCAAAGAGATCGCGATAGACACCCTGACAGTGGTCTCATGACGCCTCATCTTGCATTCCTTCCCAATCTCCACTCCTGGTCCTCCAGGTAGCGCGCTCTATCGGCTTCCATGCCCATATCCAACCGTCCAACTCGAAGTCGTGCGGCGAGGAAAAGTGTTGAAGGGAGGTCTTGCGCAACAGCGCCAGGGCCTCTTCGCCCCATAGCCTGTTTCAAGCGGGAGCGTGTTCCGAACCAAACTCCATTGTTCGCCCAAGGCTTCCAAGCTCCCACAAGACTGTCTAACCGTTCGTGGTCATTGGGCATGGAAGTCCTGCCAATATGGACGTACGGAACATTCCATAGACCTTCTTTTGCTCGTCATGTGGTTCTCAACATCATATGTGACAAGGGCACCGATGGGACCGTTTCGTTTCAGACGCCGAAATTTCGCTGACGAAGTGCGTAGGTTTGCTCCAGATATCTCTTACATCCACTAGCTCCAGCCCACCATGGAAACCATGGCTTGTTCCTCCCTGGAAAACTTTCGCGGTCCAGTTGAAACCACATGCCCTAATCCCCTTCCTCGATTGCAAAAGAGTCTACGGAACCACGGGAAGCAAATTTCAAAATAAGCTCTCTTAAGCTTTCAGGATGAGGGATAGATGAACTTATATTAATACCTTTCTTCGGACAATCTCATTCCGTGGGAAATCGGGCTAGGGTCCCATGCCCGGGTCCACCATTGACTCTATTAGGCAAAATGTCGGTAAGCCATACCGTTGATTGCGAATTTTGACAAACAGATCTTGAATATGAGCATCCATCTATCTGGAGGTGCATTCGAGCATGTCGAAATATCGATAAATCCAGGTTTTATAGCAAGGACTCGATCAATTGACCGGCATTGCCCTCGATGGACAAACCTTGGTTCTGTCGCCAAGGAAAATTTGGTACCTACCGCTACTCTATAAATATAAGATCTCGTTCGGCCCCACCTCGTCCGTGGAACTTGCATCGATACAGATGCAAGCGCACTGGGAACTTCGGATGACTTATCCTAAATATTATCCCTAACCATTAACATTGGATAACGGAGAAAAAATTAATACTTCCCCCCATTTTCAATGAGCCCAGACTAGTTCAACGGCATGTCTTCTTACAAAACTTATAATTTATAACCCATCCTTGTGGGATATAAAACCCGACTTTGCCTCAAAATACTTCGGACGGATTCATCGCGGTAGGAGAAATAGATCTATACGGAGATATTGGCAAATCTGGACGACGCAGCCACTTCAACGTTTTTATAATTCACATTTAAAACGTCTCTTCTAGGAAATGCGTATAGATTCAACAAAGCTACGTGCTCCAATGCTGTCGTATACACTGACATGCGGAAGCCTCATCGATCAGGGAGATTTTCCGGGGTCCACAATTTACCCGATATCAGACCTGGTTACTACCATCGATTATCGCCTGATCGTGATGTCAAGTTGCACTGGGAGCTGAAACAGGAAGTTGCTTCTTATACGGGGGGAGCACAATATCCTTCCCTCATTAACTGGAACTCGCCCTGGAAAATCGTCTCGCGGTCATCAGACCCGGTACCCCCACTGTACAAAATACTCCTATTGATCTTTCAAATCTACGCTGGCATACGTGTCGCAATGTCGCAAGACGACAGGCTTGCGAGGAGCCTTCATATTTACCGTATACGTGTAGTTGCCCACTATATATATGGCTATAGGTATAAATAATACGACGCATAGCTATGGGCATCCAGATATCAACGGTCGGAAAAATTATTTTACGTCCCCGCGACTACCATTGATCAAACTGAGTCTAGATTCCTAGTTTGAATGGAATTTATCCATTATCTGGCCAAGAAAACCATTAGCTTCTAGATAGAAAAGACGGTTACACCGTGCCACCGCCTAGCTCCGGGACGCTCGCGAGATCCCGCGAGCATAAATTTATAAACCTTCCCACGTACTAGTAATATATTGTGTAGACGTCAGCAAGGTCATCCTGGCATTAAAAGTATAAACCTACAGATCTGCCTCGGTGCCAATGCTTCCATATCAACTTGGCTTATGGACACGCCGTCGCCTAATTATTATAGTTCATCAGCACGGACCCCATCGTTGTAGCTATCATGTAGTAAGTACTTCAGCACTAGGATGAAGAGGTATCCGGAGTGCTAGGAAGGGATCGGTCAATTGGTCCCGATTTCTCTGAGGATACTTGTCCACAGATGCCCAAGTATAGGCTCCCATTGTGACAAAGCTAAAGGACGTTCTATAGAAATAAGAATGAGGATAGTATCGATAATGCTTGCCTAGTATTGAGGCATGTTTATTCATCAGATTCAATCGAAATAATGTTGACTCCTCGATATCTAATGTAGACCCAGAAAATTGCTTTTGAACGACCATAGCCAAAATATAACGCCAGAAATATCCCAATGTAACCCATACACCATGCAATTCCAAAAGACAAAAAAAACAAACGCCAATATGCTTTTCTTTCCCATATATGCAAAAACAACCCGAAGATCTAAAATCAAAACTCCAGGAAAATGCCAGCATGACCCATGATATCCGTTTAAAAACCCCAGATTTTGAACGCCATTTAAAATGCATCAAAAAGACCCAACATGATCGTACAAGGTATCCTAAATAGCACAAGAACAAATCATAAACGTTAAGTTGCTTTTCCGGCCGAAATCCAGACGAGAATGTATGCGGAACTCATGGCCCCGTTCAAATGCAATCGCTACTCAGCAATTTTTCCACTAGTTCCTACTCCGAACCATCCGACACAGGCTTCAACTACATGGTTGGCCGTATGCTCAGGACCCCAAGACCAATGCTCTTTATCGGGCCGTTCGCTCCCACTATCAGAAGCATAACCATCGTCATGCTCACAATCGTATTCTTTATCATCGCCACCAGACTGAGCATCAAGCGAATCGACGTTGCTTGCAGCACTATCAAAATCTGCCATTTCCTCGCCCGGAAGACTTTCGTCGAACTGTGCAGGCGGCAAACGCTGTGTGAGACGGGGGACGTCTCTCCTTGTCTTCTTCTTGGCACCCTCGGCACTTTCTGCGGGGTTAGCCCTACTACCGGAAGCTGCTCCGGCGACGTCCGCAAAGAGCGAAGCAGCATTCCGCTTAATGCTTCGCTGTAGTGGTGATTCTCCAAGCGCTTGGTTCTTAGATCCACTTTTAATCACGCTTGAGATACGCTTAGTTCGTATCGGGCCGTTAGGGCTAGGATGTGACTTGGGTGTGAGAGGTGCCACAGCCGGCCCCTTCTTTGGTGATTTGGATTGCGTCTTCTTTTCATCTTTCTTAAGGGTTTTCTTGGCTGGCGTGGCCTTCGCAATCTTCTTCTTTGATTGTTTTGCGAGAACGCTCTCGCGGCTAGATGTGCTGACCCGCTGCTTTCTAGGAGCCTTTCTGTTGGTGGCTTCCGTCTTACTCTTGCTAGCGGTCTTCTTGGTGACGCTGGTTGTGAACTCCGGAGAGGTAGGTGGAGTTCGATATTGGGAACGAAGGTTGTATCTCCTTCCGTTGGATGAGCCTTGAGAATCCTGGCCAGCATAGTTCGTTGCGACGGTAGTGGCTGTTGTGGCTTGGGAGGCAGGAGAATGGTCTTTTGAAGCAGCTCCGTCTCCAATCGCGATCCTGGCCTTCTTCTTAGTGGGCGCGCATATATCAGCCAGCTCGTCTTGATGATCTTCCACCACGGAATGCGATGGAGGAGTTTTTCTTTTCTTTGATGCAGGGTTTGTCCGAGATCTCTTCTTCTTTGCGCCATTTTGACTATTCTCATCGTCTTCGGACCCTGGTGGCTGGTCTTCTTCCTTAACGCAAGCTTTGGCGTCAGGGTTCGGTTGCTTCCTAGGCGACGGCGGATCTCGGTCCCAAAGCTCGAAGAGTGCAGTAACTTGCTGCCGGACAACAGCAGGGATACCAGGAGTAAAAGGCAGAGACGAATTCTTCGACCCCTTGATCTTGGGTTGATTGATTCCAAGCCCGGCTTTTAGAATCATTGTTGTAGGTGCGCCGCCATAAGCTCTCGGGAATCGGATGGCCGCATCCTCGGGATCCATCTTTGGCATCACGGATTCCTCGAAGAAGTACGGCATATAAAGGTTAGTCGGCGAGGCTGTGGCGTATTGAATAGCCGTTGGTACACTCCGAGGTTTTACTAAGCCGTCCGAGGCTGCCTTGATTCGCGATTCGTAATCTGAAGTTTCGTGATCGATAAAATACTGGAGGTTTGTTGGTAGAATAATCCAGCGAGGTTGCTGGCAATCATATACGCAGTGGCAGTTTCTGCAAAGGGTGACGAGATTGTGGGGAGATGCCAAATGCCGCAAATTCGGAGGGAAAATTCCAACCGTGTCGCGGTAATTGAGGAACTAGATTAGACCAGAGGAGTCAGAAACAGTCACAGAACCACACAGGCAAAGTAGGTTGTCATACAAGATCACGGTTCGAGGCAACGACATTGTGAGCCGTCTCTAGCATAACAGTGTTGGACTGGGAACAAAGCCAGCATTCCCTGCCATCACGAGCCTTCACGACCAATTTTTCACTATCATTTGGTTTCGAGAAGCCCGATGACAGCGGGTTCCTGGTCACAGATCTCTCGACAGGAGCAGCTCGTCGCGAACGAGTCCCAGTAGTTCTTTCGATAGAGGCGATGCTTGCAGCGAGAGTATAAGTTGACCGGAGTCTTCTGGAGGGACGCTCCGATACGGTTACAATGGATGCATTGGCGGATATGGAAACTTCAGGGAACGGTTTGTCCTCAGTGCTATCCCAGGAAACTTCTGCAATGTCGTCGAATTTCCGCTTAGAGCTACCGCCAGAAGACGGGGCCGTAGGCATCGGCTTAGGAGCCACCTGAGGTTGCGCTTCCAGAGGGACCAGAGGAGGAGGAGGGGTATGGTTGGTGATGGTGTTGTTGTTTATATGTTCTACGGGCTTAGAAGTGGTGTCATCAATGACAGGTGATCGGGAAACGGTTCTTCGAGCGGTTCCGCGACCGCGTCTTGTTCTTTGACGTCCGACCATGGTAGTGATTAATGGTAAAGAGCATTTAGGATAAAGAGCAAAGTCTTCCGAGAAGTCGGCGATGGTTGGTAATGGTCGAGAAGATTGGTGGCGATGGTGGTGGAGGTGATGTTGATGGGAGGAAGTGTGGACGGCAAACCAAAACAAATTCTTTGGGCTGGTTTTGGCACGTCTCCAACGACAACAAACCAAACACCACACACAACGCACAACCGTCAACGTCACCGCCACAGCTGTCAACGCCACCGTGCGCCGGGTGCATGTCGACGACATTGTAACATTTTACATTTATTCTATCATGAGTACTAACTTGGAACTGGTCGCAGCATGCGGGCAGGGATAGGATGTTGTTCTACTAGATCGCTCTCATTAATCTAAACTACAGTTATGATGCTTTCGAAAACCTAGCTAACTAACGATTGAAGCTTATCTAGATCTAAAATCTTTAATGGTTTCCTCAGCTGTTGAATGGAATTGTATCCCATCGACTATTAGATATCAAGTTTCTCCCGCTAGAACACTACCAATACACCCCATGTTATCCTCCCTTCTGTCGTATGAGCATGACAAGCGTCTTCATATGAGATTCCTCTCGTCTATGCAGCCGTTCAGCAGCCCTCGGAACCTGCATATTGCAAACTTTACAGTCCCAGAACTGTTCCTCCCCGGTACTGACTGATGAGAGACTTGGTTCTTGTTTTGGTGGGTCGATCTTCGGCGGAGGGATGATTTGGGTCGGACTAGCTGGTATTGGTGCTACTGTGTGTACTGCTGGTATTGTCAGGGATATTGGCGCCGTTTCCCTTGTAAACCACGGACCGGCTGTCACGATGCTTAGGCCCGCGGGCTGCGGTTCTTCTACCTTCAATACGACTTCCTCCTCCTCCATGGTCACGCATTGTTCCTTTTGGCCCCGCTGCTTTATCTCTTCTTCTCCAATTTCGCCCTTCAAGTTGTTCGCGTACCATATCCCCAGTTCCCTGCAAGCCATTGCATCCTCCAGGCTATCGTGGACCCCGTCTCCATACTTCGTCCTCCCAGATCTAATCCGCATACCGGTTATCAATCTGCACATTGCCTCCAAACCTGTACCTTCGTCATCTAGCCAGTCATCCAGCTCATCATCTCCAATCCTCTTCACCCTACTCTCAATCTCCTGCGTATCTACGATAGCCTTATGCACCCACCTCAGACAGAGGAAGTCGTTCGTCCCTCCATGAACAAATACCATGGTTTCCGGCCCTACAAACTCAAAAATCTTTTCTCTGGCAGCATCACGACCCAGTATTGCTGTCCCGGCGTTTGAAGCTGACACAATATCCTTATAGGTGATCCCGTGGATGTGGGTTATCATGTTTTTGATCTTTGCGAGAGGTTTTACTATAGCGTCGATGAGGACTTCCTGTGTGAATACATCTACAAGTGTTAGTTTGATCAGCTCGGGCTGATCGAATCTGTTGGTGGCCATCTCGCAATCTAAGGACACCGCTTTCCGAGCCTGTTTACATCGACTAGACGGTTTGAAAGGTGGCGTATGATGCAGGTCCCAGAACTTTTGTGGCAAAACTGAGTCACTAGTCCAGTCATGACCGGGGAACATGCGGCAACCGCTAGGTTGACCAGGATATACGACGGTTGTTGAGCGGCAACAGCTCCATATCTACTTCCGCAGAGTCACTAATAAGAATAAAAATCTTAATCGGAGAAAAATTGAACTGGGCTACCTGTTGCAGTTTTTGCCCGGGATGTATACGACATTGCAGTTGTTCCCTGTAGGCGATCGACTCATCGGGCTTTAAGGCAAATGCTAGGAAAGAAGTTAGTATATTCTGACCACACACCTCTCGTTCACAAACGCTAAAGACTGACCATCACATCGTCGGCAGTACGCTTCATGCTTGTGCAAAAGCTCTTCATAGCTGTATTTTTCAGTCCGATATCCATACCGCTTATACTTCTCGCGAGGAAGCAGGAATCTTCTCAATGATCGCTCCTGCTCCGGTGAGAAAGCGAATTCGCTCCACTGTTTGCTTGAAGGAACTGCAACGCCAGGCATGGTAGAGGGTTGTATACGAGGTTATTGGATTGTGCGAGACGCTCTACGAAAAGGGCCGATACGGATGGATTTATAAGGGACCTGCTTAAATTACGCCAAAGACGCAATCTTGACGGATCCTGATTAGCTAGTCGGTTGAAGCCGCTTTGATTAGGTCAAAATCAGAGGAATGTTGCGCTTTTCGTCAACGTTTTGTTGCGGTTCCTAGCTCCCCTTGCTGGAGTGCTACCAAAGGAGCGTCTATAACAGAACCAGATACCACCAGAAAATTTCAGCTCACGGGGGCAATTGAACTGAGGGAAGAAAATAAATTGGGCATGGAAGGGAACCAGTAAGTTCTAGGTCGTATTCCTAATTCAGAGCTGAATAGTATTTATACACCAGCCCAGGAGACAAGTCTCACGATGTTTGCCTATTTCAGGGGCAGGCTGCAGCGCTGTTTGATTTGGCAGACACGAATTCTCGTTTCCTCCACGGAATTTCAGGGCGGCCCATCGGGGAACGGTTTCTCAGGCAAAACCCACCGATCTGGGTATCCCATCCTTGCGTTTGAACACCCGCATTCCGGTGGACCTGCCTCAGGCATGCCCCTGCCACGCCTGGGGACTATTGTCGGATGACATGACCTGGTTCGCAAAGAGAACAGCATGGCACACTGCAGAATCGACCTACCTGCCGGGTGACCACAATGATGTATGATATCCAGGCAGGCTCCGCCGTCAATTGATTGCAAATTAAATTGAGGAGCCTCGAATCCAGTCTACCAGCGGGAGGATAGACAAGTTACCCTCTTTCTGCGTACCTCCGCTTATCGGCACGAAACTAGGAACGTACACGTCCTAGGGCTGACATAAATGGTGAGGTCATGGGATCTTGAGATCGTTCGTCGGTAGCAGCTAACATCTAGCCAGGAATCCATTGCGTTGTCGCTGTATCTTGCTCAGGATGCAGAAGCGGCAGGAACTCACCGCCTAATTCCGCCGCCCCAGCAAACGGTGGGCATGTGCATACAGCACGATTCGAAAACTAGAGAACGCAGGTGGACAGAGAGATCCAAATATCTGAAGGGACCGACTTGATGCCAATGCATCAGTTTGGTCCCGACCAGTCATGTTTCCTGTCCTAAAGGTCGCCCGAACCAGTGTGCTACTCGGAGCCCTGAACGAACACGGTTTACAGCGGGTTGTCCAAATTCTGCACCTGATTTTGGTGCGAAGGAAGCAAATTCGGCCACACCGAACAGAAGCTGACAACGCAAACAAAACCCACCTCAACTCAACCCAAACATCCGTCGGCAAGCTGCGAAGGCTAGACGGCACCCCGGCTGACGACATCGGGACAAGGAGTCCTTTACGAGGCTTGGACTCTCTCTTCACACGACGTGAGTCAACGGCCCATTCCGTCTTCGATTCAACGTCAATAGAATTTCAGCGCCCCTCGACACAATGGCCCCAACAAACTTCAAATTCCGTCCCGCCACTCTTGCGGAAGGCGATGACCGCTGGTTTGTCGAAGCATGGGATTCCACGCTTCCATACCTGGCCTCGATTGGGAGTACGAGCCAATGGCGTTACATCCCTAGCAGCCAACCCGGTGCTGTCGATAGAGTCCAGACAATGGTCGCTAAAAGCGATGCCTCTGCTGGAAAGCACCCTACTGTGTCTCCAGAGGTGTTGGAGAATGGACGGCTACCGTTGGATTGGTGTAAGGCATATGTTGCATCGATTGATATCAAGAGAGAGGATATCCCTGCCGCGTTGAAAGAAAAGTATCTGTCTGTACAGGGAGATATCGTCACAATCCCTGTCGGGGCGATGGTACTGGACAGCAAATCGCCGGAATATGTCCGCTCGGTGATACCAGAGCAAGACGACAAGGAACCGTTCGTATTCTTGGCGTTTCTAATGACGGACCACAGAGCTGGGGCGTTCGCTAAAGGGTCAGGTTCCGCATTACTCACCGTTGCAAAGGAAGAGGTGAAGAGATTGGGGTTGGAGAGACTTTGTGGAGACTGCTGGAGGGGGAATGATAGGAGGCTAGTGGGGTACTATGAGGGACAAGGACTTCGGGCCATTGGGGATTTCAATGTACCGAAGAATGGAGAGGATGCTTGGGAAGGCGCTGTAACGGAGTGGCGAGCATAATCTAAGGCCATATCGAGACGAGGATAACAAACATCACATTACTTATCCCGCAAACTCTCAAGAGAGCGTGGGGATTGGCCAGTTCGTCTATATTCAGGCAAAATATGTAGATATATACCATAGATGTGATGTGTCTAGAAACCTTTGTAAAGTAGTGTTTTACGCATCATTGCACTTTGCTGGTTTCCTAAACCAGCCTCCGGCGAAGTGACAACGGTTTCACTCCATTTCTTAGAAATATCTTACATTGAAATCTCCTCATATCGTCCGATAATGATATTATTTTATAATATTATATAGACGTCGACATTACTATTGGTTTTGGAGGGCCGCCGCCGCAACATTGATGGATTGAGACACGATTATGACTTACTCCAGAGCTCCGACCAGTGTACTTTATAAATTATTGACAAGCGACATCATCGCGCCGAAGTTCGTCATTACAATATCGAATAATAGTCATCACTAGATCCAACATAGCCCTGAGAGCCTAGACCACCAGACCGATATCATAAGGCGTTGACTACAGCACATACTAAGGACCCAGCCATCCCTCATACACCAATACCCTTGATATATCAAGTATCTGGATTGGATGTCGGGGGCGTAGGGTACGCCCTACGTAGGCCTACGAGACTAGTATGCGTGCACACAGTACCATGGTACCAAGATGCTTAACCCCACAACCCTAGCTGGCCAACAACCCACGAATTTTGCAAAATTTCAAGCTATGTCAGTGTCCCACGATGCGAGCTGTGTCTCCTTTATGAAGAAAATAGATAGGAGGCCTCCTGCACCAATCACGCCGTCTTAGGAACTGAAAGCGGAGAAAAATGCAACAACTTCTTGTATTGAGAATAATGACCTTGAATTCAACTTCATACACTGCTAGCTGCACTCGACTGTCTCTCTCATGCTCCACATACACAAGGTATCAAATACAAAGGTACTTAATTCGTAACATTCATATCACAATAAGACACCGGCCGGCCGATCCCTTTCCCACTTTATTTCGCGGTGGCCTCGATCTCTTGGACAGTTGGCCTTTCCTCATCCTTTCCACCTCCAACAACCGGAACATCATCGAGATGGATATTATCACCAAGCTGCTTCTCGGTAGTCTTGCTAAGGAGCTCGTTGTTCTCAGCGCCTTCGAACAAGAAGGCCAATTCTTCAAGAGTGCGTCCTGAGGTTTCAGGGAACATGAAGAACACGAAGATGATTTCGAAGCCAAGCCAGACGCAGTATGTGATGTAGTACTTCCACGAAATGGCTTGTAGAGCGATTGGGTTGACGAAGTTGTTGAAGAAACCAGCAGCTCTGCCGAAAACTTGGAAGAAGGCCTACAGAAAAGTTAATATAGGCCGCAGTTTGTTGGATCGACGAGGTTTAAGTACTTACAATTCCGTTGGATCGAATGTGGTATGGGAAGAGCTCGATGAGGTAAGCTAGTGGAAAATGTTAGTATTCCCTCGATTTGTTTTTGTAATAGGATATGGAGGCCGACTTACTGTAGGTCAAAGAGTTGTAGCCGACGTTGTAGAACGGACCTAGTTGGGGACATCTGTTAGCGACGTGCCTTTGAACAAAGCGAAGATCGCTCGATATATTGTCATATCCAGAGTGATACTCACTGTACATGAAAATCATAACCAAGACGGCGTAACCGGCAGCCTGATGCTTTGTTTGTGCGTATTGCGAGGCGGAAACAGTCCAAGCAATATACACACAGAGCAAGCCACAAGTACAGATAAAGTACCCTGTTCTTCGCTTCAACAGTCTTGGAACAGTAAGAGCGATAATGGTGCCGTTCACGAAGTCCCAACATGTTCGTCCGAGATTGATTCTAGTCTGTGTACCCTTGTTGGTGATACCGGCTTGGTTGAGAATCTGGACGAGGTAGTAACTGATGAGGGTGTTTCCGGACCATTGGGTGAAAAGACCGAGGAAACCGGTAATGGTAGCTCTTCGACGGTTACCGGGTGTCTTGAAGAGTTCTCTCCATCCTAGCTTAGCGTGTTCGAGTTCTAATTTAATGGCAGTTTGGACTTGGACGATCTCGGCCTTGACCAATTCGCTGTTGGGGTCTCCTTCAGCGTGGTACTTGATGAAGAAATCCCGGGCTTCCTCAATTCGGTCCTGTTGGATTAACTACGCGCGTGGCAAGAAGTTAGCCCTACATTTTCAAGTGCCATTGATAGTGAAGCGGACTTACGAAACGGGGACTCTCGGGCATCAACGGCATGAAGATTATCTGTAGCAGAGATGGAACAATTTGCAGAAAGCTTGGAATTCTCCAACTCCAAGTATTCGGCATGGCAAATGTACCCAGGGTTATAGAAGCAGCGACGATAGCTCCGATAAACCAGGAGGCATTGAATACGGAGGTCAGTGTTGCTCTTTCTTTCGGATATGCCGTTTCACCAATGAGTGCCGAAGCACCGACGATGCCGTAAGGAATGCCAAAACCGAGAATGATGCGCGAGATAGTGAACATGGCGACTATACGTACGTGATATATTTAGTACCACGACACTAGAACTGCTACAGAATGGTGATGGCTGAACTTACAATTCTGACTGGCACCTTGAATGACAGCACCAATAATCATAATCACAGAACCGAAGATGATAGTCCAGCGCCTTCCCCATCGATGCGAGATCAATGGAATGAAGGGTAAACCGAGAATAGCTCCCAAACTGTAGGAAGCGCTGAAAATACCAAGCCTCGAGCCACGAGGAAATCCGAAGTACTCATCCCAATTTTGGACGGCCTGAAGACCTAAAGTCGTAACGAGCCATTAGGTTCCATAGGCTTCTTGTAGACAAAAATATGAGCAATATACGTACCGTTCATCATAGAGGAGTCAAACCCGGAGGTCATTTCGATGCCGATACATGTTGGGAACATGATGAAATAAAGAGTTCGAAGGTTCTTCTTCTTGTACCATGGGATCTTGTCCTGCTCGACCAAAGCCGTCACAACTGGATCGGCTGGGTTGCCTATATGCGCACCTATGGGAGCCATTGTGTCGTCTGATGATATTGAGGCTTGCCAGTATAGGGAAGTATCAACCTAGAGCAAGAAGGAGCAAGAGGAAGCTTGCCTTATCGATATCTTATCTTCAGGTGAAAATTCAAACCCAAACATGAGCTACCCTCCTGGTCTTTATATAAATTTGGATCCGGTCAACCAAGCCTGTGAGTTTCCCCAGAAATTGGAAAGGCTGCCCCATGCCAGGTCATGGGGGCACGAGAGTTTCCCTCCACATTATCCCAGAAGATTCAAGCTTACAACTATCGCGACCTTTCCCCTAACGATACGAACTAGGGAGATGCTAGCAAGGATCCACTAAACACCAGCAGCTCGGAAATAGTTGAGGTCGAGGCAGAATTCCCATGTCATTCGACCACTTGACCAAGAAGCTTTCAATTGATCCGATTATCACAACATGGGTCAAGATGGGAAAGGGCTTCGTGACGACCTGGGTATTGAGGTATTGGCCTCACAGGTGATCCATTCTGCAAGTTGATTCGAGAAGAATACGAGTCTGTCCATGACTAATGGACCATGTTTTGAGCGACCGCTCTGTTTCAGATGCCACAAATCAAGGTTGGATAAGCAACCCAGGCCCCCAATGCATTATTATTATTCAAAGAAGTTAAGACTGGACAGCCCTCCCCCGGTTAAAAGGCGAATACAATTGCGATATCAATTGCAACATGCAATGCAGTAATGCCATTCAAGTGGGAACGTTACATATGGAGCCGTTCCCCGCAAAGAAGCGCCTAAATGACTGGGAAAGGTAGCGGTATTCGGCATACCCTTGAGGACCAAAATACAACAGATGCAATTCAATTTTCCGGGTATCAATCAAGCTACAAGCGAGAAGGTTGGCTTTCTCGGGAGAATGCTTGTCAGATGCAGCCTGGATGCAAGGGTGATTAACCGGTTCGACCGAGGAAATCGCTGCTTTACCTGATTCGGCCGAAGGGCCGAAAAACCGTATCCACCGAATTTATATGCCGATCTTGACTCGCGCAACGTGCAGAAAAACCCTCATCCTTTATGAAGATGACGGTGGTTAGAAGCTGGATATCATGGCCATAATGGGGCCGGGGTCGCCCAGACCATGTCGCTGGCTCGACGTTGAAATAACATCTGCCGAGTCCGTTTTCGCTCCGTCTTACTCACGGGGCTCGAAATCTATGACACCGAAGCAAGCAACATGTACCTGGCCGGCTACTCGCCTACCACGTCCCCAATTATATAATATTCAAGGTGTGGCGTCCCCCGCCTAAATGGATATTGTCCATGGGCGAAGATGCCTCGCTACAGCAGCCACATGAGCTACATGCAGAACGGTTCGCGCAATTGCCCATCTTTATGGTGGAAAAACATTTTACCTAGCATGATGCGAAGAGTTGCCACTATGTCAAAGCGTCCTCGTGTTTATGCGATCAGCCAGAGAGCTCAAGATCAAGTCACAGAGGTTCGTAGAGACTTCGGAATGTCGTCGGCTCCAGGACGTTGAATCGTAAGAAATATGGAAAGATTAGCTTGGCTCGACACTTGGCTGGCGGGTCCGTGGGGGTGTCATCGGGACAAGAGGTTTCCCCGCGTGCGTAGTTCACTCGGATGAACCTTTGGCTTGAAAGTAGAGAGTAGTTGGAGTTGATGCGAGTAACTAACGAGTTTAGGAGCGCTCAAGTATAAGTTTGCCTCGAAGTTTCGCGTTCTGGAGAAACCCGAGGGGAAGTACCAGTATTTCACCCCTTCCACCGCTGTCTGTGGCTCGAAACCATGGGGTTTGTGGGCCTGCGGAAAATATTCGAAGCTGAGTAATGGGCACTCGCGTGGCTAATTTGGTGGTCCAATTACCTAAGGTTGGTCAGCAGCAGTTTTCCCCAGATTCCTGCTCAAATCCCGCCCCACAGGTGCTAGTCAGGTAAAATCCAATACCATATCCATCACCAGTCGCCGGACTTCTGGTGCGGGGCCATTGCCTAGCTGGCCGCTCTGACCCCGACCTGCAGCTCGTATTCAACGCTTGGCAGTCCTAACCCACATTCCCGGTGGAGCCATTGAACGATAACGTTTTGTGCGGCCCATTGTCTAGTCGCTATCGTGGGGTAAGGGAATTGGTATACATACATGTAGAAACGAGAAGTTGGGCTGACACGAACGAAAATGCAACTGAAGCAACTCTTCTAATTCCGAGATACTAGATGACATATGCTATAGTCAAATATAGCCGCCTATCGATCTACTTTAGGATTCACGCCCGCCATGCACCAGTGGTCAAACGATGCTGCAAAACATAGTCTGAGAAGCCGAACGATGCACAAGCAAGCACGTGGGTCTAGTGGGTTAAACTACGTCCGGAGCACACTACCGGCTAAGGTTGATATCTCGGTTAGTGAAGAGTTATATCTCGATTTTCGAACCGTTTGCCACCAGAGAGGTAACAGCCCTCTTGAATTGACTCTTTCTATCATCTATCGTTCATTCCAGGACCATGGGAACTTCTTTCCACAATGGCGGCGGGTACCTGACCTGTCATGACAGAATGTTTCATTCACGCTAGAAACCAGAGTTCCGTGCCTTCTGAATACTCCCTCACGACGCGAGGCGTACGAACCTAGGAAGAACTCATCGAGGGACAGGACAAGCCCTATACAGCGCCCGTTGGTGAATTGGGCTGGCTGTTACAAGTGAACCCATCGGAATGCTGTGGTAGTATATATCCTAACATCTTGCTACCGTAAGTACTCAATCCTCCTAACAGACCTGCTAGAGAAGGATACTTACACTCCTGCAGTTGCTGAGCGCTATCCGAGAGCAATCCGGGTGATGTTATAAAATGCTCTCCTTAGGCTTAAACGGCGGCAGTTTCATCACTCCCGTAGCCAGTCATGGCAGATCTAGACCTTGTGCCGGCGTCCACGAGGTCACCAAGCACAATTCGATGGTCAAAATGAATTGCAATGGGTGGAGTGGTCTCGCATACGGAACCGAGCCACTAAGCTTGTCAACCAAAGGCCCCAAACCTAATGCAGGTCCCTCGACTTGCTACGTACCGGTCAGATACAAGGTTACTATTGCTGTTGACTATCTTGTCGCTTCTCATGGGCTGGGATGAGACACTGAGCCAAATTCTTCTTGGAACTAGAATTCCAGTAGAAGCTGGAGGTGGTTGTGGGAGGCATTTGTGATAACGAGCCTGTGCTGAGGTACAACTCCCTGAAGACGTGCAAGGCTCCAAGGGTTTCCACCAATCCTGTCACTATCTCTACTTGGGTTAACGCGGCGCCCGTATTTAAGGAAACAGCTGGATAGACGTGCGTAACTAGCTGAGTATACTAGTAAATACTCGGATACTTAAGCCACCTAGTCACCATTGCGCCCACATAAACATCACCTCCGTCATCACCATCTCCACCTCCACCTTGAAGCTCTCCACCTTATCGTCGTTAGCACACCCCCAGTATTTGCTCCGCACGACACCAAGCAAGCCTATCTCATCGCAGTTCGCCTTGAATACCAGGTCTCGACTCAAGCCTCAGGAGGTATCTTGTTTTCCGCAATCCGAGAACAAGCAGAGCTCTACCCGTGCAGAGGAAACCAGGAACTTTCAATTCATCACCGCGGTCTTGTACGTACCTTTAATATTCCTCGCTACCGTGGTTTGAAGGCCAAAGCTGTCGCTAATACTCCTTTTCTTCGAAAAGCGTTCCCTAACGGCGCGATGGCACCCCCAGTAGACGCTGCAACGGGAGGCAGTAATAGTGACTATAGGGTCTTACCCCTCGTCATATCTGAGGAGTACGGGGTTCTTCCTCCCGCAAAGCTAAGCCTGTGGGACGGACAGTCAGGATCATGGATCCTTGTTCTCAATGAAAACTTGAACGCATCGGTTGGAGTCCGTTACACCATTAGAGGTAGCGGGATTCATATCATGGCTATCCAGAAACTTGACGATCCCATCTCAGAACAAGCGGGGGAATCGTTACAGCCACAGTTCGGCAGGCTTTCATCGCTTGTTTTCAGAAAACCTCCAGATGCGGGTCCCGTACTTTATAACGTAAAGAAAGTTCCGCGTGACCCTCGCCGACCCAATGACAGTCGATGCCTGAGACTTGATTTTCGGGTTTTCGACGGCGGCTTCGTTTTCGGAATCGAGCCTTCTGAAGCAGATAGTTCCATCCTGCCAGCCTTCGCGAAGGGCGCAAAGTTGGCCCTTAGTCGGATGCTCGATGCCAGGGCCCAGCTTTGTAGCTTCCAGAAGAACGGAGAACCATTTTGGCTCCGACTTGAGACATCTCAGATTCTACAGCACTGGGATGATTCTCTCACGGCACTGTGGTCTAGCAAGGCAGACTGGCTAGGTGTAAACGAACGCGTTCTCCCTTGGATGGATACCGATAATACAGGGGCTAAAATTAAAACTGCTGGAGCACACCCTCCCACTATCGCCACCAAACCTCAGGTATGAAGCCAAGCCTCGCGAATTCACGGCTTAGTCTAACCTGAAGAACTTGCAGGTTTCCACCAGGCCCAAGGACACCAGGGATGATTATACAATAGTCCATGAGCTAAAAGCTACGCCTGAGGGTCATTCTGGAGACCCTGCGATCACGAACCAAGGTGCCACCTCTGCGCCAAGTGTTATTTTCCCTTACCTCGAGACCTCGCTTTTGAAGGTTGATGTCTTCTACTGGGAGCCTGGAGTTCAGGATTGGACGCGTATCCTACCGGAAAAAGTCGGGACCACTTTTAGGCTTTTTATCAACTTCCAGCTGCTTTCAGACGGGGTCGAATTGGGACTTCTTCACCAAGTTCCGCAGCCGCGGTCTAATCCAAATCCCTCAGGAAACAGCATCGAGCAGGTCTTGGGGTCCATCAAGTGGCACCTTGGAGGGAAAATAGCAACTAATATACAGTATTACATTAGAATGAGAGAAGATGGCAAAGGTAACCAGTTGCCAGTCTTTTACATCAATCTCCCAGAACTCTTCGACATGAAAACCTCAAAGAAGGGGGGTCAAATCTTTGATGGAATGATTGACGTCGCCGACGAAATTTTCGTCGAAGCAAAGCTCAAAACTCAATCCGAATCATTCTCCAATCGATGGCTCTGCGTTAAAGCGTCGAATACGCAAAACCAAGCTTTGGCTATGGAGATTTTGCAACGCGAAGACTCGCCATACTCCCTCTGTCGTTCAGCAGCAATTCCGCGAAGATCAAGGGTGTGACACACCTAACCGATCTTCTAGGCTCCTTGGTGACCTAAAGCCCCTTATTAATCCTACATTTTCCCTTTCTTTCGCTCATAATTTACTCGTTAACAACATTGTAGCCTGCCCTTTGGACTAACCCACGAGATGTACGGCCGGTGTGGGGTACATCCCTTAAATGACGGATACCAAGATTAGCTTCAACCTTTAACATAATCTTCAAACCTTCACCTGTATCAATAAGCCCTATAGCCAGCCACATAGAATTCACAGAATCTAGGTGGGGATGGTGGAAGACCGTACCATTATGGTCAATTCGTTCTCGCTTGAGAAAATTTTATTGAAATTCATACAATACTATAGCTGAAATACAGAACCATACCACGCGAATAGTCTCGTTCATTATCGTAGTAGTACCAGTAGTCATAGCACGATTTATAGATCTCCAGAGTAAAACTTCTTTCATTTATTCCAACTTATTTAACATGCAATTAGCTATACTTGTCCAACCAAAACTCAAACTCCTATCATAACCCTCCTCGAAGGACTAGTACTCGGAAGGCCATCTGTTATCGCGAGGAAAGTCAAGTCGAAATCGTTAAGTCGAGCTAAATTCGAGAAGGGAGATCGGGGCAGGGAGATCGAGGTTTAATTGTTGTTTGCATGGGCGTGCATAAAGGGAGATGCAGGGCAAAAGGCGCGGGGGGTCATCGTTGCGAGGAGTCGCCCGGGACGGCGTGTAGACTTGGGGACAGGCCATTTAGTGCTATTAACCAAGTGTCAGTAATCATCGGACCTAAAATTCCAAAGAAGTCTATAGTTCGTTTAACATACACCGCAGGTCTCGCAAGAGCAGGCGCCGCATTGGCCACCGCAGCAGGAGCAAGTGCATGGATCCATTTCGAATAAAGTTTTGAAGATTGAGCTTGAAAAGCTAGTTTCTAGAGGATGGTTCTTGTGTAGAGGATTGTAATATTCTTAGGCAGGCTGTTTTCTGTCTGATGAAGGAAAGAGAACGGATTTGAAAGGGATTTTATGGTCCTTTTATAGATGATTCCTTCGGATTTCTCCGCCTGTATACATGTGTGCTTTCATTCCCATTGAGATGTTTCCTATTCTTTCCCGCTCCGTGATCCTTTTCTCTCCCGTTAGAATCTGCTGTCAGTACACGACGGGAACTTTCCTATCCACTGAATTCGTTGACAATAATGCCTGGTGACAACACCAACAGCAGTATCTCTTGGGAGTTTCTCAAGACATCCTAGTGCGGGGTATCAAAACTCTGTGCCGTTCATGCAGTTTTCCTTCCTTCGATGTGCACCGAAAATCCTCCATCCATGCACATACATAACGGGCGCTCCTGCTTGGCGGCCTAGCCTCCAACCATCGCTTGCATATACTCCATACCCAGGTGCCTATATCTGTCGATCGATATACTTGTCGGTAGGACGTTCAACTCCGGAGCTAAGGTACCTTCTGCTTTGACGGCGCATGACTAGATCGATTGTGGGGTTATTGACATGAGATGGACGATGATAGCCCCCGCGCCCGCCAAGGGTCATGTCCTAAGCTCGATTCTAGTTTGGTATGAATGGGTCTCGGAGATTGGCGGCACCAATTGAAGACGAATACCATCCCTTCGCAAAAATTTTTCTGTCGGCAGCGCTTACCAGGAAGTTTTTAAAAAAGTAATGTGTTTGGGGTCCAAGTATGTTATCTAGGTACCTACGAAGTAAAGTTTCCGAATAGACTTCATAGTGTTGAATAACCTCCAGTAAGATGCGAAGGCCAAAAGCATCAATCTGCAAATAACTATCATGATCCCGGCGCCGCGGAACCGGCAAGCTTGCAAGTCTTCTGGAGCTCTCCTTTCAAGTATATCGAAGAAAGACCTCGAGAGCGTATATGCGTAAAGCCCCGAAGATAGACTGATTATCAGCGGTCATTGATCCCTCCTACAGTTACTATAAAGCGGAATGCCTTCATGATATCGAGACATCTACATCAACACATAATTATGACTTTGGGCTGTAGAAGGTACTGACACGTCAACCAGCCGTACTTGGTGTAACCGCACTTTTGTTGGAAATCCTCACCCGTGTCTAAATGAGATATTTATCCTATCGGCAACAGCGATTAATAGAAGGTACATGTGAAGGCTTAGAACTCTTCACTGGTCCTCGCTAAGAAGGGCGAAGATACCGTATTGTCATCTAGCGGGGTTTAATCCATCCGGTATGGTACTTGCGAGTGGGGGCACGATTAGCTATAACGCAAAGTATTCCGCGTGCTCGTATCCCGGCATCATATCTTTCACGAGTGCTATTAGCTAGAGCTGAAAAGGGAAGCGGCGAAAGCGGTCGTGTCGGAGGAGTGCATACACTTCAGTCCGAACCCACCGTTTTAGTCTGCGGCAATGTCAATAGGCAAATTTAGTCTACAAAAGGAGCACACGGGAGCCGTGCTGCAGCAGAAATAAAGCGGAACTCTCGAACGTGCATACCACTATCATACGAAGACATATAGCAATCAAAACCGGCAAGTGGGTGGTCCGCCAAAGTCTCTCGGCATTGGCTGTTGGCACCCTGTCAAGCTAGAATCCATAGCCCCCGCCACCATGTTAACATGTTGCGCGGAACTAACTTTCCTTCTATGGTTTCGTGCAGACATTCGGCGTCTTAAGTTGTCGACGCGATAAATCGACGAACGTCAACAGCCGTGCCATCAATCGTTTTCCAACTTCCAACAGTATATTTTGTGTTGTTTTCCAAGAGTTTGTAGGAAGGAAGATGATGCATGATGAACCGAAAATGTCCATCGGGTTTTGATGTTTTGACGGATTCTACACTCGCATTTCGGATTCCCACAGCAGAACCTCGCAGTAATGCAACCGTGACGCGCGAGGCCGTCCCTGGTGTAGCGCCCTCTCTAACACCTGACGCAATGAATTTACCAGCCCAAGACTTCAACCGCATATTCAACATCCCAGGGCGTATATATAGCATGATATCACCGACGGACTCTATCGCGATATACCGCGACTCTTCGCCACTACACTCCTCAGAAGATGGGCTTTTCCGTAGGAAACCTTTTCAGCAAGTCCTCAAGCGAACATTTTAGGTGAAATAGTCAGCCACCACCCATCAGGGAAAAGTTTCCTTGGAAAGTGGAGCCTCATTTCGTCTCAGATCACAACCGACCTTTCCCAGAGGAGTATAGCTCCAACCAGCCAAAGTTCCGACTGCTACCTCATTTCGTCCGCTGCGTGCTTGTTGTTCCCTTCGGTCCCTCCTTTGTTGGATTTGTTGGCTGAGTGGAAAGCCTTGCCCTTCGTAATGTGAAAAAGTGCAAAGAAACCGCTGGGGATGGGAGGGAATTTTTTCCCAGAAAACCCCACGATACTAACCACCCACCTTTGGGGCTTTTCAGCTTCGAGAAACTCACACGCGAAATATACGTAACCAGCATGCATGGCCATTTGTCATAGTACCCTCACATATGTCAGGATTTTACTTCCATTCGTGCCGAGTTGGAATTGAAGCCATCATGGGACAATGCATGCAGATGAAAAATGGTACCTATCTCAATCAAGTTAAAATTTTAGTAGACAGCAACGTGGGGCTTTCAGCTATCGACCAATCCTGGGATTATGAAAGGAAGAAATTAGGAAGCACTTTACAATTTCGCCTATGGATCGTGAAATATTCCAGTATCTTCAGCCGGTTTCGTTCCGTAATTCTTGAAAGCCCCCCAACAGCTCTTTATCAAAAGAGAATTCGAACAGGCCACAAACATAAGCTTGTGACATTAATTGTCAGCACGGATAGACTAACCAACCCCAAGACTTTAGAGTTCCCCCATCTGCCGCTAGAACAAATCCCTTCGTCTCATGACATATTCCTTCTGACCAGTTTCCGTCCACGTACCATAAAGACTAAGAAATATATCTTCTTTATTTCTTATTCCTTACTACCTTCCCCCCAATCTTTCCACCCCACGAAGAAGAGAAAACTTTGACGCTCGAGGCACGGGAACTTCCTTATACCGACAGGATTTACAGTAACTAACGGAGGAACGTCGAAGAATCAGGATTCCTCAGGGCGGCTCCCAACATGCTACAGCAGAGACACCCGATAATGGACCCTGGATTGAGATTTCAGGTGCCTCTGAGGGCACCATCACGACGAAGTGGATTTCGAAAAACTTCGAACGGCAATGTTTCTCTGGTTGTTCAGAGCAATTCGTCAATAACCTAATCCCCAGGCATCAACGGGGAACTCAACAAGAATCATCATCAACTTCAGGCGTAACCGCACCGTTTTTGCAACCTCTTTCGAGGCCAATGCTCTCCTCCGTCCTCCCTCATCCCAGAGCACCCTCCTAGGCACTTCGGTGGACTATGATTCCTAATGTTGCAGAAATCCGGCAATCTAAATTTATCAAGCAACACAACGCTCTGTCATCGATCGGAAGGAACCAGACTCGATTAAACTTGAGATTCCCACCGTGCACACCCCCTTCAGAAAACCATCTAGTTGTCCATCTCAGAATAACATTATAATCAGGTTTGTTAGAGCTAAACTCGGCGTCGTTTTGAAAGGCTCTTCCCAGGCCTACCGCGTTCTCTCCGACCGATCGCAATATCGTCGACAGAACTACACTTTTAAATTGCGACCTACATTCGACCAACGGTCGCGGTCTTGCGGATACCTACCCTCCAACATTTTCTTCACCACTCAATGCTATACAGTATGGGTACGACGTTTTGAGAATTTAGCCCATGTGGATTAACAATCACTTTCATTTGTTGGCTCCAGTCGGTAGAGGCTTTTGGCGTACTTCATCGAGCGGAGAACTTGAAACTACGAGAGCACTTTCCAAGCCCCCGATCGCTAGAACTCCCTAGTAATAGTACTACATTCATCTTTCTATTCAGCGCCCGGACTTCCAGAGGGGTGACCGGTTAGGGGCCTTTCCCGCGATTAACAGACACCCGAAGGCAGTCGACAGAGGAAATTTCCCAAGCAAACAGAGATTATACCCTCAATCCATGGATCCAGAGCTATGGTGCCTAAAACGTTACATTGTACCAGGCCATCCAAAAGAACTTGATCTTTCGGTCGAGACATTACTAGCGGAGTGTCCATTTTCGACCGTTCCAGCCATTCCAACCGTTAACCTTACCTAGCGAAGTTCTCCGACCGTCCTGATGTTTTGTCACGGTTGGGTCGAGTCAGCCATACGAGCTTTAGGCGGAACCTTTACACATAAACGACCCTTCACTGTTTGTTAAAAAACGTTCTACCTACCAGCTGCGGAATCTCGTCAATTGCCTAGTTCCTACGATCCATTATGCAGAGCCTCGTGTTGTATTTTCTCAACGCCTGTGGTACCGTCAAATGGTCAATTCACACATGCGACACGCCTAGGTAGCGTTCGAGAAGATCATAATCTACGGATCTAAGGAAACAAGTCTCACTTATGTTCGGCGCGGACTTTCTACCCCGAGGATCTGAATCGGAACAATATTCTTCCAAACTCAAAATCCCAGACATGCCGAGAGGCCTAAGATGTCTCATTGTGGTCTGACCTATAAAGACCAAAATGCCGTATTCATAGCCCTTGAAAGTCAAAACTCGCATCGAAGGATTTGATCTCAGTTGGAAGTCTCAAAATGTGTGAGGGTATTCAAAATCCGATCTCTAATGCAACAAGAACTCCTATATACAAGTCTAATGTTTTTCGTGAAAATGACAACTGTCAAAATGACACCCCAACACCCGCACAGATAAATGCACTATATACAAGAAACCAATTAAATTATGGCGTAAAGGTCTGTAGACGCCCGTGGTCCCTGAGTTACTTAGAAGTGAAGGAACTCCTGAGGCCCGTTGGCCGTGCAAGATGATGGCTAGTTGGGCTATCAACCCCATCTGTGATCGAATCTACTTCCATATAGATGTGGTTTGGGTCCGAGCTGGGGCCTCGCGGGATCTTAATGGGGCCGGATCGTTTAATTTCAGGGTCTACCGATTGAGGTGACAAGTATGCTGGGAAATAATCTTGAGGCTCTTTAGGGCCTTCGAAGATATAACCTTTCCGTTCTTTCATCATAGAGGTGAAGCTTCCGGGCGTCGAGATTGGGGTAAAGACGTCCGCATGTTCGAAGTTGGGCGTGAGAAGCATACTGTCAGTTAGGACAGTTGACACCGACTCCACAGAACTGGAATAGTTGTTAAAGCTGAATCTAGGCGGTGCCAAGCTGGAGAGATCCAAGTGAAAAGCTGGACCGGGCGATGCGGGCGGGGATACAGCATGTGCATCTGTATCCTCTTCATCCGACTCGTAGATAGTATAGAGGAACATGGGGTTCTAACAAACTAAGTTAGTAACTATTGATCTTATGTCTAAAGGGCTACTAATATCATGGATCGCAACACACCTCCTCGGCTTCGCAATCAGCGCACAGATCCGTAAATCTGCTTGGATAGGATTTCTGACAGCTCGAGCATAGGGACTCGCGTCGGAAGGAATATCGAGGCATCTCGAGCTCTGGAATCGATAAATCGAAGAGTTGTGGAGTCGTCGAGTTCTTAGTCGCTGATGGCGTTCGCCTTTCTATAAGGTTTGAGGCATATGTCTGCATCATAGTAATCAAGACGAGTACTCCTTCAACTCCTGAAAGCCAGCCTTTGTAGGATCAAGTTTGTGGAAGTAGGGTAGATGGCAAGTAGATGACGCTGATTGAAAGTAATGACGATGGGAAAGGAAGAAGATCTTCGGGGTACCTTATATATCAGGTTCACCTCGCACGCCCAAGGCCTCGTGGCAACATAAGGTTTGGAGAGCAGACTCGGAACCAATTCTCCGAAGTTCTGGATTCAGCTGCCCCTAACCAATGAAAACCGCACAAAGAGAATTAAAGTTCTAGACTTTGTTCTGGAAAACCTTTTCCCGATAGATTCCAGCTATCAATCGCCGGATAAGGAACTCGTCTCCGTCGTTCCTGACCGAGGGGAATGCTAACTCTATTTAGCGAGAAAGATGGAGGCTGAGACGTGATAGCGTCCTCGTTTCGAGTTACCAACATATATTCTGAGAGTCCAGATGCCCAATACCACTGGAATATGCCGTGCTAACGGCACTGGCTTGAATCCAGAAGCGGTCTGAAACCTGATCCAGACTTGTGCCAGACTCTAGGGCCCTATCACTCGGAAACGAAAATCTTTTCTGTTCATCCGCTTAAACTTGCTCTCTGAATGCCGGTATCTACCGCTCTTAACTGCTATCATCGGACCTCTGATCTCCTTTGCATCGCAGGAAGGAATTTGACTAAATCGTACACAATAATGCCTTCTCTAGGCTTAATATCCATTGAACGAGGTTCACGATGTTGCATTTTCAGCACTGAATGTGTTGCCAAGAACATACCACAGGTGGCCTTGCAATTAATCGTTCAACCAAGCGCTGAAGCGGTCGCCTACATATTTCGATTGCCTTGTAGGCAGCGTGATGAAAGAATAATCATTCGAATTCTACTGTCCAATGGAAAGTGGTCCACTACAGAGCGCCCAACATGACCATATAAACATCAATAAAATCCCCACTATCGAACATGCGTATGTACGTATACGGTACGTGCCGGCGCTCCAATCCGACATTCTATCGACGGGAGTTACGTACCCAAAACATATGTTAACGTCGAGCGAAGCGGGGGCCATACCCGTACGGTGGATATTTCAAAAAGGCCATCGAATTGTATACCCGTCTAGACATCCCAAAGTCCATCTAAACCCCTATCCCCGGTTAGGTCACCTGGATAGAAGACACGCCAAAAAGTAACCATTAACTTTAGGGACGCACCCTGCAGCCACGCGAGAGGAAGGTAAACCTTTTCTATTTATGATTACCACATGGCCGCTAGACATTTGGGCCGACCCACGGGACCAAGAATCAACAATGTGGTATCAACTCGTCTATTATTACCCAGAAAGGCTAATTCGGAAAACTATAAACTGATGGAGTTCCGTACGCAACTTCCCGCCGGCTGGAGAGTAGCATCGTCTACGGCAATACAGACCCGAGATAACTCGAGGGAAAGTTCCGCAATCAGGACCCCAGATCTGCCAGAAGCTAGCAAATGGGCAGATATCACTAGATCTTCATAGTCCCTGCCACCTTTATGCAGCCCTGTGAGCCAAACTTCGAAGTCGCTCCCCGTCTCGTCGGCCTGATAGAGCGTATTATTGTTAATACATTGGTTTCCTATATACAATGAGAATCCGGACTCAAGGCTCCGTGGATTCCCGGAAGGTGTATTTAAAATATCTACAACAAGAAACCTTTATCTCCGCGTCACCCACAACCCCTTTGTGGCGTCTGGGTACGAGACCAGTATCACCCAGCTTTAGATGTTTTGGAACGCCAGAAAGCTATCTCGAACTTTGCCATTATTATCAACGAGCAAGTTGTTGGCACAACTGGATCCAAGCCATTCGTTGCCCAGCCAAGCTGGCTCCCAATAATATAGGCCGACGCCCCGGTTAACATTTTGCACGATCTTCCCGACATCTTGAATCCAAGTCCGTTGACCGGCAATCGACTTGGGGATGTAGTTTGTATCTGAGGGGAAAGCGTACTGCGGACTGGGGCACGAGGCAGGCCAGTTCGTCTCAGCAACAACTAGCTCCTTGCCATATTTGCTGCTCAGCTGCTCGAGGGTGTATTTCAAGCTTCCTAGGTATGCGTTTTGATTGTAAAATGGGTAATAAGAAACTCCAATCATGTCGAAGTCGCTCCTCAGAAGGGGGCCCTGGCTAAGGACCGTGTCATACCACCACTGTTGGGTGCCCCAATCCCAACCATTATCAATATGAATCATGATCTTAGGCTTTGGGTTAAGATTAGAATCTTTAATACCCCAGGCAGCGGAGTGGAGGATAGATGCAATATTGTTCCAATTAGAAGTTCCTCCCAGCGGCCATAGAATTCCGGTTCTGATTTCGTTACCAATGGAGATTATAGCGGGATTTACTCCTTCGCTATTAAACCTATTGCAGATGTCTTTGGTGTAATTGTACGTCTTCCACGTAAGATCGTTAATGTTTGAGGTCGGCCAGCCAGAAGGGGCATTCTAGGTTCGAACTCCGGGTCAGCAGGCTTAGATGGATCGAGAGACATCCTTAGTCTATAAAACAGGCTCAGATATACGCACCTGATGTGCTGGGTCGGCCCAGGTATCACTATAATGCAGTGTAAGATAAACGCTCAATCCAGCTGCCTTAACCCTCTTCGCCAGTCGAACATTGTAGTCCAAGTTATAGGTCCCACCAGAGGGGTTCACCCATACACGCTGTCGAGCAGAGTTGGCCCCCGAATTCTTCAAAATCCTTTCAAGAGGCTGTGTACTTCCGTCCGTCCACTTGAAAGTTTTTCCTTGGCTTTCAAGTAGAAGAAGAGATGAGATATCGGCACCTTTGTAGGTCAAGGCGTTCGTGAGTGCTGCGGAGAGCACTGAGGCGACAGCGACAAAAGTCGTGGACCACATTTTGTGTTGGCTTTTTTGCGGGCTTAAGCTTTGGCCTTGAGTCTTCTAGCAACTTTCGATTCCCCAACATGTCCAACATCTTGAATTTATAACTTGCAGGTTCTACTTAAATCGTCTTGAAGAAGCTCAGAACGCCTTGCCGGAAACCGCTACTGCCTTCCCGGCCTTCAATTGTATCATTTCATGGAGCAATCGTACTGATTCAACGTGACATGCCTGTGCGGCAGAGCAAATACCCTACGGCCTCGTGCGGTAATCCTGTCTCGCAGAAGCGAAGCTGATGCACGCGAATTCGGCTCTGCGGGCGCGATTCCCGAATCCTTTAGTGCCTAGTTGTTTCTCGTTACTATCCCAGACCTTGAAAATAGATTAGATAATTCTTCAATTCTCCGCCAACCACAGTAAGAAATTTCATGCTAAATTTCCAGTTTCCCAACTCGTTTGTTTTGTCGATACTAACCCTTCGGGCCGGTTGCTTCAACAGTCAATATACCCCAATCACGAGAGATAATAGTCGACAAATCGCTCACATCCTTACCGTGAACTCAGCAAGCACATTTCGCACCCCAGGTTAACCAGCTAGGTAAGCCCTTGGAATCATATGGATATATTTATAGTTGAATTTTACAATAAGAAGTACGGAAGCGTGGGAAAGCACGCAAGGATTGCGGCAACGGCCATGGTACTGATCAGGAAAATGTTTGGAATACGCACATGGAGTCCTAGTATGAACCGAGGTTGAGGGGAAGAGAAATAAGGGTGATCCTGGAGCGCTTTTCTTCCTGGGAAAGTGTTCCAACTGCCTGTAATATATAGAGTCGGTGCCACGAGCCGATAGAATCCGATAGGACCGTTTTAAACTTATAACATAGTCCATCGACACGGGGAGTAACCACGGGTCAAGAAGGCATCGCTACTTTCAGCAATACGAGTTTTAATTACAACGGAAGACGAAGAGGGGCTCCTTCTCCACGAGCATAGAAATATAAAGGTTAGGTCATGATACCTTCGGTAATATGGACTTGGCTCGACGCGCTGCGCTCGCAAGTTAGTAAATCCAATTGATCAATCGCGCAATTCTCTTACAGTTGGACACGGGCCGATGTTTTGTGAATGCCTAACGCAAACTTAGAATGATGCTATACTTAGGCATTTATGGCCGTGTATACAACGCAGGTTTCTTCGAAGCTATATATACTACATACTGAAAATGTGCTCTGGAAAAGTAAGCTGTATTTGGTCTCGTTTGTAATAGGTATCTTGGGACAATTAGCTACGGACTTCAGGACAACTACTTAGGATTCGTTGCAGCTGTTGGCATTGGGAGGGTAAACTGAGGTATATAGAGAAGTCCAGGAGTCTCGAATCCGGGCGTCTGAGCTGAGGAAAAAGGTATCTAAGCCCTAATCTGGGAATTGGCACATGGATGTATCACCAGCAGATTTCCCAGACCAATCCCCAGCCTTTTACGGTATATCGGAACCATTCTCGACATTTCCAATCGGACGTGTACTCAAAGCATAATTGAAGCGCGGTGTGCATACAGCCGTATACGGTCGCGGTCGCGGCTTAATTAAGCTTAAGCCTATAGGTTATCACTGGGGAGACTAGCATCCCGTTTTTGAAGTCTTCGTAGGGATATATATAGTCTCTATACGGAGTTCGGACATACTAATATCGGTGACAAAGTATGAGATGCCCGCAATTGTAACGGAACGGGGCATGAGAGCTGCGAAGGGAGCTATGGCGCCGGACTGGGTCTAAACAATATATCAGGCGACTAACACGGCAACTCTACAATGGCCCTATATCCTCGCGAGCTAGGTTGAAGTATTACGTCGTTTTAGGGCTTTCAATAACCACGCATATCGGCAAATCCAAGGGATAAGGTCTTCATGGATCCAACATCACTATTGTCCAGTTAGATCGCAGGTCTAGACGTCTAAGACAAACAATCCAGCCGCAGGCAAAGAAGTTTACGGCCAGGCCCAAAAGCAACCTCAGCCTGGCCAGTATTCTGAAATTTGCAAATTAGGGACATATTATCGATACCCTCGTCAATCATGTTGATGGAATTACAACGACGCTGCAACCGAGGAAGTAAGCGGTTAAATTCGCTCCACCTTGGCCATGCATTGCGAAGTTGAGAACGATTCCAAGAAATTTTGCTGAACCGTCAAAGATTGTTTTCGACTTGAGTTTTAGGCCGATAATGTCGGAGCCTCAACTTTCCGCCTACGGGCAGAGACACTCCGGTTACTAGATAGTCATGTTTGTTACAAGGCGGTTCCTTGATAAAAGCCAAAGAACCGTCTACTTCCTCATGTATTCGAAACAGATTAGCCGGTAGCTCGTCTGAACTCGCAAAAATTTGACGGCTTCCAGACGCCAAAGGGAGACAGAGGCGTATACCTCGTTCCATAGCCCCGACGGATTTAATTTTACCGTCCATAGATAAAATTCCACTGAGCCCGACGTTAAGAAAACGAACATGCGAACCCCTCAATTGATTTCCTGGTAGCGAGAATCTGAGCCAAATTTACTCGAGATGTGGGGTCCCGAGTCCTGCATTAGGCATATCACCCGGGATCCCGGACCGCAGATGGGGCGATTTCGAATAACACTAGGGTTTGGGCGTACGGTCTGACATTTGGCACCCGGGCAATGTGTTGACACGCTACTTCCTATATAAAATATAGATCCTACATAGAATAATTAAAGATCTTATATTTTCCATTTCAAAGGCAAAAGGCATTACCTAGGTTTTTCGAAATTTCCCATAAGAAATGTTGTTCAAAGCAGTCGCGGCCCTTCTTTCCCTCGCGGGAATCGTCTCCGCGTATGCCAATCCTGGAGCATGTAGTGGCGACTGCGGTGTTCACGATCCAGCCGTGATCCGTCGCGCATCGGACGGAAAATTCTATAGGTTTTCTACAAATAACTTCATTTCGATTGCGTCTGCGACCAATATCGCTGGCCCTTGGACTTATCTTGGACAGGCTTTACCAGGTGGTTCCAAGATCAGTGGGTTTTCGGGAGTGGACCTTTGGGTAAGTGCGAGTCGAAAATTTACAAAGGTGGATGCATTTATCGAGAATTATACTGACGACCGAGACAGGCGCCTGATATCCAATACAATAATGGATTATACTATCTCTACTACTCTGTCAGCTCCTTCGGTTCTCAGAAGTCGGCTATTGGTGTTGCGACATCCTCAACAATGGATCCAGGAAGTTGGACTGACCAAGGAGCTACGGGTGTCTCCTCTAGTAACGGGGCCGCATATAATGCTATTGACTCCAACGTCATCAAAGTCGGTAGCGACTTCTATATGAGCTTTGGTAGTTTCTGGGGAGACATCTACCAGGTCAAAATGGAAAGCAATCTCTTGAAGAAGACTGGAAATTCATACCAAGTTGCATGGACTTCCTTCGGGAACGGTGCTATGGAAGGTGCCTTCATCTACTACCGACAAGGATACTACTATCTTTTCACCTCATGGGGTAACTGTTGCCAGCTCGTGCCACGGCCGGCCGCGGGTACTGAGTATCACATGAGGGTCTGCAGGTCCACCTCTGCTACAGGTGGATACGTGAGTTTGCCTTCAATTTTTACCCGATGGCCAGAGCATATCTAATAACGTTCCGTTATGTAGAAAGACAAAAATGGTGTAGACTGCAAGCAAAGCGGCGGAACAATGGTCCTTGAAAGCCATGGTTATGTCTATGCGCCTGGCCATGGCGGTGTTATTGACGTTCCAGGAGTCGGTTCCGTCCTCTACTATCACTACGGTAAGCATCCCCAAGCCCCTGTCATCCAAGTGTTGGATTTTACTGATAGCTGTGTTGTAAAACCTCATAGTGAACAATAATCAAGGAACCAATCAGGCTGCCACCTACTTCGGCTGGAATGTCATTGGCTGGTCAGGCGGCTGGCCTGCTGTCTAAACCTTTGGGGTCGCAAAGACGAGGTTCTGTACTAGACGGGTCTTCAATAAGTATATATCTCGACAATTTCTGTAAATATATATGTGTATAGATAGGTTACATTATCTCAACATCTGGTTTGCACAAAAAAAAAACTCGATGCTGAACCGGCCTCGTGGTTTGGGGGATAAAGCTCGTGGCGGCAAGCCCACGATGAGCACTATATTGCAGATGATCTGCCAGTCCAGTAGGCCGAATCCATGTCGAGCATCCTCGGCGATTGTGCGGCCGCGCGGGGGGCGTTGTGGGAAAATGAGAAAAAAAATATGTGCCAGAGGGTATCACGTAAACAAGATTCGGTGCACCGTGCAATCGTTTTGCTAGGGCCTGAGTTCCCTAGATCTTGTAGGTTCGTTTCATCAACAATTCTGGTTCTTTGGCCATTCGGTGTATTTAGTACCATGGTGCAAGGTTCCATTAGCATATTACGAGGATGCCATCTCGAAAGTCGTCATTCTTGTGCAACTCGGCTTCCAGTCGCATGCCTTCAGTGAAAAAAGCTCCTCGATCGAGAGGTCGCATACATCCATGATCAGGGAATGCGGGGTGTAGGACCATATATCGATACAACCTAGCTCTACAACTGTGCGCCTCGAGGGTATTAGGGGAAAATGCGCGCTGACGCATTGTGTCCCTGGAACGGTCACGTAAGACATGGCTTATCCCGAAAGATCGCACCTATCGTAGTGTGCCAACTTCGCGAAGTCCAATTAGCTGTCCTTTCCATCGGGCGTAGGAGAAAATATCGATTGTTCCGGTAGGATGATTCTGAGCGAAGTCTTTGGTGTAACTTGTTTTGGGGATATTGTTTGTGTTGGCAGACACTGAAGATCTTTTAACCAGCGAATAGAGGGACTGGCCGGCTGGATCAACGCGGCAGCATGATGTCAAGTTTTGACGGCTGCTCGTTGGTGTGGGGGTAGTTCCTGGTCGGTGAGGATGAGGTCGCAGCGAAAGGTCATCAAGCGGGAACGATAGTGCGTGATGTGCTTCGAGAATATATCATAAGGTTTCCTCGGGATTATAAATTCTGATGAACCGCAAAGCGCAATTTCGGATTGCCATCCTGAATACCATCAAACACAATCATCGAAACTATCTATGCGATAGATCAGTTATCGGAATTGAACACCCATCATATCACCCTACAAACCCTGCCCGAAGTTAGGGCTGGACTGCGCAGGCGGTGTAGTTATTTTACTGAGTCCAAATTTAAAGTTCAAACAAAACGAATGCCGTCGAGGTCGAAATCTACGAGGAAGACTCGCAGGTCTTCCATATCCCGAGCAATCGAAGTTAGAGGTGAAGGTCGAGAGTCGTCTATAACCAATCAAAGGAGAGCCAATGTTGGTGTTGTCGGGAGGTTACAGGTTAGTGTTTAATATGGATATTCTGGGTTCATCGGACCGTTTGACTAGAGTTTCAAGGCTGAAATAATCTTTCGCCTGGAGAACGATAGGGGGTTGAGGACATAGTTTTCGGTGCCGTTGGGGAACTTGGGCGGACTATTGTTGGTGACAAGAAAGGTGCCCGAAAGAGTGCTGAAATTTTCGAGGACGGTGTTGATACTCTCCTTGGCCGCAAAAACAATGAGAGCGCAAGAGCTGGAGGATACGGTTCATTGAGCCGTCGAAGCATTGATATAAATTTGCTGAGGGACACCTATTTCGAAGGATACGATGCTGGCATCCATGCGGGTTTATCCCGTGCCGAAGCAGAGGCATCTTGGTACAACCAGCCAAGACAGATGCAAATGGGCAACGGCGGGTCTAGGGCTGCCCTTCTGCCCAAGACCACGTTCGGCAATGCAAAGGCGTTAGAGCAGGGGCGGGATTCCGAGTTGACGTCGATATCCTGACGAATGCAATGCCATGTCCTGTCAAAACACATCGGAATATCCCGATGCTTACTTTTTGAAGTTGTTCATTGTTCTGTTTTGTACCAGAAACTTCCGATTTGTTCGATAGCAGCTCTTCTCTTCTCCCCATATAATGTCTTAGGCGTCGGCATCTTCTGGATGTCGACGAGGCAGGCTCAATAAATTCTAGGTCGCTTCCTGTGGTCAATCGCCGGTCTAAGCTAAACTACCCTTCGACCCACCTCGATCACTAGTGTTTGTGTTGTTGCGTAATGGGCCATCGACGGTCCAATCTAGATTGAATTCCCTGGAACGTCTACAAGGCTGTGCTCCAATCTGCCTTGATACATACCGACAAGGACGAGGAAATATCTACCTAAAGCAATCTAGTTTTCTGAGATTTTGTCACTTGATATCTGCATGAACGGCAGGAAGCTCCACTCTCCTGAAAATAGCACATCGACCCTCGCAATGTTGTTATTACTAACTGGCGGCTGAAAACCCAAAATTTCTTGGGCAGCCCACATGGAAGGATCCGGTTCTGGCTTCAAACTTCACAACATGCAACAAGGAATCGGGAAATGAGCCTGAACAAGCTTCAACGATCAGACCTGTTTCCCCCTGAAATAATCCGGAAGTCGGCCTGGGAAGGAAAATTCGACACGCTGACTAACGTTAGGAAAACGCCTCGGAATAAACCTCTCCCCTTGCTATCTGTGATTACGATCTGCACAGCAAAAGGAGGCTCTTCATGGTCTCTCGTTATGTTCACCCTTTCATCCTTCAGACTCATCGACAGAAAGGCTGCTGAAACGATAATACGGCCTTACCACGGACAAATGCGCAGAATTTCGGTTTTGGAGCGGCAAGGTTTTCCTGCAAAGGTCCCACCGGGTTCGTCGGCGGTGCATCATGGATATGCAGAGTTTGATGCACGTGTAAATCGTCCGGAGGGGCGTACATTCTTACAGGAACTCTTCGGCTAGTTGGTTTTAGGTGTTATCGTTGAGATGGAGGTCATGAGGTGTCTACGGTCTTGGTACGATAGCCAATGATGTTGGTACATTGGTCCTATCTGTACGGTAATATACTTGGTGATACCGCGGCTGGCACACAGTCGCTGCTGACGTCCATCTAGCCCTCAAGGCCCAGTTTTCGAATTTTTCTACTTTGGACGTTCCAAAGAAGCCTTCTGCGAACTCCCAGAATCCCTGCCCTGAAACTTCGTCGTGGCAGTCTCTGGTTCCGTGATGCAAGACAAATATCAAATATCGGGTGTTATATTGGAAGCAGCGCAGGCCAAGGCAGGGACGGGATGAGTTCTTCGGGGACTTTACGGGGATCCAGTCAAGAAACAAGAAGCAAGCAGCAAGAAGCAAGAAGCAAGTTCACGATCATGGAACAGCCAACCCTGCCACTCTCAAGGTTCTTCGCTTAGATGGCCGGAAGCGAATTGATGTTGGAAGCAAACAAGCAACGCATAACTCGGTGGCTTTGTCGCTCTCTTTCTCTCTTTTCTTTCCAACATCAG
The DNA here is from genome assembly GCA_036971655.1 of Arthrobotrys megalospora. Lineage (NCBI taxonomy): Eukaryota > Fungi > Ascomycota > Orbiliomycetes > Orbiliales > Orbiliaceae > Arthrobotrys > Arthrobotrys megalospora. The sequence continues at coordinate 1,207,201 of JAVHJN010000003.1, read as the reverse complement.
TCAGCATTTGCGGGTGAAAAACTAAAAAGGAAAGGGGTTCACAACCGCTTGCATTCCATTTGCAAAGTGGTTTTCGTAGCCCTCCTTTCATTTCCAGGCTGTGAGCCGTGGTTGGCCAATGTGTGCGATATGACCAAAGATGCAGCTGTGCTAGTACGGTTTTGGCTTATCGAGCAGGGGATCCCCACCATGAAGCGAATTTTCGAGAGAGTGGAGACCTGCAGTGGTGGCCCAACTGGGTCAGAATTATATCGTTTGGATGTGCTTAGTGCATCTCAGGTTCAAGAAAAGTGACCAAGCGCAAATTCGAGGACGAGCCCGATCCAACATGCAAGGACAACTGTGCAGCGAGGCGCTCTTTGTGCAAGGTTTTGCTTTTCTCTTCCATACCTGCTCGAAGGCCCTCATTGTATATAAGCTTGGCTGTCTCCTTCATTCACAAGCGGAGTCAATTCCACATATCACTTTAATCATCTCTTTCATCCTCCAGTGGGCATATAGCCATTTCCCTCGCCAGTTCCATTCTCTTCACTCCTTTGACAAAGTCAATACCTTTACCTTTCGACATTAAAAATGGCCGCCCCACAACAGAACACCGTATCGACCGCTGTCGACGCTGATGGTACGCCTTACAAAATCCAACAGCCTTTCCTCTTTCGTGGTTCCCTTAACTGACTTGTCTTTGAACAGATATCAATGCCTGGATTGGTCGATTCAAGGATACCTTGAACAAGCCCGAGACCATCACAAAGCCGACCACTGGCCCCAACAGCTGGTCCAGCTCTTTCTTTGCCTGCTTCGCTCCAGTTGATACTTGTTTGATCACCTGCTGCTGCCCTTGCATCACCTTCAGCAAGACCCACCACAGACTGCGCAAAGACCCCAACCTTGCCGGTTTCTCGCCAGTTAATACCACTGTATGTTCATAGTCGGCAATTGGAATTACTATCCGTACTTGATACTAACAGCGTCTGATTAGTGCTTGGGCTTTTGGCTCTCCGGCTGCATCTGCTTGCCATGGCTCTTCCAGCTCATCCAGAAGGGTGAGGTCCGGGAACGATACAACATCCAGGGAGACTTCCCCATCGATGCCTTGAAAGCATGCTGCTGCTTGTGCTGCGACTTGATCCAGAACGACAAGGAAGTCGCTCACCAGATCGCTCAGGGCAACATCCCAGCTGTCACACAGGAGGTCAAGCCAGCTGAGGGAATGACATATCAGGCCCCAGCTGCCCCAGCACCCGCCCCACAGTAAAGCAATCATCTACCTTTCAAATTGAACTCTGGCTTTAGAATGTATAGTTCACTTTTAATACCCTAATATTATTTTCATTGAAAAGTTGGGCTACAAAGGAGTTGGGTTTTTGGTACGCTTTCATGTGATCGTCGATACTTTACCATAGTTAGGATCACTTCCATGTTGATAAGGTTTTCTTTTTTTTTTTCTTCCTTCGAAAGGACTCGCAATATCTTTTTTCAAATAAAGCCTTTGTCCACACAAGAACCTATGTACTTGGCCGTATACGCTGCATGTCGATAATTTAATTGAAATCTTCGCCACGAATATGCGCAATGTGCGGACAGATCTTACGGTGAGAAACATCACTATTTTTGGTTTTTAAAAATGTTCCTGTGCATTTCGTACATCACCGCCAAATCCGGCTATATCTGCCGTAGATGTGTGGCAGCATTGAATTCAGTGATGCCAAGAATGACCTGCAGACGCACAGTGGTGCCACTTCGAAAGTTTCCCCAGCTTGCCACCTATCAAATGACCCTTATGCAAGCTGCTGCAGAGGGCTGCAGGACAAACGGTTCAGAGCTGAGGTTTCACACCCCAAGCAAATTCCCCACTCCAGATTCTGAATCGTTGTGCCCACTGCCAAAGACCACGTTAGTGAACCACAGCGAGTGGGCTTAAGAATGCGTTAAAAATCCATTTTACAACGTTTGGAAATCAGCGTATGTGTTGACTCCATGGCTGCCACAAATAGAATTATAATTAGTGCCTAATCCAGGCCAGGCGCTCCAGGTAGAGATATTATCTTCGTAGCTATATAAATACATCCATAGATATAATAATAAATCATCAGTCGTTCGTTGCCCCACCGAGATTAAATACTCAAATGAACAAACTGAAACGTTGAATTGAACCTATGAATCCTATGCCAGCGTTAGGGTGGTCGGTCGAGGCATATCGTGATATCTTGGAGTTTAACGGAGATTCAAACTTACTAGGTAAAAGAGGCTGGAAACTTTGCATATGAAGTAAACACCTGGGTTCTACTCCAAGAGACGGGGTTTTCGAGGGGTTTTCCGGGGGGTTGGCAGTTGGCCTATTGAGCTCTTGGGGGGTGGCGGTGGAGAGTCGACCGGGTTTTCGGCAGAGTCGTTGGGCTCGGGGGTAAGACCTGGAGAAGGAGGGCAGTGCTCGTTGATGTAGTTATTATAGGCTTGAATATCGTCATCCTTTCGGACAATCTCGAGGAGTTGAGGAATAATTTGTCTGTGGTGTTGATTGATTTCCGTGCACCCATTATGTGTAATAGAAAAATCACGCCCAAGACGTGCGTGAAGCTCGTGTATTATAATATCGACGGAATGCCCAGTTCTATTTAGGCAAGATTACTACAAGCAAAGCAAAGGACTTCAAAACAAAGAACCTGATACATACTGAAAAGAGCATTCCCCACCAACCGAATGGAGGTGGTCAAAGAATTGGGTGCTAGATCACAGTTAAAAGTATAGTTAGCATTCTCCTCGGAGAGGTGAAAAGAAGTCAAAAATGGAAATATAAAATTAAAAAAAAAAAAAAAAAAAAGAGAGGGAATACTTACTCGGCAAGAAGTAAGAGAGAGAGCTGCCAAGATGGCGAGGCCGTGGTAGATTCCGAGGCAGGTGGTATGAATTCGATGTCCCCGACGTGAATGATAGTGGTCAGAGAGCCGCCAAGAAGAAAACCAAGCATGTCACCGCTGTGCTTCTGAGATGTAGATACTTTAGAAGTTACTCGATAATGAGATATGAAAAATTTGCCAAGGTTGCTTTGTCGAAATCCGCGACGAAGAAACTTTAATGTAAGGCTTCCGCGGCACTGGAGTGGGGAGTAGAGCAGATTTGAAGTCATATTGGTACCACTACAAAGGAAAGCAAGAAGCCTGGGTTGTGTAGGGGCTGTAGTCTCGTATAGGTATTTATAGATTTAGGCGCAGAAGATTCCAGAGGGGGAGATGTTAATATCTCTACTAGTTTCAGCGTTTCACAGACTCGAAGAATGGTGGAAGGGAAGAGAAATGGAATCTAGAAAATTGATTGCGGGCTTCGTATTTAAATTATGGAAAAATATAGACTTACGTAACATGGGAAGGATCCAACTGCGGGGTATTCAAATGATGCCCGAACTTTTGCTCCCCTTTAAGAGTATATTTGTCTACGGTAGGAAGAATATACCTCTGAGGAGGCCGGCAGACACTGTTCTTGGAGGTATAAATTTCCAAATCGAGACGGCTGTACCGATTACATGCAAGCATCGCTGAGTGTTGGCACAACAAAAATTAAAAAGTCAAACCCACCCTTCGCACCCGCGTCGTTTTGCACAGGACAGCTCTTTACTCGCCCGACTTAGATGTCTAGGTTGATCGGCTATCTCAAACACCTTTACCTAGTACACAACTATATTGCGCCATATCTTTCACTCTTATATATTTAAATTTAATACTAGATCTAGCTAGACTACACCTGCGAGGCGGCCGGTAGACTAGTCTCGTTACCAGGTTAAAGTTTTTTTTTTTGGCTCCTTCTTAAATTTGCCGTTGGTAATTCCTACTTCTGATAGCTATCAGTGGCTATCAGTAGCTATCAGTGGCTATCAGTGATTATCAGTATGTGTTAGTGGCATTTAGTGGATATCAACGAACAGCAGTAGCTACTAGTGGCTATTAGCAGCCTCTACTGGCTATTGGTACCTATTAGCAGCTGATAATAGCCGTTATGGACTGCCCGTGATTAATAGTGGCTACTGGTGACTATTCTCTGGTACTGATGCTAGCAACATATTATATGACTGACTGTGCACACGCTTAACAGTTTGGGCCTTCTTTCTACTATAATAACTAGCTCTGGTGTCGTTCCCAGACGCCACAAAGGAACTAGGTCGGATAATTACAAGTTCACGATTACTCCTCCTGTAACCCGTGGTGCTGGTACTTCATATTTTGGGAAAATAATGTATGGTTTGGGCATGAGATGATGGAAATATTGAGCCGGTTAAGGCTGGTAGTAGATTTTATTGAAGGGTAAATATCGGAGTATCTTTCTTTTGGTTCTTTGTGTAGAATTATAAAACCTTAACTACTTAAATACTTGTCGAGACTGATTGGTAGAATAGGCTTCGGAAGTCAGCTCTCGAACTCAAGCATTAGATTAGTTAGCTCCCCAAGGTCCGGCTCATCAAAGTCACAGTCAAAAGCATCCCAGTCTTCAGTATCGGACGGAGAACTTTGAATGACGTCAGGAGATATCGTGGATAAAAGAGAATTATCCCGTGGCACTTGGTCAAAAACCTCTTGCAAAACTTTATTACAATCTAGAACCAATCGAATCACATCAACTGATTAGCAGAGTTATAACTAGAGGCCTCAGAAAGCATACGCGTACCTACCGTTGAGTTTCTGGGAGTCCGCTGGATCGAGCAGCTGTGGTAACAAGTCCGCGTTGCGAATGTGAAAAATAGTGCAAGCGTCAGACCAGCAAAGATCCTGAAAAAGCCTAGTACGAGATAAGGGATCTGTTAAAAGAGATTCTATCGCCCGAGAACGTGTTTTCAGCCATTGGATTAGCCTTCCGACTTCGAGTTGAATCAGGCGAATTTCTTCTTCGGCACGGCATTTGCGAATATAACAATCGACTGCTTCTAGCAAGATTTGAGAAATGCTCCAATTTAAACCCACACTGGGAGGCTCATCTAAAACCCGATCCCGTAAGATTTGGAATTTCCAGAGGGTTTGCTCTGTGGCAGAGGAAAGGTTTGGACTAGAGGCAACTCCTGTTTGAATCGCTGCGAAATTCGATGGAAGTTGAACTCGGTGTTTTGGAGGTAGAGTTTTTGCTAATGCATTGAACTCCTTGATGAACGCTGCGATATTTGCTGTATTTTTGGAAATGCTTTCTTGTACAGTGCCTGCTTCCTTCTGACCGGATATCTTAGTTCTTAGAATACGTAAATTCACTGAATGCGAGAAAACTGCTCCCAGCAAACTTTTAAGAATCGTTTCTAAGCTAAATACCAGTTCTTGCATTGCAAAGCGAGCATAATGTGACTTTGGATTAGCTGGATCCCAGTCCTTGTAAGTGTAATTGTGCATGCTGAGAAGGTTTTCTTGTTGATTTGTGAACCGGGTGAGAACGGCCGGTGGTGCATCCGAAGAAACTTCAGCTCGCTGCTTGATCGCCTTGAAGATACTTAGATCAGCGATTTTGCGTTGATACTTGATTCGCAGCTCACTTTCGGGAGCCCAATCTTGTCTTTTAAATCGTGATCGTTGAAGAAGAGCGTTTAATTCGCTGCGGCATTGCCTTAGGTGGGTCCGCAATCCGTTATTGCGATTTCCACCCGATGCCTCTATCTCTACTTCAAGTTCTTCTTCTTCTACTATCTTTTGATAGATATTTGCATATTCTGCTTCTCGCATCTTTGCGACCCTAACGTTCTCGAGGTAGCTGACCTGTTCGTCGGCGCAGTTCTGCAACTGTCTCTCGTTATTGATTAAATCAATTTTCACACCACCATCTTGAAAATTCTGTCCTGCAGCTTTCTGCTGAAGCTCGTGAAGTCGATTACTGAAGATTTGGAGGTTTTTGGAAGCTCGGTGATATCGACCATTCAAAAGTCGCCCTAGTTGAACTCTATTACGATGAGCGTAATGGTAGCTTTGCGCGCTCAACATTTGCATACGTTCTAGAGAATTAGCTGATCGACCTGAAACTACCAAATGGCGTTTACTATCCCAATCGCGTTCATTTCCTTCGCCGTCACTTTCTCCAAGGCCTTTTTGACGTCTGGGGCCGTATTTTATTTGACACTTCAGTTCGTGGGCTTTAATGTGAAATGCATTGACACAAGTACGCATAATGCTGTGTAATCTTGCATCTTCTTTAAGTACGTATGCCTGGAACCGACATCCGATATCGTACATTAATCTCAGATCCGTGAAAGGGACTTGCTGGTTATCTGCATAAACAGTGGACCTAGCGAGGGTTGTAATATGGCGAATCAGAAAGAGCGCGTTAGCGCTTCTTTCTCCAGTTCGCATGTTGAGATAGCGGAAAGGGATACCATGGCGACAAACGATCCCTAAAAGGCCTGTTTCATCGTAGAATCGCATTGTAAAGGGCTTATCAGCAGCCTTAAAACTATGAGAACAGCTGCCCTCGTCGCGATTAATTGAAGGTATATCGGAATCTGATACGAGGCCATCTTCGTTGACAAACATCAAGGAAGTGAGTTTTGAAGCGGCAAATGGATGGTTAATAGATGTCTTGTATCGACGGTGTTGAAAATTGCCATCGATGCTGAAGATGAAAGGTTCTTTAGTATCGTCTATCGTTGAACGGGCCGCGCACGCAGGACAAAGCTGGTTAATCGCTGTAGAGTCGAAATTCGTTTCTGTCTTATGCACTAGTTGCTGTTCGAGTAAAAGGTTCGCTCGTGTACAAGCCTCAAGCCAATATTTGTAACAATTATAGAACGGCTTTAAGAGATCCGGTAGTTGTTGATGGGAGGATTTTTCAAGAACAGATCGTAGTCCACTTGTAAAGCTGATAGCAGATAAGGGACCAAACATTCGAATCTCGTGGTATAGCTCTAGGAGCTTAAGTGAGAATGCCACACGAGGATGGCGAGGTGACGCCGGAAAATATCCACGGCTGAGGATATCAAGAGCAATATGGCATTTGCAGGATGAGATCGTCTCATATTTGAAAGCTACCAGGTCAACAGCGAGAAATTTGACCGATAACAATTGACACGAGCCCGTATGGTCTGGTATGTCCGATTGAGATTGATGAAGAATAAAAGATGCTAGAAAAGGCAAAATGTCTTCCCAATTTTCGACCTTTTTTTGGCGACGACGGAGACCAGATATTTGCTTTCGAGAAGACAAAGGTGAGGCGGGAGGCGATGGCGGGTTACAATCGGTTGGTAAAGTATCCGTGTCAATTGTAATTGACGGAGTTGGCATCATATTTGCACTAATTTGAGAATTGGAAGCATCACAGGGGCGGCATCGAGAATGAATGTTGTCGATCAATTTTGATTGTCGGCGATATCCATTACCAGTATAGTGCTTTATGATTCTTGTACGCTTCAACTTTGGTGTTCGAATGATTCGACCGGTGTGATCATGCATTGTGATGCCGATGTATATACAAACTCGATATACCTATTTGCCTGGTTAAATTGTTTTACTTCTCTTCCAGATCGACCGGTCGACGGTCAGGTTTATTGAGTGTCAAATACCGAAGTGCGTACCTAGATGCGTATTGCGATTGATAGATCGTTGGTGAGAAAGGGCTAAAAACTTTGAAGTCCACGCGTATACGGAGATTCAGGGGAGTTGCAGGATTATCGAGAGACGAGCACGGGGAAGTAGAGTGTCTTGTGGAAAGAGCCATTGGTAGTTGCCATGGTTTGTACCCACAGTCTCTGCTCTTGACCTAATTTAAGGTTTCATAATACAATCCCTGGACCTCTCCCCTATAATGGCACAATTAAAACGTGCTACAAGCATAAACTACTGATAAGTAGTAATAACTTCATGCCAGTACCTGCTATTGATAGTTAGTACCCACTGGTAACGAATAGTAGCGAACATTAGCAACCAACAATCAATGTTAAGTATCTTGAAGTCTTATGTGCATGCGAGTAGCAAGATTTGATGTGGAAGACCTGTCAAGTGATTACGGTAGCCTTTTCGTGTAGGGGATATTATTTTAGTTTAGGGTTACGTTAACATGGAGACCAACTTGGTTCCTTTTGCTGTCACCTTCCTGCCATTTTTGCTAAACCTAACTACTTGATCAACCAACGATTATAAAGAATAGAGGCTAGTTTGGTATCCGAGTTTGGGAGAACTGGAAATATTATTATGGGCCCAGCTTGGGACCCGTGACTCCAGACCAAAAAAGAAAGTAGGATGCCCTGCCTTAAACGACAACTGAAGCGCACTAAATCACGTGTAGGGTCCAAGCAGGGGAGTGTGATGGGGAGCCAAACAAAACCGACTTTAGTAGATAGAAGAGAGGTCTTCTAAAACATCGGTTAGTCCGATCGAGGAACCTTGCGACGGCGTAGTTGATAGTATCGCTTGTTGGTAAAGAAACGCTTTTCTTGCGCCCAGATACGCGCCAGGACATTGATATCACTATTAGCTGAGATGTCTGGGATTTCACGCATGCGAAGGTAAGATTTGAACAAGAAAAGAAACTGTCGAGTTATGATCATGATCAGCTTAGGTCCGGAAGCTCGACTGGTAGTAACTCGGGAAGCAATAACACACCATATCCTGAACTTCAGGACTCAAAGATGTTGATTCAGCAATTGGTTCGGGTGCTTGCGGTTCTTCTTCAGGAGGTCCTTCTACATCTGGCTCTACCATAGGCGTGTCTTGGACTTCAAGAATCTGTTCAGCATCGAAAAAGCTTGTGGTGGTCGATTCTTGGTCAGGAGGGTTCGAAATAATGACGGAGTCGGCACGGGTGTCTTCGCCTGCAATAGTGGTTGCAGGAGTAAAAAATCGATGTCGTTGTTCTGTAGCCCTATGAGCATCTAACCAAGCCTATACTCATAGTTACTAAATTAGCCTACACGTCTATTAGGATCAAGGGTATTGTTGTAAGTACCACAAGCGGGCGATAGTCAGTGACTCCAACCTTCCGCGCTAATTTCAATATCCCCATTCTATCGGAGGTAGAAGGAAAGTGGAAATTTGGATCTTTATCAAGACTATTGAGAGTATTGATAGTCGAGGGACGTAGAAGATGACTATCACTAAAGGAAGAAGACGACGCATACGATCGCGACATCTTCGAGTTATTACAAATATTGAGGAGTACGTAAACGACGATGCTATCCAAGAGAAGAGAAAGATATCAAGGAGACAGAAACATGAAGAGTAGATAGACAGATAAATAATATTCAAATAGTTGCAGAAAGAGTGAAAGATGCAAAAGGAACAGAATAGAAGAGATCTGGGGCAGTCGAGAAACTCCTCACCACCCCTGCACATCTGTCCATAATGGGCATTATATTACTCCCTTCTCGCAAGAGCCAACAGCCAACAGTAACAGCCAACAACTAAATGTGGACGTTCTCGACTTAATTGCCGTGTTCATCCACTCAAACCTTGCCTCAAATAATCCCCAAGAATTTAAAAATCTGGTGCACTCACTCAATCAACGTTTAATAAAAATCATACAAAACCAAGAGAAGAGCAACATGACGGCGCTCGTCATCGATAACCCTGAGAAGTGGAGGGACGCCGATGGAATCATCATTGACCGTTCTTTCTGTAAACCCCTATTGGACGAAGAGATCAAAACCCTCTCGGAACAGAGTTTAAGGAACTATCAAATGCAACCTATTGGATTTCCCGGGAATAACAAGTACCGTCGGATGCATCTTTTGGTAAGTTCTTTCCATTTCAATATCGCGTCCAAGGTTAGCTGATAAAACAAAGGTTAGCCATAGTCTTATATGGGATGAGTACGATACGCGGGCGTTTCGAAAATGGGCCTTCGATCTCAAGTGGTCCGGCATTGTTAAAGCGGCCGGCTACCCCGAATTCAAAGACTGTCTAATGGTTGAACTTGGCCCTCACAATATGACACCCACCGAACTGAACCGATTTGAAATTAAAATCCGAGTAGGTCTCAATATTTAATTTACATTTCCCTAAGTAGCACGGTTTTGAATTTGGTTGCAAGTTACTGACCATCTAAATAGAGCTATGTTCGCGGCTGGGTTTCGAAATGCGTCAAGGCAGGAACGGCATCGATAATCAAACCATCAAGGGGGCCCTTTGCTAGACTCGAAATCGTCAATTTCAAGGTTCTCGAAGTACCGGGGCCAGATGGGTTCGCAGTTATAGATAACTCGGAAGGCATTGAAGATGAGAATACAGAAATATCTGACAAGGCACTCGTTGAAGCAGCGATCGAAAGTCTGACCCGTCTTCGCCAAAGAAATTTCCTGTTATCTATTCAAACAGCCGCACAATTTATGGCAGAGAGTGCTATTGAAGAGATTCAGGGTGCCGCTAGTAGTTCCACTGAAGATAACATGTCCTGATTTGCTTTGGCTTTCGCTCTCATGTTTCCTTCATTTCTGTTTTCCGCACTAATATACAATACGGATGGTCTCCGTTTTCCTGTTATCGATGTCAACTTCTGGCGCTCTGACCCACGCAGTGTTAGCCCACGTTAATCCATATTAGCCCACATTAATCCATATTAGCCCACGTTAACCCATGTTAGCCCACCATGTTAGCCCACGTTAACCCATATTAACCCACGTTAACCCATACTAGCCCACGTTAACCGATGTTAGTCCCTGTCAGCCCACGCTCGCATCGTTGAGTTCTGGGCTAAGCGCCAGCAGTTCCTATTCGCCAATCCTCGGGTTTCCCAGCTCGCTTCTTACATACCGTAATACCTTGCAAAATATATATTACTTTCCAAGTGCATCCGTGTATGTACAGTGCACTAGTGCCACGTACGCTCAAATTTGGACTGCGGCTTACAAGGGTTTTTGTATGAGAAGCGACTGCCGTGGGCGAAAGAGATCAAAACACTGAAGAGAAAACCAATTTGACGAAAATGTCGCGATAGAACAAGTCGGCTTCAAATCAAAGAGCCAAGATTTGCCTAGAGGTAGTCTACTCCCTTTTCAGTTGTACGTGGCGCTCCTGAAAGGCACCATAGTTGGTTGATGTCATGAGTATCAGCATCCTCTTACAGCAGCTTGCTATTTCTAGTGCAATCGACGTAGAGGGTCTCGTACCGTAGGTTAGCTTTCCTTCGTAAGTAATATACCTGATCGCGAGCTGTACTTCTCCAGACGTCTTGGGGTTAAATAACAATACGGTAGCATTGGATGTAAGTTATCGATTTAATTGAAATACGAGATAAAGGGACCGATCCCGGTAGTAGACTATCAAACGACTATTCGATGGCCGTTTGATACCATAGATTAATGGTTCTATTTTCGACAGCTTGAGAGTCATTAGAGTTTGGTATTTGCGAGCTCACATTCTTCAGATTGATGTGTAAAAAGCACGATATGTAGCCATGTATGCATAATGAAACCCTATACAAGAAACAAGGTCACGCATACCTCTTCGCGATGTCTGAGGAAGAGACTAGATATGGTATGCTTACTGGGAGCTTATACACTCTTATGATCTCTTGTGTTTGCATATTCCAGAGCTCTGATGTTGCACACAGAGGAAGGCAGAAGGAAATACGTTGATACAATAAAAAAACCCCGTAAGCTATAGATGGAGAGGCGGAATGTTCTTAACGTCGAACGGAGTTTCAAGAAAAGACATGCTCCCGTGCTCAATTGCCCGAATATTCCCTATATCCCTAAGATAAGACAAAACAAAATCGAAACAAGAATTGTTTTTTCGATACAAAAAACCCGTTCTCTCTTGACGTATCTACGTACTCAAGGCCAACAGACTCGCCTAGAATCCGGTGTTGACAGGAATCCCAGCCCAGGACACGTAGTACCCCACCATATCGGCCTGCGTATTAAGGCCCATGTCTTTAATATCCCAACCATGTTCCTTGTAGAGGTTCTTCCACTGATCCACGGTCATGGCAAGAATCTCGGCGATCGTACGTGGTGACTCTGTGATGGAAGTGCCTTTTATGGCACAGTATGGGGGGATGTAGCTTGCCGCATTGAACCCTCGGGTCCAGTTTTCCGCAACGATGGCACGGTTGATTGCTCTATTACAGTACGTTAACATGCAACATGCTACGCTAAGAGAGCGACTTTTATTATGGGTAACTTACAGATTGTGATTGTGTATGTTCTCGATCGTCCCTGCTTTGATAGGCCCGCAAGTATCGAAGTCTGGCATCAATACGGGGGTACTTTCGTGGTTCAAGTTATCCCAATGAAGGTCCCTCCCGTTCCAGGTCCAGATATCAGGGTCAGAGTTGGATTTCTCGAGCTTTTTGACTTGACGTGCAAGAGACGCCTTCTGCTTCCTATCTTTAGCTCGTTGGGCAGCTGAGCGAGTTGCAGCCGAGATTGTAGATTTTGTAGCACGGGTGTTTTTTCGTGATGCTGGCATTGTGGGAAGCTTGCTGATGTATTTATAGATGGGAGGGAGGATCGTAGATATCTGAGGTTATAGTGGAAATAGATTCTCGCGAGATGTAGTGTGGTTATAGTGTCGAGGAATGAAGTTCCGGAAGAAGAGAAGAATTGGAGGGAAGGCCCTTTTTTTGTTTGTTCTGGTCGGTCTCAGCGTGCTACATACGATGTAAAGAACCGTTCTCGCGGCCTGAATCATACACAAGATGGAATTCCTAAGAAATGTTCAAATGATGTTGTTACTGTTGGAAACTCTAGCGGTCAAAGTCACTTGCAGTTGAAAATGAATGAAGATATACGTGTGTGAGCATACAGTCAGATTCTAATAACAAATAACAACCTATGATACAAAAAAACCCAACCCAATTAAACCCGAGTCTTTGTTTTATGCATTCTTGAGTGAAGAAACTTACTTGATACTATTTTCTCGACTCATGTTCAAACATGCATGAAAGCTGATGCTACACAGTTGCAACTTGCCACATACATGCGAATATGCGCGATTCCGACTTATGAGCTCAAAACCTTGCAACCTAACGAGGTTTGCTATTCTTCTGATATAATTCTTTTTGATTTCTTTTACTTCCTTTCCTTCACTTCCCTCATTGCTCCATTTCCTCGGGCTGCTCATCTTCGTCCAGTTTTCTTCCTCTAGGCCCGCTTCGAGATCTCGAGATAGGCCAAAACCACATCACATTCCTGTTATCCCACTCCAAACCGTATCATAATTACTAGACCCGCCATAACCGTAATAGTAAGTTAACTCTTCTGTTATTTTGGAGCTTTACCGGTGTATATTCGGTTTCTTGCTAGAGTCGATCCTCATATACGTAGCGACGTAGTTGAGATAGATACTTCATCATGGCAGCACCTGGACCCGGCGTAGTCCCAATACCAGCTGCGATACCAAGTATTGCTCCCCACACTGTGGGTCCATTTCCCGTACACGCACATCACAACCAAGCAGTAGGACCACAGGCCTTCTGTCCTATTGTTCCTGCCTTGGGAGTAGTTCCAAGTACACGAAAATTGGCAGCCTTCGCTGCAGGTGCTGTCTTAACACCAGCTCAAGCACAGCGCCTAGTTACGACGCGAAATCACAATACGTAAGTGAGATTTGATGTACAGCCGAACTTGAAGCAAGAGATTAATGTATATATATAAAAATAGGCTCGTAAACCAAGGGGTTTTCAACAACAATCGTCGACGAGGGCCATGGGGAGGTGGAAACCCTGGCTGTAATAGCGCTCGGTTTAACACCATCTGTGTCCTATCAACTGGCGAGCGTCCCGAAGCTGCTCCTTCTTACCGTTGCCATCTGCTTGTTGCATATCAAAACAGGCATCCCGATCTCTGGTGGCACGTACTGTTGCAACGTTATGGCCTCGCCACCAATACCATGAACGCATTCACTTTTCCACAGTTCGTTGGGATTTATACCGCTTCCGCCGGGGTTTATACGGATCCATATAACCCCTGGGTCTAGATTGCAGTCTGTTCACTTGCGGAGGATGGTTTTGCGCAATTGCGAGACTGGTTGTAGCGGAGATCTAGAGTGGGTCCTGTCCATTGGAAATACTTCATTCCCGTCAATTCGTTCCTTATTTCTTTTTCTGTCTTTTCCTTTGTCAAATTGCTGTTCGCTGGATGTGTGGGCCTATGCATGCCTCTGAAGTTCTCCAAACATTATTGGGCCACATGTATTTAGCTCGTGCAGGTATTTTGCGTCTCAGATGTGACTAGGGAAAAGAAGTCTAGTTACGACCTTAACAAACAAGCTCAAGGCGCTTGATTGCCATAACTTTAGTGTCAATCCCCAAAGCTCTACTGTGCCTCTGATACCCTAAGTCAATTGCCAAGATCATATGCATTTAGATCGCCAAAGTTTGTGGTTAACAGCTCATCCATCCACATCTTTCTTTCCTACCATCTCTACCAATTCTCATAGAACCTCGTCGCGACCTGAAACATAACGTAAACATGCTATTTTCACTTTTCTCTGAATGTTACTGGGAGATTGTTTCCAATATAACCGACCAACTCTCGACCCTGGACCTTTTGGCATTGGAGCAGACGTGCTCGAAGATGGGCAATCTACTTCAGCCAATTTTCGCAAGGCGTTCGTCTCTGCCTGACCTTCTACAACCTCACTTCAAAGATCCAGTAAAACTCCTGATCTTTATGCGCGAGCGCAAAATGGTGTTAACAGGCCGGCAAGCTCTCAATATCTGGTTTCCTGGCTCTGCTCGCGGCGCAGATTACGTCTGGCAGTTCACAACCGATAATTTCGCCGGATCGTTCCAAAAAAAACGAAAGATAGTCGATGAACACTTCCAAGAGATTCAAGGGATGCAGATATCAGACGGCATATCTTCTGTTCGCCTGCCCGCCTCACCCTTAGCATCGAACTCTGGCTCAGTTGAATACGGCCAGCAAATTACATACATCAGTAAAGATGATAAGAATACACTTATCGTTGAGGTCGTCATATTACCGGAAAGGGTGGACCTTGTAGAAGGGATTTCCCTTCGAGCATCGACTACACTTCAGTGCGTGTATACGACTACCTTTTCAAGTTACATTGCGTTCCCGCAACTAGCCATGAGGAAGTACTTCCTTGCTATGGATGACCCGGACCATCCCTTTAATCTCGCAGAGTTTCAAGAAATCGATAAGCCATCATTTGCTTGGGTATCGCCTCTCATTGCGCAATTAGGGCACCCGGCACCACCTGAGGAGCTAAGAACCAAAATTGAGTATCGACTATGGTCAACGGGCAACCCACGCCCCTCAGGACTAGCTCTGAAGTTTCTGCGCATCTACAGAGAAATGCATGGGGTCTTGGACGACTGCAACGTATACGTATGACTCTTTAATACCCTTCTCCCTATTGTTTTGACCAAATAGCCAATACCCAGGTACGGTATCCGTGTGTGCTAACTGAACCTGATCACGATGAGTTCATTAGTACTGGCCGGAACATGAACTCGAATAGGGGGGATCGACCCAAACGGGCCAGAGCCGCAGAACTGTAAAAAGAGGTTTAGTTTCAAACTGGTGAAAATCTAAGGAATCAGCGGCAATGCTGGGCATTTTTGAGAGCATTGGGAGGGGGAGAGGGTTGTTTTTCTTTGCACTCCCTTGTTGCAAATGTGATGAAGTTTGATTAAAGTGGATTTTAAGGCCATTTTAATCGGGGCAACGCAATTTCAGTTCTTTGAGGCGATATAGGGATCCGGAATCATGCCCATTGCCATACTTTTCAGCGACCTCGAGAATTTTTCGACTGTTTCAATTCGATTCTCTCAAGCTTTGGTATTCTGTTAACTTCTCAATTATTTCTATCTGCTGTTTCAAACCCTCTTGCAAGTTTATACTCATATCTCAGGCTCTAGTTCCCTAATATCCCGTCCTTAGCTTGGTACTTCGACAGAGACTTTAAAATTGACCCTCAATGACAACTGTCAATAATGATATGGCCAATACTGGGGGTCCCAAGGCTCACCGAGTATGCTTTAACGACATTATTCGTAGGTTGGAGCTTGAAGAAAGGGAAGTTGCTGCTTTAGCACCAGTTTTACGGAACAAAATAAGCAGCATTATCGACCTTGTTGTTCAAGACTTGCTAGAATATCGGGAGCAAGCCGCCTTGGAGATTGGAAGTGTCCATCATCTTTATGGTGAGTATCGATTCGAGATATTACAACACAGGGCAACATACTCGTCTAATCTCTAGACCAAACAGCGACTGACTTTGTGCGAAAGTTCGGGCTCGGGCCCTTAGCCAACCGCGTATAAAGAGGGGACCCAACGCTTGGAATCTGTTTATAAGGGAACAGTTTGGGGGTGCGTCAATAGCAGCTGCTAGTAGCTCTTTAAGCGATGCTTCTGTGTATCTTTCCCAACAATGGCGTAACCTCCCAAACGACCGCAAGATGAAGTATTCTCAAGAAGCAAGAGAAGCTCCCAAGCAAGCCAAATCGGCAACAGAACAACCAATGTCTAGCATCTACGAGTATTTACAATCTAAGGTATTTATCACCTAACCTCAATTAATTTCTAGCTATACTCACTTATAAGTTTGTAGATGGCAGATCTTGAGTCGACAGGAAAGCACGGATTATTTATCATCACTGACGGGCGGGAAGTAATTCATTTTGGTGGAACTTCATCTGGACGACAGTATGTTGGCGAGCTGGATGCTTTAAATTTGGGGTCCGAAACGTTCTTACAGACAGTGTCTGCTGCTCAAGCTTGTGAACGAATTGCGGTAGCAAGATCAGTTTTACAGGCTCATGCACCTCAAGTACTACCACGCGCTCTTTTCCCGGAGGATAACTTCTCGACAGATATACAATTAGCCGAGTTGGCATATGGAACCACCGCATTCGCAACATCGCAACCGCAACCTTATCCACCGTTACCATTACCTGTCAATACCCCATTTTCCTTCGCCGTTGCAGAGCCGCTCGTCTCTACGGAGCCAGTCCTGACCACAGGTACATCGCAACTTGAATCGATGAAGAATTATTCGAGAGATATCTTGCGTCGAAAGCTATCTGAGAAAATTCGACAAATGTTCTGCCATGCAGTTCACGGATCAAGTAGGTTCGCGTCGCGCCGTCTATCCAATTGGCCGAATCTAGAACAACGGTTCAGAATCAGAATCATGGTCCCTCAAGGTTATACCGTGGAGTCCCTCGAACAAGCCGTCAAAAAGCCAAACAAAGGGACAGCAATAAAGATCCTACAAAGTATCACAACCAAGGAATTTTCCATAGTTCCATGCTGACCGATACCTAACCCGAGATCCGCGAGAGCGAGAAAAGGTACGGCTAAGATTTGATGCCGGCCTGTTAATCGGAACTGGGGTCGTATTTCAAGTTTAACTTTGTATTTGAGCCCAAACTATATCGATTTGATGGCGCAACGCCTTAAGCATGGTTTCTATCTCTTCTTTTTCGTGCGTTTGAATATATTCGTCCATCATTCCCCGTAGTCTTGTCATGAGGTGCGGTTCATGGAAAGATTCTACGTTGTCAATGCTTGTCGAGATGCATCCTGCCTTTCTCCAAGCGAGGCAGGTATTATAACAGTAGGTCTAAGAAAAAGGTTAAATATGTCATCTGACAAAGATAGTGTAGACATTCTAACCTACCTCGATCTTAATCTGCCATAATAATTTAACTGCGGCGTCCTTTTCGTTGGACATACAAAGAGCCTCCATCATACTTTCAATCGCAACTTTGGCTCGGGGGTCGGTTTTCTTGCCATTCAGCCAGTGATGCTCGATCATTATCGAATTTATCGTGTTCTTGTGCACCTCAGAAAATTCCAGCCTTTCATTCTACAAGATATAAGTTAGTAATCTAAGCAGAAAGCAAATATATATATATATATATTACGAGGCTAGATGTCTAACGTACCAATAACGTTGCAATTGTATAATGATAACCGGTCGGTCCAATAGGTCGTCGAGGATCCTGCAAATGATAAACCTTCTCCCCGTCTGAGAATAAAAGCGGCATCTCTGTGTACGCCGCAACCAGATTCTTGCAATTCCCTTTTGTGACCTTCATTATTGGATCTTGAATGCTGATGGAAATGGGAAATGCAATAGAGAGCGATGATCGCGACGACGACAGCTAGTACGCGTGGTATCGAATTCGAAGTGTAATTGGAAGGTCCGAACGGTTGATTCGAAAATTGATTGATCTTCTACTCGTGTAGTGTCTTCCACCAAAGAAAATGCAAGTGTAATGTAAATTCAAAGCTCACAGAGGGGTTAGAGAGCTGCCTAGTCTCTGTAGTGAAGCTGTCTACAGGGAACCACGCTTCCACGTATTGATATTGAATGTTTTGAAGCGGTTCGCGTTGAGTCTCTTATCAGCTGACTTGGTGTCAGTCTCGCGATCAGACTATTTCGGTGTTTTCACAATACAACAGCTAAACACAATTTCTTAAACGCAGAATTACCAGCCACTTCGTCCAGATGCAAATTAGGGAGGCTGTATTACTGCTTCGAAAACCTTGGAAAGAAAGACTGCAGTCTTAAAGTCGATAAATTAGAAGACTATCTTCCGGTTCAATTAAGCTAATGGTAAAGAATAATCAAGCAGCAGTTATAGAACTCGAGATATTTAAATTTGCTAATTATAAACTTTATCTTAAGATCTTCCTTGAACTTTCCAATCGATGCTTTCTTGTGCTACGAGAACTTGAAGATGATCTTAGTCCACATCTTCTATGCTGAACCAGTCCATACCCTTAATTTCGTACATCTCATCTCTTGTTTCTTCTTCCTCCACTTCCTGCTCATCTTCCGCAAGTAGTTCTCCGATGCTATCGTATTCATCGAGACCCATAAGTCCGAGATCTAACTGTGTCTCCTTCATCCACTCGCCTTGATCTTCCCGACTCTCATTTTCTAGACTCTCTTGCAGTCCCAAATCTTCTAGTCCGAAACAGCGTTCTTTCTCGGCCTGCTTTGCTTCTTCGTCGCACTTAGTAGTCTTTCTCGTTAGTTTCTTCTGTGCGTTGAAACTTCGCAAGCGTTCTTCTCTCTCTCGTTTCTGATTACGCTTCCGGTTAGGATCTATTTTAGGATCTGTAGGTAATTTATTCGCTTTTGTTGGTGCCCCTCGTCTGCCCGACCCCCTGCCTGTAGCTGATATCTCATCGCGGATGGCCACTTTAGGACCTCTTCTTCTTTTCCCGAACTCGTCATATTGTCGTTCCTTCTTTGCGACTTCGGTATTATGAAAACTAGTTGGTCCCACTTCGCCTTTCAAATTTCGCCAGTTCAGGGCTTTCCATGTCCCAGGCGCTGCCTTTACATCATCTGATTCCCATTTTGGCCACACATTTATGAGTGTATAGCCGTATTGCCAATCGCTATCTGTTGATCTTTTCTTCCATTTCACACGGTGAACTGGTAGCTTTGTTCGCCGTTGTTCGAGCTCTTTCCCGCTATTGAAATCGCCGTACAGAGTCTTGATTTCGTCAGTTAATGGTGGTATTATGATATCAAAGGTCCTGTTGTCATCCTCGCTGCTAGAATCATTGGTAGAATAACCCTCTAGTAGTCCACGATCTATCATCTTCTCGAGATATTGCTGTGTTACTAGGCAGTGCTTTTTGCGATAAACTTTCACAAAACACTCGTTGTACCACTTCGTGATCTTGTCTGATACATCAAACCCGCGAATTGATGTCGTTGTAGCTGGCACATGACTGAGGTATTTAGAAGTTTTGGCTTGAGCAAAGAAGAATTCGATTGCATCAAGTAACCTTTTCATTAAGCCATCGCTCCAGAAGATAGTTGAGACCTTCGCTGAAGGATGAATCATTGCGAAGAAGAGTATGTCACTCGCATGGCTGTTTCCAATTCCATTCCAGTATTTGTTATTCCCAGAGGAGACCATGTGTCGAATTATCCCCATGTCAGATTTCTTGAGATCGCCCCGACGTTGTATGATATTATCTCGGAATCGCTTTGCTTCTTGGATTGGGCAAGGTCCGTTTCTATTATCCGCCCAATAGAACTTATAGCCGACACTACCAAAAAGAGTGACCTTTCTGATAGTTCCAGCCCATAATTGCATCCACTTGGTATGATCGGTAAACATCATAACCTGACTACCCCCGACGATCGCAAACGGTGAAGGTTTGGCCTTTTTCTCTGATTTGTCCCAATCTGATTTCAGTTCATCGTACTCTGATCGTCTTAGAACAATGCAATGGCCATGCTGCGAGAACTTGACGCGCACCCAGATGTCGTTCACTAGAGGTATACCCATTTGTTTTCCGTGAAACATAATATTTTCTGCTGAGAACTCGATTTGTGTCTCTTTAAGTGACATCAACGTTGTCCATGTGTCTCTTGACATTGTTGCTTCGGTGCTAGATGGGTCCTTATTTCTGAACCATCTATCGTGAATCTCGATCACAACATTGGTATCTTTGAACCTTGCACTCATCATGCGCGTCATATCGTAAACCGTTATCCCTTCGGGCATGATTGAATTCTATTGAAGAATTATTAGGTATGGAAGGATGCAGTAAGCTGCTTGCAAGGGATACCTTGTCTGTAAGGTGTGGTAAATAAAGAAGCCTTTGTGGTGAAGATGATGTTGCAGGTGAGAAGTTTCCTATAGGTGAGCTGTGATGAGGTGAGCTAACTCTGAGGTAAGTGATGCATATGAGGATGGTTTGGTAGGTGAAGCAGGTTTGGGTGATGAGTTCAAGGTTCGTGGGATTGTTTAATTAATAGGGGGTTGCAAGTTAACAAACTTGGTTACATATGCCTAGCACTGGCGCAATATATGCAATACTGATCAATGATAACGGCTACTGGCGACTATCAGTGGGTATCAGTCAAAATTATATATTGAATCGGCTATAGCTAGTTTGTCAGGTCCCATACTCATCACCAGCTAGGGACTACTCTCACAATCATAATCCTAGGTTATTCTCTCTTGCACTAGTTAAGTGCCATCCAGGGCTGTTCGTCCCCCATGCTAAGCTAAGCCCACGGTTGCTGTGTGGGTCGTGTGTTGGCTCCTACTTGAGTAGTATATAGCTATCCTTCGACACTATTCGCTAGTAGTGGCTATTAGTGGCCGATATCTCCGTTCACGGGCTATCATTGGGCAACACCCGCCAATAGTAACTGACAGTAAATTATATTGACTATCAACAAATTCTACCTTTTTCACTAGCTACCGGTATACCTCCTACTACCGGTTATACAGTGATAGAGTTAAGCAATTTCCAAACTACGAAAGACCTAATCGCACCAGATTCATGGAAAATTCGAAAATTTTCAAAATCCATTTGCGAAAAATAATAATTTTTTCTTCAATAAAAGCCTGCCGTTCCGGGGAGCCGAACATTGAAACCACAGCCCGAAACCAACAGCACGCCGATACGATTTCTCTCCAAAGACCTATAGACTACCAAAAGTTATGCTAAAAACTACGAAAACAGCCCTCTAAACTATTTATTTCACTACTAAACCGGTGTATACTTCATTTTTCGTATCTCCCAGTGCTGCCAGCTCAGAAAGTTTAACTATTTACAACAACATCAACACTTTTTGATGTCATCGTTCCTCAAAGTTTTCGCGGAATTCGCGTTTTCCACGCTGAATTCTGGCGATTTTTGCCACTTTTAATCGCGAAAAATTTGGAATTTTGCTTTCCTTTTGCCCTTTCTGTTATACTCATCCTCCCCTTTTTTTCCCTCAAAATTTCTGTAGCCGCAGGCCGCGCGCCGGCGGCGTGGGCGTGGGGGAAAAAAAAAAAGGGGGGGGGAGGGGATTTTTGATATGACATATGTACGTCAAAATTCTCAGAATTTTGCCTAGAATTCAATGAAAAAGGCAGTTTTTGAACGCGGTTAGCGTTAGAAAAGCTACATAAAAACAGGGAAACCCGTATTTTCTCTAGTTTTGGCCCTATTGAGAAACCGGACGTGCCATTGCGATCGTGGCAAAATTCCGGTCAAAATGGCTATACTATCATCGCGGCGGCGGCGGCGGCGGCTCCAAAAAAGAGCATTTTCTCCAATTTTGACCCTATCGAGAAACCGGACGTGCCATTGCGATCGTGGCAAAATTCCGGTCAAAATGGCTATACTATCATCGCGGCGGCGGCGGCGGCGGCTCCAAAAAAGAGCATTTTCTCCAATTTTGACCCTATCGAGAAACCGGACGTGCCATTGCGATCGTGGCAAAATTCCGGTCAAAATGACTATAATAATGCCTATTTTTGAGGAATCTCCCCAAGGACCATGAGTTTAGAAGCTTTGGCAGTGACATTATCTTGTTCTTGTGCTTTCAATACCTGCTTATAAAGGAGAACCTGCAGTGCAAGGCGCTTAAGGCATATGGCTATAGATACACTATATTCCCTATGCATACGTGGCAGCTAGTCTCTACCCAGGGTGCCTGTGTGGCAGCCATGGAGTCAACACATACGCTGATTTCCAAACGTTGTAAAATGGATTTTTAACGCATTCTTAAGCCCACTCGCTGTGATTCACTAACGTGGTCTTTGGCAGTGGGCACAACGATTCAGAATCTGGAGTGGGGAATTTGCTTGGGGTGTGCCGACATTCATCGCTGACTGCTATGCATATGGAGCTATGGAGCGCAGTCGTGATGTATTAGATTACCCGACTACCCTCCCCTTCTGATCCCTCCTGCATTTTCTCCTTGCCCTTCCCCTCCTTCTTCTTTCGTCTCATTGACGGGAACGATAGCTTTGACCTTAACCTTTCGCCACCAGAAGTACCGGATTCCGAACCGCTCGAGAGCGTGCCTGAAATCTTCTTTTTGAGAGCTTTGAAGCGCCCGACAAAACCGGATGAAGTTGGAGCAACTGATTGTTGAGGAGAATACGTCTCTGGGGCCGCAGGGGTCGATTCGGAAGGTTCATTTAATGGCCATTGATTCGGGTTTCGCTTGGCCTTTGGTCCCGGCGTCTTTCCCGCGTTCTTAGTACGCATGCTGCTGTCGCTTTCCGACTCTTTGGGAGAAGATTCGACCGCAAATGAAGGTTCAACTGTAGACGAAGGTTCAATTGCAGACGGAATACCCTCATCGACATTGTAAGCTCTCGTGGCACCCTCCGGGACGCTCTTCGGTCGATTAGCCGTAGAATATTTTTCGCCTTGGACTCTCTGGTTAGCATCCTCGCTGTGCTCTGGTGAGATCTTACGATCTAGTTGAGGGGATCGATGAGGTATAACGACGGTAGGTTGTTTCGCTGGAGCGTTCACTGGTTGGAAGCGAATCTCATCCTGGCTTTGGACTAGCGGCACCGCCTCACTCACTTCTACTTCCTCCCCCTCCCCCTCTTCCTCTTCTACTTCCTCTCCGTCGTCATCATCGTCGTTCATTTCCTCATCAACATCGGAATCATCAATTGTAGGATCATATCCTTCCCGTGCTTCCATGGCTGTGAATGAGTAAGCACGATTTATATATTGCTTCTCGACTATCTGCCTCATCTCCTCCCAGGCCTTTTGGTTCCTTTCATCTGCCGTTTCCTTTCTATCCCCCACAATCCCCTTAATAGTTAGTTCCTTCAACTTGAGTTCGAACTGCTGCTGAACATTGTTAAAGGGAACTTCGGCATCAATGCTCATAATTTTCCCGAGTCGCCTGTAATAATCCTCAACGAGGAAGATTTCTTTGCGATATTTTGCTAGACGGTTTTTGAACTTCTCAGTTAGTTCTGCTGAGTTAAGGTCTCTGTCAGGACAATCCATCATCATTCTATTGAATGCGATCTCATCCTCGCACATAAGGTTAATAACCTGGTCGCACGGTTGCATCATTTCTTCGAAGTATTGGGCACGGTCTAAACACCTCGGAAACCCATCGATAACGAAAACCTGTTTGAACCCCCTGGACATCTCCCTGACAATCTCAGAGATCAAGATCGACGGAACCATCTTGTAAGGCCCAAGTAGTCCCTTAGGAAGCATATCAGCAAGGACATGGCGATACGGGCTCTTGGGGTTGTTGCTCTCCCGTTGGAGAATCTCTGCGACGCCGATATATATGAAGTTATATTTTTCACATATCAACTCTGACACGCGAGTTTTACCTGAACCTGGGGGGCCGACGACATAGATGATGACGATGTTAGGGTCTCTTTGTTTAAACCCCTTAGCACCGGGCTCTTTTAAGACTCTCAGAGTCAGTGGGTTCTGTACAACGGGTTGGTAAGGTGGTATAACACCTGGTCGTAGGTGAGGGGCGTATCTCTGGACATTGGCGTCAAGGTCGTTGTAATGGACTGGGAAAGTCATTGGCATGAGGTTTGCACCAGGTGGTCGAGGTTGGGAAGTGGAAGCAATATATCCTGGGTATTTTCTCTCCCATCCGGCTTGAGACAACAGGGCGACGAGGTCTTCGACATCCGCGTCTGCTTGGGAAGGGAGGTGATATGAAACACCATCGCCTTCCATCGATCGGGACAGGCCATATTGAGATAGGTCAAGGATTGTATCACGGGATACGCCTATGCTTCTAAGGAAGTGATAGGCTTGTTGTGCTGTACATAATGGTTTAGTAAACTTCCTGGAGGGAATGATGGCCTAGTCCTCCAAAGATGGCGTTACATACTTGTCATGAGGCTATGGGCTTCAAGGACAGCGTCGACGGCATTCGTAGCAACCGATCCAGGGATAGGAACTATATTAAGCCTGCTTCTGGAAGCACTAGCTTCTTGAGAGGGACCCGAGGTATCCATAGGCTCAGGGTACTCCTCCGGGACCTCTTTAGTCTGGCTTCCGCTCATGCTGAAATGCTGGGGATATGGCAAAGTTAGGGCATGCAAAGGACAAAGAAGTAAGCCAAACAATATTCAAAACCGATGAACAACTAAAGCAATAGTAATGGGCATGGGTATGGGTATGGAGGAGGTTGAAGTTGATTCTGAGGATAGATGTTGGTGATGTTCTAATTGAGATCAATTCAAGGATTGCGTCGAGACGGTTAAAGCGAGTATCAGCCAAAAGCTGTTCCCTCTCCCGCCAATGCTAAGCCAAGAACGTTGTTACAGAGTCATCACGAGACTGCCATGCGATCTCCATTGCCATGTGGACTTTATTTACAAGTCAAATTGGGTAATCACTGGGTACGAGACCAGGTAACTATGGTCTACTGTTGTGTTTCGGTTGTGTTGTTTTGATCTGTGGAACTGGCATCCCCAATCCGGAAGCCGTTCTGCTTCTCTGATTGGCTGTTCATAAGAACCTGGTTGAGGACGGCCCGAAGTTGTGGCCTGCGTCCGAGGATATGGTTCTTGGGCCCGGCCGGATGTACACGCCTGTTCAACGTTATGCCTCTATTCTTTGCATATAATTCCTTCACGATGTTGGGCTACGTCCTTACTGGGGTAATAAAACCACAGAAGCAAAATTGATTTACATGTGAGTCCTATCTAAAGATCGATAACCGGACATCCTTACGTTATTTTGTCACCGAGAGTCTCTAAACGGTGAGGGATAGCCACGACTAGAGGTACATTCGTTATATGCAATGCATGGGGCCAGCCTAGTAAGGGTGCATGATGAGCAAACCCACGAATGCATCCAATATCCTTGGACTAGGTAGGAATTACATAGAGAAGTTTAATTGGTCGCGATATCAATCTATCCTAAACAACATATATGATAATACTGTTCAATTGATCAAACTATACAATAGCGAAGGTTTTGCTTGCTTTTGCCGCAGTCTATCCATTGTCTACTTAGATACCCTTTGGCAAAAGAAGAGCATATTCTGGTGTTCTTCTAGGGTGCGAACCTATCAGTTCGACAGCGCTATAGCACTGTATTACAAGATATGGTTATGCGACAGGCTATGTTACATGCATGCATAGCGTAGGGCCAGATGATCATATCGAGTCAGTGTCTCGCTGCAGGTTCGCTCTCTTCCTCCGCCTCCAATCTAATGACTTTCTTGACCTCCTCACTCTTCACCTCATACACTCTCTCATCAATGTATTTTTCCTCTAGCTCTTTCTCCCCCATCCCGGCCTCGACATCGTCATACATCCGCCTCGCTTTATCAGTCACATCCTCGATGCTCAGGATCATTTCCTTGGCCCAAGTTTCGGCCACACTCCTGCCGATACCAATTTGTATACTTCTATATGGGCGCTTGCTTTTCGTCGAAGGGGATCGTTCTGGGTCCCACTGAACCCGCACCGGCTGCTTCCCTCCTGACGAATTGGATAGAGAAGACTGCAGTAGGACAGACTCAAAGTTCGAATGCGACATCCGAATCGCGAGGATCCGCGATTGGTTTTTGTCCTTATGTGAGAACCCGGAGCGGTACCTGCGATGTACTGCAATTAACAATTGATAACCATGATAAGCATTGACACATGTCCGTGTTAGGACATCCAGTCCCTGTTTTAGTTCACGGCGTGCGCCTGCAGGGAAAGACGTACATCATCCACGACCAACTGGGCTTGATCCAAGTCATTCTCTCGCAACTCCATCCGGGGACCGCGAGGGTCTGGTCCCGCACGGCGGCATCTGCGATTTTCTCGTTGTATGCTTGGTATACTGTAATTGATTCCTAATACAAATCAAACATGCAGTTTGTCAGCGCATACGTATACAACATACGAAATCCTCAACTAACCGATGTGGTGATAATTTTAACCCGGAAGCA
This sequence comes from Arthrobotrys megalospora, assembly GCA_036971655.1. Classification (NCBI taxonomy): domain Eukaryota; kingdom Fungi; phylum Ascomycota; class Orbiliomycetes; order Orbiliales; family Orbiliaceae; genus Arthrobotrys; species Arthrobotrys megalospora. The sequence goes on along the minus strand of JAVHJN010000003.1, from coordinate 1,180,622 downwards.
GGTATTGCAGGGGGAAGTTTGATTATACAATGAAATTACTCGCCTACCTCGTCATACAATGCACGAATCTGGTGGTACGGAACCAAGGGCGACGCCCTATCCTCGGCCAACGACGTAGCAGCCATGTGGGAAGCCGCAATGAAACGCGAAGACTGCGTTGTGCGAAAGTTCCAACTCGTTTTCCAATATCTAGGGCTGATTGATCCGCTGGTCCTGATGCGCAGGCACATATGCAAGCGATGTTTTTTGTGAAGACGGGCTGTTAGCCAGATGGCATGGACGTACTATCAGAACAGAGCCTCGTTTTACAAGATTCTTGTTGATGGCACAGTTGATTCGCTGGCTGTGACTTTGTGATATATGTGCGGGAGGGAGTGTGTAACGTTATTGGAAAGTGAGCCGATGCCTTCCAAGAAGAAATCCAAGACATGGCTGTGGCTGCTGATGGGGCTGACGCAGGAGTCATATGGCACGAGAGGCCTCCGATTGGGGTCAACAGGTCAACAAGGTCTGCATATTGCATTGTATGCTTGTCGCAGAAGTACAGAACTAAGGAACCCGCAGGAATCATATTTTACTAAGCTCAACTCAACTTCTGATCATGAGTCAAGAGAGCTAGAGGGTTGTTTCGGTAATTCTTGGCCTGTAAGTAATTTGAGAATATCCTTTCGGCTGATTTACCCATCAATTGCGGGTCGGCTTAGTTATGTCGAGCTCGAGCCGTCAAGCTCTGCAGCGGCACAGAACCAGCTAGAACTAGGCTATACAGACGCATATCGGAAGAAATTTTTGTGATAGACAAATACATAATTCTATTTGGATTACCCGCAAAATTACTCTTTTCTGATGCTGAATAATAGTTAGGTGCGGGGGTGGGTCTGGGTCAGCAAATATGCCCTTGAATCCGATAAGGCTGCCAAATGAGCTTGTCAACCTCATCGGTCTCGGAGAGAGCTGAAGAGAAAAGTAGGAATCGATCCGTACAGTTTTTTTTTTCTGGTGATGCCTTCCAAAGTAGGCAGATACCATGTATAGATGCAGATATTATAATTCGTCGCTTGACGTGTCCAATGGCTGACAGGGCTCCCAGTGAAATGCCCTACGATCACTGGTCTGGCCGCGAACAGAAGACTAGAGGATAGGTCTCGGTGTACATGCGGCAATGAGGAAACCTTCTAGGATGCATCGCCAACGCACCAACCAGGTGATTGTGATTCAGAGTTGACATGCATCGCATCGGAATCCGCATCGGTTTCTTGCACATTGATACTTTCTCCCCCTACTTTTCTCCATTTTCTTTTTCTTTTACTTTCGAAGGTGGAGGGCCTACATCGAGGAGAATGTAAATTCCGCCAGACGCTAAACGTCCATCCACAAGGTGGGCGAGTAAAAGCAATTATCTTAAAGGATATCCTGCATGTACAGTAGACGAGTTTGACTGTCATGATCACATAATCCCAGGCCAACCGGAAAAGCAAGCATCAAAATAAGGACGAGAACTTCAACAAGAAAAGAAAAACAAGAAAGATATAATAATAGAGGAGTATGATGCATCGCGATCCTTAGAGGAGGCAGCAATGTCTCCGTGGTATACTTACATAGTTGTCCGGCCCCACAATTGTACAATATGCTGTTGACCAGCTGGCCAGTGTAAACCTTCCTTGGGGTAATTGTATGTTTTCTTCTTCCTTCCAACGGCTACTAGGCGTAGGAGCGTCAAGCCTTGACCAGCGTCTATCCGGGAATGCTTTCTTATTTTTTCCTTTATCGTATCTTGATCGTTTGAATGGATGGCGGTGCTCGACTCGTTTTGCCAAGAAAGAGCCTCTAACCCCTTGCTTTACGAATGAAGAAGCGAGATACAGCAACCCACAAGTCTAAAAGCGCAGCAATGCACTCATGGAACATGCTTTGTAAGATCAAAACTGATCCTGGGCTTGGGTGCTCGCGTAGGTTCCTTGTGACATGCAACCTCTGATTTGTCGTCGGACGAATTTGGCGACGTATCTTCGGGAAACAAGGAAGGTAAAGTAATTGTGGAGATCCGGAGAGACCTTCGAGTTTCTTGAATCCCTCGGTTCCATTTCTTGGCTTCGGGCGACTAATGCCCTTGTCGATGAATCCGACAATGTTTGCTGTACATCCCATGTATGATTCGCGCACAGCAGCTTGCACAGCCCGCATGTGAAGGGTCAGCTTCAGAAACTGTTTTGGAAGACGAGCGTTGCAGATGGAGCTCACCGAGCTAGAAGCACCCCATGGATCTAGTGACTGCGGTAGAAATGAACTATATTGTTGAAATGCGATATATCCCACAAGTCATATCACAATTGCAGAATCGATTGATAATGACCCTGTGTTTCGTCACTGTTTGATGTTTGCGTGGGTTCAGATGCAAAGTCTTGAACATCACTGGACTGGGATAGGCGGGTACCTTCGTACTCCGCCAGGCTAGCTGGCGGTTATCGTGATATTCGCTGGATACTTCACCTTGCTTATTCTTCAGCTTGGCAATATCGACATGTTGACCTAACCCTCAAATCGAGCGCTAGAGTATGTGCGTGGCGGTAAGTAGACTTCACCCGCGCTCCTTTAATTAAGTTAAGGCTATCAGTGGAGGCTGATACCCGTGCCGGCGACACCCTCAAAGGTATTCGCAAACCGCATGTCTCACATTCTCCAATACCTTCGTCGACGGATACTGAAGTTGTACTCTACATCTCACCGCCTTGTAAGGAGCGTGATTTAAAATTCTCTGCATTTTTACGGCATCTCCTGGTGTTGAGGTCTCAGTCACAGTCACCAGCGGATCGTGCATATCAGGGGACGATTCCCATTGTCTTATCAACCAAGAGGCGCCGAAAGACGACGGACTTCCGTCTTGATCCTGCCCTGGCCGACGATTTCGACGTGCCGTCCTTCTGTCCTGGTATGCCTTGGCGGGGCCATGTAATGGTGCTTTAATCAGCTGACCAATAGGAAATACGCTGTTCGGGATGGGAAGCTTTTGGCGGATCGAAAGCAAGATGATTAACCGCACAGGAGGGATTACTTCCTTTTTTTTTCTTTCAACTCTAAGTGGAGATCAAGGAAGCATGCAGTAGCGGATGCAGATTTAAATCGTCGTGAGAAAACATGCAAGAAGCAAAACGAATGTTTGAAAAAGAAAGCTTGAAAAGTCGGGCTGGTTGGGAAGGTGGAGTTCTGAGCTCGTGCCATTTACTTCGCTACAGCATGGTCCCGACGACGGGAGATACTGCCCACAGGTATCACCAGTGGCTCGGAGACAGGAATCGAGAACGAATGGACACCAATACGATTTGATACTCAAGGTCCACTCCACACCCAATATGCGAGCTTGCACTTGACCGGGCGAGGGGCTCAATTGATCAAATGGGTGGGTGGTTCTGCATGGGGGGGAGGCTAACCAAGCCCCTGCCTTTGGGTGTTTCCAGCATCAGGGAAAATCGCAAATGTGAGAACCAAAAGCATGGCTGTTCTAGCGACTGGTAGATACGATATGGTGGTACCTACCATGAACCCTCGCCCTGCGCCTGCGGCGTAGGTATGTACGGTGGAACAAACTTGGGCGGACCTGGCCTCCATGGGTTGGAAAGGAATATTCCTCTCTCGCTCTACTTCTCTCTAAGAAAGAAAGTATTTATATCGTCGCATCAAGTCTGTATGTCTTGTGTAGAATTAAAAATATCTTAACAGCATAGATTCTAAATAGGACTCGTCCAAAAGAGGTGAGCACTTCTTGTTGCGACATCTCGACGTCGTACGTACTACTGCTTAGGTGTTTGTTCTGACAGATACCTTCTTTTTATAGCTTCGTTAAGGATCACAGTACCAAGCAGCGCGCAATATATCAATCGATATAACCTTGAAATATATATAAAACCTCTGTTGGCCGATGCAGAAACATCATCAAACTATCAAGAATTATCCAAAATAAGCATTTCAGCATGGCTTTCATTGTTTCCCCAGCAGATTTCCTTCGAACGGACGGTTGTCCGTCCCGTCTTCGACTCGAGGCCTCCGACTCGGAGGGTATGGCCCTCAGCCGCAGGCAACACTCATATAAGTGTTCTGACCCAACGGGACGTTTGTCAATTTCTGGTTCCTCTGGGCTTCCCCTCTCGTCTCTTCCTTTCTCTCTCTTCCCCTCTTTCAAGAACTCTGGGTCTTCAGGAGATTACAATTCTTCACCCCGAAAGTCTCGCAAATCTCGTAGGAACTCGGAGTCTATTCCATATTTGCCCTCTGAGAAATGGCAGAACGAAGACGGCCTCGAAAATCGTCTCGAAAACTTGGCTTTGGCTAGAACTCCAAAGCGCAATTCCGGAAAGCCTCGAGAGTTGTTCAACGAAGTCTTCCCTGTAGAAGCTTCCGATATCGACCGTGGTTCATCCTTGTCAGACATAGCCGTGCCTCTCAAAGTCTCGGACTGGGACAGCTCTGTGGCAATATACAAAACTGCTCCTGTGCATGGTCACTGCGGCTCCGGCGCTTCCTCTGGTGTCTCTCGCCAAAGCAATAGGTCTGGACGGCGAAACCAACAGGGATACGGATCTGGGTACGGATTCTCGTCTGGAGGTCGTGGAGGGTATGATGGCGACGATGGAGACCCGCCTTCGCAACCGCAACCAATCGAGCCACCAGCCGGCGACGGCAAAAAATATTACGCCTGTTGGTTCTGGCTGTTTGACCCAGTTAAATATCATTCCTGCGGCGACATCAGGAAAGAAGCACACCATTTAAAGCATGTCCATCTACCCAAACACTTTCCTAGGGGACTGCCCTCGGAGCTCAAGCATCGGATGAACTACGATGCTGTGTGGTACATTCTTTTCCCTGGACACGAACTCCCGGATATCAAGGATCGAGATGAAAGGTTGCTCGATATGGCACGACAGTACCGTTCTTCCGTGACCCCACAGCCATCTATCTCAACCGCCTCGGTCGGTCGGCGCGACTCTGCTACTCTGCTCAGCCCAGAGTCAGCACGACACAGGTCCGGTACTGGTGAAAGCAGTCGTCGCCCATCCTCTGGAGCACTCTCTGTTTACCAGCCCCCGGCTCGCAATAGGAGACAGTCCGTTCACAACCGCCCAGGTAGCCGTTTTGGGTCGTCATCTACCGGCGGCCGATCGACCCGGGATTCCTCGTCAAATGGAAGTTGGTACGACCTAAGTTACGACTACATCGCGCCCTCGCAAAACATGAGCCACAGCTATAGCGAAGAGTGCGCTTTACTTCCAGACGCGGATAACATTTCAAACCCTCTTGAACTGTATCTGGAGTCCGATGGTCCCTCACATATGTCTTCGAGCGAGCACATGGAAATCGACAACATGACTCGCAACTCCGACTTCTATCCAATGAACCCAAGGATCAAAGTCGTTGACCCTTTCCTCAACGAAGAATACTTTTGGGATGAAAGGCACTTGACCACTGGCTTCGACTTCGAGAAATACTCCCTTATGGTTTTCGGCGATCGGTCAACTGGGGCGGATATGCTGGTTTCCATAACGTCAATGGAAGTTCTGCAGAAGGAATATTATTACAACCTGAAGCCAAGAGCTAATAGCGACGGATTTGTGACTATACGCAAAGTGCACATATCCGGGGCACCGGGCTGGCCTAGTTGAGGCCACCTCTTTGAACTCAATTGGCACAATATCGAAAAGACATCGGTTTTCATCATTTGGAAGAAAATAGAGAAGACTTGGGGGGCTACCGAGGGTATATATTGATGTAAGATCCTTCTTGAGCCGGAAGGTACAATTTTGCACTTGGGTATCATAATACTGACAATGTCAACCACCAGATGCCTTATTTGGACTCCAAAGATGATTGCCTACCTTTTCGATACAGATCCCACCGTACTTAGCTATAGGGCCGAGGCTTGGAGCCTCGACCAAGCATAGCGCACTATAGCGGATATCGATTCGCAGGACGGTCCGATATATCCCGGGACCGGATTCCAGTCGCACTCGTCTCCGCGTGCGTGCAGTTCCGTCCGGCTTCGTGTAACCTTCCAACGTCACCTCGCAAATCCCACAACACAGGTTGTTGGGCGGCTCGCAGATCTTGTTGGTTCAAGATCCAGGGTCTTTGAAGGGGTTTCGGTTTACGCGATCTATGGATTTTACCCTACCCTCGGCGGTAGGTAGGCGTTTATATGGAGGCTATCGTCGGGTTTTTATTCTATTTTATGTTCTATGGGTATTAGTGATACGCTCAAATAAACCCCGAAAATCAAAAGAAAAAAAAAAGTTTTTTCTCTTTTAATTTTGTCACTTTTTTTATTCTCCTACAAAAAAAAAGGCAGGGCCGGAACTGGTGTCTGGGGGGTTCTGTCCGTTTTTCCCAGATCCTGCGAAGTACTCGCAGGACTTACTCTTACTAAGAAGATGAAGGAATTCACCACATCGGATGAAAACTCGAAGCTTCGAATCTTGTGGATAATATATATTCCTTTTTTTTCCGTCGGAGCATGCAATCGAAGTTCCCCGACTAACCGAGACCCGCCTATCCATGAGGCTAAAATATTTCCTACGGCCCCCCCACATTGGCTTGTCTCATGTCTTGCTTCGCTGTAACGAATTTCTTATATTTCTCGCTTCGTCAAGTTGTCTCTCCTTCGTTTATTGCTTCTTTTCTCTCATGTTTAAGACAAATGATGTACATGTGCATGTGGTTTAAATCCTATTCATCGTCATTGAAAAACATATCCGAGATAGCTAAGGGAGCATTGGCCTATCTATCCGCACCCGGAAAGAGTATGTCCGATTGTAGCTTATATATTCGTGATATTTATCGCAAATGTGAGAAATTTGCCATCATAGTACTTACCCGACGCCGGCGAACGGTCGCGGAAGGTTGTATCGGAAATCCCCAACATAAAACCAGGCCACGGGACCATGAAACTCATTCCCCAAACAGGGTAAACAGTAACGAACGAGAATTGGGTTGAGATACAGCAGTGTAGCTTCCGGCGACACCTGCGCGAAGCTGCGTAGCTGTTCACATGTGTCCTAGTGAACGTGAACAGCGAGATTGACAGACATTGGCTGATGGAGCTGCTCAATAAGCAAGGATGCATGGAATTTCTTGAGCACGAGACAGGACTAAGCAGTAGTCGTCTCGTTATAACGATCTACGTGCTGAGGCTGAAACGTCGCCGTACATACACTGAGTTACAGATACCTTGTTATCCTGAAAGTACTTTGTAGTGGGGGGAGAGAAGCAATTGAGGAAATCAAAATACGGGGCCTTTCCAGCTGACCCAAATGGGCCATGTCAGTTTGCTGGCGCGCCGAATGCATGGGTCCATCGATGACGATGCTAGATGCATGCAAGAGAGCATTCGAATACCCTTCCATTGTGTGGCAAAACAACTTCGAAACCCAGGCTAGGAAAGGAATATCATACGATCCCATTGTTGCACATCCAAAAGCGCGGTTTTTAGCGTTAAGCTTGCTTTGATCTTCCCCTAGCATATGCTATAGCTACTCATTGTAACTTGTTAATTCCAAGCTATGCACAAGGTCATTCAGGTCAAGTTTGGATCCGCGCTGTCTGCTGCAGCCGGAGTAAATTAATATATATATCTGTCTAATCAGCTGATCGCCTGAATGGATGACCTTAGGTCTCCATTCATTGATTTCCTGCGCTCTTTCTCAGTTACATTGTGGCGTGATCGTATTGATTTTGGAATTATGTCGATTGCAAACGGTGCATCGAGCTCATAAAAAAAGTACACATCCTCAAACTAACAATACGACCAGACTAACTCAGGCCAGCTCCCTGCTTTCCCCATACGTATGTTTCAGCTGCGGCCAAGAGGGACTTGAGCAGGCTCGCCACAGTCGTTATACGTTGTAACATTTGTTTTTATTTCCCATATCTAAGGCCCAGGGTCGTGGTAAAGAATGGCGACAGGGTGAAAATAGGTATGCCTTACTGCCTTACGACATTTCAGGTTTTTTTTTGGCTACTAGTCTGCTCCATAGAAAAAGTCTAGAACCCGTGCCGCATCTTGATGGGCAGAGGCACCTTGGCGCTTGGGTGGGTCCCAGTGCTCAGATCTCCCGATCCCATCCATGAAGCCCTAGGTTAAATCCACCCTGATGGATATCATCACTTCATCCACGTGCCTATAGTTCTCGGTGCTATCTTGTGGAATCAGCCTTTTTTGCCTCAAGATTGTGTGATTTTGCGGGTGGACGGACGAAGCATTAGTCGGCTGAGCTGAAAACCACACTGTTGGGTCCACACTACAGTGACGGCTCTAGCTTCGGGGGGTCAAATTGGTCCGAGCTATGACGTCGTTGGTGATGAAGAAATCAAATCCATAGTTCAGCTTCAGGCGCACTGGGGACGTATTGAGCCTTATGAAATCTAGACTTTTGGGTTCAGAATGTTCGAGCCATTCGATGTCATAGTCACTGACAGGTATACAATGAGTACAGGCATATCGGTCATGTATATCCGGAATTGAAGCATGTATCCAATGCCTCACAATTGATGCAATCGCGCGCCCGCAACACAGATGCGATGGAGGGTTTTGCATTGTTCGGAATACTCTCCAGGGTTCCGCAGACGAGAAAAAAGTACACTTCAAATTCTGATAGCACCTGCTGATACAACTCTGGCCTCGGAAACATCCGGGGAAACCTAACAGCCTTCTACTCATTTACTGAGACGGCAATTGCTTCAAAACGACGGAAGATCATCGCGAGTATTCTTCGGGTAGGTTTAGACTACAACTGCAATGGATTCCAAGATTTTCCCTCGCTATTGGGATCTGTCATAGCAGATCCTGCGAATAAAGCATAGTCCTAATTAAATAAGCTTATCCGCAGGGTCCAGCGTGATGTCATCGTGGGGCATCTTGGTTCCCACAAGAAGGGCAGCGGGGAGCAGCAGGCTCCACTTCTTGCAACGTCGGCCAATCTGATAGGCTGAAGGAACCAAGCCTATTATCCCTGTACACCAAGGGTTAGCTCTCAGGAACCTGAGAATGCAAGGCATGCGCGTATACATTGCGAGCGTATGGGAGTGTCCATTGGGGTTGTGTACCGTGCTATCACTAGGCCCTTCGCCTCTGGCCTCACTGGACTACGAGGGTGCTTTTTCTTTCTACGGAATTCCCGTACAAACGCTAAACAGTAGTCATTTTTGTGCAGTTATCATTGGACGAGGCCTGAAATAACAATTAACGGTGGAGATGAAGAATATGCAAGTCTCTGGCCGCGCTGGAGCTCGAGTATCCTGCTCTCGAGGCGACGCAACTCTCGCGCTTCTAGCTTCTGGTATGACTAGAATCCTCACGGGCTTCTGGCACTATTGGTTGATGGATTATATATATATATATGTATCTTCATCGTTTCTCTCTTCCTTCCTTCGCGATTTCGCAGCCGCAAATATTCCAGAGCCCAGATGCATACAGGTGTCACCGTATTGTTATTCTGGGGCCAGACAAGTTCCGCAACACACCTTTTCAGAGACTTCATGGGTATAAACCTGAGGGTCACCGTTCTATTCTAAGGGTCTTCTTTCAGGATATCGTTAAAAAGATCTTGCATTCGATTTTTTATTCTATTCTGAACCGAATCCTCAATAATTAGGACCAAGTACTATGAGCTTTTCAGAACTGGCGAACTCCTATTGGTACGTAACCTACCTGTCCACTTTGAGGTAGAACGGATGGATCCTTATCACACTGGCTTGTATGTGTCCTAACACACGTACATGTCGGTCAGCTCGAGACACCGTTAGCCTTAGACGAAATTCATGAGACTAACATCAGCCTTGAGAGCTTCATGAGGATTTAGTGCAACTGCTTTAAAAGATCTTCTATTAGACCAGAATATTCCAAATAATTTTGAAGACTCTATCTCTTCAAGCTGCTGTGCTTTGCCTTTGGACTATCTATCGCAACATCAGGGGTTTTCCGCGACCGTAGCTTTCGCTCGTAGTGATAACTCGCAAGGAAATATTTCCTGGGGTCTTCAGCAATATATTAACGATTCTAACGTCCCTTGGACGGACAAGTTTCTCCTTGTTTTAAACACACAGGACGATTCGTTTGAGGTAACATCGACACTCGCGCCTCAATTCCCAAAAGTACCAAAGAAGGAAGCTCTTTTGTCAGTGTGTTCTAGAGAAGATTCTCCGATGAGCTATAACAAAGGCCATATAAAGGCCATGAATTATGGCCTGCCGGCATCGGTGGATATGGACTATGGTATGGTCCCCGGTGTCAGGCAGGCCTCTGGTGAGGGTAGGGGCCATCATCACCGGCCCTCTGGATCTGGGTATAACTACTCAAGAAGCGGCAATGACCCGAGCAGCCGCTCAAGAGCTTCGAAGTCCAGCCCGAACTACGATCGCGACGAAGGTGAAGACGACGATATCGATGGTGCGGGTGATCGGAATTACATACCCTCCTCCAGCTCAAGGACGAAGTCTAAAACATCAAGTAGCGCAGACTTTGCCTGCTGGTTTTTTAAACTCGATCCGGTAAAGTATGCGCAGTGTATGCGTATCCATGGTCGATCATCGGATCTAAAGTAAGTGGACTAAGCGTCATTGTCATGTATTTTCCGAGAAGCCAATAGTAACACTCGCCGTTTAGGTACGCACACCTTAAAAGCCATTTCAGGGGTGGTACGCTTCCTGCTGAATTTGATAAAAACATGAGTTGGGACGAGGTCTGGGCTACCTTGTTTCCTGGGACCCCACCGCCTAACAATAAATGTAAGAACCCTGGAATTTGAAGGGCGATTTTCGGGGTGCTAATGTAATTCTTAGATTTTGTCATCGATGATATGATAATGAGCGTGCTTGAGTCCGCATCGGTTCGCGGGGACGATGTAACTCGTTTCCTTGACACCCTGATGAATCCAGGAAGTAGAGATGCGGTTGTTAACCGCATCCTTACTCTTTCACGAGACCGTGGAACCTCCCCCGGATCGGTTTCTTCGTCCACCACCCGAAGAAACCGACAAAATCTACAGCTGCAGTCATTTGACCGAATTCCAAGGACTATGGAGAGCGGATTCACGAACACGCCACCATCCTCTTCTAGCAGTAGTAGCAATACTACACCAGCGACATCTCGTTCACACAGATACCCATCTGCCTTTAATGGTACCGGTTATTACTACGGTGGCCCCGATCTTGCGATTGAAGGCTCCCACCTCGGGGCTGATTATTCCGGATTCTCTGGCGCTGATGATATACTTTCCCCGAGCTCTCCAGGTTCGTCCGATGTTAGGAAAGTCTTCATACACGATGAACAGACCAATATTCTGTGGTTTGATCGTGAACTGCCGGTCCCGGGCTTCATCGACTTCAGAGCCCTCTACCTGACACACCCATGCACCAAGAATGGATATCCCGAGGAAATTCCTATCGGGAGCTTCGAAGAGCTTGAAACCGAGTATGCGTGGCACGAACCTGGACAACCAGCTGGAAATTGCCATTTCTCATTGCTCGCTAAGAGGAGGTAATGTCTAATCACGGGATGTTCCGCAGCCTTATCATATCACGACAGATGCAGCTTGTGGTTTTTTTTCTTTTAATTTTCTCCTAGTGGTTTTGTTTCATGAATGTACGATATACGCCTTTCCTTAACGATCATCTCCCCATTTTTTCGGTTTACCATTCTTTGATCTGTATTAATAGTCACAATCAATTCCAAACTACTGCACTTTAACTTTTCCGTTGGGACAAGATTCTGAATCCAGATCCGGATCCTAGGCTCTACTAGCTGTTGTGTTGGAATTCGATATCCAACAGGACATCCATCAGACTCGGAATGTGGCCGCGGCCTTCGAAACTCGGAAACCAGTCCTTCCCCGCAATATTAAAGAAGCCACGACTGCTTTGAAAGCTAGTCGCTGTAATTGGGCAAAGATAACCAGGTAACCATATTTAATCCCAGGCCAAACTAAACTCTGGCGGGGCCTCACGTGGTGGTGAACTTTCTTAAGCCGAAGCAAAGCGAGCATCTCATCACATCACATTGCAGCTTACCCGAGACAACTTCGCATGAGGATTGGAAAGACTTTGCCTTTGCCGGAATGTATAACAGTGCAAAACATCGTAGCATTGGGTTTTAGCTTGCTCGAGAGCTCCACCGCCGTCAGCCGTTACATTTGCGAGAGCTGAAAGGTTTATTATTATTAGGAATGAGAGAATGGAAAAAAAAAAAAACTTACCGTGTGCCGTGGTAATTGAATTCTGGGGTAGTTGGGCCGTTTTGGTGGAAGACGTATAAATCCAACCCACCTCGACAACTTTCTTCTTCCTTCTCTTCTTCCTTTCTCCTCCTTTATATCGCCAGCTGCTATTCGATGCATACAACTTAACCTCCCTTAAGTCGTGTCCATCACAGAACCATCCGTCATGCTTGCTGTTATTCTCTCCAGTCCGCTCTACATGGTAGCGGCGGTGCTGGCCAGCTGTTTCCTCTACGTAAGACCATAGAAAACCCCTTGAATTACGAGGAAACAAGAGAGAAAGCATCGTTACTAACTCGTAGTTAAATGTTTCCTAGTTATTTGCACTCGCATTCTATAATCTCTTCCTGCATCCTGCCCGTCACATTCCTGGTCCTGTCTTGTGCCGCATTACGCCGCTAGTCTCGTTGTACCATGGTATGACCGGCAAACGTCACCTGTGGGTCCACTCGCTCCACGAGCAATACGGTACCCATGTTCGTATCACTCCATCGTACATCTCCATCAATTCCTCAATAGCCCTCCACGATATCTATGGATATTCCAAGCAAATCCGCAAGGCTCGGTTCTACACGGCTTTCCCGGCAATCAAGTCGAATCCTAATACCCACAGCGGAATTGATAAAGTTGCCCATGGACGGAAGAGGCGAATTTTGTCCCAGGCGTTCAGCGAGTCTGCGTTGAAAGGTATGGAGGATCTGATCCTTGACAGAATCAGGTTTTTCCAGAAGCAGCTTCTCGATGCACCGAAAGATGTCGACGGCGACGCTCGTGATGAAAAGGGCGTCATTAAGATGAGGAATATGGCCAATTGGTTCAATTACTTGACTTTTGATGTTCTCGGGTTTCTCTGTTTCGGAAAGTCGTTTGAGCTCCTAGAGGGTACTGGGAACAGGCACTTGCCAGAGCTAGTAGATCGAGCTGCTCAAAGGCATTTCCTGGTAAGTCTCTACATGTGAATAACGGACTTTAATTGGTCCAAAGACTGATGGGTATAATTATAGTGTGGTCTCTGGCTTCCGCTCGACTCTCACCACCTTGACCAAGTCGTCATCCCAAAGATCACCCGTGACCGATGGAACTTCATTATGAAATCCCGCCAGCAGGCTACTCTCCGAGCCAAAGAGCGTACGGATCTCGGTCATGGCGCTCGCAAGGACTTCTTCTACTACCTTCTTAATGCCACTGACCCCGAGACCGGCGAGAAGCTCACCATGCCTGAATTGTGGAGCGAAAGTAACGTGCTCATGGTTGCCGGAAGTGATACCACATCTACCAGTCTTTCTGCCGCAGTTTTCTGGCTCGTCAGGAACCCCACCGCTCTAAAGAGGCTTGAGCAGGAAATCAGATCCGCTTTCGCAGACATGGAAGAAATTGTCAGCGGTGCCAAGTTGAATGAGTGTTCTTACCTCAAAGCTGTTATTGATGAAGCTATGAGACTTTCTCCCGCTGTTCCTGGTGGATTGCCACGAGAGGTTCTTAACGGTGGATTGACTATCGATGGCAAGTTCATCCCTGCTGGTGTTGACGTTGGTACCCCTATCTACTCGGTTCATCGACTTCCGGATTCTTATCCTAGGCCGGATGACTTTATCCCGGAGAGATGGATCGAGGGTGAGACTGTACCGAGCATCGGATCTATTACAAAGGCGGATGTGGATAAGGCTAGGAAGGCGTTCTGCCCTTTCAGTATCGGACCACGTGGATGTATTGGAAAGGGTTTGGCATTGATGGAGATGAAGATTACTTTGGCAAGATTGGTTTGGGAGTTTGAGGTCTCGATCCCAGCTGAGGAGAGGTTGAGGAAGGTTGGTGAGGATATCGAGGGAGGTTGGGAGATGGACGATCACTTTGTCGGAACGAAGAAAGGACCAGTCGTCCAATTGAAGAGAAGGTCTATGAGCTCGTAAGGGGGGTTTAACGGTATGGTTGAAGTGGATGGGAAGCGGTGCTTGAGATTGTATTACACCTATGATTTATGATTTGTACGATACCACAACGTTAGCCATTTTGTTTTTTCTTGCACCCTATGTTCTTTCGTACTAAATAAAACATTGCTCTAAGAGGGAGGGAACACTTTCGGTCTTATATGATGGACTAGTGTGGCTCAGGAAATGTGAAGGATCCGAATCATGATAACTGCAGCCGACTCGGAAGGAAAACATTACAGTCGCCTTGCGCCGAATAACCACCGGCATCGGCTGTACGTTTAAATTCGTAGCCTCGAAGGAAAAGTCTTGGGCCTAGGATTTGAACCATATCTTTTTGGGGTGAAATTTAAAAGTTTTGTTTAATTCAAAGATAAAATCGATGTATGAGAGGGCATAGAGTCCGTGATACATCATGTGTAGATACATAAAAGAACGAGTGTAAGAAATTAAAGATAAAGAAGAACATAACTCATCCTCTCTTAGACCTTGGCCCAACAGAGAAAAGTACGTTTATGAATAGCGAAAGAGAAAAATAAGTAAATCCCGTACATCAATAAAACCGCAAAACCGTGCCCGCTCTATCAACAATTTTCCAACTGGTGACACTTGCCACACGCTCTAGAACAAAGGCCCTTTCGCAAAATTCGTAGCATTAGATACCCGTTAAATTGCGTCAAAGTCGTCAGTCTAATGCGATATGTATCAAGTATCGTTCGAGGTCAAGTGCTGAATGTTTTCCGGTCGATAGTAAGTGCGATAGAGGTCGAAGAAGAAGGAGGCGTTTAGACGGCTGCATTGGGATCATGCTTGGTGTCAACTTGTAACGAAGGATTTCAAAGTCAATCTCAGTCCGGGAAAGAGGGAGTGATGCGCCATTTAAGAATATTGGCTGTAGTACCGGGGCAAACTCACGAGTGATTTCGTTGACAGTCTTCTCCTTCCTGGTTATGCAGCGGAATGGGAACCAGCCGAACTTGTAGAACATGACGAGAAAGGCGATGAGCCCAATCCCAAGGACGGCGAGCAAGACTCCAAGTTCGGTACTATCGAGTTGCATGGTGGAGGTGGTGGATTATGGGTTCGATGTAAAGGGATCTTTAGAAAGTTATATTTGAAATTGGAATAGAGAATTGAATGTAGATTGAAGGAATGGATATCTGCTGGTGGTGAGCGAGATTGATTGCAATTGAGGAGGACATCTTGGTCATATTTATGTTCATTGAGGATGTGCCATTGTCTTCGCCGTAGACGGCGTCTCCGTAATAGTTTTCCGTCCTGGTAAGTGGACCATGTCCAATAACCCTATCACCGGAAATCTATTGAGTCCATGGATCCATTCGAGCAGCGGGATCAATGAGGACTCTGATGAGATGAGTGCGACCGTATGCACACACAGTCCCTGTGCGAACGGCTCACAGTGTGCATGCTAGCTACTCCACATCTCCGTGGTTCGTGCCGTCGAGAAGGGAAGATATTTTTGGAGTCCTTTCGGGCCCTAAGAATTTTTGATTTACCCATATGTTCATTTTCGGTATCACGACAGCAAGATCTAGATCTGTAGCTATGGCTAGACAGGGGATCTGTCCTTCTCAATCCAGGAACAGGTGATATGGGGAGGGCAGTTTGATTGATATCGATATCAATACTAAATTTCCCCAAAGACGATCCGATATACTTTTTTTAGGTCCACGGAGTTCAATTAGATGTTTCAATGTTTTAGACTAACCAATTCGCAAATACACGTGCACGCACGGATACCGTTGTACAATAGTGGGAATGCCAGTACAGTCAAGCTTCGAGTCAAGCTCATCAATGGAATGTCATGTTTTCTTGGAAGCGGCCCCGTCAACTAGGTTTGGGTAGGGCCCAAGTTTCAGGTAACGGGTGGCTCCACAGCTCGCCGTGTAACAGTCCGGCTGGTAAGGCTAGCCGATATCGTGCAGTTAATCAATCTTCTCTGCTATGGGGTTACTGCGAAGCTGGAGACGACCTAGGTCGGCCGACGAATTCTTAAGACAACCGTTATGCGGCACTAGAACCAGCTATTCTCGTCTCGAGAGAGACTCTATAAATTTAGCGAGGGAAATAGCCGGCGTTTGACAATACGACGGGCAAACCCCTTCCCTGGTGGTAGAGTAATCGGAATGTCTTTGCTTACACGATCCTAGTAAGTTACGGTAGAAGTTGACGATATTCACGCCGCTCAGTTCTTCACGCGGGTTTCCACGAGCTTGTGGGAAATTTTCAGAGCTCTAGATCTATATATAGCGAATCTCGTGTTCGACAAGGAGATATTGTGGATGTTTGCTTTGACGTTTCAGATGTCCGCCTGCAGGTACGGCATTAATCAAAATCTGCTGCATTTATCCGGGCACGCGAGAACACCTTGTTCCAAGCTCCCCATGACTTAGGGCTTAAAAATCATAAAATTGAGCGACATTGGTATGGATTCTTAGGTGTACTATACAATGAAAAACTCTCCGGGTCTGACCTCCAATGCCTCCGAGCACTATCAATAGCCATTGAACAAAGACGAACTCTCTATGGCGGGTGTCCTCAAAACCTCGTTCGCAATGTGCACTACATACAAGTCAAAAACAATGAGGGGATTCAAACCGACCGAAAACGAAGGGTGTATCCGCTGGCTCTTAACGAAAGCAAAAGGAGCACCATGGCCACTGTGAACGCGACAAAGAAACTAAGCACCACCAACACCCCAAAAACGCCTCTCGTTCGTCCTTTGCAGTCTTCCACCTCTGACGGTTTCTAACTAATCGCCAACGCCTCCATCTGCCCGGTTACGGTGTTCTCGGGTAATGCACCGTTGCTCTTCTCGCCAATTGTCTCGAGCGGTTTCCCAGTTGCGGCCTTTGCCTTTTTAATGGCAGTAAGGTCTGCACCTAGGGTACCAGGAGTGTCGGACAGATTCAGAGGGGTAACTCCGGTCTCTCCATTGATTACATGGTTGACTGGCAGGTGATCGGGGATAGCGAGCACCTTGCTCCTCTTATGTCCGTTTTCTGACCCAACAGCTACAAGTCTTGCGCTAGGCCCGTCGCCTCCAACCCATCTAATCGGCCCGATCGTCCATCCGGTCTCAGTAGTATGTTGGAGATCGGATAGGAGCTGCTTTGCGTCATCATCGAGGTTCGGCAGCATGCCAAATTCGAAGTCTAGCTCGCCACCGTACTTTTTCGGGATGTTCTTTCGGTCGATATACTTTTCGAGGGTGGGCAGGACTTCATGTGCGGATAGAATGAAGATTTTGGAGACCGTGACTGGGTCGAACCAGCGTTTAATCCAGCCCCAGACCTATGATAGTTGTTAGTTTATATGAGTTTTAGTGATCCCTATCGCGGATAGGTGAAACTTACGGTTGGGAAGAAGCTTGGAGCTCCAATAATCTGCAGATCACGTTCAATTAGCTCCACGAAGTCCATGTCACAGCACGTTCAATGTGTGAGTTTGAACATACGAAGATTCTATCTAATGTCTCGGGGTAATGTGCCGTAGCAAGTGTACTAGCGTCTTGCATATGGTTCTTTAGATTCCAGAATGTCTTCAAACCAACGCCCGAGATATCCACAATGTTGTTCGTCGAGTCTACGGGGGTTTCCGGGTGCTCTCTCGGTAGAACACTGCACATTGGGAGGATGAAATGGGTCATAGACTCATAGAGGGCGAAAAGACGAAGCATCCGATCGGGTGTTTTCGAGCTTCCGGCCACTTGAGCGGTGGAGTTTTTGTGGGCGGTGGATTTGGCATAGGCATTCATGGTCTTGTCATTAAGATGACCGACTTTGAAGAGGTAGACGGGAATTCCGCGTCGGTCGCGACGGCCGGTCCATTGTGGGTACTATTGTATAAAATTCGTATCCGTCAGTGATATCGAACTAAATGAGCATGGAAGCCGGGATATCGGGATGTCAGTACTCACCACCGACCTCGCCTGCTCGTACTCGTTCACATCGATGGTATCGTATAGCTGCTCAATCTTTGTCTCCTGCCTCCAGGTTTCGGTATCCGAGAATTGGGTGACGGCGGAAGGTACATCGAACTTTCGCGCCCGTAGAAATCTCCTGTATCAATCGGGGCATCCCGTGACGAGCGGACTAGGGTTAGCTTCGACACCCATTTTTCTGTATCTATCGATAAAAGCCGCCACCATCCGTCGAACAATCTCAACGAATAGAAATGAGCATCAAGGGCACGTACAGCAGCGTGGTATCATCGTGACTTGCTTGTCCCTTCTCACTCGCTGGCGTATAGAGGCCTTTCTCGTATAGCTCTCTGCGGAACTCCTGGGCGGCGCTTTCCTGGTCCGACGTCAGATGGCCAAAGTGGCCGGCAAGAGGATGCTTCTCGCGGGCCTGGAACTCCTTTGCAGTCTCCTGGCGAAATGATTTGGCTCGTTTGTGAGAGGCATTGCTGGAAGCAGAGACGGTCTTCGTCAGAGGCGGTTGGCCGCCTTCTTCGTGGGCGGGCGTGGTGTTTGCCATTGTGAATTCGAACCTCCTCTTGTTCTGCTCCTTCGACTCGACTACGTTTGCGCCCTATTTGTTGGGGACGGATAATAAACCGGGACAAGACTCAGCGGAACACCAAAATCCCGGACTTGTAAGATTGGATGTGAGAGAGAGAGGTTTTGGGGATGGGAAATCACAGAGGATAAAATATATTTATAAGAGAGAGGCCTGGCCAGGGCGGGCTCGTGCATACGGGAAAGAAATCGTGGTGGAACGGAATGGAAGTTACGGACGAATCGATGCTAACGTTAATATCTCAGTAAGCAGGGAAGCATGCACATAACTCCACGACGAGCAAGGGCGCCCTCGTCCACTGTCTGACTGTGGGCCCGTCTCGACCCGCAGATTCGCCTCGATTCGCTGGTCGATTAGTTCTAACGCAGGACTTCGTGCATAAGTACTAAGTACTCCTCATATGCAATTATCGAAGTCGGGGAATGCTGATATCGTTCGCACGGAACCCTTAACTAGAGATCGGTCACAGGAGGTCACTTCGCTGTCGGCGCCGGAACGTTCGGATGCCGCCCAGCACTATCCTTTATCAAGCGCTTGCACTTGAGCTCGTCTTACGCTTATCCTTAGTCTGGTTTTTCCTTTCAGACGGATTGTTTTCTGTTCGGTGGAGTGGCATATTAGTTTCCCCGAGTCTGACCTGCTGGCCATATTTATCTTTGGACTTTGAGCTCACGAGCCTCGATTTAGGGTGTATTCGTGACGTCGGATTCATAAATGTCAAATCGTAATTAATGGTGAACTTTACTAAGCTTGATTCCCCTAAGCTTATATCAGAAGTGGTTGTCATTTGCATATCGGCATTCGGACTTAAACTGGTCCCTTACCCCATTCAGCCTGGAGTCGCAGAGCTTATCCTATTTCCGAATTTCTGGGCACCATCTACCGATTCGTGACATCACGACTTGCCCTTTGGTCCCTCAATCCGGTGAGGATGAAATTGAATTCATGAGGACAGCATAACTGAGTCAGACGACCAAAATTTCTTGGGTTCAGTGAAATCATGCATCCTGCTATGCATCTCGGCTCGGGCCACGTCAAAGGATTGTTGAAAAATGCTTGTGTCCTGAGGACTTTCCTACTTAGTACCAAGTAGAGGGTTAACGCCTACCTATTTTCTGCTCTGCATGTCTGAGTAGCATTCGAGTATTGTGAACTGTTAAGTGGTGCTAATAGCTATAGGCATCGAGTCGGGACTTCCTCGAAGGAAATTTAATTGTTTATTGTCCCTATATACTCACGAGTATTTTCGGGCTTCACGACCCTTGTAGGCCGTGCTAGGGATGATTGGGCGCAGTTCGGACCTTAATTTCACATGCATCTACAGGGACAACTAGGAAGCTCGTGAGGATATGTGGCGGTAGAAAATGAGGTTGTGATTGTGGCTTGGCTCTTTGATCGTGGCTTACGCATGCTAGCGTATGCTCCTGAAAGAGGAACCGGAGCTCGGTATAGACCAACATTGGCAGTTACTAGAGTCTGTTCGTGGAGCTATAGGTAAAAAGGGATGCTTTGCAATCGTACGAAGATATTCGCCCGCTCGATGAGATGGCTTGCAGCCGAGGGGCAACCGCCCCACGCCAGTTGTTTCCAACCCGCGCCTCGATCCTATTGACATGTGCCGCCCAACTTCTGGTTTCAGATATCTAGATGGTATTGGGACATCAAATGGATATCGTTGTTCGCGCCACGCGGAATATACGGTAGTGCTGATATCCATGCTTCTGAAACAGTATGAACAACAGGATCTGGAGCTCTCGAGTGCTTGCTTTGAAAGCTTGAGTCTGTGGCATAGTCAGTACCTATGGATCTATTGCTTGAAATTTAGTCCCTTGCTGAGCATTTAGACCCTTCATTTGAAGTATTAATCAACCAATTTCGAAATACCTCCATTGAGCTAACGTGGCATCTTCGCCGTGCTTCCCTTTTAAGCGGGGTTTATAAGCCAACAAAGCTAATAAGAGCAAAGTTATTGCTTATGTGTCCGCGTGTAAATTTGTATAGGGGGTTAATTGAAGACTAGCACAGCCGCCGATACAATACAAAACACGATTTAAAACGAGATACGACCTCACAGGAGACTACGTCGGTTGGGTGGCGATGCAAGCTCTAACGCATTGGTGAAACCAGATGCATCTATCCTTTCGCAGGATCAATACTGTTTTCATAAGGCACGGTACGCGATTAAATAACGCGCTTTTATTGATTGGAGCTACAGCAATAAGGAGAGTATAAAGTCAACTAGACGGCCGGTTAATCGGGGACCTTGTCTATGAGGTACTACGGAACCACACCAGATAAACAAGCCATCTCTAATTCTCCCCTTCAGAATTGAACCTATCTACTTCTTATGCGTCTGGTACCATGACTACTCACGCTAGACCAGCTGTACAAGAGCTGGTATATGTGTGTGGGCTGCTAGTGTTTCTTCTATCGTTATCTGGGGGTCTAGCGGTACCCATGAATAATGAAACTAGCCGTTCAATCACTGACGTGCCAGCTACAACATCTTCTTTCAGTCTAGAACCGACTGGCGTTGGCACATCTCCTACCCATATCTACAACGAGGGGGGGGCACTCGGGAATTCTAGTCTGACGGACGATCGGGATTCAATCGATATCAACGCGCAAAAACGGGTAGTTTCGAGTACTATCTTTCACACACAATTTCAAGTGAAATGCAACTCGCCACTAGAAGCAATCAGAATGGAATCAAATCCACAGCTTTATCAGCAGTATACGATCTTTCATGGGAAATCACTATATCCTCATCTGCAGTCACGCCCAGATTTTAGGAGTATGATATCCAATGGTAGAAAGGGAGTGAGTGAAGGTAAATATGCGGCATTGCATCTTAGGAAGTGCCGCAACTGCTTGTGTGACCCTGTAGAAGGCACAGTCATACCGAATCCTATAGAGCCGCCCCCCTCAGGCTACAATCGGATATGGTGTCGACCTGACGACGAGTCGGCCCAGAGTTGTGTTAATTGGTACAGTGAGTTTTTATTCCCCCTTCGTCCTCACCGTGCGGGTTTGCATCATTAGGTCAATTATGGGGGTCTGATGATTAAGACCATAACATTGCTGGGGGAACCGATAATTGTAATTGTAAGAGCTAATATGCCCTGTATAGACTGCTATTGTGTTGCAGAGGCTCGCCAACCGGAGCCTATACGTGGAGAGAGTATTACAGATCACATCGCCGCCCTAAACCGACTTCCTCCAGCATTCAGGATGGCTCATCCAGACTATGAGTGGCGACCCCCAAGTGCCCGTGGCAGGTGGGCCCTCAGATGGGACGATCCAAGCCGGGATAGCTCGGAACAACAGGATAACGATAGTGAGCTACCGCTTATTCCAGGCGCAGAAGAGCCATACCATCTCTCTGGGCCCAGTCGTAATAGCCGTTTTGGAGACGGCGGTGGCAGCTTCGATGGAAGTTTTGGCGTTGGTTGGGGTTTAGCTTCGCGGGGAGGCTTGCGGCGGAAACGTGGACTATCTACATCAGGTGAAGTATCAAAACCTGATGTGGATGGGCTAGGGAATGATTGAGGGTAGGTTCGGGTCGGTTTCTTCTTGCGTCCTTTCGTTTTCCACTGTGCATGCACTCTTGTGACCGCTCGCTTGTTGTATTTTTCGTGTTGATTTTGGCGGAGGTTAAAAAGGGTGGGTGACGACCTGGTGTCAAAATTTGCAGAACTGGTATTTGTAGTTACTATTTTGGTGCGTTAGTCAATTAGAATAGAGTCTCGATTTGAATATTGCCCTGTCCTTCTTAGACAGGAAAAAAAAAAAAAAAAAAAAAAAAAAAAGATACGGCAGGTCTGTAGAGTATAGGTAAATGTCGAGTTGAGGTTGTAGGAAGTATTGGCTGCTGGCTAGCAGGGAATAGTTTTGGGCGGGTACGAAATCCCACCGCACTTCGGACCCTAAGTTTTTTTGGCCTTTGAGCATGTTTCATGTTATCAAGGGCTTCTTGCGTCAACAGGGATATGCATATGCGCATGGCCTGATATCACCGCTAGAGATTTGAGTTTGAGTCTGCATGAAATAATGGCGATTCGGCGAACGAAATCCCAGGCCATAATATACGTAATGGACTGTTCGGAGCAGCATTTCGGAGCCTTACGTAGAGCGAGGTCGCTAGTCGGGGCTCTGGTGTCGGCTCTCCGTATATAAGCTATAAGAGAGCCTATTCTACCTTCGGATTGACGTCAACACCCAACAGCTTGCCCCATTACGCGGAATATTAATTTCTGTACTTGTGAAATCCTTTGTGTTATAACATTACAACTTATAATTTTCTTCCAAATGGCGCCCGTTAAAGGTGTTTGGACCAGACTCGCCGAATCTGATCGTTTAAAACGGTCTTCTCAAAGCCTTGCCGTTGTGGGCCAACAGGTCTATATATATGGCGGCGAGGTTACCGCTAGGGTTCCCGTCGACAATGCTCTTGATCTCGTAAGCATCGACGGAAATGCCGGTACGTACGCTAATTACTATAATAAGTGATTAATTTTCTGATTCTGTATTTAATGAAAATTTTTTTATATATATATCTATGCAAAATTTAAAATACTATCTATTCGAAGAGTCTGGCTAATGTTAAATACACTTAAACCGAACCGAAGCCACGGCATCTACACTTCCCAACGTCGAACATGCTCCCACCGCTCGCGTCGGCAGTGCCACCGCCGTTCTCAATGGGAAAATCTACCTCTTTAGCGGTCGCGGAGGCCTAGCCATGACACCGATCGAAGAAAACGGCGGTATCTGGACATACAACCCTTCCTCGGACTGGGAATTCATCCTACCCAAATATCCATCTACCCTATTCCCACTGGGGCGTAGTTACCATGCAGCTGCTGCTAGTCAGAAGGACGGACTGATATACATCCACGCCGGATGTCCGGAATCAGGTCGCTTATCTGACTTTTGGAGCTATAATCCTCAAGAGAATGTTTGGATTAAGCTAGTAGATGCGCCCGGGGTATCGAGAGGTGGGAGTTCCATATGTTGTTTTGAAGAATCCGGATCAAAGCCTACTGGCGTCGCAAGGATGAATGGGTACTCCGGAACCGAGGAAATCGGTGGAATAGTCGATCTATACTCCCCACGCACCCAATCTTGGGAGCGAGTGGATTTCAAACCAGACGGAATCGAAGGTCCAGGACCCAGAAGCGTTGGAACATTGTTGGCTATATGGATTGAAGGTAAACAGTACCTGCTTACAATGTTCGGCGAAGGGAGACCCTCGCCGTTAGGACATGCTGGGGCGGGAAGGATGTGGGATGATGCTTGGATATTTGATATTGAAGAGAAATCGTGGCAGAAAGTTGAGTGGGAAACAGTCGGACCAGCTCCGAGAGGTTGGTTCGCTGCTGATGTCGTCCAGGTTGAGGGGAAGGATGGGGTGGTTCTTCATGGTGGGCTTGGAGAGGATAACGAGAGACTTGGTGATGTCTGGTTGCTGAAGTTCAATTAAATGCAGTCCTGACTGTTTCTTAAAGAATAATATTGTATATGCTGCTCTTGTATATTTCGATTTCTTGCGCCAATATAATAGCTATTGGTAGTGCTATAGCGCTAGTTTGTAGCACTAAAAAAGGGTCAACGACGGCTGATCTGTAAACGTGTATATGTATGGATATATATGGCCACATGGGTGTTTAAGTACTTTGCAATCCACTTTCTAGAACTGGAAACGATGGAACCATCAAGGTCAATTGTCTTTCAGCCTCAATCAATGTCTTACGAAAGGCGATATGCGATGGGGCTGTGGAGGCTAATTCAAGAAATTCACGGCGGGAGATGCATCCCTCTGGGAAAGTTTCCTGTAATGGTACGATGGTATTCGGATGGAACTTCAAAAGAAGTGTCAATGTCGAATGGTAAACTCTCTACTTACACATGCTTCTCTCAGTTCCCCAATTTTCCCAAATGTCTAGTCGGTCGTTTGCGAAAGATCTTAAGAGAGGTTCTAGAATTCTGGGCGTAAAATCGCATGAAGATAACCTTTCTCGAGGACAGCCAGACGCGGAATAACTTTGGTTCCTGGAAATAGCATGATTCAGTTCTAAAACTTAGATGGAATCGATCGTAAACCTTAGAATCTAAACCGACGAACAAACTTTGTACCTTGCCTGAATAGTTCGTGCAGAACATCCTTGGCGATATCGACTGTTCTTCGACGGTTCCATAGGGGCAAATGCACTCCTTGATCAGCGAAGCTTAGATGGAATTGTCAATCAATGAAGGCTTAGCTGCAATTTAGTTTCCAGAGTTAGAATAGTTAATGGGACTCGAATATCCTCTGGGAACCCGTGTTTCCCAGTATGCCAGGCCTTGGTAAATCTGCGGCTATCGCATATCCCGAAAACCTTAAAAGATATGCTATCTACGGGTCCATGCCTCGCAATATATCAGGGATGTTCCAGCCGGCTGTGAGGTCATGGTCCACTGAGCATATGGTAACAAGATACCCATTCGTCCAGGCTGGGACCTTAGTTGGGGTGGTGGAGCCCTGAGTATAAGGGGTTACGAAAGCTTAAAGATTGAAAGCTGGACCGAAGTCGGCTGAATAATTTCCAGCATGGACTGGTCTTGTTAGGAGTAATCGTTAAAAGTCTTTTATTATGTATACAACGTGTATTTGATCTTAATAGCGATTTCTTGAACCCGAAACTCCATAAAGCCCCTGCTAAAGAAAAAAGAATTTAGAAGGCAAAAAAGTAGTACCGCTCCCAAGGCCAACGAAGAAAATATGTGTCGATGGGTACGAGAGCGGGGTCTGTGATAAGAAACTTAAGTAGGCTTTTTTGTGAAAGAAAATGGATACAGGGAGGGCGAGACTGTCTATGATAGAGATCAGTAACAACCTGTGTCCTCTGAAGAAACGAAAAAGGGGCCGTGAGAAGACATGCAAATAATTTACAAGGAAACGGGAAAAGCAATTTCATCAAAAGCGCAGGCGTAGAATCAAATGAGGTGGCCCTTAGGAACCGTCATGAATATTGCAATGAACGGGATGGTTCCGAGGATTGCAAGCCCAGCACTCTGGAGCAAGATAACATCTTGAAGCCAACGAACATGGCCGTCTTCAACGGGAACAGTCTAATAATATGGGTTAGTAATGGGAAGAATAGGAATTTATCGGGTAGGGACTCACTTCTCCGAAGACTTTGCTGAGCCATGCCTTTTTCTTGTCACGCTGTGCCCATGGAGCATCATCCCAACTATCCGGAAGAATATCATCGAAGCTGCTAGTGGCCATGCTTTGATCATCTTCGATATCGTCACATTTGATCTCCCAAGGTTCAAGAAGGCGGCGATGTCCCATAGCCATAAGAACAAGACAGATTCCTTTCCAAGCGCAGACAAGAATTATCATACCAATTCCCCAAAGGAGAGCACCGAAGAGTCGCCATGCTCGAGGAGCAGAGCTAAGGGTAAGGAAAAGGCTGACAAGGATAGCAAGGATGAGCAAGCCGGAACCCAAAGAATATGCGAAATTCATACGAGGGCTGGTGCAGTTGGCAATGACCCAGCGAATGAAGTTAGGGTGGGATTGGTGGCGAAGGTAGTTGTCACAGTCAACTTTGAGGTTCATGACGGCAGATGGATGGGTGGTATAGGACAGAGCTTGCATTGTAGCTTCTCTGTCGCGAGAGGAAATATTGAGCTCTCTGGCACCGCCAGGGGCGATGTAACGAGCGATAATACGGGATATTTCCGCTCGGAAGGGCTGAGAGGAGACTGGTTGGTGGTTGCACAACGGAAATTAGCATGCTGAAATATTAGAGAGGGAGAGAGAAAAAAAAAAAAAAAAAAAAGCAGATCTGAGGTATTACGTTGAAAACTTACACTCTTCGGAGACGAGAGAAGGCTTCTTAGAGTTGTATGTAGACAAATTGTCTTTGTCGTCGAAGGAGCTACCTCGAGAGCCGGTGCTGTCGGATCTGAGGGTAGAAACAGCTGAGCCGTACCCACTAGCTGGAATACCACCCTTAGTGAAAGTCCAGGTGGGAGAGCGTGCCTTCTCTTCAGCACTCAAAGCATCGAATCTCTTAGTGTAGTCCTCGTGCCAGAGGTAGAATTCAAGATGCTCAGGGGAATGTTCGATAAAACGCAAATAATTGAGAAGATCTGAGATTGAGCATGGCTATACGGAGAATATATTAGCGGTTTGTCTACGGGTAGGTTATCGATAGGGATCACACATACCGAAGCTGTTTCATTTTGCAAGATCCTGTCGAGGGAGAGGCTTTCTGGAATGCCAGCGGCAGTGAAGTTGGCGCCACAGTTCGCTTTGACACAGTTCTGGTAGTCAATTTTCTCTGAAGTCTTGAGACCCCTGGCTGGCCGCTGGTAGAAGATCCAGCTGAAACTCTGCATGACGGTACCAGTGGTGGCCTCTGCCGTTTGTGGGGAAGCCATCTTGAAGGAGAGAAGCAGCTAACGTCGACAGAGCAGAAGGAATATATAGAAGTGATTACGAGAGAGAAACTAAACGATAGTGTTGAAAGGGTATCTACAATCAACAATCAACAGGAGGATTGATGTCTGATGTTGGAAGGCGCAGCTGGAGAGTGGTATTGAGATGTCGTTGGTAAGATAGAATAAGGAAGAGGGGTGATCGATGGTGGTTGGCTTGAGTCGTGCGCCCCTTTGGAACTATTCCACAGCACAGTTGCAGCTGCTCCTTTGTCGGTGTTGTTGTGATGGACGTTCGATTGTGTTGAGGTCTCAGAACACCAACACAGACTGTACGTCGACGTCCGTTGTCGAGGCTAGTCCTGGTAAGATACTAGTGAAGGAACCTTGTTCGTCGTGTGCTCCACCGGTCTTGTTGTATATTTCGTGCCTGTCGAAGAGGGATGAATAACAAGAACAAGAACAAGAACGATAACGAGAAAGGAAAAAGAGGGGACGATGTTGTGCTTCCGGACCCGATGTTTTATGCAAGATCTCTTGCCCCCACGAGGAAACCGACACACTGTCGGAATCGAATCTCAATTACCCCGGCCGAGGAGATAAAAAGCTAACCTGGAGCCAATTCACACATGGCTGTGGAACGGCAGCCCAAAAAGCAAATTTAAGTTGGACTGTCAGGAAGGTTACAGAACCTTGATTTTTTCTGGCAAGTTTATTTCGCTCGATTCATGGAAGAAGGCCAGGATGGCGCATTCTGGTCCGTGAAAAGTTTCGTGGGCAATACCCGGCCTTGAGGTTTCGGGCTTGTTCTGACGCCTCCTCACCCCTGTCTCCAGATCGAGATCTCTTCTAAACGAGTTCCAGCGCCAGATATCATGCAGTGGAAGGGGGAGCAGGGCGCAAAATTTCATCCCTTCTCTGCCGTTGAGGGTGCATCACAAAATTTGCAGGCGGATGTCCCCATGGATTGTGCCATGAGAGGACACGCCAGCCGGCCCGAAGGAAATTTCCATGACTTCTTCAAAGAGACCTAGTCTTGTGTGACCTGAGCCTTTTATCTTTTCAGCTGGCTTCGATCTTTTGCATCCAGATCACAAAATCTGGGGCGGGAATCGCCAGCCTAGTCCCCACATGGAACAGTCTAGTCCCTCGCGATCTCGGGATCATCTCCACAATTCACTAGCTTATGCACGGTCAAGACATAGATAAGTTATTCCCTGAGGTCCTGGACGGATTACTCCATAGACGGCAGCGAATCCCAACGAAATGTTTCCCAACTTAAAGAAATTAAAAAATGAAAAAAAAAAAAGTGATAGAAGTAGCAGAGCTTGGCTTCAAAAAGTGGCAGCTCCGCACCTGCATACTTCTCCGCCTGCAACCAATTTCATAGATTCATTTCTCTCGGTTGGCATATCACTTGGTGCCTGAAGACGAAAAGCACGGCCCAACAAGCACGGCTCGGATATTCTCGAAATTTACCCTGTCCAACGTATCACGGGGAACATGTTTGGTTTCTCATAGGTGGTGTCGTTATCTATCTGTATGTAAGTTGGTACAACCAAGGCTGGCCGTTAAATTGCTATTCTCACAAAGCACAAATCGTCCCAACTAGGTCACAGCGCTTGACAAGGATGCAACAGGTTTCTGTGTTCCCGCTGTCACAATCACCAACTTTTTTGTACACCATGCTTCGGCATCGACGCGTCGGTCACAATTTGGGGTTAATCCGACTATAAGCGTGGCTGAAAAATTAAATGGTGGGGAAATAACGAAAATTTTCGTCGGCAGAGCGTAATCCTCACGATACATGCTATTTAGCACCACTCTGCATTTGCTACAGCATTATCGATAACTAAAAAATCTCGATGACGCCATAGTAATCGGCCCTGAAAAAAGTTTAAACGTTTAGAGTCTGAGACCGAAAAGATTTGGCTTGGCCTAAGCGGCTTTGGGCTTGCCAATACTAGAAGCTTAAATCCAACAATCCAACTCCGAGTTAGATTGCTATTGATGGGTCAGGAGTCGAAAGTTGGAAATAATTTAAAATCCTATGCTTACCAACAGGAACGGTCTCGGCATTTTTTTAAATAAACCCACGAGTACTTAGTTGGTAGTCTCCGTGCTGCAAATCGGATCCTGGCGCTAGTTAAGCTTGTTGGGGCCGAATGGCTTACAGGCTCGAGGGCCTGAGCATAGATAGTCAGGCCTGTGCGAGCTCATAGCTTGGTAGACGACTGTACGTCTGTGCTTCGGTTTTCGTGGAATATCCTTGACGACGGTATGAGAGTGCGTCAAAATTTCTTTGTTCGCTTGTTTACATAACGAGCAGGCTGAACCTGCCGTGGTTTATTCCGGCGTAAAAAATAATTACAACTTGAGCTCATTTTTCGGATTGCGAGTTTACGAGACAAACTTGTCGCACAAATGTGACAACTGCTTCAATTAAATTGTTCTTGATAACAAAGGGAAGGGTTAACCGCGAGAGAAGTGTTAACCGCGTGCCTTTCGACCCAACCTTCGTCGTGCCCGTGCCGCCTCTGGGTCTGGATTCTCTGAGGGTTCTTCAGCGTCGAAAATCCACCATCCTGATAACGGCTGGATGACTGAGCACTCTGGACCTTCGTATTCTTTCCCCTCCGCTTTCAATTCCTTATTCGCATGCTCCCATTTCTCATCTCGCTCGACCGTTGGCCTTGATTCAATGGCAACCATTCCAGCTAGCATGACGGTATCGAACATTTCTCCATTATCGTTAAGCTCGACGGGAACATGGGCGTATCCGCCAGTTACGTCGTGGTCTTGTAAGAGCCCGTATGTTTCCCCATCCAAGCTAAGGGTTTCAACTTGTTTCCCCCAAGTCTTACGGTCTGTATGATATTGCATCTTTCCGGAACTTGTCCACATGCAAAACGCCGTTATCCATCCGCCGATATACCTTGGTCCACTACCACCCCCATGCCGACTAACCACTGTTTGCCAAAAGTCCTTCGACTCTTGCGACTCTGGGTCGTCGAAACACATTACGAAGCGCTTCAATATCGGACGAAGTAGCTTCGCGAAAAACGTAGTCTCTTCTCCGAATGTCTCGAATTTGTCAACTTTCTGTAGCAGGGCTTCCCAGTCACTTTTCTCTCCGAGCATGGTAACGCCGGGAAGCCCACAGGCAAGCTGCATCCCGTAGGCGAAATAGCTCTGCAGGGTTGCCATCATCAGAACCGATGAGACAATTCGATCGTTTTCCTCGGTTGTCGTGAAGTTCGGAAGTAGCCACGTGCGCAGTTCTGGATCGATAACATTCTCTTCAATCAATTCGCCCATTCGAACAGCCAAGGCCCCAAAATTGACGGTGTATCGGGTGCCCACCGCATTTACGGTGAGCTTTTTCTTGCCCTCGTGGGCTACGAAATGGGAACGAAGCTCTTCGGCGTGGGCGTTGACGTAAAGGGAGAATTGCGTCAAGATAGTAATCCAAACATCGTCTGGGCGAATGACGAGGTGGTGGTGGTAATTATATGCGTTCATAGCCGCGTAGACAAATGAACTGGCCGATGGATGGATCTTCCGGGACTCAATGAGGTCCTGATTGAAGGTCGATTGGAAGACTTCCTTGCACACGTATGGGACCCCTTTCTGAAGAGGAACCCTGAGAATGTCCTCATGGCTTTTTGCTCTCGTGGAGCTAAACCTGTATTCCTCCGGCTTTACCGTAGAAGGGCAGAGCGTGACTGGCATTTTGAAAGAATTGTTGAGAACCAGTAGTTAAGATATTTGAAATTTACTTGAGGATGGTAAATGTAATGGGCCGATGCGATGTATGCTCCAGAACGACGCCGGGGGTCTGTGTTTTGGGTTCTCAGTATTTATACCAGCCCGAACAGGTGGCAATGACTGGTTCGAGAAAGAAACCTGTTAGAGAATCAAAGGGCCGATTGAACAAATTCGCGAAGATCCTGTTGCTCCGATCCCTTATCGATAATAACCAATCGATCAAAGCACGAAACTAGCCAACTGCGGAGGTGTAATTCTCGATCTTGGATCCTGTTCAGCCTGCATATGAAGACTTCATGTGAGGTGTGGTGCTGGTTTCGGACAATACAATTACTTCATAGGCATGCATATACGTCCTTATGTAGTTTAACCCGAGTGTACAGTATCTGCTAAGCTATGTACCAGTTCCCCGCACCAAGGAAGTCCATTCAGCTGGTCTCAGCCGCTTTTGGACTGCCGGCGCAACACAGACCGGCGTGGCATTTGGGGCAGGTCCCTGTTGCAATTTGTGTAACCATCCCAGCTGATAGTCTATGGGGCTCCGTCTCTAATGCATGCCTAGACACTCTAGGTATAGGCCTATCGTAGCTCGTAGCTAAGCATCAAAGCAATTAAGGCTCGTCGGATCGCAGATGCTATGTAACGGGCCCGACGTATAGACTTCCATATCGGTACAATGTCCGTGTTGTTGTTAGAATTAACGTCACGGCTGCGTTGAAGGTCCTCAAGCCAGCAACTTCCTGAAAATGTCCAAGCTCTGTCAAAATGATGACAAAGGGCGTACGTAAGTGTCATTCAGATATATTGGATATGGCGCCCGCCGTTTACACCCGAACTAACCTTGCCCTTGTCGATGGAAGGCGTCTCGAAGCTCGGTCGACTATCAGACGTTTGGTCAGTTTGATCAATCTGATAAGATATAAACAAGTTGCTCTCGGTTCATCGGGCCAATCGTCTCCCATCGGCCTCGCTAACGGAAACAGCGTTAATTTTTCCACCGTCGGTTTGACCCACATCCAACCCACAAAACCTCGCTGCCTGACCAAGAACCATCCGCTAAAACTCTCCGAAGGACAGAGTTTGTCACTATCACCTCGCAATAAAACCTGTCAGGTTGCATGAGAGGCTCTTCGAATTCGTTTAAATCTTCCATGAACGAAATAGTGTACGCGGAGGATTTCTGGGCACCACCAAGACTTTTAGGGCTTGAGTGGAAAGGTATACCGAGGCTCAACTATATCTTCCATTTTACCCTGTTGGGTATTGTATACGAACGTAAAGAGTCGTATTCGTTTTCTTTACTGGGCTGCTAGCTGTTATTCGGTACATGAATCCTGGCCCTGTCGAAAGGTCATCTCGTACGATAATACTTAGGCAGGGCTCCACGCAATGCACACTTCCTTCCTGCTGTTGTGAAGCATATATGCATGTAGCCAAAACGTTACCCTCCCGGCTCCACGTTCGCATAATCGGGAGGTATTTCACGCCGGTGGCGAAATGAAGCCAAATCTTTCCAAGGATTCTCCCCAATTTTTCTCCTTACCGTTTATTTTCTATCGATAGGATATAATGCTCCATGCAGCCAGGAAGCAATACATATATTAGGGTCAGGAACGAAGGTGGCTCAAATCTGATACCATCGTGGATTTATCTCTTGGCTATATATAAAATATTGAGGACAACGTTTTCCGACAGTCTTTTCAGTTTTCTCATCACTTCCGATTGAGTATTCCGACGTATTTCTCTAGAACCATTTTCAATTCCCACTTTTGCGACAGACGACTCTTTCATCGATTCTTGCGACCGACGGTCGAAATTTAGGCCGCCCCATCGTTGTCTTGGCCATGCAGCAGTCGACAAACGCCTCGTTAGAGGCATCGAGCAACACAGACATTTCGTCGAAAAAGCTGGAGGCCGGCATGGTGACTCCGCAAACCCTCGATATCAACAATGAAGCACAAATTACAGAACCCGAAGCGTCAGCTCCGGTGCCAGTGTTAAGTGATACCAGATTATACATTATTGGGCTTGGGTGTGTATATTCGCAATCAATATCCCCTGAAACTAAAAATATCAAAAGGCCAGAGTTGACTAAAACTTGGAAATTGGAATAGCATATGGATATCCCTCTTCCTCGCGGCCTTTGAAACAACTGTAGTGGCAACGAGTTTAGTTGATATTACAAGTGAATTTCAAGACTTCAATCGGGCCAGCTGGATAGTAGTTGTTTATCTTTTAACATACAATGGCTTCCTTCTATTATCTTCGAAATTATGCGACATCTTGGGCATCAAGACGATGTTCCTCGTGGCAAATTTCATCTTCGGGGTCTTCTCGATAGCGTGTGGAGCGGCTCAAAATATGACACAGTTGTAAGTGCCTTCCTCCTTTCCCTCAGAAAACACCTTCGTGATCAATCAATTGACCGAACTAATGATTGATTCCTCTAGAATTATCTTTCGAGCCTTACAAGGCGTTGGTGGAGGTGGAATCTACTGTATCGCTTTCATTCTCATGATGGCTATCATCACCAAGGACAAGTTAGGAACATTTTCTGCCGGCATTTCCAGCGTATTTGCTATTTCTAGCATTTGCGGGCCATTGCTGGGAGGTGTAATCACTGAAAAGACGACATGGAGATGGATCTTCTACCTCAAGTAAGTTCTTTCGGAGTGGATAACTACTACATGTTCGCGAGCGAGTTTCTTACGGTTCTCTAGTGGACCGGGCATCGTTATAGCCTTCGCAATCCTCTATTTCGCCATCCCCGACGTCGGTAAAGTTAGTCTAGACAGACAGACGCTGAGCCGAATCGACTTCGGAGGCGGCTTTTTGTCGGTCGCCTGGTCGATCCTTCTTGTCTACGCTCTCCAAGAAGGTGGAGCCGAGTATCCGTGGAGCCATTCGGTCATTCTTGGAACACTAGTTAGCGGTATCGTCGGCCTCTTCATCTTTGCTGGTTACGAGTGGTACATTGCCAGAAAGTCGAGTATTATCGAGCCAATCTTCCCCTTAAGATTGTTAAAATCGCCGGCCTTTACCTACCTCGTAATGTAAGTGCAGACACCAATCTCTCGGCTTCAAACGTATACGCATGCTAATAAATTCGTTTCATTGCTGCTAGAACCACATTCTGCATCGGTGCCCCAATCTATATGACCATCATCAATATTCCCCAAAGATACCAAATCGTTAACGGCGTATCCCCTATCCGGTCCGGTGTCCTGCTTCTCCCTATGCTCGTCGTCTCGCCCGTTATGTCTCTCCTTCCCGGTCTAGCGCTCAAGAGCCACTGGAATTATGTTCCTTATGGGTTCGCTGTTGGTGGAGCGCTCTCTGTCGCCGGATCCGCTGGCCTTGGTGTCTTAGGAGAGGGAATTAATATCGAACCGAAAACCTACGGTTTCCTAGCCTTGCTAGGTGCTGGTATGGGTCTCGTCATGCCCATCGGTGTGATGATGGTCAAATTCATTTGTGACTCCAAAGACGAAGCCGTAGCTCTCGGAGCACAGAATATGACTCGTGTTCTCGGCGGGTTGGTCGGCTTAGCCATCGGTACTGCGATTCTTCACCAAAAGATCGAAAAGGAGTTGCCGAGTGTTCTTTCCCCAGAGCAGTTACACGCACTATTGAAGTCACCACAGGCCCTGGCTACAATGCGGCCGGAGCAGTTACTCGCTGTCAAGGGTGTGTACGCCAGATCGTACAATCTGCAGTTTAACATGTCAACTGGTTTTGCGGCTCTGGGATTCGTCTTTTCATGTTTGACAACGTACTACGCTGTGCAAATCATGAAGACTATTAATCCAGATGATATTTTCAACAATCTTGGGTTGAAGGCGGACAACGGGGAGAACCAAACCGGGAGTGAAAAGAAAGCAGAAGAGGCGTGATTACGGCCCACGTGGCCACGATTATGAAGGATGAAAACGGTCTTGCATTTAACTGAATTTATCAGCGTTTACGGAGTTCGGGCATTTTGGATAGCGATCTTTAGATAGTACCAGCATTTCGGTTTCACGTTGTAACCTTGTTTCTGTTGTAATACCAACTAGATCTCCGCTAATTGCATTGGGCACAGTTGTATATCTCTCTGCTCCTTCTTATTCCATATTTTCTCAATTCGTTCCTCTAGTAGGGATCTTTATTTCTAGGATTTAGTAGACTCCACGTTTTTGAAATTTCATCAATCTGTTCGCACTAATATACCTCACCGCAAGGAACAAGCTTTATATAGTCGGGCATATGCATCCGAATCGATAAAATGTAGGGGATAGCTCGACAACGTCGAGTTCACACAAGCATCGATAAACCTAGGGCTTTTAACAAGGGGAATCCTCAATCCTTGTCGGGTTGGCATCCCGATCACTTGGTGTTTGGGCCGAGTATACCTGGGTATTCGCATCACCGTATGATAGATTTTAGTTTCTGTACTAGAATGCAATACCATGAATTCCAAGACCCAACTCTGAGGATTTGTAGACTTAAACTTCGATTTAAAAGCGTACCCGGTAGATTTCCATATGAGGGGAACGATTGCCAAGCACGAAAATCGACACCAACCTCGAAGCTTCCGCATATCCGAGCTCAGTACCCGCCTGGCTAAATACTACCGGCAAAATGTTAAACCCAACACCTGAAGTTTTCACTGAATGCGACAACTTTTTTACACTATCCCCGCAAAACTTTCATACCCCAGACCCGGAAGAACTCTAGGAAGCTCGGATGCACGTACGCCATTACCCTCGTCCATGTTGGAAGAGCTTGGGTATCTTGACTTTTTCCCTTGCATCCACCATGCCCATGATCTGCCTTCAAGAACCACTTTCCTCAATAGAGAAAGCTAAGAGCATAAACTATTTAATTTAGCCAATCAACTAGTGTATTTCGATCAACTGCCATGGATCTTTTGTTCAACGTCGTAACGGGATCCACCGATCATGCCTAAATATTATATATATCCGGGAGCAACTTCATCCGCGAAGATTCGAGCAGGGCTTCGGCTGAATTCAATGTATTGGCAATCTCCAAGCCTTTCTTCTTGAGCCTTTGTCCATGGAGACAATGGGTTAATGGCGGCGATCTTATATAAACCCAGGTATCCCTTTCTCTGGGGCTCTCGAAAGTAGACTTGGAATTTCAGGGACCCAAGTTTCTAGAAAAGTCTCCCCAAGACCGATAAGCTTTCCTCTTTCGTCAATTAATAGCCCCCGGCCTGGAATTCTCGAATCTATATATATCTAGCATTCACAATGTTGTACAAATCGCTTTTGACCCTTACCTTGGCGACGACGTCGACCCTTGCTAGCAGTTTGAGAAGGGATATTCACAAGGGTTTCGGGAATGTGGATACTCTCGTAGCCTTTGGGGACTCCTACACCGATGAGGGTCGATTGGGGTATATGCAGGGACATGGTGGGGCGGTCCCGCCTGATAACTTTGTACCGTCGCAGGTATGTTGGATCTTAAACCATGGGCTATATTTAGAGTAGAACGGCGAGGTAATAGATACTGATTATATATGTACAGGGCTCTATCGAAGGTGCCTCCAGCGGTGGAAAGATATGGGCTCGGATCGCCAGTGATTTGACTGGCTACTCTTTGATTAACTACGCTGTCTCGGGTGCCGTCTGTTCAAATGGCCTGACTCCAAGGTGGCTGTAAGTAATGACTCGCGCTTAATAGTGGCTCCTTGAACCATACATCTCTAACATACTATAACAGTGACGGCATCAACGGAAACTTCCCAGCTGTCAAAGAATACGAGGTTCCACAGTTTAAAAAAGAGCACACGATGACAAGATACAAAGGCGCCGGAAACATCAACCCCGACAAGGCCGTATTTGCCATCTGGATCGGAACCAATGATCTTGGAAGCGGTGCATTGCTCACCGATGAGCATCTTCCCGGCGTCACTCTTCCCGACTACACGGACTGTGTCGCAGAACAAATTAAGGATCTCTATGACTACGGAGCAAGGAAATTCATCGTCTTAAACACAGTTCCATTGGAGAGAGCCCCCCACTATACTCAAAACGGACCAAACGTAAGTTTCACGTCAAATCTACCCGTTTGTTGACATGTATATATATCTGAAACTGACACCAAAACCTCAGCATTACTGGCACGAACGCGACTCATTCCTCGGAGGGAACACCACCGCCATCTCCCAGAAAATGGGTACACACGTCCGCTCCGCCAATCAAATCCTCAAATACCAGATTCCCGCTCTCGCCGACGAGCTCCGAGGCGCAAAGGTCGCATTGCTCGACACATACGCCATCTTCCAGGAAATATATGCCAACCCTGGAAAGTACCTAGACTCGCCAGCTGATACCGTTGGATATGCGAGCAGATGCGATACCTGGGAAGCTTGCAATAGCTGGACAAATACTGTCGACCCGAACCCTGATAGGTTTTTGTGGTGGGATGAGTTGCACCCCGGTGTTAAGACTTCAACGGTTGTTGCCCAGGAGTTTGTCAAGGCGTTGAGGAAGGAGAGCGACTTTGCTACATACTATTTCTAAGCGATTCTTGAGGGTTTAGGTGGGCGTGTACGAGTATTCTAATTTCTAGCGAGATTATGTAATTTTTCAGATACCAATACATATATCCATTTTCAATTACCGATTGTAACTTGCGAACGTTGATTCGATATCTGCGAATTTTTGATTCTGCGGGGTGTACGTAGGCGTTATCATGTTGTAATTTTCGGCCAAACGAATCGGACCGGCGGGGGTCAATGCAGTCTCAGCACCCAATTCAACAGCCGGGTGGATCCTGCGGCCGAACCATGCATAAGATTGCCACGAGGCTGTCGACAAATCCAACTTTCTACTTTTTAAAGCGTCTGATTGGTTCTAAATGAGGGGTTTCTACTTTTCTACACCCATAATTGGCCAGTAAGTCTGACTTTCTACTTTTTTTTCACGATCGATCTGTCGTGGGTTAGATCTGGCAGCGCAGCGGATGCAGGATTAGTCGTGGCGTGGTAACGTTTCGAAGGATACGCTGACCAAAACGGTAGAATTTTGTCCAATATTCCCTGAATATTCGAATTCAAGTTTTATGCAGGCCAATCTATCGTAGTATAGAAACACGCTAGTAGGGTGGATGGAAAGTTGGCCCTGGAAGTATAAAACATCTGGAGGTTCCCTGAACCGGTCCGAAAGTCCCATTGCGGGGCCGGCTATCACTACGGGGTCGAATAACTAGTACTAGTCAATTGCGTTAATCTCCATATACCCTCTTACAGGCCTAGGCCTTATTCGCAAGTTAAACACTAAAAAGATCACAAACGGAAAAGTCTTCTATTCTCCGAATAGATCCCTGGCAATAGTACCCATTTTCCAGAATGCCAGCCCAGAAACGGAAACTATCTATCAAAGCCTGCGACGGACGGGATTCCCAAAAACGTCGATGGATCCCTACCGCAGCCTGGGATCATATCAAAAGCTTTGTCTCAGACGAAATAAGCAAAGGAAAGCCCCAGAGAAGTATAGTTGCCGACCTCGAACGACAGGGTATATCCATTGAGTAAGTCCCTGTAAATATCTATATAACAGCTAAGGATCGTGTGTCGTGTACATCCGAAAAGAAGCTTACTAGTATACTGCCTTAAATCTATAGACTTCATCAGCTAAAACGATTATTAAAAGAATGGGGCATAAGAGATCGTAACATTTGTAAAAAGAATAGAAAATACATCTTTGAAACGGAGAGACGGTTAAAAGAGCAGGGAAAAGCTGTTAGGACATGGAGGTTCAAAGATACCAATCGGCCAATTAAGCAAACGCAATTGGATATGATTAGGAGAAGCAATGGGGAGGAATTCGAGGGTGAGTCCCTGCTTTCGTCTTGTAAACATATCCCAAGTAAATAGTATCGATCGTGGCTAATGCTTGTACAATGACGAACAGGCGTTGAAGCCAGCCCGGGCGCTCTTTCACCGGCAGAGATTATGGAAGAGGATCCACCTATAAGCCCGCCCGAGGTTGATATACCAAGCAATGGCCCTTCTTCAGAGGAGTTTCAATTCGATGAGGCATATGAGTATGCCCTCCCAGAATCTGAGAACCGGATAGCTACATGCACGATTGCTGCTGAGTCAGTCATTAAAATACAGATGGATGCTTACGCACTAGGGGAAATGCGCGCTTTGGATAATTTCCTGCTAAACGTGGAGAGACAGTTGTTTCACACAGAGAAGGAGGTGCCCGTCCTACGTCAGCCCCAAGCTTGGATCAGCGGCCCAAGTTCTGAGGGTTCAGAACCCGGCCTACTTGCTACCAACACCGGCGAAAGCAGTGAAGCTGAAACGATTTGCGGCTCACCAGCAATCGCCGCCGAAGTCTGTGATAGCGAGCCAGAACAAGAAGAAATCCCAGAAATCCTTGAATCTCTTTGCGGAAGTTTCACCAACTCGGTGGACTGGGCTCCAGCTCCCGTTATCCAAACCAAGGACACCCCTCTTCTATACCTCTTTGATAACCTGCAACTAGAAGAATTTTGCGGCTACCTCGGATTTCAATCTCGCTGGTCATTCGAACAACGGGTGACCGATATAACTAGGAAAGCCTTAGAATTCGAGGTTGAAGTCGAGATGCTAGAGGCGAGAGATAACCTCTCCCGCTCGGAGTGCGAGGACTATGTCCGAGAGCAGATGATGTCTGGAGCATTGGAATTCTGGGATAATACCCCAGTGGATTACAGTATGGCACGGTGGATTCGCAATGAGCCATTACAACAATTTCGGAGGGACATCGAAGGAAAAATCAGAAAATCTTTCAAAGATGACATCCTCAAGGAGTTTTATGCGGTACTGGGACCACTATGGGCTTCCGTCGGATCAGTAACTGGCACCCTGCGAAATCTAGAGGGAAAACAAGCCTTTCAGGTGTTTCATAGAGAACAGTTTCACGGACAGCTAGTGCAATTGCCGTACCTGCTAAATAAGTACGGGGTAACGCACTGGTCGACGTTTTCGACGTTGCAACTGTTTAATGAGTTCTGTATCCTTTGGTATGGGAAGTCCTTCTGGCGGGACAGGCCAGTGCTCCGTGAGAATATGGATTTCCTGATAACGGTACTATCGTCATTTAAGCCGTCGAAACATCTTCTTACCTGTTGGATGGATTTGGTTACAGGCCTTCACAATCTCGGTGATCTGCCGGCTACCCTCAAAGTCGCCAAAGAGATATTGGACAAGGCACGGAATATTCTAGGAGACCGTGAGACCTTTACCATCTGGGTCGCCGCCAAGGTACAGCTCATCCTTCGGGAAATGAATAAGAACGAGGAGGCGGAAAGGTTGGGTCCATATATCGCCTACTGCCTAAAAGGCCCTTCGGACTCCCTACGAATAAACGAATTTGACGAGATAAACTTAGTCCTAGGCTCCGACATCATAGAGTTCCAAATGCAACAGAAGTCATTCGCGGAAGGCGCGAAGTATGCTCGGTTGCTAGGCTCGAGACTTAGCTTGTATGCACCAGGGTATGATAGTTCCCTCGAAAGTCTGGCTGGTCATTGTAACCGTGGAGTATTCGACTGCATCAAAGCTCGAGCACTTTCAGAAGCGGGTGATTATAAAGGCGCTTTACTCGGACTACGAGAATCGATGCGCAAGTTGAGGGTACACCAATGGTATTATCAATCCGCAAATGCGTGGATAGCCCGCGAGTTGATGGAATTAACGACCGAAGTTATGACGAAGAGAGGGGTTGTCCGGTATAGCGAGCCTATATTGAAGCGGATCGCCCAAGGGTTGGATGAGCGAGGAATTTCGGTGGAACATCCTATTTACGGAAGAATCCTAGCCGCGGAGTTATCTACGGACTTCCAGCTTTCCCTTGAGGAGGATGATTGGAGCATCCCGAGGATCATGTGCCCAGAAATCTCATGTATGATGTAGATTGATTGGGCGTTCTTGAGTAAAAGCAGATTAAGAGGATGGTTGGATAGATCATTATCTGGGAAATTGTGCCATGCGTCGCATTAATACTTTCTAATCAATCAATGTCAAATTATATTCGAACAGCAAAACATTGCCTCCGCTGATGGTTTTGAGGCCCTACTCACGATACGAGAACAAGATTGCTCCATGCCTGGCATCCCCGCGGCACTGTTCCATCCCCAATCGCATAAAGCCTAACCTGGGCTCTCAACTCAATTCCATCTACTACCATAGGGCACCCGAACAAGGTATTCCTTTCCGTACCCGTAAAGTTCATGTTCACATTTAGAAACCCACTTTCCCAATTCAAATCCATATAGAGGAGAACGCTACCCTCGTCGCTATTAATATCATTCAAAGTCCTCAACCCAATACTATAATCCGTAATTGGCGCGATGCCAACTGGGACTGACATTGACATATAATATCTTTCTCCACCGGGGGCGTTGGCGTATACACGGTAGGTATCCATATTGGGACGGTACTCGGCCGCGAAAAAGGTGGCATTATCGGAAAGCCAGGTGAGGTATAGGCCGGGGTCGAAAGCGTCGCCGGTCCAATAGACATACCAAGAGCGGTACGTACCTGAATCTGCAATTATACGACCAGTACCAGGGTAGGATATTTGGGTTGTGTTAGGCAAGGTTGTAGTTGAAGCGGCTAAAATGACTTTCGTCTTTGTCTCTGTCAGGGAATCGGTTAAAGGTAGAACCGTGGTCTTCATTTTCTTGGTTCGAGTGATGGTTGTTGGGTCGGGGGCAGGGACGGCCTGGGAGCAAGCCTCGATAATATCGATCTCGCAAAACGAGTCTAGCTGCGCAGGCTTCTTGCCTATAGCGTTTGACGCGACATCGATTTCTGACACAGTAGTAACCTGTGTCGAAATATCGTCCCCTGTACCATAGACACCATCATAAGAGCTCTTATCTATGAAGGGATAAGTAACCTCTGAAGTGATCTCCTCCTGTCTTTTTCGCTCTTCTGGCTCATCGCCCGCATCATAGACTGTCGAAAAGGCAATGGTAACTGTTTCCGTATAATATGTTGAAATTTCTGTTTCTGTTTCGTCAATATCGGTAACGTTGATGATTGAGGTACGGGTGAGACCAGCTTTGGTTTTGATGATAGTGACTGGAGTACCATATCCTAGTAGGTCTGAACAGTAACTTTCGAGATCTAATCGGGCGATAGATTTTACGAGCTGCCAAACTCGCGTGGGATTTGGCGTTTTCGGGCATTTGGTCGGTCTGGCGGGTGGACGTCGACGGAAAGTGGACAGACTGGTTTCGGAGCTAAGCTCCAGGGTTTTAGAGCTGGATTCATCGTCAGGGCTACCCGCGACATCAGGGCTACTACTGGGGGTGGTAGTAGCGAGAGCCTGAGGAGTCGTGATGGCAGAAGCTGATGTCGGGATGCTGATGGCAGCGTTGGTAGAGTTGTTACTGATGACCGCGGTTGCAATTGAGGTTTGAATGCTCTGAGATAGCGATTTGTTCATATCGTGCTTAGATAGCTCGACCAGGCTAAACATTTCTGGGATGGCCACTTGTGTGGGCGCCATAAACAGCCGGGATATCGAATCTGCATCAACTGCGGCGTACCAATCGAACGGGGTCCCATTATGACCTTGTTCGAAGAATCCAAGCACCCCTTCCTTTAGACCGAATCTTGAGGTGAGATCATCGAAAGATATGTTGGCCTTTGGCCCATGAATGACCTTGTAATATTGGTTTGAACTGTTGATGCCATCTCGAGGTTGGTTTTGGCTTGCGAGTCGTAAGAATATTATGTCGTCCGGATCATTTCCACTGGCGAGGTATCCGTGATGATGCAGTATGAACATTGGAGGGACTGCACGAGCACGGTCTGGTATCACCGGGCCAATAATTACAGAGCCTTCGGGGCCATACTGTACGTAGTGGGTTGAGCCTGTCCTCTCGAGTAAAAACGGCGAACGATGATTTTGGGTTGTGGTAGTTACTGAATTGGAGCTGGAGGGTATGACAATAGCCGACGAAGAAGAGGAGGAACCGATCTGGGTTTCGCCACCAGCGTCTTCCGTAGCGGTAGTCAGATTATCGAGGGCCGAAATCGAGGCTATGCTAGGAGTTGAAGAGACTGTGTCAATATCGATATCCAAATCAGAACTCGTGGGCAGTCGGTTCTTTGTGTTCACAGCGTTCAATTTTGTACCCAGGCTGGTGCTACCCAGTGTGTCGAACTCATCAACGGCTCCATCATGTGTGATTGTAGTCGTAGTAGTAGTAGAGTTCTGGAGTGACGTTAACGTAGTTGTGACCCAATCATCCGAGAGCAGTAGCGCCGCTGTGGTCGCAGGAGCAGTTAAAGAACCGGATGCCCATGTCAAGTTATTGCACATGGGCAGCCCTAAGGAAGAGCATTGTGATTTGTCGGTAACATATACTGTTTCGACTGGGTACACCGTCTCGTATACAATAATAGTGGTATATCTCCCTTTCGTCGACTGAAGGGCTAGCACAAGGGGTAGGAGCGATATCGCGAAGAATGATATGAGGAGAATGGTCGCCATGATTGGGAGCCTCTGCACTCAGTAGAGGCTGAGCAGGGTCGCCTTATGTCATGGTATTTGATCAATCAATTAAGTGGCCTTCGATATTCCGGCCGAAGTTACTCGAATTATGCGGCAATTTCAGGGTAGCTATAGCCACGGTTTACCTTGAAGAATGGAAAAGTGTTGTTGAGCAAAATGCAACATCCCCAATGCAGTTTAGCCGTCCCGATTGGGACCGTCGGCGACCAGACTTCAGATGAAACCTTCCGTCGAGTGTGTTGACTAGATATGGCCAGGGTCGGCCTCTTACTAGAATGCATTCGAGACTATTAGATCATAGACTGTGGAAAGCAAGAGATGCGGAAGGTATTATTTTGGGCAAGGCAATTGCATTTCATGGAGGTCTTGGCCTATGCCATGTTCGTCAGCCTTGCAGCGCGAACAGGCGGAATGTCAACATCCCGCTGCAGTCGCTTCGTGTCTGACCAAGGAATCCAAGCTTTTCCTTGGGGCTT
The DNA here is from genome assembly GCA_036971655.1 of Arthrobotrys megalospora. Taxonomy (NCBI): domain Eukaryota; kingdom Fungi; phylum Ascomycota; class Orbiliomycetes; order Orbiliales; family Orbiliaceae; genus Arthrobotrys; species Arthrobotrys megalospora. The sequence continues at coordinate 1,136,692 of JAVHJN010000003.1, read as the reverse complement.
CTTGGTTCACGGGAACCGGCAACTAAGGCGGGATTGACGATTGTAAAGGACCCTGAAGTTATGTAAACTCCTTCTCCTTTGATTCAATCCTCGAGATCGAGCTCAAGATGTCGGTATTCGTCACTGCCAATAATTATCTAGAAGTGCCCCGTCCCATATATATACGCCCTGCAGCTGCGTGACACCTGGCTACCCCTTTCGAAGTTTTGTTCTGAACTCCAATCTTTCCCCACTTGGCGCTTTTGCATGGAACTGCGGGAACCTTGGAACTCGTTACGGCCAAATTAAAAATCGCGTCGAACCAATTGGCGATCTGGATTCGGATTCGTGAATTTTGATTCAAGGTTGTGGCTTGGAGGCTAATCCTCTTTAAAACCTGTCAGTCCTCCAGAGTTTTTTCTTTTCGAGGCGAGCATTCTGCAGACTCATTTATTTGAGGACTCGAAGATTACCACCAGGACGAAGATTCTACCTTGACCGCACCTTTCTCGCGCGTATTGCAGTGGAATTCGGTAATACAACACCACGTTTTTCCGTGATATCATCATACCCCTGGCTTTGAACAACGTCAACATCGACATCATACACAATTGGACTTGGATAACATTACCGTCTGTGTTGTGGAGACAGCAATACTAGAACGACACCGTTCGGTGCAAATTCACGCCTCATGGCCACCCCCGGCGATCGCGACCTTGAAAACGGGCCTAAGGAGCCTGAAGTCACAGAACCCGCTCGTGCAGCATCTACACAAAGTGACACACCTGTGGTTGCCCCCCAACAACAACCCCACCATGATCCAGGCGTCTGGAGGAATCCACTTTTCCGCCGTCGAGGCCAGCACGAGACATTCGCCGGGCTCACACCTGAAGAAGCCCAGGAAAAACATGAACGAAGGCTTCGTAAGGGTGCCCAACCTAAACACGCTCGGTTTAACCCTGTTAAGGCTACAAAAATCACGATAAAGAGTACTTCGACGTTGAGCTCTTGGAGTAATATCTTGTTTCCGGCTATTCCTGCCGGTATTGCCATGTGGTATACGAGTAGGGATACACATCCACTGGCCGTATTTATCTTGAACTTCATCGCAATGGTGCCAAGCGGCAATCTTCTGGCTTTTGCGAGTTCAGAGCTCCAAGCGAAGTTACCCAAGGTAGAATTTTCTTACGATATCCCTGAGAATTAGCGTTACTAACGCTCAATATTGCAGACCATTGGAGCAACACTCGAGATTTTCACTGGTGCTGTTGTCGAACTCATTGTTTGCCTAATTCTTCTGATCGATAAACAATACGATGTCGTCCGAGCTGCTCTTCTGGGGTCTATGCTTGCGAATCTACTGCTGGTTACTGGCGCATGCTTCCTCGTGGGTGGTATTGCCTACCGCGAGCAAGATATTGCCGAATATGTGACAGAAGTATCTGGAGCCGCATTGTTGGTTAGTGCTGTCGGGGTTATCCTTCCAAGTCAGTTCTATCAGGCAGTATATCCTCGAGCAGACGTCGGTGAGCACGATGCATCTATTCGGGTCGTTGATGTTAGCCGTATTGTCAGTATTGGACTGTTGATTGCCTATGCCTGGTTAGTACCCTGGATCGGAATGCCTTTGAGCGGGAAGAATCTAACTGTGAGCCAGCTTCCTCTTCTTTCAACTCAAGACCCACAGCACAACATTTCACCACGTTCTCGAGCAGGCTGAAGCCGCAGACGCAGATGGCCATAAGGAACGATATCGTCGAAAATTGTCTCTTCTGGAGGCTATATTCCTTACTCTTGTTGGTCTGACGTTGGTCTCGTTCTGTGCTTACTTCATGGTTCAAGAGATTCCATACATTGTTGAGACACGCCATATCTCGGATCCGTTTATGGGTTTGATTCTTGTTCCGCTGATTGAAAAGGCTGCGGAGCATTTGACAGCTTTGGACGAAGCATGGGATAGTAAGTTTGTTCTATGAAGACTATTGATGAATTCTGCTAACGCCAAATAGGACAAATGGACCTCGCTCTCTCCCATTGTCTCGGTGCGACGGTCCAAACCGCCTTGTTCGTCTCCCCTATCGTCGTTATTGTCGGCTGGGCCAAAGGTCTCAACATGGATCTGAACTTCGAGTACTTCATGGCATTTTCTCTTCTCCTCTCCGTTCTTGTCGTCGGGAATTTTATCCGGGATAGGAAGACAAACTGGCTGGAAGGCAGTTTCTTACTCATGGTCTACTTTATCGTCGCCGTTGCTGCCTTCTACTATCCTAATCCTGAGGGCCACGGCGCGAAGGTCGACTCCGGTGAAGGAGAGTCCCATGGTGCTAGTGTAACCGCGGAGGGAGAGTCACATGGATCGGAGACTACGTCGGCTCTGTTGGAGGCGGCTACGACAGCTGCTGCAGAGCATGTAAAGAGAATGATTATGGGATGATTTGTATACATGGTAGGTTATGGTAACATTGGGATTGATATATGACCGGAAGGAGGAGACCTTGCTTTTAGTTTGACGCTTTCAGCGCTTTGTATTCTGTCTTAGCATTTCATTCGCACACATACTTGGCATAGCACTTTTGATTTTGCATCCAGATGGTTTAAGTACTCATTTGTAATAATTAACTGTTTGGTACTAAGGTGGGCAATGGTGGGAGATACACAAGATGAGAATAGTATGGGAATAGCCTTGGGGTCTGGCGCCTGGGGCTGAGACTAACTCTGTAGATGTTCCAACGAGGCCTAACTACTTACTTAGTTTACCAAGAAATCAATGGACCCAACAATGGGGGTTGGAGGCTCCTCGCTTAACTTGCCATTTGGGGATACCTGTGTAACTGGAGCCAAACCATACCAACACATAAAATGCAACGTCCCTGCAGAGGGCCTGTATTTTCGAGAGAAGCCGTGTTCATATTCATGGTTGTAGATGCCTCAAAATGCAATCAGTAGTGCTGTAAGGATACCCAAGGATCTAGTAGTAGCTAAGTAGAGTACTATACAGGAAACACCGCCGAGATTTGTTTGTAGTATTATTGTTTGGGGTTGTAATTGTGCGGGCGCGGCAACCACACGCTCTCGGCCTTGAATGCTTTCGTTATTCAATTGGGAAAGACACTCGGCGCTGTAAAAGATTCCCTCGCTCGGCACCTTTGTAGACTTTAAGATCCCTCCCTAGAGCTTGTGTTTCTCCTCTTCCTTCTTTCCTCCTTCCTTCCTCTTTCTTCACCAACCCGACATTCCTCACTATCCTCATCTCCCAGTTCTCCTGATCGATCCAGACTTTCGAGTCAAAGCTCTCTCATAACCACATCCAGATCATTGATACTTCATTGATCAAGTGTAAGTAGCTTCTCCTTCTCTCTCTTCCTCGGTCACGTAGTTGTAGCCGTTGCAGAGGTGGTTCCTTCTGCTTCGTCCGTGGACGCGTTTTGTTAGCTATTTGGACTCCAGTACCGAGCTGACCCGTTGCAGAACGACAACGCTGTAACAGCATCTTCCGAGATCCCCCAATTCCATCAAAACAATCACCAGGTAAATACTAGCTACCAAGCAACCTTGCTGTCATCCATCCATTCATCTAAGACGCGTCTTTTTTGTCCTTAGAGTTGCATCAGCACTCGTCTCTTGATCAATCTCGTCATTTGACTCGGTAAGTCTATTCTTCTTTCCTCCTTTGCTTCCTTCTGTTCTTCATTCTCTTGCAACGGCTTCCTGTTTCCCCTTCTGCCTTCCCTCCTGATCTCTTCCTGCTCTCTCTCTTCCTATTATCTCCTTCTGCCCTCTGCAAAGTGCTCGCAAGATTGTTTGAAGCTATTCATTAGCGTTCCAATTGGAAACCCCTCTGCCGGCCTCGATCTTGAGCAACTTCTAGTCGATAGAGGCTTCAGACAAACCACTACCGTCGTCCCATTGTGCAATGGAGCAAATACTGGCATGGTTATAAAATCCGTTTCCCTGAAAATTCCTTTAACTCTTCCCGTTTCGTGAAATTGTCAGCTGCAACACCTCTAGATCTTAGACTTTACTAACTGTGGGTTCTTCCAGCTATCATCCGATCTTCTTCTCACAACCAATCAATTTTATCGCAAACATACTGTCAAGTAAGTATCATCCTCGAGAAGTCCTAATCGTGTCTTCTTCGGTAATGCTAACATGGTCTCGTTGTGGTAAGGATGTCTGCACAACTCGCTCCACCCACTACTCCTCCCGCAGGCAAAGAGCCAACTAAAGTCTCGTCTCCGATCGTTGATGAAGATGGTTTTGAGACTGTAATGCGCAAGTCGAAGCCAGAAAAACCGAAGCCACAGGTCTCTGCGCAGCAACAGAACACCGGACCAAAGCAGAACGGCGGGCAAAAACAAGCCAATGGACCAAAGCAGAACGGCGGGCAAAAGCAAGCCGGTGGACCAAAGCAAGGCGGCGGACAACAGCAAGCCGGTGGACAGAAGCAAGCTGGCGGACAGAAGCAAGCCGGTGGACAGAAACAGAACGGTGGGCAAAAACAAGCCGCCGGACAACAGCAAAACGGTGGGCAAAAGCAGGGCGGCGGGCAGAAACAAAACGTTGGGCAGCAGCAAAATGGGCAGAACCAGAATGGACAGAAGCTGAACTTTGGACAGCAAAACCAAACCGGTGGAAAAGGCAAAGATTCTGCAAACTCTCGCGGTTCGTCCAATGAGCCCGGCAAGAAGCCCAACACTGAAAAGCCCCGTGAAGGAAGCCGAAAGACTTCTCAGGCGAAGAACAAGCCACAAGGCAGCGTTCTCCAATGTGGCCCAACCGTCGCCAAGTCTCCCGAAGGAAAGAGGGAATCCTCCAAAAAGGGTGGACAAGGAGGAAGGGGCGGGAACAACAAGAAGACGGGTCCCGGTGGACAGCAGCCCGCAAGCGGAAAGCCTCCTCAAGCTAAGGAGGAGAAGGGTCTGGAGGCAACGGCCAACGAGAAAGCTCCTGAAAAGGAGCCGTATGTTGCCCCGATGCGCATTCCGGGCCTCAGCTACGCAGCCGTCGCGAGGTCGACGGAAACAACCCCGGAGAAGCCGGTGGTTGTGGAGGGAGGCGAACCTCCGAAAAAAGTGCCATTCATTTTGAATGCGGCCGGTGCGGTCGAGGCTACTACCTCGACCAAGGCGATTGAGGGAGAGGGGGCACCGGGTGGCCGGGACATTGCGTCCCGTCCACCCAAGAAGGGCAAGAGGCCACCCAAGAAGAAGAAGGGGGGCAAGGAGAATGAGGGGGGGCAGAACCAGCAAGGCGCTGGTGTTCCCTACATCCCAGAGGCTGTGATCACGAAGATCAGGGAGGAGGCCGGGGCGGCCAATGGGGTTAGGGCCGGGAGCAAGGAGAACGCGGGGAAGGTGGCCCCCGCCCAAGAGCCACCTACAGCCACAACTACCACGAACAAACCGCTAGAGGAAGTGGCTGTCGAGAACAATACGGTTCTCACAACTTCGAGCGAGGTGGCACGACTCCAAAGCGCCCTGAAGGTCCAAGGGATCATCGAAAGAGACTTCGCATATGAGGTTTCTGGCGGACAGAAGGGAGGAGAGAGTGCTCGTGTTGCCCAGCCGGTGGAGGACTCCTTGGCCATCAGTGGCCATGACGTCGTGGCTCGGGTTTTCAATACGATGAAAAGAGTGGACAAGTTTGTGACAGAATCGAATCTGGAGACTGTCTGCTTGGACTGGATGGAGGAACAAAAGTCCATCGTGATGGACACATTGAACAAAGAGTGTTCAAATTTGGAACAAGTCATCGACAAGAATAGGCTTTTGGGCTTGCCGGCCTGGTCCATATTTCAAGGCGAGCCTCTAACTATTACGACCGCTTCAGTCCCAGACATTCTCCTTGCCGTCGAACCAATCCTTGCGAAGCGATACAAAAAGTGGCTCCAAGACGTTGGCATTTCCTCTTTCACCGTCTCATTCAACAAGGAAGAGAAAACCCACACTCTGAAGCTGTATCTGCGAGAGTGCTTCCTCAACGGTGAGAGCTCTGATGAAAAGTAGGAGGATCGGAGATGGCGACATATTGTTTCTACGAGGTTGCTTTCCTTTTTCTTAACTGGTTTCTTCTGCTTTTATGAGATGTCAATTTTTCTTTTATGAGATGGAAATCCCGTGCGCAGTCAGCTCTCTACAAACCACCCCACGCTGTCAAAGGTTAGTAGTGGAGAAGGCGGCACCGGTAAATGTTTCATCCCTCTACACTGTTACTTTCTTAATACTACTGTTTCTTTCTATCTTCTCGTTTTGTTTTTTAGTTATGGTTTCGATAATACTATTATGCTTCTCGTTTTATCTTTCATGATGGTTCTCGATAGAGATCTGCTTCCTGTTCTCCAGATGTCGGATATCGTCGCTCGTTTAAGTTCATGGCTCTACATCGCCAATGCGCAGGATCTACCTGACTTTGGTATACGTCGTCCACTACCGAGACGGAATTTTTTCTTAACATTGTGGCTATCGGTGAGAGATTTCTAAGAACTGTTGTCGACATATCATGCCTTAATCCTGAAGGAGCTCTTCGAACTGTTGTATTATGAGACCTAAGTACTCGGGAAGCTTGTGTCTATAGGAAGAAATACATTATGGATTTGTTTATTGAATTTGTAGAAACGTTGTAAGAGGCGTTATGATAAATGTATGATAGCCTAGGACTTCTGAGAATCGGGGTATAGATGGTGTGAAAGTGTAAGGTACTAGATACTCTATTTCCGAATTTATGAAAGCAAGCGTTCGGCAACGCAACAAATGAAACAATCCGACGGCAAGACACCGTCAAAATAAACGGCTTGAGGAACTGCAAAGATTTTTTTCCGAGATTCTAAATGCACGGGTCATTTGAAATTATTTCATCTACGCCTCTAGTCCTTTCTGGGGGGGCTTTGGAGGAGCACGGATTATCCTAGGTGAATGGATATGTCTTGTCCAACGTCTCGACTTGACAATTCTGTACCGTTGAAGAAGGGTGGTATCTCTTCTTTACACCGATTATTATGACCTGGCAATGTTCCGTGTTGGAAGTATGCGAGGGCGTGACGGGCCGCGCAGGCATTTTTAGCGTTGAAAGTAGTATGCTAAATTTTTCATACCGTTAATATTTGAACTTTGTTATCTACTGGGAAAAGGTTCTGAACTAACCGCTATTTCGTCAACGTAAAACATTTTGGCGCCCTTAAAGAGTTTCCTTGCTGTTTCGGCGCTATGGAAGAAGTATATGTTAGCGGGCCCACCAATCCTTCGGTATAGGAGTACCTACTTCTCAAAAGGAGTAATAGGATCAAGCGAAGTCCCTGCGAAGAGTATTGGAGTTTTTGTTGGACCGCCCACGGGTCCATACCACTGCCACGAGGGCCGGATCCCCCACAGCGAACACTGTATCTTCCTGCTCAATTTTGTATACCCCCCGATTTTACTGGCTGCTTTCCAAGCCCGCTCATCTGCTGCGGTGAACTTTGTTCCACGGAGGTCCCTTGCATCTGAACAAGCCACTTGGGTATACGACTCCGGAATAGCAGTAACCGGGGCATATGTGACACCGTCTCTCAGCTGCAATTCAAAGAATGCCTGTTGTATGGCTGAAAAGTCCCAGTCCGCTGGGTTAGGAGCGAACAACGGCTCTGCAGCCACAAAAAAGTCTGCCATGTATGGCCAGGTGTGATGTGCGTTGTAAATGGAGCTGAATATGAGAAGTTTCAAAGTTGATAGAACATTGGCGACCATAGGGGCGTATGGACGACCCTCTAGCTCGTACTTTGTGGCATTGAGCTTTGCGGTAATCGCATTGAACCTATCGCGAATCGCGTGTGAGTTTCGACCCGTAAAGAAGCTGCACCGTTTGGGACCGGCATTATAACACGATGTGAAAAATCTGGACCATGCTTTATCTACGTGGGTTACGGTCGTCTTTACGTCGTCTAGAGAAACCCATGTGTCCGCATTTACCACGCCGTCTAGGAAGAATTTTCCGACATTGTTAGGGTATAAAGTGGCGAAATATTGGCCTATGATAGTTCCGTAGCTGAGGCCATAGAAGTTTACAAGAGCGCTTTTTTCCGGTTGTTTTCTTTCTCGTGCGAGTGCTTTAGCTATTGAAAGCAGGTCGGTGGCTACGACGACAGTGTTCATATGTTGGCCTGCTTGGTTGTATTTGGAGATTAAGTTTTGGCAGGCAGTTTTAAACTCATTCCCGCTTTCGTAGGATTGGGCTTTCCACGAGGGTGGGTCATTTGGGATTAAAACTCCGTAGGATACTTCGTCATTGTTTGGGGGAAGCTTTGAAGCACGTCGTCCAAATTTTGGTTGTGGGGATTTTGGGACCTTTGTTGCATTTTGACGCTCGGGTTCGAATGACCATGGGATAATGTCGCAGTTACCCCAGGGAACTGCATAACCTATGCCTCGAGGGTCGAAGCCGAGGATGTCCCATCCGGGCCCTACAACGGTGGAGCGGATTTGTTTGGCAGTCGGGACGTCGTAGATTAGTTCTGAACCTAAACCACCTGGTCCGCCTGGATTGACGAGAACGGAGCCTTTGTATGGAACGTTTTTGTCGGCCGGGTATTTAATTATTGGGATTACTGCGCGTAGCCCATTGTTGGGTTTTTTATAGTCGAGCGGGACGCTTAGTCTTGCGCATTTGAATTTGATCTCCGTAGCTTCACTGCTACAGGGGTACCATTTTAGATCAACGGTTGCTGGAATCTGGGATCGCCATGATGTTAATTAAAAATCGGGAAATCTTTGTCAACCAGTGGAGTTAGTTAAAAGAACAAACTTACATTCTCGAACAGTCGCTCTCGCGGACCTTGTCTCTTAAGTAGGAATGGATTGTGTGGTTCCCCTAGACCTGTCACTCCGCTGAGCAGTGTCAAGCCAAAAGCTATCTGTTGCAGCATGTCCCAAGATCAAGATCGGCTAGATGGGACGTTGTCAAGAATCCGTATGAGCTCCTATATCTTTATGTTAGTGCCTCCACAGGTTTACAATTTGAAAGGGAAATGACTGAGGTTATATAATCGTACTTAATAGATATTCTAGAAAATTTTCGCGAGGCTGCCTATAAACTGGTGAATTTGCCTCGACGGCGTATTAAAGAGCACACTCCACTACGAGCTAGGCGTGAGATTGACTGTTTGAGAAGTAGGAATAGTTCGATAATGACCGAGCTACCCTACGAGATTTAAGTAGTCAGTCTTTCGGCAAGACTAACCATTCTTCAGAGCAATATATCCTAGGTGTATGAACACGTCATGGGTGGCCGCAAGTCTTAGCGGATGCAAACGAACTCTACCGCCTAGCTGATTCTTTTATCTAAGATCTTGACGTATGTAGACATGGGATTTTTAGCCCTAAGATTTCGACTTCGGAATACGGGCACTGGGTAGAGTCCAGTGGCTGAGGCGGAGTAGGTATGGTAACCCCGCGGCCCGGAATATAAAAGTCGGAGAGATGTTGAGGTCGCACCAACCCCTAGGCACGGTAGCTCACCATGCATCATGCGCATTCTGTTCCTGTCACGCGGAAAACGCGTGCCCTTGTAGAGCAATCACCAAGGTATTTCGCTCAAAAGCTTAAGTTTGATACTCCGCCACGATGTGCACAGATGTCATTTTGCTATGGGTTATGTTTTGGGTTGTTGTGTGTGAGGAGCTCAGATTGAATATTCCAGAATATGTAAGATTCCATGGGTCACCGCTATGAAAATTGTTCACAGGGGTATTCTAGATTAAGGATTTCTACTTGTGTCGTACAAGGCCCCATTGCATCGGCGGTTATTCTACGCGCAGGGATTCGGCCCCGATTTAAGCAGGGTGGATGAGGCTTAGACTTCGGCTTCTGCGATCAGCCTTTTTCTCGGCAGTTGTCGACAGCAATCAATTTGAGGAAGGATCTATTGGAAAAGTAATATAATTACTCTCTCCGATGGCGGAATCCGCGAATGTTGCCTCGTAGCCGGCCTTTCTCGAGTTCTTCGATGTCGTCCCTTGGCCTTGTCTGCGACTAGCTAGCCGCAGACTTGGCTATATCGTAATACTGTATCGAATTGGTCAACAGACTTTTCGGATTTCGGCTTAGATAAGCTCAAGCTTCGAAGGGCAGAATGTTATTTCATTTTGTTTCTGAAATGTCTTTAGAGTGTCCAGAGCTGCTAGAAAATGCTCGACTAGCTACTTTGGTAGGTTCCTCGACAACACAACCTGTTTCAAAATACCACAAAGTTGATTGGCTGCAGCTGCAGTCTCGTTACCAGATTTTGCTGAGCAGACCAAAAAAGATTGATCTGCTACCCGATCTCCCTTCTATTCTGCTAGTTCGGTAGTTTCAAGGTAGTAGTGGTAAAATTACAAGGAAAAAACAACATGACCGGTAACCTGGAAGACATGAATCTTGAGCACTTTAGACTTGGATCCGGATAGTTGAACCTCCCAATAATCAAGACCATTCCTTGGAGTATCCAAAATATATTCGGTTGACGAAATTATCTCTTCAATGGGATCGGGGGCTCAAGATCGACATTCTGCGACGGTGGTCTGGGTCTAGTATCGGTCTTCGCCAAGGCTGACTGCCAAAGTTTATAAACAACATCAATTTTATCCTTTAAAGTCCCAGCACTACCTAACACATCCAACCCCCTTGTTAGAATACCAGTTCCTTGGATAGCGAGTAGGGGCTGTGCATTCGTAAGCGTTCTCGCTGATTTTGGGTCCGTAGACAACGGTGGTGGAGTCATTTTATGTGCAAGGCGTTCCAGGTTCTCTGGTGAAATAGACGGGAGTTTGCAGCTGGTATCCGATGGAAGATCTTTGGTTGGGAGTGTGGTAAGCTGTTTCATGAGGATGCTTATTGGTGGAAGTTGCTGGTTTCCTTTGGGAGTAGGATTCTGTATGGTATCGACCCCTCTAGAACCCGGTGAATCTGGGCTTGTCGCTGTTGCTGGATTAAGGGCTGTGACCTTCACAGCAGTCTCTTTAACTATTTTCTTCGGCATGATTGTGGGATCCAGAAGCTTGGGGGAACAGTGGCTTTGTGGCTTTGGTGATGCCGGGAGTCTTGTACTGGAGAGGTATGGATGAAAAATTGAGCGGACTCTTGGTTTACTTTTGAGAAAAGAAATGTATACGAGCGTCCTCTTTGTTACCGTAGATACTCGGAGGTGACTTCGCTGTAGCCTGGACATAGGTAGTATTAATGCCGCTGTGATGGATCTACGCAACATATCCGAGCATTACTATAGTCCGATTACTGTGGTCTTCAGTGAGAACGTGGGTTCTGTATTTAGTGGAACATTGTCTGCAGACTTGATTGAATTCAGGACATCAGCTAGCTATCAAACAGGCTCGTAACATGCGAAAGTGCTCGTTTCGGAACAATATTGTTTTGATACTATTTTTTTTATGGATTTCGGATTTCGATGTCGTCAAATCATAATCAAGGCCTCTATGGCCTGAATGTAAGTTTCCATTCCTGTGCAATAAAGATCGGATCTGTAATTAGTAGCCATCGGAGGCCGCTTTACCAGCTGGACGTCCTTCAGTCACAATATCTAGGACTCTGTGGTCTCCGTACTGGATAAACTCGCCAGGGTTGGTTGGGATGGTGGCCGAGCATTCAACAACGGAGATCTTCAATGTACGGATGCTTTGGCGTGGGATTTCCCTTCCGTTGGGCTGTTCGGATGTGTTAGTAAAGATCTCTGAGAGTTCAACTGAATTTGGATGTTAACCCACATCGGTGATACGCCAGTGCAAATGTCGCTGCAGATACGGAATGACCTCCTCTGGGATCAAACTGTTCAAGCCATTGGCGGGATCCTCAACATCGTCGAGGAGAGCGTTAGTAAGGGAAACCTGACCAGTAACGACAGTATGTTCCTCAGATTGCGTCTCGCAGTTGGAGCAGGCGCTTCCATCCCCTCGCTGGACTCCAGCGACGAAGTTGTAGATTCCACCAACACGATTCTTGTCCCACATCCAGGTTGCTGGGTCAGGATTGAAGTCCCCAACGAAGATATGGACGGTGAATGGGCGACCGCCGAGATCGAATCTATGTTGGCTAGTGTTAACGACATAGTCTGGCTTAAGCTTACGAAGTTAAAGTGGTATACCTTTCGAATCGAATGTTGGCATCGTACTCATGGTAAGTGATCGGCTCTGAGGGGCTGAAACCTTGGTGTCCTAAGCTCATATCGCCGAATCCACGACTCAACTCCCCTTCTTGACCAGGTTCATCATCGATGCCGCGAGACTGGCCACCAGGAGCACCTTGACCAGGCTGTTTTTTAGATCCAAGACGCTCTTGGGCCATGTGAATGCCGCCACCAATGATGCCGCCAAATTTGGTAGCAAGAGCACTACCGCCGCTGGATTTTCCTGGTCCTGATGGACCGGCAGGTTGACTCTGTTGCGGTGTTTGGTGACCCTGAGCAGCTTCGCGGCCTGCAGTAAGAGCTTCACCAAAATGTAGTTTGGCAGAGGACATAAGGCCACCAAGGCCTCCCTTTTTGGGTGGTGGCGGGGCACCTGGATGTCCCTGTGGGACCTGGCCGGCTGGGCCCTGTTGAGGAGGACCGAATTGCTGTTGTGGGGGCAGTTGCTGTCCTTGAGTATCACCAGTGGGTGGTGGTGAGAACGCCTGGGTAGGTGGGGGAGAGAAGTGCCCCTGTGCGGGGGGTGACGTAACCGTCTGCGCCTGAGTAGGTGGAGGAGAAAACTGCTGCTGCTGAGTCGGTGGAGGCGAGAACTGTTGGCCTCCGGTTGGAGGAGGAGAGGAGAATTGCTGTCCTTGAGTTGGCAATGTCGCCGGAGGCGTGAATGATTGTGTCTGAGCCGTCGGTGGAGGGGCGAACTGCTGCCCCGAAGGAGGGGGAGCGAATGTCAACTGTTGTCCTTGTGTTGTCGGTGGAGGTGCAAACGACCCAGCTCCACCAGCAGCGGAACCGCCTGAGAATGTCTGGGGACCAGTCTGGGCGGCGGCAAAGAGACGGTTTCGTGGAACTTGAGTGTTCTGGACACGACGTCTGACACGGGAATAGAGGTCGGTGACTTGTTGAATAACGTCGTTGCGGTACAGAACTGGGCTAAATTCGCCAGTGGAATCTCGATATTGAACAAGCCATGGTTGTAGTTCTGGATAGGAAGAACCAAATCGAGTCCAGTTACGGACATCGTTGGAGGTGTAGACGCCGCCTCGCTCGTCCTTGTGGAACGGGGTCAATGGAGTATCTGCATTTTCGCGGGTGCCAGCGGCAATGGACCAAGTTCCTCGTTCATCACGAAGTTGAACGGCCTGCGAATTAAACCAGGCGTCAGGGAATCGGCCAGTGTCGGCATAGATGGCCTGCCAGATGGCGAATAAACGGTCCACGTTGCAGTGATGAAGCCAGAAGATGGGATCTAGAAGGTAGTTAAGCGTTATAATTAGTACGGATAGTAAAGGGTTAACCTAGACGAGAGGGGTCCCCACCGAAGGATGAAACTCTAAAGCAGTAAAACTATTAGTAACTCTAATGGAACTCGAGTTGACATTAAAATCCTATTGACTTACGTATTCCAGCTCATATGCCCACCACCACCCGTGATTCCGTGGATTTCATTGTGAATGGATTCAAGGGATTGGTAGCTGATAGTGGGGAAATTTAGCTATCTGATGCACTCTTCATCGATAGAGTGTGCGAAATGGGATAGTACCTGTTCGGGGCTGGGGGATTCGACTGTTGGGTACTCGAGTACCAGGCATAATTGCTAGTCGTGAATGATCTGTAGACATCTTCACCAAGAGAGCTTAAGTTCCTCAATGCCTCTGTAATCGCGTCGTTATCAACAAATCCATTGTCCCATTGGGAAGCTGAGGCTGAGTTATATGGTGGCGGATAGCGGGAGGTGCCGTTCGCACTCGCGAACTAGTTGATACATGTTAGTAGCTCGCCCTTCACATCTTCATATCTTCGAGTCGGAATATGGCCAACTTACAGGGAAGAAGTTTCCATCCTGGTCTTGGAAGCTGGTAATCCCTTTCGTGCTCACAAACTTGTAGCTGTATAGTGGGTTGTCGATTTCCTCAAAGGGCTTGAGGGTATCTCCAGCTGAGGTTGGTGTGAAGACCTGGACTTTAGGCAAAGTGCAGAGATAAGGAACGTTCAAAGATCTTCTACCGCCGCGATCTTTGAGCTGCGCACTATCCCAGTACGGGATACGGAATGCTTCGGCGGCAGTTTGATATCTATTACGGAGTTCTTGGTCTGGATATGCGGCAGCAATCCGCTGCATGATCGAGTGGAGTATTTGCTATGTGTGCGTATGTCGAATTAGATAGTTACTGGAAGCATAAATTGGTTGATTGGTTCTTACCTCAAAGACTGCGAGGTACGGTCGGTGCCATGTCCTATTTTTCGCGAATTTAGGATCGGCTCCTGGTAGCGTGAACTATGAGGTTTTTACTTACGGGAAGAGAACGGACGCATGTGTGCAATACCCTAGATTCGATCCATCAATTAAGTTAGAATTTTGGCATATGTATTGGAGTATTGATGATAGACAAACCTCTCCACCTAGATCGAGGATTAGGATTAGTGTTCTCGTCCCATGGGATGAACGGTTCGCCTATCAATATATTCGCTGTATCAGCATATGATCGCAAAAGAGTTCTAACGCGACTTCATACCGTGAATCCCTATATTGCGGTGAAGTTCAAGTCAGTCACAAACCTCGAGCTCCCGAACTATATATACTTATGAGCGATATAACTAACCGGCAATCTGGAAGTATGATAGCCTTTCCGTTGGAGGCATCGCTTGGAAAGCGGCAAGTGCCTGGAGGTATAGGTTAACCTGGTCGACATTTGCTGGATTCGCGGACCAGGCATCGATCTCCTGACGAAGCGGGAGAGCCCCATCAGGGGCCCTGGTAGTTGGGATACCAGTGATGGCGTATGTTCCTGATGCCATTTTGAAAGTTCTTTGATGGTGAAGCTAGATAGAAGCGGAGGCGGGGATGTTAGTTAGGTTCAAATATATGAGGTAGAGGACGTCGTAGTATCATTTACAACTTTAGTATTTAGCTAGTTGCCCCTCACGTAATCAAAGCTATCGTGCGAATATGAATCTTTGGTTGAGGTTGACCTCGGCAGGATCGGTCCTTTTAAGGTCTTTTCCCACGGGAAAGCCAACTTCCGTCAATGTAGTGAAACCCCGTGAATTAGCGGATATCCTTATCCGACAGCTTGCGAAGCTTAGTAAACGAACCCGTGAAACAAATCGTGCTTGCGGCTGAGTCTTACTCACTTTCACTTTTTTAATTGTAGTGTCGTGACCGTCTACCCCGCGCGCTGGCGTCGACATCGAGTGAGGGGTTGTTCTAGCCGATGTCATCGTGCTGCCAACATTTCAGCCCTAAACAGGGCCAATGGCCCCGGGAATACTATCCCTCTCTGAGAAATCGTCCCGCTTGCTGGCGCTATTGGCCAATGAGCTCTGCAAAGATGACTGCATGCTGATTGTGCCCCAGCAGTGACTACGCGGCCTTTGGCGGGGCAGGTTGAAGCGTCTACAACGCACAAATTACAACAAGCGTTGCAAACTACGACAGGGATTACGTTGCGCGAGATTATGGGCAGAATCCAAGGCGGTTTCATTAAAAAAACTCAAGTTAGGCATTCCCGGGTGTCATATTATACATTAAATTTTGCTGAAAACTCTATATACAAGCTTTGGCACTGGCTTTTCGGTACAAGCCTATAGAAAATGCAAATCACAGCAATACTAAAGTCATGGTCAATGCCAAAAGCACTAGCCCTTTGTTCGAGACCCTTTCCGCCCTGTTTCCCGCCGAGGTTTCCTCGAGGGCTCTCCGGTCCTCACATACGGGCCGTTCATACCCTGTCAAGTTGAGGTTATAACCAGACAACAACGGTGAACGATCGTCCCAAACGCAATCCTTCCACCAATTTACAACTTCAAGCGTCCGATTCGTGATACATTGCCAACCGCATCCATCGACTTTCTCGAAGATGTTCCCGTCTTGGCCGCTAGTACAGCAATATTCAAGCCACTTAGTAGCAGGCCGTTGTATTGCGTTTGGTGGGACTACGATGTAACATTGAGATTCCCAATCCACACGATTAATATAGGTCTCTTGGACGAAACAGTCTTTTGGTCCCTTAGATTTGGCGTTGTCGAAGGATTGTGCGAGGTAAGAAGATGGTGGGGCCGCTGGGGCTACTGGGGATAGAGAGGTTGTGGTCGCCATGCACTCGCACGTATATCTGGCTTGCTTTCTATATACGAAAAGTATAAAGAGGGATAGGCGGACTCGACCGGTGTTATGTGAAAGTTTAAAGGAGAGAGGTCCGAAAAATTCAAGAGTAGTCTAATATAAATCTACCAGTGGAGGCTTTCGAGATAGAATGATAGGGATAATTCAGCTAATCGATTACTGAATGAGAGGAGGGACCGGCGACTGACAGGATTGAACGGTTCGCTCGGGTATGAAAGAACCTTTATATACGCAATTCCTCTCCGTTAAGAAATCTTTGTTTACGTTAGATTCTGAGAATATCTTTCTAAGTGACACAGTGGATGATTCATACATGATACCTTGAAGTCGCTTGAATTGTTCCGCGGACGAAATGCGGCTCTGTGTTTCCTCAATCGGGAAGCTCGGGGCTTATCTTATCAGACCCGTGAAATAGACTCGCGCGGCATAGTGCCGTGTAACTGAGCCTTTCTGGCATAGGCGTGCCTAGGCCGGAGTCACTGATTACTTTTATCGTTTGTGGCAGGGTATGGTGACTCTTTGGTATTTCTACCTTCCTTTCGTGTCGAAACAAAAAGTAGACGCGGTAAAGTGCAGGGGTGATATTCTCGTCAAAATTTCCTCCTTGTTTTATACGGCAACCTACAAGCTCGCGGGCGGTTTAAATTACGACCCCATATTCTCCCCGCTGAGGTCGTCAACCGTGGGCTAAAGTTATTCTGAAGTATTCATTACCGAGAGTCCTGCCGGAGACCAGACGTTCTTTTTTTTTCACCCATGGTGTCCACGATTTGCCGGCCCCTTCCTCGGTTTGAAAGATAGCTCGAAAGGGAAGTAACGCTAACATTTCTAATATCCTCGTCAATTGATGCCCCTGTATTGGTGTTGTATTGTGGTAGTTTTGCTACAATCGTTTTGGGGGCGAGCGATAGATTATAAAAGTCATTAATATTGATATTGTATCAGCGAACTAAGATGCCAATGGTGTATTATTTCGTGTATATAATAAACGTTCTGCAGTTCCATGATTTTGGTGTAAAACCTTATCTCTATATCTCATTATAACTGTCAACAATTTTGAGTGAGGTTTTTTTTTTTTTTTTTACAGAGCTGGGAGTGACATAGTAGTAATTTGATAAAGAATGTGATTTCTGGGCCAAAGCTGCATTTAAGATGGTGGGGTATTGGGAATGGTCCCACGAAGGGCTTGGTTAGTCTATTGGTATAGCTCTCCTGTGTAGTTACCGTCATAACTGGAGAGGTACCTATATAGGTATTGAAGTTTTCGTTTAGATCGGCCTCGACCGATTTATAATCATGACCAATTTTCGAACCACGCTTTAGACATATTTAGGACTAGGTATTCAACATGTATAAACTCGGTACCGCAAAGACTTTGAAAGTTGCAGCATCGCTGGAGGCTGAATTGCAGCGCTGGGGAGACCAATATATCAGTACGCGCCCCGGCGCTAACCAACGGCTCTTACCGGCGGCTGACACCCACCATCCCACAAAGAAGGGTCTACGGCCGCTGAAACACTTCACATGCGGCCATAGCGCCAGAGCTTGTCACATTTTTATTTCTAGAGGCAACCTCTAGAATTAAACCCCTTTAAGATCAATTACCGAGTATAATGACGACATTCGTAGATCGATTTGAAGTAATTGCTTACTTATAAAATGCCTCCGTTTGATCCGTAGATTTATGTGAACTGGTCGAATATAAAATAGATATCGCCTCCCTTGTATCTTCATCGATGCATCGCTTAAAACACAAGCTGCAGTCTGTGTCGGCTTATAGCACGCAAGTAAAGCAACGGCCGCAAGTACGATCAACAATCCAAAAGATACCAAGCCCAACCTTAATAGACGTATATCGATATCTACCCCCGGTGCTCGTCGGCCAACCTGGTCTAAAATATCGATCGCGACCCAAACCCCTATAGATTACCCCTTGGTTTGAAGGGACGACTTGAAGATGACAGCGCAATCGACTACTGAGAATACTGCCGCGCAAGATCTCAATAAATCGAAAGAACTCGACTTTAAGGCAACTGCATCGGAAGTTCAAAACGTCAATGAACCGGCGCAGCTAGGGGAAATTGCGTCATGCAGCGAAAGCGGTCCAACAAAAGAGACCGTATATCCGAGCGGCCTGAAAGCTATCCTTATCCTTACTGGCTTAATGTTGGCAGTTTTTTTGGTGGCTCTGGACCAAACTATCATTGCGTACGTGCTGAAACGCTCGAAACCTTTCACTGGAAGAACTTAAATGAGGATACGCCGGCGCTTCAACTTTCGTGCCGGATACTCTCATGCCCATTACGTACGTTGCTTACAGGATATCGTAGGACTGCCATCCCAAGAATTACCGACAGGTTCCAGTCAATAAAGGATATTGGCTGGTATGGGAGCGCATACTTCGTGACCTCTACGGCGCTTCAGCCTACGTGAGTACCAAACCAATAATTTCTTTTCACAAGGAGAATTTTACAGCCAGTTTTATAAAAGAAAGCCCTTTAACACTCGCACCCCGGATCCGGGTTGTAGGTTTGGTCGAATTTATAAAGTCTTCAGTATTAAAGGCACTTTTCTAACCGCTATTGGCTTCTTCGAACTGGGGTCCCTTATCTGTGGTGTCGCGCCTAACAGTGCGACTTTGATCGTTGGTCGCGCGGTCGCTGGCAAGTCTTCTTCTAAGGTGCCCAAGCGAATAAAATAGACCTTTGGATGAATGTAATAACGTCACAATATAGGCATCGGTGTTGGTGGCATCTTTTCGGGGTGTGTTCTTATCCTAGCATATATCTTGCCCCTTCGAAAGAGACCTCTAGCAATAGCCTGTATCGCATCGATGTGGGGAATTGCTAGTATTATTGGCCCTTTACTCGGCGGTAAGTTTATCTCCACGCCTCTTAGCTATCAATCAAGGGTAACCTTTCTGACATCGAATCCGGTAGGTGCATTTACCGATCACGTTTCATGGAGGTGGTGCTTCTATATCAATCTTCCATTAGGGGCTGTCTCGGTTGCCGTTGTTATATTAGTACTCAGGATCCCTCGAGAGGCCGAAACCCTGCCTATTCGAGATCGTATCAAGCAACTCGACCTAATCGGTGCCGCCATATTTATACCAACTGTGGTATCCCTGTTACTTGCCCTCCAGTGGGGTGGTACGACCTACGCTTGGAACAATGCCACAATTATCGGGCTCTTCATTTGTTTCGGAGGTCTAGTTATTATATTCGTTATCAGCCAATGGTGGCTTGGTGACGCAGCTACTCTTCCTCCTAGGATTTTACGGCAACGCTCCGTTCTTGCAGCTTTCATTTTTACATTCCTGTTTGGTGCTGCTTTTTTTATCTATATGTTCTACCTCCCGATTTACTTTCAGTCTGTTAAGGGATCTAGTGCTACTAAATCCGGTATCCAGATTATTCCATTTTTGCTTACTTGTGTTTTAACCAGCATGATTTCTGGGGGGCTAATCAGTGCGATTGGATACTACACTCCGTTTTTGATTGGCGGCATGGTTATTTTCGCTATAGGTGCTGGCCTCATTACGACATTCAACGTCGAGACTAATTCTAGTGCGGCATATTGGATTGGGTATCAAGCTTTGGCGGGCTTCGGACTCGGCGTCGGCTTTCAGGTTCCGATTCTTGCTGTCCAAACCGTTCTAGAAATTGATGATGTTCCGATTGGGACTGCGGTGATTATTTTCTTCGTAAGTTAACATCATTCCTGACGCCCCTAAGAACTTCGAAAACCGGCTCTTTGCCTCCCACTTTTTTGAAATCTAGAATCTCAGCTACCAACATTGTGCGTACAAAAACAAGCAAACCTTCGGCGCTGCACTATTCGTTTCGGTTGCTCAAAGTATTTTCGCCAATGGCCTAAAACATGGTCTTAAGGAGTATATCCCCGAGGTTTCGCCAGATGTCTTCATCTTCTCTGGAGCCACCGAAATACAGAAAGTGCTTGCACGTATCGGATTACCGGGCAGACTTTTGGATGTGCGGAAAGCATATATGGTTGGATTAAAGAATGTGTATAAGCTTGCTCTCGCTCTTGTTTGCTGTGCTTTCGTTGCAGCATGCTTTCTTGAATGGAAAAATATTAAAGTCGAGGAGCAAAGAAAAGCCGCAAGACAACTGGAGGCGAAGGATAAGGAGAAGGATGAGGGTGGGTTAAAGGGCGGTAATGGGTTTGAATCAGTGGCCGCTACGCAATAGCGCTGCAGGCAGAACATAAGAGATGCATACGTGGTTAAGGTTTGTAACGGCATATTTGGCCAATTGACACAATGGAATCGAAGCATTCTCATTGTCGGATACGATATGACTATATTATAGGCTCTAAGTGCGATCAGAAAACTAAAGGGGTTTAAAAGATTGCAGTATTATGTTGGATGGGACTTCATAACTTACCGATATGCCTCGGAATTCTTCATTTTAAAGCCAGTGTATCCTGTAAGCGGAAAGCGAAACGGCAGCATCTAATATTTGAATGTCCAACCGACGTTCTAGGAGGCTGTTTCAAAATTATTATTTAGTAATTATATATCTAATCTTATGTACAAGGTACACGCGCCTCGAATAGGAAGTCTATATTACCGGAGGTCGTATCTCTTTTACCTCTTTCCTTTTAGTCGCAGATATCACGCGGATCCCTGTGATATAGGATTCACGGAGGTCCCAAACAAGGCGTCTCTAAACTAGGTATCTGTGTGAACTTCGACGTCTCAGAGCGGTACTAAATGCTACACGTAACGTTTTTGCGAAACCATGTCTTTGCTCGATATTCCGAATAAGGGATGTATATAACAAGGTGTGCATTTCATAAAATACGTAGCGAACCGCCGTTTAATAGTTAAACGATAAACTCGACCTTTGTCGTCTTTTTGGTTTTCTTGCCTCAAATATCGTAGCGGGTGTAGTTGAATTCCGCAAATCTGCCTCCGAGGAAAGCTATTCTAGGTATGTATATGAGATGCCCCTCTCGTGAGGTCGACTCTCTTCTATTTTATTTTTATTG
Source organism: Arthrobotrys megalospora (assembly GCA_036971655.1). Classification (NCBI taxonomy): domain Eukaryota; kingdom Fungi; phylum Ascomycota; class Orbiliomycetes; order Orbiliales; family Orbiliaceae; genus Arthrobotrys; species Arthrobotrys megalospora. Next base: position 1,115,427 of record JAVHJN010000003.1, on the reverse strand, counting down.
ACTTGTTTATATCCTTGGTCATATCTGTAGGCTGTCATTGCTAGCTCGTTATAACCGTCCGTTGATCTCGAGGTTTTCAATTTAGAGCGGGCGTGCGGTATCACAGGTGGGCCATAGGTTTTTATATAGCAGACTTAAGCTTAACGGTAGAGACGCGATTATTAAGGCTGACGACTGTAATATTTTTGTGGTAGATATAATTTGGTTCATAATAAGGCTATAGACACAATGGAACAACAACAAGAGTTGCTAGTGGCGGCTATGGAGGAGGTTATGAGACTTCAAAGGGGGGAGCTGGAGTTTCTCGTGAAGTATGTCATCCGAGCGATGGAATGTCTAGTAGATCGCTGGATGAGGAGATGGTGCATTTTCTTTATTTTGCTATCACTTGTTCGTCTTGTGAAAGCGAACGGTCCGCTGGACCCCTTAGCAAAAGGTATTTTCGGGGTAATATTCATTGCTTTCAGCGGCATCGTTTGGTTCGGTTTAGATGAGGAGCCAACTTTTTGGGCGTTGGGGCCAGGCAAGTGAATGTCAGCTCTCGCGCCGTGGCCATTTACCTGGCGTGTCCCTCCGATCCGATCATCGACCTTATGGGAAGCACGGAGCTTATGCGCTCCGAATTTTGTCATTTAAGTCTTTTTCAAAGTAGAATCAGAAAACCATTCTTTCTAGCATCAAGAGGAAGGGTTGAATAATTGGTGGGGAGAAATCTAGCACTGCAGTACGATTACTTTGAAAAGAGCAAGTGAGGGACATTATACTATTCGGCATACATGCTTGTGTCCCAGGTAAATATTACATGTAGCATGATGCCGACCTAGTTGTGCGTAAGGCTTAAGAAGGCACCGAACCATCTGATAGATACCACTGGTCTTCATGAGGCAACCACTCGTCTCCATCTTCGAAATTAATATTGTCGTCGCCAGTATCGTCATCGTCGTTGTCGTCGCCTGCTTCTTCGTTCTCCTCCCGTGGGGCCGGGTGGACCAATCTTTCGTTAGAGAGGTAAACGTCATCTAAACGGTTAAATCTGTACACCATATTGCCTGCAGTCTCATCATCTGACTGGCTTATTTCTCTCACAAGCTCCCAACTCTGTAAGAGACTCTCATACCAAAGAGGGGGTACGGCGCCGGGCGCGGCCTTCTTGGGGAAACAAACCATCCCCTTGCTGATATCCTCGTAACTAAGTCTGAGAGAGCGCCCGTTAAAACAACTGCTCATGGATGACCAAAAAGTTAGATTTGTCAATGTCGACTTGACGTGTTGAGCGACAAGGGCCGAGTCCCCCAATTCGAAAGTCATATTAATGTCTGCCAATCGGGGACATGCCGGTACCAACTCTTCAACCATTTCGGTCACCCAACTCGTTGATGTTAGTGTTCCTTCGCAGAACCCTATGGCGAGTACCTCCAATGCTTTACACTTGGGTAGGGATGCTTTCGCTTTATTATCGGACTTATTCAACCAGCTCCACACCCTGCTTTCTGATTGTGCGCGATTCTGGACCTTCAGTATCTTCAGGGTTGGCGCGTGTCTGGGGATTACCTCGTCCCAAAAGGCGTTTACGAGGTCTTGGTTTACTCCATACCAGTAACCCCAGATCTCGAGCTCCGTTAAAAGGTTGCAGTGTTGTAGGAGGTAGTTATGGGTAGGTCCAATGTACGACTCAACAGAGAGCTTGTTGAGACGTGTTCCGACATTTTTGAGGCCGTCGTAGAGCTCTTCGAGGTCTTCATTATGCGTGACAGATCCTTCAACGGATACCCAAAGGTCCTTTAGGTCTTTTAAGCTCGTCCAATCCATCTCGTGAGTGAATCCTAGGTTCGAATCCACCTTGAAAACCTCGAGTCCGTCAAGGTCTCGTAGTGAGTTTCTCAGTGCATCCGACGTTGCGTAAGCAAATACGGGAGCCTGCGAGTAGAATTCGAATCCTTTGATATCTGGACATCGTTTGACTACTTCTCCCGCCTCTCGCATTTCTTCGAGGCCATTGTGGTCGGCACGGTGGGGACCGGACCCGACGACTTTGATGGCCATGTACTGGGCATCGGATAGGGCGTCGAGGTATTCGCATTTGTCGGTAAAAGTGCTTACGGCGATAGCTACATCTAGAACAAAGCCTCGATCTTCGATGGGTTTGCAAAGGAGTGAAGAAATGCCTTGGTGAAGCTGGATCGGTAGACTCGAGGTAGTTCGCCATCTGGTAAGTGAAATGGCTGTTAGTTCGCTGGTTCAATGTGTGTTGTTGAACTTGGGGGTAGATGTCCACAACTTACTCAACAGTTCGCAGGCCCTTCACAACGGCAAGAAGCCCACTAACTAGCTCGAAAAACTCCATTCGCTGTCTTTCCGGAATCAAGACCATCAAATCATCAAGAACTTTCCGCCGGTCAAGCCAGACTTGGTAAGGAACCCCATATGGATCCTGTGGTAGCTCGCTCGCCTTGATGCGGCCTTCCGGTGTTACGACCCACGGGTATCGCGTATCGATTAAGAGCTTCTTGCATGCTGCTAGTGGGTGATCCGAGGACCCTTTATTGGCTCTGGCGAGGCTCTCCAAGTACAGAAGTCGGGATTTGGCTCCGCTGAGACTCCATTCCAAGGTTCCGAGACGGAGTTCGATCGTCTGGAAGAGGAGTTTGGCGGTTGCAGCACATAACTTCGGCTGTGGGTAGGCCAGCCGCAGGGACTTTAGGGAAGCCTTGTCGAGGTTTATGCTTATTTCCCTGATAAGTTCGTATGGCAGGGCCGCCAACGGGTTCGACGCGGGGGGTGGCATGATGGGGTTTGGGGTTTGAGGTTTGAGGTTTGAGGTTTGATGTTTGGGTCACAGTTCAAATTATGGTGCTGGTCCAAGTCAAGATAGGAATTTGGGCGAAGGAACCAATTTCAAGAGCAAAGGCCATGCAAGCTGACGTTTGCTGATGCTAAATGACAGGTGTATACGTTAACAAGGATCTCAGAGGCGCCAGCTGTGGAGCAGGATCCGTCGGTACAAGCCGTCGACGCCCTAGATCGCTGGCTAACTATTTTTGGAAATACAACAAAAACACAAAGTTCATAGACATCGTCTTCGATCGGTCCAGGATGATTGCAGAGATTAAGGTCGCATACGCTTTCGTATGTAAAATTCTGGTTTGTTATGGATTGAGAGAAGAGATTTTGTCTCTGTGAATAGAATTAAATGGCTAGAAACATCAGCCCAGAAAGCTTGCCGACAAAAGCGTCGAGAGAGATTCGGTTCAATTGTCACGATTCCGCGGCTACGTGGCTGGATATTGTCCAGAAATTCATGCATGAAGTACGAGCTCAATTCCTTAGCGACGGTAGCTAACTAGGCATTTAAGTATAATAAATGCAAATAATACTATAGAAAACATAAAAAAAAGTGCGAAATGCTTGCCTTTACGTAACTACAAAAAAAAGACTACCCGCTTTGCCCCAAAATCCAGACATCTCATAACATATGAACATTAAACAACATGATGGGCATACTTGAAATTCCTGCATGCTCCTACTTTCCTGGTATCGATAAATATAATTTCGTCATAATTTCGTTCGGTAAGTTATGTATTTTGTGCTGACACCATGGCTAGCACGGCCGCTACAACTTGAGTTTCCCTTGGGATCTTAACCACCGCAGAGTCTCAGGGTCGGACATATTCCAATGTACGAGAGTCTCGTCCATCACACCGTTGAGAAGGTACTTTTTGTCTTGTTGGCAGGGGGGTGCCAGAGTTTGCTCGTTGCCGCACTCGACTTTGACTATAGACTTTGTTAGTATAGATCATATGAAGGATTGCCACGGTTCTGGGGTAGAATCGGAGTAGGCCTTACCAAGCATCAAAACACCTTCAACTTCATCCTTCGCGTTACGCCATGGAAACTCGAAACAGGCGTCCTTAAAAGTCTCAGGTGTTGCTTTCCAGTCGCACAGCTGCGTAAATCCACCCATAGGTTGAAGCACAGTCCATTTTGACCACCTGGTCACCGTTCCACAGCTCCTCACCATCTTTGGCACAAAGGTGAAGAAAGCGCAGTATGGGTGCAAAACTTCCCAGCTGGGGGCGGAGTATGTACGAGTATTGGTCCAAGTCCACGACTTCGAAAGAGTGACACCAAGACCCACGCTGATAATGGGAATGGCAATCTGGAACCTGAAGTCCAACGCCACACCCAAACTAATCATTTCACCCTTGCCAACGGAGACAGTGGGAGCGTCTGGGTACGGGAAAATTTCTTGGGCTGGGAGCCATCGCTGTTCTTTCCCATAAAAGTAGTCACGACGTTCCTCACAGTAATAAGCACAATCGTCATTTGGCGCTTTATGGGGGCAAAAGCCTTCTGGCGCCAATGGGTCTTGATTACAGCCTTCGATGTGGCTAGGTCCACCTTCATCAGGGAAGATGGGGTTAGGATGGCGGCAAGGATTTTCGGGCTGAATTGTTTGTCTCTTGACGAATCGTTCGAACACGCTAGAGAAAAATGATCGCTCTTTGAGTTTTGTTGGATTCACGCTCGCCGGATCGCCTCTATACTGCCAACCTTCTATCTTTTCGGATGCCGATTTCTTCGGCGGTTTTTGGTCATCGGGCATCGTGTAGATACCGTTATCGACGGGGGTTGGGGCATTGGTCTTTCTCTCGCCGAGGCCCATGTCGATATGAAAGACTTCTTCACGGTTAGCTGCGCACCAGCTATGTGAACTAAGGCCCGGGTTGCCAATTATTTGAGGGGTGTCATCTTGAGGAATCGGTGTTGGTGCAGCAAGCACCAATGGAGAAGATACGATAAGAAGGGCGAGTAGTGTAGCAAGTGTAGTAAAGAGATCTCTGAATGAGTTGACCATCTTATCACGCTCAAGTTAGAACGCTTTGATCTATGCTCGAAAGTTAAAGTTGACAATTGGATGAAGGTCAATCTATTGAATATTTGGAATAGTATGATGGTGATTGGTTGATGACTTTCTGAGGTATCGAGTATAATATCATAATGTCCCGACTCGAGGAAGGGCGGCTGATACTTATAGTGTAGACGCCACCTATCCTTCTGAATAGCTGAAAGCTATAGCTAGCGACTCAACCGGCGTTATGGTATTGCTATCTGAGATGCTATCCGCCATAGACAATCTAAAGGAATATGGTGTCTGAGTTGATCAAGAGTGTTCCAGAATAGTGGTACGCTAGCGATATACTCGTGGTTGCCTTACCTTATCGTAACGTCACCCAAGTTAAGTTGGTCTGGCGATGATATCCTCATTCAATCTGAGCCGGTGCTGTATCCTCACGCTCCCACCCGTAATTCCAAGATAGATGAGTTTCTTAGCATATGCTGAAGCATCAAAGCCAAGGCCGACCGGTTCCAACATAAGGCCTTTGTTGGAGACTAGAGCCCCCACAGTATTTACTCGCCCTCTCATAGGCCAAAGGATTTAGGGCTCAAGATGGTGGGCAACAGAACATAACAGACTGAGGTCGGAATAATGGACGTCCGATAGGAGGTTATCGGGAATTTTGGAGGGAGAGAGAACGTTGCCTGCTGTACTACAGCACGCCAATTCTAGGAGCTCACAGTTTCTATTCGCCCTACCGCTGGCTATTGTGGCGTTATCGCTCCTAAATCGCCGTTTTTGGGATGGATAGAGTGGCCCCTGACTAGAAAGTTCATCGAATGTTGGAAATGTTGGCGAAACAATTCGCACTTGTCATCAAATATAACGCTGTACTAGGGCGAACCCTGAAGATCCTTGTTTCGGCAGCTTGAAGATGTGCACGTGTCGACATCAAACAGTAGGAATGTACGATTGGTTGTATGAATTTGAAAGCACCCCAATTCGCAGGACGTAGGAAGGATCAATTGGCCAACCGCTACAAATATCGATACTGCAGCGTTCTCGAATTTTGTGGCAGTCGCATGACCATTTAACGAGATTAATATTTGGTAAATACACTTGGGCGTATGATCAAAGGAGAAAAGTGACAGGTGACATGAATACCTTACGTCCTGCAGAATGGGCCTTCAGAATGTAAATCTACAGGAATATATATAAATCTACCCAATCATGAGTTAATCCAATCATTGCCTACCAGATCCATAGATATATGCGTCAAGTTCCGGTTTGTGCCAGAATGGGGCATAAGCCCGACGCTAGTGGTTCTCCACGAATGCAACTATACATATTGAGTAAGGAGGTTATCTGAAAATATTCGCAAGTTCAGTGTATCTAGGTTTATGAAAGCCGTTCGTACATATACTCCCGTCGGTATATATCCCCGTAAGTCAACCAGGAGCCATCGAGACATATGATAGGCTATCTACAAAGCCACCCATTATGCGATCTCAGTAGGCTTAACGGGATGAGATTAGCGACTCGCCTCTTGAGCGCGTGGCAGCATCGGTGGACACTATTGGCAATTGCGAAGCCTTGACTGCTGGCTGCCTAGCCTAGGACCTTTAATTTGTGTGTATTGACGACACTTCAGGCTCGGAAGGTTCCGGGTGGTGGAAGCTTGTTTTGCGTAGGTCCTGCACACCCGGAATTCGGTATATTGGATCTTGTTCCTCCATTGGTGCAAGCGCCGTTAAATTACCACAATAGGTCTTCACTGTAAAGTCACAGAATATTCAGTAAGCATATTGTGTGCGAGTGGCCTTGTTGGGCTCTTTGGCAACAATCGATTGCCAGGGGTCCGTTTCAATAGCCTATAACATACCAACAATTGTCTTTCCCGCAGGATTTCCATTTTCCTGTAGGTGGGGGTACTGAACACACTGCTCCTCCCAAGTCGTAGAAGGAGTGAGTGTGTCGCAATATCGGTCGACTGCCGTATAATTCTTAAACTCTAATCCCCACCACCAACGGCTCATGCTCCCACATGACTCTATATTTAGTGGGATGAAGGCGAAATAACCACACCACGGTCTGATACCCGCGGGTTTGACCGACGGCTTACACGTTTCAAGCGCGTAGTCGTACTCCATTACCTTAGTGAGATTTCGGCCAAGATATCTACCAACAACATCATATGGCTGAAGAAATGGCGCCTCTAATCCTAGACCTACGGCTTCATAGCTGAAGATACCTTTCTTGATCGTAATTTCATCAAACCCTTTACGGAAGTCGATATTTGGAGAGAAAATACGGACTTCTCTACCCCAGAAATACCTGCGACGGACTTCACAAAAGGAGGCGCAGTCGCGGTTATGGATGTACAGAGGACATATTCCATCTGACTGGAGAGGGTGAGTGGTGCAATTAAGGGGCTCGGAGGCGTTAACGTTGGGGCCAATCTTCTCGAGATCACGACAAGGGTCTTTCGGTCTACAGCAATTCAGCTCGAGTCAGTCTTCGTATCTTTTGTTGGTATCTATTTGATATCGATTGAGTAATTATAAACGTCTTCAACAGGGAGCTGGGAGATTCAATAAGCTTAAAATTAAGGCGAACTACCCCTGTGTATTGTTGGTTGGAGCTTGACTTGTAAGGCAGCTCCAGAAACCTAATAGAATGGCCGTTAAGACGCCGAGGTACCGCATGGCCGAGGTATTTGATAGCTTATCAGAGGAGTATTCGAATTCTTGGGATTCCAGTATTCTAGAATCAGGCTGACTCGAGTCGAGGGATCTCGGGTACCGGCTATATATTTAGATGTATGTGGACGGTATAGGAAAGCGATAAATGAGATTCGACCCTTTGATCTTGCTAACTACCCTATCCCTTCGACCCAATTGCCGCCTCTACCCTAGGAGATACGAGGAGGATCTACGTCCGTGAGATGTTTAGCAAAGCAACCGCAAGTTCGTCGGCAAAATTACCACATCTAAATTGTGTTGCTCAAATTGCGAGAACATCATGGTCCACGTGCACATGCCTGTGGAATTCAGAATCCTGAAGGTCATATTAACAAGAGCGGTCCAACGTTTCGACAACTTCCATTCGAATCAAATCATGTGCTCATATGGTCTCATATCCAGTGTCCATACGTACATAATCATTTTTGAACACCCGCAACATCTGGGTAGGCAACTGACACATCCAACACTTCACCACCGTAAAATCCGTCGGCGTCAGCGGTATCCCGGGAAGGTTGTCATCATCCTTGATCTGCCTAATATGTAACGTTAAAACGTGGATGATAATCAACGCAGCTGCTCTAATACATGATGATAGGAATCATTGCCAAACCCTCGCCCGAACGCTCCGGCCTGTTTGCCGGTTGAAGTATAACAACATCATGATATCAATATCATGCATGTTCCGCTATTAATATTCCGTGCGTGGCAACCTAAACCCCGGCCGTGCAGAGAGTTTATAGTTTACAACTGCAGCAATGTGGTTTTTTAGACCTCCTTCTTGATGTAGCCTAGTCTATACTCGTGGGGAGTACTACCGTGATATAGTTCGGATGAAACGTGAATAATTCGAGAAGCAAAGGCGTAAACTTCGTATCCGTGAGGGGGGCGAGGGAATTTGGAAACTACACATTGGATCCCGATACAATTTAATAGCATTATCATTAGAACTCTAAGCTACAGGTATGCAGCACGCTTGATACTCTGGCTATATGAGTGAAGCCCACAAACAATAAGAAGCGAGGAGAGAGGGCTAGCTATATTAAACATGCCGAGGCATCAATCTTGTAGACATATCAAAAACACAAATACGCCAGAACCAAAATTAATCATATATTTATCTTACAAAGGAGAAACACTTACTCTACTGCAGTATAAAACTCGACGTTTCGACTGCCTTGAAATTTAGCCCCCAGCGGCAAACTGACTCTTTGCCCTAAGGCTCGCCCCCCACTTCCACAAGATAAAAGGTCCTGGCCATCCAATAACAATACCGATCAATGCCAACGTTGTATTCCCCCACCCGTACTCAAGCTTTTCGTACATCGTCGGCGCGAACAACGGGAACGCAAACCCGGCCAAGCTTCTCAAAACGGTGACGGAAGCGATAGCACTAGCAGCGTATCGAGTGTAACAGTCGATGATATACGTCTGTATACTTTGAAATCCCATAATCGAACCTCCGGCAAAGATACAGGCACCGATATTTGGCCAGATCCAATGCGTTATCGCTTGCGCTGTCCAACCGTAGATAAACAAGCCTACGGGCACGAGAACAGCTCCGATCGGCATCAACGGTACCCGAAACTCTGGGAGTCCGACGTTGTTATTTCGTTTGCTAAGTTTTACGTAGATCTGTGTTATAAGTTAGCAAACAAACGTTTCCGTGATACCATGTATTGTAGACGAGGGAGAGGCAGAAGGCCCCTTGTGGTAATTACCTTATCGTTGATTGGAGCGCATATCTGGGTGCCGAGGAAGAAACCCAGTCCCAGAGATATATAATTTAGGCCTCCCATTCCAACTGATTGGCCATATCTTCCTTCCCACAGTGGCGGGAATGTCGAGAGTACAAGGTATAACATCCCGTATAAAAACGCCATATAGGCTGCCAGGAATTGCACAATCGGCTGCGTTCCAAGAAGAATGAATGGACGAACGAGAGCTGTTCTTAGGATTTTACTCAGCTTCCTCTTCTCGTCCGCCTCGTAGGGGGTGTGAAGATGGGTGTTTCCGGTTTCTTTTCGTAGACGGCGAGCCTTGACTTGCAGAAGTTTTGGGGCATACGTCTCCTTGAGGAACAGAAACCCGATAATCTGGATCACTGCATCGACAATCGAAACAATGAAGAAGATCCATCGCCATCCGAGACCGGCTTGCACAATCCAACCACCAGCGATCGGACCGATCGCAGGACCAAGTAAGGGAGCCAAAGAATACATCGAGATACCTTTGCCACGTTGCTCCGGAGGCTGTAAAGGATTCAATACTGTTACTAATTATTTCAAAGATATGAAGTTACAATTGCATTAGGGATTAGTACTTACCCAAACATCGCTGAGAACACCACCACCTAATGCCAAAGGAGCAGCGCCACCTGCTCCAGCCAGAAACCGAAAGATGATCATCTGAGCCTTTGTCTGACTCGCACCGCAAGCCGTATTGAAGATTAAGTAAAATAGGTTCGAAATTTGAATTACCGGCACCCGGCCGTATACCTCACTAAGCGGACCCACGAATAACGGTGCTATAGCATACGCAAGCACGAAAACCGACAAGGTCAGTTGTGATTCCACGGTGCCTGTAATGTTCAAATCTTTTGATATTGAAGGTATAGCAGGAGCAACCATGGATGAAGAAACCGGGGATATGAAAGTGAACGCCGACACGACTACTGTCGCTGCCCACTTTCTCTTGATACTCCAATTCAGCGGGTTCTCGGGGTCATCAGGCCCATCCCAATCCACCTTGTAGAATATCACAAAGTCAGTAACCGAAAATGTGTTGTGTGTTGCGGATGTCTCTTCTACTCACCACATTGGGATCTCTTCTGTTACTCCTGCCACTCTTCGTTTTCGATAACTCCAACTTCCCATCATCGTCAGATGAATCTATAACTCCTTTCTCAATATCACCATCGATCGGTGATTCCAAGTCGTCGTCTCCCCTCGACTTCTTGATGTCGTCTCCCGCATTTCCTAATCGAGAGCTCGACTTTTCGGCCGCGGGTGAATCCTCATCTGAAGTGCTCTCATAGTGAGTTTGAGACCGTTGTTGGTGATATACAGACTGGTCGTCCAAGAATCGACCAGAAAAGCTCTTCTGAAGCTGTAGGTCTAATCTTGAGGCATCTTGGTCTACAGCAGTACTCGGCCGCAACCGAGCAGCTTTACCTGCCGTTGGCCGTTTATCTTCAGACGCCATCGGTTAAGCGTTGGTGCACCATGCACAGGCTTTATATGGCAGAATCCAGAAGCTTTGGCAGTGTAACGGCGCGCAATGTCGCTAAAGGCGTGTATATGGCAGTAAATGGAAGAACCATGGGTATCACAGAATAAAAAGCCAGGTTACAGGAAACGAAACATGGAAACGACCTCGCAGGCCATAGGGCGGTGCAGGCATATTTATTAGGATACTCAAATGGCCAAAAAACCCGCTCGCCGTCAGTAGCAAAAAAAATTCTGTTCACAAAAACCAAAAGCTAAGTAATCTGTCACAGTTTCCAGTTAGTTGCCGTATTATCCGAATGCTGTTGTTGCCCAGAACCCCAATGTAGTAGCCGTAGAAGGTTCGGTTGAAACGACCAGGGGCCAGGAAAACTGTTCTTCAAATGACAGATTCAAGATCTGAATGGCTCAAAGATGCGACAGAACGCTCTGGAGACGACGGAATCCGTCCGACATAAGCGTTTTGGGGGAAGGAGCTGCAGGAATTGGTCGTTGACAGCCGAGGATATACTATCCGCTTTGGCGCTCTTGGGTGACTGTTCAAGCTTTTGGCTAAGACCCACTTGCCACTTCACTGGCGGTGCACATGCATCATGAATCAAACGGCGCAGAGATAATGCAAGGTGCATTATCTATGTGCCGTCGGTTGGGCTTGGGAAACTAGTTGGGATTGACCTGTACGGGAACTTTTCGAGAATTTTCGGCTTAAGGAAAACTTTTTAGATCCTTCCCTGTGGCGGCCAGGTTGCGACGTGGATAGAATCGGTTTAAGCTTTTCGTTTATCGCAATTCCTGCATTTTGACGTCACGACGGTCACGTATGTTTCGCCGCAACGGCCGACGGTTGTAACGTCCCGTCTCGGTGCCGGTGATTCCTAGATCTTTTAATAGACCGGCATCTCGATTCAGGTTTTTTTTTTTTTCATTGGATTCTTGGATTCTTGGACTTGTGTTGGTATATGATTCGGTCACCCAACGGATAGACGCCCCACCCTATGGTACCTAGCATTTTCTGTAGCATTTGGAAATAGGGGCCTAAGTATGGAATCCATGGTTGTATAGAGCGCCGCCGGCCTCTATTGTTAAGTTGAATACTATAGAATCCGACAATAGAAGTATGAGCGTGGGAAGTTTCGAAGGGGATAAATAACAACACTGCTTCATAGAGGTCGTGATATGGTATAAATGCGGCGCGTAAGGTTTCATTCTAAAGACGTAGTGCGGTAATATAATTGAAAGATGTTTTGAGATCTTTGGTACGATTTAAACGTTTAAGGGCACAATGGATGAAAAGGTTTGCCAATGGTGAGAAAAGTGTAGTAAACAGCTGCAAGTATGATCAAACTGCTGTATTGAACTTCTATATAACCGGCACCAATGACCCTTTATAACTCCATCTAATTAGAATCGCTCAATTGCCTGTATGCTCCCACCGGTAATGCGCTAACTGTCTAATCAATCTAAAGTTCTGTGTGCCCCGCCCCGGAGCCTCCTCCTCCCAATGCGGGGGCACCCTTTGCCCTTCTCTCTTCTTCCTCCAGCCTCTTCAATACTGTCTCGCTTTTCGCAAAAATAAATTCATTCCACATCGGATACTTTAATCCCTTGATCATAGAGTTGAGATCTACGATAACATGCAAGTGGAGATGTTTCACCGAGATAACATCCGGAACATGAAACTTGACCGGGCCGAGAAGATGAACGTCTCGCTCGCCCCTGTGAAACCCAGAGCGAAGACGATAATGTCGAGAAACAGGTGTAAGGTCTGGATAATGTGTCGCTAGTAACTGTTCTCTTATAGCGAGCATTTTGCGATCTTTTCATTGCGGAGATTAATCCGACTTAAGTTAGTACCTTATCCACTAGAAGAATGTGTTGGGGTGTGGTAGAATGAGGGCGGCGTTACACAGGGGTAAATCCGACGGTGTAAGGTCTTCGACCGAACGAATGTGACGGAGCGGCATTACTAGCCAATGGGTTCTGCCTGCCTGTACGGTTGCTGCATCGTTAGTCTATAAATGCCGTGCCTGCCTCGATATCGAAGAGTTCGTTTGAACCCCGTTATCAATATCTTACCGGCTTAACATCTTCTATCACTACCAAGTCTTCGTCCTGCAGTCGTTCAGTACGCGTGCGCGATAAGAGAAACCGGTTCTCCAGCCATCGGAGATATTGCTGGAACCATTGGCTTCCAGGAAGGAGCTCACGGTGGTATTATACATACTCGGTACACTTCTGCGGTTATGATGAAGTCACCCCTGCAGAAACTGCATTCTGGGGGACCACAGGCGGGAGAGCCTCCCGCTCCCGCTGAACCATTGCTCGTCGACATTGGTTAATAACTTCTCGATAGAGTTTGATTAGCCGTCGCACAGGAAATTAAAATCGGTGATCGGTCAATTGGCGAGGTCGAGATCCTAGAGATCGTGATCTGGATGGCTGGTGGGCTCATGCAAGGAGCCGCGACGGGAACTCTTGTGCGCTTCGAAAGTATGCAGAGTATCCCAAGATGCTTGGGAATGTGACAGGATTGCGTGAAATCCGGTCTGGATTGTGCAGCAGCCTAGCTATGGCTTTCCCGAAGTCTCAACGTTGGGTTGCTGGACTGTCCGTAACATATGCTTTGGAGGCAGAAAAAGAGGGATGCCGGAATTTATAAAAGAGAGGCATCTCCCAAGATCAGATACTCTGGCCTGATATTGAAATTGCATTTCAGAACCTTCGGATTAGACGTTCAATATTATAATTGACGCGCGTACTGTATTGACGACGAATCGCAAGTTCAGAGTTCTTTGCATTTTGGGCGGCATTCAACGAGGCGCAACACATCAACGCTCGCTGCAATCGGTCGAAGCCGCGCTGCACTGACTCAGGGAAATCTGACGACATCTGCACAAGGAACCCTTGCCAGGCATATATAACCTTTTGCATCGGCGGCTATGAACATCAAGTCAGCCGCAGCTATGGATTCCAACTCGGAGCAATCGGATCAATCCTTCGAGGGACTCACGGGTACAACCGACATTAGTGCAGCTTCATTCCTCACAGCAAGCTCCATGTCGGACCTTGAGCACATCATCGACAACTGTCCAATCATTGATAATCACGCTCACCCTCTCCTAGTCAACCAATCGGTTGTGAAATATGAAGCCTCTGGCCTCAGTCTTCTTAAGTGTCTATCTGAAGGCAACAATGATGCTCTCAAAGATGTCCCTAACACCTTGGTATATCACCGTGCCTTGAAGTCACTTCAGCAGGGCTTTTCGCATCTTTGCCAAAAGGAAATACACAATTGGGAAGATTGGAAAAGGTTTCGGTCTGAGGTGCAGACAGAGCCTTTTCTTAAGGAGTGCTTGGGTGGGCTGCAAACGATCTTGATTGACCATGGCCTACGGTACCCCGAGGATATCGAGGCCCACTCGGTTGGGTGGCATAACCAATTCCTCAAATCTCCAGCAAAGGGGATCATGAGACTGGAGAATGTGGCCGAAGAGCTCATGAAAATTCAACCGAACTTCGATGCATGGGACGGCGAATTAAGGGCTGCTATTCGAAACGCCATCACCAATGACAACAATACGGTTGGATTCAAGTCTGTAATCTGTTATCGCGGCGGATTGGATATCGATGAGGACGGCCTCACAGCTGAAACCGCCCTTAATGCATTTGAGGCTATCCATTTTGATTCTGCGGAAGAAGGCTGGAAGCTCCAAGACCCTGTTTTAAACATCTACGTCGTGACTTTATTCGCCCAAGAGATGACTAGGCATGTGGAAGCAGGAGGCAGACCTAAACCTCTGCAACTCCATACGGGCCACGGAGACACGGACCTCAGGTTGAAGGACGCCAATCCAGTTCTATTGCAGAACTTTATCGAGAGGTATCCTCTCGTACCAATCGTCTTGCTACACGCTGGCTATCCGTATACTCGAGAAGGTATGTTAATGTCCTACTGCTTCTAATGCGATAACTACTGACCCATGAAATGATAGCTGGCTATCTCGCCTCATCGTATTCCAATGTGTACCTGGACTTCGGTTTGGTTTTCCCTATGATCTCACAGCAAGGACAAGAATCGGTGGTCAAACAGGTTCTGGAACTTACTCCTAGCTCAAAGGCAATGTGGTCGACGGATGGACATCACTACGGTGAGACTTATTATCTCGCCCAAAAACAGGTTCGAGAAGTCTTCAAGACGGTTATGAACGATATAAATAAGAAAGACAACATTCCCGTGGAAACTATCTCCAAGATTGTTACGGATCTGTTTTTCAATACCGCAAATCAATTATACAACCTCAACTTGGAGCTTCACATCCCTCCTCCACAAGATCCTATTCTATCGTCACCCATCCCACGAGCGATAGATCAAACTGAGGCTGAGGTAGAGCACCACGGCCGTGCTGGCCTTAAACTACTTCGCGAGTTCCTGGCCAAGAATCCAGGAATCGAATATCTCCGTCTAAACTGGCTCGACTATTCTTCCATCTTGCGGACTAGGGTTGTGAAGATCAAGCATGCGATCACTCAGCTCGACAAAAACAGCGATGGCTCCATTATAGGGGTTACTAAAGCTAGCCTTTACATCCTCGCAAACTGTATGCTAGCGGACGGCGCTAGCCCATGTGGTGAAGACCGAGTGGTCGCGGACTTCAAATCCATTCGTCTTCACCCTCAACAACGAGATGGACAAGCCTTCCCAAACCACGCCAGCGTAATGTGCTGGCTTCAGGATCCTGAAACCTTCGAACCGATTCCTCTCTGCCCTCGCGGTATTCTTAAAAACGCACTCTCCAGGGCATCCGACGTGGGTCTCTCGGGCTTCAAAATCGGCTTCGAAATCGAATTTTGCATGTTTAAGCAACCCGATCTCGATGAAGGAAAGATTTCTCCAATCACCACCCATCACACCTGGACGACCTCTCGGTCTCTCCAGACAAAGGCTTTGGAAATCCTCGAAGACATTGATAGGAAGCTTTCTAGAGCAGGGATTGAAATCGAACAGTTCCATAGCGAGGGAGCCCAGGGACAATATGAAATCGCTGTGGCTCCGTTGCCACCTATGCAAGCGGTTGACAGTTTAATACACACTCGCGAGATAATCCAATGGGTATGTGCTAAGCACGGGTATCGAGCAAGTCTTCTCCCAAAGCCATTCAACAACGAGTGTGGCACCGCATCACATGTCCATATGTCATTCAAGCCTGTTGAAAAGCAGTGGAATTTCTTCGCAGGTGTCTTGGAGGAAATGAGAGGATTGAATGCTGTCATTCTGGGAGGCGAAATGAGTTTCGAGAGAATTGTTCCCGGTGCTTGGGCAGGGGGTGTTTGGGCTTGTTGGGGTAGACAGAACAGAGAGGCACCTCTCAGGTTGGTGGAAGAGGATAAAGCACATTGGGAGATCAAGGCAGTGGATGGAATGGCTAATATGTATCTCGCCGTTGCTGGAATTATCACGGCTGGTACAAGGGGCGTAATAGCGGGGGTTAATATTTATGGAGAATCAGATCGTAAGTTGAAGTCTCTCACCAATTCCATACGCAAAATCCATATTGACAAACTGGACCCATACAGGTGATGCTAGTTTGATGACAGCCGAGGAGAGGCAACGTCGAGGGATTAGGAAAGAAATGGTCAAGTCAATGGACGAGGCGGTCAAGGCCCTCTTCGAAAAGGATGGAGAAACACCGAGCGGCTTCTCAGAGGATATGGCACCTGGGTTTGCTCGGCATGTCGCGACCGTAAAGAAAGGCGAGAAACAGTATATCTATTCACAGTTCATAGATGCAGAGACTGGAGGCATTGATGTCAAGAGGCGAAGGGCTTGGACAGCCCAATGGTATTAGATGGGCCTAATGGCTTTAGGAGGGGTTATTGGAATCTCATCTGAAGTGCTTTGAGGTTAATTATCATCCTACTAGTTTCTTAGTTATAATTGGCAATGGAAGATATCCTTTCTCTGGCCCATTAATTGACTAGAAGACAGATTAAATTTGTAGGTTGGTGGATGGCAGCCCTTTGCTAGGAGCTACTACGCGGAGTTGGAATGCGGACTGAGTTACCACGAGAAGAGATCACCCCTAACGACACCATCATCACCTCCAATGTTTTTCACCAAATATTTATCACGTACTTTACCCCAAAGGCTGGAGCCATCAACAGATCATCATCATCATCAACGTAGATCAAACACGCAAGATCCACATCTAGTCGCTACTCTATAGCTGTTAGCAAACTAGCTGGTAAGGAATCTCTCCCTCAACACCCTTCTCCCTGGCATCACACTCTCCTCCTACCTCCTCTATCACCTTCAGCTTCAGCTTCAGCCCCTTCACCTGCCTCACCTGTTACTTATGCCACTTCTGCTTCCTTCTGTCCTTTGACCGCATCTTATACGCCCACTTCCTACGATACTATACGATACTAGCTTTGGCAGCGACTTCAGAACCACTTGCTAACCAGTATATACGCTATAGCTCGTCAGCAAACACTATCCCTAGATAGCTTCGGCTCATTCACCATCTAGGTAGCCAGATATCTACTAGTTTATATGAAACTAGATTCCTCTGATGACTGAGTGTAAACCTCTCTTTCGAAATAACCTACCGGAAAGCCTCCCTTTAACAAAAACGGCTTCATCGCACATATTCTCGAACAAACATTGAATTCAACTCACACAAGTAAGCTTTCTCCTAGAATATCCTCGACTCGTTGTCATGGACCCAGACTTACAGATGACTTTTTGTATAGACTTTTAACAGAAAAGAAACTCGAAAAAAGAAGAAAGAAAGATGTGCTGGCTTTCCGTTCAATGCTGCTGCAAGCACAACATTGCCATCCCTCACCCTGCAAAGGCATGCATTCGCCCACGTAACCCACGTGGTTGCTGGATCATCCGTCGCGGAGACCCTCTGAAAACACCATGCCCTGGATGTGAAGAGTATCATATTCCTGGAGCTGAGCAACCTTCATGGAAAGATGTGAAACGATGTCATGACGATCCAGTTGTCGAGTGGTCGGAGATCAATCATTCTGATATCATCTCGATGGACCGAGCCCGCCACAAGAGCTGTGAGAACGACCGTCTTGACTTTAAGCGGCGACTCCGTTGGAAAGCTATGATTGCAGATGGTAGGATTGAAGGGTGGAGTTTGACTGATACTGGGGCTATGGTCAATAATGTCGTCGATGACGACGATGGAGAAGATTTCCGAGAGCATGAGGTTATGGAACCTGTCGACCAGAATGAAATTGACAAAATGCTTCTGGACTCGGATGAAAAGGAAGAGGATGAAGAAGGGTTGATTGGATACAAACTCCAACGAGTGTCTGCGGCTACCCAGTTAGCTGCGATCCCGGATGGAAACGACGCCCAATATAGCGAACAAGACTTCAACATGATTTTCCAAGTCTCGGAGAACTCCGACAGTTCTGGATCCGATGGTTCTAACGAGGCAGTCAATGGAGAAGATGATTCGGAAACTGTGACTACTGGTTACCAGCCGGACAAAGACGGAGAAAACGAATCTCTGATGAAACTCGACGAAATGTTCCGGGAGGTCGAGGCCGCGAAACCTTTTAACCCATCTTCCGGCACCTTTCCTGGCGACGTAGGCATCTGGGCTCCAACTCCATCCGAGTCTCCTACTGGCGATCCGGTCAAGAAACAGTTGTTTCACGACATTCCAATAAAACTGGAGCTAAAGAAACAACCTGACACTGCTGTGGCCCCCGTCACGGCTACACCAGAAACTTCGGTTGCCTCTACCACCTCGGGTGCCGGGGAGCCAGTATCTCGTCACCGTGAAAAGATCGACAAGGCTCTTCGACAGATGCGACGGATGCAGGCTGCATATTTTGATATAGTCACACCGGAGCTCCCTGAGCGACCTACTACTCCGACTCCGATGAGCGTCCGCGACGGTGACTCTGATGAAGAGTCTGAAAGCAAAACCTCACAACCCGATCCTATGATCATCACCATCGACTGAATGATACTTTGCGCTTATATTGGGGCTCTTGGTACTTACAACAACCGCCATCCATTATTCTCATAACTTAACTTCATCCACTCTAGGTTATTATTGCTGGAGTTTGCTTCCAACAACTGAATTTTAGCCGGCCGCCTAATTTTAGCTTACTAGCTCCTTTCTTTCGCCTTTCACGATGGAATTTCCCTTGTTATTACTAACCAAAGAACTTCTGACTGACTGAGCGTTGAATTAGCGCGCCTTACTTCGCGGGCAGGAGATGATCAATATTGCCTCTTTAAACCCCTCTGTCTTTTATTCTTTCTTCTGCGGATGTATTCTTAGAGGAAGAGCTACCGCATTTACTATGTAGCTAGCTAGTGTTCTCATGTTAAGTTAGTTAGTCTTAGATAGGAGCGATGGATTTGCTTTCAAGGACGTAACATAGCTGGTGTGGAGGATTTGAATGGGGGTTAACTGGAATACGATCTTACGGCTGAAATGACTTTCTAAGCATGCTAAGTCTCCTATAAGTCCTATAGTGTTTGAACGCGGCATTTCCTGTGCCGGCTCGAAAGGTAGGTATGGTAGACGACGTCTGGACCGCCTCCGATATTCATAGATGTGTATTCTAGATCGTATGAAACTTTTGATTGGTTAGAGGCACGAAAATGAACCAAATCCTAGGTCTAAGCCTTGGGTACTTGAAACCAATGCCAAATGAGCTTTACATCGAAATTATTGCAATTGCGCCGCCTTTGCCCGTCAACATGGAAAAATGACACAGAAACCCTCGACCAACAGATGTTGCGATATTGGACGCCAACTTAGTACAAGTTGGCTACATACAAACACCAACGCGTATAATGGGTTCGAAGAACGGGATGAAACGGTAGTAAGGCTCGTCGAAACAAAGTAGTTGGCTGTTATAGACTTCGTTGGATAAATTATTTGCCTCGAAATATTACAAATGTGGAGGTATGGCTGGAGCCTGTGTGCTTTCCACAACAATTTAATGGTCTCGCCAATCTATAATTTCGGAAACGCAATGGGTGTCATTGGTGTCAGTGGAAAGCTAGGATCCAGTAGGATTTGAGATTCCGACTTCGATGCCTGAAGCGCTAGCCGCCGCTAGTTTGACGGGAGTGTCGATATATGTGGCCACCAAAAGCAGATGGGTACCCTGGTCACTAGTGCACTTGGCTGGTAGACTCGTCGATGTTGTATAACGGCCCGCGCCTCACACTTTACCACACAACTGTCATTAACATATATACTCTATCGAAATTAGTAGTGGCGTCAATGTTAGTATCTAAGCATTTTTTGAAGCGAAACATTGTTGGAGTGATAGAATATGGTTGGGAACCCGGCGAAGCTAGTTAAGAAGTATAGCAGTGGCACTGTATAATGTGGGGCGTGTCAGCGACTAGGCTTCACATCGACCAAACATTGAAAAGTAATCCTGGCCTATAGAGTCCCACGAGTATTCGGTGCTTTCATGTGCCCCCCAAACGAGGAATATAAAAAAGGGCATGTTCATACTATTAATATATTTTTGAGCAAGTAACAAGTGGGAAAGTAGGTGAGCTAATAACTTACGCATCGTATCCTTTGGTTCGGTTTCGTTTCGAAGAGGGTGTAGTGTCAGTACCGTGAGCCGTGGTTGTGGCACCTGCATACTTTATGGCCTGGAAGTTTCGAGGATTTAGTTGGTAGTCTCTTACCGTCATACACCGCCGTGGGTCAGGGACCCGGGTTCACACTTCTTTGTCCATGGCATATATCGGGAATCATTACACACCACGTATACCGTAAAGTTTCTCAGACGATCAACTGTTATAAGACTCCTTAGCCCAATAAACCAGCAACCAAATCTAGGCCTTCTACCCCCTTTCCTGCGCCGTACATATATACCAAACGCTCTGTTGAACGGCGAAGCCTATATACAGCGAAACAGTCCCGCTTTGCCTCTGTAGTTTGCTTCAAGCCCTTGCATCCGGCTTGGGGCTGTACTTATGTCAAGTCTATCTGGACTGGTTACGTAATTACGTATCCTGTGTGTCGTGTCTACGGCGCGGGGAGTGGTAAGAAGTCTATAAAATACTTGGGTACCTTGGCTCCTTCAGCATTACTTTGCTCACATTCAAGCCTCATCAGTTCTCTGGATAGACTGACTGCATGCTGCATCTCTAGATCTATCTGGTTTACATATTTCCACTCTCTTAGGACGCCAATAACCTACTGGGGCAACTTTACTACCCCAATAGTTCCCTTCCGAAGTCATTTATATTTTTAAGTCTCTCGTTCTGGATCTTGTTATTACATATTTGTAATACTGCTCTTCATTGAAAAATATCCGGATATATCCTGCCAAGTATACACCTCTCATCTTATTTTAAACATACCCTCCAGAGTACTTAGCAAGGCTACCACCAGTCGAAATGATTCCCAGTAAACTCCTTCTGGGGTTACTCCTCACTGCAGTCCCCGCTCTTGCAGCACCCCAGTACCAAGTCCGGAGTTTGAAAATAGTTGACGATCGAGTTCAACTCGTCACGGTCACGAAAGGGAATAAAGTCGTCTCCACCATTACCTACACCCGCGGCATGAACATGCATGGCACCGGGACCGGGGTCCACACCCAAGGTACCGGCCTGGCCACCACGACATACAAGCCCAGTATGGACGATGATAGGCTTTCCTTGTCTGGGACCCATACGCCTACTTTGACGGAAGATGAACCACCATACACCCCAAGTCCAACGACTGATATGGACGATTGGGACCCTACAGATGACATGGGAAGTATCGATCCAACCGCGACGCCAACCGACGAGGAAGATATGGAACCAACCGGAATGGACGATATGCCTACTGTTACTACTACGGTTCATAATACCGTCCCCACAATCTCCACCATTGTCCGCCCAACCACCATCGTATCCGTTTCAACCGTGTACAGCGTTTACAGTACTGTTCAAATTGTTACTTCTGGCGTCAGCAAGACTTACACTGTTACTACTGCTATCTCCAAGCCCTATACCATCACCGTTAGTGGTATGCCCACGACTATGACCTCAGATCTGCCCACCAGCATGCCCACCAGTGCGAGCAACATTTTGATGGATAAATCACGCTACATGTCCTACTCCAAGATCGACAACAATTCTCTTGTCTATATTGCCAATTTCGAATTCGCAGAGTACGACAAATGGCGTAAGACAAAATTAGAGGCTGTTAACGAACTTAGGAACAGCATGGTCCTCGGGAAGGAATATTTCGAAAGAGCGGCCATAGCTAACACACCAAAGGCTTCTTGTACCGCCCCAGCTTACGCCGGCGGTCAACCAGAAGATCCCCTCATCTATTGTAACCACAAGAGTCGATATGGTGTTCGCCTTAATAATTTGATGGATACTGCTTGGACTGGTGACTGCCTGCAACATCTCACAAACGCAGTGTGGTTGTCTGAAGCTGTTACTAGTGGTTCTCCTGGAATTCCTGAAGGCCAAGTGCCAGATGACTATGCGTCGGCAAATAAAGCACAGCGAACTAAGTTCTTTAAACATGCCGAACTGCCAATGATTATGGATAAGATGGATAGCAAGAGGTCGTGGCAACCGAAGGCACAGGTTTATAAGGGAAGCCCATTGCAGTTGGTCTATATTTCGCTTGAGGAGCCTGGATGTCCTGACGAGTGGAAGGACGTTTAAATGCCCGCCTAGTGAATAAATATGGACGATAATAAGGGATTAAGAGTTCCATTCTGGTATATATTCAATTAGAGTGGAGTAGACAGAAGTTTCCCTTATATTCCGGGCTAGCCGGTTCCAAGCTAGCGGTGTTCTTCGGATAGTTGGCCAAGGAGATTTCAAATTTTGAGTAAAACTCTGAAAGACATGCATGAGCTATTCGTCGACAATGCAGCTTCCTAGTCGTACCCCTGTTTCCTATTGATTTTTTTCATTTTTTTCATATTTATTTTATCTTTATCCTTTCGCCTTAGAGATGTTGCTTGGAACTAGTTCGTGATACTTTAAAAAAAATACTTTCCTTAAAGTCTTTGCTTTTGTAAATATTACGTTAACGTCGTTTATTCCCAGTAAAGGTACACATGTATAGGACCCTCAAGGTCCTGATATCATCTACGCCGGTATAAAAAAAAGTGTTTTTATCTTCGCAATTGCAGAGCAGATTAGTTTATTAAAATTTAGACTCCAGTTCTAACTACATATTTGACACCCGCTTAAAGCAACATCCGCTAGACCCATCATTAAACAATTGATTCAGTGCACGGGAAAATATTTTTGCTTAAAAGTTCCTCCAAAGTCTCTTCCAGAAGCTATCGTTAGGATCAAGACCTTGGCTCCTATACTGTTGCTCATAATCAACTTCATGCTCCAGATTCTTCTTTGCATTATCAAGATCCAGTCTTCTACCATCGTCGAGATTGATATCTTCCAAGTTCCAATAGGTAGTTTTATTCCACCACTTGAAGGCAAAGAAGATGATAGGGAAAAGTGGGAGCAAAATATATGCGTCCACAAAATTTCCGGCATCGAAGGGGGAAAGAGTACTCCACCCTTGTACCAAAGCTAGGAAAACATTGGCAAAGACACCAAAGTATGCGTTCCATGGGTATCCGAACGACTTGAACGGTAGTTCCTCCAAACTTCGACCTTGTTTGGTCCACGCCGATCTAAACCGAATATGGATAAAACTAATAGCACCCCAGACGAGGAAAGTTGAGACACCGGAAAGATTAACGATGTAACCGTAGGCTTTCCCGGCGCCGGTGGATACGTTCATCATGGATAGTGCGCCGAAGAGGTTTGAGAAGATAATGGCGGCAACTGGGACACCGCGGTTATCGGTCCATCCGAGGAACCTTGGTGCTTTGCCATCTTGAGCCATGAAGAGAACAGTACGGGAGGCAATGTAGATAGAGGCGTTGACCGCGGACAAGCAGGTGACGAAGATGAAAGTATTGATGAGGTGGACACCGCCTTCCCAACCGGCGTTCTGGATGGCGATAGTCATGGGAGATTTAAGGGCTCGGGACTTTCCGTTTGCAAGGCCATCGGCGTTCCATGGGCAGACGAGGCCAAAGAAGAAGGCTGAACCCATATAGATGAAGACGATACGCCAGAAAACTTGACGAATGGCCAATGGGACGGCTCGCGAAGGGTTCTTAGTTTCGGTGGCTGCGACTGCGACTGATTCGACACCAGCGTAGAAAGTGGAACAGAAAACGAAGACAGTAGCAACACCCCTGAAGCCGTTCGCAAAGGCACCTGGATCATTCCAATATCTGAAACCGAGTGGTTCTGCTTGGTTAATGAGGCCACCAGAGGCATAGATGATGGCGAAGAAGAAAAATGCGACAAGGCCTGTCAGCTTGATCAATGCAAGCCAGAACTCAGCTTCACCGAAAGCTTCGACTCCGAGCAATTGGAACGCGGTGAACGCAAACCAAAAGATTAAGAAGTAACCCCAAAGCGGAACTTTGTCAGACCAGAAGACCATAATCGATGATATAGCGTTGTATTCGTTAGCCAGGACAGCGACCCAGATGATGAAGTAGTTCCAACCGACCGCTGCTCCGAAAGCCCTGTCGACGAATCGGTCTGCGAGTTTGGTGAAGGCACCGCCAGAGGGGTATAGAGTCGTAAGTTCTCCGAGAGATTGCATGATACTGAAGGCGATTATACCAATGACACCAAAGCCAATGATCAAAGCTGCTGGGCCGCCAGAAGCGAGTGCACCACCAGAGCCAACAAGAAGACCGGGTCCAATGATACCAGCAAGGGCCATCATCGACAAGTGTCTGGTCTTAAGCCCACGCTTGACACCCGATTCGGGGTCAATTGCATCTGCGTCTGCAGCAACATGTTGTTCTGTGGCACCAACGGCAGCAGAATTATGTTTGGTATCGATATCTTCAGACGACACCATCTTGAAGACTGTCGGTGACGAAGTCAATCTAGTCTTGCGTAACTTTCGACAGTCCGATCTCTAATGAGAACTTAGGGTTGTAAGAGGAGCTGGGAGGGTTCCGATTGAACCATGGGAAACTGCAGCATGGACCCTTCCCAACTTTATACTTTTCTCCTCATCTTGCCCTCCGTCCAACTTATCTTCCTTCCTCCTCTTATCAGTTAACTTTTTTGATTTTCGCAATAACAAGGGCCTGCATATCTCATGCACTCTCGGTTGGGACAAAAGCAAGTGGGTCTTTTCCTTTCCCATGTGGTCGGTCGACATTAGCGTATGTATATTATAGGTCCCCGTCGTGGAGGCAGTCAAGACAGGCTTGTTTTAGCGTGGGGAAGCGGTACCACCATCTGCATCCCTGCCGCCCATACAGAATGCTGCTTCATGACGCCATACCGAACTAAAAGCACACAAATAACCAAACTGGGCAACGAAACGGTGAAAAATCTGTCAAAGTGGTCTCAGCGGGTGCCATTCTGAGTACAACATGACCGCCGCGCATTACGTGAAAGGAACTGAGCATTGACAACCTTAAGTAATCGAGAGGGCTGGAAAAATGCGATTGCGAATGAAATGTTGGCGCTTGGAATGCCGAAGCTTTGAATATTTCCCAGGTTCAGAGCTCAGCAAGCGAGAAGGAAGGTTTGGCGAATACCAACCGACCCACCTTTCCATTTCGTATTTCCATATCGTCGGTGCTGACCGAATACCGTTATCATGTGGCCAACGGATGCACTCTGCAGTTGACGCCGGCTCTCTGAATGGCCGCCACCGCATCCCAAGAGCCGTCGCGTGCTTTGAGGCTTGAATTGGCAACTTGGTCATCCGGCCTGACTCGCTGAGGTGCCTTGGAACTTAAGTGTCTGCCTGTGTTGGATATGTTGGAAAACAAGTGGACAACGCTTTTCTTGGTATAACTTCTAATGCAGACCAACAGTCTTGGTGATTGGCGCAGTTGGCTTGTGGGTATCGTTCTGAGCTTGAATACATTGGCCACCAAAGGTGGGGATGCGTCCAAGAGCCAATGGGATATTAAATTGTACCACGTCAGTCTATATACATACATGGTAACCATATTAAATAAGACTACATGCCGATTTGGCCGAACCTAGAGTCTTGATATCAAACGATCCCTGTTGAACAAAGAAGAGGACATCCGCGGCAAAATCTGAACTCGAACGGCAAACATCCATGAAGGAGGACTCTTTTCGAAGATGTTCCAGGTTCAGCGCCGAGAAGGCTGCAAGAAGCTCGCGGAAGCCTTCCTGCGGAGGTGATGGGGCCCCACTCGATTTGCCACTATTTACCGACGTTCCTCGAGCCTCAACAACGTCGGGTTTATCTACGCATTGCGCTTCGACGTTGGGATCTGACTTGCCGCTTGCTGTGTCCAAGGTATTTTTGTAAATAAATAAAACAGTGGCTGGCAGTTTCGATAAGTTTCTTTTTGTTTGAATTTTGCCCTTGCCAGCACACGTTAAGATTGCTTGCTTTAACGCGAAGTCTTTCAGTGCCAGGCATTGAATTCTATCGGCGAAAATATAAGCAGAAGCATCGATAGATAGTGGGGTAGAATAATTTTGACCATCGTAGACGTAGTAGCCAAAATAGCACCATTGGACGAATTTTTCGAAAGCGAGGGGGGTGTCGGTTTCATGATCCAGACGAACGGTTCGTGTCCACGATTCTCTCATACCACTCGAAAGCATCTTTTGGAAGTAAGGGCTTTCGGTGCAAGCGAGATGCTCATGAATAGTGTACGGCTTGGCATCCTTCCCGACAAGTACTTTGATGACGTCTGACCGAGCGAACCTAAACGCGAATCACGCACCCATGAGCCGGTGCCACAAGTTAGTTAAAGTAAAACATATTTAGACTCGCAGTGGAGCTTCAGATATTCATAGCACGCTGGCCGATCGAGGATCAGGTCTTGCGAGAACTAGGATATCTCACTTTCTAAAATCTACCGGATTACCCGGCGACGTGCCCCTAAGGCTAAGAAGAGAGTCCCAGCAGTCTTTCTCCACTTTGGTTACACTGCCCAAACAGTCGTGGTTGAACTTCTTACAGACGGATGCTTTTTTCGCTCCAATGTTACGACGCTGGGCCCCGGTATTGGGGTCCAAGTAGAACTCTGGAACCGTATCAGCTGTGGCCGGAGGGCTGCAAGTGTGGCAACTACCGCAGCTTGAGCATTTACAGTCCTGGCTGCAAGTTTCGCAAAATTTTGGGCAACTATAATTTAGCAGCGCGCGGTTAGCGATCGTGCACTCGCATTCCTAAAACTATCTTGATGGACTAGGGGTACGCCGGGTAATTTTCGAACTTTGCATAACCCCGAACCATCTTGATGCGATCGATAGCTTGTCGAAGATAATAATGGGGCCCAGAGCCGTTTGCGGGTGTCGTTTGTCGGTTCGAAGGCGGAGCAAGATCGATGAGGTCAGGTTGTCGGAAGGCGGTGTATGCTATGAGGGAGGAATTCCAACCCAACTAAACTTCTGTGCCATAGTCATAAGCTGGCCAAAATACTAGAGCATAGGTAGGAATGACCTCGTTCGTAGCTTTATAGCATTTCCTAGGGCTATAATTTCGAGATCTCCTCGTAAGTTGTGGTGTTATGTCGTTTCATGAATTTAGAGATACGAAAAGATGTCGAAAACGCCAGGCTTCAAAGCTCGATCGCCGCGGGATGAGTTTGCTAATGGTATACTTTAAAACTCTCAAAAGCTGCCTGAATATATTCGAAATTATGAGCTCATACCAATGAGGGGGAGACACACGCCAAGACGCTAAAGATTTTAACGTTACACGAAACTGTCGACCCGAGATGCGTCTAGGTAGACGATTCTCGTACCTTGCTTGACCCGATCTCAACCTCGAATTCGAATTCGCGAATTAAATTTAAGCAAAATGAGTAAAAAAATTGTTTTGGTTTTTCGATGCTCTCCCTTCAATCGGAAGCATCAACAGCTGCTATGTTCTGAGCAAGTAGAAACTTCGAACTCATCATTCGTTAAATCTGCTAGGAGGAACAAACAAGGGGATATATAGATACAGACGAGAAATCGCAAACTCAGCTAGCCAATCACTCCGTACACTCCTCCTCCCTCACAATTCAATGCATGCAAGTTAAACATAGCAAAATTTAAATCATCAGAGGTGGATTGCCGGGGTTCACAAAAAGAATCAAGTCCGCCATAAACTCCGGACATTCCTGATAAGTCAACGAGATAGCTTCTTGTTTCCTCAACTCAACAAGATGCGTAGCCCAATATTTCGCCAAAAGTATCCGAAACCCGTCCCTCACAACTCCGTCACAATCTGGCCATTTATCCTTCGGGCCAGCCGGGAACTTTCCAGTATTGACATCATGCGTGTGGTTGTATATGGTCAAAATGGTTTCCGTCATCTTCTCCGAGTTTGCCGATGGAGTAGAGGTAAAACAACGGTGACTAGCTTTGTAGAGGGCAGTTGTTTTCAATCCCATACACTGCAGTCTCTCCGCTAAAATATAGACTTTAGCATGGAGATAGAGAGGCTCTGTGTGATCTTTATCGTCATAGTTGTAGTCCTGCATATAGCAATATTGGGCGAAAAGTGCGAATGTTTCTGCATCGATACCGTCGTCAAGTGTAACAGTTCTCTCACGGGATTCGGCCATCCCAGTGCTTAGCATATTGTTGAAGTAGAGGGATGCAGCGCAGAGAGCTTTTGTGTGAATATTAAACTGTTTCTTCTCAGGGCCAACGATTATCAGGAAGAAATCCGAACTCATAGCCCTATAACGTGTCGAAAATTTGATTAGAATTGATTTGAACGGATAGTCGTTCGATTACACTAACCCTTGCAAAGTAACAGCATGGTCCTTGCTTCTCGAGCCCGTAGCATCTGCTTGAGGCTGAGTACCAGCTAGATCACAGCTGTGGGACCGGTCGTAGCTATCGCAGGCGATACTGTGATCCGTGTCGCGGTCGGTGCGAGTCAGAGGCATACTATCGACTAAGTCTTTATGTGGCCGACATGTATGACACCAGTCACAATTTTTGCAAATACAATCGGATTTACACTCCTGACAGAAGCGATAACAGCTGCCGGCTCAGTGTTTATGTTAGTGGCCATGACCTAGCAATATCAATTGTGTTGGGATTAGATGCCTTACCCTGGATAACCTCTTACCATGATGATAATTGTTCGGAGGATAAAATAAGACTAAAATATATCGTAACGTATTGCAATGTATAGACAGGTGCTTATTCGACTCGATCGACTAGAACGAGATAGCGTCGTCGAATTCGCACTTGCGTTGCAATTTCACGTTCGCAAGTTGATGGGTTGCTGCGTTGATCAATTGAGGAGCTTACAGCAAGGTGACTTCTATAGATCTATAAATTGAATTGAAATAATGAGGAGCAAAGACACGTTGAAAAATAAGGTGAAAAGGCTTTATTAAATGCAAATTCTATACGTGTATGTCACGGAATCACATGATGACAAATTTGCGTCTTTCCAAACTCTCCCTGAAAATTGATGTTGGCCCAGATGAGTCAGGAAACTGTTTGTGCACTGACATGAATCTTTTGGCATGCAGGAATCGGAGTCATTGCCGCCTTGCGCTTTCTGACAATATGGGATATTAGCAAGTATATCCGGAATTCTGGTTTAGAAATTCGAAGACTACGCGAATACTACGCTATATTGGTATATGAAGATGCTTATGCCCTCTACTATCCCCGAACTAACGTTTGTATCAAGTGGTCGTGCTTCTCAGCCTTTATAAGCCTTATTTATTTGACGGAACTAAGAACCAAGCGGAAATTTGCCGCTAGGTCAGGGAACCGGCGCAGGGAGACCGTAAAAACCTCGCTTGACGGCATCCGAGGAATATAAATTCGGCATACTTATGCAACCGTCGAAATTAATGTTGATTACGGAGAGCACAATCCGACTCGGCATTTCCATTTTTCCAGCCCTGTTCAACTTGCTATAAACTATCGAAATCGTATACAGAAAACTCCATTGTAACTAGTCCTTCAAATTTTGGTCTGGTTTCAAAACCCGTGATAATTGTTTTGTAGGCTTTGTATAGCCCCAAGCACCCTAGTCGGAATTGATTTTGTGCAAAAATATACGGTAGAGTACCACTGAAAATGCAATCCTTTTCCCTGCCAGAGTTTCTTGCCGTCATGGTTCCGTTTTATTACCTCGCTCAAAGAAGAGCTACTAGTCTCCTGAATTCTCCACCATAATCCTGTGGAATTGTCTGGTCCCCGGTCCTTAGAATTTCAAGCATCCTTTGCCATCGGTTGAGAACGTTAGGTTATTGCCAGTAAAGAGGAGAATATCTATGCCGAAAGATGGATACTCCTGCAGGACACTCATGAAAGACTCGTTTTGACGCAGTTTGTCAATATAGTGGGCCGCAAACTTCGCGAGAAGCATACGGAATCCATCCCTGTTGACCGTGGTAGTGGCAATGGTATTGCCTCCGATTGTTTCGTTCAGGGTGGATGGATGTTTTCCCGTATTAATATCGTGCGTTCCATTGTAAATAATCGGAACTGTGTCTGGAAGGACGAACTGTAACACCTTGACGAGGCTGGTGGCAGACTTATCGGTGACTGCCCGTGAACAGAGGATGGTCGCTTTTTTCAAGGCAAGGGATTTTAGCTCAAGGACTTCGAATTTCTCCGCGAAAACGTAAACTAAAGCGTGGACTTGGAAGGCGTCTTCTTTTCCAGCATCGTCGTATCCGTAGTTACCGAAGTAACTGAACTGGACAAAGAGAGTAAAAGCGAGTTCGTTGTCTACCACGTCCTTTAATTCGATCGTCTTCGTTGCTTTTTCCTTCATGTCAAGTGATATATGTTTCTTCAAAACGGGAGACGTTTGACCGAGTGCCTCTGCATGGACATAGTATGCTTTGCTATCGGTATCCCCGACCTTGATAGTGTACATCTCTGATGCGCAAAACCTTCTCGATTCGTGAGCATCATGGCACGAAGCCGTTAAGTTTTCCCGACTGAAAAACAGATGTGTATTAGGTATGCCACGTACCGCATGAATCTATCCGAAGTGTCTCTTAGAAACTTTCCAACATCTGTGGAACCGGAACCGGGACTGGGACTGGGACTGGGACTGGGACCGGTGCAAGTGTGCACCCAAGTATGACCCGAGTGCGCGCTAGCACTGGAATACTGACAGGTATGGCAGTAGCTGCAGTATTCGCAGGTACAGTCCTTGCGGCACGCCTTACAAAACCGTGCACAACTATCCGCCAGGGCTTCCAGTAAGGATCATGTTTGCGATATTTTAAAAACCATCTCCATGATACTTGAGCTTAGCACTCACCCTTCAACTCCGCGCTTCACCATCTTGTCCCCAGAGTCCACCGGCCGCCGATATCTCCAAAAAACTAAATGTCGAAAGCTGTTTTTGTTTGTGACGGCCTCGGCCTTAATTTCGCTTCACACGTCACTGAATCAACAATATTGTTCGTTTTTGCCGGCGTATTGTCAGAATATGTCCGTTTTCTATCTTGGAAACCTCTGTTCAAAGCGGTTTTAGAAGTTGAGAGTTCGGGCTATGGTAATTAAGTCATGGTGTTTCTAATCATGCCTGATGTTGACTGAACGGATGTTACCAGTAGCTTGGTCTAGTGGGCTCTCTTGTCAGTAGCCCTAGCAGTGAGGCTACAAAAAGGATATTTCTTGGCGTTTCTTGTCACCTTTCATTTCCAGTTTGCGGGGAATCGGACGAATTCATACATTCATACACTCATGTATAAGTAACTTTCAGAATAGCTAAGTACTCGAGTAACGTAACTATAACTCGTCTCGACGTCCTGTGCCCAGACCTTCGACCTTGCATTGAATTGTGTTGGGGTGTTGTAGCGGGGAAGGCTCCAGATGAATATTGAATAGAGACCATTCGGTGCATCAGATTCGTACGATCCTGATACTTATCAATACCTTACTTCACGACGCGAACGAGGTATACTAGCAGATCGATAGTTCATAGAACTTATCTCCCGCGGAGGCCAAGTTCAAGACCGACCCGGGCCTGAGTATCGATCTAGAACATCCGCCAGACACTGCAGCTGTCCTGTCGCGCGTCCGCGTATTGATAAATCCATCCTCATGGATTCCGCACTGTCGCAGTAAGATATTTCGGTTCCTAAGTTCGCCTAATGTCGGGTTTTCTTCTAGATATTTTTACAATATAGGCCCTCTGGCCCGAATCCTTATATCGCTATATTGGATGGTTCAAGCCACAAACCAGCTTCCGATGAGCTATGTTAGGGGAATTGATACAGTCAACTTACAAAATAATGCTATGCTAGAGTTCTAAAGTCACCAACTATCGTACTCACGGTCGGGACACCAGAAGTGCACGAAGAAATCTATTTTGTCCATGAGTCAGTTCTGACCAGGTCATCCCACTACTTCAAGCACCTCCTCAATTCAAAATTCGCCGAAAATTCTAAAAAGGAGGTCACCCTCTCCACAGTGGTTGACACTCCAGAAGCATGCGAACTATTTCTCGAATTCGCCTATAACGGAAGATTCGAACCACCAACGACATCAAATGCACTACTCTGCTACGGCAAAGCCTATCTTTTCGCCGAAAAGATACAGGCAACAGCATTTAAGCATTACATTTACGAACGAGCTAAGGCAGAAGCCGAACAGAAATTTCAGGAGCTAGATTTTCTGTTCAAAACCATCAGGCCTACGGATGCTCTATCGCAACGTCGGGTTGAATTACTCGAAACATGGAGTTCATTGATAGAAATGATATACGACGGAACCTACGATAGCAAGGATGAATTGCTCAAAGCCGAACCCCTCCCAGACCCTTCAGTGTCTTTCAAAGGGCATATGCAAAACATGAAATCTTGGCTCGACACTACCAATCTCGATACGTTCCGCAGGCTATTGTCCCAAATCTCTGCGAAATATCCTTTGGTTATCGCTTGTAGTCCTCAGATACTCAGGCTCGTTCGTTGCATTCCCGAGTTCGCGGCAGATATCCTTAATCATCAGTTGAACTCGGCAATTGACGAAATCCAGAAAGCACAAGATATAGCGGCAGGGAATGTCTCTACGACGGCCCGTAAAAGGAGCATGTTTCATACACATAATGGCGTGGTCTGGAGTATCTCGGATGAGTATTAAGTTTACAAAGCCTAAGATCGTGTATGGATAGTGATTTTTATATCAATTGAAGTCATACGCGTCTAACTATCCTCGTCACTCCCCCAATCCTCATTCCCCCACCAAGAAGGCTTCGACCCACACCTCCACTTCTTTCCCTTCCTTTTAAACCACCAATAATCCCTCTCCACCTCCACATCCGCACTCTTCAACGTCTCCTTATGCTCCTGCACTAACACCGTCGATATAACCCCCAAATCAAACTTCTCCTCCTTCTCCTCTTCATCATGCACGATTCCCATATCCACCCATTCAAATCTAATCTTAACAGTCTCCAACCCTTCACAAAACCTTAACAGCCTCGCCAATTCCTCCGCTTCGCATTCAAGGTTGAATAACACTAAATGTTTAACCTTACAAAAGTAATCCGAATCTTCAAATCTTGTTAACAAGTTGAAATCCCCTCCCAGAGTATTCAACTCAATGCTCTCGATATTTGGTAATAAAAATATTGGGAAGATTCTATCGATATCGAATCCGAATTCATCTTCCATATCCCCCCTGGAAAAAGTTTTGAGCCCTTTCAACGCATCGGGGAAGTGCGCGTGTAGTTCCTCGGGATCTTGGATGTGTTTTCTGTCATCCATTATTAACCGGTATATAAATTCTTCCAAATGCGCGTCCAAGCAATCGCTATATACCCCTTCAATTGAAGAGTCCACAACAGGAGTTCCCATGTTTAACTCCTCAAGCTGTGGCGAAAGACACAGGATAGGAATAAGCAATGAAGCCGGATCGAGGAGTCCTTCGATAGATTTGACCCATCGTGGATGAAACGAATACTTCTTCGCAAGATCACCCAGACTTTCAAGTTCTTCTTTAGTCCACTCGAACTCCTTTTCCGCCTTTTCACCTTTCCCGGGATTATCAGAAGCAGAACCCCGACTGCTAAACCTCGTCCGTTTAGCGTAACCCCATTTTATATTCAACTCGGTAAAATTCTGTCCAAATTTCGGTTCGGCAAGGAGTTTTCGGAGGAAACTGGTTAGTTGTCCTGGACGATTATTTCGGAGAACGATGTCTCGGTCGCGTGGGATGTATTGTTTGGTAACGTGGTAGAATGATTTGCAGACAATACTCGCATGGCAGAGATCTGAGCGGTCGAGATCTGGGTGTCCCAGAATCTCATGAAGGATTTCTGTTGGGAGAGAGGTAATGTTGGAACCCATGACTTGTTTGTTGAACCACACAACCGAAGGTACGAAGCCGTGGGGATTGAAATTTGAAGTTGCTAGTTGAGCCCGAGAGACTTCTAGCCGATGGAAAGCGGGAGGACAGGAAGCGAAAAGGGAAGAACACAGAAACGATAAA
Organism: Arthrobotrys megalospora; assembly: GCA_036971655.1. Classification (NCBI taxonomy): domain Eukaryota; kingdom Fungi; phylum Ascomycota; class Orbiliomycetes; order Orbiliales; family Orbiliaceae; genus Arthrobotrys; species Arthrobotrys megalospora. Next base: position 1,081,131 of record JAVHJN010000003.1, on the reverse strand, counting down.
CTATTCAGAGAGCAGATGCACAATGGCTACTCCAGAAAAGGGGCCAGTGAGGGCGACTTCGGAAGCTGACCAAAAGTGAATTCTGCACTTGGGTCCGTGTGTTATTTTCGAATGACTCTGCGTTGTCGATACATACTGCCAAGATGTGATACCTCGTACGAGACGACAATGAACAAAACCCTGCTTCCCATTGTATTGAGGTGCTACATGCTCAGACGAATTATAATGCTTGAATCGAACCATTAATACCTTTAGCCTCTCAAAAGACCATATTGTACAGAGAAAGGAACTAACTACTATGCAGGTGCCGACAAACCCATCCACGCCCTTCAATTGGTATTTGAACCAGGAATTAATCAATCGATGCAATCGCGATGTGGCTCTATGTGAATCACGCTATCGCCAAACATCATAAAAACGACAAAAAAAAAAGAACACGGATGCATACAGTAATAAAAATCCCTAACAGGAAGCCGATTCCTGTCTAGCATGCTAACCAAACCCAAAAAGCGTAATCCAACAACAAACCGTTGCCTTTTCTCTAAGGAATTCAGTACATGCTCATTACGGTCGTGATGACCATGACAATGGCGATAGGCCATGCAGAAATCTGTATTGAACTCGCGGAGTTCGGTTTAGTTGTCGTAGTCGACGACGACGACCCCGCTGGAATTTCCGAATTAGAACTCGTTGGACTCGAAGTGGTTGGAATACTCGTAACACGTGCGGAAGGAGTGGAAGTGGATGAGGTAGAGGGAACGCGCGAAGGGGACAAACCAGTATTAGTAGAGGGCGGCATGGATGTTGCAATATCTCCGATAGTTGGAATGCTGGCACTCGGATCAATAGTCCAGGCGCTAGCAGACGATGCAGGGCAGTTAACCTGAGTATTAGTTGGGGTATACCTAGTTGCACAGTCGGTTAGCATATAGATAAATTCTGTAATATACCGGTGCCTTTCACATACGCGCTCATAGTGAGGCTGGTGGGCTTAACGCTAGCCCAAACAGTTTTCAAATTGCTGAAGTCTGGGGTAACTGGAGTTGGGGTGCCAGATCTGTTGGATTCTTGGGTCAGTTTACGAGACTTCACGCCGGCGATTCAGCGGGGAATACCTCTCATATGGATCACCACCGACAGCAGTGGCTGGGTCTTTAACCATTCCGTAGCTGACCAATCCGTATTTGTTGCTCTCGTTGATCCATTCGTAGACGATTGCACCAGACCACCACTGTGCCGCAGTTAGATACATATTTTTGCATTATTTCCATTCTAGAGACTCACATCTGTCATATTAGGACCGAAGACGGAGTACATATCCTCAAAGAGTCTGGGCGGGCTCGTATTGCATCCATCTTCACTGAGGAAGGCCGGGATGTCGTATTGAGCAGCCGAGAGGTAACCGGTTAGACGAGAGTAGCCGCTGGTCTGGAAAGTATCTGTTGGATTACACCATTCGTAGGCGTTGACACCATAGAAATCGATCGAGGAGTCTCTGTCAGTGAAGCCTTCATGATTGCATGCTAGGTAGTTCTGAACAAACGGGCTGCCAAAAAGTTAGTACTCGGGCCTGAGTGAAATTGATCGATGTTCGGGATGTATGGAGCCTACCGAGTGTCGGCATTATCGGTGGAAGCATAACCAATATAGACTGGATGATCGTATTTCTTGTTCTTGATATGGGTCTTGATGTCGGCGACAGCGGCAGCGATAAAGTACACCGCCCTCTCACCGGAAGCTGTGAATTCAACTATTAGTGGTAATCCATCCCTTGGAATGGCCGGCAGTTCAATATATACCCTTGGTGATGACTTCGTTTCCAATCCAGAAGCCGACAGTATTTTCGTAGCCCGCGAAAGCATCCAAGGTAGCAGCGAATGCAGAAAGCTGGCCCTGACTCCAGTACGGATTATCCTCGTTGATACCGGTTTCGAAGTTGGCAAGGTCGACAAAGAGATATATCCCAGCATCGGCGAACACCTTCATGCAGTCGTCGTGATTGGCACTATAGTCGGTTTGGTAGACGCGGATTGTGTTCACACCGAGTTCTTTCATCAAGGTAGCGTCAAGCTCGCATTGTGCCTTGTCGACCAAAGGATCCTATACCGAATTTTTCAAATTAAACCATGCACTCTACCGCTGGCTATCTGGAAGTTGTAACTCACGGCTCGAGCACGTAATTGGTATGCAACACCTGTAGTGGGCGAGTGTTGTCATGTCAGCCTCGTACGCTTCAGTCCGGCTCATTCAACCGATTGTATGTCATTGCATACGCATAAGGCTGGGCAGGATCAAGAAATTTGAAGGGGGAAATGTCATACCTTTGATGTAGAACTGGGCTCCCGTGTCGGAATAGAAAAACTTGTTACCCTTGATTACCAGAGGTGCAATTGCATCGACCAGGCCGATACTCGAGGCGAGCAGGGCGGCGGTGAAGCCTCCCAGTTTGCCCCTCAGATTGATCATGGCGACGATAGTCCCGGCAAATGTTCCGAATGGATCCTGTCAATGTGCTTTAGGAGTGTTGATTCCAACTGCAATTATGTCCCCGGAAAATCCCTTCCGTGTGTGGTGCAATGGAGAGTATTAGATTGTATGAGTTTGAATAAGAGTACAGTATTGAAGAGTGATTATTTACGTCGACAGGATCAAATTTAAATGCGCGCGCCGGGCAGCCTTTTAAAGGGGAAGCGGATGACGCGCGAGGAACCGGCTATACTATAAATATCAGAGTAAATATGCCAAAGCGGAATGGTGGATGGCCAGCCGTTGTCGAGTCGAGTCGAGTCGAGGAATTCCCTGGGATTTCTGGGGCCCGCAGCTGGTTACTGTCCGCCATGTTCGGTCTTTTCCTGCAAGTACCAAATGCCGATGCAGCCGGAAAACAAACGTCGCAAACACCGAAAAGAACTTGGTTGTTTGTAAGTATACTGATAATCATTGCATTGACATGTACTGTCTTCTCCTTTCCTGCTTGCTTGCGTATGCACTGTCTCGCCCCTAGCCAGGCACAAGTGGAGTGGCCCGGCTGACTGGCTGCCAGTTTCGAACCTACGGCCACTAGGGCGCTTCAACCTTGCATCTCTGGGACGTTCGCTGTCAGGCTTATCGATAATGGTCGAGAGAGGGTGACATCGAGGATTTCTATTTTGGATGCCCCTGTCGTCCTCAGCCCAGCAAAAAGCCGACGACTTGGCCGGAAGCTTGACTGCCTTGACTTCTTCTTGTCCCCCGCAAATAACCCGCCAAATGACCTGCGCCCAGCCTGCCAGTCCGCTTCGGGTCTAATTCGGCCGAAGATTGTGTCACCGGCACTTACCGAGAACGGAACTCCAACAGCACGGAATGTGTTGACGTCCTCACCCTCATTTCTGCTATTATTGCCCGCAATTTGATTAAGGGAAATTAATTGAAGGACTCGACGACGACGTATCATTAATCAAACAATCCGTTCAATAAGCTCACAGGGCGAGTCTCTTCGTCAACTATCCGGCGGCAAAGTCTTCACATTAAAATTTAACCCTTTCGAATTTTGGATTCAATTCTAGTGGTCTTAGAAAAAGTGCAACATGCTTTGGTACCTGAATCCTCGATCGATAGGCCATGGAAGGTCCGAGAGCCGAGAAGCCAGTCTCTACGAAAAGTTGGGTTTGGGGTGTTTCGCATACTTATGTCCTTCACTTGCATATGGCTATACCCCCGGAAAAACTGTTGATTGGCCATGGAAATCCTGGGTGGTTGGCTAACGCCCCAAACCCGAACATTGGGCACCATGACTCGTTCGAAAATTGTCTACAACCACCCTTATGCAGCCCTACAGTCTGCTCCCACGTGGGAATATGATGGCACTTTCCACACTTCGTTTATATTCTCAAAAAACAATCGATAGCATCATACTGTCAGTGTTCTACTCGTCCTTCAGCAACCCTACGCTAATCCACGTGTCCAACAGCAGAGTTCATACCCCAATTCATATCCGAGTTCAAAATCTGTTGTGTATTTCGCCATGAATTTACAGTCAGTATCCCAAACTATTGGATGGCCAATTCTTCGATCAATGATCCCCTATGCACTCTTCGGCAATCGGCCAGATCAATGGGACGAAGAAACGAGAACCTTAAAGACCAAGATAGACTCAGGGACAAAGTTCATACTGGCCTCAGACGGGAATCTAGGCTCTTTGGCAAGCATCCCTCCAAACCCTCTCGTTGGGATTCTTCTCGGGCAGGCTCGGGAGACCGAACTCTATCGTCACCCTTCCTCATCCGGCATAATCGGCAGCTTGATTTTCTTGGAAAATTCCCACATCCGTCGAATTATGTCCATTTGAAGTAAAAGACTGGCCGACCTGGCAAATACGGTTCACCTTCACCACCACCACCAAGCAACACAAGAGAATCATCTTCCCCCGCCAAAACCAAAATCGATATTGCCTTTTCGTCGATCGATCGTATTAACATTAGCAGACAAAGTTTGTTGCCCCGAAGGATTGTGAATCGGTAGCGTCTCTGTCGCTGAGTTCGTCTGGCCGTTCTATAGTAACAATGTTTCCATTACGAGGTTCCTTCCCTCCGAAAACTGACTCGGGGTCGGGACGCTATAAAGGTTGGGCGGATCCACAATTGGCTTTGTGGAAGCTACCACTCTATCTATTTCAGTACTATCTTAGGATTGATCGATTAAGTCATTGCTTCGACATTAGAATAGGCTTCCCATACCTTCAGGCTTGTACCGCACGGCTCAAGCTCTGAAGCGCGATTGTTCGAGTTCAGACAACAGTACCCAAGTCTTAATATAGCTGTGCTAAATCCGCTCCCCTTTCAAAATGGCGAACCTTCTCGACGTTTTGCTTTCTATCTACAGTCAGCTTCTGGCTCTTCAAAGTCAGATCCAGACGAAGTCATCAACTACTAGTACCACAACGGCTAAAGTTCCGACGACCACAAGTGTTAAAACTACCAGTTCAACGTCAAAGATTGTCAGCACTTCGGCGACCGCCAAGGCTTCGGTCTCGAGCGTTCAGTCTACCGTGCCTGCTTCGAGTGTTCGTTCTACTACTTCGAGTAGCAGTGCCAAAGCCAGCTCGAGCAGCTCCAAAGTCTCTTCAAGCTCGTCTAAAACTACTTCTTCCTCCGTTCGGATTTCTTCAGCTCCAAATATTGATTCTATTTTATCTTCTCTTGTTTCGGTAATATCAACGTCCGTTCTTCCTATGGCCACAGATGTCGTTCCCACCATCGAGAACCAAGCCCCAGAATCCTCATCCGTTGGGCCAGGACCATCGGCCCCATCCGCAGACACTTCTTCCCTTAGCTCAACTTCCACCGCCCCAGCACCCTCTGCTACTTATGCCTTGCTCAATAATGTGCTCATCCTGGCGCCAGACGCCGGTACAGCCGCGTTGACAGAGCAGCCTTTGGACGGATATGGTATGGCTTGGGACACTTTTATTGTCCCAAAAGAGGGCATCGACCTCCCAGCTTTGACTTCAAACAACAGTGATGGATCAATCACTTGCAACTACAACATCATTGCTATGCACTCGCAATTATCGTACGAATATAGTCCAAACAATTGGAGAAGTGCCCTAACGGCAGATCAACTGAGCCAAATCTACGCTTATCAAGTGACTTGCGGGGTCCGGATGGTTCACTTTAACATCTGGCCGGGTAACTACGCCTTTGGCGCTGATGCGATCGGAGGATGTTGTAACAAGGGAGACGACCAAAACGTCACGCTCATTGCAGATGTCGCAGCAGAACGATTCCCCTCTGCAGGTCTCAAATCTACTCCTCTCAGTCTCAGCGGGTTGTATCATGTTCCATCCAAAATTATTGACACCAACCTTACTCAGACCACGGCATTCCTAGAGTTTGGTCCTAACGCGCAATACGCGGATACCACCGTTGGCGGTGTTATTAACACCTTCCCCGACGGACGATCTCAAATGGTGTTCTTCTGCAGTTTTGCAAGTTGGAGTCCAACCAGCGCCTACTTGAATCATATCTGGATCCACTGGGCGACTCATGGCCTTTACGATGGCTATAGACGTGCCTTATTTAGCACTCAAATCGACGATGTTCTTCTAGGCACCGAAGCCTGGGACACCGGCATCACGTATCGTACTACGGTCACGGACATGATTGTTCACGCTGACTGGGTAAACGACGTTAATACCCGTCTTGCAAAGACAAATCCAGGATCTCACTATGTCGTCGAGCTTGGCTTGAACGGCAACGGGAATATACTTCAATCCTACGACCAGATCAAACTCAAGAAGGCCGTTGTGGGTACCTGTCAAAATCCAATCTGGTATGCCAAAGATCCCGACACTACACCTCTCGAGTTCCAAAAGGAACTGGGAACCGGCACCGACAGCTGGCCAACCGATATCGCCGACTTTTCCCTGTACACATTGACTTGCCTCAAGCTTGATCCTCTTTCTGTGTGGCTCTGGACAACGGTTCCGGCACGGACCGCGTACTACTTTGTCAGCCATACGTTTACTCACTTAAGTTTGAATAATGCGACTTACAATGATACATACCGGGAGATTAACTGGAATCTACGGTACTTCAAGACAACTGGGCTTAGTGACAATACTGATATAAGTGAGGGTGGTATCATCCCGCCAGCTATTACCGGTATGCATAACGGAGATGCCCTGAGAGCCATGAAAGATAACGGGGTTTGGAATGCCGTCGGTGATAACACTCGACCACCTCTGCGAAATCCTAATAGCACGTACTGGCCACTGTATACCACTGTTGCGAATAACGGATTCGATGGGTTTCAGATTACTCCTCGATGGGCGACGAGAATCTATTTCAATTGGTATTTTATTATTTCATCATTCTTGAAAGGATAAAAGTTACTAACGAAAGATTAGTGATACTTCGGATTGTACGGTCGCGGAGTGGCTTGCTACGTCCACCGCAAAGGGTGATATCAATACCCTTCTAAACGTCGAAAAGGATACCACATCAAACTCTCTGCTAAATTTGATGCATGGTAAGCATCATATTCCTCATCCGTTCGATCTCATAGGCTGATAAAGGTACCTCAGATCCATACATGTTCCACCAAGCCAACATGAGAACCAACATTACCAACCAAGTCACCATTCCCGGAACCTCTTCTACCAAGAACTGGTCCCTGCTCCAAATGTGGACCGAAACTCAGATTGCTGAATTCCAACGCCTCGTCAACTGGCCACTTATCACTTTAAAACACGACGATATTGCCACTGCCTTCAAGAACCGATACCAACGCGATCTTTGCAATGTCCAGGTAATTCAGAACATTGGCGACGGTAACATTTTGGGTGTCACTGTGTCTACTCCTGACAATACATGCCCCGTCGAAGTGGCTGTCACTGTTCCTGGTGGTGTTAAGGAATCCGGTAGCAATATCCGGACGGAGCAGATCGGTAGTGATTTGCCAACTGTCTGGTTGAAACTGAACGGACAGGCGATTACACTGACACTTAGGACTCCGCTTCCTCTTGGTGCTTTATAATTAGAAAATTTTGATCTTTCTTGTTATTGTTAAGTATATGTATAAAATCTGTTTCCTTGGTTCCGGTGCGCTGCTTCTGATTTCCTTGGTTTTTCTATACTGAGAGTTCTTTGAATGTTGGTTCGTCTCGTGAGGTTAAAACAAAACAACTTATGATTTTTAATAAAATAGAGTTATGTATATATATACGCTTGCAACAGAATTTCATCTTCAGATTAATGATCATTTCGAGGTATCTTGCGACTCCGAAGCTCAGGCCTCTCTAGACTCATATTATAAGTGTCATTAAATTACAAATAGAAGCTCCAAATACTATCTAAACAATAGCCGTAAACAAACCGCTGTAATTCCTCCACCCAATGCATATTATCGTGTGAATGAACTCCACCCCAAAGATATAATTACACCACAGAAAGACTCCCAAGACTACTTCCAGCATCAGTACTCCCCGAAACCTTCTTCTTCAAAGCCCCACATTCACTCCCCTGCTTCTCAGTACTCATTACCCCCCCCCTCATCCTTTTCCCCTCTCTGATCATCATCTTTCTCAAAATATTCGTCCCATGCAACTGCGCAGCCAAAAACGCGATATGAAGAAGCGGGGTAGCGATCTTAAAGCTCAATTCCCATTCGCTCCAAAGGATTCCAAAAAGGTACATTGCTATGATACTCCCGAGGAGGGTACCGATAAACGTCCAGATCATTGTAAATTTAAATAAGGAGTGAAGATGTGCGTGGGATGTTGGGGCGGTTCGGTAGCGGATTATCGTTAGAGAGGGGAGAAATTCGACGATGACATCGACGGCGCCTATTTTTTCGGGGGTTCCAAAATTAGTATCTATGGTATATGTATATATAGCATCGAATATCCAGAATTATCGATAGGGACCGATATTGTTGAGGAGGAGAACTTACCCCACACACAGCACAAAATAAACTCGAACCGCGCATCCTTATGCCCATGAATACTGATAGCCACGGAACTCTGCCCAACCAGCACAGTCCCCAAATGATGTAACGAGCCGACAAAGGATACCTTAGCACGATATATAAGTTCAAAAATATACATCCCAACCAATAACTGCGAGCTAACGACCAGACAATCCCCCATCGCTACTTTACCCCCATGAACCACAGGATCAGATAGGAGAGATCGTCCAAACACGACCGCGAAGAACGGGTACCCTCCCAACGCGAGAATAATAATTCGCATTCCTGTGGCTACATGTTGGTTTAAAAACGAGCGTTTGGTGATTTCTGATAGACAGCTGTGATGGCGGCCGTATATTCGCGGGAGAAAGGGTTCGAGAATATAGTTCTTGAATAGGAAGAGGATGCATAGTGTTATGGCAAGGATAAGACCGGTGTACGGAGCAAGGATGGAAATGTGGTTGGCCGTATCGCTGCTGTGACGGGATCGAAAATCTGATATGGCCATGTTTTCGCAACGAGGCGATCTAAGATCAGCAGGAGTAGACTCGGGGGATCGACGAGGAAAGAGGGGTACCAGGGCATCTTCGGTTTATATACAGAAAGATCAAATACGAGAACGCTTTAAAGTCTGACCATCAAGATCTAATTTTGGCGGGTTGTCTAGAACATACATAGTAATATCCATAACGATACAAAAAAAAACTTGAAAAGCCAGCTGTAATTCCTTTTAAGTTTGAATCGCCATAAGCGGAGAAAACTGTCACCTTAAAATAAAGATTTTAACTAATTAGAGGGTTTCTTGTGAAAATCATTTTGTCAAAAACGGTAATTTTCTCTGGAACTGTGGAACTTTATCGGTACATTGGACACCGGGTGCTATAAAGTTAGCTTTGTCTTTTTGCATATAGGATGAATCTGGTATGGATTTTTGATACGAAGGAACAGTGCAATCTATACGGCGTCCAGAAGCATAAAGATATCTGTGTACGTAAGCTCAACTTGAAGATTTTATGGATAGAGCACCGCCATACGGATTCGGACGATGTACATGTGGCCCTGGTTCACCCGGGAAATACCTAGGCAGCCTGCAAAGGGAGATCCATTGCAATCCAATGAAGTTGATTTACACCAATCCCAAAAAGCACTCAACTATTGGTCAAAGTAATCAAAACAGGGCCATTTCGAGCCTGTCAGGTACTAGGTTGTAACGCTGTTACATATACTTGCATGTGAACGAGATCTCAACTGTTGCATTCTGGGGAACAACACAGATTTGAAATAATGTTACAGGCCCAGGTTTCGGTTCCCATGTTGTCGCGCTCTATTAAGAAACGGGGAAGCGGGGCGACTTGGAAAATCAGCAGCCGCTTGCCCTAAGACAAAAACGTCGATCTATCAATCCGGCAATTCGTGCTGTGATCTATCTGTGTAACTCGCTGCAGCTGCGGGGCTTGCCTATTTGGGAACTTCCAACACCCCGCAACGCAGAGCATCGGGTTCATCCACCGATCATGTTGTCGAAAATAGCATTCGATAGCAGCAGTCGATGTTCATTGCTGTATCGATTCAGCGAGCGGGGTTCGGAGACCAGCTTTTCATATTTAATCTAAGATTGTGTATCCTGGTCCTCTGAACACTGTCTTGTCTCCATCTTCCTGGTTACAACATAGCCTCTCGTCGGAGCCACCGTCTAGAACCTCTAGCTAAACACCGAGTACTAATCTGTTAACCACAGTATTCTTCATTCAATATGAAGGTTTCGGCACTTCTCTTGCCAGCATTGGCTGCCTCTTGGGCTTCGGCTGCCGCCCTGCCTAGGCAAAAGGCTTCCAATATGGCTTCGGCCTCAGCTCTTAGCATGGCTTCCGGTCATGGAAAGGTTGGAACGCCAATGAATAAGGCTGCTCAAGATACCACCACTACTACTGATCCGGGCACTGACCTATCTACGTCTACAATTACTACTGACACTGATACTGACACTGATACCACTACTGATTCGGTAACGACCACTGATTCGGTCACTACAACTGATTCGGTCACCACTACTGACTCCACTACTACCACTGACTCTACCACTACCACCGACTCCACCACGACCACTTCCACCGATACTGACTCCACCACGACCACGGATGTTACTACTACTACTACTGATGTTTCCACTACTACCAGCACCGATGCTACTACTGTTACTGCCACTCCAGATAGCTCTTCCGTTGACTCATCTAGCAGTTCCTCGACTACTTCGTCGAGCAGCTCCTCGTCCGTATCATCCAGTAGTTCGTCAACTGTCTCGTCCAGTAGCTCCTCTACCGTTTCCTCAAGTAGCTCTTCGGTTGTCTCATCGAGCAGTTCCCCTGCCACCACGACCTCTACTACTTCTTCCTCTTCACAGAGCCTCATTTCCAGCATCCTGGCTGGGGTAACTCCCGTTATCACTAAGATCACCGAGATTGTGCCTGCTGCTACCACCACAATCACTCAAACCCCCTCCGGAGGGATTCCACAAATCATCATCAGCACAGTCAGGGCAAGCTTCACAACTGTCAGAACCTATGTTATCGAGGCTCACGGGCACACCACTATTACCCGTACATATACTGTACCATATCCAAGTTCGTCCGTAGTGAAGTCTACAAGCACAACGTACTCTCCTATCACCATTGAGACTACATATACCACCGTCGTTACGGTTACTAGGACCCTGTCGACAACCTATAGGTCATGGGAAGTATCTCGATACACGACTTCCCGCCCTATCACTGAGGTCGCTATTGGTGAAGTTACCGGTATCATTACTGCCCACCCGGTTACTTTTACCATAACTACCACCCTCACTACTACGGAAGAGGTCTTCCCAAGTTATGCAACCACCACCTATGTCGAAAATGGAACACCGGTCATCAGCACTATCCATATCCACCATCATTCGGATGACTTTGGAATCCACTCTACTTGGGGAGAACATGACACTGCTTTGGATATCCCGACTACCCAAGGAGGGCTTGTCAGCACTCCTTCCGAGACACCCAGTCTTTCATTGCCAACTATCTCGCTCCCGACAGAGAGTATCCCATCTATATCTCTGCCTTCGGTCTCGATCCCCTCTATCTCGGTCCCATCACTTTCCCTTCCAACGGATGTTACCAGTGACATCCCGACGGATATTCTCACCGACATCCTTCCAAGCGTCTCGCTGCCGTCGGTCTCGGTTCCTTCTATCTCACTTCCTACAGATCTACCCACTTCGGTTCCATCTGTATCTCTCCCATCCATTTCCATACCTTCTTTATCTCTTCCAACCCAACTGTTCCCCACGGACAGCATCGACTTGAACGCCTTGACTACTAGCTTGAGCACTAGCACATGGACTACCACTGAGCTTGTCACTCTCTCGGACGCCGTCACTACAGTTGTCGGTATCCCTACTCATATCCCTGCTGTTTCTCTGTTCACCAGCATCCAAAGCTTGGTTACTACCCTCGAGAACATCGTCACGGTCACTGGTATTCCGACGACCTTTGAAGTCCCGACTACTTCTTTGATTACCATCCCCACTACTCTTTCTCTTCCTACACCCTCTATCCCATCTATTTCAATTCCTTCGATTAGTCTGCCATCGATCTCTATCCCTTCTATTTCCGTACCTTCGGTATCGGTACCATCGATTGAGCTCCCTACTGATCTTCCAACCTCCATTCCTTCTATCACTCTTCCATCAATCTCAGAGCCATCTGTGTCGGTGCCATCGATCTCCGTCCCGTCGGTTTCAGTTCCTAGCATCTCGATACCGACTGTCTCTTTCCCAAGCATCTCTATTGTCAGCGTCACTCTTCCAGCATCCACTGTTTATCCCACAACTGGATTGCTCGACCCTATCGTTACTCCAGTCGAGAGTATCGTCGTTGACCCTGTCACCAGCTTAGTCGCGGGTGTCGTGAGCAACGTTGTCAGCGCCTTGCTCCATCCCATTCCGAGCGCCAGTGTACCGAGCGTCAGCATCCCTAGTATCTCAATCCCTTCACTGAGTGTTCCAACCCTCCCGTCTGTGAGCATTCCGTCCTTGAGTATCCCGACGCTCCCCTCGGTCAGCATCCCGTCTGTCGGTATTCCAACGCTTCCATCCGTGAGCGTACCGTCCGTGAGCATCCCCACGCTTCCTTCGGTTACTATCCCGTCTATAAGTATCCCAACGCTCCCTTCGATCAGTGTTCCCTCAATCAGTGTTCCCTCGATCAGTGTCCCCTCGATCAGTATTCCTTCCGTGAGCGTCCCGACTCTACCGTCGATTAGTGTCCCCTCAATCACCATTCCCTCAATCACCATCCCTTCAATCACAATCCCTTCAATCACAATCCCTTCAATCACCATCCCAACATTACCGTCGGTCAGCATCCCATCGGTTAGCATCCCAACTCTACCATCGGTTAGTGTCCCTTCAATCAGCATTCCTACCCTGCCATCAATCAGCATTCCTACACTGCCATCGATCAGTGTTCCTTCGGTTACTCTCCCATCAATCAGTGTTCCGAGCATCAGTGTTCCGAGCATCAGCATCCCAACGATTCCATCAGTTAGTGTTCCTTCAGTCAGCGTGCCAAAGGTGACCGTGCCGAGCGTGACAATTCCAAGCATCTCGGTCCCAACCATCAGCGTCCCTAAGGTTACCGTTCCGACTGTCAGCGTTCCAACCGTCACCGCTCCAAAGATCACGCTACCAACGCTGCTCACAAAGCCCACCGTCGCTGCCAAGCACCCAATGGTTAACAAGGCTGGCTCATCTAAGGGCCCTAGTCCCCACCAGATGCTTGAAGCTCAAGGATTCAACCTCGTCGAAGAGGCCCCTGCAAGTAAGTTAAGCGCCCGCAAAATTACCCCGAGGGAGAACAATACTAAGATTAATCAAGGAAAAGGCAAGGATTTCAAAATCCGTGGTAGCCGAGAGGCCCAGAAAGCACGCAACGAGGCGTAAAGCTTCTCGAATATCAATTAGACAAAAGTTTAATTCTAAATTGACTTATTTTTGAATAATTTTGCTTTAGTGTCTAAATTGATATTGCTAGCAGTTACATTTAAAGAGATAGGGTTTACTTACCAGATCATCTTTGCAAGCCGTTCAATTTGTTAAATTCGTCTGTTAGAAGTCAAACTTCCATAGCTTAGTTTAGTTTCCTATTCAATTGCGAGTATCGAAACATAAATTTATGGGCGTATTAGACCCATAGGTTCATTCAAATAGAAGTTCATGTGCCCATAGTATATACAAACACCCTCTACCCAGTAGCATAGGAGTATACATATTGAGACGCTATTCGCTCACAAAAACCTCTCTACACTCTCCGCTGTCGCCAGAACGCTATCCTCCAGCGAAATATAGTTCAACCCCAACACCTGCTTGCTCTTTGTATTATCGAATCCCCAACTCGGCACCTCCTCACCAGTAGGAGGGTAGTCGTTCTTCGTAAGCTTGTTATGTTTCCTCAAAACATCAACGACCTCGTGCCATGTAAAGTTGCCTCCAACATTCAAAAATCTCTGTCCCTTTGCCTCCTCAACTTCTAATGCCTTGATGTGTGCATCTGCTACATCTCGGACATCAACAAATCCCTTTGGTGCTGCACCTTCCTCGATCTTTGGGTTGAGGCCGGCAATGAACTTGTAAAGCAAAAATACCGAGGTATTGATGCTTTCCGCATCCTTAACGGAGTGGATGACAGGTCCAAAGACGAATACTGGATTCACTGCAGCAACTTCAAAGGATGGGCTCTCATTCTTAACGAAATCCCATAGGGCTTGTTCAGCTAGTGCTTTCGATGCTCGGTAAGCCTCATTCGGGGCAACCTTCTTTTCGGGGTTTGTTGGGTCGTCTTTGTAGTTTTCGCAGAGCTTGACGGAGAACTTGTTCCATTGGGTTTCGTCGTATGTATGACCAGGTTTCTGAGGTTCCATGATTGACGCGAAAGAAGATGTTATAACGACACGCTTTAGTTGGGGTCCGGCGTACTAGTTTTCTCGTTAGCTGGTGTCATGTATTCATCCACTAGAGGAAAGGTCGGGCCCGTACCTCCTTTGCAGCCTTCAACAGGTTTACTGTTCCATTGACGGCCGGGTTAATCAAATCAATATAAGGATCTGTGACCCTATAATGGAATGGGCTGGCAATGTGTGCAATGCCGTCAACACCCTTGACAGCCTCGTTGAAAGCTCCATCGTCTTCCAAGTCCGCTACCTCGACAACCTCGAAATTCACAACATATTTTGCGAATGGGCCGTTCTTGAGGTATTCGGCTTTAGAGAGTGTTCGGGCAGTACCGCGGACTTTGTAGCCTTGTTCGAGGAGCTTGAGGGCGGTCCAAGATGCAATCTGTAGTTTATCCTCTGTTAGGGAATAATCGTATAATCGGTATTCATCGGGTAGAACATACGTATCCTAGATTTGAAAGTCAGTACAAGACCAAGAGCAGTGTCCATCCAAAGGCAGCCTACCTGTAACACCGGTCACCAGAATCAATCCGCCTTTTGGTGGTGTGGTCATTTTTGCGTTGTTGGAGGGGTGAATGCTTTGTGTAACGAGCTTGGCTAGAGCGACGATGTGCGCGACAGAGAATCGACCCAGTTGCGAGGTTGGAGGTTATAATCAATCAATTGTGGTTCTTTCCAATGGTATCGATCGATATATCGAGCGTCTTCAATCGTATTTATAACTTGTGCCATGGACCCCATCGGATACTCCCCTCCCCTCCTACCGATCTAGCTTCCGGAACTCCACAGCGGGGGCAATGATACGCTATTCCCCAGCTAAATATCGCAATCTCAAAGTTATTTCCAACATTAACCCAGATGCGGGCATCGATGCGAATGTTTGACAGCCAAATCCTTGAGCTGCCTGCAGAGCCATTGATTTCCGAAACTCTTTTTTTTCTATTTCTTGGTTTTGTTTTTCGGTGAAATTTCTGCCGTGGAATTAGTCAGAAACACGGGATTACTAATTGCTACGTATGGAGCGCGCCGGCTACATGGTTCGGTTAGCTTTTATAGAATCATGGACGTGGGCGGATGCACCGAAATCCTTCGTGACTTCATGCTTCAACTTTTATCTACTTTCGGTGTTTGGCGGGTATGCACAAGCGGTGCTGTTTCGAAAGACTACGGAGTTTAGCTCCGGAATTTAGATAAATGCCATTGTAGTTCCAGGGATAGTGAATTAAGGTGTGGAGTTAAGATGATGTTGCGCTTCGGAAACTTGTCGACTGTCGACAAGAGGTGTCCTGAGTCAGATTCCAATCGATCGATGGGCTGCTTTGATATGATAATTATAACGTTATAGCATGCGAGATATTGTCGTTTGAAGGGACATATGCGCTTTGTTCAATCATATAATTCTTCCGACGTGCTTCAATTACTGACGTTCATCCGCCAATCGATCCTGTTCTCTCCATTAATTAATGCATTGAATACAGCCGCCATGACCTCGTTGATTTCGGTGTCGACAACAACTCCCCGAGACGAACACCGGCTACATGTATACAACATCTTAATCGCGAGGTCAAACCAACGGAATTTCCCTTAAAACGTACCGAGTAAACCAAATAAATGGGCTGGCGCGACAGTTAATTGACTTTGATAACAATCTAAAGCGAATCTTAGCGCCCTCAAGTATAGCAGCACCAACCAGCATAATCGTGTAAATTTAACATGTTTATGCACGATAACCTAACAACTCCATCCAACCGTACCATTTTCCAAGGGTCTATGAATTCGAATCCCCTAAAGGGTCCATATGCCACGTCGCCACCATTAAAAACCTATCTCCCGGCAAAGACTTAACACAATTCTGAAGAGTGTGCGTTGGATCCTGATTAACGTGGTGGATTTTAAACTCCGCTGTTCCAGCTTCACTGCGCCTAGGTTCCAAACTGCATTGTCTAAATGCTTCTTCTTTTACCCGTTCGAACAAGCACTCTATACCATCCTGCTCGCTTGCCATCTTCAGGCGATAGGTTCGCTGACCATTCGTCAGTGGCCAAACAAGATAAACGAGCTGGCGAAAGAAGCTCTCATCCAACGCTCGAGGCCCATAAACCGCTAGGAAGGGATAATTCTCGGCATAGACACATCGTTGGATCGTAATATCCAAATCGAGAATCTGGCTTTCATCTGTGACAAGAGATGCCAGGCGATGATCTAAAGGTTCGAGAATAGATCTTAGAACCATTGCGTTCCGCCTTGTTGAGTCCTCGGAGCTAGGTAACTCTTCAACCCAATGAATAGCCCGATAGTCTCTAACCGAAACGGCGAAACGGCGGAGTAGGCGGCGATAACGAGGAGCTGGTTGCATGTTAAATCGGCTATCCGTTATTTTCTTAAACCAAAGATTTGGTTGATCGTTTGGATTTTCCTTACGGCCACTAGAAAGGATATTAGAACACGATTCTGCTAACCATAATACTCCAAAGGACCAATTATCAACATACCCACCCCCCAAGCGACAGTTATACTCTATTTCTTCCCATAAAGTCTCGTACGAAACAGCAAACCAGTGGTCATGATTATCCCGAAATCCCGAACCTTCGACGCATATGCGAAGCGGGAAAACATTGCGCCCGTACAGTATTTGGGCCGCCTCGTCGTGGATTTGGCGGTTTACGCGTAGTATCGATAGTTCAAGGCCGAGCCGGTCGAACCGTTCCCAAGGGAAACTTCGGATTTGATGTTCCGGGTCTGGAGAGACATTGAAGTGCAGAAGATATGAGTATATTTCGTCTCGGATCTCGCGGGGGAGGTTGAGAAATGAGGTCATGTTTGCCACCAGGCCTCCGAGCTGCTCCAGATATGTTTCCTAAGGATCCTTCGGGATACTCCAAGATTCGATTCCAGGTACCGCGGTCCATTCGGACCAAACCGCAAGATCACTAGTAGCATTGCAACGCATAAAATGCAACGTTCCGTGTAAATTGATCAAAAGTTCAGAAGCCAATTACAAATCCATTCTATAACTAGGTCTAGGTATACGGTGAAGTCTAATGACAATACTAATACATACGGTGAACTATATACAATGAGCTATAACTCATTAAATACCACCATCTATTATCCATATCTCTTACCCCAATTCGCCTCAAGCCCTCCTCTTACAAGTCCAATATAGCCCACCTCCTTGTCAGGTTCCAAATCTCCCACCATTCCGGGTAACCGCTCCAGTACCGCTGCATTATCAAACTCTCCAGCTAACATTTCCGGCACCACATCATCCGGCCTATCCACACCGAACCTAAATATCGTATACCCATCCAAAGTTTCTGTCCATCGCCTTCTGAACTGGTATGCCAGCGATAAGATAATTATCGACAACGCCCAGGCCGTTAACATCCCCAAAACTATTTCAGGAGGGACGACACCACGAGTGAGAATCGTAGCCTCCTTGCCAATCGTGACGTTGCCGAGTTTCCACGCGTAGGTGGGATCAGAGAGGCCGTCGTACATGATATGGATGGCATGAGTTTTATAGGCACGCAACATTGCGTTTCTAAGATCCTGGGCTTGAAGGACGCTTGGCGCAGCACCCAGAAAATCGCCGAACGAATTAGTAGTCAACGAAGACATTTCGATCGAGGAATAAAGTGCTGAAAACCAGTCCACGTTGTTGGAAAATACGAGACCGAAGGGAATATACGGCGTTTGAACAATCATATGCGCAATGCCTGTTTCAAACCGTTTGATACCACCGCCGTTACGAATCGTGGCGTTGAGCTGGGTGAAATTTGTGTAGGTGCCGTCAACACCGTTGATGAGTGCTGTGCCTATGGCAGAAGAGGCCTCACAGCGGACGCCGACTGCCTTTTGGCCGGGATATCGACGGCTATTACGAAGCTCTGGGATATCATTTTCGGCATCACGGAAATTGAAGTTATCGCGGTTGACACCAATGCGGCCGTAAAAATCGATCGGACTGATAGACTGCCAGAGCGCGGCTTCGAGAACAACAGTGGAGTTAAGTCCGGGGTAGGGCTCGAAGATTGAAGCATAACCGATATTCTCAGAGTCTGTTGGGTCAGTGATATAATTGATGTTCAAGGAAGTTCCAAGTTCGAGGGAGCCATTGACGTTGGAGATTAGGTTTATGCCGTTCGTTTTGTTTCGTAGAAGTACCACAGAGCCATCGGAGAGTGTATAGCCCGAAGCAGGGTTGCTGCGATCGAGGTTGAAGGTGTCATTCCGACGTGACAACACCGTAAACTGGGATGTCGAGTTCACGATGTTACAGCTGTAGCGGACTGCTAGGCCAAATACTGATCCTATAATGGGGCCTGTGGATTGAGGAGCCAAAAAGATTGATTCGGATGCATCGTCAGGTAGGGTGTTATCCGAGGATACGTTCAACTGGATCGAGGAACCAGGTGTGACATAGAATTGCTTGCGAAGAGGCATCTGGGCGGAGAATCCAGAGGACCAGAAGGTAGTGACACGACCTGTAGTAAGAGCACCATCTCGGGCGCTTTAAAAATCAGTCAACATGGTGAAACCCTAGTATGAGGAGTCCGTGGCCTACTTTATGCTCGAATGATTTCGTCCGACAACGAAAGCAACCTCATCCTTATATCTACGGCTGATACTAAACCCGTCCTCCGTCTGCATTGTCAAACCAGTTAAGGGCCAAGCGGCGAAACCGATTATACTGAAGAAGGCCAAAATATCCCATAACACGCCGTTTCTTTTGTACAGCTTTCTCTTCCGCACTAGTTTAACTAGGGCGTTGAACCATCCCGCCGGGTCTTGGAAAGTATTTCCCGCGAGAATTATAAGTCTATAACCGAGGCCGTTAGTAATATTCTAGGTTTGGACAAAGATTGAAATATATTGTATAGTAATACCTTCTGAAATTCTTGGGTGCCCATCTCCTTCTCATTACCATAGCTGCCACACTCCCGGCCACCGCATAAGTCCCTAAGTTTAAGGCGAATGTCGCAATAACAAACCAACTGTAGTTGACGATATCCACATTATCGAGAATCCCCGTTCGCTTCCATACTTCCGAGCTGCCTTCTGGAAACCGCAACCACCTCCACCACGTAACATAATAGTAGAATACGAGGCCGAGCGGTATCACGATTGAGATAATACCGCGGACGATGAAACGTGGGAGCGGAAGACCGAATTCAGGAACGTTGGCAGTCTTGCGGTGAGAGGTACTAGTTTCTGTCTAGAATCCATGTCAGTTATGCAATAAAATATATATACACTGCCAACTGGGAGCCCTATCAACTTACTCTTTTATATATGGAATCATGAGGCGACTGCGGCGGCGAGAATCGGGCTGCTGGCGGGCTGGGCTGTTCGTCCAGTAAAGGTGAATAGTGACTTGTCACCCTCCTTGAGAAGTTTAGTAATGACTATTCTCTAGTAGTTAGCTTCTGCGAATATATATACCGAATACATCGGGCCACAATATCTTGTCATACATTACGTGGTGGATCTTGGTGTTCTTGAACCTCTATTTTCCCCTTCTCGTCTGTAAAATCTTCGATAGAATTTTGGCGAATGTGTGTTTGTGTAGGAACCACAGTATCTTCTGATCTTATTGAAGCCATGGAAATTGTGGACATGGAATCTATGGAATGCGTGGACATGGTACGCATCGTACCCGCTCGCGAGTAGCTCACCGAAGGTTGACTGTATATGCTCGGACTGTACTCCTCAGGCTCCGGTCTCGATCTTGCCGCCATTGTTGCAATTGTGGTATCCACGCTAAAATCAGGATAATCGCTGCTCAATCGCTCAATTTATATTTTTCTAATGATCCTCTAATCTTGAAAATTCTATTGAGATTAATAAAAGATGCTGTTGTCCATAATTGCTAAATGTTAGTCATGGATTATGTCTTGGACCCTTTGAGCGAACAGGAAGTAACTTACTCGTCAAGCACGAAGTTTCAGTCGGGCGAAATATTTCGTTGTCACCAGTTTTTTGACGACCGCTTAGTAAAAATGGATACATGCCTCTCCAAAAACTGACAAATTCTTACACACGGCACGGGTTATATATCAAGCTTTCTATCCTTCCTCCTAGTTCTGCAGAGTCGGGTGCGATCTGCAGCTAATATCCTTGATTTTCGTTAGCGGGAGAAAACAAAGGGCCTGAATTCGTCAACGAGCAGCGGCGGGATTAAAATCTGACAGAGCGGCACCACTAGTTTCTCGGTAGGCATTCCCCGCCACCATATCGACGAATCAAACCGGGTGTCAGGGCGTGTTAGAACGAGTCAAGGTTTCCCGAAATATCTTCGGATCTTGCAGGAAATGTCTCTCCACAGCCATGGTTCGTGGCTATCTTGTCAGAAAGATGGACGTTTTTGTGGCAGCGAATGGAGATATTCTCGCTGGGGATTCGTAATCGGGTAGTTTCTGCGGCGGGTTTATAAATAAATCTAGCTTTTCGGAGCCTATTTGGACGACCTACATCAGAGAAATCGTTATGTTACTCGTGTGACCTGCTGCTGCTGCTTTCCTACGTAGCAGGTGATAGAAAGTTAGTGTAGAAGTAATGCGGATGGTCAAATTGTTGGTGTTGAGTAATCACAGCCACAGTGATTCCTACGAAGAACAAGCTAGTTAGACTCCACTTGAAGGCGTCGACCAAATTTACCTGATCTATGTATACATGTACCCCGAGCTCCCCTCCATTTTTATCTTATCGCTACGCTGCAGCATTCTTAATAATGAGGAGGCTCTTTTTATCCCGGTTGTACTAGCATCGGGTAGCTTTGCCAGCATGACTCAAATCTGTAAATCCTACGGCATGTTCCTGGGCACAATTGTACAAGGGTTTGAAGGGAGTGATTATTTTTTACTTTCAATTCGAAGAAAATGGTGCCAAAACACTACAATTCTGTACAGTGACATAAAATATACAAGTCATAAGAAAGGCTAAAAATGCGCATGCACTCTGCAGTCTAGAGCGAAATCAAAGAAAATCCAAAGAAAGCAACTACTTCGGTTGGCATTTAGAGAACCAACAATCCACCAGCCATAACGCCGAGGGTTGTCAGACCGGCCATAACCAGAACCGCAAATCCATTTCCACCAACCTTCAATCCTGGAGCAGCATTCTTGCTTTCTTTGCTGTTGCTGCCTCCGGTGGTCTGGGACTCGCTGGGGACCTGGTTCCAGGTGCTAACCTGTTGGATAGTGGGGTTCTCAATGGTATTTCCCTCAACATCGGTAATAGTCCACTTGTGTCCAGAGAGATCCAAATCTACGTTGACGAGCTTTCCAGGTGTAACTTTAACTCCCTTCTTGATCAAATCGGAGATATCCTTCAACTGTGGGATGGCGGCGCGGGCATCGAAGGCTTTGATATCTGGGAAGACCTTAGAGCATTGTGGGCGGTTGATCTTGCGGGCGGTTTCACCGGTCGGCAGCTGGACTTTGGAGTAAACTTCGCGGAGGGTGTTGTAGTCAGGAAGAATCTTGGCGTTACCAGTCTTGAGGTTGACATCGACGAGACCGTAGTTCTGTTCACATTGTTAGCTGATTGTTAATGGCATGGCTTGCAATATATGGGCCACTCACGTTAGCCTCTTGGTTGTATTCGTAAACAATACCGCCAGAGAAGACATGGTTCATATCGGCAGAGTAGATGGCGTTGGCATCACCGAAGGTACGGGGAAGAACCTCATTACATCCGTACTCAGAGAAGAAGTTGGGCATTTGAACGGCCTCCATCAAGTTTGTCAACTTTTCGTAACCGCTCTTCTGGAAGGTAGTATCACCACACCATTCGTAGCTGTTGATACCATAGAAGTCACTGTGGCCCTCATCTTCTCCAATACAGCTGAGATAGAATCCAAGGTCTTGACGGAATTCTACAACATCGGCGGTCGAATAACCGATTGGGACTTCACGGAGCTTCTGCGCCTTCTGGTATTGTCTCATGTCACGCTGGATAGCACGCATGTACGGGGCGGTCGCATTAGCATTCTTAGGCTCGTTGGCGAGCTCGTTTCCAGAGAAGAACCCAAGAACGTTGGGGTATGCAGAGAATTGTTCCATAACGGAGAACACGTTTTCCATGTATCCGGCGTGGTAAGAAGTCCATGGCTCCTCACGGTTGACGGAGTACCTCCAACCTGGAGCGTTGACATCGAGAACGACGTAGATACCGGCAGCGGCGAAGAGCGACATGCACTCATCGTGGTTGAGGGTAGTATTGACGGCATAGGTACGGATGGTGTTGATACCTAGTTGCTGAAGGAGGTAGACGTCGCGCTGGCAGTCAGATAGAGTAGAGAAAGGGTCGACGCCCTGATTTAGTTCGACGGGGCCACCAGGTTGGTATCCGACGCCGACCATGAAGAACTAACATCGAAACGAAACCACATAAGTATGCTGCTAATTGAACGGGTATATCCGACGCGAGAATTCATACCTGTTTATCACCGCCAAAGAAGCCGCCATCTTTGATAACAATTGGTTCCACTGCCTGAGTGAGTCGCGCCAAGGCGGCGAGGAGGAAGAGTGCTGTTGAGCGCATTTTTTCGCAATTAAAACAAACAAACTTTGTTATTCAATGTCACCAATGATTGACTGGAAGAGAAGAAGGCGCAGATTGTGGTTAAGGAGTGTACGAATATATCAGCGACAGCTGTATATATTCCAGAGTCCGACAAACAAAAATCAAGGGAGGGTACGGCGTCGATAGAAGTCGAGAGAGGCTCGAAAGAATGTCTGAGAGAGTGTAAGAAAAACCAAGAGAGAGAAAGAGGGAAGAAGGGAGATTAAGAAGTCTTGCACCGTCTCGGCCGCAAAGCTTAAATTGCTTGAGTCTGCAGGTACGCCATTTGACATGAATGTAACCATTCTCTGCTCGACCTCCCCTCATTGGATGCACTAGAAAGGGGCTGTGGGGTGCGGCAGGGGCTATTGTTTCCCTCAAGAGCGCAAAAAAGGCAGCGGTTGTTTCAGGAACTTGTGGCCGTTTCACCACGCCACCCAATCAAACAGTCCATTCTTTCGAGAATTGATTCACGACTAAACGTTGCGATGCTCCATGACACTGCGCTTGCTGCGAGGGGGAAAGGCGATCGTGGAAGTCGTATGGGATTCTTTCTGAATGCGAGTCGCCATATGCCATATGCCATCGAGTCGATGGCCGTTGTTCCGATGCCCCCGGTTCCAGTGAATTCGCGAAGCGATGTCTCGTAGCCCCAAGCACCAAGGCCATGCGGAGAAAAAACATCACTAGTGTACTGAGATGACTGTACTTCCTAACAAGACGCAAGTAATCACAAGGTTCAACCTCGCAACAGTCGACGAAGCTCGAGCTCCGTCTGCACATTTGTCGATTGTTGAATAGTGATTCATCGATTTGATCGCGCGCTGACTGGATAAATATCACGAGCCAGATTAGGCCTTCACATCGCTTGTTCGACTTCCCTGCAATTGCATGGGTTGGCGAAATGAGATCTCGTATTATCCATTGGATGTAACCAAAGCGCACAACTTCGAGAAGGTCGGCTCGTGGCAAAGGTTCCGATGTTCCGAATGGCACTCATTTATTCCACGGAATAGTCAGTCACTGCATTTATCGATTGAATCGCCGTAGAACGTGCACGTGCGTACGTGATGCATCGATGCACGACGTGTAATGGTACGGGCATACCAATAACTCGCACCGTGACAGGCCTTGGGCTAGTGGCTCTGAAGAAGCTATGTTCCTCTCGAGGATGTCAATATACCTAGCGCCTTCCCGAACCCGATGTCGCATTCCCTCAATCTTGATTGGTGATACTTGCCTACTTGCCTTGTTTGATGCTCCTCAAGACTCTTGGTCAAGGTCATCCCAACGTCATAGACGGCCAACACCAAAAATACCACACCACCATGCCTACTCGAGACGCCCTGGAATCGAGACAAGCACCAATAATGTCCCCGCATTTGAGGATTTCAAGCTGCTCTCGTGCTCGAATTCTCGGATTCTTGCCGGATCGACGAACTAGACAGAAAACGGGCCGGGTTGGGTTTCCACATACATACCAGATTACGACACTCTCAGGGTTACGTAGTCTGGAATACTACTCAATTGATATGGGAGGCTTTATATGCGTTCGATTCTTTAGATTCTCGTTTTCTCCCCGTTCTAACCGGCATCGATGTGAGAGGGAGAAATTATCTATAAACGTACGCACCAATGTCAGAGGAAATGGACATTCCGAGTTTTCAACCCGAGCCCCGGCGGTACGGCGAACCGTATACTACACAACATCCGGTTCCCAATATCCGAGACTATAAAGAACGGTTACAAGATCGAAGCAAAAATGAATCAGTCCCAACGACACCGTTAGCAGGTCCCAGAGACCAAATGGCCAGCGGTGGCCAGCATACTCCTCCTGAAACGCCTACATACGATTCTTTTGATCGAAACGAGGAAGGTGGGCCGGCCGGTCAATTACAAACTTCACAGGAAGAGTCACCGAAAAACCTCGAAGACTCCCAAAATCGACCCCGGAATGATAGCTCCGCCCGGGAACCCATGTCTACCTCCAGTTTACTACAGGACCCCACAAACGAGGATTCAGAGCGTAAATATCAGGAAGCGACACCACCACGAAGAGAGGCACGGTTAAAAGTCCGTGAGGTTACAGACCCAGTTACTCACCTGCCAGTTAACATTCACGACTTTACGACAAACGAGCTACAACAGGTCCAACATGGGGACGATGGAAGCACAACCAAGGATATGCCAGATGAGAAGGATGAAGTCAAATGGAGCCAGGAGAGGCACGATTCATTGGAGGGTTTGATCGAAAATGAGTTGCGACAGGACCAACAGAGGCCCCAGTGGTCTACTTCCTTCAAAGTAGTACCCTTTGGATTAGTTATAGCAGGTGCAGTTATCAGTTCGATCGTCGAGTATGCACTCGCCAGTTTCGCGGCGATTCCATCAGATAATACCTTCACCGAAATTTGTACCAAACTCGCCATCGGATCAATCCTTGGAGTCATTATCGTTGTTATCGCCCAAAAGTTTACTCACGAGCCAGCTCCCCCTCACGCACGAGAGTCCAAGGAAACCAATATCTCTCAACGGCAGCTCCCAGAAACGGCAGCATGGCTAAACAATACCTTATCAAGCGTATGGCCACTAGTCAACCCGGACTTATTTGTTAGCCTCGCCGACATGCTCGAAGATGTGATGCAAGCATCTCTCCCCCGTTTCGTTAAAATGGTCCGAATCGCAGACCTCGGCCAGGGGAACGAGCCTTTGCGAGTCCTCGGAATCCGTTGGCTTCGCGAAGGAGCGGCTTCTCAATCTATCGACGGAATGGAGGCTGAAGAAGGGGACTTCGTCAACTTGGAACTTGCAGTAGCATATAAATCCCGACCGTCAGATAAGAGCGTTAAGAGTAAAATCAAGAATGCTCATTTGCTCCTAGAGTTTTATTTGGCGGGAGCGATCCCTTTACGTATGTCCCTTATGATATTGTAGACCGTACCGACATATATACTGACTCTGAAAATTCAGCAATTTGGGTCGAACTCAAAGGCATGATAGGAACCATCCGTGTACGGCTCCAAACAACCCCGGACCCACCGTTCTTCGGACAAATGACCTTTACCTTTCTTGGTCAACCAAAAGTAACACTCTCTTGCATCCCATTGATGAAGAAAATGCCGAACATCATGGACGTCCCGATCATATCTTCATTCGTCCAGTCCTCCGTCGATGCTGCAATGAGCGAGTATGTCGCTCCCAAGAGTCTAACACTGGATCTAAAGAAAAGCCTAATAGGCGATGATTTCAAGACCGATGTTAGTGGTAAAGGGGTTCTTGTGGTCCGTATTATTAGTGCGGAGGGATTTAAGAACGGAGATGGAACAAAGAGTAGCACTGAGGCTCTTGGAAAGGTTATCGGACTGAGTGGACAGACTGGTTCCGATCCATATGTCTCTTTGAGCTGGAGCAAATATGGAAAGTCCCTCTGGCTCAGCAGGATAATCACCAAATGTCAAACCCCAGTGTGGGACGAGACTGCGATGCTGGTTGTAGGGCATGAAGAACTGAATGCAGAAGAAAAGTTGCAACTTACTCTATGGGATTCAGATCGAGCGACAGCAGATGACCACCTTGGGACGGTTCAAGTGGACTTAAGAGACTTGCTTCATGAGAACAAAGACGGCAATCCGATGGCAAGAGAAGATACTTTCACTAGTCGAACGGGAGATCGAAAGATGCCTGGAACAATTAAGTGGGAAGTATCCTGGTTTCCGAAAACCAAACTCAGCGCCTCACAAATACAATCTTCATCAGTCGCGACTGAAGACCAGAAATCCAATCCAGCGGAACTCTTCAACGAAGTTAAAGCGTCAACTCTACGAAAGACCAGGGAAGCAGGTCACGACAAAGATTCGACGTCGGAAACCCAGCAACAACTTCACGAAGATATCAAGCTCGCTACGGATCAAATATCAAACACAGCACCTCCACCCCAGGATTTCCCGTCTGGAATCTTGAGTATTCAGATCCATCAAATTTCGTCATTGACTCTCCAACAACACTCAACCTCCCGATCCCACCATAATGAATCAATAGAAGAGAGCGAAGAGGGATCTGATCTTCCGTCCGCATATTGTACCATCACAATCAATCACCGTAAGGTGTATAAGACTCGAGTTAAGCCAAAGTCTTCGATTCCGTTCTTCAACGCAGCGACAGAGAGGTTCATAAAGGATTGGAGGAGTGCGGAAGTCATCGTTGGCGTACACGATAACAGGTTGCATGAGAATAACCCCATTCTTGGGTGCGTGGTCTTGCCCCTTGGCCACGTATTTCGGAAGAGAAGTCAGGTCTGCGAAAATTACCCGATCGTTGGTGGGCTTGGATACGGAAGAATTAGAGTCTCGATGGTATGGAGGAGCGTCAGTTGCCAAATTCCAAAGCAACTATTGGGATGGGACGTCGGGACCCTGGTGGTCGTACCCGAAATTACTGGAATTGATTTGCCACAGGAGGTACAAGAATGTGCAAGGGTGGTCCTGAGTACAAATTACGGAAAGAAATCGAAGATACCAGCGGTAAGCGACGGTAGTGGCGCGTGGAGACGAGAGAGGCAGGTATACTTGCCAATCAAGCAACGGTATTCCTCATGTATATTGTTCTCGTTTCGAAAGAACAGAGTTGGGCCGGATGGGACGCCTGCGTTCGCGGTTCTATGGCTTAAGGATGTGGTGGACGACGAGGAGTGTGAAGTGGAGCTTGGGGTATGGGATAACGACGGAGACAATATTGTCAGGGCGGGTCAGAATGCAGATGGGGATTACGGGAACAAATTGGGGAGCATTAAAGTGAAAGTCAGGTTCTGGAGTGGTTTGGCGGGGTACCATAGAAGTATGGCGAAGAAAGACGATCATATGAAGGGGGTTATGCAAATCTTGGAGTCCGCCAGCGAAGGGAAAGAACTTAGGGATGAGGTTGAACAAGGTGATTCCAGTGACTCAAGCTCCGATAGCAGTGGGAACAGCTCAAGTGAGGAACTGGAGGAGAGTGGGGAGAGGGGCGTCATCCAGGATTTGAAAGAGTATAAAAAGAACAGGAAAGAGCTGCATAGACACCATCGAGGTTTGATGCAATGGAAGGTAGGTTCGACAACTTCTATTTCTGAGAATTAGCTGGGAGCTAATATACAATCGTATAGGCACTTCGAGGGGTCGACTGGGCAAAGGACCAGGTGAAGGACGCTACCAAGGAGGTTGTCCAAAAAGTTACATCGAGGGATTCTCACGAACAGCAGAAGAATAGGATTGAGACCGAAGTTTGAGAAAGATATATTCTTGTATTCATAAGTAATGCGGCAGAGCCAGCCTTTAATTCTGGGGTCATTAAGAGCGCGTTACCAACTTGTCTCATTACCGTACAGATCTGGAGAACTACCAGCGCTCCCAGAACGAACCCTGGGGTATATATATGTCTAACGTAAAAACTCTCATCGAACGCCAAAACTCCGTTTGAAAGAAAATACTCCCAAGAAAATTACCAAACGAAGGAAGTAAACCGAAACCAAAAGTAAAATGAAAAGAAGAAAGAAAACTATTACATAATAACACAACCTTTCGGGCTAGGTATCCTGTGGCCTCGCCGTCTCGTCGTCCCCATATCTAGCCTCCTGCTTGACCTTTGGATATGTCCGCTATCATCACTATCCACACTCCTGATCACCTCGCTCACGCTACTCGCCTGGCTTGTCTTGCCTGCAACTTCTAGGACCTCCGGGCTCCTATCCTCAACATCGTACACAATATCCCAATCTTCTATCACCTTCTTAGGCAACTGATAGCTGCCGAAGAATTCGTAAGCACCATGATCCAATGCTTCCATCAACACTCTGTTCACCACACTACCTCCTCCCCTTCCACCGCTCCCAAATGCGGACTTCTTAAACCCGTCGTCGTCATCCGGTCTCCAACACCTCATTGCATAATTCTGGAAGCCGAAAATCGCATACGATTCTTGCCCAGGCTTGTCGTTGACTTTGACAGCGAGAGGTGACCCGCTGTATCCTTGCTCTTGAATGACCAAGTGTTGCTCCAGTCGTAACCTCCTTACTGGTGCTCCATTCCAAACTCTGTACGCTCTCTCCTTCAACCCTCGGACTTGCCCAACTTGCCATTGTTTCGAAGTGAAGTTTTGCCTCCACAGGATACTCCGGCTATACATCTCTTTTTGGTTCCTAGAGATGTTCTGGTAGGCTTCTCCGATAACCAATCCTTCAGCTACAATATTTCCGTCCTTAGGATTCTTCGAATTCGCGCCTAACCAGGAGTTTAGAAGGTACATCTTCCCTTTCTTAGCTCTTAGCATTTCGGGCGACGTGCACCACTCCATACGCTTGAAGTCGTTCTTCTTCTTCCGTTGGAAGGAGATCACTGGAAGTTCTTGCGGGGAGTTTTCAACAGATTTGATAAGGCAGAGGTCGTGTGTAAACTTCGAAGCTTCGATATTGCCCTTCAAACGTTGTAGATCGTCGTATGCATGGTAGTATTGTCCGAATATACCCTTTTTGGTGCGGTCGATGACTTTCATAGCGGCGAATTCCTCATTGGTGACTGCGGATGAGAGGCTGGCGTTTGAACCTCGAGGCTGGAATTCGATTGATTCATCGTCTCTGGGATCTTCTGGACTAGGGAGACGAAGTGCGGTGAGGAAAGCATGAGTAGTCATGGTTATTGCGTCGTTTGGTTGCCTTAAGTCAGCCGAAGGTCTCTTTCGCCGAAGACGAACACCAAGACAGCTAGTCCATCCGTTTTCGTGGCCCGGGCGGCAGACATCGACACGTTTTCCCGTGAGAAGACGATCGTTCTGAACCGGGTTTGAGGTAGCAGTGAACGCTTGGTTGTTCCTCATGAAGCTGACCCGGTATCCGCCAAAGGTTTCAGGCTTAGTCATGTGCTCAAGACCTTCGTCAAAGTCGTGGTCGTAGAGTATGCTCATACGCTGATTGAGGAAGACGCATGCCATGGTAGCTTTCGGGAAGGTTTTGAAGAGCACAGAGAGTACTTCGTTTGACAAGTTCGGAAGAGTACCCACAGGAAGAGGGCTGTCTCTAAGTGGATCCGATGGGCGTTGGCCGCTGATTTGGGGCGTTGGACGAGCGTAAGAGAGAATCACAGGAGCATTGGCGATGTAAAGAGGAATCATGGGGATATCCATGGGATTGAAGGATTCGAGTTCCAGTGTCCATACCCCCTTGCACCATGTGATATACTTGAATCGAGGATCCAAGTCCTTCACAATCTTGCTCCAGCTTCGGTCCGTAGCCTTAGAGTTTGGAAGTAGGTGGCTAGGTGTTTCGCGCCGCTTATTGATTTCGTTGTCGACCTCCCGGTCCGCGGGGAAGTTATGGAAAGGCTTATCCGCTCCGATTGGGGAGATATCCAAACGACTAGAAGCAATGCTGGCCGCCTCAGTAGACAGACGGCTCGAAGCGCCGTCGTCAGTCGAGACGCTACTAACACTTTCCTCGTCCACATCCTTCTTGGAGGCCGCAAGCCTAAGTATTTCGTCCCGACTCAAAGGAAGGGTAACTCCAACACTCGCAAGCCTCGTAGCGAGTTTCTTATCCTCCTCCAGTATCTCTGTTAATAACTGCACCTCCCTCTTCGTGAACAACGGGAAAAACTGCAATGCTTCCTTTGGCTTTACCAATGGTAGGAGCAAGGACAGCATTCGTTTACTCTTTGCCCGTTTCTCAACTTCTACTGCAGTCAAGGATTTCCTAAATTCCTCCCGGGTGGTAGTGGTCTGTAGCTCCTGGAGTTTCTTCCTTG
Source organism: Arthrobotrys megalospora (assembly GCA_036971655.1). Lineage (NCBI taxonomy): Eukaryota > Fungi > Ascomycota > Orbiliomycetes > Orbiliales > Orbiliaceae > Arthrobotrys > Arthrobotrys megalospora. Next base: position 1,050,358 of record JAVHJN010000003.1, on the reverse strand, counting down.
GAAAGGCTGGCCGTTTGAGCGCAACTACGCCGTCAGGCCATGAATCCCGCTTACGAAGTTGTCTCGCGATCTTCGGTTTCTTTGTCGTCCTTGCCGCTGGCATAGTGTTCGACCTTTTTGGAGGTCCCAGTCCCGGCTCAGGGATCGGGGTTGGTTCCTGTGATACCGTCGGCAGCGGATCGATTTCCATGGAACTACTTACACTCGTCTGCAAAGTTTCCATCCAGGAATCCAATCGCTCGACCGGGTCTATTGCCTCAAGGTCCTGGTATCCAGAGGTAAGAATGTGGGGCTCCAGGTTATCCAGGTTTGTACTTGTAGGAGTTGACACTGTCAAGGTCGGCAGGCTTGGTAGACTGGACGAGTCTGTCAGCGACAGAACGTCGGATACTTCCGTAGACAGCTGTCCAACCTGCCTCAAATCATCGACCTGTTGTTTTTCCAGCGACGGCCTTGATATTGTCCATGGATCCTGCCTTCGTCGCCGCAGTCCGGAAGGGGCTGCAGTCCAAACAGCCTTGTGTAGCATCTCGAAAGTCTTGTCGGCTGCGCCTGTCGGAGAGTCGGGGTCCATGCTTTTGACCGATCTCGGTGCCTTCCTCTTTTTCCTTGGGTAAAGTTCCATTTCGTCGATGACATTGTTGGGGAAGTCGTAGGTGGTCCTGGTATCCCATATTGCTTTGGAGTCTCCACCTGGTATTTGCTGTATGCTGGGGTTTTCGAATACAGCAGATATTTGCTCTACGTAATTTGCTACACATATGCGGACTATCAGTTGGTCCGAACTCCCACTTTGAAGTTATTGTAATATTTCAAAACCAATGTTCTAGGATGGGTTGGTTACTTACCCATATCTAAATTCAGATGTAGCGGCGACCATGGGTCGGAGCTCCGACCGTCGATATACGGTAACAGCGACACAAGTGCCATAATGCCTGTTACCACAAGCTGTATACTGTTGGTGATGTTAAAGTGTATGTAGGTAGATGCAGATGAAAGCTGCAAGCTACTGCAAGATGATGGTTAGTTCTATCAGATAAAAGGTAGCCCGACCGCAAAACGATGACCTTCGAAAGACTTCCAAGGCAAGGAGTCAGCTTTGCGTCCCCACAAGTATAAGTATCTGCGGGCGGTGTAATCCCGGTCGATAACTTCCAGTCAGGGCACCGCTCTGCCCGTCTGCCTTCCCTGTTAGTGCTAATTACAGCATGCAAGGCTGAGTCGCTGCGACCGCCTCTGCGACAAGAAGCCCGAAACGATCCATCAGGTGAGCGAGAGAAGCAAAAGAAACTTAAGAAGGATCCTGATTAACAATCTATAGCAGGGTGCTACTTAGGACATGTGTGCAGTCTGCACAAGTCCGGGCCTTGTCAAATCGGATCGAGTGTGGCATCCCGCCTGACCAAAATGATCCCTACCCCGCTATCACCAGCCCGGTAAGTTTGAGCATATCCTCTTAACGCTTCGATTAGGCTTTAAGGCTAACAATTAAGCAAAAGTACCGTGCTTGGTTGGTTTCTTGCGACTTTGGAGTCATCGGCTGGGGCCGCTTGCCAGGCGGAGGGTTAGCCAGCCAGGCCCCCGCAGAAAGGCAACCAGATTTCTGGAAAACAGGCCCAATCAGTGCCTTCGAGGAAACGATGCGGCTCGATCACCGGCCGAATTCGAGTCTTAATTCGAGCTCCTGCATATGAATTATGAAACGGGAACGGCCAAACATAATCCAATGCTATGAAAACCGAAGGCTTCGATTCGATCATGTTGCACTTTCTTATTCATCCTACTTGGAGGTTTGACCACGTCAATCCGTATCGATACTACATGGGAGCAGCGGGAGTTGGACATCTTGGGATGTCTATAAGATTGCGTTCTCAGCCCACCCTTAGCTCTTCGTACCTATTCGTCGTTAATTCACTGAGCTCTGCTGCATGTTTTGTCCTGACATTGCCGACCTAAGTATCATTTGATCTTTCTGTTTCTTGCATCTTCAAAATTGGATTATTCGGCTTCCAAACCCCAATGCATCGGTCATCGCGCTCCAGTTCATACTACTCGAGCTCCAGCTCGGGTGGTAGCTACCACGGTCACCATTCTGAGTACCATTCCTCAAGTTCACGGAGGCACAATAACTACAGTATCTCAAGCGGCCTAAGCGAACAGTGTATGCCTTGCCTCCGATTTCAAACCCTGAGCAGCTGAGGCCAGTGACTAACAATATATCGTAGACCGTGACATACGAGGTTACGTAGTCGATGTTCACCCAGACGAGTATCCGCGGAGGATGGTTCCGGAACCAGATTTGACTTCAGCGTCACTCGGAATCCGTGTTGAACCGATCTACCCTGACACTCAGGAAGAACTTGAACGAGTATGTTTTTTTTCTTTCGTTTTATCACGCCTACACAAGTGGAAATAAATTCGACAGCTCGTTAACGAATATTCGGTAATTTCTAGGAATTAACACCGCGCTTTCGCATTCGCGAAGAAGTTATTTATGCGAACGACATCTTCGAAATCGTTAGTAAGCCGAAACTCGCTCGTAGCAACAGACAAGAAACATTTGTCTATAAAATCCGCCACAAGCATGACAGGGACCTCTTGTCGGAGGAGGTTCTCGAAGAACATTTGATCAGGATACCCCGTCGACAGTTCGCAACGGGCGCTCTTGTAAGACTGGAAAGAGATGGAAGAGAGTATGAGGTTGTCGACGCCGACTTCCTACCCCAAGAATTCGTATGGGATTACAAGATTAAGAGATACAGCCCTTCGGAAAACAGGGACATCAAGAGAAATGCATTTGAGGGGAGATTGTCGAGGGTAGATTCCAATGATTCTTCACACTTGACACCACCGCCATCACGTCATTCCCCACCAAAGTCGGGCGTGTCACCAAAGGGCAGTTTTGGCTCGCTCTTCGATTCACTGTTAAGACATTGAGACTGTAGCCCCTCTTTAGTCATCGCCAGTGTTTTGTCTTTATCATCACGACTCTAACGATAGTAACGACTAGTTTTCATTAGCAACCCAGCATCCAGCAGCCTCGCGACGAGGACAGGTTCGCATTTGTGGCGTCTCAAGCTTGTAATACCTAGTATATTTCTCTTTCATTCTTCAATTCATGTAGTTAGATTCACCATTCAGCCTCATCGGGAAGACCCCAGCTATTACATAATCACATATCAAGAGTTCGAAAACTCGAAGAACGAGTCCGCACCCAGTTCAATCGATGCAATCCTTCTAGAAGGCTGCGAAAAAAAGAATCCTCAGTAGCCTGAAATCTGGGGCAGTGCCAAGTGCAAGGCGGCGACAGTTTGCAAGCCAACGAGTCACACAAACCAGCCCTTGCACAGACCCATGTCCCAGGCTATCAGCGCAGGTTTCGCGTTCTTTGCGGGATGAACCATCACAAGATGATTCTCAACCCCTCGAATATATCTCCTCCTCCTCGAGGCCAATCCATCGCTGAAGCATTGGAATTCCACCCAAGTTATCCTTTCTGCCGACGTACTCGATCTACCCCAAGCGAAATCCTCCGCGATAACATAATACCATTTCCATTCAATCAATCCAGTTAATCGACCTCTCGACCATATGGCTGGCGACAACAACATAGAGTTGCAGCAGCCGACGACCAGCGCACCGACGGCCAGCGCACCAAGTCAGGAACACCCACAAACAGAAACCACCAGCTCACCATCTCATGATGTAGGCGGCGCAAGTACAAGAAGTATGCCACTCTCGCTCCTTTCATTTCCGCCCCTCTTTGATCCTTTGGTTTTCAGCTCTGTCGTCAGCTCTTCAACGAAACCGTTCAAAAACTAACAGCCTTATGGGGACCTTTTCTGTCAGCACTCGATCATCGATCAGCACACGCTCGGGGCGATTAAGACGGCGAAGTCGCGACCTCGAAGCCGCTAGGGTGTCAGATTCTGGTGACAATGCCGAACCAGAAAACGGAGATATTGCGCGGAGGCCAACAAGGAGGATGACCGTCCGGAGAAGCCTCACTATCACGCAACAGAAGCGACCAATACCCGGTAAGTGTTCCCGGGATTGTATGATATCAAAAAAAGCTTGCAGGAAAACGAGGCTGATGCGGCTCTTTCATCGGGCAGTGACGGAAATTCCTTCAGGGTACTCGAAACTCGCAGCCTTTATGAATTTAGGAGACGACCTAGCAGTATTCAGGCGGTTCGGCAGGCTCCATACACAATTGCTGCTATATCGGCAAGCAGATATCGAAGAAATAGAGGAGGAGCTAGCAGAGTTGGACATGGTTGAAGCCGAGCAGGCAAGGATGCAAGGCAAACTGGAAAATACACTAAATCGATCGTGGAGGAAAGAGAAGGATTTGGATGAGTATCGAGTAGAGTTGGTGAAGAGGTTGCGCAAGTCGATGAAAGCATATGGTACACACCCTACCACACACAACGCATAATTACTTAAAGTACTACTTGAAGGATCCTCACTAACTCCTTTCTTTCTCTAGATGATGAACTCTTCCGATTCAAACAGAAGCTCGCACTCAAGGAACCTGTTGATTGGCAAATTAACAATATCGAAACTTGGATGAACAACCAACACCCTCATCCACTAGTCCCTACAGAATCCAAGTTTCTAAAAAATAAGAGCGATGTTTGTGCATTACGGCCCTCGAGTGAGGATTCCGCGGTCCTTACAGATACCCTGCGTACCTGGGCTCAAAACTCGTTCCGTTGTTTGCCGTGGATGTTCAAGAAGAAGGGAAATCCAGCCAGTTACGAGGACCCTTCGATAGTATACTATAATACGGACTGGCAGGATGGATTAGGAAGGCTTGCCTATGCAACGCTTGTGTCTGCGGTTTTAATTGCAGGGGTCATTGTTCTATTTTACGTTGAATCGGACGAAGGAAGGCTGGCGGTTTTGTGCGTGTCAACCTTGCTCTGCGGCATTGTTATGGCACTGTTCACAACTGCAAAGAAGGGAGAAATCATGGGAGCTACGGCAGCGTATGTATTCATTCCTTGAGATCTTCTGGAACCTATGGGACTAATAACTCTTTCTAATTTAGATACTGTGCTGTGATGGTCGTCTTTGTCGGCTCCACGCTGAATGGCGATGGGGGTGGATCTGGGGCTAACAAGAGCGGATCTATGGCAAAACCCACGTGAGGGTCGGAACATAGTGTGCGTTTTGTTCGTGGGTATCAAAATTTGTACAAAAGGGCATATGGAGTTTCGATATTTTAAATTTTATAGTAATATTATGGGACCGGTTATATGTATATCAATAACGTTATCAGATTAATGAGTAATGATTGATTAGATCCAAAGCTTGAAGAAGTTATGATGCTATTACAAAACTGAATATTTTAGAAATCGGTACGGCGGTTCCATGAGTGAATCATTGCACGAGTGTGATAAGTTCCCATTTCACTTTTCGGTCTTTTTCCCGAACGGCGACAGCCCGCCGACGAAGTTTCCGACTCCCCTCGCGCCTTCAGTAGTCGCATTGACGCTTGTTTGAGCACCTGATTTCATACCGCCGACAACAGGATCCGTAACACCGCCCAGAGGCCCTCCGTATGACCCACCCTCATCCTTCCCACCTCTTTCGGCTCTATTGACCCCCTCTTTAGATACTAAATCTCCCACAGGCTGCAACAATCCATCTTTCCCCACTTGGCCGGCTGCGAGGTTATGCACATCATCCTGCAGCTTGTCGACCTGTTTTACACCAGTGACTTTGCTTTTGTCTAGTTGTTCTGCAAGTCATAATGATACGTTTGTTAGCTGAGTCATCTGTTGCATTTTTTTCATGAACGTCTATGTTACACGATGCATCGAATCGTGTCCATGATATCTGAAAGTTGAGTCTATGGCTTACGTTTAGTGACATAAGAGGCTTTATTATCTTTTCCGAAGTAGTAGAGATACTGATCTTCGAGCCACGGGACCCATCTCTCATACTGTCTGTTGTAGTATTGTTTCGCGCTATCCATCTTTAAAATCCTCGAGCGAATATGACTTTTTGCGTTGTCGTCGGTTTGTGTAACGAAGGCAATCGGAATGCGGTTTCTTCGCAGGTTTTTTTGGGGACGTTTCACAGGAATTTAGGAGACCAAAATTGGATATATGCTGTTTTGGGAATTTGAAATGCTGAGTATTTTTTTCTCGAATATCACAAATTAAGGGTCTATATATAATTTTGAACTTTGACCCTGGAATGTGGTTATGACCGCTGTCACGAAACGACAATTTCAAGATCTTGATTGGCATGATGCAGATATGACGTGTGGCGCTCAGCAGGCTGGTGAGCAAGACCACACCCGCCAGCCACTCTACCCGCCGTTATCATAATCAATTCCTGTTCCTTGATTTTGGGGCTTTGTAGGTCAAAGTACAAGCCCGGACAGTACCATAAAATATCGGAAAAAAATTGTGTATACTTGAGACTATATGACTTTAAGTTGGGTTAAACAGTGCTAATATTACTGATGGTTGTACAACGAACCCCAGAAGCTACGGACCAAATAGCTATGGAAAGCCACCAGCTTATCTTCTCGGACTTTACAAACCAGATACTAGGTAGAAAGTTTCCGAAACTTCATGAATTCAGCCCGCAGATGACCTTGCGACGAAAAATTGCGTCTACATGTGAGTCCTGTAGCTTATGTAATTACTACATGTAAATTATAGCTCTTCGTAGCTTACGTCACAAATAACTGTTCCTATGTCTGTAAAGGCCAGGCTTATGAATTGAGAGTGTAGTACTAGCGTTAACGGAAGCTATAGTACGTATGTACGATCATACATTGGTATTTCTTGCGCAATTCCCATGTAAGATCTTAGGAATGTTGACAACAAATTTTGAAACCCATTTACAGGCCTGGTATATCGATACCAAGGCAATGCTGTACTTTAACATTGGTGGTATGATCGATGTCGATACGAAATTAGAAAAGTCAGGCGCAGATTGGTCTCGTTCCCAGACGCCGCAAAGGAGTTGTGATGCGCAGATGGTTCCTGCTAAAACCCTATCTATTATCACCTGTAGTTAGCTGATACAGTGAGCTGTAGTGTAATCTTCATCCTGGTTGCGCAATGTCGAAATTGTATACCTATTATACCAGATACCGCATATCATAGCGTTCCTAAAGAAAACAGCAAAGCGTCGATGGAATACGATATAGTATAGTATCCTTCCGGGAGTGGATTGTGACTACAGAATTGCAGCTACCTTAGGGAGTGGGCTACATCCCTCATTCAGACACCATCCCAACAAAACGGCCAGCACTTCATGCACAGACCCGGTGAGTAAAATATCCGTCCTGAAGAGATTTCCGTGGCAGAATATTTATTTTACTTCTATTCTTACCTTTTATATCGTTACTTTGCATCGAGCAGCCTTTTGATTTTGAGGTTACGTACGTATATGTAAGCATGGCTAACTCCAAATCGCATTTGGTCTATAAACCGTCCCATCCTGAACCCCTAAGCCGAATTGGCGTCTATGCAGTAACCCACGAGCTCACGTCTACATCCACAAAGCCCTCCCTCACCCCAAATTGATCAAGTAGATTAGAATTTTCTAAGTACAAAAATCCGATCTAGGAAGTTACCCCGGGTTCCCCCCAGCCCAAAAAATCTCTGCCGTTGAACCGAAAAGAAGAACTTCACATTTAACATCTCCAAGCCGTGGTCCGTCGGCGCGGCGCGGCGCATAACCTTAGGACCAAAAAAAAATAAAAATAAAAAAGAATATGCACATTCGTCGATGTCTCCTCCCAAATAAAGTAGCGAGAGTTCCACGAAACTCGTATGTCGTACGACAAGGATGCGGAACCAGGCGTCGGGGAACCACGTGTGGGTGTCCACATGGGGCATAAAAATAGGTATGGGATTTCGGAACCCCACGCTAAAGTCACGGATTTTAGCTATTGAAGACACACGCGCGCGAGCTTCTGCGGAACGGGTCTCCCCGCATCTGCTTCATCCCGTTTACACGACTGCGGGGTGCCTTGCGTTACGATATTAATTCTCGTGGATTTGATAGAGAAATATCTCTAAATGCTTCATAACTGTGACCCTACAGGTAACCGGCTCGAAAATTCTCTTGCATAGGAAAATAGCTGGCTGCAGACGGGAAACGGAGGAAGAAAGAAGGCAAGACAGCTAAGATACCCGTAAGCCTAGCTTACCTACGCCTAATTAATTAGTATCCGCAGAATACGTAGACTGTCTAGTAAACAAAATCTGCCCGCAACAAATATCGCCAACAGTGTAGCCGATAGCTCACGAATTGGTGAAGATTCCCGTTAGCAAATCCGAACACACTAATCTTTGCGAACGACATTAAACGACCGAACCGGCTTCCGGTATCGCATAAGCCTTCTCAGAAATACGAAATGTTGCATAAGTAAACGGGACTTCCATTAATTTCCCGTTCCCGTCGAAGCACGAATCGAGCAAGTCGTTATAATGAAACGTTGCCAAGCCTGGAGGGTTCAACAAGCCCACTAAGGCCCAGGCACAACAAACTTGCAGGAAAGAACGAGGGAAAAACTCTCCAACATGCAGCATTTGATACAATTCCAAGCTTCTTGACAGTTTTCTAGAAGAACAATGATTAATTGCATTGAAAGTCTCAGAGCTCGTTGTAAGAGTTTTTGTTCAACTAGAAGATAAATTTTTACGAGGGCAATGGCGTTATTTGCGCTGGCCATAACGACACTGTTATGCGCTCCCCTCAAAAGGCAGCGAATTCGAGTATTCTCTCGTCTCTTTTACCCCCACAAGAACAACCTTTTCAATGAACCACCAGCGCCCCCATCTTAACTGCGACTTCGACCGCGCAGGACACAGCTGCACAGGGCCTTCAAGGTCATCTCGCGGCAGGAGGCGGGTAAGCGTCTGTCATGTCTGTCCCACTTCCTCCCACCAGTCCAAATTAGGCAACTATGACCTGCGCCCGGCCATGAAACTTCCACCAGAAAAATATCCCGGATTGTCTAAAAAGCTTCCGTAGAACTACTGGATCCGGTAACGCCCCGGCCCAAATTACATTTTTCCAGAATATATTCCCTAACATCCAACGTTGTGCTAAGGTTACTATATCGCGACATCGGCCGCTAGCATGTGTTCACCAAGTACACACCCCGTCCGGGGAGGGATAGCAGCATGTTAGCTACTGAAGTTAACGAAGATCTTCTTTGGAACCCTAGTCCGGGCGCAGATAACGCATTGGGAAGGTGTCTGAAGCTGTCCATGCGACGGGACAAGGAGATACCATAGACCTTCTTGGGGAAGGGGGATTGATTTACCATCCTTCTCATGGTATCTGTCGGTTTTAGACACAGCTTTTGGGAAGGATAGGTCATTCTGAGAGATTGCGATAGATGATGGAAGCCTGATGAAAGAACACTGGGTTATATAACGGTCGCGCCTGCACCCTCATTCTGGTTCTTCATCCTTCACGGGTTCGACAGTTGACGACATCTCTCTGGCTATTGATCTGATATACATATCAATATCTTTGATTCATAACCACACTCTCTATACATTCACTAATCATGAGGTCGTTACCAATTCTTCTCGCGGTCCTTGCCACAACCGTTCAGTCGCTGCCTACCCTCCGTGGCCGCCAATTACAACAAGACCATAATGGCGCTGTCGCATCAGAAACCGATGTTTGCAGTCAGGTTGGTATTGATCTTATGAAGAAAGGCGGTAACGCCGCAGACGCCATGGTTGGAACTGTCATCTGCGTGGGAACTATTGCTATGTACCACAGTGGTATCGGGGGTGGCGGGTTCATGCTTATCAGGAGCGCCAGCGGAGAGTATGAATTCGTCGACTTCAGAGAGATGGCCCCTGCCGCCTCGTATGAGGAGATGTTTGTGAACAGGACGGAGTTGAGTATTTACGGAGGGATGGCCAGGTAAGATATCTTAAACAAATCACCAACATTGTATATCCGCATAATACTAACAAACGATGCGATATCAGTGGTATTCCCGGAGAACTTCGAGGTCTCGAGTATCTCCATAACAAATATGGCAAGCTCACCTGGAAAGAATGCCTCGAACCCTCCATCCGCTTCGCCAGAGACGGCTTTACTGTCAACCAGGACCACGTCAAATACTTCCAATTGATCAAGAACATTGCACCCAGAGACTTCCTCGTCGATGACCCGAACTGGGCTATCGACTTCGCTCCAAACGGCACACTCCTCACTCTCGGTGAGACCATGACCCGCAAGCGTTTCGCCAATACCCTTGAAACAATTGCAAATGAGGGCGTAGATGCTTTCTACCGTGGCCCGCTCGCAGATGCTATGATCCGTGGACTCCAAGCGACGGGAGGAATCATGACCCACGACGACCTCCAAGCCTACCAACTCGCTCACCGTAAGCCATCAAATATCACCTATCGCGGCCGTAGAATTTGGAGTACCTCTGCTCCCTCCAGCGGTGCTGTGACCCAATCTGCTCTCAAGATCCTCGAAGGTTACGACCATCTCGCCAACCCTATGCAGCGAAATGAATCCACCCATCTCATCGTCGAAGCCATGCGGTTCGGTTATGCCATGCGTGCCGAGCTTGGTGATCCAGATTTCGTACCGGGTCTCGACGCCTACCAGCAATCCATGATCTCTCCTGAAACCGCTGAAGAAGTTCGCTCCAAGATCTGCTTCACCCACACCCTCGCGGTTAAGGAATATAACCCCAAGGGTCTTGAATCCCTTGATACCCCTGGCACCGCTCAAATGTCTACCGCAGATTCATCTGGTCTTGCCATCTCCCTCACAACCACCGTCAACCTCTTATTCGGCTCCACAGTCATGATCCCAGAAACCGGCGTCATCATGAACGACCAAATGAACGACTTCTCTATCCCCGGATCTTCCAATGCCTTCGGATTCATTCCTTCCCCCGCAAACTTCATCAGACCATTCAAGCGCCCTCTCTCCTCTATCACCGCCTCAATCGTTGAAACCGAAGATGGAAAGTTGGACTTCGTCGTCGGTGCTGCCGGTGGTAGCAGGATTGTCTCTTCTACTATCCAGAATATTATCAATATGATCGATTACGGGCTTAATGCGCCGCAAGCGCTTAAGAGCTCCAGATTGCATGATCAATTGACCCCAAATACCTCTGTCCTTGAATGGTCGTACGATAATGGTACTGCTGCTTACCTCGCGAGCTTGGGACACGTTATCTCTTATGTCCCGTCCGCTGAGTCGGCAGCTCAGGCGGTTAGACAGTTGCCCAATGGCACTTTTGAGGCCGCTGGTGAGCCACGACAGAAGAATAGCGGTGGCTACGTTTTTTAAAGAGGTATATGCAAGATTAGACGTTTAGGGACCCGGGGAGTTCTGATATTTGTGTTTTGGATCGTTGGTATATGTGTGGGATTTTTTTTTAGCAGTCATATTGGCGTAGTTAGAAAAAGCACGTGTTTTCATTTTGGAGAAGCATTTCCCTACTGGTATAGCTTAATTAATCGGTTACTTCTAGTTATCACTAGTAATAATAAAAGATTTATCAATCTGTCAAAGAAAAAGTACTCCGTTTCTTTTTGTGCCATTCTAATCTGCGCATGCTATGCGAATATGACTCAAGAACAAAAAAAGGGTTCGCTGGGTATGCATATGGCATGACTCCATTCCAATAAGAGCTTCAAATGAAGGTTCCAGACTGGTTATTCTTACACACTATCAAAACCAAAAAAAAAAAAAAAGCGAGCGTAGTAATACAGCACCTCCCAAGAACAAAAAACATACGCGGGTATCACATGCCAAAAAAGCATTTCGCAAGATAGATACCATGCATTCTGCGGTCCTACGTGTTTCCCCCTCTCTCCTGCATTAGTGGTAAACTCGCTCTCTCTCCAATCGCGAAATTCTGCAACCTCTCTTATCTCCCCCGCTTATCTTTCGTCTACGTCAGCACCCCTTTGTCAGGCCTGGCATGAGACATAAAACATCCTGGATCCGCTTTTTACAAGTCAGCAATTCTCCTCAACCATTCTTGGTCCCCACTCGCCCGGCTCCTGGCAGCGCCAGCAGTAATCCAGGCTGCATAGCTCCATGTTAAATCCTTAGCACCCACACCGCGTCCGTCTTCGCGATCGTACTCCTCAGGGAACCGACCGTCCTTAGGAGCCCAGTACTTCACCGTCCGCATCCACATATCACCCCAACCTTGGAGGGCTCGAACCATCTCCTTGAAGGTGTGGGATCTTGAGGTATACTTTCGGTTGAGAGTGGGGTCAGCAGGAGGGGCAAAGTATCTCCAGAAGTCTTCCGTAGCTTGGGTGACAGTGATCTGGTCGCGGGCTTGGAACTCAGCGGCGGCTTTGTAGAAGAGTTCGGCCATAGCGGATGTGGTGAGGTACCACGGATTACCGCGGGAGGTGCCGACTCCGTCATAGACGTCCTCCGGGTAGCGGCTAGAAAAAGAAATAAAATTAGAACCAGTTCCGATATCAACGTCAACGGTATATGACGGAAGCTTAGCTTACCCGATCGGCATTCCCAACGGATTACCGCTACCATCCTTTCTTATCTTCGCAATCGGATAGATATCCAAAAAGCTTGTTGCGATGTGGTATGCCGAAGCCAAAATCTGGTCGTTCGTAGCACTGAACACACCATCATCATTGTATCCGTGAAGCACGCTCAAAACCACACTAATATCCTTGTACGAGCTCTTATCTCTCATCACGGGCCCGTAGGAGTAAAGGACCAAGTTCCTCTGGGAATCCCAGAACCCTTTGGCGCTCTCCAAAACTTGGGTAGCGACAGCAGAGTATCGTGCCGCGTCATCGTTATAGCCCAATTTCTTTGCAAATTGGGAGCCGAGGACTAAGGCCCGACGGTGGATGATGCGGTTGTAGAAGTGTTGCGAGTTAACTTCCTCCCAGAGGTCGAAGGAGCCGGTTTTCCAAGCGTCAGCGACATACGCGATGTCGCGGGCGATGGCGGGCCAGATTTGAGATGTGACGACAGAGTGGGATCCACCGTTCTTGAGATAGGCTTCTGCAAAGCGGATGAGGGTGATGGCACGAGCTCCAGGACCGTCATTTTGTGGACGTCCCCAAGGCTGTTCTCATTAGCTTCCGTTCACTACACAAAAAGGTTTCACAGGTTAGGTTTGTATACTTACACCAGTATATCCAGTATTAGTATCAAGATAGAACTTTGGCTCTCCAAGTCCAGTAATAGCGGTAGGGTCGTTTTGCTCATCAATGCTGGCCTTGGCATACCAGAAGAGGCGTTCTTCATAGAATCCCTTCTTCTGTGGGCTGGCGGCCTCGTAGAGCATAACCACCACATCCATTGTCAAAGCAGCATCTCGGATCCAATGGTACCAGTAGTCAGGATCAGCTCGTGATTGCGCAGCTGTTACGAGACCCTTTACTGCACCCTCAGGTGAGATATTGTCGAACATACGCTTCTTGGAGATACCGGCTTGGGTAGCCGATGTAGCCATCCAGTCCGAGATATCGGACGAGAAGCCCTGGGGTCTGGCATATGGCTTTGGCTCTTCTGGTGGAGATGGTGGAGGTGGACCGGACGGTTCAACGGCGAGATTCAATGACTGGACATATTGTTGGCGGATGTCCAGAGCATCATATGTGATGTTTATGAGCTTGGTGAGGCCGTTGAGGTAGACTATTTGATTTAGAGAAACCATCTTAGCTTCAATTGATCTCGAATTCCGTAGATTGTGAGTGCGATGATGGGTTTATCTGCTTACCAGGTGTCTGAGCTGCCCAATACTCCCAACCGTTATCTGTTCCGTCTGCCATCTTGACCCATCCTAGCGAGACGACACTGAGAGGTGTAACCTCCCCCTTTGCATTGGCATAGTACAGCTGTACAACCTTGTTGTAATTGACGTTCTGGATCCAGGCGGACACGTTCAAATACCCACCACAGTACGAATACTGCTGCAAGGCTACAGGGTAATTTGGGATATTGCCCTCAATGCCCACGACCTCACATTGGGTACTAGCAGAGAACGAGGGAGCAGAATGAATCAGGCCAAGCAGGCCGAAAAGGCGTAGCTGCGAGGAGACCTTCATTGCGAAGGAGGCGCAGTGGGAAGCTATGACGTCCCAGTATTCCGAGGGCTGATAGTCGACGACGGGAACATGTTGAGCTGTGATGGGCTGCTGTCCTGTTAAATAGGACAGCGCCTGTGCGAAGGGCGCCATGACGAAGGCAACCGCTTTGGCAGGTCCTTAACGATGATGCCGCTTTGCAGCTCTGCTACGATATGCTATGCTACACTGTGGAATGGGGACGATAGCGGACTTGCCGTTGGTGATCGCTCGATATCGATTAGATTGCAGAGGACCGGGTATGGGAAGGGGGAATGTCATGGATGAAGCTGGAGAAGGGGTTGGAAAGGGAAGGAGGGAATGTCGAGACCCGGCCGGCCTGCCGTGGGGAATATATCCATAGCTTAGCTGTTACTTTTTCCTATTATTATTTTTTATTTTTTTAATTTTTCCTTGTCCGTGAGTGGCCCGGGTTCCTTGGAAGTGGTGAGATAATGTGGCACCGGCTGTGAGTGCTCAGGTGGACGCCGCCAAAAAGAAAAGAAACACCACTCAGAAGTGTCGATGCACGAGAAGAACCTATCGTATGGCATGATGTCGGGTCTGGAAGAAAGACTTCACTCGTGGCCAACGCGCATTGGGAATGCTGTCAGGTGGCCGCTCATTAGTGCCCTTGCAATGCAGGGATCCGGACACCACCCTGCGCGCGACATCATCGTTACCTCAGCACGCCGACTCGCATGTGGATCTAGAAACTCCAGCTAGTTCTTCCATGCTTTCCGGGGATATTATACTCCCCGCGCCAGTGCAGTCCGAACCAGGCCGGGGTACCTGCTGGTTAGCCAGCTAGGCCCAGCTGTGGAGAAATTAAAACTCCAGCTTCCCCAGAAGGCAGCACGTTCCCTCGACAAACCCGGCCGGAGGACCAGGCGGCTCGACGGAAATCAAGCTTACTCCATCAAGGACCTATCGATAATTTGATTCACCACTAGCTAGCTCGAACGTTACCCTAACCCCGACGAGCTGTTTTCGGTGTCTATCACGAGCCGACGGCAGGGAGGTCGAACCTTGGGACAAGACCGCCCCAAGATCTCAAGAAAAACTTGGGACGACAGGTTCCAGGAGCTGGGGAGTACCGGGTCGGCAGGTACCCTCCTACGGCATGACCGGGATGGATTATTGGCCGCCCGTTGGCTCTCTTGGAAGCCCACCGATGGCAATATAGAGACTCCTTCGGAGGAGCACGATACATATTCTTCGCACGGAGAAACAGATCTCCAGCCGGCTTAAGCTCCAGAGCTCTTAACCTAATTCCTTGGCTGGTGAGGGTCCGAATTCGATTTCGAATGCGGGGAAAGAAAGTTTCATCTGTGCACCGTTTCGACTCGGAATACCTTGCAAGGCCTTGTTTTTTTTCTGCATGCAATTGGCCGCATCGGCTTGTGATCATGCGAAGATGAGATCCAGCTGCCTTGTCGGAGAAACTCATCGATAGGTTCCTGTTCACTATAGTGCTTGAAATTCATCATCACCGGTCGCACCGCATAACTTTTTCAGGTCATTCAGGTCATCTCGTCAACCAGGGCTGACTGGATCTTCCTTCCCATCTCATCTTTGTTTGGTCTGCGGCGTGTGTTTGTCGTAATCCCGCACGACAAACAGGCCGGATCCTGGAAGCCATTTTTGCAAACGTCAGTTCGATGAAATCGTCTCCTGTGTGACAAATTCAATACACAAATGAAACGGACTGCGAGTGAGAGATTATTTGTGGGTCATCATTAAACTTAGATTTTTTTTTAAGCCGATGGGATATCAAATGCTGGCCAGGTGTATCCGCCAATAAGAAATGACATGAACATACATGAAAAGTGAAAAATGCATGAGGGAAAAAAAACAGACGGTACGCCAAACGAACACCTCTAGGAAATAGTGCTATATACAATCGATCACATGCATATGAAATCATCCGCTCTTCAGGAACTAGCTATGCAGTCGGCATACGCTATGAAGAAAAACCACTCGCTCATATATGATCATAAATGATATGAAGAAAATATGTCTAATATCCTCGTCGTCCCCCAGATGCCCCCAACGAATTCCTGACTCCGTACCAAACGAATTTCGCAGTGTCAATAATTCTATCACCAGTCAGCTGCGGTGTATCCCCAAACCCGCTATTGAATCCAGTATCTGGGGTAGCTCCGATCGACACAGGGACGCCATTAGAATCCCCAGTCACAACCGTCGCATTCTTCAAACTTCCTACAGCGCAATTAACATCGCTACCCCAAGCCAACCCGTCAACTTGCGACCACAGCTCATGCGAAAGTACCAAAGTCCGGCTGGTATAATACAACCTGCAATCAGCCGCTTCGAGGTAAAACTGCAGAGGCGTGTTGGTAGGATCCGTTCGTCGAATATTATCCTTCCAGTTGACAGCTGCTTCGGCGATGTTAAGTTTAAACGCTCTCGGGAAGATACGGTCCCAGTCTTGTCGTTCGGCGTTATCGCGAGGTGTAAAGTTATTCTCGACGATTTGAACAAAGTTGAGCATGTGGGCCGTGTGCTGGATGACTTGAGTACCACGGGTTCCACCGACGGCGGCAGACGGTTCTCCGTTTGGACGTCCGCCGACGACGACGGTGCGAACGCGTTGCTGGTTTCGTAGGAATTCTGCGAATATACCACAGGTGGAAGCGCAGACACCATCTGTTACCAAGATGATGTTCTCAGGTGCAAACGGTGCCGGTCGGCTACGGTACGAAGCGCGGTCACCGTAGCCCGTGATATCGTAACTGAGATCTCCAACGGCGAGGAGGTTGTTAAGATCATAGGTAAGGATATTTGTGAATCGATCGCCATACACTTCCTTAGGGCCAAAAAAGTCCTCAAATGAAGTAAACGGCTTACCGTCCTCATCCAAACTGAGGAACTGATCGAGGTTGCTGAGAGAGGCATAAGCAGCAACTTGGTATGCATTGGCTTGCGTAGCGGTCAAGTTTTCACCCATACCACCGCCAATGGCGCGAGTAAGCTCATTGATGACATCTTGGTTGACGAGTTGAGTGAACGCTTGTGCGATTCTCAGAGAAGCAGGGTGATAACGAAGACGGGTTCCAGAGTATGGATCAGAGCTTGGGAACAACTGTTTGTAAAGATCGTAACCCATATTGACATAACCACCGCCGTTACCACGAACATCGATAATCAAACGCTCCATACCGCGGCGGTTCGCTTCTTCGAGGAAAAGTTCAACCGCGGCCTGCACAGCGTGGGGAGCAAATTGAGCGTTCGGGTCATCAGGCGCAAATCCAGTGATATCGATAATCGCAGTCCGGCTGTTATCGCCAGCATAGTCTGCCATGAAGTATCCACCAACCACTTGGTTGATATCTTGGATATATGGTCTAACACGCGGGGTATCCGGGAAGGTAGCGTTGTACCTCACCAACTGCGAAGGTCTCGGCGGGGTATTGCTTCCAGATTGACGCTTCTCAAGTCGACGAATGATATCATCCATTTGATCATTGTGCATTCTCTTCTTTTTGTGTTCTTCCAAAGCTCTAGCTTTCAACATGCTCGCACCGGAGCGACCGTTCGTATTCGGATCAACATTGATAAGTCTATCCCAAATAGACTGTCCGGTCGTCAAGGCATTCCAAATATTCGATCCAGGAACATTCAGCGCAAAGGCGTTGTATCTATACTCCTTCGTCGTCCCGTTCTGGAATGTCAAAGTAAAAGTATTCGATCCAGGGTATCGAGTTCTAGCATAGAAAGATCCTCGCTTCGGCGGGTTCTGCGATTGGAAAGCCGCATTCCACCGAGTATCCGGCGACTGCGAAGCTTCGTAGTATGTCAATCGCTCAATCGCGGTAAGCACATCTTCCCCATCGATCTGAGTAATTGCGGATGCTCGGAACTGAGTATTGTCTACTTGCGCCAGAACATCGTCCGCAACATATACCCTCGACGCCTGCTTTCCGTCGGTGCTCAAATCCACCAAACTAAACGGCGCTCTAAAGTTGATAAGCGAAGGAAGCACCCAGGCGACGTATAAATGGCCCTCATGGCATCCACTGAGCAATCTATCGACTCGCGTTTCAAGTTCGTTCCAGGATGTAATCGAACCAGATTCCACACTGTTGTATAAATCCGTAAGACCTCCCAAAACATCCATAGGATCCTGTCCAGAGTTTGCGGGCGGCCGCGCCAGGTATGTAATTGTACTCTGGAATTGCACAAACTTTGACAGTTCGAACAGGAACTCGAGGGCCGGCTCCGCCTCAAGCGGGATCGATGCCAAGCAGTCGTAGGCGATTTTGGAATCGATCTGGAATTCCGACGCACCTGTCGGAATCAAACAATGTTAACATACTTGCATACGTTCTACGAACCGGGATCGATCATCGACGACCCCGAACAATTCAATTGTGGAAAAAATGAATGACCCACTTTGTGCGGCCGAAGTTCTCACAAATGACGCCGCAACGCGTCCAATATTGGTACAACCGCTCGAAAGGTCTGCCGCCGACGGAACATAACTTCCAGACCCCGATGTCGCGCCTGGTGCTCGCGCAGAACTCGTCGCCGACGGGTTACTCTGAGGCACAGCTACTGCCTGTACCAATGTTCCCAAGCCCAACAGGGCCGCTGTGGTTTTACCCAACATTTCTTATTGTTTTCGTTCGTTATTATCGCCCCCTTCCTTGCCGTATACGTTCGTTTCTACCCAAAAGCCGGAAAAATTTCAAGACGACCGTAAACCCCACTACAATGCACCAAGAAACACCCAAGAGAAAATATCCGTGGTAGACAAAGGAAAGAGCGAAATAGGCACAGCGAACAAAGGGTATTATAAGGGACAGAAAAACGGTACTTTGATATAAGAAAAGTAAGACTGCAAGAGAAGGGGGAAATGTAAGACGGGCCAAACTAAGGAACCTTGCCATCTTGCTTATATATATTCTACCCTATTGTCAAAGAGTCTCACAATCCGGAGAGCCTCGTGCATGGTACGAACCGTCTGCCGCTGTGGAAGGGGGGATCCCACCGCAGTTCCGAGTTTCAAGCTCCTGTCGTTCTGCCAGGTCCCAGCTTGCTCGGATTTTTCCCATCTAACTTTTCTTCCCACACACGTCCAACTGAGGCTGAGTTGAAAAGGGACCAGTAATCCTGATCTGGAATAGTTGCCAAACCGGCGTCCCAAAATATCAAATTGATCCTTGCAAAATCCTTAGTGTGGGGCGCTATGTGGGAGCTGGATTCGCTAAGCGGCCAATGAGGCTGCGGGAGCCAAGGTATCCCACCTGCGTTTGCTGCATCTGGAGCAAGTGTCCTGGCCTGACTAAGAACTTGTTTAGCTGCTTGGGCTTTCTGAGGGGCGGCTGAAGTGTCGATATTTCATGCTTGTCGGACATAGAGAGTATGTACTGCTGCTGCGCCTGGATCACAAGGATTCAGAAGCCTGGAAAATGGCACCTGCAAAGGTGATAATTGCCAGATGGTATTGGTTATTTTAAGCATCCCTTGAATTACGACATTTTAGATATCGGAATTCCAGAGCACTCGTGCTCTAAAAGACAAACCAACTAGAAATTTCGAAAAAAAGGATTTGAGCTCATGATGAACAAGGCTTCAGGGCATTCGATCAGGTTTGCATTTGACATGCTTACAAGTTTGTTTGTTGGTATGTGCATATCACCCTGTACTTTGCCTTATCTCGACGGAATCCAACATTGGTAACCGCCAGGAATCATTTCTGTGGAACCTCGATACGCCATCTTTAAAGCGGGAAGACACAGAAAACCTAATATTAGCTGAAGCTATTTGTTATCGATATCGGAATCTCGGGATGCATGAATTGGAGATTTCCATGCAAGAGCCGCAAGGGTGGGTTCGTTTGCCGACAAAATAGCAACATCCCGAGGGTTTTTTGTCGTGTGGGTCGCCGTCGTCGGCTGAAAGTTGGTTTGGTTGGCATGCTTGCATGAGTCCCTCACAGAGAGTTATGTCTTGCCAAGAAGGGGACTGATATGAAGATGTTGAAGTTGAGGCTCCGAGCTCGTGGAAATGTCTAGAGAATTGACTGGCTACAATCCCATAACGAACAGAGATGTCAGATCGAGGCCAGCCTAGAGAATGGCGAAGTCGAGTCGGTCATCCAAAAACCAACCTCGTACGACCACCATCAACACAAAGTGGCCTGCATGAAATTAGCAGTTGAGGACTAATGACTCCACTCAGACACATATATAGCGCATCTCGACAAGAAAAAGTTGAAACCCCGTTTCGTTTATCCTCTTGGCTATAAAATCCATCGTATGCAAGCCCTCGCTTTTAACCGGCTGACCAGAATGCGCAGAGTAGGTTTCCTGATATAGACGTGAGGTACGATGCAGCCTCAAGTTCGGAATAGTCTCAGTATTGTCTGATTCTCAGTGAACAAGGTCAAGTTTCTATTTCTTTAGAGCCTTGGTTCGATAGATCGGACGATATATCCTTCACTGTGCGGTTTACAGAGGTTAACCTTAAAACCTTTGGATCCATGGAACTTGCATGCGGCCGAAGTATACAATACGGCTGAAGTTGCCTAGATATGCGTAGATACAATCACACACCCAGAACTCGATGCTAGCATATGCTGTCGACCCACCCTCACTCCTCTACACAGATCCGTCAACCTCGTGGGGGAGCATGTGCCCGTAGTCCATGAAGTCGCTATATATAGACACAACACGAAAGTCGCGTGTTATTTTGCAAACCTCCTCAGGATAACTTTGCCTAGAGCGGATATTGATCAATGACTCGAGCCCGCAAGAAGCCCATCAAAATATCGGATATCTCTTCACACCCTCTCTCCTTTTATACAATCTCCCATATCCCAACAGCACATACAACCCAAAGCACAATACGGCAAAACCTTCCCATTTACCCCCCTTATCCTCCCTCTCCACTTCCTCTGGATACTCTGCCCCCAAGCTCCATGCTGCCGCAACCCCACTGATAATCGCAACCTCGTGAGCATTTACCAAAGTCCAACTTCCACAGTATCTTGTATGCTTCGAGTTATTTATCATCCACAACCAGGGAACAACGAATATGTAATGTGTCCACGAATGACAGAGTTGATGCCACCAGTTTTCTTGAATGATTTTTGAAGGGTCAATAGCATCTCTCGTCCATAGGTGTGAGTCCCGCGCTTTATTTAGGTAGATAGTCTGGAAGACATGATGCTCGAACGGAGTTGTAGGCACGGTGAGGGATGGATTTGCCGAATTTGGACGTTTGGGGAATTGATACTGGTAGGCGGAGCAGTTGAAGGCGTAAAATGCGACGAAAACCGAAGGTTAGCTCCCCGATTATCAGTACTTCGTGCATTTTGCGGGGAATACTTATCATTTCCAGCTTATCAGGCTCTTGGTCATATGGTTTTATATAGTACATCGGCGAAAACTCTTTACCCTGTGCGATACGTGCGGAGTCATCCCTCCCTGTCACGCTGGTTGTCGTTACTTGCTCTTCGTCAAAGTGGTTTGTATAGTCTTTTTCCATGTACTCCGAATCCCAGTGTGTAACTGTAATATCGTCGCTCCATATCTTTCTTCCGAGTATAAACCGTTCCCTCCATGTCGCCTGCTTCCCAAGTATCCTCTTCGCGGTGTCGGCTAGACATGCAAATACTAGCTCATCATATTCTTCCACCGTTTCTTCACCTGTGCTAGTTTTGTCCCCCGCCTTCTTCACGAGGACCTTAACACCATTTCTTCCTCGCTCAAATACCCTCACAACCTCAGTGTTCAACCTTACCTCAACTCCTCTCCCTACCAAAGTCTTCCTCCACGTCTCATAAAACTCAGATAAATTCGGAAAAACCACCATCTCTGGATTATTCCCCGACAATACACCTTCTTTCTTCTTTTCCTTATCCATAGTCTCCTCATCATACCACATCCCCACCGTCGGACTCCCATACAACCGCTCAAGAATAAGACTATTAACCTCTGGCGTCGCATTACCCGTCCCGAGGAATAACGCAAGAGAAGGCATAATCATATAATCCCCAAACTCCTTTGAAAATCTAAACATATTGAGTAACACCCGGATGGGTATAAACACAAACAGCAAGCTAAACCACTTTATAACCTTCAACACCTTTCTAAACTTTCTAATATCCTTCTCGTGATCTTCGTGGAACTTTGTGGGAAATGCATTGGTCCAGAATGTTGACCCCTTTCCGAAGGAGATTTGGAGGTTAACGGGATGGACATCGTAGCCCTGGGAGCGGAACATGGAGAACGTGTGGCGGAAGATGTGGGAGCCGCCTTGGACGCCTTGGTTTAGCCAGGAGGCGCCGTGTCTTGTCTCGTCGAGCGGGATCGAGAAGGCTTGACCACCACAGGAGGAGGTGGATTCGAGAACCGTGACTTTGAAGAGGTCTGGGTGGTTGGAGAGGTGGTGGGCGCAGGACATGCCTGCGGCGCCAGCGCCGACGACGAGGACTTTCTTTGGAGCCATGCTATATATAACTCAGAATACAAGTTAATAATTAACCCAACCTTTACGTAAGGACTTAATACCTTGTATGCGCTATCTCCACTTACGAACTTTGCAGCCTTGCCGGTGTATAAATGTAAACGGGAGTCAATGAAGAGAGGTTCGAATTGAGGTCCCAGTGGAATTTGATATTGAAAGACTATGATACCCTTTAACCTCTGTGTTAACCTCTGTGTTAACCTCGAGTGAACTGTCACACTAGTTTCATGACGTCTTTAACAGGCCCAATCGGGCCATTCCCAGATCCGGATCACGATCGTCGATACGCGCGACAGCTCTCCAAGATCTCTAGATCGGACGAGGAATGTGTTGTCGACGACACCTGGTTTTAACCCTCATAGTGCACACCAGTATCGAGCGTCGAGATGAATAAGTCTAGTATTCCGGTTATAGGATTTAATGCACGCCAATACTAATTGCAATCAACTTTTGATTCTGGTGTACCTATACGACAACGATGTATGTATGTATGCTTAAAGCCCAATGGCCAATGCTAAAGCAAGCTTAAGTGAACGTTTCTCCTCGACCCAAAGAACGACTCAACCCCGTCAAACCACCACGAACCCACGAAAAACAACCTCAAAGAACAGACATAATCTACCAAGACTCCCACTTCTGCGCCCCCATACTAACCAACCGATTAAACAACTCCTCTCTCAACGTAATCGCTGTAGCAGTATACTTATTCCCCCTCCGATCAATAATTTCCAACCCATCCGTTACCGTCTTCTCCAACGCCCACCCAACAATCAACTTGCCCTTCCATCCCAGGCCTCCCAATTTTCTGACCTCTTTGATTTCATTTATAGCCACAGTCCATACAGGCTTCAAATTTGGTCCTTCTAGTGCTTCTCCGCTTGTGATATTCGTTTGCTTCTCCCCATTTTCTGAAGACATGATTTCCTTCACTTGATCGCTCTTCGACTTAAACGCAAATGATACGCAGGGAGTTATCGCAGAGGTAGTGATATATATCGAACCTTTCTTCCCATGTATTCTTGCTGGGAAATCTACCGGTCCCATGGGCGGAATCTCCTTTTCGTCGGGCAGGATACCTAACCGTTGTTTGGCATGTTCGCTGCCAGCTTGTGCTTTAATTTTATCAGTTCCTAGAGCTGTAGCAACACCCGTCTTTGTAGTAGACTTGAAGAATGCCAAAACTTTGGAGGATGCTTTCTTCTTCTCGGGTTTTGCGGGAGCAGGTTCGATAACGTGCGGTGGGGTTGAGGGACGAATTGCTCGGGAAAGCTCTTCGGGTGTGGCATCGAGACTTTCGGAAAGCTCTGCGTGATCGTAGTCGGAGTGTGGAGTTATTGCGCCAGAAGATGGTGCAGAGTTGGAATGTGGTGGAGGTGGGATTGGAGCCTTGTTGGCCTCGCCGATTCGAAGGAGGGTAATAGCGAGCTGAGCGTTTGTGGGGATACCTTTGAGGATAGTACTGTGATGGTTTAGCAAAGACACATGAGAGAAATGGGTTAATGAGTGGGGTGGCGTACTTGCGAAGTTCGAGGAGTTTCTGCCAGTGTGGAAACTTGCTGTTAAGAAGTTTGATTCCGCGATCGATCGCCGGTTGACCAAAGAATGTGAATCCGAATCCGAAGCCGACGCCTTTCATGATCATATACGAGTTCACAATCAGGGACCCTAAAAGTACTGGGACTAAAATCGCAGCTAATCGGGTCCGTGGCGCTTTCTGAGGGAATGGGGGAGTTGGAGACAGTGCACTAGATATCCAGTCAGCATCTCACTGCCCTCTTTGTTTACAAATTAGGGCAATAGGGCCATACTTTGCAAATCTCTCCCAAGTATCCGACAGACTTTCAATGCCATGCATCAGCGGTCTCATCTTGGACCACATTGCATGTTGCATAGGCTCCTTTGCTTTATCATGTTTTCTACCCGTCCCACCCGCGGCTTTATCCTTCGCCTCAGTAGCCTTAAGAACTACACCTGAAGGATCCGGGACCTTGGTATCAATAGTCCCCTCCTCGTCCTGTTTAGGATTCTCGGGATGTTGTCCGGTGGCACTATTGATCCCAATGGCCGCAATACTACTGACAAAATTGGTGGCTTCTTGTTCCACAGCTTCACCCTCATGCTTTTCTGGAGCACCAGTAAGAGAGCCTTTCGAAGCTAGAACTCCGGCGGGTGGCTGTTGTAGTTGACCAGTCGACGCATCAACTAATGCCAACGGTGTAGGTGGGAACAAATACCGGCGTGATTTTGGGAATGCAATTAAAGTTATAAAAAACCCGATGAGCAGCGGTACTACCAGATCCAACAGCCATGCAAGGGTATAGACTGCGCAAAAGGCACCCGTTCGTTTACGTTCGTTCCAAGATCTGAGTCTTGCAATGTGTTTGAAGCCGGCAATGACGCCAACAATCTATATAGTTCCTTCTGTAAGATATGTTTACGGAGATAGGAAGTCTCAATACTTACTACTGTCATATAAAGTCGTTCTAGCGTAGAGCGAAACTTGTCTGGCGAGAATTCGTCCTCGTCTGCGATGTTGAGGTCGAGCCCGCCGGGTGGGGCTCGTGGCATAGCTTTGACATGATAGATTTGCTAGATATGAACCTTAGCGTTCGAACTTCGTACACCATAGAGTAACTGTTACCAACCTTGTTAAATCTTCGAATCAAAGTCCATAATTCCTATCATTCTTTTTGTTAGCCATAGAGTCATACACTCACCCAACCCGAGAGCGAACATACATCATTCGTCAACCCTCCAACCAACGGCTTTGGGATCCGGTCTGTGGGGTCGTTCCACCCCAGATCCTTAACCTCTCGATGATCATGATCGATCTGTGCTGCGCCTTTGACATCTTGGTCAGCGGCTGCTAAGGCATGACTGTCGCTGGGAGCATTTGCAGAGCCATATCTTTGGGCTGGAGAGGTAGCTGGGAGAGGGAGAATACTGGAGGCGTGAGTAGACACTGGGTCGGCGTCTTCGGTCGTCGACATGGTTTCCCTTTTGCGGTGGGTTCAATGTACTTGTGGTTTATGGTTTTTATGGGAAAGACGGGAGCACTTGGCTATGACGTCGTAGACGCCCTTCGCGGATCGACCGAGGATGTGTTGTGCTCGGTATTCCAACAACGTGTTGATGCTAATTCGAGGTCGCAGGCCTGGTCGGCAGTTAAATGTTATTCGACGACACGAGTACAGACGATACTATAAAATAGGATGAAGAAGATTGAGAATTGGGGAACAGTTGACTTCGATACGATACAGGGGTTATGGAATCTCTTTATCTGGTTTTCTTCTACTCTTGGTTCTTCGACGTTGGCACCGTTGAGACCAAGCCAACTACAGTGTGCCGGCCGGGGCCTAATGTTTCCTGTTATATTTGGGCTCTGATCAAGACAATCATATCGCTATGACGTCAATTGCTATTCTACGCTTCTCCAACGTCTAAATTTGTCAAGAACAAGCCAACTAGAGTGGGGCATATCTGCAGTGGGGTGGCGGATTGTAGTATCCATTCTGATTCCATAGATTGCAAAGATTGCTGGTATCACTCTAGCTCTTAAGCAGTTAGGATCATCTTTGTTGGTCTAGATGTAGTTTATATAGACATCCAAGGCCAGCCTGGTAAAGAGAATTATCACTTCGAAAAATCAAAGAACAACGAAGGCGAGTTCTGGGGTAGATTTCGTCCGATGAGTAACAAACACCAGAGCAGTCCAGTCGAGATTGATCGAACTTAGTTACTCAGAACTGCAGCCGCCACTCCCACCGCGGCAACCACGACGGCTCCAATAGCCGCGACAGTTTTCTTGTATGTCCCTTGAAGTTTCTGGCTCTGTATCTTAGCCTCCCTAGCCGACTCTTGCAGTTCCTCTATTTGCGCCTTATATACCTCCTTATCCCTCTCATTTTTGTTAGCCTTCAGCTCCAAATCGTGAATCAATCCCTCAAACTTTTCCTGAATTCTATCAATCTCGCTGACCAAGTGCTGCCCAGCAGTTGTTTCATGAGCCATCTTTTCCTCATCTACCATTTCTTGTTGGATTCTGGTCGTTTGTGGTGGGTTCTCCAATATCTTGGAAATTATTTCATGAGCTCGCCTCTGAGCTTCGCTAAACTCTTGAGGATCGTAAAGTCGATACCGATCCGTCTGTGCACCCTGATCAAGCATCGATTTCCAGTAATCAGGATTCGCTTTATATTTGTCCTCCCTTCGTACTTGCTTTCCGTGTTCAGACCCCTCACGAGCCCAAAGTGTGCTCAGCAGCATAACATTCTCCATAAATGACTCCCCGCAGATGTCTTTGAAAGTGAAGATATTTCGCTTCGCATTCTTGGAGAGTCTGTTATCGGTGATTCGTTGGAAGTATATGATGCCAGCGATCAGTTTACCCTGTTGGTAGGATTTCGCGAGCCATTCGGCTAAGTTTCTGAAGATGTCTGTGTCCGGTATTTCCGTATCATCGAATCCAGGAGTGTCGACGAGTATAACTCGGTGTCCGCCGACGTAGAGAGTATACTGACTGATTTCACTAGTTTCTAGACACAGAGTCAGTTCGTCCTATCTAGTTTTCATATGTATGTCCATATTATATTAAAGCTCTAGATATAAGAGGCCTTGACTAGTCCGTACCAGATTCTAACTCCTCGCCGATTTTGGCGTTTGGGTCCCCAGTTGCATTGTAAATAAAGGTTGTTTTCCCTGTCCCAGTTTGCCCGATGAGCAAAATGATCGTGTCCTACAACAGCCAAGTTAGCCCGACCTCCCAATAAATTTTAAAAAAAAAAAATGTATGCGGGCAAAAATAATTGGGGGAAAATTCTTACATCGTTTTCAGGCCCGAGAGTAGAGGTTGTAGCAGTCTCGCCTGTCGCATCGTCGCCATCTTCGGGTTCATTGGATATGTATTCGAATTCGCCTGTGCTGCTGGTATCTTCCCGCCAGATATTCGTTTCGATTGCGACTTTCGTCATTGTTGTTGCCGTTGGGCCGCGTTATGATGTTCGTACTTTAACCCGAAGGGGTGGATTGAGCCGAGTTCCTCTTCAACGCTATCGACACTATATGCTTTCAATAGAAAAATATGATACGAAGGATTCGACGGCAAAGAAGATTTAGAATATAACTATTTCTAAAAGTGGGTTCCTAAAAAAATAACAGCGCGACTCTGAAGTGAATTTATAGACGTGACCATCAGGAGAGGTCCGGAAGAGACGCCAGCCTCGTCTGGGCGCTTGCAAAGCTGGCTAGGGCGGGGTCGAGGCTACGAAAAGCGAGTGTTGAAACGAGGGAGCCTTTTTGTTGGATGGATGTATGGCCCTGCATGCGGCTGAGAAAGTTGCTACTGTCTAGGAGCCTATGAACCTGGGAAGCGTCTTGTAAAGATAAATCATTTGCTGGTCGTGCATGTTGACCGCAGGCGGTGGCAGGGTTGTCGATACATGAGTGCCAAGAATCTCCAGGGTTCTCACAAAAATATCGACCATGGCTCTGCGAGTCGAGTCAAGGTGCTAATGAGTAGAATTAGAACAAAGTTATCAGATGGGATGGAAGATGTAGGTATAGTTGAAAATGCATTCGATATTATTTGGTGGTTAATTATCAAGTACACGGACCAAGGGCTGCACCAACGGGCGGACTGCTCTGGTTTTGTCGAGGCTACACTAAAGTTGCGAGGGTACAACACAACTAACGGCGGAATTAATACGGTCAGTCGCCCAGTCTCGTAACCAGACGGCCAGTCGCCTTGGATTGTGTGAGTTCGTGGAAAAGGCAGCCTTGCAAACGCATGTAGCATGGGGTTCTAAATCTTTCAGTCCAGTGAGCCGGAAAGGCCTTAGGAGTAGGAGTTTTAAAATTTAAATTCTAACATCCAGCATCAATGCAGTTCATGTCCAAGATCTCAAAAGTATTTCAGGCATTCTACATCCGCGTATTCAGGGGAACTGGGTCAAAGCTGGAGTTCATGAATCATAATCAAATTACACCTATGCTCTCGTTAATGTCCTCGAATATATACAAATCATTGAAGTTTACAGGATCCTTATAGCTATATATCGATACCGCAGCAGCTAGGCATTTCCTCTATTGGACTCTTCATGGCTTGTCGACCATTTCCAAGA
Source organism: Arthrobotrys megalospora (assembly GCA_036971655.1). NCBI lineage: Eukaryota > Fungi > Ascomycota > Orbiliomycetes > Orbiliales > Orbiliaceae > Arthrobotrys > Arthrobotrys megalospora. The sequence continues at coordinate 1,021,653 of JAVHJN010000003.1, read as the reverse complement.
CCCACTCCCTAGCAGGGGTAACAAACATAGAGATAGTCTCATAATGGCCTCCCAAATTTCCGTGCCCACGAACCGCGCAAAGGGCATCCTTTCTATTGCAGTAGGAAGAAATCTTGTCCTGGTGGCTATTGAGGATCTTGATTTGCTCCGGGGAGCGGGGGAAAACACCGTCACCGTCTTCCTTGCGGGCTGTGCCGTGCTGATATTCTTCGCAGGCCATATGACGTGGGTCTCCCATCAATACAACGGCGGTGACTAAAAGAGGCGGAGTAGTTAGCACCTTAAATTCCTCAACTCGAGAGTTTTATGGAAAGGCTTACTTCTGTTGATAAGTTCCTCTGACATTCCTGGGATAAGTTCGGCTCCCATCTGGCCATAGCCACCACCGCTAATGGCATCTCCGACGACCTGGGCACCCTGCGAGTAGCCTAGTAGAACGATTTTCTGCTGTGGGCATTCCCGAGCCTGCTTGGCGATCAAACTTTTCAATGCTGCGGCTCCCGTGGCGGCGGATTGGGCATATCCCTCAAGGATGGCGGGGTACTCTATTGATTTGGGTCAGTAATTGACTCTAATGTGAATGAAGGCGGGTTGAAATCGTGGCAACATACCCAAAGCAACACGCTCAACCGTCTGGCTAGACGCTGCCTGGACATACTCCGCAACCTGGCCGATTTGGCCTTCGCCTTGGACTTCAAGTGTTGCTCTGCAAGAGATCATGTAGACATCTGCGCAGTATGGGGCGCATGGATCGATTGGCGGCGGCGGTATCGCCTGCGATATCGCGAAGAGCGAGGAAAGAAGGAGTAGTGATGGGATCATATCGGATTAAAGCCCCAAGAGCTACGGGTCGAGGAAAAGGAATAAAAGAACTTGAAGCCTAACAGAAAGCGACGAGGAAGCGACGAGCAACAGCTGGATACGAGATCGTAACTCTATCAACCTTGATCTATTAGGGTCTTTATAATTGAGGACCTAAAAGGCGGAGAGTATCACGAAACTAGTGCCTAGAGGATCGTCTATGGAAAAAAAAGTTCCGCTCTGCCCTTATTGTGGAGAAAACCTGCTGGGATTTCTCAACAAGACCGGCTGGGTGCCGGCATTTCATCCGTTGAGAAAAATGCGGAGGTGACATGGGCAAGGTATAGCTTGGGTCTCGTGGATAGCTCTGCAATTGAACATTAGAACGAGAAACTATCGTCTACGAGTCGTTGACATCGGGATTTCTCCATAGCTATCGTCGACGAGGGATTGTTTCAAACAATTGACCGCAAACTTTCGCGTTGGAGCATCATTTTCTCGCGGCTACGGGTAGTTTTGGGGACTTGTGTTGGCGCTACAAATTCCAACAAGGTAAGGTTTGGCACCCGATTTGGATATACAACAGAGAAGGTCCAAAAGTCAATTGCCATGTTGGCACGTAGACCAGTTGAAAGCATATCTTCCTTGTACTGAGTCCCTGGAAGCCGCTCCTGCCCGTTGGCGAGATTGCGGGGGACAGAAACGCATTTTGCATGGGTTTAATGCAGGATTCTTAGAAACCCTGGGATCTACACCTTGATAGTTTATAGTAGACCTCTGAAAGGCAAATATAGCTATCATATGACCGGCATCGGCGGGGAGACTGTAAGTGGATTGTAGAAGGTAGGGTTCTGACCATGGTCGCTCAATGGGAAGCTGCTCTAACGGTTTTACCTGCATGTAATAGATATCGATGTTCCTGGTGTAATGATCATATGACCGGATACCAATCTTAGTTCGCTAAATAGACGGCGTTCTTACATTGTAGTAGCCGTATATTGTTTTGTAGTCAAGCTCCTAATGCAAAATATTTACCTCGTAGTAGAATTGAATGTGTAGGTATATCTCATGGCATTCAGAATCAATTAGTGTAAACTCCTCTCGTTTTACCTTCATGCTCACACTACGAACGTTCGTGATTGTTCGCAGCCCATGTTGAGTAAGTAGCTAAAGCAGCCGCCCTCCGAGTCGATCTGGCCATAGATCGTGAATGGATCGGTACCTGCTCCCCGCTCTTATCTACCGGTATGAGGCTATATATATCACGGGACCAATGGATTATTCCCTCTTGGCAACCGGACCGTGGGATCCAATGCCGGGCCACTGATAGGGCTGATCCGGCGATCGGCGCTCTGATCACGACCGAGAGGCCTGGATGTTGCACCAGCATCCCTGTCGTCTCTTTCCGGATTGGGCCAACCCCCCATTCAAAAATACAACAACCACGCAACACAATCGGATCCAATGCAACCGATCCCTCGAATCGAGCGCAGGATCATCTTGCAGAGCCGGCATATCAGGAGGGGATGTCAGTGGGAGTTCCAGCTTAAAGACAGCTATGCCTTATAAAACCTATTCCTGCCCAAACTACTTCCCAAATTTCCAAGGTTTTGCCAACATACTCCCCCGTTTGCTATCCTTAAAAACCGTACGCCGACCTGGACCTTAGGTAGTCCTCTACGCTTTGGCGATTGTTCGAACTTAAGGCTTTATCATTAATTTAAACAGCTAGATCTTGACAATCACAAGATGTCGTGCAGTTTTATCGTAGACTACGCGACGGCAATTGCCGGTAATGTCTTTTATTACGAGGCAGACGCCTCTTGTCTGGGTATCCCAGGTTATGTTAACGGTTCAGGTAAGGTCTCCCTTGAACGTTGTGGGGTTTGTGGGGGTTCTCTATGCTAACGATACTCTTAGACTGTGCGGCGTGGCCAGCGTCGGCTACTGCGAGCTTTGTCTGGAGTCCCGCATCGGGATCCGGCTTCACTAGCGCTTGCTTTGCCCCTGTTTTCACTTCAGAAGCTTTCCCCAACCCACCACATACTATAGTCCCCTGTAATGTCGACAATAGCCTTCTTACTGCAGCTGGTACCGCTTCGTATATCTTCCCCACTTCTGGTACTACTGCCTTGAGTACTCTCATCTGGACCATTGGCGACGGTCCGGCCGATACGGCGACCGACACGGCTACAGGAGCTTTTGGTATACACTCCCAATGTCAATGTTTCTTAGCTATTCACATCAGACACTAACATCGTAGTAGCTGTCACCACATATACAATTGCTAGCCCCACAGTCGTCCCTACCAACATGACAATAACTGTTAATAGCACAACCACCACTATCGCAACCGAGTACACCACTGTCACGACCATAACATCGCTCGCGACGATAACGTCAGGCACAACCGTGATCCCGGGCCGTCTCCAGAGGAGACAGACGACTTGTGTCGCTAGGGGACCCGTCGGTTCCTATGCCAGTTCCCTCGACCCTGCAACTTTAACCTACACTGAACTCGAGTACTCTACAACATCTATCACGACCTCTACGATACAAGCCACATCATTTTCCACTTCGAACATCACCACCGATAATATTTCTAATTCGTACGTACCTAATGCAATTCTAGAGGACCCTTTGCCGTGTATTTCTAACATTGGCATTAACACCTATCCAGGACGTCATTCACCACCATTCCAACAACTCTTGTTCTAAATTCTACTGTTACGGTCCCAGCTACTATAACGTAAGTCAACCATAATCTAAACACACTTCTTAGTATTTTCTCGATCTAAGCATTCACCTTGGGAATGTAGTTCATCGACCTCATCATCGACTTCATCGCAAGATATGACGAGCGATACGACTTCTGAAGAAACCACTGCTACCACTACTGGCAGCGTTGCTACCGGCACCCTAGGACCTTACGCCATTTCCATTGTTGCGGTTGGAACTACTATCACAGAGGGGCTTACACGCCGGTCGCTGCCCACTGGAAATCCACCGCAGAAGCGACAAGCCACTGAGGGATGGGTCGGTCTTGCGGACGAAGATGGCACTGTCGGTGTAGTTGAAGCTGAATCCCAGGCGCTTCAATTCTACGTCATTAACGGAGAACTCGTCGCTGACGTGGGTGGTGTCGACTGGTACACTTACACCGAGACCTCTATCATCGAAGATCCTGGTTATGAGACTTGGGTTCTCCAGGCTAGCCCCCCAGAAACCGATTCCATCTCCACCGAGTGGCAGGGTGTCGAATTGGATGCCCTAGATTGGGTCAATGATGCCTTCGTCGGTACTGGTATGGCGCAGATGTGCGTTGGGTCTCCCTTGGATGGGGGGACTGTCAATGTCATTGACTTCTGGTATGACACTACTCTGTCGCCGCCTGGAGGTGCCTGTGATCTTGTCACCGCTTCCATTATTGCAGTCAATCCAAACCCCCCAGGTCCAAGCTCTACCACAACCGTCACCTCACAGACCACCATCACCAGTATCTCCACCATCACTGGTCCTCCAGTTACCACCTACGTTTGTAACAATGGTGGAATGTGCCCAATGAGCTGCAGTTACGACACTGCTAACCTTATCACTACCGAGGTCTGCTCCACTGCTTCTGACGGCCTTAGCACTTGTCAGGCATGTTTGGCATCCACTCCAGCTCCCATCATTGAGACTGACCTTGCCTGGGTCACCTCCACTGTCGACTGTGCTACTCCACCTTGCCAGCAAATCGTCACCCTGCTGCCCGCCCCTGCTCCGAATACCCCATGCGACGGTGACAACACTGTTACCGTCTATGCCAACAATGGTGGCAGTGGTGGTACTGCTGTTGTGGCTGCCGGTGCCGGTGCTGCGGATACCGCCGCACCAGATGCCGCGACTGATGCCGCTACCGCTGCTGGCACCACCGCAACTCCTACAACCAGGTCAACCACCAGAACTGGTACCCCAACTGCATCTCCATCCATCGGTTTGGCCGGAAAGGTCGGATTCCAGTCTGGCAGTCTTATGGCTCTCGCCCTTGCTGCTGGTGCTTTCGCTTTCCTCGCCTAAATTTAATATTGCCCTAGGTTGAGATGTTGAATATCTCTCTGAAAGACAAGATATGGGAGGCAGGAGAAGGAGCGATTCTTTTTTTTTTCAACTATATCGGCAAATAGAATATAGTGCAATTTCTTTCATATACGACTTTTTTAATATTTCGCTTCTTGCCTTGTTTTGTTACGTCTATTTAGTCCTTGATTTTTCCACGACTTCTTTTTAATATCTCTTCCCTGTCTACGAGATCCTAAAAGCAATTAGCAACTACTACTATTGAATAATAAGATCTCAAGCAATTCATCATATACATATCTCGAGCATCAAAGTCGAAAGGGGCAGTGTCACGATGTCAAAGGAGCGAATTTTGGTATCATTATTCTAACGGAAGGAGGATCTGGTATCACGCATATTCCGAATTACGCCGACCTTAATCTGTTGCTATCACCTAATTTCAGCCCTTTTGTACCTAGCTACCTAGCTTGCCAATTCAGACTTAATTTCCTAATAACACCCCCCTGTATGTTTCATTTGCTGTACCAAATTCAGCCATGAAGACGGGAGGCAGCGCGGGGTAAGCAGAAAATTCGGCCCACCCCGCAGGTGATACGCGTCTATAACCGGGTGTATCCATGATTAACTTCATACTATACTTAGCGCTTATAATTAACTCGCGCCAACCGCTCTTGCCGCTCTGTCTCATCGAGAGATATATCGGGAGCCACTCACGTTACAATTGTTTCCGGCAAAATGCTCACGTAAATCTTTGCGACCAAGGGGTATGCGGTGCCGTTTATAATTATCTTGGGGCTGATGGGGTTTACGCCTTTTGTAACCAGCATACGTCAGCTTTGCGGCATTCCGAGTGCTTTCGAAACTCGGGTTGATGTTGATGTTAAGTTAACATGTTACCGAACAGGTGACAGGGACTACGTGAAACTTGTGGTACTTGAGAATTGTTTTGGGAACCGGAGAGTATTATAGTAAAGTTAATAATTATTACCCCATGCTCGCTCTGACCTGGAACCCTGCTTGGAATATTCTGGAGTTTCAAGCTCATAACAATTAATATATCACGGAAGCTTTTAATGTAATCTATGAGGAACAGTGCGGTGTATATGACCATAAACCAAGAATTTTTTGATAAAAAGGGAACTCGACTTTCTGTCCAAGTTCAGAAGAAGTAAAGCCTAATATACATGTATTGCGCTAAAAGATAAGAAACCCCACAAACTCCAACCCATGACTATCCGTGCACTCAACTGCTAAGAAGCTCTAAGAAGAGGAAATTTATACTCTCTTCTTGTAGACCTTGATGAACCTCTTGGCTTTTCGTGCGGCGGCGTTGGTTCGGCAGTTCTGAGAACAAGCTTGCTGCTGAGTCTCGCACTGGGAAACCTTAACGTTCTGGTTACCGGTGCTGTTGGCGACGTTGGCACATCTGTTCTTCTGAACGTCGCAGGAGCGCTGGCAGGCGGCACCGAAGTTGACGAAGGAGTCACCGTTGACAACGAATGGGCGACCGCCACCAACGTTTTCGACGGCGACTGGTGGAGCACCAACGGAGCCGGTGAAGCTCTGGACGTTGGTACCAGTGTTTCCATTGTTCGTGCTTGGGGCCTGGGTTGGGGCCGGGTTGGCACCTGCATTTCCGTTAATGACAGTCTGGATGATAGTACATTGGGATGGGGCAGCAGCACCGGCGGCAGTGGTTGTGGCAGCAGGAGCAGCTCCACCATTACCACCGTTACCTCCATTTCCTCCATTTCCTCCGTTGGCGCCACCGACCTGAGCACCGTTGTTTACACAGGAGTTCCATGCATCAGCGGTAGTCTGGTCACGTGTTCCCAAAGCCTGGATTTGAGCCTGGCAAGACCTGCAGCGATCTTTAGCGGCTTGGTTGGACTGGCAGACATTGGTGAGCTGGTCGCAAATTCGGTTGGTGATGATGTTTGGGTTGAGAGCCTCCTGTTGACCTTGCTTGGTAAGTGGGTCGATTGGAAGGAAGGTAGATTCATCAGCCTTTCGTCCTGGGCGTCCAGCGACGAAGTCCATGGAAGGATCGCAAAGTCCGAAGTCAACGGCGCCACCGTTTCCTCCGTTGTTTCCGCCATTGTTTCCTCCATTGTTACCACCGTTATTGCCACCATTGTTACCACCATTGTTACCACCATTGTTACCACCATTGTTACCACCGTTGTTACCGCCGTTGTTACCACCATTATTGCCACCGTTGTTTCCTCCATTGTTACCGCCGTTGTTTCCACCGTTATTACCACCATTGTTAACAACTGGACCAGTGCCATCGCTGGCAACTGCTCTGAAATCGGTGAATCCATTTTCCGTAAAGAGATCAGCAATACTCTTTCCGTTGGCGTTCAGAGGGTTGTTAAGGGTTTGCGCTGACAAAGCATTGATGGCAGCGGCGTCTGTGAAAGCGGGATCAATCGATGGAATAATACCCCTCAAGATTGGATTGGCTGGGAGGGATGGGTCGCTGCAAAGAGCTGGATTGCTGAAGGCAAAGGGGTTGACATTTTGTTCGGCGGCAACCATGCCCTTGGCGGCGGCGATGGCATCGGCACCAGTACCAAGTTGTGCGAGGATCTGGTCACCACGCTTGAGCTTGTTACATGGGTTTGCGGCAGCGAGGAGGTCAGAAATGGCGGCTCCTGCGATTGTGGGAGCTTCACCCGGGTTACCACCGTTGACAGCGGAGATAGCAGGAATGGGAATTTGTTCTTGTCCGAATCTGGCTTGGACAACTGCTGTGAGCAGGGAAAGAAGGATAGCTTGCGAATACATTTTGGGATGTATATGTATATAAACAATACTTGACAGAAAGCGTCGTTATTCTTGATTTGAGTGTTCGAACGATCGAAGCAAGGAGAAGCGTTAAACGGCGGTATACGTCGAAAGAACGTGGGATGAATCGAATCGTAAAAGAATGAATCACTGGCACTGCCGTGTAGAAACGAATTCAATTCAAGACCGACCGGCGGAAGTGATTAGAAAATCAAAGAAGTAGAAGAAAGAATGTATAGCGCCTGGCTTGCTGATCGATCGTCGAGATGATGGTGAGAGAAGAAGAAGCCATGGAAGCAGGTGGGAGTCTGTGCTATTTAACTTCTGTCAAGTTCTATTAGAAAGCTCCAATATCACGTATTTCCCAGAAACGCCGGGTACAAGTGCAGCCGGGGCGCATCGTGAGATCGAATCCACAAACATGGAGGAGGTTGCTTGAGGTTCAGGGTATCGAAACCACGGATCCTCTATCGGACCCACGAAGGGGACAAGAGGACCCTCCACAGCAAAAGTTTCTATATCCCTGGTCCTAGCCACTCGCATAACAGCGATACTTCTCGTGTTCTCCAACATGATCAATGCAAGCCAGAATTTGTTTCCCGGAAAAATGTTTATGGTGTCAGTGAAGCGTAGTTGACAGGGTACTTTGACCCATGTCCGTTTTGTGCTGCGACGTTTCGGAAACACCAAAGGTTCGCTTGCGCAGGCTAAGTTGACAGGACAGGGGCCATCCCACGCATGATCTGCTTCAGGCATCCCCATCATCCACGGTCGTTGAAGCATTGAGGGTATGAGCTAGTGAAAATGTAGAAACGGAACGGGTTTTGGGCCAAATTTGTGTAGATGGCAATCTGATAGATGCCCTGTGACTTCCTAAAGTGGTTCTATCCGTGGCGTGATCCGTGCAGAAACAGTAACTGGGCCCCGGAAAAACTGTAACTGAGGTTTTTCCGTGCCCGAAGACCTGGTTCAAGCCAATGATATCGTTATCACCTATTTGTTTCTCGATGATGTGGAGAATGAGCTCGTTTCCACTTCCTCAACTGTGCATCCCCTTTTCATCTCAGGCCTTCGACTTTCCTCAGGAGCCGCGTCCATTTCGGTCATGCTAGCTCCGAGAAACCTTGAACACGGAATCGAAGTTTGGAAGTTGAAATTTTAGGTTTGGTCCCAGCGCTTTGACTGACGTGAAGGACGTGTTCGACGGGGTTGTTTCCAAGTCTTCCAGAAGCACTCTCCGCGCTTCGAGTCCAGGATGATAACGCGGACAACGTCTGGAAATATTAGCCTGGCTACAAAGTGGGTCGTGCTTTCCATTTCTGCAACTGAGCACAGGCCATGCTTTCTGTATTCGGATTTCTGGTGGGTTCTCATCACTCGAGGCTGAGGAACCAGGAGAATGTTGTAAACAGAAAGGGAGGAAGTCCCCAGCCAACGCATTCGTGATGTAGTAAATTCATTTACTTAAAACCAGCCACCCACAAGCTTTCACCGCGCCAAAAGACACACATACATCGGTGTAACTTCCTTTACGAAAAGTCTCATATGAATTCGGCGGTACGATCTTACATACATCCCTGGCCGATCACACTCAAGCTCATCCCAATATATTGAACTTAGATTTGATATTATATCGCAGTTAACATTATACCGTAATTTTTTCAATGGGAATTTCTGACGAGGAGATCGGGCTAGATTGGTCGAGCATCAGGGTAACTGCGGGGCAGGAGCAGAGGCGTTATCTGAAGCGTTATGAATTTGAGTTCAAGTGCCATTCATAATACAGTTCTACTATTATTGTAAGAGCTCTCACGTCCTGGAATGGAAGGCTTTCTATATACGTCAAGGTCTTCACGGAAAAGTGTAATTTGTAACTGCAACTACCGGCACAGATGTTTATTGTAGGTTTTATTCGTTCGGAGATCATATTGCCTCTCTGACCAGTTGGGATTGCAGCTGGTATAAGCACCAATAAGTTGGTTGTATGCTTTGTAAGATTTGAAACTATCCCAGCGTCAAGCGTGGAATCTACTTACGGAAAAATTATTTACATGGTGAAAGTGTACTCGGGCATTAAGCATTCATGCGTCTGAAATCAATATCTCCGCGCTCCTTTGTCCATTTCTTCCACCAAAAAATGAATCACGACGAACTTAACAAACCTGAAAAACAAAAACAGAGAAGCAAAAGGGTAATACACTAGCCAGTAGTGAAATCCAACGAGAATTAATTCCAAAACTCCATAAGCCCAAATAATATTGTTTCTACGAACGCATGTACCAACTTTTGTGCACTGTGCCTCCGCTTAACACAAAACCCGATACGAGGTACCCGGGTTGGACCAGTTCCCTTCTGAAAGAGTACTCTCTTGTCCTGGAGACGGAATATATATTGTATCCCTTAATATCGACTCGTCCGGATCGGGATATGATACTTTTCTGTTGTATGGAGACTGTGGTGACATTTCGATCCTATCTTCGCTTTCGTACGGTCGTTGGCCTGATTGTGCTCCACTGCCACTCTTACTAGCGGCCGTTAATCCAGAAGGCAGGCCGCGGAGCTTTCGGTAAAGGGGTTTAAGAGTTGGGATAGAAGCAACGACAAGAATGCTGTTTGACTCAAGCTGAGTAAAAATCCAGACTTTGACGAGATTTCCTACAATCCGATGTAAGTTGCTTCCCTAGCTGCGGTGGTCATTGGAAATGGTTACTTACGAGCGCTGAAGTTACCCTGCTTTTTCAGGACGCTGACGATAGGTATCCTAATAACACTGATGATTATGACCCTATAGACAATTAGCCACGGAAATCGAAAGGCCATCTCTATACGCTCGATACTCACAGTAACCCGAATCCGAACAGGAAATAGAGTTCTTGTCTCATCTTTTTGGACTTGAGTTTTCTACTCCAGCGTTAACATTTTCTATCTTATTCACCTTTGGTCATGATACCGGAGATTAACCTCAGCAACAGAAACGGCATCATAAATGTCACCGCATCGTTTACAACATTTCCAATACCCATCCAATAAAACACCTGCCTTGGCGCCAGGCATACTATCTCCTTTCGCTGGATCTTGTCCATAAAATCCTTGCTGTACATGATCAAATGTGGCGGGTAGCAGGACACTGTCGCCAGGAGGACGGTGCCGACACCTAATGTCCCAGTCATGACCAGAGCCGCCATGACGATAGCCCTCATGACCTTCTGCTCGCGGGGTGTAAAGCGAAGGTAAGTGCATAGGATCGCCATTCGAGAAAACATATTGGCGAGTGAATAAATGCAAATCCCGACTTGTGCGAGCTATAGCCAAAAGTTAATGTTAGACTCACGGCCGTTCAGAGAATCCTAGCAAAAGACAAACCCGACCTACCGTATTAAATGACATTGCTACCTCCCATCTGCCCTCAACTCCGAGAGTTTTGCTCCCAAGGTGAATGCGAGTGAAGTATTTACAAGCAGCTATATAGATCGGTGTTAATTGTCAGAGCCAGCACCACCTTTATTAGGTCATCAGCTGTCCTACTTACCGATCATCTCTGTGATATATCCTGATAGTCCCCAGAGCATAGATATAAACAACAACCCTACGGTAGCAATATTAGAATTTTCGAAAGCTGTGACCCCCAACCTTCTCTACGGGAATCTAATTATCCAAACTTACAATCATCAATACCAAAGACATCGCGTAGCCGTGCACGAACGTATAATCTTAGAAGTACGAATATTGTACCGACGGCCGTGAATATACTCGCACAGACCGTTAATGGTGTAACGTCCGCTTTTGGCATCTTGAAGGGTACCGCGTGCGGGTGGTAGGTTTGATATCGATAGGCGATTTATCGAAGATCTCTTGCCGTTGACGCTTCGAGCACTGAGGATGACGAATGGTTATGTATGGCTAACTGGCCTCTGGATTGGGATAGAGACGGTTATATACCCTTTTCCCGGTACAATCACTATCTGTCTAGAGGTCTCGGAACCAGATCCGAGGGTCTGGAAGGACGGATCGAGGTTCTGGTAAATAAAGTGACAATGGCAAGACACTGAAAGACCTGGGAATACCCTTGGCAATTATGCCGCGAGAATGGAACAGCCCATGGAACTAAATGGTCATGAGTCTCGCTTCCAGGTCAATCTCAAAGAGAATATAAAAAGGTAATAGATAGTGACGAGTGTATAGAAAGTCGATGGGGTGGTTCGAGCTTTCGAAGGAGGCTTTACTCAAAAAAGAAGGCAGTAAAATGGTTACCTTAAATTGTGTTCGACCCCAAGGGTCTCAGGCGGGGTTCGGACGAATTCTTTATATCAATACGTTTCGACCAGTTCCGAACACCCAGATATCAGTATCGGCGTTTCCTTCATGATTTGCCCGAAGTGGCTATGTATCAATAATTCTCGGAAATATCGACGAAATCGTATACCCATGGGTACCAGAATCATCTAAGCCATCCTCTTCAAGATCTCTAGTTCTATTTATTCGATACCAAAGGATCTTGAGTTCGAAGTTCAAACCTATGAGCAATCCAAAAGGCTGAAGCCAGTTCCTGAGCTAGAACAGGCTAACCAAGTCAGAAATAGCTATGCATTCTGTTCGATGTGTCAATCACATAAGGCAAAATGTCGTGAAGCCCCACACCTATAACCCAATCTAGCGATTCAATGCATTTTACTCTCGCCAACCGCACGCCGCGCTGTCTGTTAGATTTGCAAGCCGATTCGCTGGGAATACTCGTCTCTGATCCTCATGCTACGCAATAAGGGCGACCGTGCCTCGCCGGCTTAGGTTCCTCCATCAATCAAGAAAGGAAAGTGATACACATCCAGATCAATATCGCATCAGGCGTTTTTGCATGGTGAAGCGAGGTTTCTCGCCAGTACTACCGTTTTCGTGTTGACAATGAAACTGACGATCTCAGGTGTGTAGGAGCTTTGAATTCACGGCGAAGGATGTCAGCAGACGTAAAAATAGGGCATGAGATGGTAATTTACCCGTCTACAGGAAATTGCGAACGAGAGTAATTCTCACATTTTCTAATGGGACTGCTCCACGAAAGCAGCCATTCAGCTGATCAGGTCCGTGTGCCTGTTTTGAGGCCTCGGCACTGCCGTGATGTGTTGTTGAAACGGTCTGTTTCCAAATCGGGAATGACTGCTGGAAATGCAACAAAGTCAACAATTCTAGAGCGTACGGACTTAGAGACTAGGAGAATTAGCATCGACCTATGTGACCTAAGAAACACCCGAGAGCGCTAAACTAAAGGCGAATTTATGTCGCCGAAGTCAGAGGCCAGCCCTGTGACCTATTGCTACCACATTTCGATTGCTAAATACTCACTCACCCAAGTTACCACCTGACCCTCCTAAACTGCTCGGCAAGCCTAAATGCTACAGTATCACACGGACCTAACCTCCTCAAGTGTGCTAGAAGACCTAGTTGAATCGTAGTTTACATACTCACTTGGATTCTGGAGTCCATTATCTGTTAGCTTCGAGCAGGTTGCAACGTTAGCTGTTCTCGGCTTAATCTTGTCGCCGGTCTCGTACAGATGCTAGTATAGATTAGGGCACTCGCCTTAGGAAGGATTTATACAAAAAGGATACAAACATCCGGTACATCTAGTTGGGTTAAGCAGCCGCGGGTTGTATGCGAGTTCTAGGGGAAATGTATAGTTATCGATAGTACGGCGTATCCCATCTCGATGATTATAAATACCATGGTACCAAGGAAATTTCTCGTTGTTTACACCATGTAGCCGTAATATTACCGCTAGTAAAAAAGAGGAGTATTTGTTCAAAGAAAAACTCTCAAATTGTGCCTCTTGAGAAGGGTCATGCAAACGCGTATATCCGTCATATGTTAAACGACGAAAATCGCGTCATAGGTGTAAAAGAACCCTCCGAAGGCCTGAGAGTTAAAGCAAAAAGACAACGAATAGTACCACTAATCCAGAGTCTCCTACCCGATCAAAAATATGCCCGGTACAGAAAAATAAAGCTCGAAATGAGGAGTGGTAGTAAACGATACCCCTAGTCGTGTGCAGGAAGAGCCATAGATCTAAAAAGGTTTGGTGTGCACTTAAGTATCGCCAGCAGGGAGACTGGCGGTCTCCTGATTGATAGCCAATTGCTCGAGATTGGGTAAGGTATCTGGTTCGTCGGACCCGCCGACACCCTTCTTTGGGCACTCGATTTCCCCAACCAAAGCGTTACGACGCTTTCGATGCTCTTGAGTGAGAGCTTGCTTTTTCTTGGCGCTATCGGACGAAACGTTCCCATCAGGATCGTCGGTGTCATAGAAGACGGGGCATTTACGGTAGTCAAGTTCGACATCTATGCCCGGTGGTGTCTCCTCGAGAAGGCGCTGCTGAAGCTCAACGCGAAGCAAGATCTGCTTGATACAGAGGGGGCAAGGGAGGCGTCGACTCCAGACGTAGTAAGTTCGGAAACAACTGCATGTCGGATCATTCCAGTTGCTACGGGGGTGTCTATGCATGACATAGACGTGGTTGGCCTCTGGCCCGATTCGACGGCAGATAGCAAATTGGTACCTCGTGACACACATTTTTGCAGCGAATGGGGTGGATTATTCCGGGTCTAGAAGAGGTCCCGTTCCGTTAGCTACCATAAATAGGAAGGTCCCAAAAGGTCAGATTTCCATACCTTAGTCGTGATTTGGAAACCTTTTCACTGAGCTGGCTGAGAGGTAGCTCGACTTGATGCTAGGGGCAGCTTATAGACATCTTAGCAAGGCTCGGACGAGCTATTTGGACCGCTACCACATACAATTCCAGTACTAGCTATAGCACAGAATCAAGTAGCACCTGGCTGAAACTTACTGATGAAGTGATAATAATAAACGTCTCGTACACAGTTTTGGCGGTGGGTATGATGACGTTGGTGGAAGGACAGTAAAGGTGGTTTTGATGAAGGGATCGTGATGAAGGGATCGTGATGATGAATCGGTGCTGGTATTAACGATTATCTAGGAAATTAACTGACTACAACATTAACATATATGAATGAGTGATAGCTATCTGTTGCCAGCAACAGATGATGGTGGCGGTGAGGTGGTGATGGTGATGTCGTTGATTGCGGGCGAACGCGAAGGAAGGTGGTGATGCGGTGAAGCTGAGTGAAGTTGGAAACGTTGCCAATTAAGACCGTTGCCTTGAGCGAGCACATTACGCTCAGCCGGCTGGTATCAAGAGCTAAAGAAAATTCACCCAAATGCTTCAAACCTCAATTATTCATTTCCCATTTGCCAGCTTCATACAATCCAAACAATAGCTATATCACCATTCACCTGGCCAATAAGGCCAGTTCCAATGGCTGGGTTCCATCTCTGTGTTGAATGTCCAAAATCCAACAAAGTCTATCAATGCTAACTCGAAGTCAGACCCCCTGCTTGTGTGCACGGGAAGGGCCTTCGAGACTCGACCGGTTGAGCTCTTGCATTAGATTGTATAGTTGCGACATGAACTCTCTTTTGACATATGTGCATAGTAAGATTGCCTGTTTGTGCGCACGTACATAGGTGCTATTCGCTGCACGCACGCTGCATCTATACAGCTCCACAGGAGATCTGAACTATAAGTTGTAGTAAAACCCTTTTCACTAATACTACTTCACAGTTGGTAGATATTGCACTATACCTCATAATACTGGATGGCTGACCAGAGGTATCTACGTTAGGCTGGTCTTGTAAACCAACCTCAACGAAACAGAACACTACTAGGCTTCGTTCTGGCTTCCTTTATCCAAAGCGCTCGGAAGTCTACGCTCATGCTATGGAAAGGTGACTAAATTCTACCACGGGCGACGGCTTACTCGATGGTAGGAAGCGTAGTACTAATGATAATCACAACGCTATCCCATATCCTCCGGCCCGAAAATTACCCGGCCTAGTTCAAGTCCACGGATCCGTCGAATAGCATAAGCCCCGACCTATAAAGCACGGATAATATCATCCTTCCAATGCTACATCTTTCGATGTAAGTGCATTAAGTTAGGAGGGCACCCGCTATAGTCCTAAGAACTAGGATCTACAAATACAAAAAGTTACATTAGATTAAGTACTTGAGCTCTTCGTCAAGACAAGTTTCGGTCGATCCGTGCCACGATTTATTCCGACAACCACATTTTCCATTAGTAGCTCTGATGCAAAGAACATTCTCACTGTTACATCCGTTCTCATACTCTCAATGTGGTGCCACCCAATAATCACAAGAGCATGTTTGTCTCTCTTTCTCTGTTTTTTGTTGGTCAGCGTAACTTTTGTCACATACCATGGCCATGCGGCATAGTTCTTAGTTCTCTAACGTACAGCACATTGTGCCGTGTCTCATCTGCCTTTTCCCGATTGGAACGGGTGCTCAATGAGTGGTTTTGTGTAACCGTAATCTAAAGCCATGGGCCAAGAACTAGGCGTCTGGTGCCTATCTTGTGCTACCTTAGGTTCATGATGTCAACTAGTCGATAGTAGACATTGTTAAGTTAAATGTCGGAATTTTGGATTCAACAGTAAAGCAAGTTGACGAAATCTATTACCATTCACAAGGTAGCACGTAACCCCCTGCCGGAAAGGCCCCCATAATATATACAACTAAGGCCTCGGGAGCTTATGGCGTATGTTGCCGAATCGTCTTGAACTGAGCTACGAAGTGCCCCGACAAGGATGTTCCTCTGTCTAGTTGCACAAATCCCAGAGAATAGTTTGAGTTCAGGCGAATGAAACACCCTAGACACTGTAGCACAAGCTTTCCCAGTCGGATGTTCGCAGCTCAGGGACACTCACACAAACGGACTTCCCGGGAGCTTATAATTAGATTAGCGAATGGAAGTCGCTAATTTAAATTCCAGGGGGCAAAGATAACGAATTACGGGAACGCCCGTGGAACCGAGTATCATTTTGGGTATACAAACCAGCACCACGGTATATGCAGTAGATCAATAAAGAGTTAGTGACTAGCACTCATAGATAACATGTTAGCATTACTAACTTCGGAAGAGGAATGCAACGATATAGGATAAGCCTAAGTATTACACGTTGGTTTCAGCAGAAGTTAGTCCTACTAACCCCACAGTCCATATTGCGTGTACGTCGTATTTTTGGCACTTCTATTCCACTAACAGGTTCATTCCTGAAGATAGAAACATAATTATTGCCACATCTCGTGTCACATCAAAGGAAAAAACCGAGCTCCTCAACCTAGAAGGATATAATTAGCCACCTCACTGGCCCCTTAACCCCCAACCTCCCCTCATTTCTTTCATCCCACGACACCACCTACCCCTTACATCATGGTAACCACTCAAACAGACCCCCGGGTCTCCGAAAGAACAATTTCACGTGTGGTCTTCTTTCACCTACCTTCAGCCCAATCAGCCCCGTCAAAGCAAGGGGCTGTCTTCTTTCCGCCCTTACGTAACACTGATCTATAAGATACCTGTCAGATCTGAGTGTAACATCAGCTCTCCGCGTGCCGGAAGATAGTTTCCAATCGCGGAATATTAGGAGTAAATAGGTGACAGTTAATTTCGGAGTCTTATGGAATGATGCGACGCCGACATCTCGTGTAGGATTAGAAGAGTCGAATTCATTTACTCTTCATATACGCCAGTGGCTCAAATTTGGGAAGCTACAATGTCATATAGATCACATAGTTGGAAGACTAATATGTTCTGATATGATGTAGAAACTGGTGATACATCATATCAGGTAAAGGCATAACCAGCTAAAGGTATCTGCTCTACAGGTGATTAACAATCCGTCATCAAGGAGAACCATCCCGAGCTCGAGACAGGGGCAAGCAATGGGCTTCAGCCCAAAATGCAACATATCAGTGCCCACTTTTGTGTTGTAGCTAAACCCCTTGCATACAAGATCGGAATCACAGTATAGTAGTAACCAATACTACTACAGCAAAGGCAAATATTGAGTCTCGAGATTTTGGCAAGTTGGCGGTCTTCTCACCATATCCTGCCAAAAAATTTGTACCAACCGAATCGATGGCTGGCTTCCTGCCTATGTGTTGAGACACCGATAGGGTCGCGGATGCTTCAGATAAATGGGATAGGTTCATTTCCATTTACATAAAATACTCATCATATGGATATATTAATCAGCTATCTAGATAGGCAGATATAGTGGTGGGTAATAATTAATTCCTAATAACACAGTTGATGAAAGACCTCCCCGTAGCTGCATGGCCCGATGCCAATATCGATACCGAAGCTAGTAACGTTCACGGCACACCGATGCATTGATATCAACAGGGTTAGTCAACCCTCATATAGTAATCATCTATGGTTCCGGGAATATCCCCAGCTCCGTGGTCGATGGCCATAGCTTTCCTTGCGCCCGCAGATCCCGAGTACCAGGTCTCATCGATGGCATCAAATATTTTCCGAGACCCTGACATTCTTAGATTCCGGCTCCATGTCAAGAGGCCTCTATGACACTCTACGGACCTCTTCGCATATATCCCGAAAGACAGACCGCTATGCATACACCTTTAACCAGGTGCTCGCGATTCATCCGATGTTGCATTGATACATTCTTCCTTAAGCTTAAGTTTTGGGTGTGGTTTAGCCGGTTTAGGGATACAGGACGGGGATAGACGAATTTGGGAGCTTCCCAATATGTGTAGTTGTCGACGAGCCACGGACTCTATGCGACGACCAAGCTACATCTTTAGCCGAAACGATCGGGTATTCCCCAGGCAAGGTCGGAAAATGTTACAGTGGTATTCTATCTAATCTAGTTGGATGGTAATATAAGGGTGCCAGAGCCCAATACGTCGTCTCAAAACTATAATAAATCGACTATGAATATCTAAATACCTACGATGTTAACATGTTTATTAGGATCGATCGAAAGTACAACAACAAGTTACTCGACATTGTAGACGCCGACAACAGACCCTAGAGCCTCGACGGGTGTACGAAGAACGAAATCAAATCCGACTACTCTCTTGCTTGATTGAAAGCGCTACTTGGAGTACCTCGTCTCTTAATTTCGATCTTTCAGTCTCAATCATAGGCTCCGCGAGTACTGCCGGCCCCCAACATATTTGCTATTGAGATGACGACGCAAGCTGGAAGATATACCACCATATTACTGAAACCCCCAGCCACAAGATTTCGAAGTTACGATCTGGAAAAGTCGAAACCAACATCTACTAGCTCTTAGCCTGGGATGATCCTCCGAAATACAATCCCAATCATCACGCCACGTATTCCCTCGCGATATCGGGGCCAGAAATCGCACGGACTATGACTCCCAAGCCGAGCTAATGCACACTATGATTGTCTCATGACCTCAAGCCCTTCAAGTTCGATTTAGGACAGGATACCGATAGGATTCACTCCCCTTGCATATTATCAGGTACATCGCGCGCCTCAAGACCCCGCCAACGACATCGTACCCCGCTGTTGCATACTCCAGCTGGAGCACCCCATAGTCTGCGCCTTGTACCTGACATAACAGGGCACAGACAGGGACTGATATTTCCCCTTAATAATTACCAGTCTAACCAGATTCCCCAGATGTAATCCCAACAATTATTCAGATGTTGCAAAACTTCTACATGCAGGTCTCTGGATCTACAGCAGGGACCAGGGCTGGAGAGCTCCAAGATGCAAGTGATGTGGGACGTGTGCAATTAGGATATGATTCACATGCATGTGATGTCTCTGGGGTGGCTTGTCACTGGATTTAGCTGTGCCTGATGGGGCATCTCGGAACCGCTCTCTCACAATTATGATCGACAGGAACGATATATCGACGCGAGGTTGAGCTTGGGCCCTCATTATGCATACGCGGCAGGACACTATCGATCAATGATAGATAATATATCGCGTTCTTAATCAAGGGATTACGTTTAAATTGACAATATCAATTGGTCAATTGGCCACCGAACAAGATATCGACTGTTTCAAATGACAGCTAGGCGCTGCAAGGTACCAATATCCTATTGGATTCCAACAATGTTCAGCTTCTAGAACGAATTTCGAAAACGGTCTACTCATAACCACTAATTCGAAGATTTCAGTTCTATCAATGCTGACAAGCCGGCCGGCACGGAGATGGCTTATCAATCCCTAGTCGCACACACAAATTTTAAAACCCACTCGCCCTGGCTACACAGAGGGACGCCCCGAACGCTCGGCCGACTTTAGGCCAGGAACCAAATTTTGACTCTGGACACTGGGGACACACCACCTGTCAAAAAAAAAAAAAAATTACAACGGAACTAAGCTTCGACACAGACGCCACATGCATGTCAAACTATGAAGTCTCAATTTTTCAGTCTTTATCAGGGGATATCCTAGTTCAACACCCACATGCACAATTCGTAAACCCGACGCAAGATAGTTTTCTTTTTCCTTTTTGAAACATGGGTAGGACCCCACTTTTTCCACACTTTCCTCCACCGTAACATTGCAGCGCTTTCCTCCAACGTGACGTTGCAAAGGACCCCACACTATCCTCAGGCCGGTGGACCTTCAGCACCAGCTCGACAAGAAACTGAGGGAAACGGAAAATCATTCGATTTTTTTGCACAGAGCTAAACTAGAACGGCCGAACCGTCCACCACAGCACAGAAAACATTCCCTGCAACTCTCACAATCAACGACAGAACGTCAACACAAACTGTTGTTGTCAAAACTTGCCACCCGGAGACGTCGAGTCCTAGTAACACGGTTAGGATTTGGACTCCGAACCCGGAATTCTTTATAGGAAGCCGGAATAGATATAGCCTGAATCGGTTCATATCATTTGTATGTACTCGTACTCAATTAGGTGATGTTAAATGCTGCTTCTATGTTTGAGTGAAACCATATACAAAGCGTTTCTTTTAAATTCTCTAAATACACATAGATGTATATGTACAGTTCGAAGAAGAGTTGTAAGAGGCATGTGCGTGGCAGTATAGAAACTTTCAGGTATTACTGACTAATTCAAGATTTCGGCTTCGTGCAGTCATAAAATATCACTCCGGCCATGGAGCCAGCTCCTAGCAATGAGGAAATTCACAGGATCCATTAATTGCATGTGCACCTATGATTTCAGTATACTTAATAAGAATATTACAATAGACGATCGAGATAAGTGGTCGTACTAGAGACGGTAAAATAACCCCCACACATCACACATGCTGTCGCATTCTATACGCTTTGAGCCTGTATCATCGCCGCAATGTTGGTTACTAAATCCAATATCGACAACTGAAATCGCTACAATCACTTCGCTAGAATATACTTGATCTCGGGATGGTACCAGTCCACACTCGGCTAACCCCCCAGGTGTCAAGCACCCAGTATCTGGCTGGGGCTGGCTATAGACGACGGTAACACCAGGAATTCGAAGCGAGATCGACCGTGGAGAGTGCTCTGGGGCCATGGGCCGCACCCTCCTTGGCGACGACGCCCTGTTATCCGTTTTGACATTACGCTATCAGAAGGACTATCCGAGACAATTCTTTAAATTTAAAGATAGTCTTAACATTTATACGTCAAAACAGGTTTTGAGATCATGGTTTTTAAGACAAGGCGTTTGTAGGGAATATAAGATTCTTAGTGCTAACGATATCATCGATGAACGATTCTTGACATCGTTTCTTCGCTAAGGGACCCTACCGCCCCTCGTGCCGGCGCAACTTACGACGGGGGCGGGAATCGATCAAGGTAACGCTGATCCGTACCCAGGTTTCGTGCTGAGCGTCATTACCAGGTGCTTGCAATCCATTACCATGGAACGACCTGTGACCCAAGTCTAGTTTTCCACGCCAGCCCTCATACCGTTGATAACAGTGGTACTATCATGCAGGTTCATGAAATACTCAGAAGCTATAAAGATAGCTGACCGTCAAAAAGTGCGATATCATATCAATCACTCGATTTTAGTTTCGCTGAGGGGCTCGCGCTGTGTATTATTGATATTCTCTTGATCTTTGAAACATTCTACCCAGGTCTCCGGGCCTCGAAAAAGGAAAACACAGATAACTATGCGGAATATAAAAGCAATAGCAGGCTCGTAGCTTGCTTCCAATGGGATATAGCGTTAGAATGGTATTTTAGCGCTTAACAGTAGTTAACAACTAGTTAACTGTTCTAATACAACAATGCAATGCCTTTTATGAGTTGACGCCAAATCCTCGTCAGAGAACTAACCGAGACAGCAACAGCAGATGAATTCGAAGAATTAGAATCATCTTGGACCCAGTTTTTTATGTAAAGAGCCAAAGGGTATTGAACCTATAGCACCAAACATAGCATTTCTATCTCCTCATAGATGTATGAAGTCTGCAAAAGTTGTGTAACCATCGAACTCACAGCCGACGATCGATCCCTAGTCTCTGTGTTGTCGACCACACCTCCACACCCGCAAGCTAACCAATACGAGCTTTGCCTCGATCTCCATTAGAACTTCGGCCAACCCGTTTGTATTAGAAAGCACTAGCAAGCAAAATACCATCATGTGGCCGGGAAATTCGAAACCTGCTCCATGTTCCTTGCAGTATCCTACATAGACTTGATTTTTTTTCTGGAGAGGACTTGCGGAGGAACTCCGGTTGCATGTTGGATTTTGACAAGCATTCGACTGTTCGTACGATTGTTGGACACCCAAAAACCTCCCCATTCATATTCGGAGATAGGTGTAGATGACGTACTAATCTCCATCTTTCAAATCTTGAAACCGAAGCGACGAAGATCACCCCATTTTGCCATCATGAGCTAAGTCCCATTCAGGAAAAAAAAAGTCTATTCTAGAAAATTTTCCATCGAAGGAGCTCAAATGGCTTGCAAACTTTTGCCTGTGCTGACGATAAGTAGTGGTCTTCGTTCTGTAGCCTAGTCTTCCCCACCGCGGGCTCTTGCTACCTTACCGACATTATTCCAGCATCTTACGCCACCGCAAAGTTTCCTTCGGCTCCAAAGTTCGGGAACTTTTTGCTTTCGCACTTGTGCGCAGACTTGCGATGAAGGTGGGCCCCTTTAACTCGCACTAGACCTAATAGAGTTAACAATCCGAAATGTGGGGAAAGGAATGTGGGTCCCGACGGGGTGCGCTTGGACATCCAGATGGGTTCAAAAAGCAAGAAATCCTGTGGTTGGTGCAAGTCTAAGCAAGCTTGAATCGTTGAATCGGAAAAAGTTTGATAAGCTTTAGAGCAAACTTGGATAAACGGTCGATTAGAGTGAAGCTGTTGGCTGACAGACTTTCAAGCCACTAGTGATGTCTAGGAGATGCAGGCGCAGCATGCATCGATGCTCGTACTGGCACGCTAGAGCTAGGATCTTCGAGGCGTATCGATACCACGCGACCACTCTCACAGGCGCATGCACACTGTGCACAGGTACCTTGTCAGAGGTACTTGCGGTATCGATCGAAATCAAAGTCATTGATAGCGGGGAAACAGTACTTGGGCTTCTTTGACTGTATCGAGAGGTATACATCGAACAAGTCTGATTGGTCAATTCAAGGGCTTCCCGTCGGTATCAGGAGCCAAATCTTGAGGCTTTACTACAAGAGTGGATCACAAGTATTCTGCTAACCGCCGCTAGATCCTGACGTCAAGGTATATTGAATTCAGTAGTATTCTCATGACCACGATCGATACAGGTTCCTAGACTGAATGACTTTCAACCGTGCATCGGTGGAGAAATTGCGGGGAAGCCAAGACTCCAAATACAGTGAATCCTGAGAGGATTCGAAATCGATTATCCTGGTGATTTCAGGTAAAAAATGATATGCAGTTATCGATAATCCTCGAACTCCTGAGCCAAAGAGAAGGGTTCCTAAGCGATTGCCCAAGATCAAATGGGGCCACGATCCTCGAGCAATGACAGTACATACCCTAGGAATAAAACGTTTTTCTTCCCCTTGCAAAATTTCAAAATGAGAATGGATCGCTATAGACAGTTGCACCTAGCTGTTCCTTGAAACCTCGAACGAATTACATTTCAGCGGCGAGGCAAAATCAACCGGGCTGCATGCTTGTGACCGGAAAGCGGAGATACGTGTACCCTTGAGATCGTAGGTCCATGGTATCGAAACATCTGTCCAACATGTAAGTTTTATTTCACCAACAGTCTTTCGTTCCGACTGGGTGGCTCTAATTCATGGGAGCAGCTTGTCGAGTGCTATAACACGACAGGATTTGGGATTTTGATATGATCCTTCCCGGGATGACCACGAGCCTAGTCTACAGGCACAGGGAAAGATTTGTCCGCAGTGTTATATCAAGCTCCTCAGTTTAATTCCAGCTGCATGCAGCTTCCAAAATTGCATATAACTCACATCCTTCGTACTAATAAAATACTGGCCTGATATTTTCCTTATCAGCGACCACTTATACCCATTTCGCGATGCCGCGCCAGGGGCAAAGACATCGCGATTCGTTCAAGCAACTCGCCAGCTTCCAGAAACCCAATTGACGAGCTCAACACATGTCAATGCAAAACCTTCTGCATCTCGAATTCGATATTATCACAAGCCACAAAAAACGCTCTTAAGGAATGGAGAATCTTAAAAATTTGGGAAGCTTCCGCATTCTGACACTCTCACCTTCCAGTTCCTGCTTTGCCGATGCAGCTCTTCCTCGGTTCGGTCGTTTCGTGGGCCCCCAGTACTGGTAAGAGTATTCCTGGGCGATTTAATGGGACAAATTGCCCCAGAGATGCCTTTTGAAGCTAGATTTTCAGGCCCGGAGTTTCATCTCATTTCCCAGCAATACGGGATGCAGAAAATAGATCGCAAGGGACGAATCAGACACATGAACACGCAACCGAGCTGCCGTCGCCGGGTCCGCTATTGCCGTATGCCAAAGGACTCCCCAACGCAGTTTTCTAGAACAATGGAAGAATACGGGAGTGTGGAGTAGGATCGTATTTATCCCGTCAGGAACAGGAACCTTTATGCATAAGAGGCGTCGTGGTATTCAGAACTAAGGATAACTTTGCAGATTCTGAAGTTTTACCAGTGGAGAAATGTGGACTTTTGTGGCTTGAAGTCGCGATATATTTGATTGCCGTATCTGGACCGGCGAAACCGGACTCGGCCGGAACGCACGGCCTTTGAAACCTGAAGCACAGGCGCCCTTTTACACCAGCGAAAAACTGTTGGCATATGCGCACTGATATTGAAACCCTTTTAAACTTAAAATCGTAAATACGGGTATCTACAATTATCAAATTTAATGTGATATATCGATCTCAAGTGATCGAATATATGCATCGATGTCGCAACACCACATCTTGATCGAGATGAACCAGGTCAGGCCAGGGTCCGAATGAATCCCAGCATCGCCAAGTCAGCCGGTCAAGAAAGAGGCGTTCTCGCTCCGTCGGGACAAGAGAAAAAGAACGCAAGCGGGAAAAGATATATGCTAGACGAAACCTAATGAACAGGACGCTGGTCAAGCTTACGACCAGGGTCTTGGTGTAAAACATGGGTCAATAGATTTCCACCAAAGGAAACGAGCTAGCCCTAGGAACATTTTTTTTCGAGGCCGCAGGATGCTGGTCTTTTAGCCTGTGATACACAAGACATGACAAGACCAACATGCTTATATGTATTCACACAAGATAAGTGGGAGCCTAGAAGGTGGCCAGGATTGATGCTGGACATATTGTATATTTTATGGATGTCGCGATATTGGGGTTGTTCGGCAGGTTCTTGATAGATCCGAAGTTAAGCTGTTATTTTGGTCAGCATCTTCCTCGCAGACGTACTATCAAGATAACATGGTCTGGGGGGAGTATTCGAGGGTCCAGTTGCAAATCTGCATGAAAGAAGTGAATCTAAATGGAGATCTGGGAATGGAATGCCGTCGGTTCCGGATAGATTAAGATACGAGATACCTAAACTATATTTTGTTGAGATCTGATGATGAATCTTGACAGACGCATGGCGATAGATTGATTACTTACCAAGGCTGCTTGGACTTCTTCCTATCTCGAGTCTGCAAGATTTCCTCCTCCTATGACGCTGTGCAACCTATGCCGAGGGAATTTTGGTGCTTTTTGCTTGTTCCCCCACTGTTGCCAATACCACTAGAGACTTGCTTTTTCAGGTACTCGCAGGGTTACAACCGACCGACGTAGAATACCTGGTGTAACCCCAGGTATTACGGACTTATACCCACATTTTTTGTCTGGACTGTAGCAAAGCGCCATGAAACCACTTGACCGATAACGAAAATAAAGCGAGTCGAGGCTAAAAGCACGAGCGATATTAAGAGTGGGCCTGTTATTGCAGTAAACTCGAAAGTATTGCATGGATATTGTTAAAGCTAACGACTTATTAACCATCACCTGGACGTTGAAATGATAAAAAACGGCTTTAATCGCGCGTGTTTCATGATATCTGCACGTTAAAGTATTCCGTGGGCCGGTCTGGCCGGCCGGAATATTCAAATGTGCTGTGATGAAGTAGGTGTCAACTCATGAAGTGGAGGGAGATACTCCGGTGGCGTGCAGATTTTGATGTATGTGAATGTAGCATATGCATGCTATTTCGAGGGACAGTAAAGTGGAGATACACGAGAACACTTCGCCCGTCTAAGATGTCTCGAGATGTTTGCCCTCGAGGCCAAGGGAATCGAATCCGGCACGCTTCGGTTGGGGTTCGGCTTTCGGACTCGCTCAGTATCCACGGTTCAGACTCTTCGGTCAATGGGTGGAAGCGAGCGACTGACGATTCGGGCGATAAAAAATGTATGAAAATTTTTTGAAAGAGGTCATAGGGTCTATAGGTCTCAGGTTTAACCCAATGCGCATGCAGAGTTAAGGTTTTCCATAGCGCTAGAGCTTGTTTTTCCGCCAGGAACCAGAATATTGAATCTAAACCAACACCGTCTGAAAATGGCGAGACCGTGGAGTACAACAACGCTCGTGACTTTGGCTCAGTAATCACAATCGTGAGCATTTTTGGGGAGGATTCAGGCCCATCTGGGGGACGCCCGAGAGCTCTGGTGATAGAGTAGTACTGTGACAGCTTTCTTCTGAGACTTTTCGAGAAGAGTTCTCGTTCCGTTCTCACGTGAGATAGTCGGAGAAATTCACAGGAGTGAGTAGCTAGGTAATCTCGGAGTAAACTTCCAAAGGAGCTTGGGGTAGAGAATGAAGATATCCACGAGCTAAAGCGTAAGCAAACCTAGCTAGTATCGGTGATTGAAGTTGTCGTAAGTCGTACTAGCTGTCGCCATAAGTTTCCACTTTTCGATATCGTTTATTTGATAGCTTAGACGCTCGGGGATCCCCATCAAAGTCTAGCCCCAGCAGCCCTTGGGATCGCAGGCCAGTCTCTAGCGATTAATGCAAGAGAAAAATTGAACTGGGGTGGTTCTAGTTTCAAAATGAGTTGAATGATTGTTGGACCATGGGGTCAAATGTTGGTTGGCTGCAATCGTTACATTGGGCAGGCCGAGCGAATTGGCCAATCATGCATTTCTCTCAGATTTATTAAACAGGTTGCTTCTTGACGAAGGGCTATGAGGGTGTGAATGCATTCAAATGTGGCTCGATATGCAGTACATTGACATTTTGGCTTGGAAAAGGCGGGGAAAGAGCACCATCGACCCACATCTATCATGGTCGCCTGCCCAAGCAAGCTTTGCTCTGGCGTCTGGGTGGTGAGGATCAAAGCCTGGGCCGTCATCATCATAGCGGCGGCCAGTCTTTGCTTGCGACAAAGCGGCGAAACACCAGGCAACACGGTCTGGCAGGTTGCTGACTTGAGCGTTAGAGATTTCTGACTTTTTTAGATTTCATCCGGGAGATTTGAAAGCGTTAGAGTTGAGCTCGTAAAAACGGCGGGAGACGAATTGGCTTCCCATCGAAATCGGATCCAGAGTCGCTGGAGCGGATACATGCTGGTACAAGCCAGAAGTAACTTTTTTCGAACAATGTTGGAAAAAGCAAGTTTTTGTTTAACCACAAAAAAAGTTACCGGGAGCCCCACAGCGACAAAACGGGCTGTCTACCGGGGAGAAAAAGAAAGCATCGAGGTCCGGGGTACTGACGCCAGCTGCTTCATCGTGCAGGACAGACGAGCATGGATCTGTCGACAGGGAAAATTCGCCGCCTCTTCTTTTCTTCTTCCTTTGGCGGTTGGGAAGGGACTTGGCTATCTCCTCCCATCTGATTCTGACATTGCCTGCATTTTCTTTTCCTTTCTGGCTTGTCTGGACAAGAGCAGCAGCCATGTGGAAATCCGTCATCCAGCCAACTGTGCCAGTCGATGCAATGGCAGTTGAGATTGACAGGGACTTCAAATTACTCCACCCTGAAGCTAGATCCAACTGTTGTAGGAATCTCTTTTGTCTGATGTTGCCCGCTTATGGGAACTCCGGTGGGCAATATCAAAATCAATTGACAAGGTACCGGTAGGAAGAGGAGAAGGCACAACGGCCGGGGCTCTCCACTCTCCACAAAGCCCCTCCGCGTTCCCATGATGCCTGTATGGATAATACGTATGTATAGAGCTG
This sequence comes from Arthrobotrys megalospora, assembly GCA_036971655.1. Taxonomy (NCBI): domain Eukaryota; kingdom Fungi; phylum Ascomycota; class Orbiliomycetes; order Orbiliales; family Orbiliaceae; genus Arthrobotrys; species Arthrobotrys megalospora. Next base: position 993,506 of record JAVHJN010000003.1, on the reverse strand, counting down.
ACATGGATTGCAGTTGGTCTATGTTCAGTAGTCTGGTAATATGGTCTCATAATTGCAATATGTCTGTTCGATATTCTCAATCGCCATGGGGAAGTTGGAGGGGGGTATTTGTTACCGTAACAGAGCTAAACGCCAACTGAATCGAATTCAAAGTCAAAAAGAGGCGGGAATATGGTCATGATGATGGCCTGAGGATGATGTAGAGGATCAGTCATTGACATGCTGATAGAGGAACAGCACAAGACGGTCTATGCATGGGCACACCCAAGACCGAATCAAGCTATAGTCAAGAAAGCATCAGTCAATGCACCATGTATGCAATGCATATGTCCTAAGTGAAGGAAAGTATATGCACTGCAAGTGACAGAGCAGACCCGTTCGTACGGGAACTGGAGATGGGTAAGCTTCCCAAGCTGTTCCCAACTCAAAATGCGGGTTAGCCAGGTGATCTCTTCCCGATTCGAAAGAAAGTTGAGGTTCAAGAACGATGTGAGGAGAATAGAAAGAAGCGGAGTGGAGTACATCGAGGAGAGTGTGGTGGTGGTGGGTGCGTGTCTCGGAGGGGGCTGGCCCATGACCATGCAGTGCAGCGACCAAACCGTCCAATGAACCGGGACTCCGAACAGGCCTGTTCTGGTCAATGTCCAGGGCCCATCTGAGGAGAAGCTGGGGTGTCTCAACTTTCTTGGTTTCGATCAGATGGTAATTAACGAAGTCACTAATTCTTTTTTTTTTTTTTTTTTTTCTCTTCCCTTCTCCATGTCGGTCTGGCAGGCAATCAGTTGTATGTGAGAAAGAGCGCCGAGTGTGAAAAGACGGTTGTTTATAACCACCCCGCCGTCGCCTTCTCAATCTTCTCTTCCTTCCTTCCTCTCCACAAGCAACCTCCAACCATCAACCATCTCTCATTCTCTTCACCACCACTTCACCATCTATCCTGACGACTTCTCGAAAGCTTCGTTCGGCTGGCTGGCTATCGTTTTGGTGATAAGGTAAGCTTAACCTTCTCCTCGAGCCTCCTTCTCCCTCTCTCGCTTCTGCACCGGTATCGTATTGGCATTCCTTTGGCCGGCATCACTTGGTCGTTGCTGGCCGACTTGCACCTTGCTCTGCAACGTCTCCTGCAGAATCGCAGCCAAAAACGTCTCGATTCTGGTCAATTGCAACTGCAACGGCTCTCTCCACTGGCTCTCTCCTGCTCCTTCTTCCGTTGGCAGGTTTTTTACCTTCCACGAAGCTTCCATCGGAGAGATTCGACGCTGCAAATTAGCCATATCCACTTCCCGCTGCATGCACCTTGCATCCTCTTCCAAGTGGCTTGCTCGCTTCCTTGCTTGTTTCTCGAAACCGGCAGGTTTGCTGGCCTGTTCGCAAACGTCATTGGCTGCGTTTCAGCCTAGCGAAAGGTCCCTCCAGGCTTCCTATTGGCGGTGAAACGACCACCTGCACAGGGGAAATTGCAACTGGCTGATCTGCCTTCGTTCACATGGAGTTCCACCTCTGGAATGCGTGTTCCGTCGAAGCATTCCAGGCACCCAGAAGCAGCTGGCCGGGTCTAGTTTCCAGAATGATTACCTTTCTATCAATTTCCCTTACTGTCGCGTGCTATCGCGATGTTCCCCGTTCAATCTTATTCTTATTACTATCCGTCTTTTCGAGATACTCATCTCTAGCTGCTTCTGCTGCTTCTGCTGCTCTAGCTGCATATTGCTTCTGATTCTGCTTCTTCTTGATTCCGTGAACCACAAGAAACTAATATAATCATGGCTTTTTCTCAGAATAGAACGCTTTCGTTTCTTGCAACAACAACAACACTATCAGGAAACCCGGGCTTAGTTCCCTTGATACGAAGCAAAAATGTCGGACGCTCCTATCGCCCGAGTTGAGGCGCCAATCACGGTCAGGGCCTACCTGCTCTGTGCCTTCGCTGCCTTTGGTGGTATTCTCTTCGGATATGACTCCGGTTACATCTCCGGTGTCCTCGGTATGGACTACTTCAAACGTGAGTTTGGAGGCCCTGTTCCTCTCGATGTCGACGCTACCGGTTACAACATTCAAACTTGGCAAAAATCCTTGACTACTTCTATCCTCTCGGCTGGTACTTTCTTCGGTGCCCTCTTCGGAGGTGGCTTCGCTGATTGGGTTGGTCGTCGTCTCGCCATCATCTCTGCCTGCGGTATCTTCATTGTCGGTGTCATCCTCCAAGTCGCTTCTACTGCTCTCGGTCTTCTCATCGCTGGTCGTGTCGTTGCCGGTTTCGGTGTCGGTATCGTCTCTGCCGTCGTCATTCTCTACATGTCTGAGATCGCTCCAAAGGCCGTTCGTGGTGCTATCGTCTCTGGCTACCAATTCGCCATTACCCTCGGTATCTTCCTTGCCGCCTGCGTCAACTATGGTACCAAGAATCGTGATGACACTGCCTCTTACCGTATCCCAATTGCCATTCAAATGCTCTGGGCTATCATCCTCGGTGTTGGTCTCTTCTTCCTTCCAGAATCTCCTCGTTACTGGGTCAAGAAGGGAGAACTCGACAAGGCTGCTGCTTCCCTCGCCCGTGTTCGTGGACACCCTGCCGACTCCGAGTATGTCGTTGCCGAATTGGCTGAGATTCAGGCCAACTACGAATATGAGATGCAAATCTCTTCTGCTGGATGGATCGACGTTTTCCGTGGTGGATGGAGCAACCGCTCTGGCAACTTCCGCCGTGTCTTCATCGGTTTCTTCCTCCAGATGATGCAGCAATGGACTGGTGTCAACTTCATCTTCTACTACGGAACCACTTTCTTCCAGCAGTCTGGTATCCAGAACGCGTTCACAATCCAGGTTATCACCAACGTTGTCAACGTCGTCACGACACCTGTCTCCTTCTGGGCTATTGAAAGGCTTGGTCGTCGTACTCTCCTCATCGCCGGTGCTTGCCTCATGATTGTTTGCGAATTTATCATTGCCGCTGTTGGCACTGCTCTTCCAGGATCTAAGGCCGCCTCTACCACCCTTATCGTTTTCGTCTGTATCTACATCTTCGGCTTCGCTACTACCTGGGGTCCTGGTGCTTGGGTTCTTATCGGAGAAATCTACCCATTGCCAATTCGTGCCAAGGGTGTTGCCATTGCTACCGCGTCCAACTGGCTCTGGAACTTCGTCATCGGTTACATCACTCCATACATCGTGGACCCTGATCAGGGCAACCTCGGATCTAAGGTCTTCTTCGTTTGGGGATCTACCTGCTGTCTCGCTCTCCTCTTCGCCTACTTCTTCGTCCCAGAAACCAAGGGTCTTTCTCTCGAGCAGGTCGATAAAATGTTGGAAGAGACTACTCCTCGCCAGTCCGCCAAATGGGTAAGTCGTTCTGAAGCTATGCAAGTTTTGATACGTTCGCTAACAAGAAATCGTGCAGGTTCCACACAGCACTTTCGCAAACCAAATGGGAATGACCGACAAGACCGGTGGTACTGCCACTCACATCGACGATGTCAGACGCGGAAGCCAAACTGGTGGCGAGAAGGTCTAAAGCCCCTGCGCTCTAGACCATGCTTTTTGATATCTTTGCTGTCGTCTCATGGCGCGCGGGTTTCATTCTAATCACTGGTTTTTTCTTTTCTTTTCCTTTCGTTGTGTTTCTAATTACAAGTGATGTTAATAATTAACGTCCCGAATGCTTCCTTCCCGTTTGTATTCTCTTTCTTTTTACGATGGACTTTCTTCGTTCATTCGCTGGCGAAAAAATCCTTCAAAAGTAAAAAGGAAATGAATTCACAATATGAGGAAACGACAAAAGATTCCATGACTTTTACAGATGGAAGGATGGGATTTATGGACTTTCTTTTTCTTATTATTCTGTTGTTACTCCGGCTGACTCCTACTTTAACGCTTTCTGGAAAAGAAGTGGGAAGCAATGGGGCATCCTCCTATTTCTTATTTGTACCAAATAGGAACGGAATGACATAAAAATTTAATGACTTCAACGTTATCCATCTTTTCGTAAATTCTAGCCGTGAAACTTCTATTATGGTGTATGGGGAAGCTTGCTAATCAGACCAAGCCCATGGATGTCTAATCATCCCACTCGTAATAACCTATCCATGGCTCCTTTGGTGTCGTTTGCTTGAATTTGATAGTACCATCTTGGTCTCTTATGATACCCTGACATTGGAGTGTCCTAGTCAAATAGTAAGGGTCTGTCTGTTCAATGTACTTCAACTTTGGTACTATTTCTGAGAGGCTGATAAATGGGTGGTTTGGGGTTGATTTTGGGTCCCAGTCCAAGTAGCTTCCTGTGTGTGATATCCTTAGGGACTCCAAATCCGGCATCGCTGCCAGGCCTCCGATAAACTATGTATTCGACCGGGTGTTATCAGCGTTTACTCAGTCGCCTCAAATTTAGATATAGGTCCGAGTTAGGTTTACTTACAGCCCCTGGTCCACTTGACAGTAAATCATGGGTGCGAATCTTCATTGCCAACCTCTTTACGTTATGTAAATCTCGCTGATAACTCATGTTGTGACTCCAGCTTGGGTTTTGGTGGCCGACGAGGTTTAATTCAGTTCCACCCATAGGTACGAGTCGTACCGGGAGCTTCAGGGTTAGTTCTTCAAGGTTATCCCATTCCCATGATAGTGGTTCATGATCTTTCCCAGTTTCTGGATTCTTCAAGTCGATGTCAGCGGACTCGTAGGAGTCTGATGAGTAGGTGAACGCCTTGGCAGAGCGAGTTGCTGGTAGCAGGATCGTAATCAGGTTATTCAATGCAGAACGGGAGATTAAACTCGGTTCTTCCTTTTTGGACAGACGGAGGATGAATACTTCGAGTTTGGAGAACACCCCGCGTTTGGATTTGTGAGATTCGATGAGGGAGAGGGGTTGAGATATATCTGAGCGGCCGTCGGGTTTCGTGAGGGTGCGTTGGACTTCGAGGATTTTGAGGTATGGGTGGGAAGTTATTATTATGGCGAGGACATGGAGGAAAGAAGACCAAGGGAGAGAAGCAGAGTCGGTTAAATGGATGCGGTGGAGGTTTACGAAGGATGTGAGGAGGGGGAAGATGGCGGTTGGAATTGAGATCTGGGATGTGGGGAGGGAGAAGAGGTTTAGTTTTAGAATGCTACATGTGATAAAATGGGGCAGTTAGCAATGATTGATGACGGTACATGAAGCAAATGTCGTGATATCAAAGTTAATAGCTAATAGAACACGAGAGAGAACAAATGTTCTGGGAATTACTGGAGGAGATTTATGGCCTGGGGCTCATCTAACCTCGCCCCGGTATTTAGGACACACGTTTGGACCTAACATGCGTTGTAGATGTTGCATTTTGCCAGCTGAAGTTCAAGGGTATTTCGCGACAAGATGAGTGGTGGGGGAACACTTACCGAACGAATTTCCCATTTTTCCCGTAGGAATCTACTTTGGCGGCATCTTTATCGGTCGCGCCGACGTAAGACAGCTCACCGGAACGATATAAGCGCGCACAAGCGGCTTCATGGAAACGGTGGTTCACGCGCGCGAGGTTGTTGAGGTCCTTGTTGGTTAGGATATTTTGGTTGGCGATTTCGCTGAGAAGTTCGAGGGGGAGGGTATTCATGGTCTATAACTTTGTCCGAATATTGGTATACAGACGGATAGTAGAATAAGATTAGGTAGAGCTGTTGGAATGCTGATTGGGGAGATTCGAGACGAATTATATACAATGGCAGCTTTGGCCTAGGTAACCACGGGCGGATTGAGGTACGCGCAACTTGCATGGCTTGGCTCATTGAGCATGGACATAAAAGCAGGAATTCAAAAGCGCAAATGTGAAGAAATAATTCAACAAACTCCTGTCTCGAGGGCTTGGATTCGAGGATAATTCAAAATGCGTCTTCAGCGTACATTTATCGCCGCTGAAGGATGATGACGGGAGCGCCATAACGCAGGATATCGATAGATTTCAGGTATGAGGACTTTGTTAAAGCATGGGTATTGTGGAGACATGATGGCCCATTTAACAAAGGAGTCAATGGCAAACCGAAACTTACACCTTCACTTCGTTTCTCCGAATGTAGCATCAGGATTGCGACTTTTATGAAGAAATCATCAACTAGAACCCCCAATGGGTTAAGATTGGACGGCCACCTTGGTACCCCTCCGAGCGCCTCTGCGGCTGCACTGCTGGGGTCCTCTAAAACGACTTTCGAGAAACCGCTAATAGCAGTAGTTAGAGCTTGCAACGAGACGGGTTTGAACTCTAGATCATGGCTTTGACTTCGGGAAGGCTTGGATGTTTCGTTGTACAGTACAACGGCCTCAAGGTTGCGTGTTGGCACATGTTCAAAGCTGAGTCTGTTGCAGGCCCAGTTCGAGTTCAGGTCTGTATGTCCGAACACGACATTAACGAACTCGGCTGGACGCAGATTCAGAATTTTATCCCGATTGCAGCCTTTTGACAAGCGATAATGTGCCCATAACGTCGAGTTGTGCAACTGGTCAGGTAGCTCGGAGGTGTCGCTAATGAGCAATTCAGTAGAAAAGCCTTCGTCTTCGTCAGTATCCAGATATTGGGGCACCAATTCCTCCAGCTTGCAGTCCCGGAGATCGCCCAAACATAATCTCGGTCTATTGTCTGGCTGTGGCGGTGTTACTCCTTCTGTAAAGTTGTAATCGGCTACCGGGTAGGGGCCTTGATTATCAATGATCCGGTCGAAATATTCGCCCTGATAGTGTATGGTGCCTGCAAAGATTGACAGCCTCCCTACCTCATCGTAGTCGTCGGTTAACTGTATCAGCGAATTGAGTACGAAACATATTCCATTTAGCGACAGCGCGGACCGGAGGCCGCTTGTACCTGTGCCCGGGGTGTGCATCGCTGTCCCGCTTGAATGGTAGTTTCTGATATGGGCGTCGCTCCTGCCAAACATAATTTCAGCGATTACGAGGGGCGGGATGTCATACGTTCCAAGCCCCATTAGTTGGGTAGTGTCGGGTGTTACCTTGCGCCCCCCCAAAATATTAGTCCGCCTTGTAGTCGAAAAGACTTGCCGGCCATGTTCGTAAAGGAATAATAGTCCAGCTCTCGAGGGTAGAACAGACTCGCAGACTTGACAGGATGAAAGGCAACGACAGACGTAGTAGAGGAACCAAATAAAATCCAGTAATGCTTCCCTGGGCATAGAATCTGTGGAAAGCGGCGAGAGATGCTTTAGTTCATCCTCTAAGCCCGGCAAGTTATAAATATCTGACCATTCTGCTGTGGTGAGATCTCCGTAGTAACCCAAAAGTACGGTTTTTATTTCGAGCAAATTTTTATATCGTGCTGCTGCAGTGCGCGAGAAGACTGTATCCACAGATTCTGAAAACCACTTCTCCACCACTTCTAGTAGTCCCATCCCTTGGCTAGATTTATTTGTATATTTCCAGAAATATGAACTTCTTCGAAGTTCGGGTAGCGTAGGTTGTGTCGGCTTTTCCCATAGGGCCTGCGCCATGAGGTACCCAAATAATCTACCCGCGAGCTCAGCGCCAGATCCCGACAATAGCTCTTGCGAGTATGGCCCAAGGATATCACTTAGGGCGCTTGACCAATCTAGCCTGGTAGATGCCGCCATATGTAATGGAATTTCCTTACTAGAGGTTGTGAATAGCTGTTGAAATTCAATTATCCGTCGATATCCGGATATTTTGGTCAGCTCCAACGGGCCTTTTGAACTCTCGGTCCCTGCGTAATTGTAGACTACGGCGACTAAATACCCACTGGCGGATTTTCGCGTCGCACTGGCATGTTTAAAAAGTATTCGATCCTTTTCTCTAATTTCGACGTTAAGGTCCAATACCCACGAGGCAATTGCAGCTATTAAAGCGCAATCCGTGCCTCCCACGAAGACTGCTTCGTTTGTCTTCCCAGCAACAACTTGACAGAGTTCATGAAGTGCAGCAGCAATCTGAATATGATTGCCTCTGCTAAACTGGGTTGGTGGCTTCCCTGTCCCGTTGCAATACAAGCGGCACATATGCGTGAGATGGTGGTTGAAGTTCGAATGCGATAGAGCCCCTGCACAAGCCTTTACCAGGTTTCGCCATTGTAGCAAAGTCGGAGTAAGGTCGATTGGGGGCTGTAGAAGCTTAAAGAGTTCTCGCAGGATCTGCCCCGCATAGTCCGTGCCATAGAAGTCCGAGAGAATTGCGCAGATAGTCAGAATGGATAATCCTTCAGAGGAGTCCGCCAAGTTCCTAACAATGTGTTTTACACCAAATCCGAAGTATAGAGCATTACTAAAGCTGGAAAAGGCTCCAAGCTTTCCAACTGACTCTTGGATCCTGGTCTCTGCTATATGGCTGATTCGGAACCTCCCGAGTACCGCGTAGGATGCTGCGAGCGTGAAAGCTTCGATACCGGCCTTTGAGAGACGTGCGAGAACATCGACGGTGAATTTGACGGAACTCCCGGCGAGTGTAACCCAGTCCACCTGACCGGAATTCGAAAATCCGCTGTCTCCACCACTCTGGAATGATATCAGCGCGGTGGAAGGGACGGAGCTTGCCGCCATCCTAAACGGACGGATAGGAAATTCGGATCGGAACGATAATGCCTTGTTAAACGTGAGATTCTGGCGGACGTAAACTCTGTTGTTCGATCGAGGGGCTATAGAGATTTGTCCGAATTTACTGGCCCGTTAACAAGTTCGGCTCAATTCTATTGAGAGAACCCCTCTCTTTATATTCTGAATCCTTCAAGGACGTACGATGCAGCATGTGCAGCGTGGAGAGGCGCAAACTTGCATAAATCTTCTATGGCGACCTGACTTCCCCATTGAAGCAGAGGTATGTGTTGGGACTAAAATCCAACAATCCAGCCATTCCCATGATAATAATCCCGATATCACGATTCAGGGTAACATTTTAATTTTAACCTCGCGAACCTACAACGGCTGGGAGTGTGCGGGGCTCAATAACGCTCCTTTTACATAACCCGGATTCCTAGCCTAGCCTATAGCCTGGTCTTTTTTTTTTTTTTTTTTTTTTTTTTTTTTTCTATGATGCGGTGTACTAGATGATGGATTCCGATCTACACGACCAGGCTTAATCATATTAGAACTAGCCCTAACAAGCCGCGGTGAACTGAGTGTCTGTTTTTAATTAACTATGTTTTTCAATACATGCTTCGAAAGTTAAGGGTCGCCTTGTAGAGCCGTTAAACTGGTGTCAACACACCTTTGACTGATGATGTTATAATCACTGGTCCTTATAAAATTCGACGCATCGACATAATATATGTGCCCATCACAATACCAAAAACTTGGATTAGACATAGGATTGTTTGCATTGTCCGGAGTTGCGACCAAGGTAGTGAAGTTAATATTGAAGTACACAGGATGGAAACCTCGTGAGTAAACCGTCTCTATGGGAATTTGTAATAGAAGGGAGGCGACAGAGGAATCTTCACCGTTGTTAGGTTTACCAGCGCCTTGCCAACATAAAATTGCATGAAAAATCTCGTCATCGGTTTCGTAAATCGTCATGAACGAGTAAGAGCCAACTGTGTCAAAATAGAACGGTATTAATTCCAAAGAAATGGACTTAGTCGACGTAAACAGCAAAGAGCTAAGACTCCCTGGGGTGTAATCTGCGAAATACTGTCCGTAGTAAGCACCTGATTGATCCGACAGATCACCATGCACGACCTTGTAGCTGCCTATAGCTGGGATAGTCTCCGTAGCGACAGGGACAGTGGCGGTGGTGGTGTCGCTACCGTTGACTATACCAAATACCGTCGTAGAGGACGTGGGCTCACTGGCGGCTACAATCGTGGAATCAGATACGGTGCCGGTAATTATTTCTGTAGGTGAAATGGCGGCCTTTGAGCAGGCGGATAAAATAGAACTTTCCGGGTAATTGGTTAGTTCGTCTTCTGGGGATCTCTTGCTGGGACGAAGAGCTCGATTCGATACTGTTCCAGCAGTCATTGACACAAAGAGCGTGAGGGAAGACTCTCCAACCGTTTCTATAGGTATCGATGTCGACAAAGGACCGGTGAACAAGGCATAATACGATGTACTTGTGCTTGTAGACGTCGATGTGGTGGCTGTGGTGTGGCTAAAGTACAAGAGTAATAAACTGCAATATCATTCGAGTTGGAGAGAAGTAATGACATCATATGCATCCGGCAGCGCGGTCGAACTACCGGATACTAAACTCGTCGTCGAACCAGGTGCCGTTGAGCTGGGTGCTGCTGAACTTGGTGCTACCAAGCTAGAGCTAACAGGTATTGTTGTAAACTTACTATTTGTTCGTGTGCTCGACTGTGTAACCGGAAGGGAAGAAAAATATGATGTTTCATATCTCTTGACATCGTTGGCTATAAACTGCGCTTTCTGTAAGACACTGTCTGCCGACACTGGAATATCGGCTGGTAACATGTAGAGGTTGTACGAGTTCGTGCTTCCTGCGAGATTTCGGTCTTGCATTCTTGGTGAACTGGTTGTCGTAGGAATTTGGTAAATGACCCATCCTCTTCCGTTTTGGTGGAGTTCAAGCTGGCCAGTGGTTGTATTCCAAGCCCACTCCCCTAGGTAATCGGTGCTGTGTATATTGGAGTCCGCATCCACGCCATGCCGAATCTCCCGAAGCATTGATAAAATCCGGGTTGACTCTTGGGTGAAAGCTGCATTTGCGGATGCATTGTACCTTAGAAATGCGATTTCTGCAAGATCCCGATCGTTTTGGAGCAGTCTGTCGCCGGTACCTTCAAGTCTCAAAGCCACTAAGCGGTCTTCTCCAGCAGTAGAAAGGACAACCTTTCCTGGATTACCATTATCGAATTGTAGATAGAGGCCACGTAGCGAATCTTCTAAAACGAATCCACCTCGAGCCTCGCGGGGCACTAATAGAAGTCGTTGTAGGAGTTGATACGGTACTTGATTGAAGGATTGGGCTTGTAGGACTTGTCGAAGCATTCGAGGCTAGGCCGGCCCACGTTACTTGGTTGCATTGCGGTAATCCGGTCCAAATACCACACTTGCTGAGGATTGATGTAATGGTCCGAATATTGTCTACAGTTTCATAGACGGTGGTTGTCGTGTCGTCCTGAGTTTGGGCACCCATGCGATCGAGACAGATGAAACTTATAACAGCGGCTGCAGCGTGCAGGAGGGAACTGGCACGGCTCCGACTAGTATACGAATAAACCTCGCGTCTCATGGTAGGGAGTAAAAGAGTTCGCCTTATGATGCAATTAAGAATCTCGAAACATCTCTAACCTGGGCTGAGCTCTCACGTACTGGGAACTCTAGGTTTTGGTGCGGAGAGGGTCGCACTCTAACGACAACTTTTGGGGTTTTCAATCCGGATTACGTGTTATTTAGTATATTTTATTGACTAGAATAATGGAATTTCGGATTATATATAGCATCGCGAACCTTTGACTGGGGTAGGTGCGTCGGAGTATAGTAGCCCCGCATGTGCAGATGCTCCGTGGAAATCGGATCCGCTGTTCTCGTACACAGCTCTGCATAAAGCGCTTTATATTCGGCAATTTGGATAGCATACAATATATATGTACACATAGATATATATCCAGACCACGTGAAGGTTCATCGTGACGTTAACGTTCTTCGCGTCGGGAACTCATTTTAGACAACACAAGCAAATTGTTGTATTTCTTTCTCCAGGAGCATAATTATAATTTAAGTGATGCATGGTAGCTATAGCATTGCATTGGAATCTCAGAATCAACTGGAAAATCTGCAGTCTAGTTATAGGGGCAGCTACTGCAGCTTCATGCATCTTGGCGTGCGAATTGCCATTTTCGATCTAACCGACTCTGAAATCATATACATGTTTGCTCATTTTCATTCGAACTTTAAGGCTATCTGTAGTCCTTAGTTGCCATGAAGAATCCTGCTTACTTACCGAAGAGCCTCACCATTGCGGCCCTTAGTATCATTTGAATGCCCTGCCGGGGCCGAAATCCATACAACCATTAGGGTCATAGATGTGAATATGGGGTAGAAGGTGGTTTGAGATAGTAAACGACGGTTGATCTTGCATGAATTTAGGATGAGAGTCCAAGCCCCATAAGGGAATTCCTCTCAAAAGGCCAGCTACACACGGAACCCTCTTGATAAGGGATTAGATTCTCTCGAGATCTTTGCTTTAATATCGATACACGGCTTTTAGAAGGTACTGTGGGGGGTATGATGGATTGTTATCTGAGTTTGCTAGTTATTTTATTGCGTTCATGGCTAAGGAACCATTGTCGGCGGTGCACTAGGCATGTAATATAATAGCTGATAGACAAGAAGTTATATAAGCAACAAAAGATATTGTGATATAACGATGCCGATGAAAACCACGATCCTACTATATGCATATCCTCTCAATCTCCGTCTCTGCTAAATAGTTTATACCCTCAAAAAGGGTTACAAGCTTTTGAATTATTTATTATGATGTGTTATATCTGCATAATCAAGTAGACCTAATCAATAAAAGTCTAGAACTGACTGCTCGGGATGCGTATTTCCAAGATCCTCGCTACTCTCACCACCATTGCTCTCGCTGCGGCCCCAGCTAGCGCGGCGGTCGCTTCCCCTCTTGACAAACGCGAAGATGGCTGCTACAAGTCCGGTTTGACCTACAGCGAAATCACCTGGGACAGAAATGCCATAGCCAACGCACGCGATGAAGCATGCTGCGCCCTTGCTGGCGACTACCCGGGCGAAACTCAACGCCACTGGTGCAAACAATTCCATCACTGGAAGCATATCAATTTCACAGCTAGGAATTGGTTCAAAAGAAAACAGCATCTTCACGTAGAAGATTGTATTTCAGTTTTGACGATCGAGATGGATGCTTGCGCTCGCGGAAGCTGGAAGTGGAATGGGGACGCTTTCTATTTTGGCAGCGATCCAAACGTTGGAATTTGCTAGACAGTCTTTGGTTAGAGATACTGCTCGGGCCGTTGTCTTAAATTCTGATTGAGGATGGGAATTTCCGGGAATTTGGCTAGAGGAGTGTGTATCATGGAGAGTCGTGCGTAACTGTAATTGAAATACTTCAACATTTCCTTAACGTTAGCATCCCTAGGCGCCTCTTGAACCCTCAACTACTAGACTTCTGAGTTCGATATGTTTCTAATTTTGAAAAAATTGTCCAATTGGATTGGGCCGGTTCTTCGGTCCGTTCCGTACATTGTTCTGGAACGAATCCTCTACCTCGTCAATCGAAGATACCCGACATTCCGACCAGGACCCCTGCATCAGTCTCCGCAAAATGTTGTATTTTCTGCGTTGATTTATAAGGATTCCGAACCTCCGAATCATGTCATGATCTCTCCACCTGAACGATAATTCATCGGGAGTACTTTTATGAGTCAGTTGGGAGTATCGAGAAAGCTGAACGTTAGGGACCAAGAAAATGTCTTCGGAAAGTCAAACTTCGGGTGTCACGAATGGGTCCACCGTGCTGCAGAAGTTAACGCCAAACGCTGCTGCCGGAATCCCAAGAATTCCGATTCCAGGACCGAAAGCATACAATCATGAGGTGGAGACCAAAGGAACCGATGTTTGGCCGCCAGCTACGGTAAGATATATCTCACAGGATCACGAGGCTCTAGAGTTTAGAGGTCGTAATACTAGCCTTTCCATAGTACCAAAACTACCTCCCAACTTGGCCGACAGACAAGTATCCCTCTCTTGAGCCCTTCACCCATGTGGATCCGGGAAGCAGAGCAGATCCATCATTCCCTGACCTGCACCCACCTGGAAGCAAACATACGCCAATAAACCCCACCATTGGCACAAAAATCACAGGTGTTCAGCTTTCTTCCCTTTCGGATGCTGGTAAAGACCAACTGGCTCTTCTCACTGCGCAAAGGAAGGTTCTCGTATTCCGGGACCAGGACTTCGCGAGCTTGCCAATCGAAAAAGCATTGGAATTTGGTTCGTACTTTGGTAGATTGCATGTTCATCCTAGTAGTGCTACGACGGCTAGTCATCACCAAATTCATATTGTGCATCGTGGAGCTGGGGATGAGACATGGAGTAAGTTTTTCAAAGGCAGGTGTAGTCATGTGAGCTTTCACACGGATACCATTACGGAGGAACAGCCTCCGGGGACTACGGTATGACAAGAAACGCACTTGGAAACCTACAAGCCGAATGTATTGACATTTTTTCATAATAGTTCATGTATATTTTGGACCTACCGGAAGCTGGTGGCGATACTATCTTTGCAGACCAAGTTCAGGCATATAGAAGACTGTCACCTGGCTTTCAGGAGAAGTTGCACGGGTTGAAGGCACAGTACTCGGGGCCAGATGGTGGTCGAGGGGGTATCTGTCGGAGAGAGTCTGTTCTAGTCGAGCATCCAATCGTCAGGACGCATCCAGTAACCGGCGAGAAGGCGCTGTACACAACTAGAGGATGTAAGTTGTGACATTAAGCCCTCTCTGCTGCCGTGAGTCGGCCACTAACACAGCCCGACTCAGCCTGTCAAGGAATTGTGGGATGGAAAAAGGAAGAGAGCGATATGCTCCTAGGCTTCTTGAGCAACCATACCGCTGGGGGCCAAGACTTCCAAGTTCGAGTGAAATGGAAGAAAGGGACTGTCGTAGTGTGGGACGTGAGTATCATACCCTATATACCCTACTTTGCTCAGGTCTCTAACGTGAACCTAGAATCGTGTCACTGCACATTCCTCGATTTTGGATTGGGAGACAGGGGAAAGAAGACATTTGGCAAGAATTACCCCGCAGGCGGAGAGACCTTTCGAAACCCCGTTTGTAAAATGAGCAAGTCTGGATTGATAGATACATGCTCTTGGTCAGCTCGAGTTAAGGAAATGAGATACATTCAGCATTTATCAAGACCTCTCCATGATGACACATTAGTGTCTGTCCTGTATTAGAAAAAAAACCTTCCAACAAAAGAAAATCTCGACCGCTGAAAGTGAATACAATGCCGATAACATCGCCCGCTATGTTCATTCTCAGGTGCTCTCCGCATGATAGACTTTATTCGCCATCATACCCATCATAATTGTCGTAATCACCGCCGTCGTATCCTCCACCGTATCCACCGCCGTATCCACCACCGTAAGATGGATTGCCGTGATAATTGCTAGTACCACTTCCGCCGTGGTGATGTTCGGCAGATTTGTATTCGGTTTCCGGACCATATGCAGCGCCGTGCTTGCCACCATGAGCATGGCTTGAAGATTGAGCGTTCGATCGGGATTGAGTACGAGATTTTGATTTTTCAACCATCTCACCACGCATCCACTTATCAGCATCAGAGCGATCCTCGAATTTACGATGTTCATTGTGGGGATGGCCGAGGACCTCCGGTGCAGCTTTAATCCTATATAAACCACGATGAAGTGAGTTACACATCAGAAACCTCAGGCTTTTGGAGGGAGCGAGGGAACTATCCGACTTACCAGTTAGGATAGACCCCAGGTTTACGACCACTTTTGACTGCATAGTGAGGTCCAGCATCAGTCTTAGACGATCCTGATCCACCCAAAGCTCCCTCAGCCGCTTCTTGAGAGGAGAATTTCTGGTGAATATTTGATGGATACTTGTCCGTGCTGGGCTGAACTTGGTCACTAATATTGGGTTTTCAAGGTCAGTTCGACTGTATTGAGCCTATTGAACCTGCTAACTCGGCGAGGGGCATCGAGGCAGACTAACTGGTAGTTATCAAAGACGCCGGTCTCCCGCCCTCTGGCGACGGCATACTTTGGACCTTGTTTGTTGGATGGGTTCTTGGAGCTGGACATCTTGCACGAAGTATCTGGAAGAAATGAGGTGCTTCAATATTATTTTGTCGCTTGCGAGTCTGCTAGTCGGTTTCTTGGAGCCTGGATCTGGGAGATAGCTTGAGTTTTGAGTTGATGAGGTGGAGCTGAGTGGATGGGAGATGGAGAAGCCTAAGTAATCCAACGCGCACGGGTACTGGCACTAGTAGCGTGGAGCCCTCTAGATTACGCCTTATAGCAACCGGGCCGATGGTGATGTCTCTGTCTCCATGGATATCCTGGGGTGTCTATATTGCACTGCTACGCTTCACACACAAGCATTCAATTAAAGTACTCATCTGATATTCTTATTATACCGTACCGTTTGTACTAGAAGTCCAAATCGCTGAGAGTATAATAATCCTGAATTGTCAGAGCGATTATGATACTAATCCTACTAAACCTAAGACGGTGACATATATTGCTAGACTGGAGGGCAACGATGCACAAAAGGCCGTTGTATCGACACAGAAATAACAGTACGGAGAACCTAATAGGTCGGCTTACGCATGTTCTATAAAATAAATAGGTCAGCTATCGGATGCCCAGGCGGACGAGCGCGCAATGAACTATGTAACTAATATCGATAACAGTTCCTTGAATGCGTATGCTAGCGAAGATGCTCTTCGGCGCTCACTAATAGTCGTACACCCGTCTAAACTCTAGGCCAGGTTTCATTTCAATAGATATAATAAATATCTTAAGATACTATATGTGGTACAAAGTGCATAATATCTGTAATTATGCCGGTGCATATCGCGAAATAGCACAATCTATAAGTTAGATACATCCTAGCCTCGAATCCGATACATCCCATACCGCGAAACTTTACCATGCGCATCTAGTCGTGTCCGCCTTCCACGCCAAGCCGTGTGGACGTCTACAGCTGTTGTGGGTCAACACAACCAATTGTCCGATTCCCAGAACCCTCGCAGGTTTCCCGCCAAATTTCGAGATCACAAGATCCCGGAGCTCTGCAGCCCATACATACTCCTTCTGGCTCCATAAAACTCGGTGGCTGCTGTAAGCTCCCCGTTACGGAGGAGCCTTCCGTGAAATTACGTACTTAAAGCACGCAAAACGAGTAGGTAATAAGCGGGGCAAAAAATATGTAATAGCCAGAGAGAGGAGAAAAAAGTTTAAAAGTCTAAAAAAGAGAAATTTCGAAAGTAGTACAGTACTCCGTAAAAGTAGTTACTATATATATTAAGACTAATACAAAAAAAGGATCGAATTTCAAAGGCGCCTCATGATACCCAAAAAAGTAGCAGAACTGATAATAATAAAGAAAAGTGAATGTGGTCATTATTCGTCCTCGTTCCCGTCAACCTTCCCAGTCTGGTATCAAACACAAGCCTAACCAAGCCAGCCGCCAACTAACGAAACCCACAAGCAAGACTCAATACCAAAATGAGAACAAACCCCCAATCTATTACAAGTCGAGAGAAGAAAAAAAAAAAAAAAAGAGCGGTGAAAAAGTGGAGAACTAGAATGTCAAAGAAAGATGAGAGAGGCCGTTAAAAGGTATTCAGACAAAAAATCAATGAGAACGCTCTCAAATGCATCATCAAAACCAATATATAAAAAAAGGATGTGTAGATCGGAGAGTAGAGTAGTGATAATCGGCCAAGCAAATTTAGTGTGCGGGAACTGGAATGTCGGAAATCCTAATGGGTGCGTCTAGCATAAATGATTCCGTGGGGAATAGGTTCTTCAACGCCGACTCAATATCCATCATGGTCATCATGTTTTTTAACTCGTGGTCTCCGCACACCTCGTCGACGTCTTCCGCAAAGTCATCCTCGTAAATCTGATCAATGAGCCGGTATCCTTCGTCATAAGTGTAGTAAGGTTCACTGTCGGAGTCGGAGTCATCTTCATTATATTCGCCCCAGTCTTCTTCCCGGATTAATAGTCGATCCTCCTCGTCGTAGACGACTTCTTCTTCAACCAGGATAACCGGTTGCTGCTTGATAGGAGATGGAATCGTCATTTTAAGCGCTTTTGTTGGGGTGATAATTAATGGGATATTCAGCGAAGGAGACTTCAACGAGATCTCATCGTCGTCATAATGAGATCCATCCGAGGCGTTATCATCAATCACGCTATCCGGGCTTGGAGGCCGAGGAAGAGGGATCGATGGCGGTGCAGAAGGAGGCGGAGATGGCAAAGCACATGTCGGAGGGGGCGAAGGCAAGGCTGAAGTTGGCGGAGGGTTTGGAGGAGCTGATATTAACTCGGAGTTTGGCCGGGAAGCTGGGGGTGATAGTGGAACGATAACCGAAACAGGCTGTTGGTTATGCCAAGGAGCCACTGCCTCGGAGCTGGATTGTGGAGGCGATAGTGGTTCCTGCTCTTCCCACGGACATACGTCTACTACTTTTAGAGTATTGCTCGCTGTCTCGGACTTCGAACGGACCGATAGAGCAGCAACTGGCCGAGCTTGGGACGGAACTACTGCGGGAGCACTTGTTTTCCTTGCGTTGGATGTTTCGTCCCAAGGACACACCGGATCATACGCCTTCGACTCTGGCGGTGTATCCGGAACAGTCGATGTCGATGTGGGAGATTCCTTTGTTGCAGGTGCAGGCGCTGCCGCTGCCGCTTCAGCAGACTCGGCAGGTGTCTGAGCACGCCCGAGACCAAAAGTGTTCTTGATCCTAAACGCTCATGTCAGAAAAACTGGTTTACAGTACTGCAGTGCACGGGCGGATGCATTCAAGATAGCCTAAGATACATACCAGGATTTCCGGGACCCGGTTTTGCGGCTGCTGGGTGCCCGCTTTACTGACCACCACGAGCCGGTAGACTCGGTGGCGGGTGTCGACGGTGCCGAATCACCTTGAGAGCTAGCAGAATCCATCGTGTCGTCTGTTGTGAATTTTGGGTGTCTCGAGAATGTTTAAGAGACAGCAAATTTAATTGAATTGGGGGGTCTGGCCACTGCCTTAAGAATTGCCGAACGAATTAGTCCCCAGAGTTAGTTGTAGAGGAAAGCGGACAATCCCTACCTCTTGTCTTTAATCTGGAGTATGACCCTGCTCAAAGGTATACGTATTGGTTGGTCCGTTCCGTTCCCTAGTCCTTGGGTATCTTGAATAGGTTATCCTGCAAAAACACCGGTATTCCCTGCCCTCAGAGATATATATAGCCGGCAAGGTGTATATTTGTACTCGGACCCGTAACCAGCGGGCCAAGTCAAAATGCAAATGAATGGAGAGAAAAAACTGGAAGGAAAAAAAAGCACCACTTCCGTCCTTTTTCCCAGCTCGCCTAGCTCGCTTCTAACTGCTATTTGGTCCTTCAATTAAATGCGGCAGATGCATCAGCTTGCCAGCAATGGGCAAGTCTACAGCCAATCCTCCGCTGGCTATCGGCGTGCTATCAGCTCGCCTGAACTAAACCCCGTTAGCGAGAAACCATTCCGACCAGGGTTACCACTGACATGTCTAGGCCCTCAGCACGAAGTCGACGTAGCTGAAACGGGCAGTTTCGCCATATCGCGATGACCTGGCTAATTTAATTACATCTCCGAATCCGGCAGTCTAAGAAAAAAGGACCATTGCCTTCTGTAGACTGGCCGATTCCCGTGGAACTCCAACATGTCGGTAGCACATGCCTCAAACAGGATCGACCTTCGAAACCCAAGGCTAGCGCTAGTCTGTAGCATGGGACTTTTCGGGATTTCCTGAAAAAACCCACCTTTGAACGTCAGAGGCTGGACTTAATTCAAGAAAGCTTCTCCCATTACCTGCATGATCACTGAACAAATATTTTGGAAACTTTCCATGTTAATTCCATTACAGGCGGGCCAGCGCTTCATGATTCTCGCATGAAGAGAAAAAAAAAGAAGCATCCAAGCAAGCGGCGTTGCTTTAATATCGCCCCCTGGTCTAAGTATATCAGTTTAATTTTAAACTCTGGGCTTTCGGAGATGAGGAGAAAATCCACGCCCCATATGTTGGGACGAACTTTTGACTCTCGCTAATCTCTGTCCGATCTAGATTGGTTGTGGTCACCGCTCTTGTGACGAAGTTGTTCAAGTGAACACCCAGTTAGCATCGAATTTCCAGGTTATGAACAGGTCATTTGTCTAAAAGATTTTGGGGCCAAGAAAGACTTAGTAGTATTTAGTCGACCACAGTTTCGGCATTGACCATAAGTCAGGGATGAAATTAAGTATTAACTATGGCTAATCAGGTGTCTAACATCATTAACTTGTCTCGTAATAATCAACAGAACATAATGGTTAACACCGCCGGAGTGAGGAATGCGTAGCGTTCAACAAGGTTAGTATCCGTGCCCCAGTCAGGCCAGACGCGCTTGGGAAAAGAAATTCTCCGAAACAAATTCCAGACAAGTCCTCACCAAATAATCCCTTATCGTTAATCGGACCCAGAAGCTTGTCTTTCATGAGTAAAAATTTCCGTATACGAGTAATAAGAATCAGAAACACTCCTTATATGCGTGTTCCCGAACGGGAAAAAGTTGACGTTGGAACAAGGAAAACGGTCAGAGTTTGAAATATTTTATGAAAGAGAGAGACGGTGGTTCCGGCTCCGCACAGGGGTTTGTTCGGCTACTCAGTCAAGATTACGGTAACTGAACCACGGGTCGTCGTCTAAGTTGTAATTGCTTTGGTACGGTGGCGGTGCTGCTGCTGCTGGAGGCCTCCAATATGATACTGCGTTGGATACCGCATTGGGTGCTGCATTGGATGCTGCGTTGGTTGGCCGGTTGACAGGCGGGTTACGGTATGAGTCGGTGGGAGGCACTGGCCATCTTGGCCTAGAAGTCGGTCCAGTAGCGCGGGCATTAAAGCGGTCTCGGAACCAGCTTGGTGCGCTTCCCATACCAAAGAATCGATCCGAGAAGCCCATGCCACAACCGTCCCACACCGGTGGTTGCCAGGAATTAGAATGGAACCGCGGCGGCTGCCTGCTTGAGCGGTGTGCTGCGTTTCGGCCGCCAGGACTGAAGTGCGACGAAGGTTGCCTTGGTTCCGGGCTACAGAGCTCGAAATACTCGTAAGTTTCCTCCTCTTCGCTGCTCTCATAGCCGTCAGAATTCGAGCTTTGCCCATCCCATCTTACAGACATCTGAAAAGCTCCACTTTCTGGACGACGATGGATACGAAGGTCGTAATTAATCATCCCGGTCTGCGGTTCCCAGCTCGAGTAGCAAGAGGCGTCCGGCGAAGTTCCACTCATTTCATGACGATAGTAGGTTTGGTTCCCACTTTCGTCATAGTCCCTAAGGTCGTACATGTCAGTGATGGTGCTTCCCATGAGGGCTTCCTATGAAGGTGAATGCCTACCGGGTTGCTCTGTCGTAAAATATCATCTCAGGGTCCAAACACCGAACGTGGACCCTTGAGGTCAAATTACCTTGGGCGTCAAATTCGCCTGAGACCCAGTCTCGGTATTGGCGTCGACCATATGCCATTTTCGAGAATAACTACAGAAGCGTGTTCCGATGATTTGCTTGCGTGAAATTTTTGTGAAGGTCGGGTCTGCTGCGAGACGAGTGTGATCCACTTCGCAGATATTTACTCTCGGGGCACTTATTTGTGGGGAAATACAAAGTTGATCTAGTTGATAGTTGATATGGATATAGGCCTCCGAAGAGATGAAGTCCCAAGACTTGGGTTTGTCGGGATGAATTCGAAGAAGGAGAGTGAGGTTTTCGAGTTTTCAAGCTTATAAATAAAACGAGCGTTTTCATTGGAAATTGGTGGCTTCTGACTAAAGACAGTTTCTATCGAAATTTACGACTTCTATTGGCATCTTATACTAGTTTTCACAGGTACATTTGCGTGACCAAAGTGGGAAGAGCTGGTACCAGATTATTGATCACGGGTTCAAGCCGTTTATAACATCCATTCGGGAGTATAAATGCACCACCCACCCAATGTCCGACGTTTCCATGATCCACTTCAAGTGATTGCAATTGTCGTGAACGGCTGGTGGAACTTACGGCTGTTCAAGCTAACCTGCCCAATGTAAAGAGGTATACATATCTCGTCTTGTCTGCTTATTTGCGGCAATGAACTCGGTCGGAAACAAAATAGTATTCTGTGACGTTGACTCGCTTCTTTCAAGCTTTTCGAGGACAATCACATTGGCGCAGCTGTCAACTCGGATCGCGCGAGATGTTCGGTTCCCAAGTCGCAAGTCCTTAAGTTCGCACGGCATCTTCCGCCAACTTCCCCAATATCGTAATACAATGCATACAGCATGCGCACCACTAGTAAATTAGGCCGACGAAGGCAATATCTACAAGCAGGCGAATCTATATGGTGTCCCTAAGGTTAAATTCGCTAATATCGATCCGAACACTTTGGTTGGTTATACGTTCGACGGGATGTGTTGAACGTTGTATTTTTGGCGGTGGAACAGGACTGGTCACCAGACGACTCCAGAAACGTTGAGACACATGGTCATGTTTCTCTGCTCGGGCAAATCGTTTCTTATAAATACTAGGGCTCACACTTAGAAGGCCATTTCTTCCGTCCCTTGTTTGGGGAGTTTCATGTAGAAACATTCTGCGAATATCGGAAAAACATTTCGTTCAGGTTAGCTGGGCATACGTACATACGTATTGATATTGGACCCGAGGACGCTGCCCAACAAAATATAATCCCGGAAGAGATCCGATACTTCGAACGATACAAAACACTCACGCAGCTTTGGACGTCTCGCAGGAGTGCAAATTCGGGGCTAGCAGGTCGCGTCATCATAACTAGGTCTTGGGATCATAAACTCGCCGCACTGCTACAGAATCCAAAATCTCGTCTAGATCCTCCAACATTCTTCCCAACGATGAGGCTGTGGCGAAAGATAGCTCACGTTGCCGCTACAATGTAACCGGAAGACCCGTCCCTCAGAATCGCGAAATTTTTGACTCCGTAAGTTGAACATGTGCTCCCCCTCCTCTCTCTCTACGGAACTCCTACCCTAACAAAACGCATATGAATCCATTTTCATATTTGGTAAATCTTCCAAGTCAGTAAATTTACCAATATTTTGAGAATGACTATTAGATCAATATCTACTCGCCTACTTTCCCGCATAGTCGCGTTCGCCCGGAAAACGACGTCGAAGCCTACAAAAACCCCTAGTAAACGGACAGCCCAACGATCTCTCGGAAAGCCACAAAGAGGAAAAGAAACTCGGAAAGCGGGCTCGTCAGAGTCACCACAACGTTGGGTGATGGTGGAAGCCCCGAGCCGCGAAGTGGAGGATGAGAATGAGTTCCTGTATGTAGGATCTGGTCTTCGACTATATCCTGTTAGCGTGTAATTGTAGCTAGGATGTTGTTTTGTGCAGTTGTGTATCAGAGTCTGCCGTTATTTAATACTCCCGTTGGGGTATCAGATACGCAGATATACACCCAGAGTTCGCGTTCGTACGGGTATATAGACAGACTCTCTCAGCAGCCAAACCGTGAGCTATCCTCAATCGTTCTTTTCGATAGCGCCAACTTTTCGTAGATAGGCTTTGAATATCCTAGATAGCCCACCCCGCCGCTTAATTTCACACCATAGTACTATATCTCACCAGCTCATAATTACTGAGTACGATTTGCTATAATGTGTCAATATCATAGAATGAAAAAGTGCGGCAAGCACAAGATGGAGGAACGTATCGATCTAGGACCACCCCTCCAAAGCAACCTTTGCCACCCGGACTGTAACAACATTGTGAGGATCTTTTTTCGAGGATTTTCCTGCGAAGAGTGCAAGGTTTTTGCCAAACCCGAGAATGAAGGGAAGACTAAACTCCAGACTAGAGAATATGATAGGGTAATGGTCGACTATGCAGAGAACAAGGCAATTCTAGCTGGCAAGAAAGTTGAATCGGAATCTGGAATGAGTAAAACAGAAAGTCTTCTTTTGGTGCTAAGAGGAGGTAAATCCAAACAGTGAGTGCCAGCTGCCGAGCGCCCCAAACATTATAGGATCTAGATCTCGATAGTATCGTTTTCCCTCGACTGCTTTATAAGGGCCATCACAATCACAATCGATATCCTGGAAATACTTAGAACACCTTTCTTTCCCCAAACATCTCAGACTTCTTCATCATCATCGAGACCCTACACAGAACCATCAAAATCTCTCCCTTTAAGCTCCGGCTACACCCAGCATCAACCATGAGATCTACAGAAGCCGGGAGGATGGCCCCAGAGACTATCTCCGATTCGGAAAGTGCTGGTAGAACGATCACTTACCCCCGTTCGAAGTCTCCCTCCATTGCCGCTCCGGAAGCTCCAAAACCTAACCTCGTCCCACAACCTCTCGCCGCCAAAAACGAAAAGAAGCAACCACCAAAAAAGCGGAATATACTTCTTCGTATCCTCGGATCCGTCTATGAAGTTGACCCTGTAACCACTTCCCGGGAGAGCAAATTCGCAAGATTCTGGGAGAAAATCCATGGCAGAGATCTACCACACAATACTCGGGGAGCTGCAGTTATCAACGACGAAGAAGCGATGCGCCGCCCCCGTGGGGTGAGGAGGAGACATATACCGAGAGTCAGGAAGCCCGGGACCAGACCGGTCCGTGCTCTTACAGACGACACCGGTCTGAAACTCTGGTTCGTAGATCAGAAGGGAAGAACTGTCGACTGCTGTACTCCCTTCTTTGAGTCTTTCGTGGGCGAATTGTACGTCAAATCACTCCTCATTCTGCCTCGCGCCCCAATCTCTGCGTTACAAATTTCATTGGTACATGAACTAACCAAATTATGCTCTTTGCAAGCCGTTTTCTTGTCGGCTTCCTTCTCGCTATTATCTATGTCGGCATCTGGGTTTTTGTGTACGCGTATTTCAACTCCATCTGGTATTTCCGAATTATGCCGTTTCCCATTGGTGGTTGGCCACAGACGGTCACCTATCCATCTGGACCCACTGTTACTCGCACAACATACGGTTATATCGTCACTTATGGAACTCCACGCCACTACACCCCCACTACTACCTTATCCAGTGATTATACTATTGTTGCGACACCTACAATTGGCCGACCCTATTGATTGTTGTATGTTGGCTGCTCTCATGTTGGTTCTTTGCATAGTAACCTCACTAACTACACCTCCCTAGTTATCCTAGTACACGCGTATCGAGAACTTATGAGTGTGGGAAGATTCAGTCACCGTTTTATGAAAGTGTTTGGGAACTTTCCTTTTCTAATGCTACTATGACTCCTATCGGCGTACCATAATGGGTTCAAATTCATGTATCTCGAGACAGACAAAATGGCTTCTATGAACCAAAATAACAATACGGCCTCGAATTACACAATTTATCTATATCCCGAGCCCTTGGAATATTACCAGTTCCTCCTGACACACAGCGTACCTTCGTAACATATACCTCGCAGATATCTCGCCCCGAACCTTAACTCAATCGCGGCATATGCATCGTGAATGTTGGGAAAATTAGGTTCTCCATTAATCCAAAATCCGTGGTCAGGAATATATGCGATTTTCATCTCTGCGGCAGGCAGCATATCAAGTAAAGGACCCAGTGGTTGGCAACTTAAAAAACAAGAATGGATAGGCAGGTACTTGTGGCAGCGCAGCCGCGAGATGTCAAATTTCTCTAGGAAATACACGACTGAGAAATGACAGATGGTGATGTAAATGAAGCCACTTTCCCGAATAGCTCCGGATCCGGTTTCTCCGAACGGCTTCGGTTTCTCGAGTTCTGGTAATATCGTAACAATCCAAAATATGAATTGATCGAGCAAATAATCTGGAAGACGGGGCAGATTTAGGCCCTCGAATATTGTAAACGCTTGTATATATCGTGCATCGGTAAAGAGCCGTGTATATACGTATACCTTCGTGCCACATCAAGTGCGACAATTGAGCCACGGGGCGAAAGGGGTATTCATTGGTTGGTAATTTGGATTTTGGATATCAGTTATCTCCGTTCGTCGCCGGCTTTGCAGTCGCCATGATTTGAGATCTTTTTTTTTTTTTTTTCTTAGTCGTGATAGCGTCGTGATAGCTCGATCCTAACACCTTGTCGAATGGGGTCCTAGTTTTGTACAAGTTACGTATGGGCGGGTTGTCCCCGTAACCTTTCCGGTGCGCATGTGTGGCAGTTGTCCCCTGCTTTGGAGTAAACGCTCGATAATATTTTTTGAATCGTGACCCGCCCACAGACGACCGAGACCCTGGGTTGACTCTTGTTCCTGCGCACATGGGAAACAAGATTTGAAACAATGCGTAAATTTCCGGGTAGTCGCAGAAAAGTTGTAGATATTTATTTTCCGATCAGCTCGCTCATATCTGGTCCAGAGTGGGGTTCAAACCCTCCCCGGAAAAGTGGCCTGTATACCTTATACCGCAGCGCTATGGCCACAATATTGCAGGGAATCCCAAAACCCCGAGGCCAATACAGCTTCTGTGTATTGGGTTCGATCAAAGCCTAGTCATGCAATGATAACCGAGATTTTGTAAATCATACTTCGAAGAATTTAAAAGTAGCCGCTTTTTAAGGAGTTCGTACTCGAAAAGATCAACTCTCCGATATACGGTGGTAAAGAGGAAGGGATTGCCGTACTTCTGTGTATAAAAATGTATACCGCGGGTAGGAACCGTCGGCCACTGTGGTACCCATTGCGTCCCCAACTCCCAGCCTCCTCAAGTAACAGTAGGATCTAGCGAAATGGCAGCGCAGCAGCTTTTCAAGTCTGAGGAAACCATTGACTTCTAGGTCTCTGATTCCTTCCGGGGTCGAAATTGATGTCCTGCTTGGTCTGCAAGTTTTGCGCTTCAGTGGGACTATGTAGCATCGTTTTTGATTCTGATACCGACCCATCTTGAAGCATAGGTTTCGTTTTTAAGTGTCTCTAGGACGCGTCGACGTCGGATAGCCGCGATACATCGGTAACAGCTGGTGTCGGTGATCGGTGCCAAAGGCGAATGTATTGTACTCTTTCTGTATTTTCGATTCTCCGAACTTCTTCAACTTCCTTCGCTGTTAATATGTACGGGGTTTCTTCGAATCCAAGCCCCGCTGCTCTCAAGCTTCCACTTTCTGGTTGCGAGCGAGATTCGCGGTTCACGGATCTCTATTTAAGAATTCGTATTTCGAGCAGCGGGTTTAGGTTTATTCTTCTTGAGAGTACTGATAAAAATCGTGTGCGAATACGTTCTTGAAGTTTTCACTGGTGCTTTGAATTGCAATTGGGTGATAATAGTAGAGAGTATTGAGTATGTATCGAGTTCTCTCTCAGAGAGTCGTTAGCATCGGTAACGGCTAAAGAGTTGTCAAATGAAAAGTTCCGTATCGCAATTATCTTGTTTATTTAGAAGATTTAGTTGAAATTTCAATAGGTATAATCTGAAAAAGTATATGGAGAAGGATGACGCTAAGGGGCTGGCTGCTTCCATTGGGATAGGGAAGCAAAATGAAGAGGTGGAGTGGTTGACCTTTATACACAGAGAGTGTGTATTTGAAGGCAGTAAGGTTGATGTAATGAACTGAAAGAAATCTTGCACGATCAACGGGATAAAGTTAAGTCCCTGAGTATACGTTATCGATGCCAACCCATACTCTCGATACCCCTGCTCATAACCCATCATCTCCAGTGTCCTCGTATCACCGTCCAAATATGCGTTGTCCTCGCACAAAATGCAACAAACCGCGCCAAGACGATCAAGCTTTCCCAGGCCAGCGAACAAAGACAACAGCGACTTCAGCTCCTCTTCTCGTAGAATGCAATGTCATGGGATAGCACAAAAAAAAAACCCCCCGTGGCCCCTCCCGAATTCCCCTCTTTGTGACTGATTACGTAGCTCTCTAGCCTTAATCGCACAATCCATTACATATTTTTTCGTGCGATCCAGGATGTTTAGATCGGAATACCCGGAGAAGTCCCTTCAAACCTTTCCTTCGAGGCTATCGCGCTTCGGAGTTAATTCCGTTTGACCTGCCCAAATAGTTCAGCTGAACTCTCGAGATGCTTAATGCAGGCTATATTATAGGAGGTCTCCGGAGTTCGGATTGCCCTATGAATGTCAAGCTTAGTATCAAGCTCTATGGGTACTAGTGCTAAGAGGAGTATAGCGCCTTCGGTACAAGCTATCCGAGCTGAAGCCCTGAAGGGTCTGAAGTACGTATGCGCTTCGCAGAAGGGTGATGGCTGGATTAACCCCTCTCGAGCTTCCCCCCCTTCAATAAAACCTCACACCCATGCCGCCATAAAAATTTCGCAGGCGATTATACTTTATTAAACCTTCATCATCATAATTTACTTCTTTGTAACCCCCCAATTAGTTGCCACATCACAGTACACATTCGGGTATAGATTCCACAATGTCCTACGGCGGCCCCTACCAACCCGCTAATTCCTACGCACAATCCTTTATCGGCCATCCGACGGATCCAAACGTCGGTCTTCCGCCTGGTTGGATCGCTCGATGGGATCAGAATACTCAGCATTGGTACTACGTCGACACGTCGACAGGGCGATCGGTATGGGAACGGCCGGTTATGCAGCAAATGTATGCTCCTCCCCCGCAGGCACCACCTCAGCAGCCATTGGGGCCACCTCAGACAGGGTATTACGCAGCTGGAGCTGGAGCTGGAGCTGGAGCAGCTGCATCGTATGGAGCTAGTAGTTCGGGAGGGTATGATCATCATTTTGATGATAAGGGGTATCATAAGAGTACGTTTCTTCGCTAGTATCGCTAAAGCAATAGGATGCATGAACTGATATCCGGAAATCAGACTGGTCTTCCCACCAAGATACTTATACCGAGTCAAAACACTCAAAACCATCATCTTCTCCGAAAGCTCCAAAGAAGGACAAAAACTGGGGTAAATATGCCGCCGTAGGTGCAGGCGCATTAGGTCTAGGTGTCGTCGGCGGGGCCGTTCTAGCCCACGAAGGTGATGAAATTAAAGATTGGGCGGGGAATAAAGTCGATTCCGTGGAGCAAGGATTCGACGGCTTCAAAGATAACATTGAAAATGCACCTGTGAATGCCGCTGGTTGGGTAGGCGATAAAGTTGGTGAAGTGGAAGGGAAGTATGACGATTTCAAGGATGACGTAGAAAACATACCGGAGAACGTGGCGGGGTGGACTGGAGAGCAAGTTGGAAAGGTTGAGGCATTCGGAGACGATGTAAAACAGTATGGGAACGATCTGGGAGATGCCTACGATCAAGGGAAGGATGATGGACGATATGGATCCGGTAGCAATTCTGATAGCGGTAGCTCTTCGAGTAGTAGCGATGATGGAGGAAATGATGATGGAGGAGATTATGACTACGATGATGGTGGGGACGATGGCGGAGACTACGATGAGTAGAGAGATTTGGCTTTTCAATGGCATAGAGTTTTGTATTGAAAGACGCTAGAATATTAGATCTATACTTCTTACTGACGATGATGTATTCTTCAAGTCGTGATCGCGAATGTATGCCGCCGACTCGCTCGACTATGCCCGCTGTCTATACGCTATATGTACCCAAAATAACTTACCAATCCTTCGCAAATGATAACGTCCTAGGTGTGACTGACCTGAATATCACACTCTAATCCCCCACCCCCCTAGGCTGTTCGCATCCCATCTCAACCACTCTCCAGGTGGTCCCCATCTGTACGCTTCCCCTTCTCCAGTCCACCATCTCCAAGTACTCCACGCAACAGGCTCAGTCCCTGCCACACCGCCCATCAAGAAGTCGTAAAAGAAGACCTCGCAGCTCCATAAGCCCCACACCATCATCCACGCGAAAGTCACTGTCTTCCCGAGTACTCCCTTGTCATCCACTCCTAACGCCTTGAGCACCTTAATGATAGTCATCTCCACCAAAAACCCCACCGACTGTATTACAAAGAACCCCGCCGCCGCAATTCCTCTCCCACTACCCGTCCACGCACCCACCCCATGCAACCCCGCCGAATTCCAAAAAGCAGCGAAGACTATAATAATCTGTGCCCAGACATTACTTCTTTCTAATCCTAAAACTTTATACGCCACCCATTCTCCAGGGTACGAAAACCCTTTCTTGAAGATACTATGCCAAAAGACCGTCCAGAATCCTCTAAGGCTTGTTGCTTCGCGTACGGGACCGAATAATGGCGCCCATGACGATGGAGCGGTGATTGGAATCGGTGTTGTGAATATTATTGCCGTGATGCTGAATAATTGGGAAAGAATTGCATAGACGGCGAAGAGGGAGAGGTATTTACGGGCTATATTGTGGTATAGCCATCGTATAATTGGATCATGCGGGACTGAAGCTGGGAAACATATAGTCGTCCATTGTTCCTGGGATAGTGGTGACGGATGAAATGGTGTCTTCCAGCAACCAGGCGTATAGAAGTAAGGGTCGTGGGCAAGGTTGTAACCGAAAATATCCAGGATAAAGTAGGTGATAAAGATGTACGAGAGATGGGTGGCTAGGAAAGAGATGTGGGAATCGGACGGCGAGGGAGGCGGTATCACGCGTCGGACTTGGAATTTAAAGCCTACGCCTCGGGAAGCGCAGAGCAAGGAGAAAGTGAAACGGGCTCGCTGGCGGAGAGGATAATTTGATAGAATCGGGTACCCAAGACCTTGACTAGGAGGAGCCTTTATGACGTCCTTGGAAGACCCGTTCGCGATACCGTTGGCAGCGCCATTCCTGGTTAGGGAAGAGTTGCCGTTGACTTTCGTTGGCTCTCCGTTGGCAATGTGGGCCTGGCCATTCGTAGTTCCGTTCCCATGGTTTATACGATCGCTTTGGAGTCCAGTATCGTCAACCGTCCACCGAACGTCTTCATCCCTTCCTACATCCTTGACGACAAGCAAATTGAATGCCTGTAGGCTACCAAAGTACGCGCCTGCGCCGACGCAAAACGCGAGACCCCAGTGACTACTGCTGTACAGCACCGTTAGCCGGATATATAGCCCGACAATCACCGGCAGCGCTATCGCATTTCGTAGAAATGATTTGCACGGATAGAAGAGAAGCGTCAGGAACAGCAGGAACAGCGGTAATAGAGCTTCGTGGAGTAGAAATGGCGTTCGAATGGAGAGGATTTCGAGTCGCGCTGGGAACTGCGCGAACGGCGTGATGGATGACGAAGGAAAGAGTGTCATCTTACTATCGAAGGAGCTCAGGGCTCGCGATGGAAGGATCGGAATCGCGATCACTCCACAAGGCTGATGGTTCGACGTCGACGGTTTGTGGGTCCCGGCTGAGGGAACATGGTTGATATCAGGCCAGGCATGGTAGTCCCTTGCAGCGTGCCAGCAGACGTCATTGGCCGACAACGCAGATTCTTATAGCAGACTCAATATAGCAGCGGGCCAGGGTCTTAGCTTAGTGTATTGAGGACTGATTACTTAAGTGCTTAATGGGATATCATATGGGCATGGGAACCAAGATGTAGTAAAAGAAGTTGACAGAAGTGAATTTGTCAAGATGTACATGAATAAGGGGAATGCGGCGTATTATAAGGCAGATATCGTGTGTATACCAACATGCTGGAACATATAAAAAATATCATCACCAACTCCTCGCTCGAAGAAAAATATAAAAAAAAAACTGCAGAAAGTATGAGAAAGCAAGTATATATATGAAAGCTCTCCATCACGGGCCAACACCAAAGCATCCTCATGTTATCTTAGTGGTCGCGGTACTTTCCCCTTTCGTCGAGTTCGTAGACGTCGCCCGATTGCAACCGGCCATATAGTCATCGGCCTTCTCGTCTTGTCTCTCCAGCGGGTAGCTCTTGCGCAGGTGTCAGGGCAGACATCGGGCTCATGGTTGACGTTCCGGACATCGGTGTAATTACGTCTCCTCCTGCCAATTCCGCGTAAACCGTGTTCTCCGCGTGCTCGGGTCTTCGGTACTGGAATTGCTCGCCGTGAGGTCGGACTACCGGTGTCCCGTCGGCTTCATTCCATTGCTTCTCGGTTCCTTGGGCTTCGTATACTCCTCCTACGGTATGGACATTTTGCCCATATTGCCCTTGTCCGCCTTGGTTATGCCATCCGGTCTTAGTATCTCCCCAAGCAGCCGCTTTGCTCGTTCCTTCGCCCCCTCCAAGCTCATTGGGCATAGTTGTGGAACCACCATCGACTTCAGGTATATTTGGAGTATTCGAGTCTTTCTTGTCTCCACTGGGTAAATCTCCACCCGCTGTTACTACCTTCTTCTTTTGCTTCCTCCTCCAGAAGAACCAACCGGCAATGATGGCTCCGATGACAGCAACTCCTCCAACCACTCCTCCAACAATGGCACCGATTGGTGTAGAACTACCCTTGTTTCCTGAGGCCACAAGTCTGACGGGAAGGTGAGTGACAATATTTTGTGGTCGGTTACTCCAATCTGCCTGGAAAACTCTGAAAGTTCCAAAGTGGTATTCCGCGAAAAGATAAATTTCCTGCATGAATACTCGGCCTAGCCTTGGGTTTCCGCCTTCAGGTAACCGCTTCAGTGGGAAATACCACGCTTTTCCTGTGGCACCCAGGATTTCTGGACCGGTCGCTTCGAGGGAAAAGGAGTTATATGGTAACTCAATTTCGAGACTTGTCTTGTTTTGCGCAGTATCAGAAATGGTGAATACGAACGTCGGGTTAATGTCAAGCAACTGATTATGAGCGTCTTCGGTCAGGATGTAAAGATTCACTTCTTCATTCCATGTGAGATTCAGCGCGGACTCGAAGATTGCACAAGTGGCATTTGGCAACCAAATATAGGACGTCGCCGAATCAATGGATATAAGTTGGCTGTCGGTTGTGCGGCGCCAGTCAGAATCGAGGAGTTCGGCCGTGCCCTGTTGACCATTACGGTAGATGCCGGAGACGGTTAGGGAGGAAAGAGCAACGAGGAAAGGATTGGTGTATTCGTTCGCCTGCGTGAAAATCATGTCGTTATTGATGTAAAGGGAGTCATCGTAGCCGCCGAATACTAGGGAAGCAGAGGAACTTTTGCCGCCTGTATGATTTTGTTAGGATTGGCCAATCTAGATATCCGTAATAGTTGTAAATTGGTAGTACATACGGTAAACGGCTCCGGTCTGGTATCCCCAGCTCAGACTTGGGATCAATCCTTGATTGTACATCGTCGTCAAGAAACTTGGCTGCGGATTATTGAAGTCCGTGAAGTTCGTCGGCTGAGTCCCCAATCCGAAGACACCAAGATACCATTCATTGCTATCCACAGAGACTACAACCTGGTTGTTGAAAGTAATCCCACTGTCCTGGTTCGTTATTCCCAACCGTTCCAACCCATAGTTTCCGACAGCATTGATGTCCAAGTCCTTCGCCAGATCCGTGTTAAAGAGGCCCTGATCGTTCCAACTGCTTGATTGGTTAACATTGAAGGTTTGGCCACGGAGGTCATAACATTGCTCCGCTGGGATATTTGCGCAAGCCGCTGAGCTCACTACCCAAGTTTCTTGCCAGCCCGTCGCAGGAAGCACGCGGACGATTTGCGACGGTGTACCGACATGCATGAAGAAAGTACCCCACGCGCCATCGTTTCCCTCCCTACATCTCCAAAAAGTCAGTAATCCGATGCATTAGAATTCATACTATGCGTAGGCTATCGCACCAGGCACCGCTAAATCCCCATCTCACGGCTGTAGCATTGAGATTCGGAATTTGCTGTTGCGCACTAACGCCTACGAAGAGCGACGACAGGAACAGTGTTGACAGTGTTGCGGCTGAACCCATGGCGATTTTCGAATGCCCTGCCATCTTTGGCCAGTTATTCTACCAAGGTTCGTCGAATATGGTATCCACCGCGAATAAACCCGAAGCGCCTTTTTCGATCCACCGTTGGAATTCCTCAATTCAAAGATGCGAATAGAGAGATCTAAAATATTTTTTTTAGAAACCCTCAACGTGGGTGCATGCGGAGAATATAAAGGAGACCACCAACACCCAGAAATCTTGAAAAAAAACTGGTGGCGTTCAGTGTGTGTACAACTTGGTCGGCTTCCCCTAGTTTGGCCATCCAATCTCATGAAAATTCACGCCGACAGAGACGAAATTAGCCTTTCCTTCGCGAATTCGGCCTGTCACAGCGCTGTTGGCTATCGCAGGTGACCCGGGTACACGCTGCAGGTATATAGTTGGGGCTGTACGATGCAGCCGATGGGGTACCGACTTGGAACTCCTTTGCCTGCACGTTTGATGCCATTTCGCCATGCAGGGCGTACTTTGGGGACGGTTCACGGTTCACGATTGTATTGGGACCCTTCTTTCTGCGGTTGCTTTCAGCTTCCAGACCAACAGTTTGTTCAGCCTACGGCAGGGATACCGACGGTTATTATTGGACGGGACTCGCCAAGGAGCTAGCGAGGCTGAAAGATTTCCGGGATTGGACTCCGAACTCGAAGAATTCAAATCTCGCGGGATCAGAAAGCTTGGTATGGCGTTTGTTATGTAATTATGCGAAGGGAACAAAGCCGACGGTAGTCAGGCCTGAGCTCTCGATCGATGAGCTTCTCGCGATACGGTCCCTCGGCATTGCATGTCTACAAGACCCCCCCGAAGACGGGGTTTTGATATCGATGCAGGGCAAAGGGAGCTTACTCAGAATACTCAAATGCATTGACATACTCAGGTACACATGTATACAAACGATTGTGCTTGTGAAACGTGCCAAAACTGCAGTAAAGGAGTTTTCCGGAGACGGCTTCGACAAATACCACAATCACTCTCTCAAGGACCAAAGAGCATTCACAGTCACATCGAAAGGAATAACTTGTGAAGTTTAAAATAGTACCGTAGCCGCGATGTTCCGATAACTTGAGTCGTGATCGATCATGAGCTTGTGAAGAGACCAGCAGGAAGCCGTTTTGGTAGCCGTCCCAAATAGGAAGTGCCAAAATAACACGTCTACAACGCAGAGTTGACGACAGGGCACACATCCTGAGCTGTTCACCACGGCTGCGAGGCATGATTGTACATTACTACTTAGGATGTTTAAGACAGGTTTAACAGTATGATATATGTAATTAGTCTAGATGTATTGAAGAGCCCCTAGACTATATTGAAGATAAGAGTAAAGAATCATCTGTAGTAGTAGCTGTTCTGTTGTAGTCAAGGCATTAGGTGCATTCTGTAGGTGCCTCGGCTTCAGTGTTATGCTGTCGACGCAGCTGTATAAAAGCTACACCTGAAATTTCTTCGTCGCGTTAAAGCTCCATCTTCTCGTCATCCATCTTTACGCTTCACTGAATAGCCAGGACCACGTTATTACCACTATTTAAGCAGAGGCCTGCCACGATGTCTTCCCTTCACTCTTCTCATTCATCCGATCCTGGAGAACAGCTTCCTGTTCCTAAACAACCCGCCGCTCAAAATAACCCTTTCGAACAAGCTGCCTCTCAAAACAACCCTTTCGAACAAGCTACATCCCCCAATAGCTCTCCTGAACCAGCTACTACCCACGAGAACCCCTTTGAATCACCTGATCACACCATTGAAGACATCAACATGGGTGCTGTTACTTCTTCCCTCGTCTCAGAGACTCCTGAAGCTCTCGATAAAATGCACATGTCAGGACGTGCCAAAAAAACCCGCGTCAAGGGTGTCTCGAACAAAAAGCCTCGCAGCGAGTCTAGCGAATCTGATGGATTCTGTTTCAGATTCCGCCCAGATCCCCGTCGCAAGAAGCGTGCCTCAAAGCCCAAACTCGACATCAAGCTCCTCGTCGACGAAGATTACGATGAAAATTGGGTCACTGAACCCGATTCCGATGACGAAACCGAGAGCGATGGTGATAGCTCTGGCGGCTACTTCGACGAAAGGGTCCCCCGCCACCACCGTATTCCTGAGGAACCAGGTCGTTTCATCGATCGCAGTTTCAACCAGCGTCTCCCACGCGCCATCGGAGGATGGAAGAATGTCCGTTTCTACACCAGAAAGGAGGTCAAAGCCGATACTCGCATGAACGATATTTTTGGCGATGACGGAGGACGCCCACTCGGTCGCGCTGAAGCCCTCGACCCTCTCCCCGTCCAACGTCCTCGCATGATGTGCCAGCCGGACACTGTTGACTGGCCAGATGTTAAAGAGCTTTTGGAAAAGAACGGCAGAGATTTTCTAGGCTTTGAGCGTCGCTGGAGGAAGGTAGATAAGAGGATGAGGCGCGAATATCTCATCACCGAAAAAAGAGAGCTTGCCCGTGCCAGGCGCGCTCGAGACTTTCGCTACTTGCGCATCAAAGGCTACAAAGATTTTGAGCGTATCCCATTCACGTGAGTTTTTCCCAATAACCTTCAAATTGAAACTATCCTCTAATGTAATGAACCTTCAGCAAATGGGATATGATCAACCCTCTCAATTGGTCCCTCGACTTGGTCCCAGAGTGGCTCCAGGACTTCATTTTGTGGCTAAAGCAAGTCGAGCGGTAAGCTTCCGTTCAACCGTCCCTTAAAAAGGAGAAAAAAAAAGAAAAGCTAACAATATACTTTCTTAATAGCATCTACTACGACGACGACACCGACTGGTGGATGGTGATCATTACCATGGTCGCCTTCTGGCTCGGTGGTGTGTGTGGCATGCTCATGGTCTGGGTCATGAGCAAAGCCATGCTCATCACCGGCCAGCTGGAGATGGAGGGGCCAGGCTATCTGATTCCACTTTAGGCCTCCTGTGAGAGGGTCTCTAGACCTCCCACGCGAGGAATAGAGTGAAATCAGGTGGCCAGCCCCACCATCTCCTAACACCACCCACCCCCCCTCCTCTCTCTTTGCTGCCTGTTTGCCTTTTCAAAAATACTACCGATGCTGCTGCTATGAAGGCAGCATAACAATAATGATATTATTTTGTTAACTTTCTCTCGTTCCGTCCAAGTCCTTGCTGTCGAGTGTTTCTTTCATCCCAAGTATTGTGCCAACGTCCAGTTCCCTGGTTTCCCATATCTCTAGGTTTCACCTCTTCGTCTGTGACTATTATTACTTGTACGATATATCATGGCCTGTGTCTGTCTTCGGGTCATTAATACCTGATATCCAGGGCAGCTAGGACTCTTCGTAGGGAAGCGAGGCGACGTTATATCGCGATACTCTAGCTACGGCCGAGTAGTTTGCAGGACCACATCATCCTCCAATTTTTTGTAAACTCCTCCCGACGCCTAACCTTCAACCTGCTATCGTCATAACCTTCTCATGAAAACAAAACAAAACCTCCTATCTTGTTTCTACAATCTGAAGCTAGTATCTATCGAGGTCCTTCTCGATGCCTTGCGAGCAATAGACCCAACCCCAAGCTTCTATCCCAAGCCCCCCACCCAATCCGCAAAGTTATCACGTAATCTCGACAAAATGAAGTACAGCTTCAAAAGCGGGCCATCAAGGTCCTTTTATCCAAACATGAGTTACCGCGATTATCTCAAATGGCAAGACGATTGTCGAGAGAAGGCTGAAGCCATGCATCTTCACGCTACCCTCCGGTATACCCTCTTCCTCCCTCCCTCTCTGTTTATCTAAGCTTTCCAAAGCCCACTGTCGACGCGCTATGATCATAGCTAATATCACGAATCCAGTCGCCACCCCATCATCAGCGAATTCTCCCTCCCAGATCCCAAAAACCCACGAGATCGCTTTTTCAGACCCAACGGCGAAGCCGAAATTGTATGCACTTGGGACAAAAAGGGGGACAAGCAACGTCAAGTCGCTTTACGTCTCATACGTATCTTCAGCATTCTCTACCAACGAGAGGAAGAGTCGGAGTACCGCGAGAGATTCGAGAGCTGGTATCGAAGAATTGGTAAAATTTTGGGGAGGTGGGGGTAAGTTTCTGCCTATATCTTTGCTCTCTACTCTCTCGCACTTATAGTCTCATAGTATACGAATCATTTTTTGGTATTGATTCTAACGACGTTTTCATATCTCTGTATTAGGGTCTTCATTTGGGCCTTGGTCGTTGCCCCGAGTATTGCTCTTGCTGGGATGGTTTACTTGCATTCGATTATGGTATACAGCTTCGCGGAGCTCTATGCCTTTCTTGTTTGGGACTGGGATATGCAATATATGGGTCTCGTGGCGAGAAATGTTACGGCCTAGTGTTTCTTAAGCTATCTTGAAGAACAACCGCTATACTTCTTTCCGTCTTTGTGCTCGTTTTTGGCAGACTCTTTTGATTGAGAATTCCTGTAATGTTTGCTTAATGAATGAATGGAATAGTTTGATCAATTACTTCATGATTTCAAGGAACCTCTGAAGTCGTATATTCAGTAATTCTCTGTGTGAATATATATACAGTGTATCAATCGATATCAGCTTATCAATAAAAGCATACGGGGTTAGCCCTACTGGCCGTCTACAGCTTGTAGATGATGTCATAGCAAGACAGTCCGTACAGTTTTTGACGACGTCCGGAATGACGTCGCACGTTAATTAGAACGTTAGAGTAATAGTTTAAATTATAGATACACCTAGTCCTCCTAATGTTTTTCATTCATAACGCTCCATCCTCCAGCATACGAAGCCCATCTATCGAAAGCATCACCATTTTTCGTCAGGTTTGTTCTGAGTGATTCCTTGTTGAAATTCATTCGAGAAGTCTATAGAATTGGGATGAACACTAATGGAGTTGAGTAGTAGCACCTTCAATGATGGCCGTATCGTCGAGACGGGGCTTTCTGCCACAGCCCCGGCATAAGAGGGCTCGGGCAACCTCATCCCATCCAGCCCAGTAAGTAACGAGGACATACGCGCTCTCACGTCTGTCCTGAAGGATCCTTTGCTGCTTCTCCCCAAGGAGCTATTTAATCAGCTCCTTCTCCTCTTCATCTTCCTTCCCCACTCTCATCCTCCTCAGCTTTCCTACCATTCACAAAAAGCTTCACGTCCCTTGCAAAACACCTTCTCCCAACAAACCTACCATCAAGTATCATAATCTCCCGTTGCCAAAGATGGTTATGTTCGAAAGATCGATCATCCCTAAAATGAAGAAGCAGCGAAAGGGTGAACCCGTCAAGGCCACCTTTGAGCTCTTCCACAAGTGGGCACATGATATCGGGGTCATCATCAAAGGGGAAAAGCCACGTCTCGGTACCGGGAAGGCAAGAAACCCTTATGCGCCTAAGAATCCTCGGTGAATTCTCCTCTATATTTTGATATCTTGATCCTAATTACGCTAGCCGTTGCTAATAATTTTTCCTCGTTAATATAGATTCAAGCTGAAAGCCGTCAAAGGCAAACGTCGCCGCGTCCTCGTCCAAGAGGATGCCACGGTCACCGGCGAGTACCCTCCCGAAAATTGGGAGTGGCGCGACGTTCTCGCCGATGAGAGCGACAACAGCGACTACTACGACAGGCCGTGGTACTGGAAGCTGGACGATGAAATCCCACTGTACTGCAAGCAGGGGGACGAGAATGCTGAACTCCTATACTTCCACCACTGTACTCAAGACGGTTTAAAGCACGGATATTCTATCCTGCCCATCGTCAAAGATTACCTCGACGAGGGTTTTCTACGACTAGGGCCCAGAACCCGGACTCAATGGATCAGGAAGCACAAACTCATCGTCTTCGCCCATATCCTTTTCGCGGTGCTCTACCTCGCACCTATCATTGCCTACCACCACACCGACTGGCGTCCAGAAGGCGTTATTGAGACCGAAAAAGGAAGTATCTGGCCTGTCAGGGATTTCAGGACTCCAATTCCAAAGGGACCCGTGTTCCACTTTTGGCCACCACATCGAAAACGAAAGGTCGGGTGGAGCAAAGCGACACTCATCGGCTACGGAATTCTCTTTGGTGGTGAATTTCTTATGATGGCTTATAAGTATCTGTTCTGCGCACCGGATCCATATTAGAAGAGCAAAGGCATGCCTTTCTCGTTTTCTTTCCTGGAAGAACCTCTTTCTTGTCTTCTCTTTTACCTCATGATCTCGTCTGTCTCGTCATGGCTTTACACTGGCCATCCCACGGGACGTTTCACACTTTCTACTTCCTGGATACTTTTGATACTCTCTTCACTTCATCACGAATGTTTCTGGAACTACTTTCCCAGAAACTACTTTCCCAGAAAACCCTTACTGTCAAAACATTTCCTTTCACACTTCTTATCGAATGAATGAATCCGTCTTTATGAATATTTTATTGGTCCAATGTTTTCCATCCATCTAGTATTCCCATTTCTCACCGTTTGTTTCTGGTACCGTTTTCTATCGATCATGTATCTGTGTTTCCTGTGATCTAGTGAAAGTAGATTTGAGATTAGTGTGAAAGGTTTGATGGTATCTGGGGGTGCCATATACACCTACTTGATGCTCGGTCAGTCGACAACCTCACCGAGGACCACCTTCCTTCCATATTGTTCGGCGCTAGTCTCGTACCCAGGGTTCGGCACTACCCTCAATACTCCATCAAATCATCTCCATTTCGACGCGAGTCCCATCGATTCGATCTAACAGCGACCTATTTACCCTCCTCACCCCAAAGTTGCTTCTTTTACCTTCTAATATCTCTCCATCTTCCCCCTCGATCACCAAGATGTGCCGCAAAATCACCTATCACAAACCGTGCGGTCACGTCACAGCCAAGTACCAACACCGCCCTTGCCCCAACGGCCAGTACTGCCATCTCATCAGTCAAGAACTCAATTCCGATCGCCGTTGTGCCGGTTGTAGAGATGACGCCGCTACGATCATTGAACAGCCTATCGGTCCCACTGCTTCAGGCCCCGTTCCCGGTCTTTCGGGCTCAAGCAACAGAGCTACAGATGCCAACGCTTCCACTACTGGAGGAGCCACGTATGATCAAGATGGAGTGACTCAGCAGAGGGAAAGCATTGAGTGGTTCAAACGCTACATGGTTGACCGAATCTTTGATGACGGGATACTGGTAGCTCAAATCATGGATTTCAGGGCTCAGGAATTGAGGGAGTCAAGGGATAGGAGAGCTGAAAGGGCCCAGAGGAGGGGGTTTGGAATGGACGCCGATGAGGCGGATTCGTTCAAGTGGGTTCCGAAGAAGTGGTGGAGGAATATTTGGAAGTGGAGGACTAGGCCATCGATGTATCTTGATGGAGAGGTGAGTGGTTCCTTATTCCACGATGGAAGTGATAAGATCTAGTATACTAAGGGATAATAGAACGCACATAGTGAGCATTGTGGATGCTGCCACAGTCGTCGGACCGCCCAGGATGACTTCCACCTAGCGTTTCGACTGAAGTCTTGATTTGTTTGAGTGGAGGATCATCTACTACTACTGTATGGTAGCTCTTACTGCTCTGTCAAGACTGTACTTTATACAATTCTTTTCGGTTTGAAATGCCTGATAGCCTACTCTGAAGGCGGATTGCTATGGAAATTGGTTCTTTTTATACTAAATTTCCTAGCTCAACTGCGATCTCTAAGTTTCCAAGGGAATATACTATAACTTGGATGTACTTTTAGGAATAGGCTATTAATTACTAATGGAACTATTCGAGTCTCTACATCCTGCCTGGGGTATCGAAATCCATTTAGGACATCGTCTCCCGTACGCTTTGTAGCGTGGCTCACCAATCCTTCTACGTTAACGACACCTCTCATATACCAACGTCACGAACTAGATATACATTCTCAGCTTCCTCGTGTCTCCAAGACCAAGACTAGCTTCGACATATATATATTAAACTCACC
The DNA here is from genome assembly GCA_036971655.1 of Arthrobotrys megalospora. NCBI lineage: Eukaryota > Fungi > Ascomycota > Orbiliomycetes > Orbiliales > Orbiliaceae > Arthrobotrys > Arthrobotrys megalospora. The sequence goes on along the minus strand of JAVHJN010000003.1, from coordinate 952,144 downwards.
GGAAGGGCCATTCGAGGTATGTGTACACCCTAGCGGCTGTCGATTTGTGAAGACTTAAGCTTCACAAAACCGAATCCTTCAACCTGTCACTAACATCAGGACACAGTCAAAATGCAGCGGAACCTCCCTCGACGAGGCTTCTTCGCCAAACGCAGTCGCATACCTCCAGTACGTCCCTTAGTGATACAGCCCGGTGTCTTTGAGCTCCTGCTAACTTGAATCCTAGCCCCGTAATTCTAGCCCTCATGGACCGAGCAATCATTTTGACATACCGCCCACCCCGGCATCCAGTGCCCCTCAGCCACTACCCTCAAGTGTCACGTCCAATGATCGCAATCCACCCGGAACTCCCTTGAAATCGCCCCCAAAGGCTCCAGTCTTAGCCGGCTCTGCATTAAACGGACGTCAAGTTAGCCCTTTTAGCGGCAGCCCTTCCCCTGTTACCTCGATCGACATGTCTCCACTCAACCTTGCCGACCACCCCACTCTGATTGAAACGAGTCCGTCTTTGGAATCTGGAGAGTCAGATATATCCCAAACGAGTGCTTCATCATCATCTCCAATTCCTCATCTAGATATCTCAGATACTTCCGAATCAAACAAATCTTCTCCTTGCAGTGGCCAGCCCCGAAATCACCAGTCCCAGCTTCCAAGCACCGGGAACCTTCCATTGGTTAACCCTCCCCTCCCTAGTGCTCCTAGACACTACTTCCCAGATTATGTACCTCCGTCACCCACTACGCCACTTCCCAACGTTGCATCCTCCTCTACGACTGCTTCTTCATCAAGGCCATCTCGACCACCCCGAATGCATACCTCAGCTTTGGCACCAATATCCACTCCGTATACAGACCCAGAGGGTCCATGGGAACGCCTCTATACTCTCGCAAACGTTGCGGATGCTGTAACAAGGAGAGAAGAAGGTGACTTTGAAATGGGTTTCCTGCTAGATGTGATTAGACAATCTGGTGCCGACACTAAGGGACTTGCGGACTTTTCAAAGTTTCTCTCGCGCCACCACCGCGACCTAAAACCTGCCAGGCAGGATAATTATGGTACGTAGAACCGTCTTACAATATTTTAGGACTGGACTGACGTGAAAACGCTTTTGTAGACGATGAAAGTGAGAGTGGAACGGGTTACTAGGAATAGGGTGTTCTTTAGATGATATGGATTATGGATTATGAGTCCTCGTCATTAAACGGGGCGTTCTAGGAAGTTTTACGTGCAGTGTTAAGCTTTCGCTTGATGTTCTCTGCATTCAGTCATTACTCTACCATGGTTTCTATGCCGATTAGTGGCGACCTGAATGTATTCAGGGTCATTATACACCTGATGCAAGGAAACAATACTCCTTTTTGAGGTCAGAATCTCGTACATGGAGCTTCTTAATCCCTTCCAGCAAGAATAATATTCTTTGCCAACCCTTCGGGATCGGTAAACATGACCTCGTGGCTTCCACCCATCTTGATAAACCTCACAACACCGAGCTTTACAGCTTGAGCTTCGTATGTACCGAATGGAACCGTGGAGTCTCCGTCAGCGTATACAGCTGATCTAGGGATTTGTGGTGGCATGGCGAAGAACGCTTCTGAGTTCTTGATTGGGTGTTCCCAGAGACCGATTGGTTGTTCACGGAGGGTTTCGTGGGCAGCTTTTGCTTCTTCGTAGGTTGCTTCGCCCATGAATGCATCACGGAAGACGGGGAAGGGGCAGGAGAATGTTTTGTTTGCTGTTTTTTATCGGGGTTATATATTAGTATCTGGTATGCTTTGGGTTTTTTGTTGGAAGCTGGGGTTGGAGTAAGGGTTGATGGGCATACGAGACTGAGCTGCCATTCCTCCGTAGAATACTCTAGCGAATGGAGGACAGCAGTCGAATAGACATTCGCTCTCGGAGGGGACGAAGGCGTTATGGTAGACTATTCGTTTGATCTTTTGGGGGATCTTGGTGGCCATGGAGGTTATAACTACGCCGCCCCAGGAGTGTCCGACTCTACAATATGAATTAAAATATAAGTCACCACCACGATGGAAATAGTAGCGCATAAATAAGAACGTACAGTACAAACTGGTCCACTTTATTTTCCTCAATATAATCTAATACACCTTGGATAGCGTCGTCAAGGTCATGGATGGTTTGGCCGGCCTTATCACCATCTTTATATTGGAATGGGATTGTAGGTGTGTGAACGATGTGGCCTGCTTTTTGGAGATGAGAGCGGACTGCATTCCAGGATTCGCCGAAATGCCAGGCGCCGTGGATTAAGACGAAAGTTATGGGAGAAGATGCTGGGTAGGTCGACATTTTGGAGGTTTGTTGGATTTTTTGTGTTGAGGCAGGTAGACGTCTTTCTTTGAAGAGAACAGGCGAAAACGGTCTGCTAGCTAGTATATGATTGAATGAAGAAAAGTCGAATAATAAGTTTTATTCAATAGTTGGTTTATGAGCGGGGTATCACAGCTTCTTATATACAGTTCTTTGTACCAGATTTCTCTCCGTCATTCCGGTTTTTGCAACCAAACTGAATCCGGATTGGATCCAACCTCGGTGTTTTTCTGTTCCTGGGAAGTTATCAGCTACAAGTAGAGCTATCGACCCGACCCCACTAGCCATAGCAGCAGGCCCCTGCGTTCTGCATCCTAGAAAATGCTTGGAAAAGTTATACAAGGCGGTTGTTTCTCTTATAGTGAACATATGGGTACTTGCCCATGTTGGTACGTATTTAGCTGCATTTGAGCGATCGATTACGGAGTCTATTCTTGTTTTTTTCTTTTGTCATTTTATAGACCTCGATTTTGTTACTTCTCAGCTAGAAGAGCTGGGTAGGAAATTCCTAGATTGAACTCTTCGATTGGTCATAATTTAATTTTATTTGTTGGACGAAATGCATATGCAGTCGCGTTGTTCTGAGATCTTATGGTTGCAAGGTTGCAGATGTGCCGAGCGAGATGGTAGTCTGACCAAGAAGTCTCGGCTTCAGGTAAGAATTTGAATCTCGGGTCCAAATGCAGGTAAACATGGGGGGAACGATTAATGGCTACCTTCCATGATACTTCTCGAGTCAATTGGGGACTGGTAGCGTATGACGGGAATTGGGGCGACCCATGAGGTCAAGGGTTCTTCGCTCTCTTCGGCAGAAGGGGAGTAGAACACGCTCACGCGGTCTTACTATATTGAAACAAATCTATAACTCTGTAATCTATAGATATTTTTCGATGAAATGCCGTAAGCCGAACTAGGAACCTTTTTTCAATTATTCCATATTCGCGAATTCGACTTGCCGGCATGCGTATCGCCCCCACCGAGCATCGGTGCCCCTCGTCGTCATGTGGATGTTAAGTAACTGAATTCACCATATGCCGACGGACTTTCAGCACCTCTAGAACAACTCTAGACCCACGAAGGAACCCCACTGATTTACGCCGTTGAAGCGCAGATACAACGAGCTAGTAGTTCAGTAACGGGTCTGAGGACGGTTTTGAGTTGCGGACATTATGCGGGTTAAGGACGTCATCCTGGTAGCTACACTCGAGCTGGCTTGAGCTAAGGAGAGCTGATGCGGGGCTGAGATACGATATCACAAAGTACTAGCTCAATATTCCTCTCATTTGGAAGTTTGCAGGAGAATGAATAATACGATTCTTAGAATATTTTTATTTTTATTTTTTGCGAAATTTCATGAGGTTTCTGTTATGTCAAATCAGTTGATATGGTTTGGGGGTATAAACGAATAGGAATAAACACCGTACTAATGCCAAGCCAGACCTGAATCTCAGGATCTATGGTTGATACTATGCGTAGGAGATCTTATTACTTCCCCTGGTCAATATTATCGATACCCACTTTCTTCGTTCGAACGTCTTTAAGATGTCAATTAAATGTGGGTTTATTCTCCACTGCAAAAGCACTAGAGATCGCCAAATAGAGAGTGCGTAACCGAGCACTCCGGCCTTTTTTTTTGAAGCCTTCGGCTTCCCTTGATATTGTAAATGTTCGTTCAATCTAGAAAGAAAGAAAAATTCCGGTTTACGAAGCTTGTTCATCATGCGAAGGTGACGTCGTTGGGTATACGTAGACATGACATTTCGTATGTAGCACTAACCCATAGATCCGATTCCGGGATCGGGACGGTACAGCCGGGAGATTTTACCAATGCACAGCGAGGTGACACAAATCACAAGGCCTTGTTCGAGGTTCACAACACAGTCCAAGCGATTCGAAGGCAAGGATTCGATCCTTTCGGGAAGTAAACGGACTATGGGAATCGGTAGCTCAATATTAGTGATCCGTGAGATTCGGGATTACGAAAGGAACAATTATTCTCGTATAGAAGCTTGACGGAACGCTGCGGAAGTTGTTTCCATTGAAATGTATAAGTAATTATATGTTTTAGTGTTCGGCAGTTTCCGTCTTTAGCAGTTATGCAGCCATGCATGTGCTATATGTTGCAGCATAATTGACGACTCGATCGAGCTGACGTCTAGTGCGATGCATGTTTTCGGTAATCTAGATATGTCTATCTTTGCCCATGTGGCCTTTCTGGGGCAATGGCTAGAACGGTGAGAATAGGGAGGGCCGTGCAGCGGGAGAGCGAGCTGGAGGCGAATCTAGATAACTTTGCCTTGAAAGTATTATCAATTATTAATATATAATCAGTACCATGGCCAGCTCTCGGATATAAGCCCTAGCCCTCGAGTGCTACGGTTGCATTGTCATGAAAAGATGCCCAACTTTTACTTCAACTCAAGGTGTTTCAAATCCTAGGGAGTTACATTTATGAAATAAAAGCTTTTTGTAAGGTGGTATGGCGGGACCGATTGCTTGGTCAAGGTTATTGTGAATACAGATATAAACCAGGCATTCCGTATATTATCATTGCATTGCATTCTAATCATATGTTATTCATTGCATTAGCATCATAAAATCTAAACAGCTTCCCATCTCTAAAAATACTTATGCCCCAATCCCGAAAATGTAAAACATACAGTGCTCTTAAGATCTTAGACGTAAAAATTAAGAGAAATTCAAAAGCAACTCGAATGTAATCGCTACAGGAAAGTCCGAAGGATACGTAAAAAGTTCGAAATCTCGGGTATAAACCTTTCGAGATCAAACCCGTTGGCTATACCACTGCCGCATCACCGTCTTTATGCAGACACGGCCACTGCGGCCTTCGCATCCCAATCTTGACGCGATGCACCCGGTACATAAACTCAAGAGTTGCGGTGGGCAGGCGTAGTACGGTCTCGCGGTACATCGTCTGCGTAGTCCAGTCGTAAGAACACCCAATAGCTCGCTGCATACCACCTTCTGATGCACAGAGGAAGAAGCTGATAGGCGGGTTAACTGCTTCGAAAAGCGTTACTTCCATATTGTAGGTGTCTATAAGTGTGAATATCTGGTCATTGGAAGCATATTTGATTAGTATGATCCTTTTGGGAGGCTATAGCAGTCTCAGGCTGCAAAGCGGAGGGGTATAATGATAAATCTTACCCTCATCTCCCCGGGTTTTGCATATCGTGCTTGCTTCACCTTTTCCATCACTTTCGGGTCCCTAGTCGGGTCTATCCCAATTCGCTCGCCGTGTTCATTAAGGATGGATTTCGAAAAGGGGGACGCATTGATTGACCAAGACATCCGCCCAAAATCCCCGCCGAATAAGGCCTTCTCAACAGTAGCAACGTTAAGGTATCCTTCAACCCCAAACATTGCTGCCTGCTGATCAGAAAATTTGCCACCGTAGGCCAGCTTGACTAGCTTCGGCGTTCGAAGCCATACGGCAATGAATATGAGCAACAGGAAGACCCCAATAACTATCGCCTTTCTCAATAATGGGAGTGCAAGGAAAGCAATAGAGATAATCAGTATGAAGAAGTTGTAATTCATCAAGTACAAAGCGGCCTTCCGTGTGAATGAGAGGTTCTTCGTGTAGTTTATCGGGAAGAAAGTATCCCAGGCTACACTAGCGGCGAAAGCCCCGTCGAGAATGACAGTGTCGTTGTCACAGATTGCGGCGACTTGTGTATATGGGTAGATATCCCACAGCGAACATTCATACGCGTCTTCCATATTATGCCACGGCTGGTCGAGAGATTTGGGTAGCGTGCATATGTATCGTTCGAGGAGTTCGTCGGAGTCGTTCGCCATAGATAACCGGGCAAACGCTTGGAACTGACTGTCTGTCCTATCGATCTGGGGCCGCAATCTTAGAAGACCCATAAGGGCGTACGCTTGGTCTCCCTTCAGGTACTCCACCGTTTTTCGTCGATATAGACATCCTAGCGCAATAACCGCTTTCTCCAATCTACTTAACCCCAATGTGCCAATATAGCTATCGACTAGTTGCCTAGACTCGTGTGCATCCTCCCAGACTCTCCCTGCGAATTGATTTTTGTTGATAGTAATTGGACTGCTTTGGCCCCGTATATAGACGAGGATCTCTTTTCCCGGTGATAGAAGAACTTCTGGAAATGTCCACATCCGGTCGCCCCACTGCTTCAATAGTTCATCAACACCGAGCTGTCGAGGCTCGCCGGGGGGTTGCCCGACAACAATGATCAAATCACTAGCGCCGCGGAGTACGTCTGCAATTCGATATACGTCTGATTCCTCTTCTTCCTCTACGCGCATACAACTCCCCGAGATCCAGAATGCAAGGACGCCTGCTGATCTCGCAGCCTTTTCCGCAATCCGATGCAGAGCTTTCATGTCCTGCTTAGATTTGATAGGAAAGTGCTGAGTATTAAACGCGACGAAAGTGTATGTCAGATTCACATTTTGGCCGTCCGTAGTCTCCCATTCTTCAACGGATCGGATGTCGAATCCCTGGGACTTAGGGGAATCTGGGCTTCTCAAGAAACATAAATGACGTGGTTTGAGTACTGTATATTCATTTGTGTTCCCGGTCCGTTTGTTCTCTTGGTTTTCGATTTGGTTCCGCCAAACTTTGGCATCACCGTAGTAATAGTATGGAACCGGAGCGTAACGTCCATTGAACTTCACCTCTCCATTGCTTCCTGTTTCCCACATCTATTAAGTCGATTCAACATTAGTGTTTATTATTCAATAAACTTGAGACGGATGAGCTAGTTGCAAAGAGATACTGACACAAAGGGCCATTAGTAATGATGCTGGTAGAGCTCTAGCTACTTGAATAGCGTACGTCTTCCACGTTCCAGGATTTTCGTTATACCCGATGATCCAAGTCGCAATACGCACTGTCAGCTCGGATACGTTGCGAACATATGTCCGCCGCCATGTTGATGTTCCTGGTCCCTGGTAGATTGAGTCTGTACAGCTGACAATCAGTTTGCGAAGGGTCCCATCATCGTGGTGAAGATAGCGTTCGTGGAGTGGCTTTTCACACACTCGTCCAGCAAAGTCTCGGTATCTGTACTCGGTGGTGTTATCGTAGATATAAGCCGGGTCTTGAACCCAATTGGGTGCTTCCCAGCGGAAAGTGGAATAAGTCCAGCTGTTCTTGGATTCCATGAGCCGTTGAGGGCGTCGCTGGTACTGCGCCTATCCGATCCCGATGCGAGGTCAGCTATTCTGAATTAGTAGAGAGACTGACCAGCCACCACGTGCTTGGATTCTTGCGAATCTATATCGGGAAAGGGAACTTACAATATCATTTACAGCATCGCCAACTAGGTCGGTTTGGGATTCGAACTAAAAATAAGACGATTTCATTGATCAATTGAGCATTCTTCTAAATACAAATTCAAAAGGATTGTAGCCGAGATATGGCCCTCTATAACTATTTCCGGAAGAAATCTTGGAATTTGCGCCGTACCCCTGACTTAGTAGCTGGATCTTGCTCGTCTCCTCCTTCTTGAGATACTGGACGTAATTCATAGGACTAGAAGAGCTGTTAGCTAAGGGTCGAATATAAAGCTTTCTTTGATATATAGGACATACCAGCTGACTTGGTGACGGTGCACGCTAAGAGGTCGGATTTTGTCAGTGTTGACTTTCTTATATCATGTATCTAAAGAAAAGATAGTATACATACCTGTTGCGGAGGTGGAAGGCCTTGCGAAACTCTATGCCCAAATGACCCCGGGGGATAGTATTGCTGAGGTACTTGCAAAGAGGGACCAGGCTGTTCTTGTTGGTTATCTTGGTAGTAATTATGGTAATGTTGTGGATTCTGTGAATATGCGTCTCCAGGCCCATAGCCGCCGTAGCCAGGCCCGTGTCCGTAGTTCCCAGATTGGCTCTAGAGGTCTGTCATCAGCGTGGCTCTTATTTCCATGTTCCCATACAGTTTTGCACGAACACAGCACACTCGTGTACTTACCGATTGCGATGTACTCGGCCTTTGGCTCCCAGTTGAGGGTCTTGGTGGCTCTAGTTCGCCCTCATCCTTAAATGATATTTTAGTACTTGGTTCTAAGTCTGTAACAAGCCATATATTAAAGTATACCTCTTCGAAGTCGGATGGCCCTGGAGTATAGCTACCTCCATGCCTTTCGGGCCTGCGCCTCTGCCCTCCTTCATATGAGCTGTGTTGTCGAGACTGTCGCTCGCTTTGGTTAGACGTGTAACATTATTTGGGTAGATTTTCCCATATTAAACCAAAAGGGTTATCGGATTTTGATATGCTAACCATTTTGACCGGGTATATGGACTTTAAAGGCGACGTCGCGTAAAGCGGCTACTAGTTACGCCTGTGAGGCTGTGCACGTATAAATATATGGTAAGAAGAAACTGCTTTTATAGAATGAATCAATGAGCCTTCGGAGCTCCTAGATAGGAGGAATGTTGGCCTTATATATATAAATTTGACTAGAAAATAGGGTCTTAAATACTGAGATCGCGCAAGGTTAAGACCCGGCCAGCTACGTATGCATGGTGCCTTGATTACGAGAAACAGGTAGGATCCAAAATTTATATCCGAAGCTCATGCCGCAAGGCTGCAGTATGTTATTGATGTACATGTACATGTGTACATGCGCGTGCTTAAATACTTCGATATCTGTATATAACCCTGCTCCTAAGGTTTGGAGAAGACAATGAGTACAATCAAGTCGCGTCAGATACGCTTCTGAACAATGAGAGAGTGTTCGGTTGGTATTTGCTCCACAGCCAAAGCTATTGACAGCGCTGCGGAACCCAAACTTTTCTTGCATATGCAGCCCTGGGACAGGAACTAGTGCATTGCACCAGCGATACTGCGCCTTGGGATTACGAGGACATGGGCCCCGTCTATCTGAGCTCCTCATTGGTTTTTGGCTTCGGTTGTTATTACACTGAATGCATCTATCTGCAAGCCTATGCATTGTACGATTCATTCATTCTGATAACGGGAGAATGCTAACCCCTCACCTGGAATCAGTACAAACTATACATCCGTCTATAGACTCTCGGAATTGCCTCATCAAAGGTGCAGGCGGAGTCACCGTGGCCAAGATACTCAATATTCTTGCTTGTCATCAGGCTTGTCGGCTTTAAACAAGTATTTTTTGGTTTTTTATTTCTAGCTTCTTCTACTGTATGACTGTATGACAGAAGTTAGGCGTCTCATGTGTAAATGCCAAGTCGCAATTTTGAAGTAACTACCACAACGAGAGGCACAACTCGGCCAAATCATAACCGTAGAAGTTTGCGGAATTTAGTGTTTTTGCTCTTCTTGACTTCGCGCACACAGCTCCGAACTGGCAATGTTACACGAAGGCTGTTGGGATACCAGCTAGTGGCAGCTGGGGTTAGCTTCCCTTCGGGACAAGGACTCCACAAGTTCGGAGACGGCCCTGCTGACCAATTACATTACCTATCCAGGCCTACTACGACATGTTCTCTAACTCTACGTGTCGACAATGAGACATTCCTCATCGAAAATCTCGCTACCAATATAACGGTTTAACATCGCCACGATAGTTTTGGAACGGCCTTTGTCGCCTGTCCCACTCTATCGACAGGGTCTGTAGGGCCAGATTGCCTGTGGCCAACCGCGGAGCCTACAAATTAGCCAGCTGCACATCCCTAGACCTTCAGCTGCACCATAAGTACATGCGGCTCTTAAGCTTAAACCTGTCATGAGGCCCAAAGCGCAGCCGGTCATAAACCAATGAAACTCCGGAAAGTTGACGCCCATACGGTTACCCCGGGCCTTTGCATATGGATCCTGTGTAACTCAACTTCCGGGACTTGTATAGGCACATAGGTTTATAGAGTTTAAGAATCTCCTGAGCGGTTTTCCTAATTAGCTTAACGATAGATACTCTTTTTATTTTTTCTACTTCGGATTTTACTCATCTTATTGCCAAGATACACTACCAAGAGCTCTGATTCAGCCAACAAGAGGCTGCGACATTTAGAATAGATCTCCCGACAATGTCGTGGACTCCCGTGAAGGACTCCCACGTCGAATTCCGGACCGGCCAATCAGACCCGTGGGAAAACCGGCGATTTCTGCAGCCGCTCGACCAATCAGTCGATATATGGGAGAAGTCTGATGGTACGCCACATTTCGTCAGATATACGGAGCCTTCCGGGTACTAACAGCTACATCAGGCTCCTCAGATGGCATTTGGCATGAGCATGTGACAAATCTCCGAGATTTTCCTCATGACCTCGGACCTTATCAAATTAGGATCATGTATGTTTCCCCAAATTGCAAAGTATCCAAAGATCGATTTCATCTTTATCAAGCTAGTGTTGGGTCCTTCGCTGCTAACACACCACTCGTGTTCGCCGTTTTAGCTTTGCGCCGCTAGACATCTGGCGTAATGCTCCAATATGTGTTCCTATATTCACCGCCTTCGATGTCCCCCACAAATTCGTATCTGAGTGTGTACAAACAGTCTGCCACAGTTTCGGATCTCAGGTTCATGGCGATGGCGCGCGATCTAGCTGGTTCCATTTTCTGTGTAAAAATCTCTCAATCGATCGTTCGGGGCCCTATCCTCGCATCGTGAACCAAGTTCCGATCTCTTCCCTCGCAACACAGGGTGAAGCTATTGGGAATTATGACGGGCAAAAAGTAGTTGAGCTTTCTCAAGCAGATTACAGTTGGATGAGGTCCGGTTTCGTCATGAAGTCGGAACCTGATGGGAAGGGCGTTACGTTGCTATGTTTTGGTGCCACGCCACATGTGAGGCGGAGAATTGAGACGTGGATTGCGAGTAGGTCTTGGGCGGCAGTTATAGAAGAACCTTACGCTCTGTTTGATCTTGTGATGGATGGACTATTCTCGGAGGTCGATGCCACGGCTTGGAAGATGGCAGATGTATTCAGACCTATAGAGACAGTATGCTCCTTCGCGTCATAAGTAGCCCTTCAAGGCAAGAAATTACTGACAAATGCAATTTTAGAGCATACTCCAGGTTGCAAAAGCCGGTTTCCCAGCTTTGGAGCAGCATGTCGACTTCATTGGCCTCCATAACTGTTTAAAACATATAATATATCTCAATGAGGCTGTCGATTCCTGTCTCCTTATCGTCGAAGCAATCAAGGCTACCACGACATCTACAGCTTCTATCCACCTCCCGGACTCCCTCTTACACCGCCGTTCTCTCTTTACTTCGACGTCCCTACGTCTTTCCAGCATTCAGCGGCGAGTGGAAAACACAATCGCACTATGTTTTAATTTGGTGTCACAGCAGGACTCTATGATGATGCGCCACGAAAGTATGGTCATGCGTCAGGATGCCAGCGCTATGAAAATACTTGCTTCAATAACCGTCATCTTCCTCCCTACCATGGCTGTGGCTACGATTCTCGGCAGTCAGCTTTTCCTCTCTGATGTCGTTATCACACAGGGCAACGACTCAAAAGAATACGTTGAAGTTAAGACCAGTCCGCTGTTTAACATACTTTGGATGTTCGCCATCCCGATGACTCTCGTGGTGATTGTGATGGCCCTTGCGTGGAGCTGGTACTCACACGTGACGTACCCCAAGACTTCAGAGGACATGAGGAAGAGACTGGAGGAAAATCAACGAGTGCACCCTGTATGGGTCGCCATGATTAGCGATGTGTTTGAAAGGACGAAAGGGAAATTCAAGCGGCCGTAACTGGGTGTCTGTATCATGGGCTCGTATTTTTTATTATGGCGTGTTGTGTGGTATTTTGAGGGGGGGTGTATTATTTCTTACAATATACTAACTTATACGTACGTAAGGGGAGAGTTAGGAGTGATTGAAGATCCGCATGCGCTTTTACTTTCCTTAATTTTCTCTATTTTCAGTACTTTTCTCCCTAGTGCATGTGGGCATTGTATATTATCTAGCCACTGCGATCTTTAAAAAGCACACGAAAGAAGGAACATCCGAAATATCCATATTCTTAGTACATACCCTTTGGCAACCAGGCTAGCTAACAAGTGAGTTAACAGAAGACGGCCCATTTAGTAATGTTACGTAACTTGCAAGCACTTAAACCTAAGAGTATTCAAATACAAAATTTATCATACCAATACAATTGTAGTGTAACTACGCCCGCACTATGGGATTACACTCTAGGCCTAAGCTTCTCACTATTGTGCAATTTCAATCATAGGCTTGACCATTACGTAATCACCCCCCCCTTGTGGTTTGAACTCTTTGAATTTGTTTTTCTACTTTGAGCTCACATACACATACCATTGTGATTTCAGCCACACTCGCTACATTTCCTGCTCTTCTATAGTACCTGTCAGTGCTTATATTTTAATATACTCTATAATTCCTTCTGGTCCTTATTCTTCTTCCATTACTCCTCCTTGAGGGTCCTGTCCAAGTGCTCTGGCGTGTTCGCTCAACATCCTTTGTCGATTCCGTTCGATCCTATCCTCCCGCCTTGACTTTGCCCATTCATTCCTATACTGTGCGGCTCTGGTAAGTGTGCTCTTCATAGATTCCGAGAGCGGCAGGATGGAATTCCGGTCAATGGGTTCAGTTGATGCTTGCGCTCCCCGCGATGGAGGAGGCTCAACTTCTGTATTTTGGGGGATTTCTTGGGTAGTCTGTGGGCAGATGCAGTCAGCAGCATCAACATCACCGCCTTCATTCGATGGTTGCGCATTGTCAGCTGGACCATAGGCCTGGTCCTGCGGTTGATTTTGTAATTGATTCTGTGCTTCTTCAACCCCGTTGGAGGCTGGGCAGATGCATGAGTCCCCCAAACCCAGTCGCTGCTGCGGCTGGGTAGCGTCGCCGGTTGGTTCCATCCCTTCGGGCCTAAATTGCCAGATGGGATCATCCACGAATTCGAGCCTCGGTACTGGGAGGCGACGATACTTATTTCTTGGAGATGGCCAGGTAGGTATAGGGCGGGTATTGATACCCGTTCCCATATTACTATTTACGGGCCTTAAAATCTCGTTTTGCGATGCTGGGGGTAGATATTCCTGCTTTGGCTCCTGCTCCTGCTCCTGCTTTAGCTCTTGCTTCTGAAGGAGCTGGTTTTCTTCCCCCGTCCTCTCCCGCTCTACCCGGTCAAGCTGCTGCTGTTGAATTGTCCGAATACCCGAAAGCATTTCTATTAGTCGCTGACGGTCCAACCCCCCTGTCCCTTCAACTTGGTTTCTTTGCTCTGAAGTACCAGTCCCGGGTACGTTGGTACCGGGTTGGGGAATTGCAAACGGGTATGTCTCAGGAACCAACCCCAACTCGACCTCCCTATTACGGTCTCCTTCCCTACCGGTGAGACGGCTCGTCACAGGCACAGCGGGAGGAAACGTGAGTCTAATATTTTTCGTAAACATCCCTCTCCCAGTATTCTGCAATTGGTTGTCTCTCTGTATCATTCGGCCCGATTGGGAATTCGTGACAGCAATCCCATTTTGGATAACCAAATAGTCACCCTCATACGAGGGCCCTTCGGCCAGCTGTGGTTTTGAACTCCGGATAGCCACATCCCCACCCTCCAGTGGGAAATACATATCGCCAAACGGGATCTCACCCCAATACTGAAACTCGCCATATTCGCCCCCTTTTACCCAATCCACATAATTTTCAAGGTTCTGAAAATTAAAAGACTGCTTCGTATACTCGAGTTCAGGATAATACCGGAGAATCAGATCCGGTAGTCCAAGACACCTTTCCTGTTCTTTAGGGTTGAGCCAAAACCCGATGTATCGGACAGGGTCTAACCATTGTGATGTCTCCCGGGCTTTCGTAGGGGCTCTGCGGTAGTCTTTTTCGCCGAACTGAGTGATCGTCCAGCCGTAAGAGAGATTGGTATCTCTATACACCCCCCAGCATTTTCCTGGGGGGTCGTATACCTTATCGCCGTTCCGATTAATACCCCGTTCACCCAGGCTATCCTTCCACCAAAAATAGGCCCATGCATCTACTGGGGCCGTGTAGTAGAGCCCAAGGACCGTAACTAGGCATCGGGTTGAGATAAGCATTTTAGGACTTTGTGCGGAGATTATCCTAATATTGGTTGTCCTTGGATGGTGCGAGTACTTGGGTGACGACACCGTCATGCAGGCGATAGGCACGTGGGAGTAACTTTTGACTGAATACCATGCCTCCCACAGCGGCTCCACTTCTGAGATGATATGAGAACGTTCCAATCCAGAATACGCTCGTACTATAGCATCTCTCTCGAAAATACATATTGTGGCGAGAATTGTGTTGATGCTGTTGCATTCTGGGTATCTTATTTCACAGCTGGACCGTACATAGAGCTATCGAGGATGCCCTGATGTCACTGCGCGCCATGGCCGGAGTACTAGTTGACTAAGCGCCTGAGAGCGAGTGGTGCTTGTTTGTTTGAACAAAGTTAGGGTTGATATAATAAATACAACGAATCGAATTATGGATATATAATATGACGGCGCATTTATGTGCCAACATGAACGTGGGAAACCAAGTTCTCATGCAATCGAAAATTTCGAAAATACAGCAGTGAATGTCAAGAAGAAAAGTAATGCTCATAAACTCCATAAGCCCAGCTTGCGCAGATAAACACCTTGTAGATATTCGTGGATAATATTGATAAAGAATGGTTTTCGATTTTTTTTTTTAGTTTTTTGGGTGTCTCGTAAACCAGCCTTGTGCGGGCATCATATACTTTGCCCGACTAAAAATGTTCCATGGAACAGTCGATTCCGTATTCGTCGTCGCATAAATGCATTGACTCCGTTGTTTTCCGGCACGCCACGCCACTAGAACATATCATGCGGTTGCATCTGTGGTGGCGGCGGGCTATCATTACTGCCAACCCAGCCCTCGACCTCGTTCTTAACCCAATTCCTCATCCAACCCCTCACTTTTTCCTCAACTTCTTCGACTGCGCCGTCTTCCGCATGTGGGAAACTCTTTCGGGGAATTATCGGGCCTCCCGTTTCCCGCCTTACGAAAAGAAGGCTAGTTTCCGGGTCCACTATGCCGGTGGGTCGATTCTTAAGAAGCTTATTGAAGCGCTCATACATAATAGTGGGGTCAAGAAGGGTTTGGTGGATGAAATAACGATGAAAACCGTCACGAGTTAGGAGGGGAATGGGGGCTGGTGGAGTTGGGTTAACACATTTGGGAAGGAAGGATGGAGGGGGTTGGATTGGCGGTTGTTCGAGAAGGTGGGAGAGGTTGAGGAGAGAAAAATAGTTCGTGAGCAAGCTGGAGATAAAGTCTTCGGGATCTGGGTGGAAGAGTGATTGTGCCAACTGGATTTGAGATTCGTCTATGTAATATTAGGCGTTAGTTGATCACGTTGATACCATTGCCACCATCCTTTTAGGTCCATTCGTGGAGACTTACAAAGATTCTCTTCCACACTGTATCCCATCTCTTCCCACATCTGACCCAAAGTCTGGGGATCTAGTCCTCCCTTTCCGTTGCACTTTGTACGTAGATAGTAGTCATAGATACCATCCAAAAATCTATACCACATCCGTGACCACTGTCCATTGCCATCGTAGAAGACGCCCCAGAACTGCTCAACTTCTCTTTCCGCTTCGCTCAAGGTGCGTCTCCGTTTCGCTAGTGGACCGTGGCTACTGTCATCTTCTTCGCTTGCTGGTAAAGGAGTCCCATCGATAAACCAATTAGGGAATCGACCCGTAATAACGGAGAACGGGGTCGGTTCCTTTGGCTTTCGGGAAGCGGATACCGGGGTTGGGACAGGGTAAGAATTCGTCGAGAGAATATCTACTGAGAAGGATCGGGGTTTTGGAGGATCCTGTAGCTTCTTCAAGTTTGATTCCGGGGACAACGGGGTATCGCTATCCGGAGTAAACTGGGCTACGCCTAGCTTTGAAGTCGAGCGGCTTGCATTCACGCTGCTATAAAACTCTTCCTCTGGTGATAATTTCTTCGGAAGCGGCGGCATGTTGAGCTTCCTAGCTTCCTGTTGTTTCTGTACTAGAGATTCGCCAAACGATTTTGTCGGGACTGTTATTGAATTATTGGAGAATACGCTAGCTTGCGTATTCCTTCTGCTGGCGGACAAGTCGTAAAAGCTCCTCTCATCGAACATCCCGTCGTCCTGACCGACCGAACCCCGCCGCACCTCGTGTTCCATTCTTTGTTTTTCCATCCGTTGATGCTCCATCATTTGTTGTTCTATCATCTGTTGTTCTCGCTGCTGCTGTTCAAGCCGGGCTTCATATTCCCGTTGCGCTTGTAGCGCTTCCTGCCACTCCCTATCTGATAATGCAAAGCTTGGTTGGCTTGGAGGCGGAATCGACGCCGGGGGCGGCGGTGGCTGTTGTTGGCGGATGAATGGCGCGTATTCCATTTCCATCTGGGATGCTACAACAGACGGAAGGACATATCGCGGGGTCGATATCGGAGTCGCTCCAGGAGTCGGATAGTCTACTGGAGATACAGGGAACTGCCCGAACCCTGGCGACCCTGCTATAAAGGCCGGCGAGGTTGGACCAATGCTGGGGCTACCCACAGCACCGGGGAAAGCGAAACCATTTGGTTGTGGGGTCGGATAGAACTGCTGGCCCTGCTGTGGGAAGTAGGATTGAGACTGTCTCTGTGACTGACGAGAGAAGTCATGAAACCCTTGAATACCAGGCGATTGTTGCTGGACTAGCAGACTACGGCTGGCCCCCTGAAGAGTCGGGCGCGAGGTATCAACCGAGAGCTATCAAATCATCATGTCAGTGCTATCTCGATTCAAGATCCAATTTATCATGAACCCAATACGACCTAAATCCATCGGCTTTGGGACAAGGAACGGCAACGCAATGCAGAACAGGGGTATTTTGCCATGAGTTTTATCAGAGAAATGGAAGCCGACATGCGGCCCGTAGGCAAGGAGGACATGATGCTGCTGCATGCAGACCGCCCAAGGTCCCAAACGGTCGGAGAAATGGGGATAAACTTCGAAGCACATCAAGCGGCAATCGAAACTCGGAAATCAACAACGTACCTGCTGGCTAATACTCTGCGGGTGGGATATCTGCAAGTCCCTCGCGCCATTTCCCTGTGATCCTCTCTTTGAATTGACGAGCGACCGGACCAAATTCATATTTACCGCTTTTCCTACTGCAGGACTTGACTCAGGAACTACTACCGCAGAGTTGGTTGTGACGGCTGGTGCTATGACTTGCAGATGCCCAGCGGATGCGGGGAAGAAATAGTACCCGCCTTGAGGAAAAGGGTATGCGAAAGTGAACTGGTCAGCGAAGAACCGCGAAGATGGAGAAGAGGATGAAGTCGAC
The DNA here is from genome assembly GCA_036971655.1 of Arthrobotrys megalospora. Taxonomy (NCBI): domain Eukaryota; kingdom Fungi; phylum Ascomycota; class Orbiliomycetes; order Orbiliales; family Orbiliaceae; genus Arthrobotrys; species Arthrobotrys megalospora. Next base: position 934,533 of record JAVHJN010000003.1, on the reverse strand, counting down.
ATTTTTTCCTGTGCCTCTTTAAAGGTTTATCAACTGTCTCGACCAAAAAAACAAATGCCTCCACACCCCCCTCGCGCAGCCACTATTTCCCCTTCTCCTCTTCGTTTAGATCTGCACAGAGAATCGAACTTCGAACCAAAGGTTCCAATCAGATTGTACTGAAAGGCCCCTTGTTCGACTGGGGCTGCAGCAGTGCTTGTGTCCTTGCAGCTTAGCTTATGCAAGACGAGAGGTAATGTGGATGCAAAGGCGACGGCTAGGATAACGTAGCCGAATACCGTTGTCTCTCAATTCGCAAACCTGCCTCCAATAGATTTATGCAAGCTTTTTTCTTTACAAGCTCCCAGCCTGTAAACTGTGGAAATTCTGCACGCACGGAGAGCCTCCTCCTTCTCAGCCCGCAGGGTTTCCTAGGAGGGAAACAATGGATAAGGTCGACAAGGGACTCTTTGACTGCTAGACCTTGTCGTACGAGAGCTCTATTGGATCTCGTAGATTCTCTTAGCGAATGGATTGGAGGTGCGGGATCTTTAGTGTGAGATATTGTGTTCAGACTGATCGAATAAGGTTGGGAGCATAAGCGCCAGGCTCTGAGCTATTGGCCAGGGTTTTCTGAATAAGTTTGTAAACCGAGAAGGGATTGCGCAAGGACTGTAAAACTTGTCTAAATTCGGTTTGTCTCTGGTCCGATTAGATATTCAATAAGATACTCTCGCACCGCAAAGGTATTCGTTGGGTGGGTGCGAATGTGCGAGTGGAGTGCGGTGCATGCAGCGGAGGGTGTGGATGACGACTAGAATAGAACTCACAAAGGACGGCACGCCCAATGTCAAGCTTTTGCCGCCTTCTTTTGTGTGGTGGAGTTATGTTTGATGCAGAGACGGGTGTATTAGGGGCAGGTCATATAGGATAATTTTAGAACCTGCCTGTCAGAACCTTAGAAAGATCGAGTATCGCGAAGTTTGGCTTGCGGCTTCGTCCGCTGTCGATATTTTTGAGATGCCCGTAGACGCTCGATGTGGAGCCCTTGGCGCTGCTAAGTTCGAAGCGTTGGTTGGTTTATTGTGCGAGCTCATCTGCGGCTGCAGCTTGCTCCACTAATCCGGACAGAGAAACAAGAGAATGTTTGTGTGATTGTGGACCTCGAGATCGTATCTGAAGAAAATAAGATTTCAAAAAATCCGGAGTGGATTGTTCTTTATTTTAACAGCGCGTGGCTTCATGGCTTCGGGTTAAAAATTTCGAGATATTGGCGAACTACGGTCTAGCCCGGCCAAGTCTTTGTCCTGCAAACCCCGCACATTGCCAGAAGTTTCATTGTCGTCTGAGCACGGACAGTTTAAGTGTGCATGCCTTGGTATCGACGACCCAGGTTTTCGTAGCCGTATACAACTTTATTAGAGTAAATCGAGCCCGAGTTTCAGGGGCATCAGGCACCAACGTTGGTTGGTAATCTGAGCCTCCAAGGAGCCAAATTCTGAAGCTTTTCGTGCTCTTTTTTCTGTCCTCTCCTCCAGCTTCGGTATCATCGAATTTCAGAATTTCAATTTCAAGCGCGATATTCGACACAATAGCCTGAATTAATACAGGTTTGAGGTCCTTTGGCAGACATGGGGTGAACGCGGAACACATTTTCGGCTCCAGCTGTGCCAGGTCTCTGCAGAATAATGCAAGCCTTCACAGGCCAAAGCAGGAAGTTTCCAAGGCGTTGGAATAGGAGATGGTCACGTTCAACGTTTATTCTTGCCATACTCGGGCGCAGTCTGCAATAGACGGGCAACAGTTGCACGTTGTAGTTGGAGCTCGCTGACACCTGCAGTGCGTACATGCACATGCGCATGATGCACATGTTGATGTTGGAAAATGCGTAATTAATTAAAGCCACGAGATAACTTCTGGCAGGGGTCCATAGAGTGTTTTGAATCCAATGCCTTTGTAATTTACTCTTATGCTTAACGGTAGGAATCCGTTATTTTGAGGCTGCAGTAAAGCCAAGTATCATGGCCTTGGGAAATCTGGACTTCTTGCGCATGCGTTGACACCAATCTCATGGTTACACAACACAGAAAATACAACAGCTGGTGCGATGCACAGTTCTGGGTCAATGCCTGCTATTTCGCAGAAGCTAGTTTACGAGACTGCGTCGACTCAGTTCGCGATGTAGCAAGATTTATACACTAGAACCACTAAGTGTAAACTATCTAACCTTAAGCCTTGAGCCTAGGCGATTGATATGAGGTGTTACTCAATTCGCGTTTCATATGTATACATTCGCCGAGGTAGTATTCAGTGCATTCTTGTCTTCGTGTGTGCCAAAAACGTGGCAATAGCCGCATGAGCTGATTTCTCGCGCTCTTTTAGCCTCATGGTACGGTAGCTGAAAAACGTTAAACGTGGACATAAATCATGGCTTACGAAGAATAACTCTATATTGTGAACAATTCCCGACGGCTCAACATCTTAAGGTATAGCACCGTATTCGAGTAAAAAAGACTGGCGAGTTGTAACTGCACTCGAAAGTATTCCGAGATGCGATCCTCAGCGCGAAGCTTGAGCCGGTGGCTCGCAGTTGCAGTATGCGTATCAATGCCATTGGTGTATGTGTTAACCCCAATTCTTAGGTCGTAGCTGTGATGTTAACATTGATCCTCCTCGTTTGTAGACAAGCCCAGGTGGTTCCAATCCCATTTCAGACTTTCAAGGACGAAATTAAACATCTCACCGTCAGTGCCATTAATCCCCTACGGACGGCAATATCCGAACTGGAAAAGCTCACTACCGAAACATATCCACTCGAACCCGCCCCGGCCCCGGGTTTCACATTCAGCTCAGCTAAAAGCGTTGGAACAAAAATTTCCGGCCTAGAGTATGGTATAACCCAAGTGGAGAACGATCTTGCCGACTCAATAGTAAGCGATGATCAGGCCGATTTTGATGCTCTAGGGAAAGTCCTCGATAATATTAGAGCAGGGTTCTCGGCCTACGCTACAACTAGGGTTCGGGTGCCGGACGGATTCTACACCACTCCAGCACAACATGAGTTCAAAGAATACGATATTTGGAGTTTTATTGGTGGTTTAACCAGCCAGCTGGTCCTGAATGGCGGTCTTAACAACCTTGAAGCTAGTGCAGGGCGGTTGGTCAGCTTGATGTTCTCCGCCACCCTTCCCGAAGATGGGTCTATAACAGTAGACTTTGATGCGTTCGAAATCAGAATCCGAACCCTCACAAGACTAGTTGATACGCTAGGAGAAATAATCGATGCACCTAATGACGATATCGCGAGTTTTGTTTCGATGATCAACGCCTACGATCTACCTAATGCATTCGAGCTGGAAATCAATCTTATCGCGGGATACGAAGATGTCCAGGCCATGTTGAAGGCATATCTAGATGTGATATCCACGATAACCTGGAAACTCGATGAAATCTACTGGTCCGCTCGGGGCCAATGGGTAGATGAGGAGTAGATGTTGGTTCTTCTATACTACCTAATATAAGTACAGTTTTGTATCTTTCGTTGCACAATATGTAAGTATATATTAGATATGATTACTAGAGGGCTCGAACTTTAGCTAGTCTCAGCTTTACCACCCCATAGACTGTGAACCACCCACATCTACATAATTATATAAATAAATTCAACTGGATAAGATTCCATAAAGGCTAAGAAAATCGTTATATATATACACCCAATGACTCCTTCCTATATATACACCAGCATTCCCATAATCGCTTGCACAACACGAATTTAACTACTGAGCTCAGAAACACCAGCCGGATGCCCCTTATTGTTTTGCCCAGAATACACAGGGGACGTCTGGTTAGGGTAGACATACTGAGAGCTTTGTCCAGGGTACACCGGTTCAGGGCCTTGATCAGGATACATTGGCTGAGGGCTCTGATCGGAGTATCCTTGGTACCCACTGCTAGAGTCATCGCCTTGTATCCCACCGATTTCACTCAGCGGCTCTCCCTTCTCTTTATACTTCCTCTGTGAGTTCCTCCTAAAGAGCCATACGCCAAGCACTAAAAGTGCCAATAAAGCCACACCTCCAACAGCGATACCTGCAATGGCCGCAGTCGCAAGTCCTCCAGAACTGGAGTTCGAGTTTAACCCCCCACCGGCGGTGCCCGACGTTAACCCTCCTATCCCTGTCGCACTATTTGTTGATGTACCGGTCGGAGAAGACGAAGATGTAGTGCTGGCGGCGATGGCTCTAGAATCAGGTGTATCCTGCGGTAATGCGACCTCGCCACTAGGGAATGGTTGATTGAGAGGCCTGCAACTATCGTATCCCCGTGCAGTACTAACGCCTCCCCGGAATCCTTGCGGACAGCAGAATGGGAAACCGGTGTTGTTATATAATCCCCATTCATCGTTGGCGCAGACGTTGTAGGTGAGTAATTGTTGGGAGCAGTCTTCCTCTGTAGTACAAATTTCCAATTGTTAGGACTCATATATAGGTCTACCGACTACAAGAAAGCGACCGCGGGAAGGTGGAGCATTAGACATACGAGTTGCGCAGCAGGCGGTATTATCTTCGAATCCTAAGATCGAGACGGGGTTTCGGCAGAATTGACCCTGTGGACAACATGCTCGGAATGGAGGTAATCGAGAGCCGCAATCGACTTCACCAGCTAGACAGCTTCCTGGTGTTCTTGCAGCCCAGCCTCCTACAAAAATTTGATCTAAAGCTGCCACAAAGGGAGTTGTAAGGACAAGAGAAACCAGGACTGGAGAAAATTTCGTTTTAAACGCCATTGTGCTTGTATTTTCCCTGCAAGTCGACGGTTGAAAAAAATATACTATGAACGTCAAGTAAAGATATTGTTTTGGAGTTATAGATCGGTAGGGAAAGGATTGGAACTGATGGTTGACATTATATAAAACAGGAAACTGCAGATGGAACGATCCGCATTTTGCACGACATGATAGCCTCCCCGTCCGAAACTAGGCCTCACCCCTTCCAACTAGCAATTAGCTGAGGAAAATCTTAAATCTCACCAATTCTGTTCCAGGGGAAAGGCAGGCACCTGTCCACTACGTGCAGGCATTATCGGGATCACCTTCCTTGCTAGAGCTGACTTCACGATTTTCCGTTGTACAGAGACTAGCTAAATATAGGGCCGATCCCAGCTATATTCTGTCCAAACCAGCTGTACAAGATCCAAGGGAATACACTAAGCCAGGCCATCGAGTAGGAAGCGTCGAATATAACGGCGACTCCAGCCAGTTTCTTCAGAATTAGGCGTTTGCTCCGTAGAGTAGAGTCATGATAGGGCTTAAGAAGACAATTATTGGTATCATAGGGCTGACCGCTAGAAAAAGCTTACTGCTAGCCAAGACGGGCCAAGACATCCGAATCATGAAGGTGATTCGATATCGCAATTTTGTGACAAGGGACGGTGGAGATTTAGGAAGAATTGGATGGGCAAACAATTACAGGGTGAACATGCATTGCAGCACCAAAAGATGTTGCATCGCCCCGTCGACGAGGCATATTATGTAACATGGGGAAAGAAGCGGGTCAGTTGTACATATGGGTTTGACAACTCTTTTTTACGGCTATTTCCAAACAGTATTTTTTGACAAATTGGAATTACTGGTAGAAAACATATATAACCCAGTCAGCAAATTACGAATTGTTCCTCGTCGCCTAGCCTGAACATTCTAGGTATCGACTCCTGTGTATTCCCAATCGCTTCCAGGTCGGCAGTCACTATCTGTGTAACTAGCGACCATAGCCCCACACAGCCCCGGATCGACAGATTCGCTTCCTCTCTTTGGGCCATCGAGATCCCGTTTCGACCAATGATAGCGGCACTCAGTCTGTGGAGCTTACCATTAGCCAGTAAATTGTAATCGATACGCCGACGCGTGCATGCATACGGACTTGCGGCATGGGATTGGTGAGGCTCATGGAGCCAGGATATGGAAGGTGATGCACAAACTCGATCTTCTGGACATAAGAATATCTAGGCTACTCTCAAGCTCTCGACGTAGCTCTGCCAACATATTTGAAGAATATTAATGCGTTCTGACATAGATATGTACTCGTGTGCAAGCCTTTCCCCTCGTTACCACACCTAATGAATGTATTCTTCAGAGTAATGTTAGTAGTCTCGAGATGTGTCGCGACGTCGAAATCTCGATAGATGATGCTTATACCTATCTATACACGCAACTACGGATGACTCCTACAAAACAGTATCGGCGATGACCCACCGCTAACAATGCGTCGGGTTATTGTTCCCGCCATCCAATTCGGAGAAAGGTGTTTGACATTTATGTAGTAGACAGTGCCAAATATTCGCAGCTAGAATAAGATAGGTATCTCGGATCCGCGGAATCTCAGGACTGCCGGAGATTCTCCGGCGGCTCTGCTATCACTAGGCCTGTATGTCTCAAAACCATATGTGGTATGTCACGCATGCTGGCAAAGTGGCCAAAACTTATCTAGCAGCGGCTGTACTTCTGACAGGGTGGCGCTTGCTTTTGAGGAATTACAAAACGAGTTTACCTAAAATCGAGCCTCTATCCTCGAAACCAGTTGCTGGTTAGGACTAGTGCAAAATTTTGAGAACAGAATTTCGGAGCGGAAAAAAAAACCTAGAATTTCCGAGGCTATGTGGCGGATCAAGGGTCTTTGTTGGTCGTGCGAGTTAATCCGAACAAGTTAAATGTTTAAATTTATTAATCAAGTCGGGGTAATCATGCTGGTTAGTAGCCTGGGAGAGTCTTTGTTTAACGGAAAATACCCAAACATTCTGCCTATATGCTATTAAAAGTGAAATCTACGGGTATTTGGTTCGATCGATATCAGAGAGCCCGAGCTCTCTGGCTGGTACCATGGTACTGTCCTACTCTGTGTTAGGTTGTTGGAAATTGAGGGTTGGCAAACATGAACCATCTTGAAGATGATTGCTGCACACGCAGAAATTAACGCTGGACAGGGACCCTTTGAAGAGCAGAACTAATCCAGCGGTTTTGAAATTTTGTAATAACCAAGGCTGATAGAAAGCGTTCGGGTTCAAGATATTTGTGAATCCTATGCCACACAGAATAATTCCCTCTCATTCATTTTCGAGGTATCGATAACGGCAAGGTATTATGCATTGTAACGTTCGTGTCAATTGACGCAATGAATAACGGCTGGCCAAACTCGCCAAGCTATCAAGATCATCACTAGCCGGCCAATTTCTTGGTAAGTTGTTGGTAAAATCACGAGCTGCTTCTTTAGCAACAGCCTGAAGCCGAAGTCACTGACTCGTGCCTCCCGTATTCAAAGCCGGTCCCAAGTTCAATTCGTAATCCTGCCGTAACGGTCGAGCGCGAGCGACCCGTCCGAGTTCCCCTCCTCCAATCTCCCTGGCCGGCAATTGCCAGAGGGCACTCGGGCTACTCGGACTTGTGACGAAAAAGAATAAACTCAAATCTGAGCCGTTGGGCAACCCCATGTTTCGGTGAATCCCCAGGTTCATGTACCACCAACTCGACCCCAGAAAAAACCTCGACCTAGACGCAAAAAAAGCTTCGCGATTAAAATTATCTCCATGCCTCTCTCTCCACTCGCTAACCCTCGTCCGGATCATCTCGCTTGGCCTATTTTTCCCTTTCTTCGAACGAAGTGTAATTGTCAGCAAGATCGAGAACGGAGTTTACCCAGTCACTTGATACCCCTGTCCAGATCCAAAGGGTCTTGGCGCTCCAGAAGCACCGAACTTCGAAGGCGAGCTTGCAATCTGGGTATTCCCCGACACGAGTACAATTCTCCACAACCACATGGCCCAGCCCAGCTTCTAACCTTTTGCCATCGTCTCTGTCACAGTACATACGCTTGCAAAAATTAGTTTAGCTTAGTCTCAGAAAAGAATTTCTCTTGGACCCTTTTACATTACGTCTTGCCTATTATTGGTTCCCAGCTCTGGCACCTGGGCCAATGGTTGCAGGTGGCTTGACCATTAGCTTCCCCACAACCCGTTTTGGGTTTGAAATTGGGGTTACTGGCGATGTTGCTCCGGCAGGATGATGTATAAGCTATTATACATTGACAAGATTGAGTAATTGAGTGAGGCGGGGGATGTGATACCCGAGGCAGCTGGGGAATGCCCTTGGCCCTGAAGTTTATAGATAATGAGGCCTGCGTCCACCTCAACAGTTCTCTCTTTTCTGCTTTTTTGAAGCTTTGGTTAGTAGAATACCACATCTCGGAGGAAAGGAAGCATACCTATCTTTGTCATTTATTAGTAAACGATCGCATCATCGTCTGCAAGCCGCAGCCCTGGTAAGAAGAGTAGTAAACACCATGACCAAATCGCGGGTACCTCCGGAAAAACGTGTCAGAGTCGCACAGGCATGCGCGAGGTGCAAGCGACGGAAAGAAAAGGTATGCTTTCTAGGTAGCTCGAGTCCCGCATTTCACGAACACCACCACCACCGTCCTTAGATTACTAAACCTCCGTGCCTGCTAGTGCGATGGACAGACACCATGTCGGAACTGCATCAAGTCCGGAGTTCTGTGTATGACGACAACGCAGGCACAGCTTAGCGGCGCCGTGGGCGATATCAGGACCTCGGAGCCGCCTGCAAAGAAGCAGAGGACTTTGAGCTCGAGTGTCGACCGGGATCCTTTCTCCGAGTTGCTGTAAGTTGAAATAGACTCCCGTAGAGAAGAAGTAGTGTAGTTACGTAAGTTGGGCCAACTAACAAACATGTCGGAAGACGGGACAATCTCGCGTATACCAACTTTGAGCTTCCAGAAGATGTCAAACTGTCACCCGGCCTGCCATCTCCGATATCTCCTATCTCAGATGGACGAAGTACATATGGTAGTCCCCAGAGCTCGAGCTCTAAGAGCACCCCAGTGAGGAGAACACCCCAGAAGACATGTAAGTAATGCTACTTAATAGTAGTTTAACACGCGCGGCCTCTAACTGGGCAATTGAGTAGGTCCCCATGCTAGGACTACCACTGAGCAGATGGCAAACTGCCTACGAGGCATTCTTCTCGAACGAGAGGGGCACCAACCGGTGGGAGTACGTGCCTGCTGCAAGAAAACCGGGTCTGGAAGCCATGCAGACCGTCTAGAAGGCCGAATGCCAACTTATGATGAAATGACGATCCTACTTTCAATCTTTAGAACGCATGTAAGTTGCATATTCTGATTATCTCAAGCATATGGGGGTTTGAAGACTAACAAGGGATATTAGGTTGCCTCAATTATAGATCCAATCCTTGATACTCATTTCGTCAACCTCGTTAAAACACCTTCTTTCATAAGCCATCCAGTAAATAGGCATTGCTTGTCGGAGTTAATATTAGCAATCTCGTATCAATGCGTCGCCACATCGACGAAATCCATACAACGGAAACTGTCATCTATAACACCGGAGGCAGCTCATGGAAGGGCCTCAGCACACTTTAAAACGGCACAAGTTAGCTTCGATATGGCTGCAGCAGTGGAAAACCCCGATGTGTCATCTGTGGAAGTACTATTACTTATGGGAATATATAAATTCCTTGAAGGTGGCGAAGCTGCTGTATCAAGTTTGATTGGTATGGGACCAAATATATTGGGACTAGCAGTGAGAATCATACTAATAATAAAATCATAGGCATGGCAATATCGATGGCTCAAACGCTTGGCCTCAACGAACCCTCCTATGCTACAGACGAGGCTTCCGCAGAAATCAACTCCGGAATCTGGAACTCTCTATACAACTTTGATCGTGTTCTATCTCTTACAGCTTCTCGAACTTGCAATCTACCGCATGATGCAACCCCCCTTTCTCCTACCTCACCTAGTTCCGATATTTCGTTCATCCTAGGCAAAATAATCCAAGCCACCCGCAGTCCTTCCTCAACGCCAGAGCTTCTTCAACCACTATCAAACGAGCTGAAAACATTTATAACCGCCCTGCCCGCATCTTTAAGATGGAGCACCATCTTATCAACCACTTTACAACAACAAGATCTCATAAAATCACTGCATATAAACGCCCTGTATTTTTGTGCTATCTTCCGCCTGACAAAAACCTCGCTACTATCCACACTATCCCGCAGTACCAACAAATCTTCGGCCATCGCTAATTTCTCAAGCTTCAACTTGCTCAGTCCCCAAAATGGCCTAAACTACGACAGTCTAACAGCAACCCACGAGGGCCGATGGTCGGAAGCCGGTATCTACTCCGCTCAAACCAGTCTTAGAATATTTGAGAAGGCAAAACAGAACGGAATCGCCCTCCACGGATCACCATTGTTCGAAACATGGCTCACGCTGTCGTTTCTCGTCTGCATCCTCGGAATCTTTGCCTTTCCCTCAGCTTCTACTACAAACTTGCTTAACTCACCCGGCAGCGCCAATGGATCTACGTCATCTGCATCGCACGATATCGAATCTCGACTCTCGCAGCTGGCGCATCTCTACCAAGGTCTTATTTCGACAGCCAAGATGAGCCCTAGACTATGTAGTCTTTCGACATTTATTAATGATCTGCGAGGATATCTCTCTAGAAAGTCGGAGGATGCTACTTGTGGGAAAGACAGTTTCGAAGCTTTATTCGGAAGCTTGGGGGATATGGGGCCACTAGGGTCTATCATGTCAACTAATACTCTTGACGGCGAATCAAGTGTGATTGGTGGCGTGGAAAGCGCGCTTGAGGAGGTTCTGTTAGCTTCGAGCGCCCAAGGAATACATACCACCAGCGGGCCTATGGATTTGGGAAGCGAGGATCCGTTGGGGGTTCTCCTTCCTGGAACGCCTGTTTCATTAACAGCCGATAACGTAACGGAGGGGAAAGATGAGGTTATGGCAGTTGATTTGACAAGTACTACTGTTGAGCGAAAGCTAGGCAGTGATGTAGATGATCTCTGGCAGAAGATATTTGAAGATTTGGATCCAGAAGATATTGAGCCTGAAGGGTTGAAGAAGGGTGTTGTTGCAGAGGGGATGGGGTTTTGTATTGATGGAAGTGAAGATATGACTGCCTTGGAAAGGTTAATTAGGAAGAGTGAAGTTTTTGTATAGACTTGGCATGGTTTAGGGGGCCCTTTTTTTTGGCTAGATGTATGATTAATATTCCAGGGCGGAGTTCATCGTTCTGGTTAGAGGCTAGATACCCATTTTGTTTCACCTGAGAATTATATGTTGAATATGTGCGATAAAGCTTCATAGTCCAATTCATATCCACTAAAATATCAAGGGGTGTTAATATCGTGGGGTCGTTCGTCCGACGAGAGTCTTTTCAAGTCTATTATCATGACCTGGTATGGCCTACGGCGCGTCGGGCTAAGGACATTGTGGTATTTTGTTCGAAACAACACAGAAAGTCTAGATGCAAGGCTCAGGAATTCGTCGAGCAAATGCCTTGAGGCCCAGCCCGGGATCTCGCTACGTCGCGGCCAGTATGCAAGGTTGGTTTCATTAGTCAATCAGAACCCACCATGTGGCATGTGGCCTAGTAGTGTACTTTCAAGGTAACTCTGGTAGAAATCTTCGAGATACCGCCGCAATTAATACTGCAGTGCGCAGTATCGACCACCCAAGGCTGACTAAATTTGCATAGAACTTTCGCTCGGAGACTGGATCCTATTCGATTGCATAAGTACTGATATTATTTCTAGGCTACTCTTGAAGTAGGTACTATGATATATATGAGCCTCAAGGACCACGGAAGGCTGGGCTTGGCTAAGGATTGCTGTGCCTTGCGTCCTGGTCCATGGTCAGTGAATCACGTGGCGGGCTCGCCAAAATACCCCCGCCTGCTTGACATGCCGTGCATACTATCCTCAACTTCTCCTTCCCATCACCAGAGCGACCCTTTAGTGATTTCAAGCTACCTTCGGGCCACAGTTTAAGGCACGATTCGATTTCGAGCAGGTGAGCTGCCGGACTTCTCTGACCGAACATTGCAGACGCGGCACTAACCGAGAGAGCGGTTGCCCACGACAAATTCCCAGCTAGACACCAAACTTTCACGAACGCAATTTAAACAGTTTTAATGTGGATTTCGGGCAGAGCGCTACAGGCACAAACTCTACTGGGTGCCGATACGATAAGTTCACTGGGCTATTAGATAAACGGTGTTGAGGCGCGAGGCGGCATTAATTTGGCGAAAACTCCGGAATACATATATCCTTCCCTCCGCGATGTCGAAGTGGAATCGAGAGGATGAGATTATTGAGGATAAGGAACGAATCGGCAATGTCCACGAAGGGGAAAGACTATGGCATGACGTCGAGGGCGAAGATGCACGAAGATATCATCCAAAAGCTTCTACGGGGGTACTCACACACGATGACTATACCGTTGGATGGGTCTGCGCTCTCCCCCTTGAGATGGCTGCTTCTGTAGCAATGTTGGACGAGATTCATACCAATCACAATCTCGAAAAACATCCCAACGACAATAACACATACACTCTAGGGGTAATCGGCAATCACAATATTGTCATTGCTTGTTTGCCACTAGGGGTGTATGGTATCACTTCTGCCGCGATAGTTGCAAACCAGATGTCGTCAACCTTCACCTCCATATGCTTCTGGCTAATGGTAGGAATCGGCGGGGGAGTGCCTACCGCGAAAATTGATATTCGTTTGGGTGACATTGTGGTTAGCACAGGAGTAATACAGTACGATTACGGCAAAAGAGTCAGAGAAGGTCGGTTCGAGCGCACAGGGACACTGAATAAGCCACCGCAAACGTTTTTGACGGCCGTTGCTAAACTGCAAGCGGATCATGAGAGGGCGGGAAGTCGAATACCAGCCTTTCTTTCCGAGATGCTGCATAAGCATCCCGACATGGCGACCAAGTATACACATCGCGGCCAAGAGCAGGATATATTGTTTGAAGCGGACTACGACCATGCCGAGCCGGAAGATACATGTGGAGGTTGCAACGAAACGAAGTTGGTGCCTCGAACACCGCGTATTGAGAACCACCCAGTGGTCCACTACGGACTAGTCGCCTCAGCAAACCAGGTAATGAAGCATGGCAATACTAGAGATCAGCTAGGACGAGAGCTTGGTGTCATTTGCTTTGAGATGGAGGCTGCTGGATTAATGGACAACTTCCCCTGTTTGGTTATCCGAGGAATTTGCGATTACTCTGATTCGCACAAGAACAAGCAATGGCAGGAGTATTCAGCAGCAGCCGCTGCAGCATACACCAAGGAGCTTTTATTGTCCATACCCGCCACACGTGCCGCCAAAGCCATAGGGGTCGTAGCAGCCACACCAAAGGTCATAAAGCAACGTCGGCTTTTTATGGACGCCTTGAGGTTCGATCAAATCGATGCCCATCAGACGGCGATTAAGAGCGCTCACGCTAAAACTTGTAATTGGCTGGTTGCGAAACCTGAGTACCGCGACTGGCTCGACTTCAATCTCATTTCTGATCACCATGGCTTTTTGTGGATTAAAGGGAAACCCGGTACTGGAAAGTCAACTATAATGAAGTTCGCCCTCAAACATGTCGAAAAAACGATGAAAGAAACCCTAATCATATCGTTTTTCTTCCATGCGCGGGGAGACGATCTGGAAAAGTCAACAACTGGGATGTATCGGTCACTACTATATCAACTTTTAAAGAAGGTTCCTGAGCTTCAGAGTGTGTTTGATTCTTTGGGACCGCCGCCCGTGTCAGGCGGAAGCTACCTATGGGATATCGAGATGCTTAAGGAAACTTTTAGCCGTGCATTAGAGGAATTCGGTCAGCAGCGTCTGATATGCTTCATCGACGCCCTAGACGAATGCGAGGAAGACCAAATTCGAGATATGATAGCCTTTTTCGAGGATCTCGGCCAACCCGCGATTTCAGGAGGAGTACAGCTACATGTTTGCTTCTCCAGCAGGCACTATCCACATATCACGATCAAACAAGGACGGGAGCTAGTTTTGGAGGGACAAGAAGGTCACGATCATGATATAGCCAACTATCTACATAGTGAACTAAAAGCCGGACCCAGCAGGCAGGCCCAAGAGATCAGAACCGAAATACTGGAGAAGGCGTCCGGGGTTTTTCTCTGGGTGGTTTTAGTTGTACATATCCTTAATAAGGAGTATGATCGAGGCCGCATACATGCACTTCGGAAAAGGCTGAAAGAGATACCTACCAGACTGAACGAGTTGTTCAAAGATATCCTTACGAGAGATGCTCAGAATATGGACGATCTATTGCTCTGCATCCAGTGGATACTATACGCAAAGCGACCACTCGAGCTAGTGGAGCTCTACTTTGCAATTCTAGCCGGCCAATCCCCGGAAGACTTAGGTGTTTGGGATCCTGACGAGATCACCAAAGAAGACATGGGGAGGTTTATACTGAGCTCCTCGAAGGGGCTTGCCGAGGTCACAAAATCAGCAGGTCAGATTGTTCAGTTCATTCACGAATCTGTGAGAGATTTTCTGCTCAAAGAAAACGGGCTCAGTGAGCTATGGGCCGAGTTCGGTTCTCTGAATAGTCATGAACGGCTAAAACAGTGTTGCTATCACTACATCAAGGTCGACATGTCCCATGAGCTACCTCTAAAGGAACCACTCCCGGTCGCAAATACTTCCCAAGCCATAGATATACGTCTACAAGCATCGACGAAGTTTCCCTTTCTCGAATATGCAGTTCGTAATTTGCTCTATCATGCTGATCTGGCGGGCAGTTACGGGTCTCCACAGGAAGCCTTTATTGATAGTTTCCCTCTTGAAACTTGGGTAATCCTCCGCAACCTCGTTGAAAAGTACCAGATACGGCGCTACACACCTAAAGTCAGCCTTCTGTACATTCTGGCCCAGGAAAACCTACCGCACCTGAGCAAGATCCAACTAAAACGAATTCCCACTATGGATATCGAGGGAGAGCAACATTGCTTCCCAATACTTGCAGCTTTAGCTTACGGCAATAGCGATGTGGTCGAGGCGCTCTTAATGCCGGATGCGGACCTGCAGTCGGAGAGTTGCATCTCTCAGTGTCTTTACGCTGAGTACCGCCAGGAATTCCTGGATCAATTTATCGAACGAGGTTACCAGGAAGTGCCCAAAGGCCAAACTTGGCTTTCGTACGCGGCAGAACACGGTAGATGGTGCATAGCAACTCTTCTACTTTTGACCGGGAAAGTTAATACTAATTTTTTTTTTTCACAAACGCAACATCCTGGCACGCCATTAACGTATGCTGCGGCTGCTGGGCGAGAAGACATCGTGAAGCTATTACTCAACAAAGATGCCGACCTATACTTTAGGTGCCAGAGTCGGGCTCCACTTGCCTCTGCTGCAGTTAATGGGCACGCAGCTGTGATGGAGCTATTACTCGATAAAGCCGTTAAATTGGCCCGCGATGAAAGGGATTTCGGCAGAACACAACTGCCCTATGCCGTGAATAATGGAAACATCATGGTGCTAGAGTTACTATTGGGTAAAGACGTTAAATTGAGCCCTGAGTCCGATCTTGATGTCTGGTCGGTGATCTGGACGGCAGCAGAGAGGGGGCATCGAGCAGTAGTAAGGCTGCTACTCAAGTATTGGGCTGGTCCAGAACTCGAAGATGGTAGTCGGAAACTGCTATATTTTGGTGCAGGGGATAGACGGGAGACGGCGGTACGGATTGGGAGGTCCGCCCAGCTGGAACCCAAATACTGCAGTTGTGGCCAGACAGCACTATTTTGCGCTGTGCTTATGGGGCGTCAAGCGGCGGTGAAGTTGCTTCTTGAGAGGGGCGTTGAGCCGGAACCTGTCGATAATGCGTACCGGATGCCGCCGTTATATGCCGTAGGTAAGAGGTATAGAGGAATAGTAAAGGTGCTGCGCAATGAGGGCGCTAAAATGAAGCAACTAGACCATCTAGGCCCGGTACTGCCGTTATATATAGATATCATAGATGGCAGGCATGTGGCAATAGTCAAAATGTTGCTTGAGGAAGGCGCTAAAGCGGAGTATATAGACTATACAGGCCGGACACCGCTATCATATGGTGCAGGCAATGGGCATGAGGCAATAGTGAAAATGCTACTTGAGAAAGGCGCCAAGCTGGAATCTAAGTCTGATGATAGTGGCCAGGAACCACTATCATATGCTTCGGCCGGGGGGCATCAGACAGTAGTAAGGCTGCTTCTTGAGGAGGGTGCTAACATAGAGGCTAAGGATTGGTTTGGCAGGACAGCACTATCGTGGGCTGTAGAGATGGGGCATTATGCGGTGGTTAAAATGCTGCTTGAGAAGGGTGCTAGGATAGAAGTTAGAGATAGAGCCGGTGATACACCATTGGACTATGCTAGGAAGCACTTAGGTCATGAGGATGGGGAAGCAATAGCCCAGCTACTGATCGATAATTGCAGATAATGTTGGCAGGACGCCGCAGGCATGCGGATGAGTAGGAAGGTAGAGACTAGTGCCAATCTAGAGGTTCAGGATTCCGGCGGCTGTACGCCGCTCGACTGTGCTATAGCAAATGTAAATAAGATTGTAGTGGAGTTGCTACCGCATAAGAAGGGTGGTAGGGCCTCCTAACTTGAATTACGACACTGAGATAGTGAGAGTCGGCGGGGTGTCTAGAATTCTACCCTATTGATCTTCGTACCATTTAAAAGCAATCTGTTCAACAGGTCCATACTATTCTGATAGATATATGCCACATTTTCGCGACTCACATTAGGTAGCAAGGAGTTTTAATACTATCGGTGAAAACCGAGGATGCAGATGGAAGATATGTACGACCCGCTATTTTTCCGAGCCAAAACACTTACAGCCCCCAAAAAGCCGCCTTGTTGTCCGCGATAAATTCCTCCAAACTCTGCGGCTTCTTCCCCTCTGGATAAAAGTCCTTGATACTCTCCTGAACACTCTCAATAGACTTCTCAACTGTCGGTCCAAAATACCCATAGTCTGACACCAACAACATATTTTCCAACAGCTCTTGCCCCAATTCCCTCGTCGACATGAATCCGATATATGTTTCATGCTCTAGCTGCACAAAGTTTACCTTCTTCCCTGTAACCTTCTCAAACACCTCGCAAACTTCAGTTCCGCTCCAGAACCCGGCAGCCTGAGAAATACTAACCGTCGCACCGGTAGCAGCCTTCTCAAAGATTTCGGGATGGAGTAAAGCCCCCGCCACAAAGTTTCCAGTGTCCTTGACTGGATTGAACCAAGGGTATTTAACCTCCTTTGCGAGTGGCATGGCGAAGTTGTAAGTTTCACCATCTCTAGACTTGCTGATGCCGCTCTTGAGGTTTTGCATGAACATGCCTGGAACGACATTTACGTGTGGGATGTGTAGTGAGGCGATGTACTCCCCGATTTCGGCTTTTCCATCAAAGTGGTGGACGTGAGGGTACTTTCCACCGGACACTAAGCATAACAAGAATTTCGATTAGTGATCAGTTTTAAAAGTCTTGGTATTATGGACCAGCCTTCATCAAGTATAACTTAAAGGCTTGGGGCTTGGTAAATCTTAGACATACGGTTTCCAACATGGGGGAGATTGCTCCAGATCAGTTGCTTAACCCCGTGGGCTTTGCAGGCGTCGGCAATGCGTTTTCCTTGGTTCAATTCTCGTTCTTTGGATGGGACCTCCCAGTCTGTATAATATTATCAGCGGGGTATCAATGCGTGTGAATGTAAAGAAAACTAACAATTCGTAACGCCAAAGACGGCATATGACCCTTCAATAACCTTTGAAACGGAGTCCGAGTTTTCCATATCTCCCTGAAGTGACCCGTTAGTCCCGAACATTTCAATTCCATGAGAAATAGATATTACTCACTGCAACCATCTCAACGCCTTGAGCAGTCAGAGCCTTGGCCCTATCGCTCTCCGGGTTCCTTGTAACGCCGCGGAGCTTATACTCCTTCGAAAGCGTAGGATGGGCAAGAATATTCTTGATAATCGAGCCACCTTGGTTACCGGTGGACCCGAAGACGGTGAATACTTTTGAGCCGGACATTGTTGCTATTGTACGATGGTTTAAGAACCTGGTACGGATTTTAGGGATAAGGTTTAAGAGTAGAATTTTGGCGGTTTCTTTATGGTAGTAAGGTTTATACTACACGGTGTCGTAGTTAATGTTAACTGGGTGAAGTTCGAAATCAAGCTGGTATTGATATTGCGTTGTGTATGTGGTGATGTCACTACACCGGGATATCGGAGGCTACAAAAGTGAGGAGACAATCGATGGGTTCTTATACTGTGGTGGCTTCGAAAAACTACTACCATTTAGCATCGGCGGATAGGCGCTAGCTGTAGCAAGTTTATGGTAGTTCGATTAGATTTCTCGATTACTATTCTTTCCCCGGACGTCCAGTCGCTATTGTAACTCCACCCCGGCTAGCTCCATGATTAAACTTTGAAGCTTGGAAGCTGCCTGCGGGAACTAGCTGTTGTCGGCCGAGTTCAGGCGGAGAGCTTAGACTAGCTGCTTTTTGTTTTTTACGTATTAACTACAGCTTTGGATGTCCCGAATATCTTGAATTGGAATGTCGAGGACAGAAGGCTCTGCTTTGTCAGGGCTGCTTAGAAGTGATTATAGTGAGTACGTAAGGGTATTTCGAGGTAGTTGACAGGGATCCCCCGGTTTACGTCGGACACAGCAGAGACCGAGGATATCTTCGAATTGCGCCGCTGGCTTCGGCCGAAATATGCTGGACATCGTTGACAGTCATGAATTGGCCCGGTTTATAGATTCCGTATACTTGAACTTCAGGTCCAAGTGGCATTGGTCATCGATAATCTAGCCCCTACGAACAAGCCAGGCTGAATTAAAAATTCTATCGGCCGTTGGAACATTACTTCCGCAGCTGTCGAGATCTCTCGTACGACGCCCACACATCGAGGCCGGTGTAGTGCGTATACACAACACGGCTGCGCAAGCGCTCAAGCGAGACGTCAGTAATATTGAACAGGTCGTCCAAAAAATCTACTAATCTCTACGATATTAATTTGGTCCTTTGTGAGTAGGCACCAAAGGTCCGAGGAATATATCCCAAAACACTTAAATCTCGAGGAAGAAATGAGTCTTGTATCAAATATCAATTCCGGGATTGGAAGAAATTCTATCTCTGTTTATAACGTTGAATATTAATTCGATGGGAAACATATTTTGAAAAGAGGATCAAACTCATTACCGGCCGACCCCATCCAGACGAATGAGCATATGAGAGACCCAAACACCGTGGAATCCCTAACATTAAGCTTTGAAGGCCAGCATAGTCGAGGCTTAGATGCCTTCCTCCATTATCGGATACTAGACTATCGAGTGCTATAGGGAGCAAATATTTTGCGAATGTGTGTACGTATTATTGCGAAATTTCAAAATGTTCATAGCGTAGGACACGCCCAATGCACTCCCCTGAGGACCTACCTATCAGATTATCCATAGTAATGCGCCATAACGTTGAGGTGCTGAGCCACATGTGGCTAGTGTACAATATATCACAGCTGCACAGAATCCAAGATAAGCCAACCTGATGGGAATTGAAATTAACTGACTTGTCCATATGCTATTTGTCAGATTCGGTATTTAGTGCCGCCATAGATAGCACAAAGTATCCATTGTCTCAAGGTTCATTACAGGAGCCAAGGGTACAAAGATATGCAAGTCAGCAAGCTATACGGTATAACTGAGACCTTAGAGCCTTTCTTTGTCCCATTTGTCTCCTCTCTGTTGGACTTAACCCGTTGGCTGGCGGTAAAACCAGGATGGCAAAATTTAAAAGAGTACTTACATATACATGTACCTTTTCGCCATAACAATATCGCTGATATGAACAGGAGCTTGCAACGCTTGAGAGGGTTTCCCACAGGATCCCTACATCAATGGTATAGCTAGTCAGCTGATTTGTTCGAGTTATATTATCTCCGTTTTTCGAAGACTCGATGGTTTTTGCAAAATGAACAAAGGGGTTGGATTAAGGTTAACTGTCTCCGTCCAAATCTTACAGTAGATACTCGGAAGACCTTCAGACCAATGGCTTTAGCATCTCGAGCTTCATGCCAAGCTCGCCTGCTCGGTACCTTAACCTTATTCGCAGGTTAACAAACCATCCCTTTCTGAGAGAGTCCTTAAGATCTTGATTTAATATCATATGTCTTGAGACGTATATCCCGCAAAGATATCGGATCTTAGGCACCCCCAAGCCCCAAGCCGGTTTCCGGCAAAGGCGAGTGAGCCTAAGCGGTGGACTCCTGACAGCACAGTCCAACATGTACACCCGTCTACATACGCAATGGCGCTGCACAGAAGCTCCAGAACCGCCCTTGCTATCTCACAAGCTCCAATCAGCTTGTGAAGATGCTATTTCAGTCCAGCACCTTCGGGCGTTTCAGGTTTTGCAAGGATAAAAGTGTGCTCTCCCCTGCCCAGCCCCAGCTAATCCCTTAATGGGCATACTGTGCCAGCGCGCGGCTTTTTTTCCCTTCACACATGCCACACACACAACGCAAAAAACTGTCTCTGTGCACATTCCAGGCAAAAAGAAGGAGTTTTCTCCGAAAAGCAACCAACCCCACCAAGGTAGCAGCTCTTTCGCTAGGATAATCCGGGATGGATGGATGGAGGGGGTAGCTTGGGGGTATCTTGTACCCGCTCGTCTGATAGTCACACCGGGAGCACACGAGGTAGCATCTACCACAAAAATTCCTAAATTCTCTTAGTTGTATTCTGAGACTAACCAACATCGAGCCTGGACTTTACGAATGCGGGTACCCACTTCATGCCCACTACCCCCTAACAACGCAAAAGGGGCTCCATAGCCTTCGACCTTACTCGCTCTTTTGCTGTGTTAAGCTGCTTGCTTGCTTGGGTTTTTGCTTCTGATTGTTAATATTGCTTTGTTCAATGCGAAGCATAGGTACTTTGGCAGCTTATCCCGGCGTCAATGTACATGGCATGGCTAAGCTAAAATGCACACTTGTATATTCAAGTATTCCTTTCTGCAGGGAGTTAGTGCAGAAAAAAAATACCTGAAACGAAACGGGCGGCCGGAGTAAAATGTCCACATGGCCAGAGCTTTTTTTCATTCAGGAACGGAGGATAAGGCGGGTACCTTACTAGGGGGAGGGAATGGGGGCGATGTTGCCTTGAAAGGGTTGTTGGGTGTATAAAGTGTCTTTCACTTGCACACCCCCATTTTCGATTTCTCCCTTTTTGCTCCTCAAGACGCTTTTTTTGCTTCCCTTCCTCTTTTTTTGTTCTGTCAATTTTTTTTTTTTCGTGCTGCTACGCTGCCGAAAAGTCACATTCCTTTTTAACATAGAAAAGGTCCATTTCTCAGAGAGAAGGATTGAACTGCAACTGTCTTGTCTTTTTTGGCTTTTTTTCTTTTGGATTGATACCGAGAAAATAGCCCTATCCACTCCTTCGGAATTTTTTATCTCATTTCTACAGTTTTATACGTTTCAGATTGACATCGGAAACAAGCTTTGAGATAATTTCTTTGTAAGAAATATATATCTCCGACAGATTTTATATTACTCCAAGGATAAGATCGTATATTCCCAATCGGGGTGGATCACGACATTTACAACATTATCAACACTCTGATATCGATCTGTATACTTCCTACCGATAAATATATCGCCAACAGCCAACAGATATCTATCGACCTATCTATAACATCTATCCAAATATAACCCTCCAACAAAATAACCATGCGTCCAACAACTCTCCTCACATCACTCCTCCCTCTCCTACCTTTCACATCCGCCTGGCTTCCCACAAAGGATGCCGGCACAATCCGTGGTGTAAACCTCGGCGGCCTCTTCGTAATCGAACCCTGGCTCCAACATGTAACCTGGCAAAACATGGGCTGCGGTCCCCAAAAGTCCGAATTCGACTGCGTCATGTCTCTTGGGCAAGCTCAAGCCGATAAAACCTTCGCCAACCACTGGAACACCTGGATCACCGAAGCTGACCTTAAGGAAATGGTATCTAACGGTATTAACACCGTTCGTATCCCCGTCGGCTACTGGATGCTCGAAGATCTAGTTTACCGTGACTCAGAGTATTTCCCCAAGGGAGGGTATCCTTACCTCGAGAAGATTTGCAAGGCGGCGAAGAAGTTGGGGCTTTATGTCATCTTGGACTTGCACGGTGCTCCCGGGGCCCAGATTGATAAGAATGCGTTCACGGGACAGTATGCTCCTACTCCTGGGTTCTATCAGGATTATCAGTACACCCGTGCAGTTACTTTCCTCGGCTGGATTACTCGGAAGATTCACAGCAAGCCCGAAGTATTTGGAACCGTTGGAATGTTGCAGGTTCTTAACGAACCTCTTGCGTGGCATCCGGATGTTACGGCGACATTGGTATCGGAGTTTTATCCAACTGCGTGGAAGAGGATCCGATACGTCGAGCGCGAGTTGAAGGTTAAGAAGTCAAAGCAACTGCACGTCATGTTTATGGATGAGATGTGGGGGTCCGGAAATCCAAACCAAGCGATTCAAGGTGAAGGCGCCGATCTTATGAGTTACGATTATCATAAGTATGTCAAGTGGGATACTTCTGTTACGCCTACCAGGGAGAGCTACATGACCTACAGCTGCAACGCCGAGTTGGGATGCAAGAAGCCATTGGTGGTTGGAGAGTGGAGTTTGAGTGTCCCCGACGATTTGCAGGAGAGCGAGACTTTCAAGACTTCTGGTGCCGATGCAGTGGCATGGTTTGGGAAGTGGTTTGTGGCTCAACAGCAGATGTACGAGAGGAGTGGCCTCGGATGGGTCTTTTGGAATTGGAAGACTGAGTTGGGTGATTGGAGGTGGGGATACAGGGATGCTGTTAGGGCTGGAGTCATCCCAAAGAACTTGGGAGACTCTGTGAAGTGGAATGTCTGTGGGGCCTACAAGAAGCAGAAGAGGGAAGCCCTTGAGGTTGAGGTCAAGGTTGAAGTGAAGAGGGAGGTTGTTGAAGAGGTTGTTAAGGTGCCAGTCGTCGAGGAGAGGCATGTTGAGGAGCCGAAGCCCAGCGGTGTGAGGAAGAGCCACATTGCAAGGCACAAGTCGTTGAGGAGGACGCATGCGCATTTGGTCGGACCGTCTTCGTGATTTCGTTTCTTCTTTTGAAATTTCCTGTGAGATTTCGTTTTTGACTTTTGATTATTTTTTTCTATATTCACACACACTTTCGTTCATGTATATACTTCTGATACCAGATACCACGATCGCTATGATACCATCTAGAATGCCCGGCCTTTGACGCCGATTTATCATTTCTCATAATGCACCTTGTTTATCAACGTACCTACATTTATTAGCGATTGCATTTCACCATAGTGACGGGAAAATACTCACCGATGCCCTGAATCCAAACACGTATATCATCTCCATCCCCAAGAATAATCTTCGGTTCCCTCATGGCCCCAATCCCGGGTGGCGTCCCCGTCATAATCACTGTTCCAGCCTCCAACGTCGTACCTCTCGATAGAAAGGCAATGGTATGCTGTACACTAAATATCATTTCCTTCGTATTGCTATCCTGCACCGTCTGACCATTATATATAGCCTTGATTCCCACATTATGTGGATCCACTGTTCCTTCCCTAACGATCACGGGTCCAATTGGGGCAGCGGTATCGAACCCCTTACTGTAACTCCACTGACTGTTCTCAAACTGTGATCTTCTAGAACTAACGTCGTTGCCGGCTGTGTAACCTAATACGTATTCGAGAGCCTTTTCCTCGGGAATGTCTTTACCAGTTTTAGAGATCACAATGGTGAGCTCAGCTTCGTAATCGCTGGTGCCATCTTGAACTGCCTTTGGGACTACGATTTTGGAAGGGTGGGGACCAGTTAGGGAAGTTCGGGGTTTGATGAAGAGTACGGGGACGGTGGGAATAGGCATTTTGGCTTCGTGGGCGTGGTCGCGATAGTTTAGGCCTAGGCATCGGATAATAGGGACTGTAGAGGTTGGGAGAGGGCAGAGAAGCTATAACAGAATCGTTAACCGGTAAAAACAACCATAGTGGTAGACTAAAGGAGTACGGACACGAGCCACGGTAAGGACTTTATCGGTTACGATGCCGTCGAATACAGTACCGTTAATGACACGGGCGGTAACCGGTTTACCGTCATGAATTGAGAGACCGACGTCGGGGTATTGAGATGAGTCAACATCTCCAAGGTGTTCCTGACCGTCTTCTTCGGCAATGAAGCGGATGAGAGTCTTCCAAGTCGCCATCGTGCTGGTTCTCGAGAGATACCTAGGATAGCTAGATTGCGGGTGGACGAAGTGGGGTCGAAGTGTGAATACGGCAGGTCGGGAGAACAGTTTCAATGGATGTCGAAACATGTATTACGGGGACTACGGGACCGGTGAAGACGGAAGGTATAAGTAGAAGATGATGGTGAGGCCGTCATGGTGGTTAGTAGTGGTGGGCGATGAAGCTATCTCGACTCGAGACTAGATGAGATGGCGATGGAGCGGGCCGGCAAGTGGCTTCGGGGACAGCAGCCCAGTTCCGACGGACTTTTGTGTTGTTCGGAGGCGACCACCCCGCGAAACCTCCAGTTGCGGGATTCCACCAATCGAACTCAACCATGACTATGAGCAATCTGGATTAACTCGGTGCTTCAATGGTTATTAAGGCAGTATTGAGGTGAGAACAACGTTATGCTCTTCAAAATACCATTTTTAAGAATGAAGCCCTATTTTATAGTATCGACGGTGAGTGAAGCCTCGAAGATGCCGATGCGTGATGGCTGGTGTATTGCAGGGCAGACTTGGCTGCCGAACCGTCCGCCACGAAGCTTAAGCTCAGAGCTTGGTATCTTAGCGGCTCTCACAGCAGCTTCCCCATAAATTACCAGGTCCTGAGTCGATACATATATCATGATATGACATCGGTGTATGGACTGCTATCAACCTCGGCCTGGTCAATCTTCATCTCATTCAGCATGGCCCCCATGTCGATACAGCCAGTTGCCCGCCAATTGTTGGGTGCACATGGGTGTCAACAGCTGCCTGAACAGGTATGTAGGCAGCACTCGAAAGTTAACTTTACCATTCTCTCAACGTAACTCGTAACTGACTTTTTGCTACTGCGGACAGGAGGTAGCGATTCCTGATGTATGTATGGACGCTCCGATGAAATGCCGGCGACATTCGCTGCGGGTCACGGAATAGGAACGTGGAGGTGTTTTGTGCCCTGATTCGAGCTCGAGAAGCGGATCCGGATCCTAGCTAGATTGCGTCCTTGTCGTGGTATCGTATTACGGATGCAATGGCGAAGGCGAGGGCCGAAGGAATACATTTCCTATTTGCAATAATATAATCGACAATGCATATTATGCACAGGCATGTAAGTTGGAAGACCAATCCGTACAATTATCATGATCGAGCTGGAGAGGATATACTGAACGAAGTCGTCTAGAGCTTTTGAGCGTGCAAATGTAGTAGATATCTCAAGTCACTTCAATGGTTAAAAACTATGGACTTCTAGGTCTACTGAATACCATGCTGATGAACAATCCCAGCAAGTTATACCCAAACCAGCGGGTAACTTATAAACCCGGAACAGATGACAAGAAAAAGCCAAGTTCCAGTTCAATGCCCTGGCATAACATGTCTCACCATGCAATGTCACCGCCTTCCCGATTCTTCTCCAAACCCCGGGTTAAACAAATCTGCAAAACCCACACACACACCATCTATCATATCTTCGTCATACGTACAACCCCTTCCCATTCTCTAGCGAGAGGGAAACATAATAGAAATTCTAGAAACAGCGAATCAGATCTGTCGTTTGTCGCACGATAGCGGTGATCCGGCTGAATGGCGCGCGCAAGGTGTCGATTCGGCAGGCACGAAGACCGCACGTTTCTGAGGGTATCAATGGACAGACCGGATCTTATCGATGGATACCCATATCATGGAGACCTAGCTGCTACATTTAGTAGGTCAGTAGCAAGGACGTACCTAGGTACCACCGTCGCACATGGGAAGATATAAACCCTCCCTAGTCCTCCCATATACTCTTCATCCACGGGTCTCTCCTCCTCGTCCGCCACAGTAATTCCATATCTCCAAACATACATATAAAAAATGTATTCCAAAACTCTCATCATCTCCTTCGCTGCCCTTGCGGCCGCTACTCCACTAGGCATCAGGTCAGACTACACCGTCGGACCGTTCAATACCTGCTCTGCCTCCGACCAGGCCCAAACCAGCTGTCGTAACACTACTGTAATTCAAGACGACTGCTGTATCGAGACTCGTGGTGGGCAGCTTTTGCTCACACAATTCTGGGACTGGAATCCTCCAAAGGGTCCTTCTGCTTCGTGGACCATTCACGGGCTTTGGCCTGATCGTTGCGATGGTACGTTCTTCTTAGTTTTATATTGTAAGATAGACGTGTCGTTAGGATACTAACATATGAATAAAAATGTAAAAGGATCCTACGAAGGCTATTGCGACCCTTCTCGCGAAGTCTCCGGCGACCAAATCACCGAAATAATCCAACAAAACGGCGGCCACAACCTCCTCCGCTACATGCGACGTTACTGGAAAGACAACGCCAGCGTAGACGGCAACCTCTGGTCGCACGAGTACAACAAACATGCTACTTGTTTCTCGTCCGGCAGACCTCAATGTTACGCTTCGGCTAACAATTCTACTCACCCGCAAAAGGATGTCTTTGACTACTTTTACAGAACCGTGGAGTTGTTTAAGGGGCTTGATACTTATAAGGTGTTGAAGGCCGGTGGAGTGGTGCCGAGCAAGACCAAGACCTATACGTTGGAGGAGATCCAGAAGGCTATTAAGAAGGCATTTGGGGTTACCGCTACGGTTGGGTGTACGAAGGAGACCGGAGAGTTGGCGGAGGTTTGGTATCATTTCCATGTTAAGGGTGGTAATGTTTACAACGGAGAGTATCTGCACATTGGTAAGTCCTATTCCAGAATCCTGGGTAAAAATAATATATCCTTGGAGATAACAACTAATTTTGAATTGTAGATGGTGGCAAGTCGTTCTGCCCAGAGACAGGAATTAAGTATCCACCAAAGGAGAAGGTGGAGGAGGACTAAGTTCGACTGTACAAGTTTGTATTATACCCGCTATACCCCTTCGTTTCCATCATCTGTACATATACCAGAAATACACCAGATCATTTACGATAAGAGCATCTCAATTGGCGTATGAGAATAATCCAAACCAAAGGAGCATTCCGCCAACGACTACATGAGTCGCTAGGTGTACTCCAGGTCCTCCCAGACCCTTTATGTTAATCCCTGCCCCGAGGGAGGGTATTATTAACGCCCTCTCGCCTCTGGTGATTCTCTTGTACGCTCTATAGACTGGGAAGACATGGTATATCGCTAATGATACCGCCGAGAATCCATGGAGTGTCCATTGTCCAGTTTGGGAAGATATAGGTATATCGTCTGGGGCGATAGAAAGCAGGAATGAAATTATAGACGAGGATAAGAGAATGGCGCCGTACTGGCGGAGAACCGGGGATACGGACGTTACATCTTGAGGTGGGGCGCGCGGTACAAAAGATAGAGGCGAAAAGATGAGGACGAGCGACGGCGGGAGCTCGAGGGCAAAGTGCAAGAAAAATGGCAGATGCATCTCCGAGAACAACCTTTCGTCGACTTCAAGTCTTCGGCTTGTTCCTACTGTATTGGGTAGAAACGAGTTTGAGTCTCCGTCAACTCCGTAGATTCGCGGAGGTATTACACGTGCACACGTGTTCATGTCGTCAACACGTGTACGGACATACCTTGTATAAAACGGCGTCCACATCCGCCGGAGAGATATCCGGGTTCAAACGACATATATCCGACAAATCAATTAGTACATACCACAAGATGTCCCGACTCGCCAACCTAGTACCTGAAGTCCTCCTTAATATCCTCGACTATCTCCCCCAGCAAGACATATACTCTCTCCTGCGAACATGTAAATCTCTATACCCCATTTGCTACCGCTTTCTGTGGTCTATCATGGTCTTCCAGAGGGATGGCGGACCATGGTACGCAAATCGTGGAATGAATGTTGCGAAAGTATGCAACCGGCATTTCAAAGCCATTAGAGAAAATAGAAATACTATGGGGTTCGAGCATACTAGGGTTCTATGGCTAGGGCAGGAGCTTTTCGAACAAGCTAGTGAGCTCTGGAGTATCAAAAGCCTCGGCCGGAATTTGATATGGCTCTTGGCGAATAACATCTTGGACCTTCGAGAGGTGATTGTTTTCTTCTCTGGAGATGGTAAGTCCCATGATCTGATGCACTACGAACGATGTGTTTCTAAACTAAACCTTCGTTCCTTTTTTAGCTGTCTATAACTCTCGTATGGAATGGGGATATGAAGACCGAGACGCTCTGGAAATCCTCCTCGCCCTAAACAAATATTCTGAGTCGAAATCGATCCGAGATTTTTCAGTCAAAGTCCAAGCAGACGCCATTTGGTCATTCTCAACCTACTTCCAGCCCGAACTAGTAACACATCTGGAACTCCAACTTCGGATTGAATGGTTCAGGTCGAGGTCGGGGACAGATATCGAACAACTTACGTTCGAATATTCTGAGGGACCGATAGAAAATGACATCGCCGAGTTCACGGATTTGTTCCATAAGCTGGTTAATCTGGAAACCTTTATTTGGAAACCGAACTTCCGTGATAGTTATCGAACAGTGCCAGCGCTTGGGACGACGGAGTCTGAAAAACTAGCTGATCTCCAAGTCGCGTTTTCAAAATTAGGAAGGCTACGAAAGATGGTACTTATAGGGTATCTATTCCATCCATACTTTTTCCTCGCCCCGCCAGAAAATGTTAAAAAGTTTACGTTTGCAACGGGGATGCAGAAAACTTGGTGGTTGCAATTTGCAAAGTGTGCGCTAGAGAGGGTTGAGGAGTTGAGCATAGTCGACAGCTTCGAAATTGGGGTTCCATTTGCCAAGGGCAACTATGATGAACATTACGTATTTTCGCGTCAGTCTCGCGATGACTTTGTCCTCGGGGATGTGGCGTGCCGTGGGTTGAAGAAACTGGAGATCTCTAGCGCTGGATTGGTCCCTAGTGACTTGGAGGACTGTCTCGTGCGAAACAATCCCTGTCTTGATAAAGAGACATTCAAAGGGTTGGCGGAGAGTAGCGCGCGGCCTGTTGCAGCCCGGAATCGTTACGCATTGAATTTGACAACAAAAAGGTGCAGGGAAATGCTATCTGAGCGTGTTCCGCCGAAATTACTTGACAGTTCTCGTGCAGAGAACTTGGACCTACAGGCGGATGTTGCGGAAGACTTTTCTCGACTGTTTGTTGCCCAGGATGCCTATCAGTTGTTCGTTGAAAAGCGGGATAACAAGGTAGATCATTTCAGGAAATCACAAAACCGGTGGGCGAATTTTTCCACCAAGCAAAGGAAAAAGTTGAGAGAGGATTTGGATAAATGCATGGAAATGGTTGTGGATCAGTACGCCTATAAGTTTCAAAATCCAAACGATGTGGATAGCGAGGACTTCGTCAGAGACTGTTGGCAGAGTCTTGGGAATATGGAAAGGGTCCACGAGTGGCTTTCTAGGAAAGAACAGGTTCAGCAGTTTGTAGAGGATTGTGAGACGAGGATGAGTGAAAAGATAGATGGCAAGTATAAAGTGATGCTAGGTGATTTGGCGGACAGGCATTTAGCAGGAGAAACCACTGACCAGTCGTCCTACATTCACGACTGGGCGGTGCAGATTGCGGGAGAATTTGAGCAGGATACTAAATCCAATCTCGTAAACCAACATCAAAGAAACAGGACATTCCGCGGGGGAGCTAACTAGTGCTGGGACACAGGTAAGGACCATATGGTACTTGTCGGAGATCTGCAGATATGGGTACGAGACAATTTACCCTTAGATTTATAATCATGTATTTATCACTTTATCAGCATGCGCATGAGTAGATTTATTGATTGTGCATGGATTCGCTCTATGTATCTCTGACTGGGATAGCTGCCTACTTCATTGTCGACGGGTCTTTATGAAATTAGAGATATTGACCCGAAATCCTATTGTTATCGCTCGCTAATTATCCAGTTGGGAGTGTCGAAACGGTCAGCTAACCTACATTTACATATAAATCGATCGTCATCAATATTTCTATAACTCCGCACTTTACCAAGACTAGCTACGCGCTTCGGGGTAGCTGAGAATTTTAGCCTCTTCAACTTATAAAAGGCCCCTCTAAACGCCACTCGCGCACAGGAATAGCAACACCTTATGAAGCTGAGGGGTCATGCTGACCGATAAAGTTAACTCGGGCTCATAGATGGTAATATCATTCGTTCCTCTGAATCAAATGCTAGATATGTCTATCACTACCATCGATTCCCCTCACAACTATAAGTACTAGTACCTCTGCCCCTTCAAGTCAAGCTCGAAATCTTTTTTGAGGACGGACAATACGGAGTACCGCTAACCCGCCCTAACTATACCTGCTTTAAATATCCCTTTAACTCCCTTTGAATTTTTCTCATTCAATTGGCCAAAACAAAAGAAGAGAGGACTTTCTTGTTTCATACCGTTCGAAAATGGCTTCTGAATGGCAGCCATCCCCAGAAGATACGCATATGGTAAATTTGCAGAAAGGTCTAGACGGTCTCACAACGGCTTCGAAGAGTAGCGTTGTTCAAGTGCCTGCTTCTTCCGGTACTACTGCGGTTGACAAGTTCGTGCTCGATAGCAAGGCTTATCATGGTAATATCCTATATGGGGACTCCGCGAGATTAGCTCCTCTTAAGTTGCGGTTTCTACTCACATAATTCAAATACACTATAGATCTCCACGCCTACGTCCTCACAGGCAAAGGCTTCCCAAAAGATACAAACATCTTCGACAACTCGCTCCCCAGGAGTGGTTTCTCCAGGATTGAGGCTTTCGACAGCGATATTTATAATGTAATTAATTAACCCCAGTAATTAAATTCTGCTTGGATTTTCTTGAACAGACAGCGTGGCCTAACCATAAAATATGTCCCACAGAAAACTCAAACGACCATCATGGGCATCGGGCAGACATGTTATTGGTTTACTAATAGTGACTTATATAAAATTAGTAAGTTTTTCCTGTTTCTCTACTTAATGCGTACCGTCGTTAGCGATGCTTTTTCTATTCCGAGATTGACAAGATTATTTAGTCGCGGTGGCTGGTGATTCCGCCGCTTACGCCAGCTCCGCTATCAGATATCTTGAAACCCAAAACGAGTTGGATCTTAGGCAGTATTTCGCAATCCTTATGCATCCCAGATATGCCAATCCATCGAACCGTGATGACGAATTTTTCATGGCTCGCCAAGCTTCTGAGAGTATCTTGATAACACTGCATAAGCAAGCGGAAAGTATTAAAGAACGTGTAGACACCGTTGTGCGAGCCCTTGTATCAGTATGTTGGCCCCATATACACTAATATTTATTTGCCATGATGCACCAAAATCCTGATACGAAGAATTCACAGTTTCGAGATGCTACTAGACAGTACCACGAGAACATTTTATACCTCTTCCAGCAGTATCGTGACGGGCCGGTCAAGAGAAACTCTCGCAATATGACGAAGCCTTTCCTGTTTTACTTACAGGAGGACCTCCAGTCGAACATTGTTAAGCTTCAAGGCGAACTTACCTTGAGTGACGACAAACACAAAGATTCGGTACGTAATGCTGCTAGCATGTTGAGTGTTTTATACCCTCGATCATGCAACAAACCCTGACACAAAGATAAAACACAGATATCTTACACCTCTGCCGCCTGTACGACCTGGACGACTGGTATCTTCGGCATCGTCGCCACATCTGTAGAAGCAGATAAAGCAGCAAGTCTAAAGAACGAGATTAAGAATCTCGATGAAAAGATCGAGAATCTCAAATCATCGAACCCCGCTGAAGCTAACCTCCTTCAAAATATCAACGTACTCCTCTTCCAATGTACCGATATCTTCAAGAAGATGGATGCCGCGATCTCAGCAGCGTCAAACCTCGCAACTTGTTTTGCCCAACATGCAGATGGCTATCAGCTTATTAGAAGCAGCCTTAAAGGTCTATCTGACGGACTCACTCTCGATAACGCGGTTCTGAGACAAAGGTTTGTCGAGAAGAAGCGGGCGCAGTTTACCAATGATCTTAGGAAGGTTTGTAGTTGGGCCTTTATGTTATACACGTCTCTAAATTTCAGACTGGCTAATTGGCGTGTGCTATGGCTCCAAACCCTCGCTGAGAGCTTCCAGAAGACTTTGATTTCTGCATAAGAGCCTGCGCGGATTTGATGTACTGTATATTGCCAGGCAAAAACATCGAATGTGGCCTGACTTGATACGTATCGATACGATCATTAGAACAAAGTTTAAAAATCGATTCGAGTCCAAGAACGCAAAATATTAATTATTATTCGGGCATAAAATCGTCCGCACCGTAAATATCACATAAAGCAATACACATGGAGAGAATGCTGACCCCCCAGCAATTCATGTTTCCCTTGGCGCACATACGTTTAGACATCTCGGGCCGGCAATATCGATCAACATCAATCATCAAAAAAATCCCCCGTGTTGTTTTTGTGGCAGGTCCACGATAATGCATGTCAGCCGCTTGCATTAGCCTCCTCCACAGAAGGGGACGGCCGTGCTTAGCTTCGGCACATTCCATCCTATCGAGCGACTCAACCGTCGACACTCTATCAGCGAGCTATCTACGGGCGCAGCATTGTCTGAGATTGCCCCGCTGTAATCGCCCCCCTGCTTTAGCTTAAAGAGTTTATTTTCGGCGGGCGAAACTCCAGCTTGCGACGACGTTTTTGAAGGCAAGGCCGGTATCCGTACCTTGCTGACCCCGATTTCAATATCATGATGTCATGCACGGTCTCTTTTCCACCCAATAACAGTTATTCAGTGACCATTTTATTTCAATTGACGGATACATGATTGGTTCGCGCCTCCCGGGCCCGGATTCGCTTCGATTCTCTGAGCTCATGATATCCTAAAAGCTTTATGGCTGAGCCGAGGCGACAACGGTATGAGGTTATCTATCCACTTCCTCTGGAGTTTCAGCCGTACAGTTTGAGGCAGGCGATTGCATCGACATTGCGCATGCATTGAAGGACAGGTCCCCTGCCCTGCCATCCAACGGCAAGGCACGAGCTGTATCAGTGACGAATATGGGGAGGGTACTTAAACACCGCAGCTTCCCACCTTTGATCGTCTTCTCTATTCCTTTCAAATCCAACTACCATATCCGAGCTACCAAGCAGTAGTAGCTTAAATTCGAATTCAATTGACTTTTTGGAAAGTCTGACGTTTTCGAACAAAATCAACGTCGCGTCGTTGTTTCCGTTGAGGTCACCACCTCTTCCCAACACATCGCCCCCGCCCCCGCCTAACCTAACCGACTACTTGCTTGGCTTTTAGCCTAAGAAGCTTCCACATTTCCGTCGCAGAACGGGTAGTCGAGCACGCTACCCAAAAAACATCTACCCGTCATGGCGCCGTCCGAGACTCTGCGAGCAGTCAATGGCTCTACCAATGGCGTTTCAACTGTAAACGGAACCGCTGGTGCCAATGATACCAATGGCCATACTAATGGGTACACCAATGGTAACGGTACCAATGGTACAAACACCAACGGCCACCATATCGACGACGAGGAAAATGACGAAGATGAAGACGAAGAACAAGAAGAAGCAGAGATGTTCCCAGAAGACTTAGGTCTAAGAATCATGGGCATCGGCGTCGAATACCCTCCTTACAGAGCCTACCCAAAAGACCTAGAAACCCTCGCCCAAAAATTCTACCCCCAAACCGACGCCCTCAAAAAAGTACTCTCAATAAACCGCTACACCGGCATCACCGCCCGCCCGTCAGTTGGCGAACACCTCCACCCACTCGCAAACCAACCTTCACCACCATCAATAACAGACCTCCACGCCCTCTTCATAACCGAAGGCATCCCCCTCGCCACAAAGGCCTGTAAAAAAGCACTAAAAGAAGCAAATTACAAACCATCACAAATAACCCACACGGTATTCACCACCTGTACCGACTCCGCAAATCCAGGATACGATACCTTCGTTCTAAAAAACCTCGGCGTAAAAAATTCCGTTGAGAAGGTGTTATTACACGGTGTTGGGTGTTCTGGTGGATTAGCTGGGTTACGAACTGCTTGTAATATAGCTTTGGGGGCTAAAGCTAGAGGGAGGAAGGCTAGGATATTGGTTTGTGCGACGGAGATATGTACTGTGCTGGTTAGGAGTGAATTGGATAGTATTGTGAAGGAAGGTGGGGTTAGGATTGGGATTACATTGTTTAGTGATTGCAGTAGTGCTATCGTGGTTAGCAATGGTGTTGGAGAAGATTATAACGATAGGGGAGGGGTATACGAGGTACTTGGGTGGAAGCATCAGACTTTGGAGGATTCGGAGGCAGAATTGGGATTCGACGCCGACCCGCTAGGTAAGTTCTGACATCCAACTATATCAAGAAAATGAAGGAAGACTAATGAAGAGTACAGGCTGGAAAGTAATCCTAACCCCCAAAGTCCCCTCCTTAACTTCAGCCGCCACCCCACCACTCTACAAATCGCTCCTCTCATCAATCCCCTCTTCAACGCTCTCAACAATAACCCCATCTCCTCTATCTTCATCATCATCTCTAAAACCCACAGACCTAGATTGGGCCCTCCACCCCGGTGGCTCCTTAATCCTAACCTCAATAGAATCCACAATGTCCCTTACACCCTCCCAACTAAGAGCATCCTTCGAAGTATACACAAACTACGGAAACTCGAGTTCTGCTACTATATTCAGTGTTATGGATAGACTTAGAGGCGATGGCGAGGCGGGGATCGGTGGCGAAGGGAAGGAGTATGGACCCGGCGTTGGGATAAAAGGTGGGAGAAAAGGGGTTGTAGGGTGTGCTTTTGGACCCGGTGTTAGTGTGGAAATGGTGCTGATGAGGAGGGTACAAAAAGGTGAGGTAGATGGGATTGTGGAGGTTACTAATGGAGTACAAGGGGTTAGTGTCGGCGGCGAGGAGCTAGATTAGTGTATTATATTGTATACATGTTCCTTACTATATATGTGTGTGTTCTTTCTGTTTGATTTGTTTTTATATGGATTGGATGGTTAGTTTAGAGCTTGGAGATACCCGGATAGATGGCCGGTATATTCTGCTTGCTATCTTGGCTTTATATATAATAAAGGTTCGATTTGGATTAAGTTAGCCATTTGAGGAAACGAACAGTAAAAGATAAAAATTCAAATGGTATCCGTAAAAACTCTCTGATCGAAAAAGATATATCGATATATGCCGCTCCAAAGATATAACCAACTTTCAAAATTCCAAGGGAAAAAAAAAAAAAAACGATTCCACCCGTGAAAATCCAACATGGGTACTCCAAACTTTTGATAACAAGAAAGAGAAAGAGATAAGATTATTTCCGTTTCGCCAAAAACTCCTTCAAATGCTGTCCACTCTCATCAATGTCACTTCTTGCACAAAGTCCTCTCCGCCGCCCTTCTTTAATATCCTTCTCAAATGCCAAAAATACGGCTTTTACGAGGACCCAATATCTATCACTCGTCCTCTCTAGTCCTAGCGATTTCCAATCACTTTCCTGATACCGGTGCCGTGCCGCGTTCCATGATTTCATCCAAAAGTCTATACCCTGTCGCATCGCAGCCAGCGACGCAGGTGTCGGTGTTATTTGCGAGGAGAGGTCGAGGGTGAGAAGAACGTAGAGGACTATTTTACTCGTTAGCCCCAGGTTCGACATGTAATCGTAAGCAAGGGTATCAAAAGCATACCATGAACAGTAATAAACAAATCCCAAGTATTCAAAACCGGCATAGCCGGCCATGGCGTTACGAAACTCATCCGTAAAGTTTTCATAACCTTGATACCCCGGACCGGTGGGCTGGGTACCGCCATTAACTGGGCGTACGAAGTTGCTGCGAAGCTGGCAGCTGTGCAAGGGAGGTCTAGTTGTTCTATTTCTGCTGCAGATATGCGAGGTGTACAGTTGTTGAAGATGACAAAGGCGCAGTCGATGGTTAGCATTATGTTTTGAAGTCGAATAGCGGTTTCGGTACGAATCCAGGCGAGAAAGTCGTTTGGGGAAGTCGGGGGATGGGTATGGTGAGCCGAGGGCAGCCTTAGCTGGCGTGCTAGCTATATCACAGCTATTAGTGATTGTTTATATCAGGAAATACAAACATAGATAGTATACCTCAAGCACCCGTGCGAACCTCTGCTGTCGTATTCGTCGCTTTGCAATCTTATGTCCCGCCCACGTCTGCACCACAATCATAAGATATGCTGCCTGCAACTTTTCGAAATCTTCCCAATCGATGTCTTTGTACGTTTTGCCCGAATTATTCCCACCCCCACCGCCGTATGCACAAAACTCATATTCATTCTTTAAATAGTCCCTTCCATATATATATACTTCGGCAATATCCAACAATGCCCTGCACCGTCGTATCTCCCCAGCATCTTTAACGTAAAGTCCTCCAATGCAACTCATCGCCAGTATTAAGACCGTAGCGCATGTACCAGGAGAATAGCTCGGTATATGGATAAACGGACCGTGCTTGTGCCAGTGCCTAAAAAACGAATTCGTGAATCTCTGCAGTATATCCCCAGTCACTAATTCTACCGCTTCTACTGCTCGTCTATATTCAGGCGAGTTTTCGGAGAGTTGGAAGGATTGGACGACTTTGAAGAGCTCCGGACGGAGGAAGGAAGCATGGGCATCGTAAACATCTAGGTCGGTTGTTGTGGCTGGTGAAGAGTGTTCGGAGAAGATGTGTGGGTCCCAGAGAGCGTTCGGTTCAAGTCCTATGTTCATCAGATATCCCATTTCGCCGAAAAGCATGTTTAGGTCGATGTCTGGAAGAATGCTGGCGTCGTAGTTGAGGCTAAAGTCCATATTGAAGGCATTCGGCTGTGGGAGAGACGAGATGGTGATCGGAATCGCAGTTGCATTCGTCGAAACGGTGCCGGCGGTAGCTATGGGACTGTCGGAGTCTTCGTCGTCCGGAGTGGCAGAGAGAGGAAAAATCCGGACGAAGCCGAGGTCTCCCTGAGATTGTACATTCAGAAGATACTCGATGGAGCCTCGGAGGTCCGGTGGATCTGAACCGTTACCGTCGTCATCAATGGTATCGGCTTCATCGTCGCTTTCCTCCTCTGGTACAGAGCTGTCGAGTTCGGAGCCTCGGGAGGTCCCGGCACTGCCAGCGGTCCCGGCACTGGAGGTTGTGAGAGTGGTCTGCCATGAGATGGATAGCTGCTGCTGGGAAGGGTCGGCACCGGTAGGTGGAGATGTTTTCTCACAGACGACACCGGCGGTGATGCAGCGGTCGCAGGGAATCTGGCCGGTGCAGGAGATTTTGCGCTGGGAACAGCGGTCGCAGGCACGGCGTTTGCGGCCGACGATGCCGACGGGGATTGGACGGTCGCCACGGAACTCGCAGCGAATGTGGTGTTCCTTCAGGAGGTCACTATATATACATCCATGAGTATAGGTCTCGACGAGAGCTGGTTATAATTGGGAGTTATGAGGGTATAAGTACCTTCGACGGAACTCTTTGGAACAGAAGTGGCAGTTGAGGGGGCTGCCGACGGAGTCTGTACGTCAGGCCACTATCAGTATATATAACCATCTCTGATGCCTGCTGGCTATTTCCCGACAGATCTATCTATATTAGATCTAATATAGATCTATCATAGATCCATCACGCCGTGGATAGCTAGCAGATAGTAGATAGCAGATTGATAGAAGATGGAGGCTTACGATGGGTACGGATGTGGCGTTCGAGATGGGCTTTCCGGGTGAAGGACTTGGAGGTTGGACACAGCGAGCAGAAGAAGGGAGTTGAGGGCGTGTTGGTGTTGGCGTTGGTGTTGGCGTTGGTGTTGTTGTTGCTGTTCATCTGGGCGGGTCCCATTGCTGCGGCGGCATTCTTACCGGCTGCTTCCTGGCCGGTCCTGTCAGGTACTCATCCGTCCAGAACGTCAACTATCTCGATGACGATACTAATCGTGATGTGGTGACGGTGATGGTGATGTTGATGTTGATGCGATGGTGGCAGCAGTAGTGTGTATTAGTGGAGAAAGATTCGACGGGAGCATGTACTAGCACAGCAGTATGGTATGGTATGGGGGAGGGTCCAGCTAAGTCTTTCGGAACGGGGCTATTGGAAGCATCGATCATGAAAGCGTCCGGAACCGAACTGGAACTGGAGCTGGTCCTCGTTCGGGCCCACATCGTATTGCACTGTTCTGCACCGTACTAGCCTGGAACGAGTTAACCTTATTCTGCTTCTGGCCCGACTGGTCTGCCGACATGTGCATGCCTTTTTTTTATTTTATTTTTTTTTTATTATTGCACTGTATGACTAAGAGAGTGAGACCAAAGCATCGTGATTATACTATCATGACTTCACCAGAGGACGGGTGTAATAAATGTTATATAGAACCCATTCTTTGGAGGCTTCTCAGTGGGAAAATGCAATATATCCGGCGGGTGTATGCAAACTTATATGCGCTCACCTGCATGTACATGTACATCTGCAGAGCAGATACACTTGCACTCCCGCCCGTTCTCCTGCGGTACGACATGGCATTATATTAATTAACACAGCATGGCATTGGTTACATGGCAATCTCTGTCATATTGATATTTATATTAACCCGATTTAATTCTGGCTATATTGTTTTGCCCCGCGGCAACAGACGACCTCCGTTGTTCTCGAGTA
The DNA here is from genome assembly GCA_036971655.1 of Arthrobotrys megalospora. Lineage (NCBI taxonomy): Eukaryota > Fungi > Ascomycota > Orbiliomycetes > Orbiliales > Orbiliaceae > Arthrobotrys > Arthrobotrys megalospora. The sequence continues at coordinate 895,826 of JAVHJN010000003.1, read as the reverse complement.
TTCCATTGCATTTCCAATTAATATATCCATATAATATGTGAAATTACTGTATTGAAAGGGGCAGGATCAATGGGCGGCGACCGGCTGCTGCTTCTTAGGAATGTGCTTCGACTCCTCTTTCCGGTTACCAAAGGCGTCGTACAGCTCCAGGTCCCGGGTCGGCCCTGTCTGGTCGTCGAACAGTGGTGTGATCCGGCCTTCCTCGAGCTCCTTCTTCACAACCGACGACACCCTGTCCCATTTCTCCAGCGTGTCTGCTTCCGCGTCAAACACATACAACCAGCGATTCTAAATCGTATTGTCGTTAGCATAATCTCAAAAATACAGGATATTATCATTGAAAGTTGACATCAAGGAGTATACAATATGAGCATGCGCTATACGTACCTTCATCTTCACATCATCAGGATCAACCTCCTTCCCTTCATCCAAGTCTTTCAAACAATTATGCCACCTGTCCCTAACATCCTCTCCATTCAACTGCGCCTGTCTCACCCTCTCAAACCTCAGCTTCTCATAAACCCTTGTCTATGATCGAAACAACTTCCGCATTAGCATCGCTTACCCTACGTCATCTGCGCAAAATTTTTATAAAAAATTTAAAAAATCTTACCGCAAGCGGCACGTTCCCTTTCCCTGCCAGCTTCAAACACAGCGCCAACACCGCTGCGCTCTCCGTCGCTTGACTAGCCCCCTGTGCACTGGTCGGCAAGTGCGCGTGGCAGCTGTCACCCAACAAGGCGATCTTGTGGCTCCGGCTTACCCATGTGGGGATGGGGTCTCTGTAACAAATCTTCCAATCCAAGCACTCCTTTGTCTCCTTGACCGCTGAGATAACCATCGGGTCCCAATCCTTTACCAATTCCCTCACTTTGTCCATATCTCCTGGCTGGAACCACGATTCCTTAATGTCTTCGTCGTCCTTGTGGGTTAAGATCCAATTAAATTCCTCGCCGTCCCGTAGAGTGTTTTGAACAAGGTGCATATCGGGTCCGATCCAGATGTTTACGCAGTCTTTGACGAGAATTGGTTGGCATTCTGGAACCGAGCGGAGAATATCGCCTTTGAAGTAGGCGCGGTAGCAGGCGTATCCCGAGGATTTGGGCTTATCTGCGAAACCAAGGACCAGTTCGCGGGTTTGCGATTTGATGCCTAGATTCCGTCCACGATATTAGTATAACTATACCTTCCACAAGCGAGTAAATTGAAATATACTTACCGTCCGCTCCAATCACGATATCCGCCTCAACCCACTCCCCACTCTCCAACCTCACCGCAGGCTTGTCCTCATCAAACTCCACCACATTATGCCCCATCTTAATATCAATCCCCAGCTCCACAACTCTATCCAAAAAGGCCTGATGGTAATCCCCTCGGTGTCCAATATACCCCGCCATATCCATCAACGGCTGTGTCGCCAATATCTTTCCATCATTCCATCTCCTAATATGCATATCCGGACTTCTATTTCCTATATTTATGAGTTGCTCATGAAGCCCCCATCGTTTTAGGAGCTTCAGAGCATTCTCTCCGAGACCGAGGGAGTCGCCTAGGCGGAGGAATTTTTTGATCTTTTCGAAGACGGTAACGTGGAAGCCTTGATGGTGCATTGCCATTGCGGCTGCGCAGCCACCGAGGCCGGCGCCGATGATGATGACTGTGGTAACTTTGTTAGAGACTTACTTTCAGCGATCAAGATCACTATAGGCGGTGGGAGTACCTCTGATTTGCTCATTGTTTGATTGAGTAGTTGACGCCATTGTGGATGTATTCTTTCAATTGATCACTTTGAAAGCCAGCATACAGTAGTAATATGTAACAACTCAATACTTTGTTGTAATTTCAACTTCACTCTATGAACACCAACGTCTATACGTAACAAAAAGAACCCGACCCGGACACGTTCCAACCTCGACAATTAAAAATCCTAAAGCGCCGAAGAACCCTCAATTCTCTCCGACCGTCTTCCGAAAAAACCGATACGTAAATTCCCCACATCTGTAATTCCCCACCTTTGATGTACATGCTACCCAAAAAGACCGATGCGAGACAAAAACTCTGGGGTTTTAGACTTAGCCGATACTCATCATGGGTATTCTCCGTCTCCCATGCTGCATTGGCACGCATGCGCCAAAAGGAACTTCCAAGGCTGTGGGGTAAACTAGGTTAAAGTTTTAAGTAGCGAGAGAAGACAGGGTTCCCGCGTGAGAAAATGTTAATGGTTGTACATGTGGAGGAGGGGTATACCTATGGTAAGACAGGTATGTATGTATATTCGATCGGGAAATCTTATCAATTGCCTAAAGGTGGTTTGTTGGAATTCTTTTGGACCAGGGGGGGACTAGGTACGGGGTATACCCACTCGAGTAAACTCGTCTACGGAGGGTGCATATTGTGGGGATGACCATGATTCATGTAAGGTTTGGATAGTAAAGGTGGAGGCGGGGATGTGCCACCTACAGACATTTTCACAATGTTTGTGGAGAATCAACATGTGGACCTTTGGAAGATTTTCGGGGTTTCGCCGGCAGAGAAGCGTGGCTTGGAGATTTTCCGTCTTACAACGATGGTTTCCAATGGCTATGGAGGATAAGCTAGTATATCTGGACTAAAGGAAAGGGCACGGTTCAGCTGTCGACTAGAGATGTTGCCGCCACGTGGTATTCTAGGCTGGGGTTGGGTTTCGGTTTAGTGGTTAACAGACGTCTGGACGTCCGAGATTTAGTTGAATCTTGTGATTTCAAATGAGATCTAGACTATCTAGCGTGTGATCTAGAATACTCAACGGTCAACCAGACTTTACAATACCACGTTAGCACGATCGTACAATAGGTGGCGACCAGTACCTAGCTTGATATTTAGTGCCTTAGCAGAGGGGAAGTTTTGAGGTTGACCGAGATCGGCGAGATATGATACGCCTTCAGATAAACTAGTTTAGTACTACTAGCGGGATCAAAAAATTTAAAGTGAGAGGCAATTATTGTCATGTGAAAGCCGAATGCTCGCATTTCAATCTAAAATTACATGTACACGGTATAGTAAAGGAAATCTTCTAACCATATCCACCAAACCAGACCACCTTATTGCCACCTACAACTTCGCCTGCAGGGGCAGCCCCGTCAAGGTCTTTCTCTCTTCCTGTCCCGGCCACATCTCGAATCCCCTACCCTTGTACCTATGTCCCCAAATACCGTTCCTTCCAGGTGCCATGATAGAGTTAGGATCAACGGCATCCTTAATAGTTTCCACAAACTTATTGAGAGCCTGTCCGTTCCATCCGTAGGTAGCAGCAACTTGATCCTGGAAGATCAAATGTGTTCTGTATTCTCCATACCCTTCGTCGGCGGCTTTAGCGATCATCTCACGCATGAGGCAGATGGCACGGCGTTTTGCGTCGGCATCTGAGCGGTCGTAGACGATGTTGGCGATGTAGTGGAGTTCACGACCGAGGACGCACCAACTAGATATCCATTAGCATTAAACTCGCCTTTACGATGATTTTAAAAACGTGAAATTAATACTTACGTAGGAAAGGAATCGAATCCCCACTTCTTATGCAAACTGGTAACAAGCTCGTGCACCAACCTCGCATCCCGTCCCTTCGTCGGCACAATAGGCGAGAAGAACAAATGCGCTGCATTAGGCACCCAATTCAACCAATCCAACTCCCTAAGCACCGGCTTGCCGCTGCACACATCGACCCTATCCCTCAAGTAATGACCCACCGGCATATCTTCCGGCAAGTTAAACTTCGAACCAGGGATCTTTGCAAAGGCCTCCTTGATGATTCCCAAAGACTTAGCCCTGGTTTCATCATCACCGTAAACCGTTCCGTAAAAGAACCAAGAAACATCACCGAACGCCATCTTCTTTGCGTGTTGCCGAATAACCTCCCGTGGCATCGGTGTCTTCTTGTCATAAAACTCTGCTCTTCCTTTTCCGGTGACAGCGAGTTCCTGGATAACATTCCTAATCTGTGGAACGTTTCCAATAACCCTATTCAAAGCCAATGGCCTCAATGCTTCAATAATAGCTTCGAAATCATCATCCTTCACAAACGTGAACATGAACGATTGATGTCCTGTGGCGGGCATAAGCCACATTCCCATTTTCGTGACAATTCCAAAGTTGCTCTGCGAAAATAAACCATCGACGGAAGGACCGTAATTGTGCTGGAAAGCTTGCCAGCACGGGTTATCGCTGTCGTTCGCGCCGGGGAGGGACCCCATTCCAGTACGTAGGACTTCACCGTTCGGCAAGACGATTTCCATACCGCAATGGACTGCGAAATGGTCACCGTATGGTGTGTAGCCTACACCACGGTCTAGAGCATTACCCATCACACTGCCGCCACCGAGATCGGGTGTATCGATCCAAAGTGGATATCCGGTTTTCTGGACCGCCTCGTATAGTGCAAAGTAAGAAACACCGGGTTCGACAAGACAACTGGCGTTGTGGCCGTCGATGTTGAGAACGCGGTTCATTCGCTTTCCGAGATCGACGACGAGGGAACCGCGGAGACGAGGGGCAGCACCACCGTAGCCGAGATTTCGACCCATGGAGGTTGGGTAGACGGGGATTAAATGACGGTTCGCCCATTTTACGATTGTTTGGACGTCTTCCGTGGAACCTGGGTAGGCGGTACCGCAGCTGACGAGGTCTTCTTGTTCTAGGATGTGAAAGGCGTCGTGGGTGTTTCTATAAAATTCATGTTAGGAAACACTGTTGAGCGGGGTATATTGTAAATGATTGTAAAAACCTACGGATGTTCCATGTACCACCCGTCAACGAGTGGCTTATCGTTAACTTCGACATTTTCATCACCGAGAAGACGCTTTAGATCCGCAATGGCTCTGTTGAAGGTCGGTCTGTCGATATCTGGGGGTAGAACTGGGACTTCTTGTTTGCGGGAAATGCTTGGGGGAACAGTCTTATTAGAGTATAACCGTTCCTTTAACTCCTTTGCTTCACTGAGAAGGCGGACTGGAGTACCGCTATGTTTGTCGTGTAGAGTGGGGATTGGAGATTTTGCGGTGACCATTGTGGCGAATATAGTATCAGACAAAGAAAGAACGGATGGGTTTCAATGCAAATTTAGTGTAGTGAGGGGTATGTGACAGTAGTATCTTTAGAGAGATAATCAAGATCTCAAACTATCAATTCTTCTTAGCTTGAGTGCTAAGAATTAAAAAGTCACAAGACTCCAGTTCCTTTCAAATCGATTTGTCCGCGAATATCGCAAAGCTGAAGGACGAGTTGAAAACTGAATTTTTTTAGGATTTCAAGTTTTTGGTTTCCATTTTAACTCCTCTACTGCATCACGGGGTACGCGACTCAAGTTAACGTTCCGAACTCCATTAGCTCATACGTAACGCCGTCTAGTGTCGCCGTCGGGTGGGGATGTGTGCAATGGCCATCGGCTGCAGTCGAGTCGAGTCGAGGCCGGGCTAGTCGGTTTTTGCGTTGGGTTTGTTGGAAGCTCTTTTGGGAGCTGGGGATATCCCGGGGCCAAGGCTTGTACTCCCTCTCTCCAACCTCAACAGCTGTCGAAAGACAATTCGATGTGAAGGATACTAACGTTTTAGACCAAACTACTAACATCTTGGGATACAAACGTCTGTGTAAGGGCCCTGCTGACCATATTCAAGCACACACAGCACAGTCCTCGATCCGAAGCTATGGCGTGGTTCGGTAACGGCAAACGGAAGAGCTCATATCCAGCCTCTCTGCTCTCGCTGGATGGGATTCCCTGCGTCTGACCATTCCTGATTCAACCTTAAAATAGGGTTTATAGGCCAGCATTATGCTGCAAGCGATCCGAGAATCTGGGGAACTTGATAACGCTCGTCCTGCGACGACTCAGCGATTACCAACCATCCGTGCCAGGTGCTTGCGTTCGAGTTTCGTGAACAATGGGTACCGGAAAATCTCCAGGCCAAGCGCATGTGGACATTCCCCGGAGCATCCGCGGGCTTTGGGACGCACAACGAGCTAGTAAACGGGCGCGTGGAGGCTACGCCAACCTTCTGCTTAGCTCGAAAGTTTATGTTGAGCAGAGAAAAATATGTTCGTTCTCGCCCTGCAATTTCAACCGAGAAGGGTAGCGTGCCAGCGTTTTTTCCTATCGATGTCTTTGCCGTTTTGAACTCTAGCAAGACCCCCTACCGGCCAATCATACGAGCTGGTTCCCCAGCCGAAGTACCCATGGGAATCACCGAATGGACCCGGCTCTTCAAGTCACGAAATTTCATCCTCCTACCCAAGACACCGGAGTACAGTTTCTTTGGAAGTGCGGAGGATTTGTGGGGATGATTCATCTGTGGAGAGACGAAGTTCAAAGAAAGTATTATTCTTGGCGCAAAACAGCAAGTTTAGTTTACCTAACCACACTGGCGAACCCGAAGCCCACTCTGCCGGGAAAACCATAAGTAGATAAAGGCCGTCTACGAACCCCGGATTCTGGGATAGAACCCTCTCTTTCTGGAGATCTTCTGGTTGTATCCATCTTGCGAAATCTGGTCCGGATCAATCAATCTGAGGAAGGTGCCTATAAACTCGGATTGATTTATAATACCTAACTCTTCCTTCCTTCCTAATACTACCCTTTTTTACTTCTTCCTATTTGGAAACCTGCCTTATTCCGGAATATATCCTGCATCGACATGTCGGAAACAGATAGCCGTGAGAAGCCAGCCGCGGCGGCAACGAATCAGATTGAGGACGTCGCAGATAGAGAAGCCGAAGATCACTTCGGTGCTGTCGTGCTTGACGTTGGCGACAATGAAAAAAATGGTGGCTCGGGATACAAGCTTGCTGCTGATGGCCATGTAAGTATTCATGGCACAATTTGTTAAGTGCTTCTATGCGTGATTGGGGATTGCTAACGACCCTACAGACTGTGCTATTACCGCAGCCCAGCGAGGATCCTGATGACCCGCTCAATTGGTCACCATTCAAGAAGCACATGATCTTGTTCATTGTTGCCCTATCAGCTTTCTGTGGTGACTTTGGTAGTGGTGCTGGTATCCCATGTATCGTCAAACAAGGTGCAGAATGGAACATGAGCCCCGCAGTCGTCAATTATGCGGGTAACTTGAACGTCATCATGTTGGGTGTCGGCGGTATCTTCTGGATTCCCTTCATCTACTGGTGGGGACGAGCACCAGTTCTCTTCTGGACTACCCTCGCCGGTGCATTTTTCACTCTGGGATGCTGCTTGACCACTAACTTCGAGACCTTCTACGGAATGCGTGCTTTGATGGGTTTCACTTTGACCGCCTGCCAGACTATCGGTCTCTCGTTCATCAAAGATATGTTCTTCTTCCACGAACACGCTCGAAAGATCGGTATCTGGGCCGCTATCTTCTTGGTTGCCCCATACCTCGGCCCCTGCCTCGGAAACTTCATCATTGACGGAACTGGCGAATGGAGAAACGTGTTTTGGCTCGTTTTTGCCATCTGCTGCTTGGATCTCGTGCTTATCCTCGGATTCGCCGACGAGACCTGGTACGTTCGCAATGCTCCGGAGAAGGTCCCCCGCGGTAACCGCATTATGCGCGTTCTTGGACTTTGGCAGATCCAAAACCATACTTCTCTTCAACTCGTCTCTTTCCCAACCAGCTGGGTTCGATTAGTCAAGGTCCTTTTCCGACCAACCATGATCCCAATCATGATTTACTACATGCTTTCTTTCATGTGGTGAGTACCATAATCCTACCCTATTCGTGATACTCTAAAATACTGATGATTCTTACAGGGCTGTCGGTATCAACATTACCACCTCTATCCTCTTCGAGACCCCAATGGAAGCTGGCGGATACGGTTTCGGCGCCAAGTCCGTTGGTTACCTCTACTTCACACCTCTCGTTGCTGTTGGTATCGGTGAAATCTTCGGTCACTTCTTCAACGACTTCATCGCCGCCAGATACATTAAGAAAAACAACGGTGTCTTTGAGCCAGAATGCCGTCTCACCACCAACTACATCTCCGCTCTCTTCATGATCCCCGGTCTCATCATCGTCGGCTTCGGTCTTGCTAAGCATTTGCACTATATGTCCTTGGTTATGGGATGGGGCATGTACGTCTTCGGTGTCATGACCGCCTCTGTCGCTATCACTGCCTACGCATTGGATTCATACCCAACTGCTTCCGGTGAAGTCTCCAGCTTCTTGAACTTCGCCAGAGTGCTCGGTGGTTTTAGTGTCGGATACTTCCAGCAACCGTGGGGTGCTGCCTCCGGTTACGATGTCAGCTTCGGAGTTCAGGCGGCCATTGTCGCTGCGGCTTTGGGTGTTCTGTTGACACTTCATATCTTTGGCAAGAGGATGAGAGTTTGGGGTGGACCTTTGCATTTGTAAAGATCCTCTTTTTCTCCCGGGATGACTATTCAAAAACTAGTACTATAGTTTAGAACCTTTTATTGGTTGCAGAATCTTTTTATATATTTGGATTACAGCATCATTCAGTTGCGAGAGTATTTATTCGCTAGTAGCTAGTGCATGTCTTTTTCCTTTTTGTAATGATAATGAGCGATTTAAACCTTTTATACACACTGCTCTCTGTGCATTCATAATTGATAGTTTTTTTTTTTCTGGTGAGTTTTTTTATCTGGTGGACAAGGTGTAACGAGTATGTGGTACCAAGGACGACACAAAAGATATAATTTACCAATTTAGGCGTGCACAAATACGTTAATTTAACACACTTATGCACAAAATTATTCAAATCCAAAGGAGTTCGCCTGAGCATACGATACAGGGATATTTTACATAGGATATCTTTTAGCGGTTATCCCCTGAGCCGTCCGGTCCATCATTAACGAAAGCTATAGGGCCCATTTTAAGTCCCCGCCGGGTATCATATACAACTTACACGTACCGCGTACCCTATAACTTGCCTCGAAATTCAATTTCTCTCGTCATTTTCAACCTCGCCGCCGTCTCAATTTCTCTCCTAACGATATCAAACTTCATAGGTTTAGACAGCACATAATTTGCGCCCAGTTTTTCCAGTCGATCCTATCCACAGTGATAAATTAGTCCTGCTGTCTCACTCCTCCATGGGAACCGAAAATACATACGTCACCCTTAAAATAATATGCCGTCATGCCTACAATCCTCGTTCTTCTCCCGGGGTATCGCTTCCTAAACTCCCTTAAAAATTCAAATCCATCCATGACCGGCATCGCGGTGTCTACTAGTATAATATCCGGGAAATGACCGCGTTGTACCATTTGTTCGATTGCTTCTAAACCTTCGACGCCGTTGAACGCCGATGTGATGTATTCGGGTAGAACACCGAGTTTTTGAGTAAACTTGTTCAGTATTTTTGAGTTTACTAGGTTATCTTCGACGATGAGGGCGCGGAGGGTGGGCATGTAGGGCTCTAAGTTTGTAGGTGGTGCATACTTGTTCCAGGGTGGGTAGGTGCTAGGGTACTGATGAGGGTCGGGGGGTGGTGGATGGACGCGGGATAGGATTTTAGAGAGGAGGTTTTGGTCCGATGGGGGTTCTTTGGGGGGTGAGGCTGGTGGTGGAGGAGGAGCAAGGGAGGATATGTCAGAAAGGTCTTTGAGAAGTGAGAGGCCGGAAGAGACTGTTCTGAGGTTTAATTCTATGGGTTGGAGGTGGGAATATGCGTCTTTGGAGGGCGAGGGTGTGGAGAGGTCTTTTAGAGCCTTTTGAATATCTGTAAGGGCTTGGTCGGCGAGGTGGCAGAAGGCTTTGAGAGGGCCATGGATCTATCATAATTACATCGTGAGCCCTTATACCGTTTTAGACGTCGCTTTGCAATACTGCGGTTGCACATGTTCTTACATGGTCTAGTTTATTGTATAACTGATCTTCTCGGGAAGTCTTGTTTATTGTTTCACCATCAGTCGAAGCATCATTTTGCCCAGTCCCGACGTCAGCACTATTAGGATTGACGCTGGGGGCCAACTCTCCCTCTAGCTGTAGGGCCCATATCCGATACGGTCCGATGCCAGAACAAGCCCAAGTATCTCTATCAACTACATGCCGCTCCGTGTGTGCGCCAATGACCGGGTCTTGAATCTGCAATCTGGGGTTCAATTTTCCATTGCTCAGTCGCTGGGATAATAATGTTTCCACAGAACCTTTGAACTTTGGAAAATGGCAGGCCCCGTTTCGCGACACTACGACGTCAGAAATTGTTGCTTTGGACGGTTCGTCTAAGTATTGTAGGGACCGGAAGTCCAGAACCAGGGTTGGCAATTCGGCCTTATCGAGGAATTGCTGGAGGGAGCAAGTGGTCGCCATGGCTTGCGTATCGGTGTACTGGTGTTACGAGATGGAGTAGTGTATAGTCCAGATAGTATTTTCTTTAACTATCGATGCGCGCGCACTCCTGATGTCTGAGCAATAAATCTATCCCCCAGAAGGCCTGATGTTCGGGGGAAGTTTGAGGCTCTTTGGATCCTAAACAAGGTGTCGCAAATCTGAGAAGCTTCTTAGTAAGGGACCCACAGGCCAAGGCGCTGTTGTAGTGTGTGCCAAGGTCGCATGATGTCACTCCTGCCAGGGACGTTCTCCTGGAGTTTTCCGTATTTTAGCGATTGGGTGGATATAGTTTGCATATCGTTTTCATTGTTAGGGCAGGAGCATGGTTTCTTCCTAAACCTGCATGCATATAACGGTGTTAAAGTTTTATTTTAGGCTAGATTTGAGGTTAACGGTTCTCGAGGTTCGTGTATCCCAGTGATAGTAGTCTAGAATCGGTTGTTGATTCCGTCCTCTGGGCGATAAGAAGTTCCATTTCTTACTGGAACAGAAACTGTCTGCCAATATATTGCTTCGACGTTATGAATTTCTAGTAAATATCTGAAGTAATGAAGGAGCCTTACTCCGAGCCTATGCGTTTTCGAATTCGACATGGCCATTGATCGTATGCAGCTGCGATGTAACAACAATATATTGCAATGCTACAATCCCTCACCCAACTTTACTGATTTGCGCGAACAGATGCCGACGGTTTCCTTAAACTTGCAAGCTTCAACGAAGTCAGTTGAAGCGAGAAGAAATCAAGAATTTTCCCTATCGAAGCCTTTTAAGCAGGCCCTGCCATGGACCCGGAATTATATTAGCCCCATTGTGTATTCCGGCTCCCTCCAGCCGCTACAACTTAGGAATTCTGCGGGACGCTACAACTGTAAAAGTAGACCATCATCCACGCGCGTCCGATATTAATATCCCAGTGCCTTACAGTATCTGTGGTACTACGTAAGCATCCTTTGCATTGGCTTCGAGTCGCTGACGGAACAGTCTGACAACTTGGAATTACGAAACCAGCTCTTCCGCATATGTGGCTTGATTATCTAATTAGATGGCATGATGCAAGTGCTGGAACAATTGCTCTCCCTAGAATCATAGTTAGCGGCCGCCGTGAACCGCTTCGCGAATTCGAACATATGGTAGCTACATGCACATGCATGTGGGTTGAAGATATCCAGATATAAATTGCGACAGCCTAAGACATTGTCACTCGGCCGACTCTTAAAATCCGAATATTGGCTTTGGGTAATTAGAAATACAATCTTTGCAATCGAAATTACTCGTCCGATAGTTTCATATGGGTATTTCGGATATATTTTTTTCCTTGAGATTTTGAGGCTCGTTGGGTTTTGTAGGGTAGTGTCATAACCAGACTTTTTTGTTTGTAGGGTGGAGACTCGCTGCAGCGCTGCTGTTGAGAGAACGCAACGCATTGTCCGGGTGAGCCGAAATTTTAGTGCGTCCGGCCCAGCCGGCTAACTCCATCCCACAAAAGTCGAGAGTTTGACTTGCGACCTTGATATCGATAATGTTTTCCGTAACGGTCTCTGTCAAAAACCGTCGGGTCTACTTGAGACCGTAATTGTAAAGATACACCGTGGCCTCGGCAAGTGCCAGATTCGGAAATCCAAGATATTCAAGAGTGTTCCAAGATGGTTTAGTCATTATAGTCTGATTACTAACTGGCCTACCTGCGCATTCGTTCTGCAGCTCTGCCGCGTCTGCACCGTTCGAGCCGAGCGTTTTGAGTTTTATGCAACGTGGGAACGTTTGAGTACAGGATTCAGGACGGACCCGGGTGGCCCGCTAACATGGCAGGGCCGGTTGACCGAGTATGTCCGGAAAACTTCGTGATGTTGTATGTTAGAATTCTAGCACAGACGATTCCAACATGGCGTCAGTCGGTACAGGCGGATTAAAAATCGCACTACTGGTCCAAACATTTGCACGTCATAAGGCCTTCCAAAGTATAAAAGACCACGATGTCGCTCGCTGGTCTCAGAATATATTCTTAAAATCATCAACAGCATCAGTATTCAAATCATTGGAAACATCAATTGACCGCTTCTCTTTCTACCGTACCACTAGTATACTTTCAAAGATCAAAATCTTGATCGAAGCTCACCACAAGACCCTACCAACACTCATATCGCCCAAATAACGTTACTTCTTTATATACAAAAACCTATACGTCCTCTCCAAAAAAAATCAACAGAATACAAATAAAAATGTCCTCAAAACCGATCGTTCTCGTTAGTGGTGTCACCGGCTACATTGCCGGCTGGGTTGTCGAGTACTTCCTAAACGCTGGATACAAAGTCCGAGGCACCTCTCGCAGCAAGTCTTCAGCGCAACCCCTCATCGATACCCTCGTCTCCAAAGGGTATTCATCCTCCGACATCGAGATCTATGAGATCGCGGATATCACCGTCCCCGGCACCTTTGACGAGGCCGTCAAGGATGTTCAAGCCATCGCCCATCTCGCCAGCCCAGTTTCCATGACTTTTACAGATCCGGAGCCGGTTATTCGCACTGCAGTTGAAGGTGCGATCTCTATCCTTCGGTCTGCGAAAGCACATGGCAACAACCTGAAGACATTTGTCAACATGTCCTCCGTTGTCTCGATCTGGGATCCTACTCTCCAAGAAAAGGTTTTTACCGAAGACGACTGGAACGAGTTCGCCTATCCTACCACACAGAAACTCGGTACCTCATCTCCAGGGCCAGTTATCTACATGGCCTCGAAAGTCCAAGCCGAAAAGGCCCTCTGGAAATTCAGAGATGAAGAGAAACCTGCATTCAACGTTGTTTCCATCAACCCCGCCTGGGTCTCTGGACCTCCAGTTGTTACGCCTAAAGATAAGTCCAAGATCGGTGAAACTACGAGAACCATCTTCGATATCTTGGCTGGTGAGAAGGAACCATACCCACTGGGAACTCTGGCTACATACATCCACGTTTACGATGTCGCTAGGCTCTTTGTCTGGGCGGCCGAGAACGGAGATAAGGCTAATGGTGAGCGATACCTTGCTGTTGCGGGCAGGAGTGGTGAACAGGCCATCCGGGATATTTTGAGGAAGGCGTATCCGGAACGCAAAGACATTATTGATGTAGGAGAGCCAGGTCAAGGGTATATGGCGGACTGGTCATTTATGCCTAGCGGACCTTCCTTCGATGTTAGCAAGGCCGTAAAGGCGACCGGTCAGAATTGGATCCAATTGGATCAGATGGTCCTGGACACTGCAAAGGCCTATGAACCCTTGCTTTAAACTCACCCCTGATGTAGCATAAAAGCAAGGCAATGTGGTAGTTCGAGGGGGACCCAGTGGAATGAATGTATCTGATTTTCTCACCAAGCCGAGTAATGGAAAGTTGTTCTTTGTATGAGGATATTTTATCGCAGCATGTACTTACTTAGTAAAGGAAATCAATTGAAAATTCGAAATTAAATGCCACTACCTATATCCATGGGAACCGTATAGAGTGATCTCCAGAAATATTTCCAAAATCGATTTCCTGTGCCACAGACGCTGCTCGTGGAGATCGACTGATAGCCTGTGTAACGTCCTGGTGGGTGGTTACACCAACACATCGTTGGCTCAAAATACAACAGCACAGCGCTGTCTGTTTGGCGTGGCAACTTAGGAGAATTTAGAGAATGCGTAGGCTGATATTAGTACGAAATTTCCAATATCTTCTCGTAATATGTGGAGGCATGCATGCACGATAGACATGTCACACTCCGTGAATTCAAGGAGAAGCTGTGTAGGAACGGCGGCCATGGGCTGCGGGTCAGCCCTCCACACCAAGCTTCCAGTATCAAAGCTTGGCTTCCGCCAACCGAAAGACACGGCTTGTTTTCTCGAAAGATCCACTCTCGAGCTCTCTAACATTTCCCTACATTTTCCCTTCAGCCTAGTTATAAATAGTCCGGTTGCAATCCCGAAAGGTTTTCAAAGTTCTGAAGTGGGTTCTGCGGCTGAAGGGTGAGCTTGCGTTTAATTACCAAGATTAAAGCGCTTCCTGCAGCATGATAGATTGGACAAAAACAACGCATTTGCAAGGGCGAGCGAAGGCGAGATCGATATTCTCGTGGTTTGGATTCGGAGAATGACTCTTTCTGGGTCGAGCGATGTTGGTGGTATTTAGAAAGGAAACGATCATTGATGTGTCATCGTGGGTGAAGCTGGACTAGTAAAGGGGATCACAGAAAAGATAGAACCCGAACTGAAGCCCGCGATCCTAACAAGGCGAGCTGAGGACGTGGCTTGCATTAACTTTGGAGCTAAGATTTTGGAACCTCGCGGCCTCGGAATGCGCGAAAAATTACCCAACCCGATGGAAATGCGAAGAATGGCCATTTAGACCCCTTGGAAATTGGATAACGGTCGACGCGCGCGCACACGGCAAACGTGCCCGGGGCTGGAAACATGACAACCTCCCCCTCTCAAAGATTTTATAAAGTCCAGGGCCCCGACACTCCTTCCCACCTTTTTGGATTTTGGATTCTGTATCGAGAAGGACGAAATACCACAGACCCAACACACGGTTCTCACCAAGCCTGATACATTCGTTCAAAATGGGCTGCACTCTTTCTATTCCTGAGCTACGTGGTAGCGGAACCTATTACGTCGACCCTGCAGGGGCAGCTGCTGGGGACGCCTTTGGTGTACCAGCTGTATTTACGACCGGTTTCTTCACCTGCAGGTATGCAGAGACTTCTGCCAATTGCCTTCGTGCCTACTACAAACACAGCCTATGACATAACTGAATAACTAATGTCTATCTGGTTATTAATAGTGGTGGCCCTCCATTGGTACCAATTGTCACACAAACCGTCTCCGGAACCACTTCGGTCTACACGTGCAATTCTTTCAACGCTGGCCTGGATACTTCGTTGATATGCCCAGGTCTTACTCGCTCGTCTATGACGGGGGAGTATGACATGTCCTTCACAGCGCCGTTTGGTGGTGCATACACTGTTCTCGATTCTAGACAGTGGACGGTAATCCAGGTTGCGAATGAAATCACCACGGACGGGACTACATTTACATCGAATGCGTATGCGACGGTTCTTGGTGGCCCTACGACCGTTACGCAAACCACCACGGTTGATGATAACCCGGCTACGGCGACAGTGACGCATACTAGTTATGGACGAACGAGACACGTTGATGTGCCAGTAACCTCGTATGTTACCCCTCTACTTAACAGTGCCCTGGTGAAATCTATATGACTAATGAGCCTATAGTTTCACTACCGAGATCGTCACCAAGACTACCAGTGCCAAAACCTGCGCAACCCCGGCTGGAGCTAGACGCCGCATCCGCGGTGCCTCACCTCCTGAGCTCGCCCCGGAACCGGTCGAGTTGGTCAAACGTCAAGCCGGATATCGCGGCTTCGATGGAACTGTCGGCCCCGACAGCACGCTTACTATCTACTCAACCATTGTGTATGAGCCGAACTACTATTGGGGAACGGTTACCGTGCCAAGCACAACTGAAACGACAACTTTCACGGTTAATGGTAGCGGAGAAACGCTCACGCTGACATCAACGACAAGAGTGTAAGTTTTGCTCTGCATTTGTGAATTACCGATCAAATACAATTGGGCAGTGCTAACCTATCTGATATAGCCATGATGCAACTACTGAGTATACCACGATCTCGAAGACGAAAACCACACAGTAAGTCTATGCCTACGGGTGATCTGACCCTACTCTTGATTTTAACTTGTATTCAATACTAATTTAATCTCTTACAGGAGTACCACCACCGTTACCAAGTACCCGACTACCTGTCCATTCCTTTCATCCTAGATTCTGCTAGGATAGCTTACGACTAATGATTTATGGATTCTATCATACTTATACGTATAAATTCTGGTTAATAGGATAAAGGCTCTGTACCTATAACGTGGGCAATATTGACCGGATTATTTGTATTGTAATGCGTCAGTACGCTACTAACTTGTAATATAATGAGTGACAATACAAACATACAGGTTTTATTACTTGAGGCCGATTTTGGGGTGACTAATATCCGGGGCAATCCGGAACTAAACGATGAAGCAATCTGGTGATGGATTCTTATCAAACAAACCACTTAGGCATTACCAGCCTCTCTTTTGTATTTCTCCTCAATGCCTGTATAAACTGCTAGCGTGTGTCCCCAGACTTGCTCTCTGAATCCGGTTTCTCGGTACTCTAAAAGCACTTTGTTTCCACTCTTCGCCGTTCCATCCCAATGCAATGTGTAACATCCACTCCCTTTGACCCCATCCAATCCCACGGCGACATCCTCCCCCTCGCCCTTTCCATCTCCACCAATGGAATTCTTGACTTCCTCCGCCTTTTGAGATGCTGGGTAGATCTCACTAGTTGCATAAAACAAATTCCTCTCCCCGCTCTCCTCCTCGGGGATCAACAACCACCTTCCACCGATCCAAGTCAAAGTCCTGATCACTAAACTCATCAA
This sequence comes from Arthrobotrys megalospora, assembly GCA_036971655.1. NCBI lineage: Eukaryota > Fungi > Ascomycota > Orbiliomycetes > Orbiliales > Orbiliaceae > Arthrobotrys > Arthrobotrys megalospora. Next base: position 879,060 of record JAVHJN010000003.1, on the reverse strand, counting down.
CCCTAGGAAATTCTGGCCTTCGGTCTTGACGAATCCTGGGAATGCATGGACGAAGCTTATTTCTGGGTTTTCTTTGGCAAGGCAGTCGAACGCGACGGTGGTTATAGTGGTGTGATATTGCCTGCTTTTTATGAAAGCGGCTTTTCGCATGTCTAGGTCATCTGGATCTAGGGCTTTTTCGAGACCACCGGCCAGGACGCGGATTACGCGGGCGAAGTGGTTGTTTGCGGCAGAGGTTTTGAGGAGGGGCAGGAGGTTTATGATGAACTTGGCGTGGCCGTAGTATGAAATCGCGGCCATGAAATTTAGACCTTCGGCGGTATCTAGTACGGGCATCAAGAGGACATGTTAGATGATACGGAATGATACATGACTGGGGAAACATCAAGGCCATAGAGTAGTCTCCCTACCAGGGAACCCGGATCGTAGCATTCCAGCACTGAGCCAGAGTAAATTGATCTCTTTCTCTTTCTGAAGGATTTCCTCGCAGGCCTTGTCCACGTTTTTGATCAAAAGTATGTCGCATTGAACGAATATGTATGTTCCTTTGGGGTTGATCTCTTCAAGAGTCTTCTGAACTACCTCAGCGTTGGAGGGTGTTCGTCCAATGTAGTAGATCTTTGGGGAAACGGTCGACGCAGCCAGTTGTTTTAGAGTATAGAACCCGATACCCGTCGTTCCTCCCACGAATACACAAATCGGGGAAGGAAGACGAGTAGATAGCGTCGCGTTCGCGGCTTTGATAGTGGTAAGAGGAATCATGGTTCTACAAATTCCCGAGGATACAAGAACGAGTGAAACTTGGTCTAACTAAAACCAGGGTGGGCAAATTCGCAGAGAGCGGAGCTGGCCAGTCGTCGAAAGATCGGAACTCAAGTACCAACCTCGAGGTTCAGGGCGGGCCTTTTTATATCAGCAATGTTTCAAACCAAGCCCTACTAGAGCTTCGTCACGAGCGATACGCGGCCAGCGAATACGAGCACTCTCCCATCCCTGATATCACGACCAAGTTTGTCATCAGGGTGCATTGAATGCCGCTTCTGACAGGTTGTTGAAACAAATTGTGGGAACCATTCAGAACACGCCAATATGGGGTGTCCTTGGAAACGGGTCGTGCTGCAGCAAGGGATCCACTTGGAGCTTGTTCCAACGACTAAAGACATCGCGAAGGATCTAGGTTAATTAGTCAGCCTTCGGGTGTCGGTGATTTTCTGAGCCCCGAGCGCCGACTCTGTACAATATCCAACGATTTCAACACAGTGCCGCCGGCTAGAGCGAAGTGGCTAACTCGCGGTCCCGTATTTAAGTATCCATATAGTTAGAATAGGCAGCCTTAGGCGCGCATATATATATACAAAAATATGTGCTAGTGGTACCTTTAGTGTTTGCTCTGGGACCGAGACTAGTGTTTGCTAACATAAATAGGCTTACCAAACTATTACGACTGGAAAGTGTAAGATACTGTTCCAAGCTTCTACCACTGGAGGGAACTTTACGAAATCGGAAAGCAGACTGTACAGCGTGATTATGGAGCAAAATAACGATGGAAATGCATATGGAGAGAGAGCAATTGCACGTGCTTATGAAACAAAAACAAACGACGGAAGAAGAGCAGAGAAAGTGGTGGTGAAATCTCTATTGATAACTTGAAGAAGCCTGGCTACTAAACAGGTTCAAAAGGAATCTAATATACTTTTCACCTTTTCTTGTTTTATCCTCCTCTTTTTGATAGAATGACACCGCTTCGCGGAAATATTCAGGTGATGCATGTATGCTATCTTCTCATATCTAAACGCCTGTACTAAAATGTTTCCCACCCAGCACGAAGAAATAAGCATAATTAGGGCGAAATGAATAGTCGAGGGCCGGGCCGTCGCTAGAAATATCTTTCATGAGTCTCGTAAAAGCCGTATTTTTTGTCGGTTATATCGAGAGGGGGTTTAGGCGGGATTAAGAGACGGCGTTCGCTGAAGTGAGAAGAGCGAATGTATGTTGGTGTCGTAGCGGGCATAATTCGTGCGGCATAATGCATAAAGGGGCATAGAAAAGACATAGACCATCGTGAATAGCATGAGTAGCGTGAGGAAGAAGGGAAAAAAAGGAATCAAAGTTCAAGAACTCTCGGTGGTCGTGGTGGTGGCAATTCAGAGTTGGGAGAAGACTCTAAAAGCGATAGAAACAGTTCTTGTAGTATTTGCCGGATTTCTTTTTTGTGAATTTGGGATTTTGCAAATTTTTTTTTTTTTTTTTTTTTTTTTGGTTTTCGCCAGTCACTTTTTCCTCGGAATGTATTAAGAAAGAATATCCCTATCAGGAGGGACTGATGTATCTCGAAGGGCGGGAGTCCACCTCTACGGTACGTCTTTCATGGTTGGGCGTACTCGCCTTCGTCGCGGGACGCTGGTGGAGGGTGCCTGTACGTCGCGTTCAAGGATTCTGGCATTTGCCATCTGGGCATGTTGACGCAGGAAATCCTCTGGTATACTATGAAGATATGCGTCTCCGGGAGCTGGACTAGCTGGACCGCTACCTAGTGACGATCGTCGGCGATGGGTTTTAACACTAGACCCGGACTGTGGGCTCTCGCGGGGCGGTCTCTTGGGTGGGGTTGAAGGGTTGGCCTTTGCGGATTGGCTTTCGAGTCTTGAGGCGACAATTCGACTGCCAGGGTGTGAACCATCGATATCATTCACCGCAATCTCTCTTTGGGGGGCTGGGAACTTTAATGCGGCTGCAGCGGCTCGAATCTCGCTGTCCCGTTTCTTCCTTTCAAGCTCCTCCTTCTCTTGCTCTTCTAGCCCGCGTAGCTTCTTCTCAAGCTCCGCTTTTCCTTGCTCTTCTAACTCGCGTCGTTCCTGTTCAGATTTCACCCTCTCTTCCTCTTCTGACTCACGTCGCTTCCTCTCAGATGATAGCTTCTCTTGCTCCAACTTGCGTTTCACCTCTTCTCTTAACCGGATTCCCGCTTTAGCAGACGCCTTGCGTTCGTGGTACTCCCTGATTAACCAAGCTCGCAAGTCGAATGAGTGTCTCCCTGCCTTCGGTGGCAATTTGATGTCCAACATATCAGCAGCTCCCTGCACGACCTTTTCGACACAGGCAGCGCTTCCAGATTCCCTTGCCAGTCGTTCAAGCTCGATGATAACGTCGTAGTTGAACTTCATAATATACATCTCCTCTTCAAATGTGGGAGATGTGACTTTTAGTCTGCTGCTGGAATCGTCGCCCTCGCCAGCCCTGACATTGCTGGTTTTAACGATGGCATTCATGAGAAGCCCATCCCTGATGCCTTCCGTTCGTAGTTCTATCTTTTCTCGGTGGCTCTTCCAGCCACTTTGAAGGCCCTCCGGCTTCGCCATCTTTTTCATGTCACATGTCAGCGGCATGTTGTACATCAGACTTGCGGCAAAGTCTTTGGCAGACAAAGCCGTGGGGTGGGTTGGTGGAACTGGCTCCCCCTGGGGAGCTGGGCCGGCATTTGTGTCCCCGAATTGAAGACCAGAGTATGATACTTTGCGGCCTTTCGATTGTGCCCACTGATCACTGAGCTGTGGCGCGCTGGGCAAGGGCTGGGACCGTTCGGTACCCTCCGCCTTGGGGTATTCCCGCTCCATTTGTGGAGTGGAGGAAGAGGCCCCTGAAGAAGTAATGGTCGGTAGCTTGATCCCGACACTTTCTCCCATTGGATCAAATGGCCTTTGGGTTTCGACAGCCACTGGTAGGTACGGTCGTGGCATCTTCGGCGTCTCGTAAATGATCTTCTTCGGCGGCGCACCTTCAACGCGTGGGAGGAGCCCTTTGGCTTCCCGCTCCCGCTGCTCCAACCTCTTCTCCAGGTTCATCTGCTCCTGTCGCTCCGACTGCTTGATTCCGCCTTTATATCTCGAATGCCAATCGAAGTGGCGGAGGCTATCGCCCTCCGGTGCCTCAACAAAGCCTTTCAGCTTGTCAATGGCATTGTTCTGCCTTCTCTTTGGCGGGCGGTGTCGTATACCCCCAATTGATTTGAAGGTATCGGCAGGGTGTCTATTCTCTTCCATAATGGTTTTGATGAGCTCCGCTGCCTTCTGTTGGTTGATGGCCTTTTGCCATCTCCCTCCAGTTATCCCCGAGTCACGGTAAGGGTCTCCCTCCCTTTTGGTTTCGTAGTGCTCCATATCAAATGCCACCTCCTCAGAGGCGCATTCGGGCTTTTTGCCCTCTGAGCGTCCTTTGCCTGTCAACTTTTTATTCGTTGACGGGAGATGGAAAAAGCCTCGGATATTCATGCTAGGCTTGTTTTTAGCCAGCTCCAAAAGCCTTGATGCTTTTGGTACTTTGCTGTCCTCTAATGCTTCGGACGCAAGCATCTCAGCTAGCGTCAACCCCTCGTCAGGTCTTGAAAGAGTCAGATTTAAGGGAATAAACTCCGCTTGACCCTGGAAATCATCGTCATCAGGGATATAGCTTTGGTCAGGTGTTTTCCGTACAGTATTGCCATCATGGGCGGAGGTGGGATCTGAGGTCGTCACTTTAGCATCGAGCTCCATGCTCGCTTGCTCTGGATTTTGAGATGGAGTCTTCACGACGCCGCATTGTCGGTAGAGATATTCAGTTTCAACCGCTCCAAGAGTGTCTGAGTCTGCAGATATTCTTTTCCTGTGGCCACCGGCCTTTCCGCGAAAGAATTCATCTTTTTGAAGTAGCGTACCCGTTGGTCGCTTGTGAGGTTGGACTGCCTGGGGCTTTACCCCGACTTGGTCGCCGCTGCTGACTATTTCAGGCACGGTAGGTAACTCGCCGGCTTTGCCCTCACCTAGCTTGATAAGTTTCTTCCTTTCGCCGTTGGTCATCAATAGTGAGGAGTCAGATAGACCCTGTAGACTGTCTTGGGCAAACCACTGTTGGTTTTTCGGATCCTTAGTTATCTTAGGTATGGGATTCCCAGTATCGAGCGTCTTAGGATCCGGTTTGCTGATTTTAAGAGCACTAGGTTCTTGGTGTTTGTGAGAAGGCAGTTTGAGTGCTTCTAGGGTGATGTCCTTGGACGGAGCTTTATCAAGCTTTGGCGGATTGAGATCTTTCGAGTCTGGTATGAAAGTATCATCGGGTCCACTCTGGATCTTGTAACCTGGTGTCATATGAGGTGAAAGAGGGTATGGCTCTGGTGTCAGGCCAAGAGGTGATAAACCGGTGGTGATTGGTTTTTCTAACGGTTTCGCACGTGGCATAATTGGAGGTCCCGTAATTGGCCATCCGTTGACCTCATGAGGTTTCGGGAGCGGGGGTAGACGCGGATCACGAGGAGGCATCTTCCAACCTGGCTTCATTTGGGGTGGTGTGGGAGCTCGCTCCAAGGGACCTAGCTCTCCAGGGAGAGTGTAGGGTTGGAGGGGCATTATCTGGTAACCCTGGCCAGTTTCGTTCGACACTTGGTCCCTTTTAATCTGTCCCGGGACTTTATTAGGCGGAGTTTTAGTCAAAACTCGCCTTTTCTCAATTTGGCTCTGGCCTTGTTTGGTCTGGTTGTGTAGTTCGTTCTGACGACGGAGTTCCTCTATAGTTACGCCGAGCAGTCGTTCAATTTTTGCAAGGCCACCTAGAATACAGTTAGGAGTGATTCATAGCGGCGAAGGTTAAGGAAATATTCAGATACCTACCTTTGGCCGTTCGGCGATAGTAAACGTCGTGGGGACGATCCTCATCCGATGATTCCTCTACCGTTGACCCTTCAGTATGCCCTGTAAACCCTTGTCAGTATGGGTTTATCTCGTATATTCTCCCAGTTAACGTAAATATACTTACCATGTTCTATTTCTGCTCTGATCGTATTGGCTTGGTCCATATCGAAGGCAAACTGCCTTGAAAGCTCTTCGTCCCAGTTACGATAAGCACCATCGAGTTGCTATATTAAAAGTTAGCCAAAGTCAAACCTCTTGATTAGGGGGTAAAAGTTAAAAGGATAGTATCTTACCAAGTCTTGATTTTGCTCCAGTAGTTCAGTCGAACAGACGGGTAGGACGATAGTACCATTCTGCTGGAAAAGTGCAGTTCCTGGCTGAGGGGTGTCGGGATCATCAGGAGGAGTTCTATACCCTTGGCCGAAGAAGATCCAAACACGATTGACAATTTTTCTAGCTTTTGCTCGTCTGGCTCTTCCACGAGCCAGTGAGGCTTCGTGCCTTTGTCGTGCTTTGTCGCGAGCAATCCTCTCCTTCTCAGATAGCTCCCACTTCTCGATGATTTCTTTCTGCTTTGGGATTCTCCAATCATTCTTGTCTTCGGCTTGGATTCTTGCTAAGTGTCTTTTCTCGATCTGAAGCATGGTTGCTCCATCTGCCTGTGGAATAGTTCTTAGGTCTTGCGACCTGGTCGGTATGATAACCTTAACCTTCTTTTTCTTTCGGGAAAACAACATCTCTGCGACACCTTCGAGAAGGAAGAGAGGATGATAGCTTTATTAAACAAAGGGGAAAGGATAGGTTAGGTATAGTAAGCTCAGTTGAGATAAAACCTGAACGGGGAAGAGAGGTGATGTCGAGGAGAATGATAGATAGGTTGTAGGTGCTTGATAATGAGAAAAAGAGCTGCTGCAACGGGTTGTAGCAAAAATGAGGTGGTATGAGGAGGAGAAGTTATAGAGGATATGAGGAACAAAAAATAGAACAAAGTCGATAGTAGGATAGTTCGATCGATAGGTTCTGATAGAGAGCTAGTGGATGGAGAAGGAATGGTGATAGGTGAATCTCGAGATGAAGCTGGAGATGGAGCTTTGTTTGTGGGAGATGGATGCTAAAAAAAAAATTGGAGGAGGGCTTCAACTCATCGACGGCTTTGGAGGGAGGCGTTGTTGCAGCATTGGCCCATCGCACGTTCTCAGCAACTTCGCCCATCTCAGCCTGGAATATGTCCCTCCAGTATACCAGCAGTGACCCGGCCTGAACCTTCTCTACCTCACGACGGCTACATGAACGGCTACAGAAACATATTCACGATGCCATCTTCCTCGATGCGAGTATACTGTTATCATGTCATCTACGGGTCAAAATTGGGGTTGAAATATTGTGCATTGCTTTCTAGTCCTCGTAATTGCTGCTAGCTAGTCTCAATACACCTAACCTTGTGCAATACAATAGGCCTAATCATTAACCATTTATAGCCTCCAGAGAGAAGAAAACCATCCTCTGTAACATAACCGTCATTACCATCATAAGCTTCGTGAATTCATAGTCAGACAAAACACCACTTGTTGTAGTTCTTAGTAATTATATCCCGGATGTTCGTGTTGGCGTGGTGTCGGATTTCGGAAAGGATTAGTATCCGCCAATTCAGAAACTCCAGGGATTCGAGATTGATGAGACGCCTTAGTAGCCTCAGAGAAATCATCGAGTGAGACAGCTTGTTCGATATATATCCGTCAGTATTCCTTTGTATATGTGCTAGGATCTTATATCATACGGTGCTCACTTACTAGAGGGTCCTTGGTTAGAGGCTTCCGGCTGGGCACATGCCATCCCAATTTCGCCGTTTGGTGATTTCGCGACTGGAGCAGTATTCTCCTTTCCTGCCGCTTTGTCAAGCTTATCACGACGCTGGCGTGGAGCAGTACCCTTCTGGTCTGCGGTTGTGCCAGTACTCAAGATATCACGCCCAGGATCGAGTTGCTTCTTATGGACATTTCCAATAACCCCCTGGCGTGGAGACTTTGGCTGGATGGGATGTGGAGCAGTCGGAGTTGACAGCCCAGCAGCGGGCCCGCTAGGGGTGGGTTGCAAACTTTTCAATTCCGTAGAATTGCCCTTCGATCGTTTTCCGAACCAGACGGGGGAGTTTAAATACCTGTTAATTGGAGGCAGGACTGGAGGGACACTCCCAGGGTGGCAACCGGCCATCTTAAGCTTACGTTCATGGCGTTTTCGTCGCATCCAACACCCAAAGCATAGTAGGATACCAACGCCAATAAGAGCCGCAAAAGTACCGATAATGACACCTGGGGAAGCGGCTAGACCGTTAAATTGTTCTTGTGGGGTATGAACGCCTATATGAATAGATTGTAAGCATAAGAAACCTTTCATTGCATAGGTACAACAACGGCCTTACCACCAGTCTCGAGAGGACTAGACCCCTCAGAAGTCACAAATGGTCCAGCAGGGAATGGGATTCCAGGAGGGCGACTCTCTTGGGCCCTGGTATAGATAGAAGACGTCTCATCGGTACTAACGGGCAGGGTTCCAAATGGGCTAGTCGGTAGAGCCGTCAAAGTAACAACCTGCGTGACAATGATGACAGGTGGTGGAGTATTGGCGCGTGTCGATGTGATCAGCGTCGTTGGAGTCAACGAAGTCAAGGCCTGGCCGACAGAAGTCGGGTCGGTGTCTGACACAACAGCTGTCTCTGACAAAGTAGCCATTCTGGTAGGTGATGGAAGGCTAATACTTTCAACCTGCTCGGTTTTGATTGACGAGATGATAACAACCACTTGGCCACCTCGGGTGACCGTGGTGGTCTCTCGAGCTCCCTGGTCACTCATGATGTAACAAAAACAAAGTTGGGACAATCAAGCTGATGGATATGCAAGCCGCTTGCGGAGGGCCTTCTCACATATGTTCGATCCCGTAGGTAATATCTTTATCGCTGTCTCGAAGCCCCGCTAGCAATTACTAGGAGATCGTAGCCAAGATCGATAAAGGTATTAAACACTCCAGGGCCAGCAAGGGTGAACAAAGAGGTAGTTCGCTCGATTTGGGAGCTATTGAAGTTGTCTCGTCGAGCTTGAGGCCAACGGCCAACCAAGAGGAGCCGTCAGCAGGCGCAGACACTTATCTCCGCTTTCCCTAGCTAAAGAACATCAAAAGTCAATACTAATTCGATGAAAACGAAGCCTACGAGGATGATCTTACTCGGGTGTTGATGTAAACGAAGCTTAGACGAGAGCGCGGAGGGTGACAAAGGAAGGAAGGTGGTGAAGCGTAGGTGGAAGAGTCGCGTCTACGCTCTAAAAAAAAATTTCGGGGGCGTCGACACCCCCTATATCAACGCTCAGCTCTCAACCCATAATAACCAGAACAGGGCTTTACCCTCACAAATCTCTCCTGAAGATATGACATCATCAATCTCCATGAAGCGTTTACAATGCCATAGCCATCAAGGTACTATAGGAGCCTCCAGCTATTCCGTTTTTACATTCCAAGACCGACCTACCATGAATTACGAGGATTCGACGTAGTCTTCCACCCAACACCTTCCTTTGTGTTGTTCATCGTTGGATTTCGGCTTGTCGCACACAGCGTATATCTAATACTGGAGGCGTAAATCTCAGTACGCCTACTCAATTTGCAATTCTTCCTATTTGAAATTTCCAACAGGACAACACCTGGGCGGCAGGTCGAGGAACTTCGTGCAGGCTGGTTTACGACTCCTTTAGCTTCGACCCCGCGCGATGGAAGCCCCTCCCGTGCGTATAAATTAGTATTAAATTTGGTAATAAAAGCAGCGTTCCTCCCATAGACATTAATTACAAGACATTACATAAGAAGCAGTATCTACCTCTAATCCGAAGTTACAAGAAAATGGTCACCTATGGTGCCCTCATCTCCCTAGAGCAGGAAAATACTTAAACATGATATCATTTATTGTAAACAGCAACCCAATCCACCAACATACCATATCCAGGTGTTGTCGCGGGAGTCGGGGTATCCTGACCCGCCCAAGCATTCGGGAATCCCCCTCCCATAGCTACATTCAAGAGGAGGAAGAAAGGCTCATGAACTAAATTTGACCAGATCTAGACATTCGAAACTAGGTCAGTAGGGTTTGCTAACAATGGTGAGCACATCCCGTTCGGTTGAGCTACATACCCCATAATCGCCGATATCGTATCCACTGATTCTGTGGTATTCCACTCCATTTACGGACCACGAAAGATATTCTTTCTGCCAATCGCTTAGGGTGCGATCTACTCTCAAGGCGTAGTTGTTGAAAACCCCTCTAGCGATGTTCGTGGTGCCACCAATGCCATTCGGCTCGTTGCCTAAGTCCATTATATTAATAAGTTGATATCCCTGGATTTTTTTGTCAGCGGAATAACTTACACGGCCCACCAGGATACATCCCGCAATGAACAGTCCCTAATATAGTATCAACCCCATTGACTGCTTCCATAATATCCCACTCTCCAGTCATAGGCCACCCGTCATTCCCATTCCTCCGGAACTTCCTCCCCATAGCCCAAAACGCCGCCCAAACACCCTCTTGCCTTCCACCAGCTGGCAAGAGTATTCTTGCTTCGATAATCATTTCTCCACCAGCCTGGCATTTGAAGCCATCCTTTACAGTCTCAATTCGTGCTGAAGTCCATGTCCTAGTTTTGGGATTCCGAAGCGGGACAATGGTTAAATAACCGTTTGGGGATACATAAACGTTCTGCAAACTGGAGGTGTACGTTTGGATCTCCCCTGTACCCCAGTTCGCGGGTCCACCAGGGTAAGAAGTCCCAATATCGTACAGCCACTCTGACGATATGGCGCCAGGCTGTGAGAAAGTCTCAGACCATGTTAATGTAAACCCCACGCGCTTAGGGACTGAGGGAATTGCTCTCGAGACTGAGATATTGTATTGAGCGAGTATAGGGGAGACGAGAGAAATGAAGGATACAAGAGTGAAGAAGGGCCGCATTGTGGCGATCGATTCTAGCAAACGGAGGCTAGTTTCACAGCTCGCACGAAGGATGAAAGATGGACTATCAAAAAAAGCCTAAAGCGCAAGTTTACGCCCAAAAACCGCAGAGATTTTCACGAGGAGGGCAGAAGAGTAATAGCCTGGCATTTGGGAATGGGTGGTGAGACCATTTATATACACACTGTAATCTGCAAAGTTCGAGAGTATATATTCCCTAGTTACACCTACCAGAATTCTAGACGTTTCAGTTTTAATTTCGTCGAATTCTCAATCTAACAGTGCCATGGCACTGAATATACGGGAAGGCAGGAGACGTTCCAAAGGGGTGCCGTTTCTAATTTCCCACATGTTGCACGCGCGCGCACCACAGTTTTGATAATTCCAGTGGGCAGGAAGTTTCAGAGAAAGAATCTCATGCTATCGAACCTCAGTATATTTCCGATACGTTCTACCAAGACTAGGAGCAATGATATCCACTTTTGGCTCCGCAAGGCAAATCAAGAATTTAAAAAAGTTAGAGTTTCGTTGGCGACGAGTTGGCTCTTCCGGCAACACGACGTGAATTTGAAAAAGTCGTGGCTCAAATGGAGAATCTCCAGAGAAGATCTCAGGAGATAGAGGCTACAATGGGAGATTTCAAGAAAGAGTGCTCTGCTGCCGAATATGCACAGCGTCAACAGGGTGCCTTTTTAACGCACCGCGCCATTCTGCCATGCAATGATACGGCTCACAAATATATAACCGTGTTAATAGCGGATAAGAAGAATTTGATTTTAACGGAGGATAGAAAGGAACTGGGATTAAGAGTGAATGAACTGGAGCAATCAGCACAGCGTCACCAACCTGACCGGTGATGTTTACCAGTCCCTGGTTTTGGAGGATCATACTCGAAGCTAGAAGCTTTGGGTTTACCGTATGCATGTAAATTCCAGATCCATCTCCATGCGTTTTGACGTATGAGCCAGAAATAGGTATTAGCGCGAATGAATGGACGAACGATGTTGAAGTCCCAATGTTTGAATTAAATCGTATTCGTGCTTTGCCTAGGAGGCTTTAAACTTGAGTCGGCAAAAGATGCCGTCGTTAGTTGTGCCGCCTACAGTCCAGTCTTGGCACTGCCGCTGCACTCGGCTTTAGCGACACTTTGACAGCGGCAGCCTCACAACATCACATCTCCCTCATCAACAACTACATGTAGCATCAGCGTGCGGCTACATTCATCTTCATGGACAAACACACAGATAGGAGTTTCGGTGACTAAGAACAGCCTAGTCCGACATCAAGATCAAATGTTGCATGGATCCAACGTGGGATGCCGTGACTGGCCGTGTGAATCATCGGCTTCATGAATTCACAAGTTTCAGGATAAATACTGCGGCTACCTCCTCGATCCTATTCATACGGCCGACTTCACGCAAGCACAGCCTGAGGAACAAGGAGACTCGGTCCCGGCATAGACGGCCAAACCGCATCAAAAAGTAAACAAAGGCGGCAGCGGTCTGAAAGTTACGCCCCTCCTTATTCGCCAAGAGACGGCCTAGCGCCAAGGGTACTTTGTCAACAACCCTGCGGGTACATCTTTGGAACCTCACCATCACCAGTTTCAAACACCACGAAAACCCATCACCACTAGCCACAGACGCGCACGCATCGCGAACGCGAAAGCTTCACCGACGAGGTTAAATTCTAATTAAACCCGGATTAGGAAATCATAGGGGCTCACCAAAAGGTGCCCTCGAGCGCCGGTCGTCAAGATGTCGTTCGTCAAACCTGAACTACATCATCGGAGGTCATTCTCTAGGAAGTCTGAAAAGCGCCGGAAACGTAAAGCCTCTACGGATGGTTTAGATACTGCAGCACCTCCGGATACGTCGTCACCATCGATCTTACAAGCACTCCCCACTGGAACCTCCGACTCTGCCTTGCCTTCTTTGTCTGAATCGCCGACAAGATCCCCCGTATCCCGACGAAGGAGCAAACCGGCGGATGAGAACGACGACACACCGAACAAGCGGCGGAAGAAGGACCCTGAATTCTGGTGGGAGATCACCCGCGATACCACAGTATTAAAGCCTCTTCCAAGTTCATCCGGAGAGGTCTCGAAAAGCAAAGGTTGGGCTACTACAAACTCGTCCTCATCCGACGAAGACATCGGGGAGGAGCTCTTTGCCATGGAAGACATCCCTATGGACTATGTACTCGTTTCGGAGGTTGAGAAACAGGAGATTCATGATGGTATTACCGCAGCGGTCTCCCAAGAGCATATACTTCCCATCCAGGGAGATGCCCTAAAAGAACTTTTCAACTCCAGCTACGACCAGAGGCAACTGTACACGGACTGGCAAGGGGAGAACGTCAACACTCCCGAGGAAGACGAGGGCGTCGAAATCGAGAGGCCCAAGGCTGAAGGTGAAGAAGAGGAGGAGAAAGAACACCAAGATCCGGAGAAGGAAGAGAATGCAGCTGCAGATACGGAGGAACAGAACAAGAACCCTGCGGAAAAGAGAGAGGACGACCCATCCGAGTCAGAGAAGGAAGCGCAAGAACCAAAGCCTCATACGGCAGAGCCAGTTGCGAAAAGTCTATCTATCCCGAAACTGAAAGACGCTTTGGTTACTCTCCGTGCCGGAGTTGGCAAGTTTTCTTTACGGATAAAAGAAGCCCAGGACAAGAAGATAGTTCCGGACACAGAGATCAAGCCGAAAAGATCAAGCACATACCGCGCTATGCTCATGCATAGAGATTCGAACCACTGCCTTGTAACACATGCCCGCGATTCGCTAATCGCGGCACACATCCTCCCATTCACCATCGCTTCCCTCGCACGCTCACACCGATTCTGGTCCTTACTACGTCTCATGCTGGGCCCAACTATTTGCGATCAACTATTCGAAAGATATGGTTATAAGACAACCCGCCATCACCAGGGCAACAAGGGCATCAATTCGCCAGAAAACGGATGGATCCTTCGTTATGACCTGGATGGCGCTTTCGCTCGAATGGAGTGCTATCTCGAACCAATCCCAGACGAACCAAACAAGTATATATTCAAGTGGCTCCAGGAGCCAAGAGAGCGCTTACGCATGAGCGTCTACCATTCCAACGAGAAGAGACAGGATGAACTTCTCAAGAGCGGGGAAATCATTGATCTTACGCCCGTGGAAACTCCGGATTCTCAAAATATCCCGAACCAAAGCACCGCTCGTGTAGTCCCGCCACCTTCTCGAGCTCTCCTACAGATGCAGGCAGCTATCCACAAACTCGCCCACAAATTCCAGGGCCAAGCAGACATTTTCAACACTCGCTCCCACCCCGACTGGGATTCGGACTCTGTTTCTTCCGTTGAGGAGGAATACGAAGTGCATGAACGAGCCCGACAATATGAGCTCGCGCAACCTCTTAATGCCGACAATCACATGTACTTTTGCGACAACAAAGTCGCCGAGTGGCTTCGAAGTGTTTCCCCGGAACAAACCGAAAAAGCCGGTTTGAAACGCAAGCGCTCAGACTTCGAAGACGAAGAAGAGCAGGTAGATGTCCAATCACAAACAGAACCCACCGTTGAACCCGACAACCGACCTACTAAGCGAACTAAGACCTCGCATATCACATTCCCTAAACCTGTTTCACACCCTCCAAAGAAAACCAAAAACACCGCCACTATCAAAAACATTAAAATCACCGCTGCAAAGACGATACCAGAAACAGGCCTACTATCACCGGGTATCACGAATAAGTCAGAGACCTCTCCAGAGGAGAAGGGAAGAACGAGGCGTTATATTGCACGTGAGTGCAAGCGTGCTCTTACATACGAGAGTAATACGGCACATCCAACCAAAAGAGTACCAGCTACAACTACTAAGCAAGTCAGCCCTGCTACCCCTGCAAGCCGTAAACGGGGTCATACGGCTATAGCGGAGGTAGTGGTGGGTACAACTATGATGCAAGAGAGCGGCAAAGCCCGTGTTTCAAATAGTGGTGTTGGGTCAAGGAAGAGGAAGCGGACATAAACCTTTGTCGTTGTTTTCGATTAACAACCAGCTTTGCCATATTTTTGCTTTGCAGTTATATCGTTGGATACCCCATTCGCATTTTGATATTTTTGTTGAGGGATATAATGATACCATTTGGCGTTCCCATCACCCCCGTCTGTCTAAAACTTGGAGTTGTGCGATATCAAATTTTGTATTATCTTTGGGATTTTCACGGCGTATTTGCTTCTCCGGTTGGAGTTCTTTTTAGTCATTTCACCCATACTTTGTGCATTTATTAGCCTGGCACTGGAGTTTATTCTAAAAGGCATTTAGGAAGGTGTTATCGAAGATACCCAGGTTTTAAAACTAGATCAATGTATATACATCCGCATATCCGTTATTTTATTCCAGAGAATTGTTCAAAAAATTTTGTCGCTTCGTGGTCAAGTGAGCTCGTTTTCGTAGGATAACTTGTGGAGTAGCCGTGCATATGCACATGCAGGATGGCGAGCTCAAACGGTACATGGGTTTTCGCTGTTTAGACCGGTCACAGGGCATTGTTTAGCCCCGGATCTGTATTAAAGCGAGGACGAAAGCCTGGGTTTCGTGTCGACGTTGCTTTAGCTCCAGCGCTTATAAGAGAAGTGAGCACCTTTTAGGCCACGGATCCATGTATAGCGAGTGTTCAAGCCCTAGGATTTTTTGAGTAGGGCATGGGGAGCTAAGTTTTGGCACCTTGCTAACATTCATTGATCCCTACCGTTAGCTTACGATACTTGCATAAGCTAATGATCTTTGGTTTTCAAAAGGGTTCACAAAGCTTAAAGGTTCGAGAGCCTCGTTACTCTACTGGCGTAATCGGCCGATAACAGGAATCCGAAAATATGCCTTGGATGGCCAATGGATGATATATGCAATGCAGGAACCCTTGCTTGAGCTACCACCATCAGCTGATAAAAGAACGTGAATACGAGATATCTGACTAGATACAATACAGTAATACTAACGGCATTATCAGTTGGAAAAAAAGTAGGCTGTGGTCGTACCGTCTTCCCGTTTTTCGCCTCCTATCCAACAAAGGTCGTATTTGACCAGGTGAAGCGAGATTTAAATCGATTTTGATATTGGTCAACGTAACACGGTTGTGGTGGGTGCATGTGCATTCCACAGATCGAAAAACGACTTTTATTTGAATCTCACACTCGCAAGGATTACGAGATTAGTTGTCCATAGGAAAATAGATTGCTGGCTTTGCGAAGAATGTGGGTGAATTCGTGAATATGGCACAGCATCCACGGAGACCACTATTCGTTCGCTTTCAAGGGTTAATCTTAGAATCGTAGCACAGCAGTTTACGGCGGTATCGTCGCAACCAATGAATCGGTTTGAAAAAGTTAGACTTTCTCAATCTCGTAGAATTTTGGCCGGTTTTCTCTAGTCTCTGGCCGAGATTGGTTTGTCGATGCGGCTTCCCTGCAGCTTTCAGAGGCTCAGGACTCAGAGCCAACGATGGACTGCCATGTTGTGCACCCTTCTCTTCTTCGTCTTCAAACTCAGCCAATTAATATTTCGTCCTCCTTCAAAACTTTCTATTTAAAGACTTCGACCCACTCATAAATCACCTTCTTGCCATTTACATCTTCTGGTTAAGACCGATATTAATTATTTTCGCCTTAGAGATCTAGGATGTCTTTCTAAGAAACTCCAAGCAAGGGTCCTCAAGCTCATCTGCTCAATCTAGACCGTTTCCCCACCCTGATCTCTGCCGTCTCGACAATCTCGTCAATTTAACGGACCGTCCTCTCCAACCGTCTGGAACTAGACAGGAACAGGTTAGTGAGGTTTCCTTTTCTTTCAACTTTTTCAGGGTTTGGCCTTTCAGATCTTGAGATCAGATGTTTTAAGGACCCTATATATTTGTGGTGATATAAGGTCATTGCTCTCTTTCAGGCTTCCCTTTTCTGAGAGTTTCAAATGTTGGGGCCTTCAAATAGTATTGCTCTTTAGTCGTGAAAGGATATATTAAATATCCGTTTCTCCTGGCGGTCTTTGCGAGGTTGATTCGATTCCCGTAACGACCATACGACATATCTATACTTTTCTCTCGACCTTCAAGAATTCGCGAAGATACTAATACTTATCTCAATCTGGATCGATAGGAAATATCTTGGAACCGAATCTCAGGGATCTTGAACGAATTTAGGCGAATTCCAAGCCCAGACCAAGTGGCTATTCCACTAAAAGTTGGACCTCGGCATGTCATTTCAGCCGGCCTCCACGGAAGCCACGCTTCCCGGCAGCACCACCTGCGACCTGCCACAACCACCTGCGAATGCAACGACCACAGTTCCTCGAGCTCTTGTCGCTGATGCCGCTGGCGCTCCTGACCCGGCCACCCATCCCTCTCGTTTGCCATCGTTTAATCTCAAAAGGAAGGACAAACGCTCTCGTAGTTCTACCTTTTCAACTACCTTTTCGAAAGATGGCACCGAGAAGGGCACTATCCTCTCTATCACCTCCTCACAAATCCCCAAATCTCATACCGTAGACCCTAAAACCTCGAAAAGAAACAACAAGAAAGAAACCATCCGACGAGCCTTTCGACGGAAGGATAAACCAAAGTTTCCAAAGTTATCAGAACCAGACCGTCCGATATCTATCGACAATCCGTCGATATTTGCGTGCTTCATGGAGACTTCGCCGACTGCCATGTTGCGGGCTTTAGTCCCTCGTCTGCCCCTCATGGGCAAGACGGTCGCCTGGCACGCTTTGGGTCTTTCGCACACATCGCCGTACTGGGATCTCAAAACTGAGCTGTTGATAACTATGATCCGATCATTCGTTTCACTTCCAAACCCGGATCCACTTTCCAAATCCCAGCATGTATCTCTGAAGGACCCAGGGATCAAAGGTCGCATGTGGGTCTCTAAAAATGTCGTTCCAGCGCCAACTGGTCCAGAAACTCGCCAATATGTCATTGAAGCTGTCGACTCTCTCATCACCGGCGAGAAATTCGACTGGTTGAAACCTGATCTCCCAGCTGCATCTGGTGAGTGGACAGGGTATCGCGCCGATGCTTCAAAAGACGCCCCTCAGCTCGATATCTCAGAAGAGGAAAAGTACACAAAGATGATGGAGGAAGTCACCTCACCAATTACTGTGTACTATATTCATGGAGGTGCGATGTACCTGATGGACCCAGCGACACATCGCCCGACCTGTACCAGGATCGCCAAAGAAACCAACGGTCGAGTCTTCTCGTTCAGATATCGACTTGCACCACAGCACCCATTCCCATCAGCTTTGATGGATTGCTTCATGGGATACCTGTACCTTTTGTACCCACCTCCAGGTGCCCTACACGATCCAGTCGACCCTAAAAACATTGTTATCTGCGGTGATAGCGCAGGTGGAAACCTCTCGGCTGCCTTAATCGCGCTGATCCTCACAATCCAAAAACTCCACCCCTCCGGTATCACTCACAATGGTCAAAGCGTCGCTCTACCTTTGCCTGCAGGAATAGGTCTCAACAGCCCCTGGGTAGACACAACCCACTGCCTTCCATCCGTCATCACGAACAAGGAATTCGACTACATCCCCTCTCCAAGCATCTACCCACCCGGCGGTCCCGTCTTCCCCAAATGCGACATCTGGCCTCCAAATCCACCCAGAAAGGCGATCTACGTCGAAGATAGGCTTCGCCTACACCCTTTCGTCAATCCCATGATTTTTGAAGATTGGGCGGGTGCTCCACCAGTGTTGGTTATGTGTGGACAAGAACTCTTAACCGATGAATGCAAATTCTTCGCAAAGATGTTACATAGCAAGGGCGTCACGATACGTTTTGAAGAGTACGAAGCTATGCCGCATTGTTTTGCACAGTTGATGGATTGGGTCCCTGTTACCGCAAGGTGCTTCGAAACTTGGAGTTCGTTTATCAAGGATGCTGTCAAGGGGGATGTCAAGGAAAGTAAGGCGAGGAAGACGGCTGCGAAATCTTTGGAGGAAACGGAGGCTGCTTTGGAGGAGGTTAGTCCGTATACCTTTGAAGAAATTTTGGAAAGGATGAAGGGGAGTTTGGAGCATGGGAATGAATTTCACAAAACGGGGGCGCAATTGGCGAAGCTTTGAGCCTTTGGATGAATGATTACGTTTGTTTGAAGCGTGGTTATTAATTTTTGTTTGGAAGGGTTCATTTTTTCTCTCTCTTGGTTTATTTCTGTTGGGGTTATTTATTCTTCGGGTACTGGAGCTATCACTTTGATTTGGGCATCCGGCACCCGTTTAGCTGCCAGGTTCTAGCTTTGCGATTTTCTTTTACATTTTCTGGTTCTTTAGGGGGCCTTACTGGGCGTGTTGGGATACTCCGAGATCTTTTTACTATGGAATTGATCTCGACAAAGCCCATCTTTATTTTTTGAGATGGTTTATTCTTACGCTCTTGCATACTCGGTAGCTACATATTACTTGCATCTGAATATGCAGAATACATCAATCAACCAAATTTTTGATCTCGGGCTCGCGAGGAGATCTAAACCAGCAAAGTCAGGGACAAGCCCGTTCAAAAACGGCAATTCTACCAATGAGGTCCACACAACCCATCTCGTGGCCGTGCTTCCCCTGGCTAGTATCTCCCCATAAACCCTTCAGTTTCGAATTCGTAATCCCCATAAGATCTAATTCATACGTAACTGCGATCCAAGCCGGATATTACGTGAAGATCAAAGCTATATTGCAAAACGCATTAAAATCTTAGAAAAAAATGCGCAGCCAATATAGCAATTCCTTAACTAAGCACACTAGTGAAAAGCATAAGTCCCCCAAAAAAATTCACCGTCAAAGCAGCAGGAGTAACCGAATGGCGGCGGAAGCGGAATGGAAAGTGCCGAGTGCGACAGGTGCCCAGCTAATGGGCTGCCGGAGGCTGGAGGGCTGGCTGACTGGCTAACCTAGCTACTTAAGTAGCTTGGGGGGGATAAATAAGTAAAGCTCGAGATCTCACGATACTTCGCGTTCACAAAAGTTCAATCCAATGCCTACACGCCTGAGATATCACACATAACATCTAGTTTGTTCCGTTTTTTTGTTTTGTTTCTTGCTCGCCAATTGGTTTGCGTTATCACGATAACCAGCCCCAGTTCTTGTTAACGAACGGCTCCCTGCATTGCAACCTGCTCCCGAGCTGCTGGATTTGGCTTGTAAGCAAGTAGTAGAGTTACAATGGTTTACCAAGTAAGAACCTCCTGATGTTTCTGAGGACTTATATCTTTTAGATTTTGGTTTCTAATATATATTTCCGGGGAGTAGAATGTAAGATCAGTTTCCCAGATGCCATTGCTAGGGGTGCTTCAGCTCTATGTAGATGAGCTTCCCCCTGAATTCTGAACAGGGAGCTTAACTGTCAATGGGTCTACAGGGCACAGTAGTCGGCTACACGGAACCCGATGGGTCACAGGGAGTAGGAATTGTCGAAGGGTTCTTTGTGAGTTACATAACCTCGAATCGCTGGATCAACTTTCAGGAGTCCGGCATCTTCTAATATCTTTTGTTTGAGATACTACAGAGCGGAATATACCTAATCAAGGTAACCGACGGCGACAGCGACAACGACGACGAACGCATAATCGAAGCTGAGGAAAAGGAAGTGGAACAGCTGCACTTGCAACTGGATTTCGGCTGGGAATAATACTCTTTTACCTTCTAAGTATCAAAATGGTCATAGTACACCAGTGTAGGATTAGTATTTTGCAAACGGGCTCCATCATCATCATCATCATGTATGAAGTAAGAAGTAGGGAGTCAAGTTGCTTTTTGGCAATGTGGAATTCCTCCGTTACGGGAGCATGCAACGCACCCGCGTCGGGACGGATCTCGGAATGGGCAGATGGCCTGATCGGTGAAGTGATGTCATGTCCCAACACATTCTGAGACCCTGCGTCTGAAGATCTGTGAGACCAACATAAGTTTCTTATAAACACGGCCGATCGAAGACAGTTGCGGGTACAACCATCCAAGAAGAGGGAGAGGATAAGAAGAAGTTCTTCGTTCCATGCATCCTACATACCCAGGTAGTATAGTATATACGCATCCTCACGAGACTACAATCGTTGAATATCGCCATCATGAACGTCGAGTCAGGTACACAGGCATTAGTCGATCAAAATGGATATGTACGTCGATGGCTATATATATCCAATTCGCTCCACGATCTATAATATAGTATCTATAACTAACAACCTCTCCTAGAAGACACCGACAATCCTGCTTCTCTTCGACTGCGACAATACCCTCGTCAAATCCGAAGCCATCGCCTTCGATGTCTGTGCCGAACTCATAAACAAACTACTCTCGGAGAAAGCTCCGAACAATGCTACAAAATTCACAGGCCGTTCTCTACAATCTAGATTTGTTGGCCAGAACTTCGCGGGGATGCTTGGACAAATAGAGGAGATATATGGGTTTACTCTAACATCGGAGGAACGTGAGATATATATCGAGCGGGAGGTTACTACGATTACCAAAGAGCTAGGAGAGAGAGCTGAACCTTGCGATGGGGCCAATGAGAAATTAAAGGAGTTGAAGGAGACAGGGAAATATCAATTGGCCGTCGTTTCATCTTCTGCTGGACCTAGAGTTCTGGCCGCTTTGAGGAAGGCAGGACAGATGGAGTTCTTTTCGGAGGACCATATATACTCGGCTATGACCTCGCTGCCTACACCGACAAGCAAGCCCGACCCAGCAATCTACAAATTCGCTTGCCGGGAACTTGGGAGGGATCCACAGGAGTGTGTTGCAGTGGAAGACAGTGTTAGTGGGGTGAAAAGTGCTGTTGCGGCAGGAATTAAGACGATTGGATATGCAGGAGCGTATGAACCGGAGGAGCGGGATGCCAAATCGAAACAATTGGAGGAAAACGGTGCGAGTATCTGTATCGAGGACTGGAAGCAGATGGACCACGCTATCAGTGTTATAGTGAATACCCTGGTATCTCAGTGACTTTGCTGGGTGGCTGCAGGATAGATAAAAGGTAGAACTTGTAATTGATTGATATCCGTTTTGCCTCTTCTCGAAAAGTAGAATATAAAAGTGAGTAGTATCTATATATACAATGATGCGAAGTAATGCTCCATAGTATCTACACCCAAATGCCATCCAAATTGCAAAAACGCCAGTGATAACGGATGTCTATAATCTCTATTCTATAATCCAAAACACCAAACGAAGTTGGGATGCGGCTTTAAAGCCTCTCTTCCTCCAGTTTTCCCTCTTGTAACGAGCCGCTCAATGCAGTCTCCGCCGTCCTATCTGGACTAAAGTACTCAAACACCGCCATCGATATCAACGAACTGGGCGTCGAGCACATCAGTCTAGCACCAAGCCCCTTATAAAACCCCAATCCAAACCTTTTCTCCCCCCAAACATTTCTGATGACCTTCACAACTCCTCTTGCGTCCTCCAACCTCTCTCCTCCAACTCTCCCCACCGTCGTAGTAGTCGCGACCTGATACCTCGTCTTAATCAGATCCAACGGATGACAACAGCACACACTTGTCATAGTTGCTACACAACCTCCAAGCGCCGCCTGCGAAGAAATAGCCCAATCTCTCGGTGCAGCCTTCTTCGTATGCTCATAAACCGTCCACCAAATTCCATTATAAGGAATAAACACCACCAATCCCAACAAATAACCTCTGTAAAAGCCTCTAATGCCCTCGTTACGCCATATATCTTTTAGATTTTCGCTGAGACTCCCTTCTTTGTTCGTACTTGAGATTTGTAACCGGGATTTTATGACTTCAAGGGGTGTCCAGACGAAGGAACTTGTTAGTTCAGCGGTTGTGCCGGCTAAGAGGTAGGTCGTGGTTGTATCGCCGAAGTGTGGGATTAGGAAAGCTTTGGATTGGCGGTATATAGTAAGGTATACGGAGATAGCTGGTGTAACGAGGACAGTGGATGGGAGGAGGCCTCGGTAGTAGGTTCGAAACGGAACCGAGAAGATTGGGCGTCTAGTGGAGGAGGCATGCTGGATTGCGATTGTGTCGAGGGGGTAGCAGATTAGGCGGGAGAATATGGAAGCATAGCAGGAAGCGAGGAGAGTTTGAACGTCCATTGTTTCTAGATGTCAGGGTCGTGCTTCCGAGGCTATGAGTATAAGGGGATGTTCTATCGGGTTTTGTCCACGTCGGGTTACGTGATAGCGATGGACCGGTCTACGTTAAGGAGGAAAGCCGGTGGGTTTGAGGTTGAAGTTCGCCATTCTAGCCTAGGCGGAGGCGACTATGATGGAAGTTGGAGAGGGTCTTAAACCCGGGTGGAGGTCGTGGCGAGAAGCTTGAGCCGTTCATCGGCCTTGGTGGTGGGTGTGATTGTGAACTGCCAAACGAGCATATGAGATTTTTAGGCGCCAAGCAGTGAAGCAAGTCTCGAAACAACGCACTTTTTGCAACAATGTCCTTCTTCGATGGCTCTAAGAATGATATGATTAGGACAGATAGTAGACGAGCGGAGTCTTCTAATTGCTGATTTTCACAGTTAGGACAGTGAGAAATTATGATTGAAATAAACAGGATTATAAAATTTTGTAGTTACAGTAGTTTAGATGCAGCTCCTCTCCTTAAACAAAATGTCGACAACCTGCGGCATAAGCAGCTCAGTTGCACTCCTTGCGACCTCCTCTGGGAAGGAGCTATCTTGAAGAATCTTAAATACATAATCGTTAACCCTTTCGGCTATTAATCCACGATTAATAGTGTTATCTTCCTCCATCAGAGTCTTAATTATAGCTAGATCATCGTCCGAAAGACAGTTCGCGTCTAAACTCCCAACAAGCTTGTCGCATATGGTCCGAGCATTTGGATATTTCGAGGTAGGGAGGTGAATATTGTTTCCAAAAAAATTTAAAAGAGTGGCCATATTATTTGCCGTGCTTTTAGAGCAGAGTTTAATGTCTTGGTTGTTATTATAATCGTCGTTATTTAGGTTCGACTTTAAGATATCGATTGGAGATTTTTCGAATAAGTAGCTTGAAGGGTTTTTTGGTAGATTATCTAAAGAACTTATATTAGAATCTGGGTATTTTGAGATATTTTTACCGTTCAGTTGTATTAATTGTTAACTTACAAGGTATATCAATAGAGTAGCCGATTTTATGCTTCGGCGCGCACACCGTCATATAATATAAGGCGTGTTTCTGAGTTTTGGGGTTTATTTTGCAAATCGAGTGAATTGGATAGTCGGAAAGATTAATCTTCTTCTTGATAGAAAGTGGTGTATTTGTTTTAGGGGTATTGCTTATATTAACAGCGTGGGTACTGCTGTTAACACTCTCGTTTATCGCCATTTTAAAGGAGTTGATGGTTAACGAATTTATTATATATAATAGAGTGATTTAGGACACTATTGTGTCAAGATGAGAGATACTCCTTCCAATTTACTCAGGTATTCTACTAGAGATGTAAGCCTAGATCTGTCTTCTAACAAATTGTCTTCATACTGTCTACACAACAGCGCGTTCTTCTTATATACAGGCAAATGATTATCGGCGTTGTAAGGATATCGAACAGTAAACTGTCACTACTTCGACCATAGGATCCGCGCAGACGTGTGTGCCTGACAAGCCATAGTTTGTCAGCACGAGCAACTACTGGAATTGTGTGTTTCGAGTCTCCCCAAAAACGCATGTTTCTACCACCGCCCAACAGAAGGATGTAGACACATATTTGCTTTCACGGCATATCCTACTACTGGTTACAGTCACAGTGATTGTATTTACGATGATAGTTAGTAAGACAGTATGGGTGGGTTCAGGCCAGGCACCAAAGGCTTGTGGTGGTGTTGTTTGTTGGGTGGTCTCGCCCTGCATAGTAATAGGATGTGGAAGTGCGGTCGCATAAAAATCCTTGTGAGGCTCATTCTCAGGCCTGGGACTTGCGATGGGCATCTCTTCGTGGGTCCCGATGGGGGATGCTCATCGATGGTGCAATCCCGTCGACTAACTTGGTGTGTTTGCTGCATCTGTGCCACATGCTTGTTACGGCTGAATGCGGAGTGTAAGCAATTGGTGCAGCGCTGAGCCCCCAAACCCTCCAGTACCGTCGTCTTCGGAACTTAAAAAAGCTGCCTAGTCTGAAATTGGAGGCGCGGCGAATTTTTTGGCTTTCCTGGGACGATTTTTGGTGTAAAGAAAATGGACTCTGCAGACTTGTGGAATTCGGCAGTGTGTCAGAGCAAAGGAACATGAGAAACAGATGGAAGATTAGGATCAGATAAACATGGACATTTTACATCCGTGCCACGAGCTTTATCTCTTTACTGCCACAGGTGTGTCCGAGTGGGTGCAAGATATCAGCCGCAAAAAGCTTACGCCACACTTGGATCCTGGGCCAGTTTCAGCTGAGTTATGCCGGCGGACATTGGCACGAGACGACTCGCGTACGCACCCAAATACTCCCTGCTCTGGTGTGCGATCTTTGATTACTACTCGGCGTTTTCCTAGGCAAGGTTCTACTTTGTTAGGAATGTCTATGGGGAAATAGTAGAAAAATAGGATTCGATTCTAAATCTAGGACGTTACGAGTGCTCGAGCTCGAGGCCCGTCGATGGGTTGTGGTGTCGGGCAGGTTACACAGGTGTTACAAGCGGGTCGACTGTCAGAGCCAGAGGGTACGCCAAGAATAGTTTGCGCTCGCGCTTGTCAGCATGTCAGTGCTCATATCGTCAACATGAAAGCGATATTCGACTCTGCGTAAGCACTTGGTGCCTGTATCCCTCTGCGTGTTATATTCTTTAAACAAATAGCCAACCTTGTCCTAAACCAAGATTTTTCGAAGTACTTGATTATATCCCCGGTTCGAGATATATCGATATCGATAGGCCTAGTCGAGAGAGTGAAGGCTGCTATGGGTTGCTCAGGAACAGTGAAATTGTGTTATTCTCCAGCCCTTCTCTCAAACTGACTTTTAGTAAGTTACATGTATCCAGTTAGGTAGATAACCAGTCGACTTGGTGCAAAGGCGCTCTAGGTGCATGGAGAAGAAAGGGACATGGAGAAAAAGTATTTGGAAGCTATATAAACAGGATAGATAGCGAGCGTGATATCTGTTACAACATAAGTGGGCCGGCCAAGTAGGAAAGCATATCTGACTCCGTCGACTGTTATTTGTAACATCAAGGGCTGAAAGCGATAGAAACAAGATTTCGAGGTTTCGAGATGTAGTATTTTCCTTGCTTTGAAATCGTACGCGCGAAACTAAGCTGGGCCGCATGGGGAGAAGGTTTGTGAGTTAGCGCAGCTGTCGCGTGGTCCGTATCGGCAACACCCTCCATTAGGGTTACATTCGAAGACATCGGACCAGCTGCCACCGGTACCCGCATCGATGACAGCTTCACACCAGCCGCAGTATACGCCTTGGGGGGAGTGGTCGCATTTGCAGCCATTGTTAACGCAGCCTTGTCGCTTCTCGAACTTGAGGTCATTGCGTTTGGCGAAAAGGATTGCATCGTCTTTGGAATCGGTGACGCGGGTACCTGGTTCGGCGTCTGGAACGGCAACAGCCAGAGCAGAGGCGATGAGAGGAAGTAAGAAAGCGAGTTTGGTGAGCTGCATTTTGGATGTTTGTTTGGATGTTAAGATGGTGTTTTTCTGGGTATTCAATTCGTATGTATATACTAGTACTTAAGTATGGTTTGGTTAAGCTTATAAGGCTATGGCTATGTCAGATTCAGGTAAACTAGAAGTATATTGTGGTAACTAAAGGCTAATGCTTACCTTTTAGTCGATGTGCTTGAATCTATCTTAGTGCTGATGATGGGAAAAAGGCAATCGAGATGGGAATAGAGGAGCCTTTATATAGACGATCTGGAGTATGAAAGCCTTTATTTCCACGCATCCCTTACACGATACGCCTATATGTCGATACAAATGATGATTTAGCATAGGAAAGGATGAACGGTATCACGACGGAAAATTCCACCATAACGTTGCTTCTTTCCGCTCCAGAGCACTCGTATACTACTTTTGTGCTCCCGATATGCGCATATGAGCTATAGCACTGTCATCATAACTATGGCTAATAACAGCTGATATCAAGGATATAATGGATAGTATAACGTTGAGATCTTCTCCTTCGTTTGCGGCGTCCGCGAGCCGCATACCATAGCAAGCTCACACATTGAGACCAAGCTTCGGGGTAGATTAAGCTCCGGCGAGGCGAAGCATTAGTTTGAGAGGCTCTCGTCGGTCGTGACGTATGATCAAGTTGGTTGTGGATAGGGGTTCTCAGGCAACCATATGTTGTATTACATTGGATCTTCAACTTGCCGGGAATTTTTGAATGAGAGGGCCCGATGCATATGATACCTGCTAGGAGTGGTAACTTTATAATAATCTTTTGCTGCTTGCCGATATCGCGATGGTTCTAGAGAGAGGTCTGAAGTCTCTGAACGTTTAAATTCGGGCTGCTATAGTATCGGGAAGAGGTATCGGTAGTTTATTGCGTTCATCAACTCTCGAGAGGTGGGGATATTGTCCAGTTGCTAAAGAATACTTTGATGTATTCGCATCGTTGTCTAACTTTCGCAACGCTTTGGGCTTGCTCTAACTAGAGGCCATGCTGGAATGTTGAAGAGAGTAAGGGTTTCAGACGCCTAGGATCAACGATAAGATTCGTCGAGCCCTTCAGGGACTATCCACAAGCTGCCAACATTGCGAATCGGGGGGTATAAGCATCACTATCTACGTAAACTATTGGCTTGCCATGGATAAGAGCGAAAAGAATCACCCTCTTGAAAACTTTGAAGGCAAATGAATTGTTGTGCATGGTAATACAGGATATCCATGTTAGTCTATGGTTTTAAAATTCCATGCTAACGTTAAGTAAGCAGGGCCACGACGATCATTCCCAGTTCCAACGTATCTAGTCACTATCACTAAGGTACTGATAGTCGTATCCGTTCGTCGACAGAGCTCTACTGTTTGTTGCCGGTACGACCAGGATAGATTAGTATGGAGAAAATCTCCGATATTGTGTACTAGGGCGAACATTGGCTCGAAAGTTCTCAGTAGCTGCATTTATAAATCTCTGCAAGTGGCCAATAAGCTTTTTGAGAGAATCTTTTTAACCATTATTAAGTTGACATTATATTTTGAATTTAAGTCCTCGATATATATCTTCAATAGTGGTCGGGAAATTCCTTTCTATCAGATGCCCTCCAGTGGACACGAATATGCTCTAAATTTCCCGACAATCGTATGGAAGTCAACATCCCGAATATCAGGGGTATAGTGGGGTGGGAATGATATCACACTGCCTTAAGTATAAAAATATGCCGACCTCAAAATGCGGGGAAGCTGGTTCGTTCGGGCCCGGAATGGATCGACGGGAACTAGCGAAAACGAGAAACACAATTAAACCGGACCGGAAGCATTTTCCGCAGCGAATGCCGTTACGTATCCTTGGAAATTATTAAAATTCGCATTCTGGCCAGATCTAGCTGTCGTTTCTCAGCTAAAATACTCAAATCTCAGAGTTGAAGTTGCACATAAGAGATCTCTCTATACAATTGAGCCATCTTGGCGGTCGGCCTTCAGCCTGTGTCAAACAGTCAAACCTTCCCAAAAGGGGGGTTCACGCCCAGGTAATTTTTACCACAGTAAAATCCCGTTTGGGAGTGTTGTGGCATCATCATTGCAGTCGACATCAATATATATATAGTAAGTATATATAGCGGGGTGGGAACCATCGGAAGTAGCGGTGTTCTACATAAGAAGAAAGGCCCTGTACAGCTGTACCGATTTACGCCAAAACCCTGTTTAGCTGCCGTTTTAAAAACGTGAAGGGGATCATCCTTATTCGCCCACCATTTTCGAATCCAGCACCAAACTGAGCTCAGGCCTCTCGAGCTCTCACGGCCACCTGAGCCTTCAATGTCGAAACAAAGTCTTCCCATAGACCTAGAGGAATCTCGACCTCTGCCCAATCCTGCGAGCAAGGATGTCAAGCTAGACGATGAGTCAGCCAAACCGCCATCGGACGCAGCTGTCTTCAACAAGCGCATCTTCGCCAAACTCCAATACGCACTAGCACAAGACCCTGAAGTTGACCTCCTATCACTCTTCCCATTAAACTACCAGTCGCGGCTCGCAGCTCGCAAAACTACGGAGCATAGAGAACAGACTGGTACGCGCGAATATACGCGTAGGCTCCACTGGTTTCAGTGCACTTGTTGATCGTTTCTTACAGATTCTCAAAGGAAGGAAACTCTTATCACGAAAGAAACGCCATTTAGGCTGCCTGAAGGTGAAACACGAATCATCTATCCTTTGAGCAGCCAGGTTAAGACCCTTCTGGATATTGGAAGCGATGTAAACGAAGCACTCCTAAAATCCCTGACTCGACTCATCAAGAACAGCGAAGTCCTATTTTGCACTCAGAACGCGAAAAGCAAGTATGTGGTAAAGTGTTCCGAGGGTATTGTTGTGAAATCTGCGACGCTGGATAACAATCTCACCGAGTATACAACCTTGCAGTATCTTCAAGAACACCGATCTACAATTCCAGCCCCACGCCCACATGGATTGATAGTATCTGGGAGTTATTCGTATATTTTCATGTCTTACATTCCCGGCGTTACTTTAGATAAAGTATGGCCCGTTCTCAGCCACCCAAATAAGTTGGCCTTACAACAAAGCCTCAACGATATATTCTTAGATCTCAGGCGAATTCCACACCCTAAAGGATCTCCACTTGGCGGGGTTGCCGGTGAAGGCTGCAAAGATACCAGACGATATACTAGGATCAGCCAGCCAATATACACCCCCGAAGAATTCTGGGACTTCCAATATCTCGGCGCGAGCGCTAGCGGGAAGACCTATTTTGAATTCCTGAACAGACTCACAAAGCCGCATCGCGCTAATGAAATCGTATTTAGCCATGGCGATGTACGAGATGAGAATATTATTGTACAAGATTGCGACGGCAAATATGTTGTCGGTGGACTTATTGATTGGGAGATGAGCGGCTTCTACCCGGCCGATTTCGAGTGTACTAAGCTTACAAATGTATTTGGGAGCCATGAAAACAACGACTGGTTTTTATATCTTCCGTCATGTATTTCTCCGGAAAGGTACCCTATCAGGTGGCTTGCTGATCGGGTATGGGACCCGCATATTACCTGAAGGGAGGATTGCTAGAGCAGGCGTTACTAGCCTGGCCCATAATATTTCTTTGCTCCTCTGATTCCATCTTCGTAGTTTTCGTCGTCGTCGGATATAAGAAAGTTTTCGCGAAGCCATAAAAGGTCAAGGTGCGTGGCCCGAGAGTATAAGTTGCCGTACTCATCATATTCGTTGAAGGCTAACTTCCGCGGGTTTCCTCGGAGAAAGCTGGCTGCGTAGGCTATCTTCTTCTCAGGAGTATTGAACTTGACAGGTTCGCCCACATATTTATTGTTGAGCTGTCCGAAAAACCCTCTAAGCTGGCCTTATTTGCTTAGGTTGCTTAAAGATAGCCACCAAGCTGAAGGTATGCAGCCGGGCCCGAAGTGCAACAGTGAACTTTCCCTCGAAGGGAAGACCTAACTGATTGTGCAGTTGTGTAACGTACGCAGCCGAAGAATGGCAAGGTACTGAAACTCGGCCCGAATATTGTAGGTATAATCAGACGCATTCTATATTATACCCGAAACGCCGAGATCGAGAGCGCATACTCCCACATTAATCTTATGTGCCTAGATCTAGAATTCGATGTACTTGTACCACGTTTCTTCCGCCTGGTATGTTATTGGCTCACATGAGCTTAAGGCAACTTCTACATACCGACTGGCCTTCGTATGTCTATCTTCAGTCTGGATACTCAGTAATACTTCGTTATTTCTTAGCGTAGGGGGATAAGATTTTACTCGTAACATAAAACATCCGCGTGAAGATTCAAACAAATTAAGCAACCAGTGGGAGTGGATACAATTTATCAGTGTAAAATGAGGTGCTAAGCAAGAGAGATTAGCTCCTATGCATGGCTAGTTTGTGCCTAGTATACCCTTGTTCAGCTATCCGACACGACCGCCGAAAACATGGATAGTGCCATGCGTTACTGAATCTGGTGGTCAACTGCCTTCTCGTCGTTGTCTGGTATTCCGACGGAACTCCTCCGTCTGATCGCACTGACTTCTATTTCCGACAGAGTTGGTCGCCTTCCACCTTCATATGGCTGCTGTTGGACTTCTTCAGCCACTTCAACGAAGTTTACTGTCGGCTCGAACCCAGGGGATTTCCATGCATGTGGGACTTTCGCATAGATCTCGTCAACTTGCTCTAAGGTGAAACCTTTTGTTTCGTAAATAAACCTATTGATGAATTTAGAGCGGGTTAGTCTATGCTATAATCGTGTAACCTTCGGGTCTGGAGTTTTTTAGATGGGAGCTTTCACATACGCCCAGACAAATGCGAAGCTAAGTGCGCAGAACGAGCCCCACACGAAAAATACTTTCGCTCCTAAATTGGCGTTTCCAGGGCCACTGCTCGGATCGTGTTAAATAAGAATCATTATAAAATAATTCAGTCTTACTTGAGGCTGGTTTACGAGACCAGTCCTACTGTGGATCCAATTGAGCACGAACCTGTCAACCATGTACGGAGTAGCATACCTGTTACTTTGATCAGCCAGACATCCGTGGAACTAAAGTAGAATTTGAAGGGACTTACCCGATTGCCCAATTTAGAAGCCAGTTTGCCGCCGTTGTGATCGAGAGCCCTTTGGCCCTTGCTTTCAGAGGGAATATTTCTCCTGTCTTCACCCCCGAAGTTGGTAAAAGGATGATATATGGCTTGCTTTGGCCAGGGAACTTACCACAACCCAAGCCACTGGCCTGTCGGTTATCGTCCTCCGTTAGCCAGGGGAAAAAACCGGCTTTCACAACGGGCACTGGACCCTATTGACATACCCCTAGAGTTTCTATTGTCAGTGATATCGAAAGGTTTTTTGAACCGTGTAAAAGTTTATTTATAGACTCACCCATGATGACGCGAAAAAGAAGATGTAGATGCAAACGAATGCAACCAAAGTATTGTGGGCAGCTTGCGATTGAGAAATAGTTCCTACGATTGCCTGCCAGTTCCCTTAGCCTTTATGCCTCCTCGCAGCATATGATTCACCTGAAAAACACCTACCACAATAAATTGGCAGAGGAACATGCCTGCGGCGCCAAACAACAACAGGTTACGGCGGCCCCAGTTGTCGACTAGCCAAAGACCTGGCAAAGTTGAAACAACATTTACACAGTTAGTAATGAGTGAAACTACGAAAGAGTTCTTGATTCCAGCTGATTGAAAGAACGTTGTTCCATAGTAGAAGATGAAATTAGCCCCACTAAGTTGCTGAAATACTTGGATACCGACACCTGTTAAAAGTCGTTTCCTCAAGAATCCACTCTGGTTTGAGAGAAGCTCTTTATAAGAAGTTTGTCCGATGCTCATTTCGTATTCATGGTTCGCCTTTATTTCGTTAAGTTCGGTAAGGATCTCGGGGTGGTCTTCTGGCAGACGACGAAGGGTGGATAAAGATTTCGCTGCGTCGTCGAAGCGGTTGCGTTTAATCAGAAAGCGTGGGGTCTCGGGTAGGAGCATCATCCCGAAGAATAGTATAAGTGCCCAGACAAACTGTATCGAGAGTGGTATACGGTAAGAGCCTGTATCCTGCCGCTCGTGTGTTCCTATTATATTACACCAGTTATATGTGTTTGCTAATTTGGCCCATAGGTGTAGAGAGTTGCAAGAAGGTTTTCGGGGAAAGATATCTACCTTGATTCGCACAAGAAGCTAGAAGTAACCCGATGGTAATCGCCAACTGATAGCTACCGACAATTGCCTACACCGTGCCGGTGAAGTTATATCAGGTGTTTGTGCTAAGATTTTGATTCTCGCATTCAAGTTGGGTTTATACATACCCCGCGAATCCACTTTGGACTTGTTTCGGATTGATACATCGGCTAATAGAGGACGAAGCTTTAGTTTTGAAACGCCGTAAATCAAGGCATCCATACGTAACTTACCACTTGTGCACTGTTTCCCGAATTTTACAGAAGGCAACCATATCGATAAGCGACTCGTTCGGCCCACATAAGTTTCCCCGGTTTTCTCTAGCGTATATATACATACCTTAGAAGACCGACCCCCAAGCCAGCTATTAGCCTCCCGATGACTAGCATTATTATCTCCGTAGCCGCCGTTTGGAAAACCACTCCGACCTAGAAGTGAAGAACTATCAGCAACTTAATGAATGTATAGGGCACCCCCTGTATGCTTACCGTGAATACCACAGAAGAGATCATCAACCCATATTTTCTACCGAAGTAGTCTGCGATCTGAGCAGACATTAACGCCCCAAAAAAAGTCCCAACCGACAAAATCGAAACAATGAGTGACTTATCAGCCGAACTTATGTATTTGTTTCCGTTTTCATCTTGGTCTCTGGCGAATTCCTTGATCCAGTAGTCCATGCCCAGAATCCCGCCAATAGTACCCTATCGGATTGAGGAAAGTCTTTAGTCGCTAGCTCGACGGGATAGTTACATATTTTCCGATGTTAGGGAAGGTACCGTATCATATCCAAACAATATGCCTGGAACAGAAAGTCAGATTAAGATTTGATCGCAAGTGTTATGGGCTATACATACCTCCAAATGCAACAAACAAGCCGACTGCTATTGCAACCCTAGCCGACCCGCTACCTTCTTTCTGAACTTTAAACCTCAATACACCCATCTTTGTAGATATTAGTTTCAATATTTCGTATTTTGGATGCCAAAGTCCTAAGATATCTATGTGATAAAAGAAATCGCACTGCTTGACAGTGAAACTTGGTTCTTATAGAGAGTTCAGCTGTCCAATGGGACACCGGTTGTCGTGCCCACCTTCCCCGCACTGAGGACCTAGCCCCCGGCACACTCATCGTGATCGAGATGATGCCTGACAGCCACATACTTGTAATGATGTCAGAAGTGGAACGCCAATGTAGTGTCATGTCGTAGGCTTTCGAGCTTTCTTGTGTATCCAACACGACAAAGTGATCATGGGATTCCGAAAACTGGTAGTGCTTGTCGAAAATAGAGTTTTATGGGATTTTAGACGGGCAAATACGCGGGCTTACCACGGTAAACCTTTGTAACCTACCGCTACTACGTGAAAATTGTTCAAATGTCCCAAATGTTTTTAGTTTCTCTATTATAAATCTGCTCAGCTGGTAATTGATAATTTAACTTTTTGGTAGTGTATTAATTGGAACACGGTGTTTGCCTAGTTCTTTAATTCTCTTAAGAACTTTCATATACTTCATGGGAGGAATGAAATAATATTCTTTCCAATGCCTTTAGGATCGGCTTTCCCAAAATCTGTTGGAAGTAACACAAAAATTATCGTGGGCCCTAGGGTTACGAGAAAAACGTGAGGTCCGTTTTCGCTGCTTTCGAACCCCGCAATTCGTGTAACCGGTCAGAACCACGAATTCCCTAATTGACTGCTACACCCCGGTATTGAAATTCACTTGATTCATCAATGTGCGCAGGTCGTACATACCTGCATCACACTCGAATATTGTGTTGGAGTTCAAAATCCAACAATTTCTTCCGTACGAAGGGTTACGTGGAGCTTTGCATTGCAATCTTTCCGTAGAACCGTAGAATATCTTGACCAGTTTATAACGACTAAGAGAGGGAGATGGCTGTAATTATATAATAGTAAGGGGCACTCCGCATAGTACTTGTTCCGCCGGATTGCGAAGAAAATCCAGGGATTCGATTCACTGCTAGCTAACGTATGAAAGAAGTGAGTAGGTTGTACAAGTCCGGTTCAAATAGCAAGGTAATTTATGTTCATTAAGTTGACGATGCCTTAGCAATGTCGTAATGTACGCATCTGTTGGGGCGGAACAATGAGGAGAACTGGGTTCGAAGGATGACGAGGAGCGAGAGTATAATGTAACATTGATGTGATCAGCCCTGAAAACCTTTGCATTCTCTACCAATCGAAGCGGCTAAGTAACCTCGGGAGCTAATCTTTAGCGATGCAGGTTTCATCTGGCCAAAGCTAACCTAACAGTGGAAACTCCTGGGACATTGACTGTATCAGAGCTTTTCAGCTCAAATCCATATACCATATCCGGACGCGGGCTATTCAACACAACCCGAAAGCGTCGCCAATGAGCAGCACATTTTCCTGAAAAAATAGACTCGATTTGAAAGAGACATGTCTAGAATGCTCATATCTATGTTCTAGATTTCTTGGATACCAATGGATAAAGGAAATGCTGAAATAGCGGTCAGATCGCAATCTGAATTCGCGTAACATATTCCCCCGGTCAACGGTACCACGCTTATTATTCCTATCTCACTTGTTGTATCATCGAATTGAACATTTTAACAGCTACCTAGGCAGCATAATTGAGTGCATTACGGGTCCCTATCTTTATAGGGGCCCCTAATACGTATATCCTCGTCACAACGAGGCACGGCCTCTTGGAAAGAATCTCGCACGTGCACATACTTTCCCAATTCGATCCTTCGCTTCAGGGATACGCCGATACTGGACCACCCCTATTTGCATTTAAGTCTAGGCTGATGTAACGGACTAAGATAATCCTTCGATATTTACGGGCATGGAGTCGCCATATGCGAAGGACACAGACAGCATAAACCAGAAAGCAGACGTACTGGGCGTTGCAATATTATCCGTCTGCCTCGTTGTTCCGACGATCTTGGCTCGAGTATACGTTCGGACACGGGTTATACCATACTTCGGCATCGATGATATATTCATGATATTATCGGGGGCATCGGTAGTCGCGGCCGCATCATATGCTATCATGACGGTAACTGGTAGGCATAGTTCAGATGTTCCCTAATTCTGGTGCGCAAAAGGCGGAATATTTTACTAACCAACGAGATCGCTTAAGAAGGGAATTACGGAACTGGCCAGCATATGTTCGAAGTGAGCCGAATAGAACTGGTAAACTTCTTCCAATCTGTGTACATCTGGGAAGTCGGCTACTGTGTAGCCTTACTTTTTATCAAATTGTCCATCGTTACTTATTACAACCGCCTTCAACCTTCAAAACTTTACCTATTCACGTTGGGCGTTATTGTGGCTGGCAGTATCAGCTTCCTGATCACGAACATCTTCCAGTGCTGGCCGATAACGGCCGCATGGGACCCAGATGCCCGTCCAAATGCTTCACACAGCGACCGCTGCATAAACGACACCGCATTCACATATTGTTCTGCCGTTTTCAACATTATTACAGATTTCTGGATCTGGGGGTGTTGTGTGCGAATGTTGAGAAGTGAGTGCAAAATCATGTGGGAGGTATAACTACTCACAACCTAGGCTTGCTGATGCACTCCCTCTCTCGGGTTCCGATAGATCTCCAGGTTGCTGTCAAAAAGAAAATAGAAATCATCACCATATTTTCGCTCGGACTTCTGTAAGGACCTTCCCTTAGTTGCATGTTCAGATCAATCACTGTTTCGCACACTGCTAATTCGATGTTTGTGAAGTGCATGTGGGGCTTCAATAGCACGCCTGTTTACGATTCATAATTTCTATGGTACATCAGATAAAACCTGGGCCATCGTCCCTATCATGACATGCTCTTTCCTTGAACTAGCACTGGCAATAGTTGCTGCGTGTCTACCGACACTCAAGCCAGGATTTGTCAAATTATCGAACTGGGCAAAGCGACAACCTGCCTGGACAAGGGCAGTCGAGTTATGCTCAAGGATGCCAACACTGAATGGTCGACGAAGATCGGGTGGATCGTCTGTCGAGGGCCGACGACGAAGCTCTGTGTTTGTGCCCAACGGAAAAGCAAAGACTGAACCCGGAAGGGAGAGTCCAGCGTCCAGAAGATTATCTACGATCAAAAGTATGATTGAGAGAGATAATAGGCCGAATGGAGAGCCAGTGTTATCAGAGATTGGAAGGTGGGGGCTGAATGACAACGATTTCTGCAGGGATTTAGAGATGCAACATAACCTCCCACCGACAATACCAGAAAGGCCACCAGGGAGGAGTTTAAGTGATCATTATTTAGGAAATAATCTTTAATAGAGATGATGTATCGTTATTTGGCGTGTATCTACTTGTCACGGGATTGGTTATGTATCACAATATTTCTTACCTGACGAGTCCGAAATATTCGCGGATTGATCGACTGATGCACAACTAACTTGGATTGTACGTGTCATATGTCGCTACGTGCCAAAATTTGGATGCACAGGGCTCTGGGCCTCGTACGACGTCGCGTTTTAAAAGAAATGACCTCGGGGTAAGGCCACAAATATGATTTCAATTACTATTGTAAGACTCCAAGCAATGATCGCGTTTTGTGCAATCATACTAAGTTGAAGGTGTCTAACCTCAGCATCTTTTATCGGTACCCGCTATCATCGTTGGTGCAGTTAGCATAGCCATACAGTTTGGAACTGGGGTTACGTGTTTTATTCTTACTCTTTCAAATACTCTCGATAGGATCGGCCTATTGTCATACTCCTTGATAAACCACCGTACTCTGGTCTCCTCATCCTTTCGTTTTCCCGCAATTTCATCATCTAAGTCTAGAATACTAACCCCGATAGCGTTTTTCCCTGTTCTGTCGCCCTCCTCACTGACCGTGGTAGTTCTTCCGAAGTCAAATGACCCCCTGTCATCCACGGCATACACCTCCCAGGGCGAGAGGTTCCTTGCCATCCCAAGAACAACTAGTAACAAACATAACCCTCTTCGGGCGTTCGCTATCATGTTCAAGCCTGGGAAGAGAAAAACGCAGGTGAGAGGGCGATACCATCTGGATGCTCGGCTCAACGTCAGAATTATTAAAGTGAAAAAGGATAGAACTATCAAGACTGATCCGACTACGGATATGAAACTTAATCGTGTACGGGTTGCATTCGAAAGGCTATATCTGATGAAGGACGGATGGGCTGTGGACCGAAGTGAAAGTTCGATGGATATAATAGCGGGGATGAAAGCGGAGGGGTGTGTGGTTCGATTTAGAGCTGCCAAGGTGGTTGCTTTCTCTTTGGCGGTAAGAGGCAGGAAGAGAGGGGAGTTAGGAACCAGGTAGAGGGAGCTGACACGGTCTACTTCCGAGCGGAAAGGTTGTATCGTGACTAGACCTCGCGGATAAACAATCAGAGCAGTTAGCTGGTGATAGATATGGGCGGTTTTAGGACTAGCTGGCCAATGCTATTTGTTACAGGGTTCAAGAATAATATCCTCTCCAAAGCCGACCTCGGACAAATCCGTTTCAGAATTATTATTCGAAGAAATGCCATTCAGAGAAGTCTGTGAAGTGGATTCAACGTGAGTGGTAGAAGTCACTTTCTCCCACGGCGGCGAAAGTGCTTTCTCTGCGTTGGTGAGGCTAGTTTCGAATTTTCTGGCGTAACATCTGACCCAAACGAAGAACTGGAGGGCGTCCGCATGGTCGTTCATGTTACTAAATCGTAAATATTTGGTGAAGTCTTCGAGGGCGCATGGCTGGAATCTAGTCAGCTTGTAAAGCGAGAAACCACATGTCGAATGTCCTTCCACCCACCGCTGCCGTGTGGCCGTCTACCACTCGTTCAAATGATAGTTTTGCGGGAATTCCCTCGATATCGGGACAAGTAGCGTTTTCGCAATATATTGTGCTGCCGAAGGTGCCACTCGAGCAAGTACTCGTTGGGCGGCGGTAAAATAAATCTAACATTGCATTTATCGTTGAAAGTCGGAGTAAAGAACAAGCCAAGTCCCGAAAACGTTAAAAATAAGGGCTTCAAGTCTGGAAATCGAACTCCAGACAATACAACTGTGTCGTAACGTTGCTAGCATGAGCATGTGCATGCTCAGGACCAGACCACGATTCCTTTATATTGGTCCCACATCTCTGGGAATCCACGTTAGATAAACGTTAAACCCAATCTCTGTGTCACAAAAGCTTAGGTGGGCGCTGGGCATCACCCCCCAAAACCTCCATGCAGAAGAAGCGAGATTTCTCACAATTCCAGATCAGAGATGTCCGGAAAAACATCGAACACGGTCCATATGGGTCCATGGTGGAGATTGACTGTTCGCGAGCCAATCAGATTGGCAGGTTTCGACGCCAAACGTCAAAGCACTGCATGGAATTTAGGCCGAAGTGGACTTTGCCGGTTCGACCGTGACCCAACTTGCAAACTCATTCACACCATGTTTGCGAGAACGGCTGACGAAAAATTGACAAAGCTCTCAAAATCTTCCGGACAGTTCCGTCAAAGAGATCTGAAACCCACGGGAAGAGCCACTTTACTTCAGCTCCAGCCTCACGCCTGGAATCCATTGGCTGGTGCTTCGACCGCTCGCTAGATTAACGAATATCGAAGATCTAGCCGATCGAGTGGACATTACTGCCGACCTTCAAGATCTCATCGACGGAGTTAGTAAAACAGGGCAATTAGGCCGATGGAATTGGAGCGCC
Source organism: Arthrobotrys megalospora (assembly GCA_036971655.1). Lineage (NCBI taxonomy): Eukaryota > Fungi > Ascomycota > Orbiliomycetes > Orbiliales > Orbiliaceae > Arthrobotrys > Arthrobotrys megalospora. Next base: position 839,945 of record JAVHJN010000003.1, on the reverse strand, counting down.
GTGGGGTTCCAGCTGGTCTCGTACCCATGTTCCAGCTGGTTCCTAGGACTATGTAGCTGCTGTATCCAAGCAGGTTCACGCGAGATCTCGAGAACCGACCTCAAATATTAACATTCCAATACATATACCCCGAAGTTATCTGACCTATAAGCATAGAAAAGAATACTCGAATAAAACAAAAACAAATAGGCTCAATGAAAAACGTCAGTCTCGCAAGCCTTAGTCAGATCGATTTGGGGGTAGATCTGAGTTTGAAGCCAACATGAATTTACCAGGCCTTCTTGTAGCCTACTGAGCAAGCGTATTTCTAACAACTGGTACCACCCCAATAATATAGGAGGTCCCAGCGAACTAGTATCAGTACATACCTATTAACTAAGTACTTTAGCTAACTTGTGATAACCCGACTCTCTTTTGTGACGTCTGAGTACGAGACTAATTAAACTTAAATCTGGTGGAGATTTTCTGGTCATCAAAGCGGGCTTTGATCATCAAGTGCATATGTGATATTCCACCAAATTAACCTTTGAGACCCGATGGACCGGCAATAAACGTTTCAAAGGGTACTCTACATCACATTTTTAGACAAAGGCGTTGAAGTTCACCATGAAGGTACGATTGATGGTAAGACGCTGAAGCGCAAATGCGTGAATCATTGCTATATACTGGTCCCGTAAGCTAGCTAGCTTCGGCCCAAAACGACCCTGTCGGTACAATACTGAGGTCGAAGGTTATTCTGAATCCACGCGTAGCGGTACATGCTATCGCGACTCTATATATACGAATTCCGTAGCACATTTAATAGTGACTACTTAGAAACTCTAGTCGGCCCTGGAAGCTAGCTAGGTGCTTCGACACATGCGCATGGTTTTATATTATTTAATTCGCTGGTATTCTATATAGCATATGCATATACGCGTTTAGATAGTCTCGCATCTACGCTATAGCTATCTAGATATAACCTCTTGAGTGGAAGCATGAAACGTAGACTGACAAAACAAACCCTCCGAAAAAAAAAATGCGACCGTACTATCTTCATAACAAAACTTTGCGTACGTGCAGCTTTTAAAAAATAAAAAAAAATTGGGACTGTACATGTTGATCAAGCAGTGATATCGATAAATGCGTCCGGCCTGAATGGACAGTACTCTGAATCATGCAAAAGCGCCAATATAATCCACTCCGTTTGATCCTCGCTCCATCGAGTCCTCCCAATTACCTGAAGATCAACCTCACGGTATGCTTCCCACTGAAACTTAATTCGCTCGTTGTAAACTTTACCACTCAGACTATCAGGGGCTCCCGGGATGGCTTTTCGGCCCTTGAACATGGGATTGAAGGTGCCGGTGTCAGGATACCACTTATTGTTGATTGCTGCAGCAAGTCCGTACGCCCTAAACACATAAGACATACAGGAAACGTTTCGACCCTCCTTTAGCCCTTCTGGTGTTCCTGATGCCGGATTGTACTGCACCAAGACCACTACCCCGCTGTCACAAAATATTGGTGTCGCCACGATATTGTCCTGAGGGCTTGTGACGTAATCTGGATCAGGGTCGGTAGGCGTAACCTCCTCTTTGCAACGGTCTCTCTTACGATATATTTCAGAATTATTCCAACCCTTATTAAGTATCCCTTCGACGTACTTCCAGTATTCGACGTCAAACCGATTGCCCCAGTGATCTTCGAATATATTGTCAAACCAATTGAAATATTGGTTTGTGCTTTCTTTCGGCTTTAGATTACGCAAAGCGCTGAAGTCAAGGACATCAGGTTTGTCCTTTGGCTGAGTTGAACGCGATACCTAGATTCCCAGAGACTTGTAATCAGTCTGTTGGGTCTTTATGTAACCCGAATCGTAGGAGTGTCAAGGAGCCTAGCTTACGTGTGGAACTGCCGCTACTAGAATGCCCCAAATGAGAAGAACAAATACAATAGTCTTCATTGTTGGATTGTAGCTATAGTTTAGTGAAGCTTTCAAAGAGCTGTGCTCTTCAATTGCCCAAGAAGTTATGAATAAAATTCGTAGGGAAGCTAATATTATAAGAGAGAGAGGCAAACAAAAGCTAGAACCAAGAAGCCCGTCTTTGGTACTTGCGAAAAGGGTTTATTGAAGAGATATAGGGCGTTTGAACGTCTAGGTTAATTCCAATTTGCTCTAGATACTAGATATGTGCCTGCGAGCAGCATAATAACTGTTCTGCGATTCGATCCATCTCGTAAAAGTACAAATAATAACTATATACGCCAGCAGGTATCGTACAATAGGGCCCTTTTGAACTTGGATCTAGACATCTGTTTTTATTTCAAAGCCCATGCTGGCCAGTTTGAAACAGTACTTTTAGGTAGGGTTGTCATGAACTTAGATTGGACGCTCATAAATTTGGAGAAAGACGATGCATATGTGTTAATTCATGTTGGATACAGCGCCTCCCATAGGTATTTCACCAAAGTCGTGCCACGAACACTAAACGCTCGCGCCCAGTTGTGGCACCTGAGCCGATTTTGAATCCAGTCTACCTAACTGACCTGTAACATTTTCGCGCTGGCAAAGTAAAAGTTGGACTTAGTACAATTACTTCACATAAAAACGAATTGATATCCAAAATCACAAGGTAACGTAGCTAGGACGATCGAGCAAGGAGCATAGGATTTCCAACCAACGAGCTGTCAAAATCCATTAATCTAGAACGAAGACCCCCTACGTATCGACATATTAGAAGATTGGGTTGTTCGTCTTATTGCCTACAGTTGGTTGCGCGCCATATGCATCGCTACGATTCCCGTCATATTTCAAGTCTTGTGGTTATTGCTGAGCCACTTCAAACGCCAACCACCAGATCCTAGTTCAGGGCGTTAGATACCGGTATACCATATTCGAGTTTGCTGTAATATACCTCACTTAACCCTTAGCTGATCATGTTAGTACCGCTTATGTTTTGGATCCCTCCTGTACCGCTGATAGCTCCACCAAAATATACTTGGTAAGCTACCCTCATATACCGTTTAAAATATTACGTCTCTCAAAGCGGTCTCAGCTATTAGTCTATAGAAATTAGCACGGGTGTAATTTCACCACAAACGAGGTATGTCCGATATGCCCCTCAACGATGTAGATCTTTGGCTTAGATTTCCGCCTCCTCGCATACAAGTTTGGATGGTATTCACGCTCTTCCCGGAGCAGGACGCTTAAACTTTAGAGTACCCCAACCCCTGTGTATTATAAGATGGAAATCAAGAACTCTAGCTGAGAATATGATCAAAACTTTAATCTATATACATGCCCTGAGATCGCGAGCCCCCATTCCCTTTACCTGGCCTCCTGGTCTCGTCGGGGCCTGGCGCGGTAGAAGTATGGTTTTTCGGACCTAGAGAGAACGGGGGCTCATCTGCCGTAGAAACATGATAGGAAAGTTTGTCTACACAGGTAATACCGTCATTGAAGCAATAGTTTCCAATCGCGTCAACGCCCAAGGCCGAGCCTAGGTTTGGGTGATTTGAGAATGGACAGCTATCCTTTTGATTCAGTTGCCAGAGCAATATGCGAAAACCGTATTCTTGAGACCATCTCGCTCGCCCGAACTGATCACCGTAGAACAGTTTCCCTTGATAGAGCATGCGCCTATTCACTGGATACTCGTTTAAGGTAAAGTTATCTGCTCCAGGAATACTGTTCTCGACATCGTTGACTAGATTCCACGATTGCTGAATGGCCATTCTACAGTTCGCTGTACGGTTCCTTCCCTCTGCGTCTATGTTGAGCAAGGTGATAAGCCAGCGATCATGACAGGCCATATAGGAACCTGACCAATTGTCAGGAAATATTAGTCCAGGTACTACTAGAGCCATTGGGCACATTTCGGTGCGGTTGTAGAAATTAGCCCCCATGTATTCAAGGGCTGATTTGGCTCTGCGAAAAACATCCGGATCTTTAGTTTGTATTTCCTGGCGGGGCATCCATGTATTCCAGTATTCCCATTTCCCAGCGAGGGGTAAACCTGAGCCCAGGTTAAGAGGTCTCGAATTCAATCTAACGCTCCTTTTTTCCGACTGTAAATCCGTTGCAGGGTCAACTATAGGCTGAGAATACGATTAGAAATATTCAAAACCGCTAGAGCTCGCCTCTACCGCGTAGTATGCTTACAAGGGTAATGGGCGCCGCAAGCCTTAAGCTGAGGAGCACCGCGATAAAATACGAAAGTTTCATTTTGACTTATGGGCCTTGAATTCTTCTGGGAAGGGTCTTTTAGTTTGTTTAAGGTGATAATGGTGGAACTGATAATGGTATAAGCTGTTCCATTTGTTAGAGTATTATATCTAGAAGTCTTGCAAATGGTCTCCTCTTTGTGATGGTTAGGTACTGGTCCACTGCGAATTCTTGTCGAATTCATTCATTGAGGACGATCCCTGCGACTACACAATTATATAGATCCCGAGACCTACGACGCACCATACCTATACCTTGAAACTCGCGCCCGTGCATGTTACTGACATGTTGTGGCAATGGTGGTCTACGCCTAGGCCATAGTTAGTGGAAACATTGTCATTAAATTATATTACGAGAAAAGGCTGTCCACTTGGAGCTAGGCAGAGGGAGCCTTACAGAACCTTTCGGGTGGCGTAGCTGAAAGATCGCGAAGACAGTAACACGAAGGTGTTATAAATTTGGTCTCTTGAAGTGTACGTGCCCCACAAACAACGCTGGTAAAACACTCAAAGGGTCGGACTGTGAAGTTCGTACTCACGGGTGGTAAGCTATTGCTGCGTACGGGGTGTACCGTATACGGATTTGCAAAGGTCCATTAGCTACAGTAAACACATCTCAGAAGAGGCACAGAGAAGGTATTTCGCACTTTACCGACCTACCTAGGTAGCATGGGACCACCAACTCCTACGGGGTATTAGTAGCTACCTAGTACTCTAGGCAAATATAATTCTATCAGGCCTAAAAATACCAGTGAGAATTTTTTTGTAATATATTTCTCAGTTTTTTGCTTCTAACGTGGCAGTGAAGGAGCTTTCCCGAAACCTCTAGAAGACTATGGGTAGTCTCATGAGAGACCGCCGAAACTGACGGTGTCATTCATGGTTCATGTTACTGACCTGGGTAACTATCCGTAGTCTAGCTCAAAGCAGGACCCTGATTTTTCTAACCGGTGTCCCTTAAGCCAGCATCAAATCCCGCCGTCGGAAATTTTGCATGATCGTGATTACTTTATGTTTAGATAGTCCATTGGTTGGAGAAGAATGATTCTAGCATTGATAGAAACAAAAGCAAACCCTACAACACCTAAGTACGGCTGCCGACTACCTTATATACGCTTTGATGTAAACCTCCCTGCCAGCAACCTTAGTTGATGTGTCTACTCCTCAAATATTGAACTAGTTTATCAGGCGGAATTAAGAGGATTTGCAATTGCGACCCAAGATACTACCATGTTCCAAGCATAAGCTACGGCTGTATCATCCCAGTTTCTAACCGCCCAGCTAAACCCTTCGTGTGATACACCAGTGATAGCAGCCGAATACCTAAACGGGCGGTTATAGTCACGGTCAAATCCCGTCAGCCCGATAAAAACTTTAGGTGGTTGCTTCTTTGGGAACTTCCACTTCGTAAAATGTACGGTTCCGGCGGGGGAAGTCTTGGAGGAAACTTCAAATGTGCCACAATCGAATCGCATGGAGTCCTTTGGAATTGCAATCCAGGCGACTGTCGCATCTAGAATTGGGTTAACCCCTGTGACAATCCTCGGAAGAAACCCTTGTTGCCCGATTCCTAGGGTTTTATTTAGCTCTATGAATTCGATGATTTTGTGGGTGGATTTGTTACCCTGTGTTATCGCCTTGATCCTACGTGGTACATTCGGTTTGAATACAAATGTATTTAGGAACATCAAGATATCAGGCGGCATGGAATATGACCGCTCAAAAAAAACGTCAGGTAAATCAGTTGCGGAAACAGTTGAGGTCTAGGATCACCACGAAGGTTTGTATTAGCGACATGCCTCTAAGTATCAATCTATTTAGGTCCGCAGATACAGCCGGGTTACTTACCCCTTTACCCCTGTCTGCCCAGTCTATCATCCCACATTGGATGTCCGGGTCATCATCGGCGATATCCAACATTCCGATCTTGATACTTCTCAGGGTCATTCCGGGGTTTGCTTTAGCTGACAACTCCAGTTGGTTTGCAGCAAGAGGCACGGCAGTGAGTTTGAAGGCTGTCCCAGTCTGTAAATTGGGTCGATGGGAGCCTAATGCTAGCCTTTGGATCGAAAGAATTGTAGTTTTCGAACCCGGATGCCTTACTACACTTGTTGCCAGCTCTTCATGGGAAGTTGCCACCTGGAACGCGTACTATCGGTGCCACGAAAGTTAGCATTTGGTCCAGCAATTGCTAACAAGTATGTATGTATGTACAAGTGTTGTCGGGCTCAAGCGATTGCAAAGCACAACTGGTGCTCCCCAACCAATGTTTGTGTGTGTCACGAACCTCAAACTCGACAGCATCCTCAACTCCAACTCCAAGGCCCTGCGCCTTAGCTGGTTGAGCTGGGAGATTTACCGACCGAATACTGTTGGCATCATCGTAGGAAGGAGGCTGCAGTGAGTCGTCGTCTTGAAGAGACAACCTTGGTGCTGCTGCTAGGAGAGCGTCGACCTTGGGGTTGCTGCTACTATAACCATTTCTTTCTGTGCCTTGCTGTGAAGCTGAAGCGGCGCTCGAAGAGCTCTCGCCAGCGCCATCCCAGGACGACGGGTTGGTTATCGGTTGTTTCCCAGAAGGTGTCGATGGCATGGTGCGACGCGTTTCAATCCAGTTGCAGTTACAGAAGCGGTTGCAAGTTGGCGAAGTAACTTGATGCCGAGTTTCGGAGTTGGTTACTAGAATTAGAACAATCGCAATCCAAAACATCTCTCTGTACCTCGAGCTAGATTATATGTGCAATGGCCGTGGTGGCCCTTGCGCGAAGGATCGGTGCCGTCGGCGTATTCTTGCAGCATATCCATGAATTCACCTGCTAGCCCTAGTCCGCAGCCTCGTATTAGTTCGGCAAACTCTCGACCATTCCGTCATAGCCAGCGACCATCCCTGCCAGAAAGACGTACACGAGGCAGCTTCTATCAGCATCCCTAGCAGAGCCCCAAAACCGAATTAGCAAGCCGGGCAGCCTTACAGACATCCATCGAATGTGTGCTTTTTTTTTTTTTTAACCAGAAACACGCCACATCGGCAAACGTATGTTCAACTGCAGGGTTCTTCGATGCATATGTTAGTCGCGTGCCCATCTGGTCGCTCAATTTGTACCGCAAGGCGTATCTTGTTTCAAGATCGATATTTCCTCTTTCATTACACTACACTCGTAGTACCATACCATTAGCCCAACTTGCTCTCCATGGATCCGTAACCAGAGCTCGGGCCAAACAGGAAATGATCGAAATATCAGCCCAACTAACCTGGCCAACTATCGCCTATGCGTATGTACTAACCTAAATGCGCATATCGATAACTAGAGTTTTGTTGAGGGTAATCTGTAAACCGTAGAAAGCGGCAAATATTGTAAATGCAGGCTGCCGCTATGATAACTAGAGGCCTAATCATGGAACAGATGTGCGCCTGGTGCCTTAACTAATTGTGTAAACGTTGGTACCTGGTAATGCCGGCGCCAGTTGATATTGAGATACGCACATATCTCATTGGGTCCATGGATAATCTACGTCCAAGTCGGCGCCTCACCAAGCTCCAATCTAATCGTGTCCCAAATATTGTGCACGTTTCATTAACATTATATATTGATCAATCCTAAGCTATATAGACAATGGGTTTTCGAACGGTTCTTCCGTGATTAATATTAGAAACGATAAATGCATCTCTAGTCCAATTCCAGAACGCACTCGATAGTTCGATACATCATGCGGGTTAATCTTTGGGCCATGCAAAACCTGATTCTATTGAGTATCTACCTACTCTACGCTACGGTTACAGCGATCGGATCCCGCACTGAGCGATTCAATGAAGCCGGTAGCATCTCCTACAGAGCCAAAGTACCCAAAAGGCAGGTACCGGGCCCTGAGGCTACTACTGATCAATGGGTTTTCGTTGTGCGGCCTGGATACGGGAAAGACCCGGCCTTCGAAGATATCGACGAATATATTATTTCCAGATTGGGGTCCAATGCAACAACGACAAAGAACAATAAGGTCTTTGACCCTGAAAATGGAGTCGCATGGTTCTACGCACAAACGAGCGAAGAAGCGGCGTGGGAAATCATGATGCGGTGGAATCAAACGGTAAAGGCTATAAGATATACCTAAAGAATTCTCGCAAATCTATGACTGATCAAATGTTTCCGTTCTAGATATCTACTATAATTCCATTCGGCAAGCTGAATCAAACTGCGAACCCAGGTCTCAACCTCACTACCCCTACCAAGACGGCCGCAATAGATGACGGTCAGCCCTCCCGTGTCAAACGAGTATTAGAGACTTGGAAGGCACGACCAGAGCTTTGCGCATTATCTAAAGCACCAGGAGCCCCCGACGAAGATCCATGCGAGTATATTACCGATAGTACTCAAGGTTCAGGGGTAACAGTTTACATAATCGGGAGCGGTGCCAATATAGACCATGAGGTAGGTTTTCTCCTTGAGGTTTGTAGATACCCTAGCAAAATGTGGTCCTTGACTTCCTACAGCTACTTTATTGCTCTATTATTACTTTGTAGCTTATATTATAAATCCCACCGTTCAGGAATTCGAGCACTTGGACCGTGACTCTGTAGCGTATATTTTTGCGGATCCACAAAATAACAATAAACGGCAGGATAAATTTAAGTTTGGGCAGGCCGGTTTGCCCCTAGGGACCGCGGTTCTAAGTAAACTGTGTGGGACCCGTTACGGGGTGGCGAAACAGGTGACCCCGGTGATCGTCAAAGTTACAGACCCAAATGGGGAAACCAACATCCTACACATTACCCAAGGGTTGATGGAGACTTACACCAGCATTGTTAGAAATACGAAGCGGAATCCCAACAGCAATTTTATTGTAATACATACCACGACTTTAGATTATTATCAACTTCCAGCTGGAGCAGATCCGTTGAAGGTCGGCTACGAGCATATCGTAAAACAGTTATCGAATATGCGTAACGTCATTCTCGTCACGGGTGCTGAAGTGAATCAGCGGGCAGTTTCCTCTGTAGGTTCCTGAATTCCTCGAAAGCGTCTCGAATACGAACACTTGCGCAATATAGTCGCCTCTATTACAGGCTGGTGCATGGCGCGGTACCCAGACGTTACAATTACAGGCTGAATTTTCTATATTCTACCGCATACGCGCATTTATTTAGTATTTATAGACATGGCAAAATATCCCAACAGCACCCCGTAGCGCGCATTAGCTAGAACAATCGATACTAACCCAAGCATATGATTTTCAGGGTAAACCAGACACTTATCTTTATCCGGCTATACTCGGGAGAGACCCAGAGACGTATCCTAATCTTTTGGTCGTGGGTGGCGTGGATACATCTTACAAAGTGATCGACAACGTGGGTGATTGGGTCAAAGTTTACGCCCCAGCGAAAGATATTGCGGCCGCCGCGAGGTCTCCATCGAACTACCTGTCTTGGGACACGGTAGCATTAGGTCAGTATACGGTCCGTAACCTAGAAATCACCGGTTTCCTTTCAGTTTTAGCATATGATGCTTTTAAGACTTTGCTAACCGAACTGATTTACAGCTGTACCAGCTGTGGCAGGATTACTTGCCACCTTCATGTCAAAGGGGAAAATTGGTGCCCTAGAAGCACGGTCGCAGCTAGAACTGTTTGCGTATAAGCGCGGAGATACGAAGCTTCATAGAGCCGTTGCATATAATGCGGTGTGGGAAGATGTAGAGAAACCTCCTAAGCCTGCCTATACACCATGGGATGATATCGACTGGGATGCGGAGTTCTGTAGGCTCTGTACCGCAGCCAATGGCGTAAGGCCTATTAACGACATTTTGTGGATTCCAGGGGACTGTCCATGCAAGACCAGGCTCTAGCTTTGATTGTTTTGACCTCGAGCGTTGAAACCGGAAACTGAAGGTCAGAGTCCACATTCAACAAAAATACCTTCCCGCCTGACTACAGCGACTTTAAACCGCCCTGAAGTACAGTTACTTGTCGTCCGTGGATTGTCGAGGTCTTTCTGTTTCCTCGTCTTTAGGCTAGACTTCCCGCTCAAATTCTCTATTCGTAACCCCTTTCCACACAATCAATTCTTTGTAGTAGGGATTTCAAACGCATACGTATATACGAACAAATTCCTGAATATTAGCCACAACGAAGCTAGCTATAGACTACGAGTCTAGACATGACCGTTCCTGTGGATTTATATGTGTAATAGCGTCCCGGGATCCCAAGCCCGGACTGAGAGGTAACAGAAGCCTATAGATTTGACCAAAGACATTCTTAGTGCATTGTTAACATGATGCTAATATTTGACAACGTTGAATCTTGTGCTCAATACACAAATATGTATATATTGTAAGCCCAATATCACTGTATGTACAGGAATAGACATCGTTGTATGGATATAGGGCAGCGAAGTTGGGTATATATACTTGGTCTAGTATTTGCTTGTGGGCTAATACCGATATTGTGTATTCTGTCCGTCAAGTTTACTGTCATTTAGCCAATGATATTCAACGAATCATGGTATTTCATTAAAGTGTGCGTGCGCGGCGGGAGACACAACCAGACCGCGCCCAATACAAGGTCTAACTAGTTGTTTTGTGATTCAGAGAATGCAATAAACCCTTAGCAAGGTCGCTGTCGCCGGGTTTTAAAAGGCTATGTATTCTTCTCCGTTGTATTCGACCCTCCAAAATCGTATGCTTTGTTGGGTGTTTTCTGAGAGTATCTTTATTCCTGCGGTGGACGGTTTTCAAAAAATTCTTTTCGGGAGTGCTAGTACTATCTAGCGCTCGCTGTTACACAAATTGATGGGCTAGCATAAGTCTTCGAGTAAGATAAAAGAAGTACCCACATCGATGGCCGAATTATCTCCGCCGACTACGTTCAGTTGCTCTTTTGAGATCCTCGTTTGCAGGCGTGGAGCAATTTGTGATAACGTAAGTATACAGAAAAAGTTATGGAGTTTATGGTATTCAAGAAAGGTAAGGGGGGTTCTGGGCTTGAGGGACGGGCTTTGATGAAGTGAGATGGAATGTTTTTACTTCTAAAACGGTACACGACGGATTCTATCCAAGATCCTTTCAGTTAATTTCCCGAAGATAATATTTTGGCGGATTTAAATATTGGCGCCATAAGTTGACACTCGGGGATTTTCCCTGCTGTCTCGAAGTTTGGGGGCAACTGACCTTTGGTGCGCCTTTTAGTAGATATATTTGCTTCGATAAACCGGTGTACTCTTTGCGTTCTGTCGAAAGGAGGGACTTGTGTATGTGAATGAATATGTTCGTATTATGGTGTGGGTCTGATCTTATCTTAAAAAATAATCTTTACACCATGTACAATATACACATATTGTACTACGAGACTACATTGCATTACAGTTATGACTTAATGACGCCAAAATGTGCGCTGATATTTTGCTGTGTGGTTAATCCTAGTGGCCCTCAGTCTAGACTTTTAATTCTCGTCGTCGGACCTCCGTCCCTTCCCTACTCATCGCTCTTATTCCATTGCCAGCGTGAGAAATTCTTGGTCTCGGAATCTTGAAAAGCGCTTCGGGAGTAGCATAAGCCAGTAATATATAGACGCCCCGAAGTCGCGACTACGTAATTAACCATTGATATAATCCCTTCCTCGCGTACAGCTATATACAGGCTTTATTGTGGCGGCACTAAAGGTCCACCTAAATCTCCTGTCGTTCGCATTGAACCATATGTCTCCATTGCATTGCCTCGGATCTAGGTGTTCGAGGCGGAGTACACAGTCGCCCTAACAGCCCCAACGGGTGTCCAATAGGACTAGACACGTGACGTCGCTATGAAGCTTGAAACGCATGGGTTCTAGTAAATTCACTGCCCTTGAGTGTCAGGTGGTCTCGTAAACCAGCTTCCGGGAAGTGTCACCCTTGTCACCATTCTATAAATCTAGAGGTTTTATATAATTTATTGAAGTTAACCAGTGCAAGAAACTATCACGCAGTATACTATCCCCAAGATGAGGCTCTTTATGGTAGTTGATAACCATTCTTTGAACTGCTGTCAACTCCGGGGTGCCCAGTATCGATAGAAAAAGCTGAGCGTCGTCACTTGCGGTATCTGGGATCGAGAAAACTCCGAAAAGATCGTTTTGCCGCGAAAAAACAGTCCCACGCATGTCGATCAACTTTGGATAGAAGGTCACAAGCTTATCGAGGAATTTCTGCGTGTGATAGCTCGCCCTGTTAATGTGATCACGTGTGGGGGATATTCTGTATTTAAATCTTTCAACTGCTGGATTTTTGTTTCACTTTCGTGATATAAACGCTAAGTTAAATACATCACATCGGGAAGTTTATTGACTTCAATTGACGCTTCCTTGAGAATCAGGCTCCGGCACGGTTATAACAAGCAGGAGTTGAGCGTTTGGGCGATTGCAAATTCATAATAGTGACCTGTGGCTTCAGTTTCTTCGGTATTCCAATGTCTACAGGGTGTCAATTTGGGTTCCGCTAGTATACGACGAATGGAGGGCGACGGATCCTTTTGCATTGAAATTACAACTTCCCCATATCCGGACGCCAGCCTTCTTGATGCACCTCGACAACTTCCCTGGAAACTCCCCCTAGACCCACTTGAGGCCTCTTTTGTGACGAAAGCCGCTTTTGTTTTGGAGTTTAGATAACTTTCAATCTGTTTATCAGTTTTCCCATGCTTTTGAAGTCCACGGACACCTTTGATAGCTACTTTTGCCGCCCCTATTCCTATAGAGACGACTCTCTAAACTGCCATAAAGGGTTCGATATTTGTCAAATTTAGATTCAAGGCTATTTAATTAAGCCTAAAAGTTGATTCCGCCACGTAAACGTGTATTAGGAGTAGCATTGGCGTGCAATTAATTAATTAGGATCCAACGACGTGTATCCGAACAGTTTCGAATTCCACCGATCTGTTAAATCGAACAGTAGTTGGAAGCCACGTAATGGTTAATTGGAAGCCTTTGATGTGATTCTCACCGCAAGCTACATAATATCTCCATATAAGAACCCTTTCAGATTGGAAAAACTGCAACATACATAACATTAAAATTATCTTAGCTGTTGTCTCGTTAGTGCCAGTCGGTCCACTTGTCTGAGCTGTAGCGAAATGTTATCAACTAACTACCGACAACCTTATGCGCAGCTTTCGCACCGAAAATTGCGATCTAACTAGTCCCCCCAGCCGCAGGCAGGTCTATATACTCATATATCCGACTAGTTAATTTTCGTGTATTTGAACTTTTCTACGGGACCAAACTTTTCCGAATACCTTGCATATCGATAAATATAAATCATGGCCGATAACCTCAAACCAACGATTTAACCCGTATACATGTAAGTCGGTTTCACGCGCTCCCGTCGCCTTCGATATTTTTGATCAGACCCTCTTTGATCAATTTATCAACCAGCTACTTCCTAACCGCTTTACATTAGTCAAAACCTCGCCCAAATTTTATTTCGAAGGTTAATGTTGATTTATAGATCTAAAATTTGCCACCTAGCGCCAATGATATGGTTGTTTTATATCTTAGCAATAAGCTATTCCTTGGCTTCTGGGAGACGGCTAGGCTCCTCGATTCCTAGCAGGAAAGACTTGGCTCGCGGGATAGATTATGGCGCACAGAGACCGTGGTGGATGTTCGAAGTCAAAATAAACAACGAACATGGGAAGACCCTAGACAAAATCTCTGAATATGCGAATATCACCCTAGGTTCAGATATAGAACAAGCGAACAGAGGTTGGATCGTAAACTACACAGACGATACTCAACAATTATTTTTCAGATGCTCTGCAGAGTTAGTATTTCGTAGACTGATCAGCCGGTCTCGTATATATATAGAGGGTAATTTTGGAACCTTTCTTTCAATAGAATAGCCGAAGATATTAAAGCGAGATGGGATACCGTGGTAAGCTCAACCTCTAGCTATTCGGCAAATCAATCACTCTCCGATGAACTCGCTAATTAAGTTCCGAAGATCCTCGACGCACAGCCTCTAGCTCCGAAATATGAGCCCGACGAAAAAGGAGATGCTTCTTCCGTGTCCTCGGTGGTGGACGAAAACATAACTCCATTGAATCCTGGTCCCTCTTGGAGCCCAGACAAGGGTTTCGGCAGCTTAGTGCCCGCTATGCATATGGAACAGAAAAGGGCTAGTAAAAACAAGATTCAATCAAGAACAGATGCCCAAGAGAACTGTATGCTCTCTAAACACAAGGATTCTGAAGTTGCGATTCCGTGCGTGTATTCTACGGACTCTTCACAAGGCAAAGGTGTAACTGTTTACATCGTCGACTACGCATTTGCTACTTTCCACAAGGTATGTCCGTGACTATCCGAACATTCAAATATCATTTTTCAAGGAATTGCTTCACAGCCCTGAATACCAAACGTAAATGAATACTTGCAGCAGTTGGTATAAATTTTTAGAACCAAGCACTAATATTTTAAAATTGGGTACAATACCTTAGGATTTTAAGCATGTATCATGGGGCCGATCAAAGGACCATATCTTTGTAGACGAGCGCGACAGTCTTCCTAGTCTTCTGAATTTCAAGAATAAGCCGATGTTACCAGATGAGTCAGAGGGAGACCGAGATTTACTTCGCCGAGGGACTAACGTCCTAAGCAAACTCCTCGGGGCCAAGTTTGGCGTCGCGAGGAAAGTAAAGCCCATTCTCGTAAAGACTTCGGATCGGAACTCCGGACTCGAACCAAAGCTCGATAGTATATTCGCTGTTCTTCCGAAAGTCATCGTTGATATAAAGAAAAAATCAGCAAAATTCGATGTTTCTGCTCAGGGGGCACCAAAGTTCATCGTCCTTCTACCAGGAACTTATAACCTCGACAGGAAAACGAGCGCGGTGGTGCCCCACAAAGCGCAATTCAGGCAACTCATTCAGGAACTTGGTGAAATGCCCAATGTCGCTGTTGTGTGCCCCGCTGACGACGATTATCATATCAAGAAAACACAAACTGAGGGTGTAATTTCTGAGGTATGGCTATAGACTCATTTCATGTAGAGCAATCAATGCGCGGACACCAATGTCCCCTCACATAGATTCAATTACTCAATTCGCAAGTCACCACAAATATGCTAATGAAGTATACCTAGGTTATGCCCGTTAACTCCTATCCTGCTCTCTTCGGAGACAACGAGAAGATATTTCCCCACCTGGTAATCGTTGGTGGTGTAAATCCGAGGAATGGTGAGTTAGAGTCTCGTTATAATTCGACCTTCGTCCGTGTCTCTGCTCCTTCTGTCAACATCAATGTCGCAGTTCCAGAAGCCGGCAAATCCTGGGGTGGAAAAGACTATGGCCAGACCGACGGCACCCCCATTGGTAAGTTCCTCTGGTCTCCTACTAGCTACTTCACAAAATCACAAGAGCGGACTCTCTGTACTTCCCCTGCGTACTCGAACCAGTGGGGTTGCATTGAGGACTTTAAAGGCAACCCAAATAACAGCAGAAAATTGTACAGTCCACTAATTGAGCATAACGAACAGCGGCCGCTGCTGTTGCTGGAGTCCTAGCGACTCTAATATCAGCTAGGGGTTACACAATACCAGAAGCAATATCGAATCTTTATCAACTCGCATACCCGAGAGGATCCTCAAGAGATCTAGAAGGGGAGAGAATATTTCCGAATGTTGTATACAACGGGTTCGGTACCGCCCCAGAAGGCCAGAATAGTGAAGACACAAAGAATGAGGGTGAACCAAAGCAGAAGCCGGAGGACGCAAAGGAGACGGAAAGAGGGAAGGAGGAAGAATCAGGGAATGGCCAAGACCAAGGTCCAAGAGTTACGGTCACGGTAACAGTATATTTACCAAGAGAGCGTTGTGTGATCTTACGACGAGAAATAACCAGCGAAGTTCCTGGCAATACCGCAACGGTATCTACTGTCACAATAACAGCCTGTAGCGATGGTAGGACTCCAGAAACAACATCCGTGGGAACAAGGACAGAAAAGCAAGTGATAGCTACCCCAACCGCAGGGTTTCCAATATCCGACTATGTATATGTATACGAGGCAAATCTGTGCAAGCAGTGCCTTAACTCCAACGGCAATACGCCAATTCAGGGAGTTTTATGGATCCCCCATGATTGCCCTTGCAAAGATGGAGACATTGCATAGATGGATCATAAATTAGCATAGTTTCTCAATAATTACTACAAAACTACTCAGTAATAGACATTAGATTATCCCTTTAATTTAATTTTACTTACAAAAGACGGGGAGGTTAGCATGTATCACCCTTTACACCTGCCGTGCGTTATATTCCCACGAATACCATATATAGAACCCTCGGTACCCGTAACGCATTAACGTTTGCCCATGCCACAACATACTGTTAGATCTTTGGAACCTAGTTTTGTTGGTTGCACAAGCTGTAGATGTTATGGTGAAGCCTCTTAAGACATTGCGTGGGCGGCACAGCGTCTCTCGAGATCTGGACTAGCCCTAAATCTAGTAACTTACTAGAGAGAGCAAATTCTTTCCCAGAAAATATTAACACCTCTCACTTCTACTTCCCCTGAAAACTTCTACTAGGTCGTGACTCGCATCCCCCTTGTAGTCCGACTAAACCAGTCGGGAGCCAAGATTTTAGTAAAAGCTATTTGGGATCCCTTTTAACCAAACCCCGATGGAACCACTAAGACTTTATGATTTATTGCTACTGTCTTTGGTATTTTTTGGTGTCATAGCACTGAACGACCTACGTAATCCAGTTCTTCGAGGCCCCGAAATTCTCATCCACAAGAGGGGAACAAGTAAAGCGCAGACAGTAGACCTCAGAGTGTTTACAATCAAACCCGGCCATGAGAAAGATAAGGAGCTAGGCAAAGTCCGAAAATATATTAAAGCCACCTTGGGCTCAAATGAAGAGGAAACTGAGGAGAGATGGGCACTCGATCATACCGGCGGCGTAATGTGGTTTTATCTCAAATCCACTGAACGGTAGTTTGTGCTTCCCTTATAGAATTCTGTCTAGCACATCTGTATTATCTAAATGCGCTAGCACCCACCGTTCGAAATATAAGACCTGATCGGGTATTGACGCGTCTCACTTTACGCTACATAGTATTGCTAAAGACATTCTGGAGAAATGGAATCAAACTGTATGTTTACCAGATAATCGGACTAATAAGCTGTTACCACCGCGATACTCCCTCGTGGGCACTATACCGTGGTAGTCACCTAAATACTGACAGGGATATCATTTAGATAGAAGCTTTTTCAACTCTGGAGTTCAAAGGAATTCATGGCGGGAGCCAACAGGCCAGCAACTTCGACGCCACTGGGCCTACGGTTACAAACGATAGTCTCGACGACCCCGGGAATGAAGCCGACAGTTATGACAGCAGTTCTGCTCACCATATTAAACGGGCAATAGATTCAAGAGTTGACGCCCTTGAGAACTGTTTGTTGTCGCAACCTCCAGGTTACGATCTTCCAAATCCTTGTCATTATCTCACAGACGCTACACAGGGCGAGGGTGTAACGGTCTATATTGTTGATTGTTCGTTCGCGATATACCACAAGGTTTTCTACGTTTTTTCTTTACCACCCGAGAAAAACAGGGCTATCTCAAGACTAGAGCCCATTTTTAACTAGAAGAGGTAATCTAACAGTTCTCTTGGCTTTCGTAGGATTTCCGACATGTGAACTGGGGTAGATCCAAAGATCACATATTTATAGACGACAAAGACAATCTCCCTAGGAAAATAAAGTTTTTAAACCCGACTCTAGGATCAGATCCCACGAGCATGCACGGTACTATGATACTCGGCAAGCTACTAGGAGCGAAGTTCGGGGTTGCAAGAAAAGTGAAGCCAATCCTCGTAAAAACCTCGGATCGCAAGCTTAGAGAATCTGGTTACACTTTGATGGAGGGGCTAGAAAAGGTCGCTCGGGATATCAAACGTAAAACTTTGGCCTCGGAATCTAAAAACTTAGGAACTCCAAAGTTCATCGTTTTGACGGCTTACCTGTTGACTGACCTAGAGGAGGATGCTGAGTCTCAGATGGCCGAATATAGGCATAATATGTCGATAGCAACTCTTAGCCAAATGCCAAATGTCGCGGTTATTGCCGGAGCTGGCAACGGGGTGCCCCGTGCTAGAAACGTTTCAGATCCTTCCGGATTGTCAGAAGTTTTGGAAATGCATAAGGTATGATGACACTTTAAGAAGCAAGAACCGCCCCGGAGCGCAGAAATTATTAGCCCATGAGATCTCAGATACGCGATTATTAACCGCTCGGAATTAAAACAGATTGAACCTGTCAACTACGCTCCGGCGAAATTAGGGGGCGACCCTATCACCTATCCGAACTTAATTGTCTGCGGTGCAGTCAACCCACGGGACGGCCAACTAGTACTCCAATCAGCGGATTTCATTCGTATATTTGCCCCAGGATTATATATAAATGTCCCTATACCGGCTGCAGGTAAATCCTGGGGTGGGAAAGCGTATAAAATAACCTACGGTACTTCGCTCAGTAAGCTATATTGGATATACCAAATATCACTAGTTAGTCGTGCTAACGATACCCGTTCCGCAGCCTCACCGGTAATAGCAGGCGTTCTAGCCACCCTGATTTCAGCCAACAATTATACTATGTCAGAAGCCATTGCACAGCTATATTCACTTGCGTACTCTCGAAAGTCAAGTAGGATAACAGACAATTCTGGGGTATATCCAAACGTAGTGTATAATGGGATGGGCCAACCTCCGGGTCCCCAAGAGGCTAGCTGCGCCACGGCCCGGGGCGACTCTACTGCAGAGGGTATCTGCGACAGCGATAGCCCTTCGGAAACGATATCAAATCAACCTACGGCAACCCAAACCACCGCTACTCTAACTGAGGTAACCCAAATTGAACATTCGAGTCTTTCCGAAGCAGAGCTTTGCACACTATGTCTTCAAGCAAAGGGGGAGGTTCCCATTAATGGAGTCATATGGATACCCTCCGATTGTCCCTGTAAGGGCAAAAAGGACTAGTTCGCCTTAACTTGAACCATAAACATTCTTCTTTTCTTCGATAGGACCGTTAAGTTTGTAGAAAATCAGACACTCCTACCTAAATGTTTCTGCGCAGGGTCGTTAATTTAAAGTGTGGTATTTGCCCGGCTGAAAAGGGGGGGTCTCTAACTGAGGGTTTTTGCGGCAGCGTACCAAAATAGAGATTTTTCTCAGTAGTAACCATGGAAAAATATATTGTCTTTTGTTAAATATATTGATTTTAGTAAGATTTTGGTACTAAACAATCTCATATTACTCTACTTAAAGGTGTGGTTCGCAAAAATTAAGCAGGATCAAATGGGTGAAAAGGATCTAGAGATCCGCTGGAAGATCGCCCACCTCTGTCAGGAAGTCGATGAGAGTAGATCGAGGATCCCACCAAGATCCTGTATCTATATAGGAGAACTAACAATGTATGAAGCAAAAATCAAGTCAAAAACACAAGTACATCGTTTAGAATACCATCTGCTCTACATAATTCTCCTGTTGATATACCACCTAACGTGCCGCATTTTAACTCTTCTTATTAAAGATATTAGTATTAATACATTATGCGTTTAGGAAACACCTGTGCCGTATCTATTTATGTCTTTATGTTATAACGTTATCTTGCCGATACGTAGCTTTACGAACACAAGTTTTTCTCGCCAAATAACTGCAAGCCTTAAATTTCGAGTTCATTTTCAGGGTTCATTTGGGATTTAATTAGTGCTCTGTCTCGAGGTCGAAGGATTAGCTACCACAGTATTGTATCTGCATTATGGCGTACACACAACCTAAAGAAATAGACTCAAGGCTCGAAGTCGTCCCATAGTTTATGTCGGCATTCGGATTGATGACAACATTCTTTGTTGTGGGATTTACATGACAGAAAATGATAGATGAGAAACAAATTAATAAGAGGAACAAGTTAGTATGAAAATAGTCATGGGCTCAATTACCCTCGAACTGGCTGCCAGGGTTACCGGCGGTCTTGCTTGCAGAAAGAACATCGCCAATGCATAGCCTGTTTAGGTTATATTGTTTAACCTTCCCATGGCAATGTTTGCCAAACAAGTCTCTAGCTTCGATGGACCTGAAAACCCATTGGATTCCTAACCTCTCCTCAGCATCTATCTCGACCTTCAGTAGGTCGGACGGTTTGATATCCTCCCAGCTATTCATTTTTATATACTTGACGTTTTTATGAATAAGAATGTGGGCGATGATCATATCGACATTCAACAAGTACTGGAGATGGCGAGGAATTTCACCAAAGTCAGCCCCCCTTCGGCAGTTCCAGGTAAATTCCTGGAAGTCGGTGTTCATTTTTCCTCCGTCGGTTCCCCAAAGAACGGTAGGTTTAAGAGAAGTTACCAGCTCCTCCGAGATCTCTACCTCAGTAATAATGATCTGACTAAGCGGCCTGGTCCGTTTTATGTACCCCGCATAAATATCAGCAACCTCTCTCTCTGGGGCGTCCAATATGTAAGCTTAGTGCCTCCTGCTAGATCTCCCGGAAGGCTTCCGAATCGGTGCTCAATGACCCTCCCGCTTTCTTGATTGTAAAAGAGCAAAGCCCTCTGCAAATCAGTCGCCCTATAAAGCTTTGTTCTTGTCCCAGCAGGTAGTAGTGAAGCGCCAGGCTCTTTATTCTCTTCGGGCCGCTTTGGTCGCGAGTCTGGGCTCTCATCATATTTCTGATCACGGCCGACAGCGGTACCAACCTCTGAATCTGATTTTTGGCTCTGGGTTTCGTCACGGGCAGGCTTCGCACTCCGGTGCTTTCGGCTTGTTGGTGAAGGTGCTCGGCGTAGCCTTTTTCTTTCCCCGCCTTTAAAATTAATGGATCGAAGGTAATTGGCTGTTTCTTCGAGCTGTTGGTTTAAGGATTCTAGAGCATGATAAGTCGATTCCACCGCTTCTACTAACCAAAATTGACAGGATGCTGTGTATCTAACGGTTTCATACTCTGGCAGAAGAATAGCTGCTTGTAATCTTGTTGATATACCAAGCTTGGTCATACATTCAGCCCAGTCATCTTCCTCATTGATTGCGTCTTTGAGACCATCAACGCTTGTAATAAAACCTAGAATAAAATCTAAGAAATCTATTTCCTCTTTGTCCTCTGGTGAGAGCTCCATCCAGAAATTCCAAATCAGTTCGGTTCGCTCCTGGGAAAACCCTACCATTTCTAGTGTTTCCACGCTTTCTAACGACAATGGTATTTCAATGAATTCGGAAACTTCCGAAATAGCTGCCGCGGTGAAATGCCCCATTCCGTCTATGAGGTGGGCGGGGGCGGAATGATGGGATATCGTAGAGGTTGAAATTTTTCGTTTATTGCTCTTAGGGGGTTCGAAAAGTCCAACTTCTTCAAAGTACTGTGCTACTTCCGGGCTCACAATATTAATATCGTTGAGTTCTTGTGATGGCCTAGGTACCGTGGTAGCCATGTTGGGATATTCACAAGTAGAGAAGCGGACCATTCGACTGTGGTTGTAAGAATGCGACTGGTAGATGCGGATAGCTTTAAAAGCACTAGAGAAGCGAAAAATAATAATAATCAAAGGTAGGGTCGTATGCCCGGCTCGTAGTTATTTTTATTTTTTTTCCTCGAAGCTGATCGGCGGGCGCGCGCACGTGGCGTATACGTTTATAATTAGAGCATGTTTCTGGTTGAGCTAAACCTTTTAGATTATCCCCAATAGATGTACTACCGAGATCAACTCTAGGAATTGGATATGAATAGGAGAAATTCCTCATAACATCGAGCATGCATATCTACAACCCATGTCTCTTTACATAAGGACTTGGTTTATCATTGCGAGACCGTTCTGGTTCTCATAGCATCGACGCTGTCACAGCTTTCTTTAGCATTAATATCGACAAATCTGCAGCATCGTACAGCGGAACATCATCCCAGTGGTCACACTAGCTTATAGTAATGTCATATTTTTTTTGTCTTCTTCAACGCCGGAAAAAAGATGAGGATGCGACAATGCTCGCGTAAAAAGCTTTGCTCGAGAGACTATACAATATGCTAATGCTAATATGTAAATGCTTATCAGACTGAATGAAAACGGGAAATTAAAACCTCAGCAAAACTTTGAAACCCCCTACCTACCCGGCTTAAAAGGCTACGATAGACAAAAAAAGGAACCATAGGTGGTTAAACCATGCATACTCCCCGAGCTCGACAAAAAAAGGACTAGGCGCTCACAACAGCATATGTAGGAAGGAGACGAGAGCTACACCGCCCAAAACGCTACCGGCCATCACTCTAGATCCCGAGTTCGGTGTGTTTGAGGCCCCGGAACCGCTAGTGGTCTGGCTAGGTGCAGAAGCTGCATCAGTTGTCGAAGGTCCCTCAGTTTGGCTCTCAGCCTGGAAGACACCCTTTACAGGGCTAGGGTTTTCGCGTCGAACGATAGCTAAGAAGCTCTCAATAACAGCCATCTTCTCGCCGTAACCACTTCCCGCAGAGGCATTATACTTCAGCGTCGACCACCCGAAGTTGCATTCACCCTTTGGCGAGCACGACTTGGCGGCAGCCTTTGCGGAGTTGTTGAATTGGAGTGGGAAGTAGGTGCTAATATCGGAGTAGCCAACCGCGACACCGAGGGAGCGGAAGAGAACGGAAAGGCCGGCCTTTTGGTCAAGGGTGCACTTCTGGGGAGAGCAGGCGGCTTCAAAGACGACCCCGGATGTACCGTCGTCAATGTATTTCTCACCATTAGAGAAATATGCAGAAGTATAGGTGAGATATCCTAGAGCACGGTCGAGCCAGGTCGAGGATTTTGTCTGTTCGTAGGTAGTTCATATTAGTATGATAGTTCGTGTATGTCCTGACGGGGTGCTCTTGTTTGGGATACGTACGTGAGCATACATAATGATACAACCGTAGATGTAATTCGCCTGCTGAGCCGAGTAAGCGCTCTTGTCGATCTGCTGACATTTATCCTGGACCGAAGCACCCGCATAAACCTCCCCGACGTTATTAGTCTCCAGACCGCCGATGAGTCCGGTCTTGACAGTCCAGTCGTAGACTTTGGTTGCCCATTCAAAGTATGTCTGGTTTCCAGTTTTTAAGCCTAGACGAGCAGACAGTTGGAAGAAAACACCGTTGGAGTTGGTATCTTTGAAGTCATAGCCAGTCGAGCCCGGTGTGATGGTCCACCTGAGACCACCATTGCAATTCTTGCTATCCCATCGTTCAACAAAGTTATTGAAAGCATTCTCCGCGAGGGTAAGGTAGTCCGGCGAGGAGCTGTCGGCTGGTTTGGCACCGTATTCAGCAGCGGCTATGGCAGCAAGAGCCCAGTACCCAACATCGTCGTTCGCAATCCTAGCGGACTTGTCTGCCGGCATAAAGTTTGCATCGCTACCGATCTGGTTGAAGAAATCCTTCTCGAAAAGAGAATTAAATGACTTGTCGCCCGTGAATGCGGCATAGTCGAGGACGGTATTGAAAAACAAGCCGGACTCAAAGAAGCTATAGTCGGATGGAAGAAGACCAGCAACAAACGGTTTCTGACTGGTATAGTCGTCGACCATGCTCTGTAAAACCACTTTTGCAGCGGCCTTGACGGTATCTACAGTCAATTGCCAGTGGGGCGTTATTAGCTTGTGTACTTTCCCACCCGTCCCGACAAGGGCAGTAAATTGAGGTCGCACAAGGAATGTGTTGCGTTGAGGCCAGGATGGGGATCGACATGAGACTTACCGGTGTTGTCCAGATCGATACTCAGCTGGCCAAAGGCGACTGGGGCCACGCTCAGGGCCAACAAGGCCGAAGATGTGAGGAGGACGGATCGCATCGTGGAGGGGTTCGATTACTACTATCTATCGCTGGATGTCGAAAGAGAACAAAAAGAAGAGGAGAGTCGCCGCAGAAGAAAGATGCCGGATTGTCCTTTGGGCTTGACGTTTAAGTAACCAAGTTTCCCGTTCCCACCCCTGAATTGCGTCAAAAAACGAATGTTCCGAAAGAAATAAAAAAGCAAGATATTTGTCGACGAAATATCCCGGAGAATTAATAAACAGACAGTCGTCTGAACTATAACTATTAAACGATCGGTCGAGGATCCCTTCGAGGGATAACCGGTCTGGAGGAGTTTGGCGGTTCCAAGGAATGATAAGAAACAACGGTATAAAAAATCCACAAAGGTGGTATTGCCTTCACGAGGGATGCGGCCTGTACTTATAAAAACAGTTGTGACATTGACAGTGTGCAAAGTGCATCGACGCCACTCTTCAAGGCTAGCCAGAAAAAGATCGTGAAAAAGTCATAAGTGCGAAATGATATTGGTAGCAGAATCCCCGAGTGACCCTGCAGCGTCAGCCAATGCTGTTATGAACCCTTCATTTCCTTGTCCAAATTGCAATATCGCTGGAGAATTGGTGCCAGATTTTTGGCGGGGCCTTGCAAGGAACCCTGCCGGTGAGCCGAACAGACCGAGAAATGGGTTACGAATGGCGTTGCATTGGGCAAGTCGAGAAGACTTAATTGCATGGTTTGGAGTCTGCCACTAGCGTGCTTTTGGTGATTCTTCCCTTTTTACCCCAGATGCTAGACGCTGGTTGCTTTGTTTGGTGTCCAATCAAAGAGCCCCAAGGTTGGAGCGCCCGGTGCAGAATGTATGTCTGGTCCATGCGGTTGGGTAGCATGGAAAAAAGGAGTCCGGCTCCTGTGACTAAATTTGGGATGTTTCGTTGTCTGTAGCCTCAAGTAGCCTCACCATGACGGAGGAAGAACAAACCATCAGCTCGAGAGCTTGTGACCAGAAAGGGCTCTGTAATACCTCCTGAACTTCCAGAACAGTATTCAGCTGCTTGCTCGGCGGCACCCTTCCCCAGACTCTAAGCTTCAATCCTTTTCTTTATTTCTTTGATTAATGATATCATGATGAAATTGAATCGTTCTGAAACGGAGCCCCTCTTCGACCAGATCCATGTGACCATTGTTCCAACAGCATCGCCCACAGGCTCGGCGCTTCAGTTCGTATTTTTAGTCCCACCCAAGCTTGTTATCTGATGGATCGATCGTTGAAAGAGGCTATACACCTGCCTATACGGGCACGCATTTCTATGCCACAAGCGCGCATATATAATTCTCCATTGTCTACTGCTTACTTTCCTTGCCACAAAATGGCATCCGAAGCTCAATTGTTAATCGATAACGGATGTTATCAATCTTGGCAAGTGTAAGATCGACAGAAACTATAGCTATAGAAACCTTATGGCTTGCAGGACGGGTTCAACGTGCGTGATCATTCGAGTCGACTATCCCACTACGACAAGGAAATATTAAAATCAAAGCGACACCAATCTTTTTTCTTAACAATTTTTTCAAAATTTTATAAGCTATTTCCCTTCCCTGACGCCAGTATCGTACCAGATCAGTCTATAATAAACGGAATGATAAAATAAAATAGAAATTCAAATAACGGCCCCCACATGTCGAAAAGCTAGTTAACCCACCTTGACCTCGCGAATTGTTATGCCATGTAACTAACTACGACAGTTCTGCATGATGTAGACGGATACACCGCGCCTCAAGAAACTAGTTTCTCGGATAACAGTACCCGATACCACCCCAAGCTTGGCTTTTTCGGCGAGTCCAAGCTAAAATTTCACCAGACTCCACTTATGTATAGGGATCCTCTTCATCATTGTTACAGCGACCCGTTCTGAATATTGATACCTCCAGCCGCTGATGCTGACGAGTATGTACCCGTCCGGTATCAATTTCGATAAGACATGTCCAAAAAGCTTGTTTCTTCACATCTTACAGTTGATCCAGATCTTAGGACGGATCCTTTGATTAATTTGATATTTTGTGAAACCCCTTTTTTCTTTCTTAACATTTTTCTAGCAAAATGTTCAGCCCAGCGCTGGTTACGTAACGTTAAGGAGTGAACCTTTTAAACGAATGTAACGACACTTGCTTGTAGATGCATACGTTTTCGCCATGCCAATTGGTTTGTTATGGCGAGCTGAGGAACCTGGCAACATCCGATATACAACACCGAAATTCACACGGGAATATTTATAGCCATTATTCATTTCAAGCTGCTAAGGCTACAAATGCAGCGACGTTGAGAAGCACGAAAATAAAAAAAGGATCAATTATACAAAACGAGCTAAAGCTAACGACTATGATCACACTTAACACCAGCCATCAAGAAAAAGAACGAAGGCAGGAGAATTCAAAAAAACCAAGTTAATTTCACGGAATCTCCCACCCGCTTTTCGTAACCGCAAAAAAGGAAAAAAAAACTGAACAAGTAAAAACGATTCGCTCACGATAACCAAATTCACCAATGCCAAAGCGACTGGGCATACGTAACCCCAACTTGAATATCAGAAAAAAAACGCCTCTGCGGAAACTCTCAAGCGTCACGTCATGGGAAGGCTTTTTTTTTTTCCCCTTCTACAAACCGTTTCCCGGTACCGCCTCTCGGACTTTTTCCGCCACACTACTACCCCCTCTCACATCCTGTCTCTCCTCCTCAAGTTGCCCTCTCTCCCTTTCGATGCTCCTGGGTACAGCATCTCTATCCACATCCGGGAGCCTCTCTTCTAAGCGAGGAATCATATCTGCTTGTCTATGTAACTCCTCATCTTCATGCACCCCACTTTGCGTGCCCATTCGTCCCATCCCAGAGAGATTAGAGCTTACAAAGTAGTTCGGATTCGGACTATCGTGCGTGGCTGACAATTCGTCCGAATGTGCCGTGCTGCCCAGGGAGTGCCTGCGTGCAAACTCCTGGTCGTCGGGTCTATCACCATTGAAACTTGCATTTCTTGGGACAGTGTAATCTGGAACAGTGACGGATGGTGCCGAGGTACCGTCCGTATGTGACGCAGGTGCTGTGTCAGGGATGTCAAGCATGGATTTGACCGAGTACCCTGCCTTCTTCCCGCTAGATGTTGTAGATGTAGCAGAAGGCGATAACGCACTGCCGGTTGCGGCTTCTTTCTCTCTTTGAGCATACTCATTCGCAGAGACGATATCGATATCTGCTGGTCGTGCTAGCTCCGGCAGAGAAGCTTCATCCGCAAGTCCGGCGATGGGAGCAGCGGGAGCTTGTTCCTCCATCTCATCGGGATTAACGAACGGCGCAGGAGCTGCTCCCTTGCCATGCTGCATTTCCCACTCACTGGGAGGCCGCAAGTCATCTCGCAGTTCAATATGCTTCTGCACCTCCTCAGTTGACAAAACTGGCTCACCCATCGTGCCAGTATTGTCACTATTCACGTTCCGTGCCTCTTTGTCTGCATACCTCCCCGTGCCACCATTTGAGATATTCTCGGCCTGCGTGGTAGTTGGATCACGCATCTTATCCGCGCCTGCAATAATTCCCAAATGTCCAGCACCAGTATCTGCCTCATGAACGTCCCTCAAACCAAGTTTATCCATTGAATCCCAGACTTCAAAGGTATCCTCCTCATCTTGATCGTTGAGGTAGTCCTTAAACTCAGGACACATACCGCTGCGGAAACGAGCTTTGAATTGAACAGTACCGACAGGCTCAACCTTACAGTGCTTGTCGGGTGTCCCTTCAATACAGTTTTGAGTAAACCGCTTGGGTTTATCCGTTTTATAGATTGTAAGCTCAAAATCACGGGTTTCGTTGTCGATGAGATTATGTAGCCAGATAATACTGTAGTAGGCCGCCTTGCGATCTCCAGAGCCGTTGTAGAATTGGAAGATAAGGGGAGCGAGGTATCTATTGAATACGGGGACTCTCATGAGACTGTCTGCGATCTCGAAAGTATCTTTGGTACCGGCGTTCACGGAAGGGGTGAGAACTTTAACGCCACCGCAAGTCTTGAGTTTGAGCTTTCCAACTTGAAGGTTGTTGACTTTGATGGTTGGGCTACAGAATTCGAAGCGGCCCACATTCCACCCTAGTTCGTGCTTTTGGAGGGCTAATGTGGTTGATCGAAAGAGCAAAGCGATCCTGACACGACCTTTTCCCCCTCCACCCACGAGGTCGTACCAGTCGCTCACGGCAGACGAGTTTTTGAAGATATCTGCGGCTTTCAAAACAACAGCTCCAATCAGGAAATCTCGTCCTTTCCGCCTTGAGTCTCGAGCTGCGACCCCAACGACGATGTTTCGCCAGTCTGTGACGTATTTCTCAACGGTTGAGTTGTAGATTGGAGCCTTCGTGATTGACTTTGTCCTTGTCCGGAATGCGAATTCATCGTTGATATCAGCGGTGCAGTAGACAGATGGAAGATATCCTTGAAGTTTGCCATCTGAAGATTCTTCTTCGCTATCTGATGTCTTTTGACCCTCTGAATCTTTTGTCTCTGGTAGATTTTGCTGCTTCTCATCTTGGTCGATGGTACTTTGTTTCTTCGGAGGTCGAGGGTTGGGTACGTCGATATTGATACACTGATAGATTGTAACGGAAAGGATACCAGTAGGGTATTGAGGATCCGGTCTGCAATTCAAGGGCGTCAACTCGATATCCTCGGGCTTGGTCTTATCCGTGATAGTTGGATCGACCCTCTTCGCCTCCTCCAAATTGAGAAGATTTCTATCAAACTTAGATTCTGGGAAGAATCCGACCTCCCAATACAAAATTCCCTGGGTATCAGCGCCCGCCACTTCATGTTGCAGAGCATCCTCGCGTTTTTGAACTTTCTCATAGTCCTTGATGAGGTCGACTAGCGGAACTTCTACCTGGCCCGTGACGTCATCTTTGCCATTTCGATCTGAATCCCAGAGCTTTACAAGTAGATTCTCCTGGCGCTTGACGTGCTCTGCGTTGATAAGAATGCAGGTTGTTTCTTCCCATACCGGATTGAGATCCCCGATAATCATCTTGGTAGCGTACATTGGCTTCTCGTATTTAGAGAACGAGACAGTGATGTAAGGATCGGCGCCAGGGCCAGTGCGATCTTGACGACGGAGATTTTCGGCTCTGCAGAGTTTGAGATACAAGAGACCAACTGCTTCAGTTTCCGTGATGGCATCGTTGCCTCCTAGAATCGGTGTCATGTCGATACCTATAGCACCAGTTAGTCAATGGACCCTCAGGATTGCACCAAGGCAGGATACGTACTCATGCTCTTTGGCCTGCACAGCTCCTTGGTATTCGCGGCAATTTGACTTGAGATAAAGCTGTCCAGTAGCGGCAAGCTCAAGAGGTTGAAAGCACCGCCGTGACCGATAGCGACAGAGGCGAGAATTTTCGGAGGCTCGTTGAGCGCGAACGTAACATGCTTTAAGAATGGGAGGTCTGGGTTCATCTGGAGTCGCACTCTAACAGTCATGACAAATTCTCGGGTTTCGACGAATATTGCTGGATATGCGATTATTAGTCTAGAAAATTAATGGGACAAGAAAGTAGATGAACGTACGAATTGGAACACCCCCAACCATGATCACGATATCGAAATGCATTCGCTTTTTATGGTCACTAAGTGCTTCTGCGTGGTATGCTAGTGCAACTTCCAGGTTCTAGTCGTTTATATCAGAATCATTACTTAGATATATAATGAGCACGAAAGGGCGAAACTTACATAAAATGTACCTCCAAGTTCTTGCTTGACCTTTTCCTCCTGTTTGGCAATCTCTTCTTGTGACATTCCCTTGGTATCTCCATGGGCGGCTACTAATTCACCAAATTCGCTATCAGGCAGTGATCTCATCGAGAGGATCCTGAAGGGCCTAGTTCCATGACCGATCTCTGCTACTTGGAATTTGATGAAATCAACAGGGATAAAAGTCTTGACTTGGTCCTCAACCTGTTGTGCAACCTGCTTGAAAACATCCTCGCTGATGACTTGCCAAACCGTATCGAAGAGACTATTGAGCCATTCCACACTCTCCGGGGCGTATTTCATCCTCTCTACCGCCGGCTCCGATTTTTCCACATCAGTAGTCTGTGCATTCTGAACAATCTGTGTTAGGAGGTAGAAAACCGCAAATCCGACCCCGCCAGCCGGCAGCAGGCTCTTTAAGAAACCGAGAAATCCACCGCCGATGATAAACCAATCCAGGATCACGATAGCACCGGCACATACGTATGCCGCTTGCAGCGTATGCTCTTGTATTGCCGTAAAAATGTCTCCCATTTCAACCTCTGGTGGAGGGTGATACAAAACATTAGTCTTGTCGTCTCCAATAGGAACATCGGATGTCCTTGCATCCTTTGGCGGTTTTACAACAGCCGGTTTCTTTTCAGCCGTGTCCCCGGCATCTTTCGGTTCTGCTTCTTTCTTGGCTCTAGCTTTTTCTCGGGCCTGTTGGAGTTTCCCCAGTTCGGCTTCCTGTTTTTTGGAGGCTTCCGCTCGCTCTCGCTGGTGACGGATGAATCTGGGTACTGTAGGGACTGGGTGTTCTTTAGTGTAGGCTTCGCCGACACGGTGGACCGTTGCTTCGTCTATTGTCCCCGTTCTGAGGGGTGGATGGATATTTTGGTCATCGTCATAAGACGGCTCTTCGCCGTTGGTAGACGACATTTTGGAGGTATGGCGGATTGTGCAGGGTAGAGCAAGTGATGAGATTGGAGATAGGAGGAAAGTCCCCTTAGACGGTCCTAAACTCGAATATGTCAGTATTTTTTAACTATATAAGAGGAAATATCGATCTTGGTGGAACTACCTGGCTGTAAACCTTAACTCGTCGAAGGTTCGATTAATAGCGATCGCCGTAAGTCGATGGTGAAGGACTTATGGATTGGATTCCTCGAATACGATGGAGATGTTGAAAGAAAGAGTCCACAGTTTCAGTATCGCTCCTTTGGATCCGAATTAATTTAGATTCCAAGGTTGATGTCAAGCAATACTAACAGAAATGCATGCACAAGCGTCGAATAAAGAAACGGTAATACGTATCGGTACTCCACCAGATCTTTCGGCCGGAATTTCCCAGAAATGCAGAAGAGACGGTATACCAGCCTTGACCTGGGTTTATTCTATTTGGAATCCTATGCAGAGTGGGCGTATGTGCGTGTGCGTGTGTGATAAAACTGCATTCGATGATGTTATATCAACATCCGGGTCCATAATCCTGGCGTGGACGGACTCGTCAATCGGGCGATCAGATTATAATTATAATTACCAAAGCTGGTTTCAATAGCAGGCCGTTGACAGCAAGGACTTTGCACACTCCGATTGGTGTGGTTGGGGTCTGTTTAGGCTGGATTTGATTATAAGGTGAGGCCAATACTGCGCCTACGTCATTTCTCGCACAGGCGTTTTATGCAGAATTCGACACAGTTATTGCACCAAACGACCAAAGAACAACCAATCTTTCTTTTTAATTTTTGATTTCACTGCATCAATAGCGTAGAATTAGAGCAAGATCGAAAGGGAAAAGTGCAAATTGCAGATACGCTCAGATACATGCCAGGACTTTTAGACTGACGCCAAAAATGCCAGCGCGATCGCGAAGCCCAAAGTTGTGTTGCGTCCAAGAAAGGTTGTCGATGTCATGACGTCACTTCACCATCATCGAGGCCAATTTTGGTTGATTTAATGGGACCACAACAACGAAAAGCTAAGACATCGACGCCCATCACAACGCGGACTAGTCTCCAATCAGGTCGGAACAACGGTCACACATACGCAATCGGCGTTCCCAGCTATCGAATCGAATTATTGTCTCGGCCTGGTGGCTGCCAGGGTGCATAATCCATGCCCATGATGGTATGCTAGAACTCTTCGCATTGCATTCAATTAGATCACCACTGTTGAATTGGAAAAAAAAAAATATCGAATCCCTTGAGAATTTACATTTGAGTACTTCTTTATCGCATTTTCTTAGTATCAAAGATCAGAGCGGAGATCTTTGTAATTCCCAGCTTGAACGGTGGATATCTATATCTGTGGTGGACTGTAGATATCGTCATACCGTTGTTCATCCAACACACGTTATTCCCATGCACACTTGCTTTGCTATATTCTCATACTGTGCCGGCTGTACACTCATTCCAAAACATCAAAACTGAACCTCAACTATTCCTACCTTCAAAAGGTCCAGGCGTATTTTCCCTGGCTAACGATTTCGCAAAAAGGACCCTTCTAACAACTTCAAACCCCCTCCGCTTACCTGGAAGGACTCCTTCACCGTCACAATGAAGCGAACCGTCTATACTTCTCGAAATCCGATCCCGAATGCCCAAAAGTTTGCAAAAGCTCTACAGGAGCGACTAAATGTTCAAAAGAAACAGGGAGAGGATCTCGAGATAGATGAGACGAAACTACAGAAAAATCGACGACTGGTGGTAGATCCTGTGACCAAGAGTAATGTTGTGATTCAGGATATCAAGGGAGATTTTAAGAACAGCGTCAGGCGGCCGAAGGTATGTCGATGATAAAACGATATTTTCCAACGAACTATGGTTCAGCTACTGAAATATTTGTGCAGGCCACGGTACCTCTAGCCAACATCGATCCCGTAGAAGGTGATCATCTCAGTCCAAATGAAGTCATTGGAGCAGACGCTCCAGCCGTGGCTACGGGCTCTGGCGAAGACTACAGGCTTGTCATGGACGACCTAGCTCCTCCAGAAGCCAACCCTACAATATCAAAGGAAATCCCCCAACATTCAACAAAGACTAAAGTTCTCTACCACCCGAGTCCGGTTGCAAACCTCGAAACCATCCACGGCAAAATAGAATCTGCGATAGCAGCACTCACAATTTCCGTTGTTCTGGGTACCGTGTTTCTAAACTACGTATTCGTCGGCGGGAAATGGAAGGGATTTGTGGCGTCTACGTTTATCGGTGGAGTTCTTAGTGTGGCTCTACACCTCTGGCTGAAACGTCTACAATCGGATTCCATTGACAGAAACTGGGAGAGCGAAAGACTACGAGCACAAGCAGCCGTTGACTCTTTGATGCCGGAAACGACAGAATGGTTGAACGAGATCATCGGAACCGTCTGGCAGCTCATCAATCCAGAAATGTTTCAACCTGCCGCAGATACTCTAGAAGACATCATGCAGGCTTCAGTTCCGGCTAGCGTCATTGAAAATGTCAAAGTATCAGGCATCAGCCAAGGGAGCAATCCAATCCGTATTCTGTCGATGAGATCGCTCCCGGATGCCGCTAGCAAGAATACTAATCCCCTCAATGCGGAGCTATCAGAGGCCGAAACTCTTAAGAAACGAAAAGAGCGTGAACAAGAGGATGATCCAAACTCCAAGTACTACAACTTGGAAGCTAGCTTCGCTTATCACGCTCTCAAGGCCACTGGCGTCGCCAGCAAGGCCCAGAACATCCATTTGGAAATCGCATTCTACCTTGGTGTTCGTGGTCTCTTCGGCGTGCCACTTCCAATCTTCGCTGAATTGTCAGGCATCGTCGGAACCGTTCGTTTGAGATTTCAGATGACGCCAAATCCTCCGTTCATCAAGAACCTATCTATGACCTTTATGGGACTTCCAAAGATCAGTGTTTCTGTCGTCCCAATGACCCAGCGTGGAATCAACGTTTTGAACCTTCCCCTAATCAGTAACTTCGTCAACTATGCCGTCGGTGCCGCCCTCGATGAATACGTGGCGCCCAAATCGTTGAGCTTGGACGTCGGTCAGATGATTGGGGGAGCCGGCGTCCAACAAGAGACTGATGCTATCGGTGTGATCTATATCAAGATGCACGATGCAACCGGTATCCCGGCCATGGATCGTGGAGGAGGCTCGGATACATATATCACTCTCGCTTTCAGCCAATTCGGAAAGCCAGTCTACTGTACCCGCGTCATTCTCAAAGATCGCAATCCGTCCTGGGAGGAAGATACTTGCATTCTACTTCACAATCAGCAGATAACCGCTGGTGAAAAGCTTTCAGTTCAGCTCTGGGACAGCGATCGAATCGGAAAGGATGACATGGTTGGACGAATCGAGTTTGATCTCCACGATATCGTCGCAAACGAGGGCGTAATGCAAACTCGTAGCGATACTTTAATTGGAGAAAAAGATGGCAAGGAAGTTCCTGGTAAACTTAACTGGGAAGTCGGTTTCTTCAGACGTACCGATTTCAAGAAATCAATGAAAACGACCGGTGAGGATGTTCGAGTCCCCCGCGAGCTCCGTCACAAGCAAGAGTTCCACGAACAAAACCCTGTACCTGTCAATGAAGACGACAAGCTCGCGCTCAGCGTCCCACCAGACCCAAACTACCCAACTGGCGTTGTCTCCATTACCATTCATGAAATACAACATCTCGAGTTCGAGAGAAGCAAAGGTACATTCGGCAAGATCAGACCATACAGTCCAGCTCAAGTTGTTGGCGAAAACAAGGATGAAGAAGGCAGTCACCTGCCTAACGCATATTGCACTGTGATGGTCAACGATGTCCTCGCATTCAAGACTCGGACTAAAGTCTCATCTTCTAATCCAATTTTCTCTGCCGCTGTCGAAAGATATGTTCGAGACTGGAGAAACGCTGTAGTCACTGTAGCAGCAAGAGATTCTCGTCACAGAGAGCATGATCCCTTACTCGGTGTCTGCTCTATCAAGTTATCAGAAGCTCTGCAGACGAGCAGCACAGTAACCCGCCTCTACGCCCTCGACGGAGGAATCGGCTACGGCATGGTCTCCCTCTCCATCCTCTTCCGCTCCGTCAACCTCCAGGTACCCCGTAACCTCCTCGGCTGGGATGTCGGTTCCATCGAACTCATGGAAGACCTCATGACCGCCACCGGTCCCAGCGCTCAAGAACTCCTCAATTCGCGCATCGTCTTAAGCACCGATTGCAGCCAACAAAAGATCCCACGTCGTCTTGCATATAACGACAATGGCGTCGCCTGGAACTTAAACGGCCTCACCATCCGCATTCCAGTCCGCCAACGCTACGGCTCCTCCCTCAAACTAGAATTCTACACCCGTATGTCCCGTAAACCGGTAGCGTACTGCATCTACTGGCTCAACGAGATAGTCGACAATCAAACCACAAAACTCTCCCTCCCCGTCTGGAAAACAAAGGATACAAACGCTCTTACCCAAAATTACATCGCAGGCAACGATGTCACTGTCCGTGAAAACATTAATGCGGAGCAAATTGCTACGTTCAATGTAACCTTGAGGTTTAAAGACGGCCTCGACGAGTCTCACAGAAGCTACATGGATAGCAATGATGACCGCGAGACATTCGATGCGTTTGAAGCATGCCTTGCAGAGGGATCACGAAGGAGAATAGTTAAGAGAGAAACCGGTGCAACAATCAAGAAGCTCATCGCTACAGGTGCAACGGAGGACTTACCAAGTGAAGACGAGGAGTCAGAGATTCTAGATGAAAACGGAGAGAAGAAAACGCACCCTAGGCCAAGGGTTCGCAGTCATGAACCTTCGCAAACGGAAAGGACAAGTGGGGACAACATTATCATGAACGAAGAAGACTGGAAAGCAGAAGTCATGAGCGTTGTAGATGATCAAGATGAATTCGTGGATGATGAGAACGTAAGAAGAATTGCAGGCGACGATCCAGAGGAAGTCGATGAACGCCATGATCTTTCCTCAGATGAAGAAGATTGTGATGATAGTGGAAGCAAAAGCGAAGATGAGAAGGGCGTCGATCCGGATGCTAAACGGGCAAGGAAGGAAAGGAAGATGGCGGAGAGAAGACAGAAGTTCAGGAAGCATAGGGGGATTATGCAATGGAAACCAGCTAGGAATATGGTTTTCTTGAAGGATGAGTTGAAAGTTGGGGCGCAGAAGATTAAGGGTAAATTTGGAATGAAAGGGAGACAGCCAGGGTTGGAGACGGAGTTGAATCAGGGAATGTAAACTCTTTTTTTTTTTTTTTGAGATTGGAATTGGTTTTATAACGGTTGTTTGATAGCGGGGTTTTCTGTTTGGCGCTTTTTTATCCTGACTGTTGTTCGTTGGTTTTGAGACTTGGTTCTCGTATACGTAAGATTCAACTGTTTTCGTAAAATCGACTTCGAACATTGCTTTTAACATCGTCTTTTGTGGTCGCTGTAGTGTTCAACGCCGTGGAGTTTATGCACCTGCATTGATTTCTGATAGATAGTAGACTGAACAGTGGGTACTCAACGTCCCAAAAATGGACTTGAACGTGGGAAGTTCACATCTCTAACTCCAACGCTTGGC
The DNA here is from genome assembly GCA_036971655.1 of Arthrobotrys megalospora. NCBI lineage: Eukaryota > Fungi > Ascomycota > Orbiliomycetes > Orbiliales > Orbiliaceae > Arthrobotrys > Arthrobotrys megalospora. The sequence goes on along the minus strand of JAVHJN010000003.1, from coordinate 803,663 downwards.
GTTGCGTGGATCGAAATCGAGGCCCAAAATGTAAGATAGACTTCGATAGTACATAGCTACAAAGGAAGTTGTCCCTAAGTTGTATGGTTCAGAGTGGAACAAGTAAGTATAATCGATTGGACTTTACTCGATTTACTCCGCTTTCCCCTTCGGCTTCGGGTAGACTATGCGGTTTCGGGTCGGGCTTCCCGCCGCAACACACATTCGGGAAAATTTAATGTTGGATTTTTATCACAGATCCCCAGCAATATCAAACTCGAGTCTAATGGTCACAAAAACTACAATTCGGCGGTAAGGATAGCTGTCATTCATTCATTCGTCCGTCCGTTTATTCATTTATTCGTGAATTCGTGAAAAAATATGTCCATGAAATGGAGGTAGAAAGGATCAACGCCATTCCTTATATATAACGCCAAAAATGATCGGGGTTGCCAGGGTGTCATAATTCGTGTATGTGGTCAATGCTCTGAATGCATTAATGGTATTTCGCTTATTCAGCCTTCTTTTCCTCCTTCTTTTCTTCTTTCTTCTCATCCTTCTTCTCATCCTTCTTCTCGTCCTTCTTCTCGTCCTTCTTCTTATCACCTCCTGGTGGAGTCTTTACAACCAAGTCTGCTGGATTAGTCTTGCAGACATACTGGGTTGTTGTCGTGATTTTCGCAGAAGCAGTCTTGGTAATTTTGTCTTTAGTCATGACCTAATACATTTGGAAATTCTTGTTAGCTTTTGGTTGTTTACAAAGATGGATTTTTATCCCTAATCGATGGATTTTACGTACCGGTCCGAAGCCACGCCATCTGAACTCTCGAGTTTCGTACTTAATGTGCAAGACGCAACCCTTGCAGTCGCGGTCCAACGTCGCGGTCGCGGTCTTTGTAGTCTCATAAGTTGTGGATACTCCACGGCCAATGCCGAGGAAACCGAAGACGCCAGGGTCAACGGTTGAGATGAACTCTGTTGCGCAAACTGCACGGCCAACGAGAGGGTTAAAGATCTTCGGGGCAATTGTGGGTTCTGGTGCCGGTGCTGGAGCAGCAAGGGCGGTGCTGTGAGAGCGTTAGCATTCTATATATTTGTCAATATTGCAATCAGTTAAGAAGTACGTACCCAGCGGCAGCGAGGACGGCAACGACAGAGATGATTTGCATTTTGGAGGATATTTATGTTAAAAAGGATTGAATATAAAATATATCAAACGAGTGGCTGAAAATGCAAAATAATTCCTACTCAGAACGCTCACAAGAGAAAAAAAAAGAGCGACAGTTTTTTTTAAATGAGTGTACTGTGAAGTTGAGGAATGAAACCAAAACGATTTGCTTCCCCTAGATCTACTTTATATAGTTGTCACAAAAATCGCAATACTAGGTGTATATCCGGATATTTCGTTTTAGGATCTCCCGACCCTTAACAGCTCAGACCACATCTGGGGGAACAAAGGGAAGTATAACACAAAATTCGTCTGTCGATGCGCTTGCAACGTAGTCGCCGAGGGGCGCCACACCCGACAAGGCGAAGAACCTCTCACAGGAAAGGAAAGACTAGCACCAGGTTTACAGAATTTAGGATGTCCCTGTGGTAATTATTTGCTAAGATATTACGCTAAAGGAGCTCGTGGTTTTCATGCAATTACGAATGGCTACCTGCAGTGCGCAAGACGGTAGGAACCAAGCCCCATCCCGTTGCGTTGTGGATCGTGGGGAAACTTAGCTTTGTCGACAGAACATGTATATTCGAGCCGCGAAGGTTTAAATTTGGGCTTCAGGGTTCATAGGTTGCATCGGTTAGAAGAACCCATTCCAACTAAGAAAGGCCTTACAGTTGTAGTCCAGCCGGTTCTACATTATTGAATGATACGAAGCAGTAGCTATCGGTTTACTAATGATCATGAGCTTGAGAATTCGAACGCCCAAGACTCAACATGACATATGATTTTCTGTGGGCTATAGCCTAACATTATTGGAGGCCTTGAGAAAGAATATATACGCATTCCGAAGGTCGGAATGTATCAAGTCATACAAAACCATCTCCGATATGGTGTAGTGGTTAACATCGTTCGCTCTCATTGGGATCTGATCCATCAGAACTCAAATTGATCCGAACAGCCCCGGGTTCGATTCCCGGTGTCGGAAGTTATCTTTTTGTCTTTTTTTTTGCCTCTTATTAACTTTTCGTTCGTAGAGACAGTTTCCTTTTTGAACCGGTCTAGAACCGTTTCGCGATAGTGGTGCGACTTGTTGTATTTTCGTGTTGTCGACAACGCAAAGTCGTAGCCGCCGCCAACCTCTGTGCCGCAGACATTGATGCATCGCCATCCGCTCTGCTTAATATCAGGCATGATATCAAGGGGTTAACCTCACACCCCCAGCCTGGTCCTAACTATCGCAACCTTAGAGCGATGGTAGTACCTCTTTTCCTCCTCTAACCACCATCATTCTACCCGACGACCCACAATATATATATAATTCTTACCTCTTGAAGCTCTTTACTCGAGCGACCCTACTTCGATACCATCAAATCCACTCGCTATGGAAGGCACAGAAACCCGCAATAATAAACGGAAGGCGGGGTCACGTTCGCCAGTTGATGAAGGTGGCGGCAAGCGAACGGGTTCCATACGTCCAAGTAAGTTATCGTCTACGGGTTTGGGGAGGAGGCTACGTAGCGCTGACTGGAATAGGCGCTTTCTCGCCCTCGGTGAGGGGAAGGAGCACCAGGAATTATGGTGAAGACGAACCAGAAACCGGGGTTCACTCCGACGATGACGATGATGACGAAGACGACGAAGATGACGAAGATGACGATGGCGAGGAGGAGGAGGATAGCGAAGAAGTAGACTACCTTGAGGATGAAATGCCTGATGGATACTTCGATGAAGATATGGATCTGGAGCCACCAGAGCTTGAAGTAGAGGAAAAGGAATACGAGTTTGGAGCTGAAGGAACCAAACTATCTTTCAAGGCGTTCCTCTGCGACGAGGAAGAGGAGTTTCAAGATTGGATGAGCACCATTCATGTTGAAGCTAGTTTCGACGGCAAAGTTATTGGAAGCGGCCTCGGTCGGTATGTCAAGAAGGGTCGCATTCAAAGTAACTTCCGGCGCGACATGGAAGAGCCTTCACAGGACCTTTCTGATATCGCTTTCAATTTGTTCGATCGCTACGGCCGCCTCAAGTCGGACTTGAAGAACCACGCCATTCGCAAGGGCACTGGAGCCTGGGGCAACGAGCTCGATATCGGTAGTCTGTTCATCATCGAATACATCCGTATTGATTCAGACTGGCGCAGAAAGGGAGTCGGCAAAAGAATTGCCACAGACCTCATTGAGAAGGCTTGTGCGGGAGACCGCAATCCGTCATTTTCCCTCATCTTCTCCGTACCGCTGAACTCTGAGCTCGATTCGGTCACTAACGGAAAGACGAAGTTAGAGGCGCATCAGATTGAGCTTCGTGCTTCTAAAGATGTCAATTCTTTCTGGCGCTCCCTCGGATTTCGTCGGATCGGCGCTTCGGAGTTCTTTGGCCTTGCAGTTGATTCAACCCATCCATCCCGCAGAATTGCCCCGAACGATGACTTTGACCCTGCCGACCCAGAGCCTGACCTTGACGAAGAACCCGATCCGGAGAACCAAACATTGGAGGATATTTTTGCAAGCCCAGGCCAAAAACCATGGCGTCTGAAGCTATTGCAAGAGCGCCTTCCATTACACCACGCTGCTAAAACTCTCCCCGACGAGGAGTGCGTCGAATTCTTCCGTAACTTCAAGGTTACGGGTTCTCCAGTAGATCAGTGGAGCAAAGTTGACCGACTTTCTAATAATATTTTGCACACTACCGTCTGCGAGCTCAAAGGCAAGAGTGCTCGATGGTTGTTGGAAAACATGAACGAGGGGCAGATACTCAGCTCAGCCCGAAATACAGACGGCTTTACTCCGGAAGAAAAACTTGAAGATCATCTGGAATCAATACGAACCAAGAAACATCACGGTGCTATGTGCATCGAGATGTCCGACAGATTCCAGGGCTTTACTCAGGACGCCGTCGAATGCCTAGCTGTCTTCAAAGCTGGGACCAGTCTCTCCCCAATCCAGTACGCCCGTCTCAAATTTGGGTGTACTTGTGGCGCATGCATTGCTGGCTTCTTATCGCCACGTATGAAGTTCGCATTGATATGTCAAGCTGAACTGACATATGACATGTTGGATGACTTTGCAGATCATGCGGAAGATTTCATCGCAGAATACATCATTAAATATGTGGCTCCGGCTCTCCAACGCAACTTCACCACTAACAAATCACTCCGACGAGGTTTCAAAAACATGTTCCTCCATATTGCGAATACTTTGCGACACGACAGGGTCCCGAACGATGCCAATATTCTACATACATGGAAATCCGCCAGTGAATGGCCTCCTTGTACCAGAAACTTTTTGGAGAAGGGAGGCAAAGTCGAGAGTGCCTCACGCATTGTCTTTGAACGCGCCAGAGATCAGGACGAGTGGGCTGGGGACGGTGAACATATGAGCATCTTTGGGGATGAGGTCGATGCCTTACCTGAGTGCCGAAATGATCATGAATTCGGGTTCGTGGCGTTAGCTTGTGGTATTCCACCTATCGAGAACTATGTTCCAATTCGTGGTGCATTGGTAGATAGCTGGTGAGCCGCGGTTTGGCGGGATCAACATCCGATGGCCCGCGTAAATTGTAGTCGAGCTACGACCATTAATCGGGTTTCTGATCACGCGTTTAATAACGTCAATTATTCTGCATAATATATTTCATACAACGTCATGCCTGTTTGTTTGACAGCTCATCATGTAACTCGACCACCGAAACTCGTGAGCACCAAGGTTTTATTAACTCGCCCGCTTCGTCGTTCATCACGGGTAGTAGCAAGGCACAGCGAGCAGTGATTGTACTTGAAAATTAGTTAACAAATTCTACTCTCTAAGTTATAAATGGAGTTTGCCTCTCTTTTATAGGCGTGCACGGAGAAGTAGTAGTTATTACGACATAATCGCTATAGGGTCATAAAAACTAGTCACATTCACAGCTACGGAACCAGTTAAGTATAATATCGATTGAGGCAGAAGATCGACGTACAGCACGAATAGTTACCATCGAATCGATTGATCAGCCCATCTATCGACTTTTAAATTTTACGCTTGAAACCCATACTGAAAATGACACGCTATTGTCTGCGAGAATACACTGGTATACCCGGTATATATCCTTCTGGCACCAATGAATACTTGCAATCTCCATATGTCACAGGTTATCCGTATACATATAATCTCCCCAGTTATAGTATGAAAGGAACGACCAAGAAAAAATGTTTCATAGTCTGCAGTACAGTGCATTCGAGTCGTAATACGTGTACGTCCAACCCTCGTCCTTTTAGGATATGTAAGTAAATGTATATTGCACGGCATGTTATATTGGCAATATACGAACCAAAATAATATTTGGGATAGTATATCTTTACGAGGATACCCCTCCCCAATAGCTGTCAGCAGCCATAACCCCATCACGTGGGTTGTACAAGTAGCACTCGGTATCCATAAGAAGTTACTGAGAAAACCTAGGGCATATAATCCTAAACCCGACCAAATATTACAATCTGAATCAACCAGGCCCGATTAACCATCATAGATGCAGCTTCCTGTTACCCGGAAAGCAATGATCAACGCAATTGAGGATTGTTGAATCTGGATCTTGCATGGAAATCGATTATTTAACAATAGATTCCCTGGGTCGATCACCTTACTCCTGCAGGAGCAAAATATTCATGAGCTCCTAACGGCCCCAGAATATCCATCATAAGCTAATTTTTTTCGGAACGATGAAACTCCACGTCGCCGTTTCCTTCCATGTTTAGAGTTTCTCTTATCACGCGATGCGATATAGCCTATTACCTAACCCAGCAGAAAAAACGCCATGGTGGAATTTTATAATTTATCCGCACAATTTAGCAGCCGGGAGTGTGGAGACTCGGAATACGAACTAGAACACCCACAAAAAAGCACATGAGCTCGAGCTCGAGCCTTTGCCTTGCAGCAGTTTTATGTATGCACTCCGACGGCCATGGCTCACGCAACCAATATGGTGGGTTTCTCGACACTATACCCCAGACTTGGCTGCTGAGGGTTTTTCTTTCTTTCTTTCTTTCTTTCTTTCTCGTTTTTCTGGATTTTTGCACACGTGGTAGCGGTTAAGTATGGCATCTCTAACCAGCCAAGATGGGTTGGCGGAAACGGGTTTCTGGTTTTAATAGTCTTATTGTATTCGATGGCTGGGGGAAGAATATAAATGTGGAGAAACAAAGACAAAATTTTCGTCAGCCTGAATGTCCGTGAGCCAAAGTCTGGGCTCTTGGAATACGACAGTATGTGTGTGGAGTGGTTTCTAGAAGTCTTCTCCCGGTGCCGTACATGAAATCTTCTTCTGGCTGCAAGCATCAGCAGAGTAGGTGTGGCAACAGCGTCTACCTAGCTGTTGCGATAGCCAAGGTGATAGTCGCGTTACTCAGACATCGCCCCAATACGAGATCGACGGTAGCACAAGGCCATATATCGTATATTAATCACCCAATCTCGAGGTGCTCGCATATTCTTGCCGTATTGCGCATTTGGACGGGGGGTTTCTGTCACACCGGGCAAGATAAGGGAAGGGAACGTTAACGGTCAGGCCTTCTAGAATTTTTTCAGAACCTCAGGTATCATATTTGGAAACCTCCACCAGCGCAATGCAACGCCTGAACTCATATACAGTACATCCCGAAATGCCCTTCGTGACAAGTGACTAGATACATCAAAGAAAATTGTAGAGAAAGAAAAAAAAAAATGGCGATGCCATGGGCCAAGAAAACTCCTTTCAGAAATCATTAGACAGACAGCTCTTGATCCCTCGCATACAAGGAAGCCATATATGCTTTTTATCGTAAGAATGAACCCCAATTAAAACAAAATTCAGGGGAAAACTATGTGCAGTGAAGTGGAGGAAAGAAAGAAATAAAGAAAAGGGAATCCGTAGAAACAAAAAACGACTTAACTATAGTCAAAAAAGATTCCCTCTTGGTAACCCGATAAAAATCCCAATATACGCCAAACCAACCACGCATGCTACGACAAAACTCTGTTTGGAAATAACTCTTTGTACACGTTTAACCTCCTTCTCTTCTACTTCTGTTCTCCGTTCGTACATCCGTCTAAGAAGTGTTGTATTATTCTCGTAGTTCTCAACCCACTCTTCGATGCCGTATTCCTCTGCTTCGCTGCTGTCGTGTTCACTTTTCGACGCCCCCGAGAAGAAGCTATTAACTTCGTCGGCAGGGAATAGTTCCCACGGTAGCATCTCTCGTTTAAACCCGAGATATACCAGCCAGAAGCAGATCCCTTTGCTAGCATTTAGCAGAGCAAAAAGACCCATAACAAAGGGAACAACACCAAATAACCTCCACCAGCGTGCTTGTCGGCTTAACGTTAACAGCAAGCCAAATACTACCGATGATAGTAGCACTAACGTAGCGAGCAGGCGAATCGCTCGAATACGGGCCCTTCCCGCATTCGATAATGAGTGTTGAACAAAGTTCGGATGAGATTGATATCTTAAAGACTCCAAGACGGAATTAACCGCGGGCGCGAAGGCTGAAGGATGAGTTGTATGAGCTAATGCCTCAAGGACTGCGAGGCGCTCTCTAGACGTTAAGTTTAATTCGTAAGGTGACTGAGCTGAGATGTAGAGCTGAGCGACAAGTGATACTTCGTTGCGGAAAGGTTGGAAAGAAGCCTGACTGCCTGCGGGGGGGACAGGTGTGACTTCATGATGAGAGACTGTTACAACAGAATTTTGTCGTAATTTTTCGTCTATTGTCCCTATCGCGTTTCCTGGCAGAAAGGATGAGTGTTTTCGACCAGATGTACTGGCTGATGCGTGAGATATGTGTGTATGTGCTTTTTCAAGGGTATCTGGGACACTGAGCTCCCAAGGTGGTGAGAGGTTTTGGTCTTCCTGAGACAACGAATTAAATTTGTTTGTATAATCTCGATGCCAAAGGAAGAATCGCAAGGTTTCAGGGCTATGTTCCACAAAGCGTAGATAGTTTAGGAAGTCCCGCGTCGAACATGGCTGTAATCATGTTAGTATCCTTGAATGCTAATTTGAAGCCGGGCTGCATCTTTCAAAGCAGCTATCCGAATATGATGGGAAAAGAGGTTTTGTCTTACCGAGCAGGTCGACCCAGCTATGACCTTGTCAAAAGAGAGAGCTTTGGGTACCACAACCAATCGTTCCTTGAGATGCGCCGGACGTTTCTGACGACTATAAAAGACCCAGTCCATGATTTCGCCGTCGAACTATACACCGTCTAGTCTTCCGACGACCTTTCCTCTTCATAGTAACACCGACATCCGCAAATATCAAGTGAAGGAACCAGAGTTATCGGGAATCCGTCGACTCCAAAGTCTCGATTAATATATGTTTCCAGGTACTCCGCTGGTGTATGAGTTGGATAGTCGTAGATCTAACCAGATCTTTGGAACTAATCCAAGTGCGACGGGTGACCCTTTTCCGCTCCGTTTACCAGACTTTGATATCCGCGTCGCAGCCCCTCTCACAGCCCCTCAGACTTCTAGAAAACCGTATTATCCCAAATGCGAACAACAGCAACACAAATTCGGATCTTGTGGGTGGGCGCTGAGGTGTCGTGATACTGATAAGCTGGGAAATTCGAACACAGCAGGCTGGAGTAAAGAGCTCAAGTCGGCTAGTAAGCCTAGGTAACGTTGGAGATGTTGGAGTTGATCAAAAGCGGATGTTTTGGGTCGTCGATAGTACTGCTTTAGATAAAGCTTGCCTAAAACTCGTCTCTTTTTTTCATAAACCAAGGTTCTGGAGGTCTACTCTACTTATGTGTAGAAGGGTACTAGGCCTGAGCTACCACACTAAGAGACGACCTAACGACCGAAGACAGGAATGCATGACCGGATGCAGCCTCTACTGAGAAATAGCCAAAATTAAGCATTGATAAGGGAACCACCCTGTTATTCCCCACCATTATATTGGATTTTGCAGCGGTGCAGTGCCTCCAGGGTGTGCCGCAAAGGTGGTCTTGGTGTCTGACTTTGATTTTGCGACGGTTCAATACAGGAAGCTAGGAATTACGGGATCTTTACGATGCCTTGGTAGCATTAGACCGAAAAAAGAATGGCCAGGGAAATTCTGGGGCAAGTGGATCGAATGGTGTTAACAGTATCCAATGGAACGGTTGAGCAGCGACCGTCGATTTATCCGGTTTATAACCCATCGGTCGCAGCGTGCAGATACATCACCTCAAACCTCGGCCTTTGTTGCTCCACCTCGTTCTCCAGTCTAGTCACGTATCTGAATGGCACGGATTTCCTGTGGCCACGGAGAGGTCGTGCGGGAAATGGGAAGGAAAGACACAGATACGGATATACGAGATAGTCCGACGCAAGGTCACGTCTTTGTGGGGATGTCTTGCCCCGCCCACGGCTCAACAGGATGTCTAGGGAATTTTCCAGAGTAAGCCCACTCTTTGCAGATCGTTCAGCCAGTCTGGACGAGCCCTCACGGTCGCAGAGTGCTGTTTGCAGTACGATGAGGATTAAAATGCGGGCTAGGGAAGAGGGTGTGGATAAACAGCCAAGCCATGCAAGGTTGTTACGCTTGGATCAACGCTTCGTGATGCGGGCAAGGACGGTGGCATAGCCGTTGGGCATTTGTTTCTGCTTAGAAATGGGAAACTTCGATTTCCCCACCCCGCCTGAGATAGAGTGATGGCATCGCTTTCGTTCGAATATTAAGTAGGTCCCTGCCATGACCTACAGGTATTGTTTTGAATCCAAGTTTTAACTGTGAACATGCGACATCTTTTTGCAAAATGGCGGTGGGATAGAAACCGACAGGGAAACAAATGAGTAAGACTTAAGACTTCCTGGATCCATGATACAAGAAGCTGCGTGGAAGCCATGCAGGATGTTCGATGGATTCCTTGCCACCCTCCAAAAAACCATGGAATCATTCCATTTGTTCTGGTCGCCTTAGCATCGTGGAACGCACATGACACTTTGCTGGCGTACGGATCCACTCAGCTCGACATTATTTGCCAGAACCCATCCCCCCGCAATCGGAAAAAAGCGAGCCGGATGTGGAGCCATTCAAACGCTAGGATGATGTGGGAGACCACAATCTTGATTGGCCAGGCCAAGGTCTACAGCAAGGTGGTGTGAGGGTCTGAGCACGAAGTTTTCGGAAACTGGCCCGTATTTACGCAGAACCTTGTCAAAATATCTTCTTTGACAATGAGATTCTTTCCCTGAGATATAAAATTTCAAAGCTTTGACCTCTGGCCCCAGAGTCGCATCTCTGCCTGAGTCGTGACAAGTTTTCATATTTAACCGGCCAGCGCCCCAGTTGTAACCACTAGTTTGCGGCCTACTGTGTTGACTTCTTCTCCTAGCCGCTCACATTTGAGCGGTCTATGGAATTTTCAAGCCCAAAGTGCCTTTAAAACCCCCACGCGATCGGATCAGACAGTCTCATGATAGAGTGTCCCTGGGTCTAAATTATTATAGTTCCTCCGCTCATGAAATGTTGAAATATACCGCGGATACTTTATTGCGCAACATGATTGACGTTCGATACTGATGGTTGATGCACGAAGAAGGATGCTTAATCACAACGTTATCACCCTTTCCTTACACTCTGCGAGTTGTGGCGTCCTTACGTTCGTATTCGTCCGTTACTTCGAGCACGGTCTATCGGCACATCTAGTCGGCGGTATCAAGCTCCCGAATACGAGGTGCCAAGAGGATCTCAGTTTCTCTCTAACCAGGTATGCAAAAAGACACATGCAAACGACCCATCTAGCCAGGAACGGCTAATGTGATCATCACACTCCACCCGCCACATATCATGGACTCCACATTGGGGGTTCAAACTTCAAGTCACGTATTTGTGCGGACAGAGATATCGCCAGAGGGACTGAACACGAAATGGCATCGTCCCTGGTCCATCAGCTCCCCAAATATATACTCTCAATTACGAAGGGACCAGGGTGAATATACATACACCAGTGCTCCAGGGCCTCTTTTTCATAGCCGTGATCTAGCGACGGTAAGGATCCACATCGTTCTATATCTTCTAGACGTGACGACAAAGCAAAGTCCGAGCCCTCAAATTAAGTTTAAAAGACCACAGCTCGCCTTATAAACGATATGACGAACCTTAAAAGTGTAATATGTTCTGGGGAAACCCCTCATCGTGCATGGTTGTGAATCTGTACAGTCTTAATTCGGCCGAGTATTGTCGATACTGATTAGGGTGATACTTGTGTATACGAGCTCCGTGTGATGTCTCGTCCGCTATCTTAATGCTGACACCAACCTCTGCACTTTTCGTATGCAACCGTATACTAGTCTATGGCCTGATCACCGGTAGACACATATCGTATCTCCTTAAATTCCTAACTCCAAAAGTCTTCGCTGAGACGGGTGTCTCACTAATATACATTTATATTACGAGCTTTTTGAGTGCTTGGATACGATGACAAGGCGTCTGCGCCATTGCCGTAATCGTATTCTACGTTGTACTTGAAAATTGGGAGCGGTATCCCGCCAGGTATACCGGTAGCTAGACAACCAATATCCAGATCACGAAAATTAACCGACCTAAAACATACATTTGCTAGAAGCAGATCCGCAACAATTGGGACATGGCCCCTGCGGCCTTCAATGTATTCTTAGTAGCGCAGGATCTATATTATCTTTAGATGTTCCGAGGATATGTATCCGGTATTCGATAAGCAATATATAAGGCCCGGGGCATGCTTAACCCTGGTCCAACATCCTTCTTATACGAACCCTTTTGACGTCTAGCATGTGAATATTCCGTGCTTTAATATACATTATTGTTTCTTTATTTATTTTTTATAGTTTTTTTAAGCTACAGAGGATAGAAAAATAAGAATACAATCATCGTTTTTGTTAATGGGATATGGATTCTTAGATTCGAAGCTAGGAGAGTTGCAGATTCCAAACAGCAAAATATCCAACAAACCCAACACAAAGTTCTCTCGTATCGCCCTAACCGATTTGCTTCAGCGGTCAAGAGAACGAGGCCTCAAAATCGGGTAAAGTAGCCTCTTGAATTATAAACGTTTTGTTATTACTATGCCACAGTTTGAATTATAAATTCAACCCTATTAGCCTTATAAACCGCATCATTATAGCTTTCGTTGCAGCATTGACACAGATCGCCCGAAACGCGGGCTGGAATCGTTTCAAGGGGGCTGATGCACGGATACCTGCGCACGCTCCAAGTATATTGGACGGATGAAACATCCTGAGCCCGGGGCTGCGAAACATCGCGCCTCCAAGGAACCTTCGCAGGAGGTTGGATGGCTTACCCGGTAATCGGTTATAGCTGATCTGGCCAGTGGATTTACATTTTTAAATTTTATGAAGATGATTTCCAGTGGCCAATCCTGAGGATACATCGACCTCCTATTGACGGACTCGTAGTACGGATTTTGGTTTTTCAAGGTCTCCGAGAAGGACATTGGATGTCTAGGGGGCCACTAGCGAGACGTGATTCCCATTGCTACCCCTCTTTATAAATGGTGTTGGCTCTTTCCCTGCAATTAGATCTATAGAGGGTTCCAAAAATGGTTGTGTCAAGTTTTATACTTTATTTGGAGGATATCTATATGTGCGCAAATCTCCCAATCTTGAATGTACAAGGCCTCAGAGATGCTCTACGTAGAACCGTAGAGGCCATGGGTCCCACAAATCCGACATTTCGCATGCCAACCGGAGAATTTGCTAGATGAGAACTTTGGACTTAAGTCCTCACAAGCGTTAAATCTAGATTAACTTAATGGGAGCCGAGAGCGCCTAGTTGATGGACTTGAAGAAATGTTATATATAATCGGAGCCTTGAGCCCAGCGTAATAACGACCGCCCATCGAGCTAGAGAGTGGGCTACCCGTGGCGGCGAAATACTATAGTTAAGAGTAACCGATCCCAGGTTCTTCTTCTAATAATTATTTAAATAATACTCCGTCGGCTAGCATTTAGAGCGAAATATATAAGGGTCCTACCGCTGCAATAACTTCCAAAGTTTATATATAGGAGAGTTCTTCCCTGCCGAGAGTGGAAGGTTCTTAAAATATCGCACGGTTCGAAGATACCAACAGCACCAACACAGATACTACATCGGCACCAATCATCCTAAAATCATTCCATTCCGACTGCCATAATCGCCTAGAACCTAGACAATTTGGATATGGAGATCTTGTCGAATGGGATCGTGCGCACGCAAGTGCAGGGCAGCCCTCCTGCTTCTGCGACTTTAGCAATCCAATCGACGAAGTTTGAGTAGAAACTCTATTCTCTGACCCTGACATAAAGATCTCGGCTATTCGTGTTCCATATTCGCTCTACGAATAGTAATCAGTAATAGACGCTTCAAGCCTGCAGTTACTAGGGAGCTGATTGGTCAATGACTGGGTATGAAATTCACAGTTAGGAGAGCAATATAGCTAGTCGAGCTGATGATGTTAAATTTATGGCTGTCGATATATATATCGATGAAAGTGAGTTTCTTGTTAGATAATGTACACAATGGTATATATAAGAGCCTTCAGTTTTCTCTTCTCAAAAAATTTCTGATTCTTTTGTGATCAAGTAATCAATTGGACGTGCTCTACACAGAGACAAAAGAGAAAACCAGCTGGGGTCCTACAGTCTATCACGATAGCCGAATACTCGAGGTCAAGATGCTCCTACAAACTACATTGTCGACTCTCTTATTCAGCCTTAGCGCCTCCGCAGCCTGCGTATACTATTGCGAATATGCGTAATCCCCCACACGCGCTTAGCCCCTACATAGTATATTCCAGATGCTAACTACGTTTTCTTCTTAATGAAAGGTTCTTCAAACCACCATGCTATCATGAGTGTTTTACCGGCTGCAAGAATATCAAAGTGTCCATTGGTAGCATCGGCCCTGACCCGGGAACGGGTTGCATTATGTACAAAGGTTCCGGCTGCACCAACCAATTCAGTGGTGCTATCTACAACCCTGGTACCAACGGTTGGAAGATAGCTGGAGGCCCAAGTGCAGGAACATATACGAGAATCGACACGCTTAGCCTGAACTGTTGGAACGCATAAACGGAGTCTCGGGTCAGAAAGGGAATCCTGTGTGTGCCTGGTGCAATGGGGTCCAATAAAGTCGTTAACGCAGGGACGGCGCATCAAAAATTTGGTCAGAGTATATCTCTGGATTCTGCATGCAATTGTACGGATTTCACATCTTACATGTCTACCATGGAACTATAGTACTAGTAAATCACCTTACATATCTTGTTATCACAATCAGAGATTTGGCGATTTCGGGGAATGATAATCGTTCCGACATTGCCTTTACGCAAATTTATTTTTCTACCAACTGCAGCTCTTCTGCAGACGTATGAACGCAAGAGCGCAGGAGCGTTGGATTTTGCCGCTTGAAGCATGCACACGTGGTGGAAAAATCCGAAGGTCCTATCATTAAACCGCCTGTTGCTAGGACTGTTTGCTGTCGCCTGACCATCTTGACTTTTTTTTAACTCTTTTCTAAGAGGCTGGGAATCAATTGGTTCCGAGACTTCATGACTACACATATTTTCTTGCGGACTCATTGAGTTTGTAGCCATTTGTTCATCTTCCTTTTAATCCGAATATGTAACTGGCCACATGGTAAGTCGGCCCGGTAAACGAAGATTCTCAGTTTTCATATTCATGATTGGTTGGAAGTCAAAGCGAAATACCGTCGAGATTTGCCACGGAGGCTGGCCTACAGAATGATTGAAAGAGGCAAGTGTCAAGATCCCCTTCCCGTCGATATGCAAGGCAGAAATCAGCTGCCTACGGTGATTTGCTTGGCCATATGCACTTGTGTTGTGAAACACCATTGGTGAGATGTCTGACGCAGATGGCCATATGCGCTGCATGGCCAGCTTAGTTGATCAGGTTGCACAAGTAGAATTAAGCTTATCGAAGTTTGGTGAGGTGGCTTATCGTGACCTTTAAAAAAGAAGGTGGCAGAATCTAGCGTCGGGTGGTGCCAGGCCATTGGATGCCCAGCCCAGCCGATCCGCTCGGGTTCAAGCTGGGAATCTTGGAGCGATGCATGGTCTACCGATATGTGATCAAATGATAAAAGTGTGTACTCGAATCTTGGCTAGAACTTGATACTAGACAAGAGCTCTGTTTTAAGACAAGAAGAGTAAGGGCCATCATCTTTGTACCATAGATGCGAAAGGTAGCTAGCTAAGAAATAGAAGGTACAAGTTCTCTGTGTCGCAATTAGCATGTTCATCTCTATCGCTAGGTATACCACTTAAAGCTATTAACAACGGTAATCGGGATTTAGTGACAAGTGACCGTTCAGTATATTAGTGAAGTATATCATAAACTATGGCCTATCGTGAGATCTACCGCGGACTTTGATTCCATTCTTACTAAGTTTTAAATGCCGCCAGTTATACTAACTTTAACGTATATCGCAATAGAGCCTGGCGCCTTGTAAACCCGCGTTATCTCTAAGATCACTCCAACGGGGTTGCATTGCATCGACGGATAACCATACTATAAATGAAAAACCCGCTCAATACACCCGTACTCCCTGTAGTCTATGTGGCTGATTAGTATACGCATTCGTCTTTAAATCTCTAATTCACGTTCGCGTTCGCACCGACGGCTGATTACAAATTTAAAGACTATGCATTATGTCATACACACTTAAGTACGTATTGGCGATTCCTAACCTTAAGGCCGATCCTGACTAGAGGTCATGTACATGCATGTCTCCTCCAATGCAGTCCACCAAGAAACCATATTACTTAGGCAAATAGGCAGGTGAATCTATACATACGACACAATTAACACATGTGCACATGTACATTCTCGATGCGTATGGTCGCGGTGCCAGTTAGAGTACCACACCACCCTGAATGTTCGGACGGTCCGCATTGCACCGCGCTACCTTGTCACTTACATACATGCCGTTAGTCTTAGACATAGCGCCGGCTCCAATGGCGAGCTCCGTAGATCGAGGCGTTACAGACATACCGGTGGCCAATAGCTCTTAGTAAAATTGAAAACGTTCGGCGAGTCAAGCCAAGACTATACTACCAGCTTGTGAGACATCGTAGGCAGTTGACGCACTATATTGTTTAACACCTAAGTACTTAAGTATGTACAACTATAATAACGTTGCCAATGGCTAGCATGCGGGGCCAGAGCTTAGAAATCCAAGTATCTGGCGGACGTTCGTATTCAGCCATAATCCTCCTTGGGCGGTTAACGGTTGATCAAACGTTACTTAATCTTTGTGTATCTCATGATCATATGAACGTTCGAACCCAGTGGATACCCGAACTTATTACCCCTATATACTGACTGGGCCTCATGGGGAATTCCAGACACTCCATGGCTGTGTATCTATAAACCTATCTCAAGAATATTCGAATTGATGGTAGAATCAATTTACTGCCATTTCCGTTTATGAGCATCGCGATATCGGAGATCTGCGGGCTGTTGAGGGGCATATCACAACACAGCCATCCTCCCCTGACTCGAAAATGCAACATCTAATTTTCGGCCGAATAAAGCAATATGCTGCTGCCGTCTTGGCACATGAGCTTGATTCGAAGCTAAAGACTTGTGAAGAGATCCACGTGTAGCTGCATTTTGCAATTTAATTTGATCCTCAATTAAAATTTGAGAGATCTGTTCCTGCGTCGGTCTAAACGGTCTAGATCCTATATAGGGCTAAACACGACGCGCATGTGCTGGGCAGACGGACTCGTATATGATCTTGTCGTTGAAGCTGAATTCAGGCTCGAATTCGCGAATTGGTGGAATATTTCCTCTACCATCTGGAGGTCTAAGGTGCCGTTGTTCCGGCCCCAACTGGCCATCCGTTTGCCCTGTTGACCGGACGCTAGGAACTTTTTTGGCAGTTGCAGTTTCTCATCGAAGTATAGTGTATGTAGCGTGCCGATGTGAAACGATCGAATTCTTGTTTGCCGATCCGCTAGTGATAAGAGCTGGTTGATATCACAAATTATAACTGTGCCATCCGGCATGATGCCGCATTTGTAGACGCAACTTGCGGATCGTGATATTTCAAACCGCTGCGGCCTGAAGTCACATGTTGTTTTGAGATATAGATATTCGAATATCCTGTATCCGGCATACACGTATCTATGTTGTGACAATCGATGCAATCTACATCAGGAATTGCGAACTGTATCCTGCCTAATCGGCTTCATGATTTCAGGAGGCACTATGTTTGATGTAAAGACTTTAACCCTGCTTGCGTTGTCGCCTTGCGTCCCAACCGCCTTGTCCTGGAATGCTCATGCTCACGCCTCCGTGGGTCCACCTTACGATGTCTGGGATGCTCTGAAAGTCACGTCGACAAGCTAAGGGGAAAATTTCAACCGACAAGAGGATTCCTGTTTCTATGGTGTAAGAAAAAACGCTCTGGATCCACCCACAACTCACCCAGACGAGTCCGGCCCTGCTTCCAAGGCGAACGAGCCAGGATTTATACGTTTGGGTATTTAATGGGCGGAGCTGTTACAACGCTGACCTTATGGGCTGCCCTTTTGGGTACAGAAGCCTGTCATCACGATCTGTAGAAAGCTCCATTGATTCGGTGGATTTGCCCGATTCTGCGAGCGGAAGAAATAACGTTAACAGTCTAGCATCCCCTAGTGGGCTTTCTTTGCCCCATAAGCGATCCCAAGAGATGGCTAGCTAGCGTCATTCGTTAGGCAACCAGCGACTTTCGCTTCATCCGAACGAGACCGAGGAATTCTTTACCTCTTTTTTATTCGTTCCCTTGGTTCCTTTTAGTCACAATCAAGCCAAACGGTCTACGATACGATGGTGTTATGGGCCTCCGTGTCAAACAGTGCAGATAACCGCAGGTAAGCTTGAGCTTTCCGACGGCATGGTCCTACTCCGTCATTTGGGGCAGACGCCGGATACCACGCTTCCCAGTACTGTTCGTAGGCTGCCTTTGACTCGGACCAGCAAGCATGGCTGGTGCCCAGGATTGTCCCTCCTGCCATGGCCGTGCTTGTCTTGCTTGTATTCGACATCGTTGTTCGATTCAAGCACATACTTTTTTTGGTGGGTAGGCGAAAATGCAAATGATTAACGATCAACGACTTTAAATATCTCCGGGTTCCATTCTTTTCATTCACACTCCTAATGTAATAAAATAAGCTATAGTTTTCCTACCTTACATACGAGGTTGACGATCTAGCTGAGAGCAGGAGAAAGGAGTCCAGGCAGATCGTTCCTAGAATAAACTCTTCAGCCGTCCTGTTTATATTACCACGAAGGAAATCTGCACAGTACCATGGCCACCTACCAGTTGGAAAAGGAATACGGATATGTTGCACGACACTATTAAAGACCGTTCTTTCAATATACTGGTCGTAGCAAAGGGGGTAGGAATCGCAAGCAAGAGGAGGAAACGGAAGCTCATCCTTTGACCACCCGAGCACGCTGCCAGTGCACCACAGCGCTCCTGGGGAAGTTATGCGGGCCGTCGTCTTCTCCATCGTGGCGACGGTCTTCTCCGTTGCCTATGCTGCTCCGCCAAGCCAGCCCGACCAAACCGAAAATCCCGATTTTACGTCAAATACTGCCACGAGGAATCAAGACGATTCTCTTTATCGTCGAGGAACATCGGTATCCGCTCTCTGGTATGATATTCCTTCGCCGACTCCGACAGCAGCGCCGAAAAAGAACATCCCAGGAGCCATCGGGGCAACAATTGCCGCTGTCTTTATTGTAACCATCGCCGTTGTCGTTTTTCTCGCTCACAGGGGCATTTGGCTGCGACATCTCCGCGCCCAGCAAACCAAATCCAAAACTGTTCTGAGCTTTCGTCCTACGAGCACCACGCCAGAACCCGTCGAATACGACGAGGATATGAGACAGCAACGGTCAGGTCAAATCGTTCAGTCCTACATTTCGATGGAGACTGTTTGCATTTCGGACCAGGATAGTGAGGTTGGCGTGCCGGTTAACCGCATGTCGATACACGATCAATATTATGACCAGTCACCCGGGCACACCATTATAACGATGCCCCTCCCTGTCGTCCATCGACACAGCATGCCATGAACGCTTCGGCTCTCAAGTTCAGCGAGGATTAAAGGAGGGGTTTAGCCTACCAAGGCATCTTGACGAACAAGGCTATGGAGAATTCGAGAAATAATTGTTGGGAGCCAAATCATGAACCTTAGTTTCGGAACTCGATTGATGCACCATTGCATTGCATGGCATTGCGAGGCGGAAAACTTGGAGCGTTTTCTGGTAACGTTCCAATGATTCCTTCAGCAGGAGTTCCCGCGGTATGCTTCGCAGCAGATGGCCTTCTTCCGACATGCTTCCACACACTTCTTCATGAGGAAATGGTTTACCAACACGTAATTCTAATTTCTTACCTTCGGGATTCGAAACCATGCGCATTTCTTCGTCACAACGCAGGATTGTATCACATCATGAGTTATATCCACCGCATGAGCCCAACATCCGGATATACCGATACTGGTCTACCAGCTTCGCATAATACCGGAATTTTTTTCCTGGGACATTGTAACAACACTTGGGCAGGATTTCCCAGGCCCGGAACCTGGTTTAGCTTTACGCGGCCATGGGGCCATTCGATTGGACCTGAGGTCTTTAGCCAATCTCACATCATATCAATCAAATCGATATCATATATACCTGGAGTTATTGTGCATTTTACTTCGGACATTTATACCATTGGCGCATTCACAGGAGTTTTGGAGCAAATCTTTTTGTACTTTTGGAAGCCTGGGGTTCGTACAATGTCATGCCTACTAGTACGAAACCTCTAGCTAGGCTTTGTTTTTTAGTTCAATTTCGCTCGCATCTATTGTAGCGTTGCATTGCGAACTCAAAGGCATTTGGCATTATCATTAAATCATTCTACATTACAGTTTTAGATGCTTCTCCATCATTACCTCTCATTTAGTATCATCCAACGCCAGGAACGTGAACGCTGCGAAAGCCTCTTCCCGTTCTGCCAATCGTTCCTCTTCCGCAAAGACTAGCCACTGAGACCAAAGTTACTGAATTCAATTCCATTGTAGCTCCCGATGACTTAGATGACAGCTACGAAATCCGTCAAGTACCTTGTCTCACGCGGAGTACAAAGATAGCCATAATATCCGTATGAGGAGCACGCGGTGGGTATCACCGTCCCGTTGGCCAATATCCTGACCCAATCGGGCTTCTGCTCACTAAATTTTGGTATTATATTGTTAGTGCTCAATTCGACTTTCTAATCAGTTTGAGGTGTCATCTCTCATACTATCCGTTCTTTTGCCAATAACCAAACTCCACATATATTATTTGTCCCTCGGCTTGGTACTTCCACTTCACGTCCGTATTATCGCAGGTGGTGAAATTCGAGGGCAATGGATTCGGGGCTTCATATCCGTAGCTGCGCCCAGCTCTGTACTTGCATTCAGTACAAATACCGCTTGTGGAGTCGTAGAAGGTAAAACTAGAGTACGAGACTCTTGACGGTGATAGAGAAACATAGTATTCGAACTTCTGTATCTCAAACGGCCCGTAAGCAATTGACGGGGTGGCGAGAAGGGCCAAGAGTGTGAAGAAGAGAGTAAAAAGAAACCTCATTGTAGAAGGGGACGGATAAGTTTGTGCTGGTTAGGAATCCGCAAAAGTGAAGACTGGGTTTCGATCGAGGACTAGCTGAAGGGTACACTACCATATGATGCCTAGAGGAATCCGATAGTTCAATAATAGATGATTTGGATCCCGTTGTTCAGCAAAGCAGGTTTATATAGACAATATTTAACATGGATTTAGCTATAATCACAAGTAGCGTGGTATTCAAAGCAGCTATCTTAGGTTGTGGGAGCGCCTTAATGCGAACTGAACGAGGTCTGGTCTTTTCAAATTTCAACGTCGTCGCTGTGTGTTCGTTAGGATGATACTGCCCGAGTCACTCTCGCCATCACTGTTAATTCCACCGGGTCGATGTTGTAGCACAGATTTCCAGCCTCCCTTAAACTCTGACGCACGTTAGCCAATAAGCTGACCGCGATGCCCATATACTAGGTTCTGATGCAAAAATAGTGTATATCCCATCTCCTGGGACTTTCATACCAAACTGGGGTCTTCAGGCCGGGGAAAGGATTCCCATGTTGTAAAATCGTAGCTTCAGATTTGGAGCCTATCGAACTCGCAACCATGCCAGGTTACGCAAAACTCGATGAAGTGGAATGGATGCAAGACGAAGATAGAATTTCTTTCCGAAACCAAAACCGCTAGTTAGTACTGGTCTATCAAGTGAAAATCTCAGAATTTCATGCGCAGATGCCCTCTTTATTGAAGAAAGTAGTACGTAGTACGAGGTCCTCGTGTGCACTGATAACCAGGATAGATCCCAATAGAAGCTTTTCTGAAAGGTTGCCCTTTTCGATTGCCACAAAGTTCAAACTTTGAATAGATTCACAGGGATTGGGGTCAATCAAAACCAACCAACTGACTAGCCTGAGCTCGTCGAATCTGGGAATCTAATATCCTCGTGGCAGGGGGTTGCAGAAATTAGGTAACACAGCGGAGGTCATCGCCCGAACAAAATCCTGAAAAGGATTTCCCCATGAATTGGCGGTTGCTAGAGCTAATTTCGTGGTGAGGTGAGTGGCCCGAGTCGTTACGTCGCCTGCTGCCGCGGGGGAAAAATTAAAGGTATTACTATATAGTAATTTTAGCACTAGAATCAGTCGATTGAATTCCTAGCGATCGGCATCCAGGTTAGAATTTTGAACCGAAGGTTATCCTCAGTTGGTTTAGACCGATCTCTTGCCGATATACATAGATTTACTGCGGTGACAGATCTGTGAATTCATCT
Source organism: Arthrobotrys megalospora (assembly GCA_036971655.1). Taxonomy (NCBI): domain Eukaryota; kingdom Fungi; phylum Ascomycota; class Orbiliomycetes; order Orbiliales; family Orbiliaceae; genus Arthrobotrys; species Arthrobotrys megalospora. The sequence goes on along the minus strand of JAVHJN010000003.1, from coordinate 781,669 downwards.
GGTCTACGAGGTTTGGGAAACGTTGTTCGGGGCCCTTGTTATGAGGGGGCAAGTTCATGTCGCCTTTTCTCAGCTCAAATGCCACCAACATTGCAAGGCCCTTGGGTGAAGAAACGAATCCACAGAACGCTAGCCCATTTTGTAAGCAACTACATAACATCCAACAATGTTCACAACTTCGACAATTCGTTGGCATCCTAACATACGGGACTCCTAATAGATGTCGTGGAATCAATCAATCAACGAGCTGACTAGGCAACAGCACTGGAAGTCTTGTCAAGTAGTCGGAGTCTTGCCAGACCAGGGTAGTACCTCCAGGAATTGAATAAGCATCTTTACATGCGCCGAATGGTCACTTCAGTGGTTCAACCATTCTTGGGATATGTACTATATATATCTTATGTTGGTTACTTAGGGACCAACCCCACTGTGTGCTTCCTTGCTCAACCTCCTAGCTTTGTGGGGCCTGCCCGGCGACTCCCGTTGCTTATAGCAGCCACAGCTGGCTAGTTGGCCGAACTACGGTTTCAAATTTATCAGTAGCACAGTCAATATTTAAAAGTTAGTAGATATCAGGGTGGAATACAAGCTTAGCTGTTTCTAATCTGGCTACGTAATGCCTTCCGACTGGAGCTAGCATTAGCTGCCAATGTTCCGTGCTAGTACTTTCGTCAGACTTAGTGTAGGTAGCTGAGGTAAAGAAGCTGTCTTATAACACACTCGAATTCGAAGCGCATGTACATTGAGGCTTAGTATATCGAATATAGGGTCTGGGGTCTAGTTGTGTAACAAGCCTTGAGCGTGGCGAAAACCGGGATCAAATGTATTACACCGTTGTCTAAACCTATACAATGTGCATGCGCATGCGAATGTAAGTTATCATGATGCAATTATGGGGCATTCGTCCCCAACCGCTGAATACGACGCAGTTCTTGCATTGTGACTACAAAATATTTCGATATTCACTGGTAACTCCATTTAAGGTTTGAATTTTTCATCTTGTAGCTCGCCGGAGCAACTACCTTCATTGGAAGGTTTCTAGGGTTATATACAAGCCACGTGAGCAACATGAACCTGTGGTACAAATGTAAGGTTCTTGATGGGGGTAATGTTGATAAAAAAAAAAAAAAGGTGAGCCTCGACGCCTAGTACTTAACACACAGCATCATATGATCGTAAAAGTTGAGGAGATTAATTTAAGGAAGGAAAAGAAATTTTCATGAAGCCAGAACCGCGCAATGCAGGTGTATATCTAAGGAGTGTAAATGCCCAAAAACGGAGAAACGCTTGATAATCAAGGGCCCAAGCCTGGCCGGTGAAATGTGATTTGCAGTGACAAGGGGGAAAGGAAGAGGAGGGAAGAGATCGCTAAAATTAATTTAGAATCCGCAAACGTTCTAAATAAATGCAAAAAGGGCAATGTAAAGCCCGAGGAGCGTGATAGCCATTCTGGAGACGGTTTCCCGTGAAGCGGCACTTGGTTCATTGGTTATTAAAGATGGGTCGGCAGTAGTAGTCTGTGGGGGACCTAGGGTGGAGCCAGGATCGTTGGGTGCGGTATAAACGATGGTCCTTGTTGATCCACTGATAGATAATGTGAGATACGAAGTGCTTTGCTCTTGTGGTGGGGGCGGGGGTGTAGGCTCTGAGCTGCTGCTGCTGCTACTGCTGGTCGTAGTAGAATTTGATGGGAATGTGCTGGTCTCTTCTGGCGTGCTACTGGGGATCGATGAACTAAAGGTGGTCGTGGTATTGGGGAATGTAAAGGAGGTCGTGGTAAAGGAAGATGAGGTCGTGCTAGTATTACTTGCCGCAGCTTGTCGGATAGTAAACCCGGTCCCGGTATCAGCCAGTTGGAACAGATTATCCTGTCGGAAAATGTTGACGCTAAATAAGCGGTCGTCCCCTGGTTCCGGTACGCTCTGCAGGTTGAGCTCAATGTCTCCGTCAAGCTGGGCGTAGACCATGAAGAGGAAGTTCGCATTATTGGTATCCGCTGCTGGGGCGATATATTCAAAGTTCACAGTTCCAAAAATCAACTCCCCGCCGTCGGGTGATGGCGCCCGCAGATTTGACGCTGCATAATGTAGCACTGCCTCTGTTGTAGGGTTCCTCGAGTCGGTGATATCTAGGAGGATTATTGTATATCGTGTGTTGTCCGGGATTGGGACATCGGGCGAGCTCAAGGTGAATACAGGTGAAGAAGTTATCGCTTTGCGAAAACAAATTAGTCAACATGCCGTATTCTTTGGGGCAGAGTTTAATACTCACATCCTGCCGACGTTGTGCTATCATCTTGAATACTAGTATCACCGAACTTGACCGACAGTGTCATTCCGCGCACAAAAGCCTCAGACAGCGCCTCCGGTACCGCGGCTCGTGTGAGGCCCACAGCGACTCCCGCGCAGACTGCCAATGATCTTAACCAGCGCATCGTTATATTTCGGAACTATACAGATGCGATAAAACCGTGAGGCGAAGGGAATTATGAAAGAAACGAACAAACGAGATTACACGTTGCGATAAAAAACTTTGAAGGGAAATCCGGGAGGCTGAGGGAATCGGTGGAGCTATATACAAATCAAGCGGCATGCCCAGCATAAAAATTCGGATAAGAAGATACGAGAGCTCTAATTCCGTTAGAAGCACACCATCAGAAGCACATCACGTCGCATCACAGCGAAGGTGGGTCGCAGAGCTGGCCATTCATAGACGCCAGTTGGGAAGGCACTAGGACAGATGGGGGAAACCCGAGCTGAGGATGAATGCAGGTTATGGGCTGACTGGAAACCAGGGGCTATGAATAGCAGTTTGTTTGGTGAATGTTTGGTTTTTGCAGCAGAAGACAGCGTCATAATGTAACCTGTTAACGACAGGCCAAGGCGCCACAGCTGCTTGCTCTGGTCAAGCTTCACGGTCAAACGTTCCTTGGTTCCTACGGCTTTCCTGGAACTTCAACCAGTCAGTTTGCGCCTGTCACGGATAAACTCACTCAGGCTTCTGAGCGGGCCGATGAAAGGGATTAAAACTGTTACTGTGCTGTTTCAACTCGAACGAGTTGTCGTCTCATGGGTGTTTCGATTGGCTCCATCTGATATAGCAGCGTCTGGACCGCCTTCCATTCCCGTCCAGTTTCAGATTGTACTGAGAAAAATTGGAGTTCGAGATTCCGAGACCAAGTTTAAGAACAAAAAGGCACAGGATAAAATACCACACAGGCAACACAAAGAAGTCGATGCTGCTAGTCAGGGGAACAGGAATTCGAGGGAAAGCGGGAAGAAACTAAGGAAGAAACTAAGAAAGAAACAAGAAAAACACTAGCTTAGAGTACTATTGGAAGAAGGTACTGTTTTTTCGATATTAGAGAGAACTTTTATCTCTCAAAGAGCGGTACCGGCGTACGAGACCCGGAAAACAAGGTCCGATCTCATACCAATCAGGGCACAACACTTCGCAATGCTCGATATCCTTTACAGATACGGCCACATTGTTTAGCTTGCTGATGTTCCACTTCATTCGGATAGTACGGCACGTCGTCGGTTATATCTCGCGATCTAAAAATCGCGGAAGTTGAAGTTGCATTTGTGCAATTAATCGTAGGCGGAGTCGGGATACTGGGTTGAAAGTGTGCTCTTCGCTCATATTGCTCATGCTCACTTCGTCGTTCAGTACTAGTACCAGAAGCTGGTATCTCTCGCGCGGAATCATGGTTGGTGTTTAATGACTCCTCTTTCTGGAATCCGCACAATTCTCGTACTTGCTGGGTGAACTGAGTCCCATCGTTATTTTTATATGGGTCGGCTTCCTGATAGTATTGGCAGACCTTGCGGCCGCGGTCGGATCCATCGAAAGGGGCGTATATCGCAAAAAACTTGCAACTTGGGATAGATGTACACATAAAAGCGCATGAGGCAGGGGAACTGGGTATATCGTCGCCAGCGGTCGGTTTTATTGTATTGAACGAGTTTGGGAGAGCTTGAAGATTCGAGTAAACGAGCTTGTAGCCGGGGATTTGTGAGCTAGGGATGGTTCGTGATTCCGAAAGTCCAAGAAAGGCAATTATCAAAGTTGCGAGGGAAGTAAACAGCATGGCGATGTCTGCAGCGAGGTGTACCCATTAATAGAAGCAAAAGTTTAGGTAAAGCCTCAGTAGCGACTGTCGAAGAAGCTTTAGAACTTGAGGATTAAACGAGTGACTAGAGTTAGTTAGACAAGCTCTCTAGGAAGAAAATAGTTACGAAAAGAAGAATAAGAAGACTCATATCAGAGTAGAAAATTATTTTGCGAAGTTTATATATTTCAGAGAGTGTCGCTGGAGTCCGGAAAACTCCGAGAATAATGTCGTTTCGAAGAAGTCAAATTGAGACCCGTCAGATCTCCACAACCTGCATGCATAGAGATTTACCTTATACGAAAGTAATGATGTCACGACGACTCTCCAACATACCTATCTGAACGCAGCATCTTCCCATCATGCTATTTCACGTTTTTAGATCTGCAGAGTGTCAACGTGGTGAAACGACTTCATACTTTCTCAGATGCGATACCGCCCATCTGGGGCGTGTTGTTGCGGGATACCCGCGACCTGATCTTCGAATTCCAATAAAACATCCTGGTTTATGGAAGCGTAATTGCCTGATTGAGCAACCGAAAGAAATCCATTGTGTGAAAATTAAATTGTCAGGAGAAGGAACTCTTTCAAATGGCGAGTGTTAGGAAGAATTTGTGTTCTTTTTCTACAACTTCGAATTTTTATAGCCAGGTGGGCCAATGTGCTTAGTCCAGACGCCGGCCGATCATATGATATGACTTGAGGCGGAATATGATATCAATTGCAATGGTGGCTTGAGCACTCTCTGCCCGGATGAAGTACTTAGCCGTATACGTATGAAGTACATATCTCTCAGATTTTTACTTAATCTTTTGTCAAGGCGGGCGCGCCGGAACGCTTGCTGTAATTCCTATGCCACATCTTGTAGGCCTATAGGCGGAAGGTGGTGGAGCGCTTGGATGAATTGAAAACTACCAACCTAAGCTGCATGATAGCGAACTTATTGATATCTGTAGATAGACGGATTTGTGATCCTGTTGTACAATTGTGCCGACTTTCGGGTGCACTTTTGAAGATTATGAGCTGACCGTCAATTATAAACCTAGGTCTTGCCACCAGAGATTCGATCGCGATACTTTCGTCGGGCCTAAAAGCGGATATGCAAAACCAGGGATTCGGCCGCAGAGGCCCCGAACATGGGAAGCTTGACTGTAGTCGTATCGAGCTGGATCATCGTAACGAACCCAATTGGAGCTTTGTCTCAAGTCTGCCTTGCGTCCTGGCAGGGGTCTTCTCTCGAATAAGTCTCTCTTACAATACACTCAGCAGATTTAACACTGCTTATTCTCTCATATTTCGTGAGCCATCCCGCAAAAATCGGATGTCGAATGACAAGCTTTGAATTTAGCTATTTAGCCGGAATCACCTCTAGGCTTCCATAAAGCCGAAATGTGGAAGCGAATACAGCCACCCGTGGTCCCTATCGCGTAACTTATCTGGAGATCCCGGTCGGCTTGGGCTCCAAAATACAACATACACTGTGTGAACGGAAAAATTTCTCCGTCATGTAATCCTGACAACGGATAGCGGGTTACACAACCATGGTTAACCATGGGTAAATTAATATCAGGGTTCCAAGCTAGATGCTTGATAGTTTACAAAAAAGGCTATCCAGTTTATTCGCAAGAAATACCCCGCAGTGACAGCGGCCGGTGAAGTGGGTCCTTGGTCCGACTGCAAGACCTCGGACGAAGCCAAATCACAGTATAATCAGTGGACACCTTGGTTTTCCTCGAAATTGAAAGCCGAAAGTTGATGCCGTTCCTTGTATCTTGCTTTGGTATATCTGGATACGATATGCAATGACATCGATATCTCCAAACCCTTGCGTGTAGGTTGCAACGTCACCCGTGGTAGCAGTTACACTGTAGATCGTCACGAGCCGGGACAAATCCAAAAGTTGTTAAACTCTAAGAGTTGAGCTATATTGCTGAACTACCTCGCGGCTATTCAGCTTTGAGTCGGGTATCTTCGAGCTAGCACATGTCGCGTGTTTCTCGCAACCAAATGGTTTAGCCCAGCAGATAGCTGGTATATATATCAGCATTCCCAGATCGCTCCTTAGTTTATAGCCCCAGCCATTACAAAATTCCCAAAATCTTCCATACTATAGGTGCGAAAGTCACGGTTTCGATTGATTCGAAGGAAAGATGAAGTTTCCGAAGATCTACAACACATACTTCCTGGCGGTGATAGCCACGATAGGTTCAAACCCTTCCTCTACGATATCCGTTGGAAACAAGGAAATGTATGACTAACTGTAATCCTTAGGCGGGATGTTGTTTGGTATGTCGCAAATTAGGTCATGTCATGGTTGTCCTAAGTATTAACCGGCGATATTCTTTTTCAAGGTTTCGATATCTCGTCGATGTCAGCTATAATCGGGACCGAGCAATACAAGTGGTACTTCAACAACCCCTCTGGTGTGTTACAGGGCGCTATTGGCAGTGCCCTAGCTGCAGGGTCTGTAGTAGGGTCGCTTGTCGCCGGACCCCTCTCAGATAAGATCGGGCGTCGGGACTCTATCTTCGTTGCATGTATATTTTGGTTGATCGGGTAGGTATCGACTGATATCTGGAGGTTTAGTTTTCACATCTCGGCTGACAATAGTGTATCTTGTAGAACTGCTGTACAAGTATCCGTCCAAAATGTCGGCCAGCTTATCGCCGGTCGTATTATCAACGGAATAACGGTTGGTATCACAAGTTCCCAGGTACCAGTGTACCTTGCAGAGATTGCAAGGAAAGAGAAACGGGGAAGTTTAATTATCATCCAGCAACTGGCTATCGGTAAGTTGTGCGAACCGTCGGAGTATAGTATTAATCTAATATCTTAATCTCGGAATGATAATTTAGAGTGGGGTATCTTGTTCATGTTCTTCATTGGGGTATGTCGATAAGCCTTGCCAAACGGCTAGACCCATAGTATGCACTAAGCGCTGACAACCCCCTGTAGTACGGTGCATCTTTCATCGGTGGCCCAAAGACTACAGTATCCTTTAGGTTCGCTTGGGGCACTCAGTTCATCCCATGTGTTCTTCTCATGCTTGGAATTCCATTCCTGCCTCGGTCACCACGCTGGCTTGCCAAAGTCGGTCGAAAAGAAGAAGCGATCCATAACCTCGCCAAGATCCAAGCGAATGGAAACATCGACGACCCGCTCGTTGTAGCGGAATGGGAAGAAATCACAACTGTTCTTGAGGCAGAGAGGTCTGCCGGCCCTGGCTGGCAGAAGTTCATTAAGCGAGGAATGTGGAAGAGAACTTTGGCGGGAATGAGTGTTCAGGCATGGCAGCAGATGAGTGGCGCCAACGCTATGGTCTACTACGTCGTTTACATCTTTTCAATGTACGAGATGGATAACCTACTAATTTCTTGGCTTGAGGCTAACCGTGACCGATTTTGGTAGGGCTGGGCTATCTGGAAATATTAACCTTATTTCCTCAGGTTAGGGGCAAATCTTAAAGCCTGATCGAGTTACTATTTACTGATCCGTCATCTAGGTGTCCAATATGCTATATTTATCATTTTCACAACTGTCATGTTTTTCTTTATTGATAAAACCGGCCGTCGTGGACTTCTGATTTGGGGTGCAATCACCATGGGAATTTGTCATTTTGTTGTCGCAGGACTTCTAAGTGCCGGCGAGTATAATCCTAACGGATGTATGTTGGCCCTTATGTCACTTCTTGTCCTGATGGTACATTTGCTAACTCATGGACTGAATAGGGTACGACAATCCGAACGTGGTAATTAGAGTTATGGGCCCTCGAGCGAATGCTGTTATATTTTTTTGCTATCTTTTGATAGTTATTTATGCTTTGACCTTGGCGCCCGTGGCCTGGATTTATGCTGCGGAGGTTTGGAGCTTGGAGACAAGAGCCACAGGAGTAAGTTTTCCTTTAGCAACTTTCTTAGGAAGTCAAGGGTGGGTGTTAACATGAGATCCTGTGATGAACAGATGGCTCTTGCGGCCACAGCAAACTGGATTTTCAACTTTGCTTTGGGCCTATTTGTCCCGCCTGCTTTCAAGACCATTACATGGAAAAGTAAGTCCGCGAAATGATTTTGGATGACATTTACACCTTGTATCCCTCTAACTATTTTGGCTTCCCCCAGCATTTATCGTATTTGGTGTTCTTTGCTTTGGTGCCGCCGTTCAAGCTTTTTTCACCTACCCAGAAACGGCCGGGAAAACACTAGAAGAAATCGAATACCTCTTTTCGCCTGAAGGACCCTTACCTTGGAAGACTAAGAAGGGAGAGTCTACATTGGACGCCAAGGTTGAAGAAATTGCAGGTCAATCTGCTGAAAAGCGGATGATGGTTATGAGAGAAGAAATGGGAGCGGCGAAGAGCGAACAAGTCGAGAATATCACACAGTGAACGTTCGAACAGATATATGCACGATGGGTTGTTATATATACGAAAGAGAGCAATTTGAATTCCGAAACAATTAAGTGACAAGCGTAAATTAGAGTGAACAGGCTTTCGCGACACAACTATCGTTGAGAAACATAAGGACATGAAATATATATCTGACCGCTGATTTGAGGGGACCTAATACCAACCACTCTGCGATGTGCGTATGTGAGTTTAAACATCGTGCAGAACATTTGCTTCGAAATCGACGAAAGTATTCCCACATTCCTCAAAATTGATACTCCACGATGGGTCTTCGCTCCAATAACTCCGTCCAAAATTCGGAGTTCTGAAATCGCCATCCATTTTCTTCCTAGGCTCAGCCCTTTGCCAGCGAAACTCCTCCAACCACTCCATCACTATCAGACCAATTGAGTGGCCGTTAAGAGAAACCTCTACATCCTCTCCTTTCCTTTTGCTGCACAAGCTTACTCCAAAGTTTTCGCCATTGCAATATAACACCCGACATTGGCCATGGGGGGCGCGGTAGACATTCCCATTTTCCCAAGCGTTGGTTGGGGGGTTCAACATATACCCGATGACGGTGGTGAGAGCCTTATATGCGTTTAGGCCCTTAGGAGTTCCGGGGGGTTTGCCAAAGGCATCAAACGCTCCGGCGTAGGTAATTTCCATCCAAAGCATTTGAGAATTTTGGTCAAGGTTAATAACGTATTCCTGGTGTGGCGGTTCGGTTTGCCGGACATTGAGATTTTGTACTTCCTCCGCTAAGTTGGAGTTAACGGCTTGTATTCCAGAATGTATGGCATATATAGTAAATTTCGAGGGAGAACTCTCTTACCAATGAAGACACCATCAGGAACAGGGACAGGAATGGCAAAGCCCAAAAGCATCAACAAGATGGCGAAGTATTGATAAAGCATTGTGGAGATTGAAATTATGGTATTAGATTGCAATTCTCTGAGTACAAATAGGGTACTAGGTGTATATGCAGTGAATGAAACACCGAAAATGGGAAATGTACACCATAGATCTATTTTATATACAGGAATTGCTCCCCCTCATATAGGAGTAATGTGTCGGATCGAATGTTTTTCGCTTCAACGACACGCCGGTGCACCTGATAAACGAGCTCTTGGCTCGAACATCAAAGCCTGGCCTGGGCAAAGTGTGGGCAAAGTTGGATACTATAAGTTGTAAGGAAGTGCTATATCCTCGAGTCAAACGTGAAGACGACGGCAACTATCGTGACGAATGAATTTGGCGATCCTGTGGCATCCTGTCAGAAGGGCACGTCTACGCATGGTTGTTGGGTGGTATCAATGTAGCAAGAATTTTAAAACGGAATAGGTGTATATGTTAGTACCTATATGAGACGTGGTTGGAGTTAACCATGCAAAATGTTGTCGTTCTAAATAGCTATAGGCACCAGTATTCAGCGCCCCCAAGATCATTTCGCTAGTTTCTCCGTTGTAGTGGAATGACTCGATGTGAAATGGACAATAACAGGGAAAGATGGCGGAGAATATGTATCTTTGTTGCAGTTGTATACTCCGGCTTTCCCTGATCAGATAATCACGACAGAGGTCCAACACGTACTGGATCCTGCAGACTTGTTGTTTTTGTTGGAATATTGGGGGCCAGTTGGGGTCTCGAGACCAGGCCACTCCACCAGTGGCTTTAGTGCTAGAGCGTTTATTGGTCAACTGGGTTCAATACTGATCGGTATCTGCATGCCGGTTTTGTGCCGGCCTCACGTCAGTGAAACCTGGTCTGTAAACTCCTCATGCCTCAAGCGCTTGGTCTTTCAACGTTGTGACAATTCGGGCAGGACGGCAAATGGAACTTTGGGCAGCCCATTCCATGACACAAGCTACTCTGAGGCAGACATTATTTGGGAAAACTTGCCCAAAGTCGGGGCGCCAAGCCACTACCAAGCGTAGGTCGAAAGCTTATAAGCTGCAATGTCTGCATCAAATTTCAAAGTAAATTTCGAAGACAATTGATGGAAGCTTACGTATGTCGGCTTGAATCCACCTTCTTGGCCGTTGACCCGCTTGCAAGAGAAACCCTGAGTGTTACACCAAAACGAAAAACAACAACTGATTCCGGGTATCGGCAGATTTAGAATGTATGTCCAAATTGCTGCTTACTTTAGCCTTTGGAATTTTAATCCTCACCATGCTACAAACGAATTTATCTGAAAGGCTTCGGCGCCTGAACCAGTCCCCGAATCATTGCGCGTGTATCAACAAATACTCATGAGCACCTCGAGCTCGAGGAATAAGTCAGCAATGAGCCCCGCATTGCAAGTTTCGAGCGTTTCGGCGAAACCCAAACGCCAAACGTTCAAAGAATCTCCTGATTAACGCGATATTAAATTTCCCCGAAGATTAAAACTTGATAAGGGGACGTATGCATATGCGCATACGTTTGTGTCCAAATTTATGCCTCGCTCGACACCTTGCAGGCGAGAGGCACCGCCACCCTGGTTAGTGGGCAGATGACGCGGACAAACGACGAACCTCATAGTTCCCGCACGACCTACGGCAACTTTTGGTTGGCGAATCACGTTATGGTGTTGGCGCATTCCTGGGCCAAAGCAGATGCATTGTATCAGCATGCCGGCAATGTTTATATTTATCTTCGGTCCATCGAATATAAACCGTCTTGTTTTTCCGCCCGCTCTTGTTGTTATCCAATCGTCGCAGGAAAACCTTCGCCCAAACGTCAACGACTGTTCACAACAGCACAATTTGAGGTGCCCACGCAGCCGTCAGCAAAAGTCTACGACACAACACAGACATGGGGCCTCTGGAGATAAACCTAGACACGAAAGGCCCACTTCCAGGCATCCCCGGAAGTCGGATCAACCTATATGTAGCGGGCGACACAGTTTGCGGGCATGTCAAAGTACTTGTCGCGCGCGAGTCTATTAAGAGCCTCACGATCGAATTCATTGGAACCTTACAAGCCCAGATAAGCAGCACGGGCCAAAGGCTGGGTCAGAAAAACAGCCTATTCAATTTTACACTTACTCCAACCATAAATGCGGATGGAAAATACCCGTTCAGTTTCCAACTGCCAGGCACTGTAGTGGTCGCACCAGATGAATCTCTGGCACCCCGCCATGTGCCGATAGCACCACAGTCGCTACTTCCGTCTTTCACATTCGGACTTCCAAGTGACCATCTCTCTGCGAAAGTGGAATATCAGGTCATTGCAAAGCTGGTTCACAAAGGAACTATTTTCACTAAGAGGGATAGTGAAACCAAAACAATAAATATTTCCGCCGCACCCCTCGAAGGAATGTCATTGCTCTCCTCATCGCCTGCATCACACATATTCCAGCTTCAGACCCCTAAATTAAGACCGGGGATGGAACACTATCGGCCGACAGCCATGGAAAGACTGTCGACCTTTTTAGGAAGTGTTCACCAGGGCTTCCAGGATCCCAAAATCTTAGTCGATCTCGGAGCAGACCTCCCTAATTCCCTTGCTTTGGGCTCGCAGATACCGGCCTCGATTTCGGTGAATCTGCTTCCTGATTCATACGGCGTCGAAACGCCGCCCCGAATCTATGTTCTCAAAGTTGAAGCGAGGATTCAGATCATAACCGAACTCGCGATCCAAACGGCTACCAAAAAGAAGATGACTGCAATGGAACTCTGTTCCAGAGGCTGGGACTCACGGACAATGCCCATAGAATATGGGTATCAACATAAAATGGACCTGACATCTTGGGTATCGGAAAATTTTGTGCACGACGTTGGGAACCAGCTGGTGCCAACGTTCCACACTGCGAACTTGAAGAGGAAATATAGACTGGACCTTGAGGTTTGGCTGGAGTGTGTTGGCGAGGTCTGGAAGAAGACTTTTGAGAGAGAATTGGTGCTGTTGCCGGCTTTCGTGGGAGAAATGCCCACGCCAACACCGACCTCGACAGCGATGCCGCCGCTACCTATCATGAGTGAAAAGGCAAGGCTACCAATGAATGCAGTCCAAACAGATGCGAATTATGATGCCCCTCCGGAGTATACAGAACTCCAGGGTAATCCGTGATCTTTCTTTCGCAGCGGGGTTCTAGGGTGGCTTGATTTAATGTCTTTTGACTTAATTTTTAATTGCTTCATTTATCTGGGTTGTATGGCGTTCAGAGTTTGGCATTGCTGGCATGCTGGAGTTTTCATCTGCAAGGGCTATTCAAATCATTTGATCAAATCAATGAATAGTATTAATTCTTTTCTTAAAGTATATATATAGAGGGTGACCCTCGTGGAAGGAGTGAAGCGAAAGATGTCTTTGTATTAAATACTTATGTCTCCAGATGACGATTTTTTTTTCAAACCAGACATTACTTCCTTCGTTGTTTAATCCCGCCAATTGACCACAACGCTATTGAATTTGTCGATATCATAGCAGATTAAGCTTTGGCGTCCGTTGACTTAGTGAAGGAATTCTTGCGCGCGATGGATGAAAATATTGATTCCAGCCTTCCTAAAAGTATCAGGCTCAACATAAGAAGTGGTGTTACCCTCAAAAACAAAGTTCTTGGGCTCATCCTTCTCATATTTTGGCCATTTGGGGAATCCTTGCACTATCCATTTTAACATGTATTAGTAACGTAGCTGTGATGAAGCAATCAAAGATGTAAACTTACTGCCATGGTTATTAGGCGTCAAATCATGCACAAAGCTCATGATAGAACGCGACATCAGCTGCCCCGTCTTGATATAGTTCGCTTTTCGGCTCGCTGGCTCGACATCATAGTAGTTGACGTCATAGCCGACTCCTAAAAAGTTTGCGAAGACAAATGCCTGATCTGTAACATGAGTCGAGCCTAATTCTCGAGGAACACCAGCCGGAATAGTATTGAATCTCCACGAGTATACAGTCGCGCCACGTTCGGCCCAAGCACGGGCAGTGAGTCTTCTTCCAGCAACGAGGAAATAGTCGGTTGCTATAGCTGCAAGTCGCTTATATTGGAGTTTGTATGGTGGTGGGAAACGCTCAGGCGAGCCTCCGGGGATACCAAGGACTGGGTCGTCAGGATACGCCTTTAAGAGGTCATTGATGGTCTTGTCGCTAAGAGTTGTGGTTGTGGCGAGCTTGATAAAGTAGACGAGTTCTTCGGTGGTATCAAAGCCTTGCCCGATGGCATAGGTTCCTTCATCTGAGGTGGACCCGACGAGGATTGGGACCTTAACGAATCTGCCGCGTTTTAGGGAGACGGAAGAACGTTCTCGGATTATATCGCCGTCGATATGGTATTGCCATTGGGTTGGGTATGCGGCATCAACAGCTTTGATAGCTGGCCACATGATTTCAGTTGGCACTTGACGAAGGCATGTGAGGGAATTGGCAGCAGAAGTACAGTTGACAGCATCCACTAGAGTGTTATACATGACTTCTAGGACGGACATATCGCCGTATTTGCCTATGAATAGTGCGGGACCGCTATCCATAATTGCGGCACGGAAGAGTTTATCGTCTCGCCCACCGTATGCGAGAGCCTGGATACCGACTGAAACGCCACCTGCGGAATCACCAGCGATAGTAACCTTCTTGGGGTCGCCGCCGAACGCCGCGATGTTCTCCTGCACCCAATGAAGAGCTAGTCGCTGATCCTTGATTCCAACGTTGGTGATCCCGGAGTCCGTCATGAATTTCGAGGCGAGCATTCCCCAGGCGGTAAGGCGATAGTTGAGACTAACAGCGATAATCGGCTTGCCAGCCTTAACGGATTGATCAACCATGAATGTCATGTTGTAGGGAGGGTTTGAACTGCCGCTGCTGGTAAAACCGCCTCCGTGGATCCAAACGAGAATTGGAAGCTTGGTGTTCGAGTAGCCTACGGGGCGAATGACATTTAGGTTGAGGCAGTCTTCGCTTTCAGGCAGATTTGGGAATGGGTGGTGAAGCCCTAGACATCGATCTCCATAGGCCTGAGCTACGAGCTCGCCAGACCACTTTGTGGCAATGGGCTTTGGAAGGGCGAATCGATTGTTTCCTGTCGCAGGCTCAGCGTATGGGATCCCTAAGAAGTAGTCCTGTCCCCAGACATCGCTGTGGAGACCGCGGATTGTGCCATTCTTGATTGTCACGATAGGCGGTGAAGGCTTTGGCGGTGATGCGTAGGCCGACGAAGCGAGGAGTGAAAGTAAAGGTAAGGCCGTAATTATTTGATACATTGTGATTAACTATCCCAGATCATGGGGGAGTAAAAGAATGTGTACTGGATAGCGAATATCAGAGAGAGAGCTCTTGTCTGAAGTCCAGCAGCAGCAGCAGTATTTATACCTATATCTTGGGAAATGGAAAGCGATGCGGCGGAGAGTATATGTGATATATGTCCCCAGCCCTACTCCTAGCCCAATGGATAAAGTGTGATTCCAGTCTGTGGAACCGTCACTCGAATGTATCGGCCGTATAGGTATCGACCTAGCAGTTCATTGCTGGTGAACATGGATCCCTATTGAGGAAGGCGTGCTTCCAGTGTCTATGATCATAGACCCTCGTATTCGTGATTTTAGCCTAGCAGAATAGCGTGGATCGATGAGGGGCGATGATGATCTCGAAATTGAAGCTTGGGGAATAGTAATCTTTCGGTCTACATTCCGTATGGATCCGTATACGTATCCGTGTACGCTAGGGTACTTGTTATTGGTGGGGCTAGACACTGCACTGGGGAGTATTCTACGGCCCGAAAATATCAATCTTCATTGTATGCATTTGCAGGGAGCTTGTAGCGAGGGGTGAAGTGGGTCGATCGGCCAGGAACCAGATTCTAGTAGCTCGTCGGAGCATAGTAGCGGGGGTCATTAGCTTCTAAGAGTTACAAGCCAACAGTTCTCTTTCGGCCCAATGGTTCCGGTAAGCACTGCCACTACCAGTGGATTAACCTCGTAATTGATGATTTATCCATGGCTGTTAGCGTGCCCTAATTTGGCGGGGCCATGTGGAGAGCGTCTGTGGTTCGAACATTTATGTGTTGTATTTGTTGGATTTTGATAACGAGTTCTGCCTTGTAGACCGCCAACGTTTGAGACCAGCAATATAGCCGGAAAATATAGGTCAAGGTCTTAGAAGGTGAGCAGAGTGGAGAAGTTACGAGTTCACCCGGGTTTGTGAGCTCTATACACGAGTTATCGACGGGTTTAAGCTTCCTGGGCGCGGAAACAATACGCCGGGACCGCTTTGTCTTAGGGTATCGGTTTGCAATACACACGCTGTAGTGGAGTCGTAAGGAACCCCGAGTTATTGCCTGTCACACAACCTTCTGAAAAGCCTCGTTCAGAGCCTCTTCGCAGTGTGTCCGCTTTTGTGGGTGATGCATTATATATGTCTGGCGTCAGTATACGCAGAGAAAAGTTATATGTATACAAATTAATGGTGGAGAATTAATTGTTGGCCATTGGGTACGAGGCTCGAGGCGGATCCCGACTTACGGTTGTCTGACTAAGCAGATTTTTCGAGTTAAGAACTCCGTTTGGGGGATTTCGCTTCACGCTTGGCGAGCATATATATATATCTATTTTCTTCTATAGGATAGGTTTTCAAGAGATGTAGTTGAAAATTTATCGATCGATGCATGTGACTATTTAGGTACAATTTTGAACCGTGATATTGTCTACAAGCCCACTTTGAAGTTATGACCCGGAGGCGCCCATGGTCAATTGCTTTAACTAACTTAGCCGCGACACGCCCCGGCGCTGCAGACTTGGCCGTTACCACATCTTTGACCGCATCCACCACAGTTGTACCAATCAAGCTGGGTACGGTAGCAGTAGTTGCCGCATCTTGCTCTGTTAGGATCCACGCAGGTATACAGGGTCTCCTGTACAGTAGCAGTGATAGTGTGGGTAGCGGTTTGTGAAGTCTGAGTTGTCTCGGTGGCGGTGATGGTGTAAGTGCTGTACTGGGACTCGATTGCGGTGGCGGTATCATATACGACCGTTGTAACAAATGTGATAACGGTAACGCTGGCAGTGGCGGTTTGGCGTACAATAACGGTTTCGAGTGGCAAGGTCTTGGTCGTAGTGACTGTCTGGCGAGGAGCAGTTACGGTCTTTGTCGTTGTCTTGGTGAGGAGGCAGGCTATTAAAGTAGTATTTGCAGTTAGCTTGTGATTCCTTAAGTAACGTGGTCTGAGACTCCATGATAGAACATAAGCACTTACAGCACGATTTCGGAACAGAAGTGCAGGGAGTGGCAGCTGCGCGGCGTTTCAATGCAAATCCATAGTTGTAGATGAAGCTGGTCTCCGTCGCAGTTTCGGTGCTTTATTAAACTGTTAGTGTATTGTTTTGACACAGCGAGATTAATTGAAGGCATAGTCATGCGTGATTATACGTACTCGGTGAACGAAAGGACCTCGGTCTCAGTGGCAGCAGCAGACGCCTCTTCAAGGAAGAGGGTTGTCGTGTACTCTGTGACGGTAGAGAAGACAGAGACCGTGCCCGTTTCTTCTGCAGTTGCCGTCACCCACTCGTTTTCAAGGATGGTAGCTTTGGGTCGGCTGATGGTAACAGTCTTGGTGGTCTTCGCAGGGATGACAGTCTTCACAACGGTACAGGTCGTGAACTTTGCCTTCTTCGCAGCTTTTTTTGAAAGTCAGCACCTTCGCAATATAATTTTGTCCGCATTTTTTTTGAAAGGAACCTACAAATGACTTTCGAGCAGCTAGACACTACAGATTTGGGTAGAGCAGTGCACGACTTGTTCGGGACGCACGTCGCAGCCAACGAACTTGCGGCAAATGCAAGAGCAGAAAATGTAAAAATCTGATTGAACAACATTATGAAGATATTATATATTAGAACGGTTATATTTTCAAAAGAGTGACAAGCTCGAGGCTAGATAGATCGACTGATATAAAGAACGACGTGGGTAAGGTGGTAGAAGACCTTCGTAACTGTCGGTGTGACTTCCAGACGTGGCGGCTTTTATACAGATCGCCCCCCAGACTCCCATAAAGGGGCATTTTAACTTTTGGGCGTCTAACTGGCTATTCTAGACTCTCAACCCACTGGTCAACTACTGGTCAAAATGAGCGTCTTTGTCGCGATGTGGGCTAGCGTAGATGCAGAGTCAAGCCACGTTTTCTTAGAAGGCCATGTGAACGCACATCGGATTCACAAGAAAAGTTGTCTAATTTCCACCGTTGCGAGTCACTATGCGAGGACAAGTTTATGCCTAAGACAGTTCCGATCAAAACGGCCAATCCAGACCTCTCCCCTAATCTACCAAATCACCGTTTGCCGGATCGCCACCCAGATCTGGGCTAGCTTGCGCGCGCACAGGAATAGCTGAACTTTGTGGCGTGTTGCTTTGCGAGAATTCTCGGGAGCCGGGATGCCTGGGATATCGACAGAGGGGATGGCCTTTCGCACACTCAATCGCATATATATACCCTTAACCCAAGTAATTAGAAAGTTCGGGGTGACCGTGAACGTCGACGCCGCTAGCGCCAGTACCGCGTCCTCCGTTTGCTGAGATATGTTGTTTCGCATCCGAATTGCTTCCGAGTGCGACGACCGGTCTCACGGGTCTCCTATATTGGTCCAGCGAACTCGAACTACCATGCGGTGAGGCTCCCGCAATATGCTCGGGGCTGAAGTTTGAATGATCACGTGTTTGGTGTTCACGTGACAGAGACATCTCCACCCTGAAATGTTGTGATGGCGTAGAAGCGTAATTCTGTCGACATGTGTCGGGTCGATGGAGCATATACCATTTTGGCCGTAGAAGGGTTTGCGGTGAACACGAAGATCTCGGATATTACGATATCGTGTCGGCTAGATCTATTTCGATGTGTCGCTGGGTATCTTGTAACGTCCTAAACCACCAGTTTCACGTATTTCGAGTGGGGTTGGAAGTACGAAGTAGCAGTCTAAGATATCGAAATTAGTATGTACAAAGTCGCAAAATTAAATCGGTTTGTCAATGGTACATTGTAGGCTTCCTGAAGTGTCGACCGGTGGTTTTGTCCTATTAGCTATTGCTACTTTCAAATACTTGTTCAAGCTTGTGTCTAGATCTGAGCTATGCAGCTGAGCAGCCTTAGTTTAGCGCCTGAGAGGATCCTAGTTGGGAAATGATGCCTGAATATTCAAGGCGTCGGTGGAGTTCCACAACATAAGGAACAACACCATTTGCATCTTTGATTTTGGAGCATCAGAACGCCACCACTACCATCATCATCATCACCGTCGTCATCAATCTTACCTCTTACCATCATTGCGAAATCCATCTAAAACTTCAGGTGCAACGGCCCTTCTCACGCTCCTCCTAGCCATAGCTCTTACCATATCTCAATTTAGTGATAATGGCGGATACTGGCGAAGGATCAAATCGGAGGCCACCTCCCTCCACTCATAGAAGGCGCCATTCAAGTACAAATCAGCCCTCCCATGAAAATTCACAAGCCGATGCAGGGCCCCATACTCCGAGAGGCCCTAGAAGATACTCTGGAGGTCGACCCAACCATCAACAGCAACATGAATACAGAGGACAAAGAAACCGTAGCTTCTCTCACAATGGCCATCCCCCTCCCCCACCTCCTCCTGTCCATCCCTACCCTCATCCTCAGCATCACTCCCAACCCAGCTTTCAGAATGCAGGGGCGAGCTCAGATTTCCGGTGAGCTACATTCCAAGTCGTTTCGTGGGTTCCTACCAAAGTGAGATGACTGACCATTTGAAGGTCTCGAGCACGATTCAAAATGAACAACTGGGATTCCAATGATCCAAACCGAGGATCTGCCAATAGCTTATCACCTGCTGCTCTCCAGGAATTTTTGTCTGCTGGACTTGAGAAGATTCGGTTTTCAGAGGACTCCAGACACACCTTTATCAACCATCTTGCCTCTCAGACCGGGCTTCAAAGAGTTCGCCAGCTGCTAGAAGCCGATTACTCTACAACTTATAGCATCACCAAGCCCAAATTCAACACACATTGTGTTGCTTTTCTGCGTATATTGTCAAACAATGTTGTCTTAGAGTCACTTTCTCTTGAGCAACAGGTGCGGACGATCTATAATGTTGTTTACGGGTTCAATGGTGAGAGAGCTGTTCCTTTCTTTGACCGGGTTTTGGAGTGCCTGCAAACTCTTAAGCCGGATGATGATCCTGGTTGTATGGAAGAAGAAGACTGGACAGACGCCTTTCAGATGACCACTTCTGTCTTCTTGAATACTCTCCGGATGAATCAAGGCGCTGCAATCCAAGAGAAACTGAAATACATCGGTCAGAGACTCACTGGAATTGCACCGGCCGACAACCAAAGCGGAGACGACACTCTGAGGATAATCTTCCAAAATCTATCGAGCATTACGAGCATCTTGTCGGCGGGAGCAGAGGTTCCTCAAGAGACAGGACCCCGCGATTTCAAAGCCAAAACTAAACGAGAAGAGGAGGAGGAGGAGGATACGGTAGATTTTCCAGGGGAGCTATCTCTTCTAGGACCGCGCCACGACAATGATCACGAAGTTATATCAGAGATCTCGATTCTTCCAACTATCTCCGAAATCCTTTCGAACCGATCGGAGTTTCTCCCTACCAAGTTTGCGTATGAACAAACCGCGCACCACCATCAACAAGGGATCCAGCGCCTAGTTGATATTCAATTCCGTTTACTTCGCGAAGATACTTCTGGACAGGTTCGGAATGCTACCAGGTTTGTTTTTAAACACTGGGAGCAAATTACAGCTCCATTTAGTAGCTCAGCGGAGTGGCAAGCCAAGCGGAAGTTAATTCGAGACGGCTGCCCAACACCCTTACGTCTCTACTACGGCGCCGATATCCAAAAACTAAGATTCGAAGTAAAAGGCGGACTTGAAGCCGTAGTCGAGTTTGATCAACCTTACGTTTTGAGAAGGTGGACTTGGGCCAAGAGACAATGGTGGTGGCGTAAATCTATGGAGCTGAGGGAAGGCAAATCCATAGTAGCTCTAGTTGAGAAGACTAAGGAAGATACCAATGTAGTTTTCATGATTGTGGCTCACCGAAATGTCCCTAGCCACGAACAGCATATCAAAGATCAGGAA
Organism: Arthrobotrys megalospora; assembly: GCA_036971655.1. Taxonomy (NCBI): domain Eukaryota; kingdom Fungi; phylum Ascomycota; class Orbiliomycetes; order Orbiliales; family Orbiliaceae; genus Arthrobotrys; species Arthrobotrys megalospora. The sequence continues at coordinate 761,134 of JAVHJN010000003.1, read as the reverse complement.
ACGTCTGGACCAAAACCGATCGATGATCTCCCTACGAATCCTGATCGAGCCGCTATCGTACTCAGAATGATAGCGCTCGGGAACGAAAAGGAACAAGCACGGCTTATCCACCTAGCTACGAAGTACTCAGCAAATGAGAAAAAACGAACACTCTTGATGGTGGAGTTCCCGGCGGTAATATACAGACATTTTGAGGGAATCTTGCGCTGCTTAAAGACGATCCACCAAAACCCTACACAACTTCCATTTGGTAAATGGCTTGCCCCACGGCTCGAAGGAACGGAAGATCGTTTGCCAAATTATACGGCCGAACGAAAGGCTTCGTTGATACCACCCCCCGCCTATTTTGTTGGGCAGTTTCTAGATCTTTCTGCGTGTTGCGATCCGGCTCCTGGGACTACAGCTGTCGCCCCAAATAGTTTCACATTCAAACTTGCTGATGACCCGGAGACTGTAATCAAAAACCTAGCCCAGCGGAGTACCCTCGATCACGGACAGGCCAAGGCCATGATCTCGGCTTTCCGACATGAAGTCGCCCTTACACAAGGGCCCCCAGGTTGCGGAAAGTCATATGTTGGAGTCAAGATGGTTGCAGCGCTGCTTGCGAACAAAACAAGGCTAGCCCTTGGGCCCATTTTATGCATGTAGGTTCCCTTTGATTTTTTTTGGAGTGGCTTATTCATCCTCTGATTATTTTATAGCTGTTACACGAACCATGCCTTGGATCAGTTTCTCAACGAATTACTGAAACTTGGAATCAAGAATATTGCCCGTATAGGCTCCCCCAGTCCTTTGCCTCACATCGAAAGTCTATCATTCGAGAATTATAAAAAGGCTTGCCCCAGGGTTCCGATTAGAGGACTTGGAAAGAGTATCGCTCAAGCTAGAGAGACTACGAATAGCTTACAGGTTCAGATTAGCGAGCTTTGTTCGCAACTGGAAGCCGACAGCGTCACAATGGTCACGGAATACCTGGAGAAAAATTTACCACAAAAACTACAGGATATCGTTAATGGCGCTGCAATGTGGGGATTTGATGCCACGTCCGGGGATCATGCTCAAGCTATGGCGCTCTGGATTGGTGGAACTAGTGATTTTCCGGACGACGAAAACGCAAGACCTCTGGAAGAGCTACTCGAAGCTCTAGCATGGTCTCTTACTCCTAACGAACGGTATCGGCTGTTTCAGCATTGTCACCAATCCGTTATTGATGCACTCACGCAAAAGTTGCAAATATCACTTGAGCAGTTTGCTTCGACTAAGAAGCTACTCACCAGTTTGTTTCTCGATCAAGATAGGAAATATCTTGAACAAGTTGATATTCTAGGTATCACAACCGTGGGACTTGTGAATAATTCAGAGCTTGTCCGTACCCTCCCTGCCAAAATTATGGTTTGTGAGGAGGCCGGAGAGGTTTTGGAATCCCACATATTGACCGCGCTCATTCCTTCGATTCAACACATTATTCTTATTGGCGACCACCTTCAACTGCGGCCCAAGGTTTCCACAGCGTCTTTGTCCAAGGAATACGATCGTCGTGATAAGCGCCAGTTCAATCTTGACGAATCTATGTTCGAACGGCTGGCGAATGTGAAGTTTAACGTTAGACAATATAATGACGACAGCGAAGAAATCGTCGAAACGGTTGGATTTCCGATTGGACAGCTCGATATTCAACGCCGTATGCACCCTGATATTGCGAATCTGGTCCGCACAACTCTTTACCCTCAGTTGCATGACCATGAAGGGACTGCTGGATACCCGGATGTCGCTGGGATAAAACGAAGACTCTTCTGGCTGGATCATCGTAATTTTGAGGACCCAGGGGATCCTGGAGAGGCAATGCAGAGCAAAACAAATACCTGGGAAGCCAAAATGGTGGTTTCGCTGGTTACATATCTTGCCAGACAAGGGGTCTACAAAGCTGGAGAAATCGCCGTTTTGACTCCATATATCTACCAAATGAGAATGCTAATGGAGATGTTTGAAGATATCGTCGACTATGATATCAGTGAGCGCGATATGGAAGAGTTAGACCTTTCAGACGACGAGGAGGAAACAAACATTACTAAGAGGAAGAAACCACAAATCAAGAAGAGCAAGGTGCTCGACAGGATCAGAATAGCGACAGTTGATAACTTTCAGGTATGCCTATACTTTTGCCCTACGGCCTAAACTACGCCTTTATTGATACAATTTGGGTATAATGCAGGGAGAAGAAGCGACCATAATTATAGTCTCATTAGTTCGGAGTAACGAACGCAACAACTGTGGTTTTTTGAAAACTACGAACCGAATTAATGTTCTACTGAGGTAAGGCGGAAAAAAAAAGCAGAATCGGACGAACTCTACTAAATAGGTTTGTTATAGTCGAGCGAAGCACGGAATGTACATCATCGGAGATGCCGCGACATCTGTGCATGTCCCAATGTGGCGTGAAGTCATAACTTTACTCGAAGAGGGTGGGAACATTGGCCCGAAACTTCAACTACACTGTCCACGACACCCTACAAAGAAAACTTTTGTCGGTTGCCCAGAGGATTTCGAAATTGAGTGCCCTGAAGGTGGATGTTCTGAGGTTTGCGGTCTTCGATTGAGCTGTGGTCATATCTGCGAATTCAAGTGCCACTCGAAAGCTCTCCATGAGAACTCACTATGCCACAAAGAGTGCCCGAGGCCACGAGATTGTGGGCACGCTTGTACTCGAAAATGCAAAGACCCATGTGGGGACTGTGCAGAGCCAGTGTACGGTGTTGTCCTGCCGTGTGGCCACACAGCGCTGCGTATACCATGTTGGCGCACACGGGATCTAAGTCGTTTCACCTGTCCAGAACCCTTCTTAAAAGTTATGCCTGGCTGTGGACATGCGATTAATATCAATTGCTTCCTTCGCAATGATCCCAATGTTACGTGCACCGAAAAATGCGGATATATGCTTCCTTGTGGACACCCTTGTCAACGAAGATGCAACGAATGTACTTCGTCGGGAACACACGCCCAATGCACAACGCCTTGCAAGAAAGACTACCAACTCTGTGGGCATAACTGCTCCAGAATTTGCCACGAAGGGACCGCTTGCCCTCCATGCACGCGACCATGTGAGCTTCAATGCAAGCACGGGAAATGTCCTAACAAATGTGGGGAAGCCTGTTATCCGTGTGCAGAGGAGTGTGGATGGGAGTGCGAACATCGGAAGGAGAAATGCAGCATGCCCTGCTCGGTACCTTGCGAGAAAGTCCCCTGCGACAAACGATGCGAGAAGAAACTTAAATGCAAACATCAATGTCCCTCGGTTTGCGGAGAGAAGTGTCCTCCAGCTAAGTACTGTCAGCAGTGCGCTTCTCCAGACGTCAGAAACCAGCGAGTCGACCTGATCACCCTGGAGGTATATGAAGATATCGATCTCAATAAAGACCCGGTAATCATCCTTCGATGCGGGCATATCTACACCATGTCGAGCCTAGACGGATACTTGGAGCTTGAGAAGCACTACGTAGTAGATCAAGATGCTGGAAAGAGAAGAATCCTGATGAGTGGGGAAGCTCTGAAAGGATGCCCGGATTGTCGTCGCCCGTTCCGAGATATCGACCGTTATAACAGAGTTTTCAAATCCATACTCCTCGACGAGTTGACCCGACGATTCGTCGCACGGTCTACTGCTGAATATGCCGATTTGATGCAGAAACTCAAGGAATTCGAGTCCGGCATTCAAGCAGCACGAGAGGAATTGGTCGATAAATTCGCGGATACAACACCAGATAAAAGTCGGAAACTTCTTATTGACTACAAGAAGAGGGGCCGTCATCTTCAAGGCCTCATTCGGTACTTCAACAGTTCTGTCTCAAAAACAGAGCAACCTCTTACCAAAGTTAACGACCTCTACAACGCTGCGCTTGCGAAACGCGGTGGCACTGAGGACGGACAGTCATTTGATTTTGACAAAGCGAGAATCCAAACGGGGCTTTCATATCGAGGGAAATGTCTAGATGCCAAAGCGAAGTGGCTCATCATTTCTGATTGGGAGGCTATAACGCAATCTAATAGTGTCCCAGACTCTGTCAAGCGTTCGCTCCGCGACGCAATTGTTGACGAAGCCAGGAAAGCGATTGATGAGACGGCTCTCCTTCGAAAGGAATGCCAGGAGGCACATTTACCCTACCACGAAGTCGAGGCGCGAGTTTACCATGCGTACTTTATTATGCTTGACATAGTAAACGACAAGGCGAGGTGCGTACCGAAAGACGGGCTGGCTGCAGAGGCCCTCAGGAAGAAAGAGTTCGACAGTTTGACTGAGTGCGAAAATCTTTGCGTCAAGTACCCTGGTACTCTTGGTCGACTCAAAAATGCTGTTGCAATGGCGAAGAGGGCGGTCAATGGCGGTGTATTTTATACGAGGGTTACCAGTGAGGAAGAAACAATGATTATTAGAACGATGGCGGCGGAGTTTAGCGGTAGTGGGCACTGGTATTACTGCGTTAATGGCCATCCAGTAAGTTATTGTCCCCAATATTTGATATGAGGGATGAATTTTCTAACAGAATCGTGTTAGTTTACGGTTGGAGACTGTGGTATGCCGATGGAGCTTGCGAGATGCCCTGAATGTAGTCAGCAGATTGGTGGACAAGATCACACTGCAGCTGAGGGCGTTAGGTTGGCAACAGACTTTGAGGCTAGGCATAATGTTCACGTGGCCTAATATGTGACGGATGGAAGCTTATAATCGTGATGGCGTTTTAGGATACGGTGCATTCGAGGAGGGTACTTCTTGTGTTTCTTGTAATATAGTACTTAGTTACCTTAGCTAGTACTTCCCTTTTTATCAAGTCTTGTATGTCCAAAAGAAATGACACTCTGTTTTTCAAAATAGAATCCTAACATTGCAGTCTGGACTTAAGATTATACATCTCGTAAACCAGTCCCCATGAAGTGACCAAATCGCTGCCACATATCTAAGATTTAATAATAGTACAATATGGCCTTTCTGGGTCCTAAAGTGTCGACATGTCGGGATTGAGTCTTCTGGAATTCTACTGCAACCTGGGGTGCCGAGGAAAGCATATGATTATGTTGGATTGTTTTAGGATGAAATAATGTCAATTAATTACAGGCCGAGGATCAAGAGCTCTACATAGAGTATACGTATTTATTATTCAAATAAAGTCATCGCTATATCGTCCCGAACACCAAAGCCTACTCCTGTTCAGGGAATCACCCCCCATGACCATCGAAACATCCCCGGATGGGCATTCCTCTATCGGCCCAATCTCAATGTCGACAATGACCGAGTTCCTCAAGGGAATGCCCAAATGCGAGTTGAACGTCCATCTCGAAGGCACAATGGAGTCCAGCCACATCAAGATATTCGCCGTTCGCAACGGACTCGCTTTTCCAGACATCTTCCAGCCATCGGGGCTCCGCTACAAGGACTTTAGAGGCCCACAAGATTTCCTAAATGTCTACCAGAATGCACTCTCCGTTATCAGAACCGGCGATGACTTCAAAGACCTCCTCATCGACTACCTCAGGAAAGCTCAAAGTATGAGAGTTCTGTACGTCGAATTCTACTTTGAGCCGCAAGTACATTTGGAAAGGGGAGTTTCGCTGGATATGATCCTTAAAGGGTTAAAAGAAGGGTTCGAGGCCATGCGGAACGAAAATATTAAAGCTCAAATGGTACTGTGCTTTCTCAGCGACCGGCCGGTTCAAGAGGCGGATGATATACTCACAATGCTGCTGAAAGACGAAAATAAAGCTCTAGTCGTGGGCATCGGCCTCAATAACAACGGGAATGACCAACTACCATTCAAATTCCGAAGGATCTTTGAACGTGCACGAGCTGCAGGGTTGAAAACATCGATGCACTGCGACATCGACATGGAGAACAGCGTTGACTTTCTTCGACTGGCACTCTTGAGTATGCGTGTCGACCGCATTGACGGTGGAACGGATATTCTGGATCAAGAGAGTCTGCTGCAAGAGGCGTTGACGAGAGATATGGGTTTTACTTGTTGTCCCATCAGCAAGTCCTACTTGCGAGGCAACTGCGTACAACCTGAACAAATCATGTTCTTACTTGACCAGGGTGTGAAAGTTTCCATCCACTCGGACGATCCGGGGTTTATGGTGGCTAACCTGGTCGACAATCTTGATGTAATGGAGAAGAAGACGGGGATGGTGAAGAAGGAAGCTGTTAAGTTCCAGGAGAATGCGATTCTTACTTCTTGGGCTCCTGATGACTTGAAATTGGGAATGCTTAACAGTCTATACGAGCATTTTAAAAGTCAAGGAGGTAATCTGGGGGATTTGGACGGTGATGAGGAACGGGATCACGAGTTTCCTTAAAGTGTGTGGATAGAAGGGTGCGAGTGCTAGTGGTACTTAACAGGATAATCTCATATGATTCGAGGCTTTCTTCTGATCTAATTTATTTTAATGGTCCGAATGTCTTTTCCACCCATGATTGTACCAATGTCTCAAGAGCTGCGGGCTGGTCATAGGGAGCTAAATGTCCAGCTTTGTCGATACTAGCAAATGTTAGCTTGCCATCCTTTGCTTGCTTTGTCATTCCTCCCCTTTGAATTTTTCCATCATCGTTGGTGTACACCCATGGTTGCAGGTCAGCTGCTCGGAATTCCCCGTTTCCGTTCCAACGGGCGATATCCATCCATCCCAAAGTGCCGGCGGTGTTGCTAGAAGTCAGAATTGCATGGTTAGTATTTTCAAGTTCGGTGGATTATACGTTATAGGAGGTGCCTACATGATCCAATCGGAATTTCCGTTGTAGACTAGAACCCTGACATCCGATCCCTCGAGAATTCGTGTCATACGATTCAATACCGGCAGGACAGAATCATAAGCCCATTCTGTCCACCTGAAGTTGATCTCATTATTGATATCCTGATATACGGTCGTATTGGGTAGCCCTAGTAGTTCGAGAACGTATGGTTGATTGAAGTATTTTGTCATCCGCTTTTCGAAATATCCCAAACAAAGTTCTCTATCTGGGCAATCTCCGCGCACTGAGATTTTTTCGTGAAGAAAGAGTTAGTATATGCACACAGTCGGCGAGGACATTAGACGAGGGACTCATACTATCGTAAGGATTCCTCTTCCCTGCTCGTGCAAGGTCCCAGAAGGACTCTCCCATTTGGTCACACACCGTTGCCGCTGCTTGGCATGTAGGACCATCCATGGATAACCGACATTCGCTACCGAGTTTTTCACAATCTGGGAGCATTGCACTGAGGACATCACAAGCAGTTTTGTTCAAAATTTGACCCTCAACACCAGTCTCATCTGGTCGTTGGACGCAAGATGTCCTATACATCCCTATTCCGTTGGTTGCCCAGTCAACCAGTGCATCTGCAAGCACTAGCGACTCGATCCTTGGGAAAGGGTCCGGCAAGCCCAATTCTTTGAGAGACTGTTGTTGATCCAGGATTTTGGTAAGGATACTGGGGAAGTAGACGCCACCGAACGATTCTCCCATAAAATGAACTTTATGAGAAGCGAACTCCGGGATGACGTGTTTAAACAGACGTCTGATAAAGACCGAGAAGTCGGTTGATGCGACTTGGGCGGTGTACGGGAGATAGGAATCATTGGTTACTGTGGAGAATCCAACACCAGCCGGTTGACTGTGGAATTTAAAGATGATATCGTCAGCTTCTTCTATGCAAATAGAGTTGGAATAGTATTGTCAATCAGCTTACTCCACGAATATGATATTGGCGAAGTTACTCCACCCATGTTTGTTATAGGTAGTATTCTTCCCCTCATCATCGATTAAGCACGGCCCGAGCTCTGTAAAGCCGCCCATAAGTGACGACGCGCCGGGGCCTCCATTTAGCCAAATAATCAAAGGATCATTCTTAGGATCTCGTCTCGACTCGTGGAACCCTAAGAAGGCGATCAGTCAAGGAGTTTTTTGCGTTGACGTCGAGAAAATACAACAGGACATACAGAAGAAGAGACTTTTGTGTTGCGTCACATTGACATGTCCTGTAAGCTGCCGCGAACCTGATTTGCAGAGTCTTTCGTCAACGGCTTGGATTCTGATTCCTTTGGGGTCGTCAATTGGGAAGGGTTCGGAATTGAGAGGGGTTTGATCTTTCGGAACAGCTGCGTAGTCAAAGACTAGGGGCTTCTGCGCGGCGTAGCCAGCGCCGGCGGGAGATCTGATTGTGAATTCGTCTCGACGGATCGATGCTGCAGTTTGGTCGGCGCCGCGATGAGGCAAACGGAGGTAACCAAGGGCTGGCGAGGCAATCAAGCCTGCGATTACAATGGATACTTTCATGCTGTTATTACTTGGAAGCCCTTATTCGATAGTTGGTCCGTTCAGAGGATCAATCATTATCAGTGCCACGGCGGGTTCAAGGAAGCTTATATCTCCATGCCCAAAAGGCTGGAACCGGAATTCAATTCTCAATCTCGGTTGATCCGCGATGGAATACTAACTCGGAAAGGAAGGTACGATGGAGCAGCATTACGGCTTACGAAGCGGATCGGTATATTTGTGGATTTTATTTCCTTTATTCCAGGATCACTTCTTAAATGTTGATGCTACGGCGGGTTCACAGTGGGTCTCGACCGACTGGCCTGAAATGTAGACAGTCGGCCTGGCTGATACGCGCTGAGAACTTTTCTTGGCTCGGCATAAGAATCGCCGTCGCACACCCTATGTTATATGCAGCGCCATTGAAAACGGAGGAAAGGGTTCTTGAATGAGGCCGAAATGAGTCGATTGCTTGCGCATGAAGACCTATTCCCTGTACAACATTACTTTCCACCGTTGACGGCGACAACACGACATTCTCGATACAAAGCTTAAGCCTGTGGTTGAAACCTCAATGAGAGATAGGCCAGCTAAGTGGAAGTCGTTAGCCTTTGGAATCCAGCAGTTTTGGTTGAAGCGGGGTTATAAGTTGGGGCGAAGATTGATATACGGTCGCTGAGACTCCGGGACAGCTTGGTGGGATGGAACAGAGCTCCTTATCGTGGATATCGAGAGCTGCTCAGGATCCAATCCAACTGATTCGAGGTTTTCGTCGACACCAAAACGAACACCCAGCGTGATTTCGGAATTGTATGCTATATTTGCTCTTCGATGCAGGTTCCCGACCCATGTCGGCAATCGTAGTTTCTGGAACAAGGCCTCGCGTTCTCGCAGACGGCTTGCATTCATCAAAGGCACTTGACCTTGCCGTTTTATACTTATCCTTGTGCTACCTGCTTTATTATTGACTCACTCATCCCCGTCCGGATAGCTACCCCGTCGACGACGAGACACCTCTGCTTCCCCAGCTTACGTCCATCTGTTGTCGCTCTCTCGCACCACTATGAAGGCCGTCGGTTACGTTTGCACATACCTCATTTCACCACTGCCCTATCACCAACGCCTGTTGGGGAATATTGGGGAAGAAGCCAATTGCATCTGTTGCGACAGGGCCCACAACTGCCATCGCGTGACTGGTCGGCATAGGGCTCTGCCGCTCCTCCTGCATACACCCTTCGCGACGATGAGCAATCTGTTGGACCACCGTTCGCGGAGGTAACACCAATTTTTGCAATGAATTGTGTCGCGCACACAATATGACAGATGATTTTGAGTTCTCCAGGCAACATTTTGAGAAGCTATCTTTCGTTACCAGGTAAAAAAAAACACCCTCAGATCACATCCAGAAACCCGAACCAAGTACTCCGTCAGTATCTGAGCCGTAGATTTTTTTTGGTAGACGCTCTGTGTAAATATGTTGCAGCCCACCATCTTTCAATTTGTGAAACGAATTTCGACGCTTGTGACATGTGCACCACCACAAAAACAGGAATTTCCCGGGCTACTTTGTGCACCAAAAAATATCTTTTAAAAGTGCCCGATTCCCATAGATCTAGGCCAGTTTTGTCAGCGTAGAACCCTTCTATATCACCACTTCTAACAATATAACTTCCTCAGCCGTCAATTCCAATCCACAGAAACGGGGAATCCAACACAGCCGACAACACAACCCCGACCGGCCATTCTTGTGCTCCCGCTGATCCTTGGTTCGCGCGCTTGGCACGGGAGGCCGCCTGTGAGTGGTGAACTGGTTCGAAGTTCAGGCAACATTTGCAGTACTTAAAACTCCGGAGCCTCGCTGCTCTGTGGGTCGGCCCAGTTCTCAATCCCCAATCTTTTTTTTACTTAGCTAGCGTGGAGTAAACGTAGCTATTGAACATCTTCGAGCAATATCTTTTGGATACTTCTTATAGTATCTCCCATTTCTCTTTTTATCTTTTGATAAGCTCGTTCGCGGCAGCGGCAAGTTCCTGTATGACCATTGTGAGCGACAATTCTTGTTGCTTGCGACCTTTACTTTAAAATCCGTTCGGATTATTTTGTGGTTTAATCACACACCTCTGAATAAACATGGCTGATCGTGGCGGACGTGGCGGGCGTGGCGGACGTGGACGTGGAGACCGTGGCGGTGGTCAAGGTGGTGGAAGAGGAGGATATGCAGGCGGTGGTGGAGGTGGTGGAGGTGGAAGAGGGGCACCTGCCACCTTCTCGGGATTTGATCGCGGAAGGGGAGGTGGTGATCGCGGAAGGGGAGGTGGGGGAAGAGGGGGTTTCGCCCCGCGTGGAGGAAGAGGAGGGGGTGGAGCAGGGGGCCCATCTGGCGAGGACTTTCACCTATTCAAACCTTCTGGAGGACCAACCGGCGTCGACCGGAATATCGTTAACCACGAAGATGCCTTGATTGCCAGCTTCAGGGGTCTTTCCGTTCAGGAACCTCCCGATAACGTCGCAGATATTGAACCTGCCTACCCAGCCCGTCCAGGATTCGGTACCACCGGCGACAAGGTTCTTGTTCGCGCCAACTTCTTTCCCATCGATATCAAACCCCCAGGTGGCGGGAAAAATCTCATTGTGCACGTATACGATATCAAGGTGACTCCGGATGAGCAAAAGAAAAAGGCGATTTTGAAGCGCGTTATTCAATTATTCATCCAGGAGCACCTTGCTAAGCATACGGTTGCAACTGATTGGTCCAAGACACTATTCTCTCCCAAAAAACTTCCTGCCGACATTGTTCCCGAGGGCGGTGTCAAGTTGAAGCTCTATTTCGAGGATGAAAATGGACCAAGCGATAAGAGCAAGGAATATACGGTTGAGATGAAGCCTAGCAAAAACAGCACGTTAGATATTGGGGATCTCTGGTCTTATGTCAGGGGTGAATCCGATCACAAACATAAGGCCCTCAACGTCAAGTACTCACCTCCATTGGTCCAATGTCTCAACATCATCTTATCCATGTTCCCAAGTCAAAACCATGTCCAATTCGGCAAGAACAGCTACTTCGTTCTTCCACCCCAGGGCGTTAAATTTCCTATTGGCGGTGGTTTGGATGCTATTCAAGGTTTCTACTCGTCTGTCCGTCCTGGTTTTGATCGCATTCTCTGCAACATCAACGTCCGAACCGGTGCCTTCTACCAAGATCGTCCTCTCCATGAGCTCATGTTCGCGTCAATGTGGAGGGACCACGCAGAGAATAGGAACTTTAACGATCGGGAAATGGACATGCTTAGTCGCTTCCTGAAGGGTGTCAAGGTCTCTCTTCACCATCTCCAGGGCGTACGCAAGAAGACAGTGGACAGCATCGGCCCGAAGAATTCTGATACCGAGAAGTTCCATTGTGAGGAGTTCGGCGGCGGTCTCATCAGCGTGAAGGACTACTTTGCGAAGAGTAAGTGCTCCAGTTCCGTTAGTACCAAGTAAGTAGTGAATGATATGGTGGATACTTACTGACGATGGCGATGGTGGTTGATAGAATACAAGAAGAAGTTGGGCTTCCCGCTCCTTCCGGTTGTCAATGTTGGCAATAAAGAACGTCCCAACTGGCTGCCGGCCGAGCTGTGCACTGTGACTCCTGGACAGCCCTTCAAAGGAACTCTCGACGGCGCCAACACCAGCTCATTGATAACTTTCGCCTGCAATCCGCCAACCAAAAATGCAAATGTCATTACCTCCGCTGGCTTGAAGGCTCTTGGCCATACTGCTGATACTCAAAATCCAACTCTTGTAAGTCATGCCGCCGAATAGTGGATATATAGTATTCAGGTAAGTGTCTGTGCCGTGCTAACTTGTTCGAATTTAACTAGGCCGGATTCGGCGTCAAACTCGATCCGCACATGGTCATCGTGCCTGCCCGTATCCTTCCAGCACCTCAAATCCAGTACTCTGGAAAGCCGCTGAACCCCTTCAATGCCTCCTGGAATCTTGCCCAGTCCAAGTTCGCGAGACCCGGAGAAATCAAGAGCTGGGGTGCTTTGGGTCTCATTGGTGGTAATCGAGATGCTACCATGGAGAACATCCAGATGGCCCTCGAATGCTTGACTGAGCAGTGTAGGTTGACCGGTATCAAGGTCCCTAACACCCCTCCCAACCTCAGATTCAACACCGAACCTGGCAAGAATCTTCAATGGATCCAGGAGACCTTCATCAAGGCAGCTACTATGCAGACAAAGCCCCAGATCGTGTTCTGTTTCATCCCTACTAAAGACCAAAGGTTGTACGAATACATCAAACGGGGTGGTGATATTGTGGCCGGCGTCTCAACTGTTGTTGTCACTATGGACAAGGCCAACAAAAAGGGTCAGCTCAGGGAACCTGCCAGGGCCGCTCAGTACTTCGCCAACGTGGCTATGAAGATCAATCTCAAAGCTGGTGGCCGCAACCATATGTTGGCAGATAAGCTTCTTGACCCCCTCATCGAGCCGAACAAGCCTCCAGCCATGCTTTTGGGGGCCGATGTCACCCATCCCTCACCTGGTTCCGTCAAGGGGACACCCTCCCTAGCAGCTGTCGTCGCATCTTGTGATAGGACGTTCGGTCAGTTCCCAGCTTCTATTCGTCTCCAGACCTCCAAGAAAGAGATGATCGAAGGTCTGGAGGCTATGGTTGTGGAACGCATAGAGGAGTATGCCCGTAACAATAAAGGCGCTACTCCTGATAAAGTTCTTTTCTACAGAGATGGTGTCAGCGAGGGCCAGTATGACCAAGTTCTCCACAACGAAGTCCCCCAAATCATGAAGGCCTTCGACACTTATAAGCCGGGGACCAAGCCCAAGTTGACCGTCGTCATTGTTGGGAAACGTCACCACACACGCTTCTACCCGGCTGAAGAGAACGCGGCGGATAAAAAATACAACTGCAAGCCAGGGACTGTTGTGGATCGTTCAGTTACGGCGGTTTACGACTTTGACTTTTACCTCCAGGCACACTCTGGTCTTCAGGGTACCGTGCGTCCCGCTCATTACTACGTCATCCGTGACGATATTGGTTTCTCCGCCGACAAGTTGCAAAATTTGGTACGTTCTCCCCTCACCTCTTAGCGGGCTCATATTCTAACCACTACTCTCCTTATAGACCCACAATCTCTGCTACCTCTTCGGAAGGGCCACCAAAGGTGTTTCCATCGTTCCTCCGGCTTACTATGCAGACTTGGCTTGCGATAGAGGCCGATTCTATATTCACCCTTTGTTGACCGGCTCCGAACCCGGCTCTAGGCACTTTTCTCTTGCCCAGGCTGAAAAGAAGGCGAAGGAGTACTTCCGTGATGGCATCCACGAGGATCTTAGGAGGAGTATGTGGTACATTTAGAAGGGAAGAATTTAGGTGGAAAAATTGCCCATATTGACTTTCTCTAGTCCCCGTTCTTGTGTTTTTGTCACTCCCTCTCTTTCTTTCACTCCTTTTCTTTTCCATTTACCCGCAGAAAATTGAGTTCATAAGAAGCCATTCATTTCATTGCATTCTTTATTGGATGATCAAATTTGAAGCCATTTTTCTTAGTTTCCTCCATAGATGTTCGTATCGAAATTGAAATTTGGAGTTTCGGTCGCGACAAGATACGTCCGTAGGTTAGATTTTTTGTGATTCCATCGCCCACCAACCTCATCAGGTGTCTTGACGGTGACCTGCTCGATGTAGTCTCAAAAAGCACGCGAGACAACTTTGATGGGGTTATCGAGGCTAGAGCAAGCAGTGGCAACACAAAAAATGCCACAAGCTGCAGAAGGGCTGCTTTGTGTTGCGAATAGATAACTCGCCTCATCCTGAGCTCCCGGCATCGTCGACATGTCACGCCCCTACTTCGCTCATAACCACCTTGCACGCTTCACATTCACCTATCTTGTCATCAATCTTTCCAAAGTCATCAATCATGACTTTCACTAAAGTAAACATCCCCAAGTCAAAACTCCCACAAGCTTCCAACATGTCTTCTCTTCCTAAATCGGACGAGAACCTGGTCCCAGACAAACCAGTTGCTTCCTCCATCTCTACCTTCACTGAGTGTAGCTTCGATGGCCGTGAGTCTCCCCAGGGGTATACCCATCCAGCTTATTTCCGCCCTGGCCCCGTCAAAATCGAGAAGCATTTGCAACTTCTTTCTCTCGATGCTGTCAAACAATGGCAGAACGAGGCCAAAACTCCGACTTCACCGCTGACTGCTCGTCCGTATGATGACGAGTCCTATTGGCCTCCAGAATTGCTCAATAAAGAGTATTCACCATCGTCGGAGAAGCATCCTCGTTAGTATTAAGTGTCGTCAGTGCCAATGTCTTCTCGAAGTCAACTAGCTAACCAATCTGAGGATTCTGCAGGCGGCCATACTCAGAACAGGGAGACCTTCACTGATCCATCTGTCTCCGGCTCTTCAGGGTCTGCTCAAATATCCGTTGAAGACGCCCTCGGAGAGCCAGCCAAACCACCAGGTGCTGCACCCGGAGAACCACCCAAACCACCAGGAGACCCACCCAAGCTCACACGTCAAAGATCCAAGCGAATGTGGAACTTCCGCAACATCGACGAGACGGAGCAACGTACTCTGGTCCCTGACAAGATTCTCTATAACCGAGAGATCGAACTTTGGCGTTCAGATGTGATCAGAAATGGGGCTTGTGAGTGCTCTTCTGATAGCATAACAATCTAAGATTTTTATGGTTCTAACATACTTGAAAACAGCCATGGTTGGTATTCAGGACGGAATTACGATCTTCTGTCGCAAGATGGGAGAACCAAAGCCTACCGCTGCTGTTTTGAATACCTTCGGTGCCTTCATTGACAAGTCCATTGGTAAGCACTGTTCAAGTGTCTCTCACTCGGATACCGAGCTGTGATGTTAATTTCCGGTTTAGCTCAATTGGTCGAGGTCAAAGAGTACTATGAGGAACATCACCACCATCTCCTCGAACGCGAAAACAACCTCTTGCGTGGCCAGCTTGCTAGCTATAAGAAATACTTGGACCAACAAGACGATCGCATCCGAGAGCTGGAGAAACAACTCAACCACAAGCTCGATCTCCAGGAGGAGCATTGAATACTCTTGCCATGAATCTCTTTCGTCTTATTTCACTCTTCTTGTTATCCGATCTGGGTTGCTTTTTCTGGGAATTTGTGCTGGCGTTTTTGCTTTTCGGTATGATTTTAAGGCGTTTTGTACGTACATTAACGTTTGCATGGTACATGAACCGCGTGGAACAGGATTTTCGAATAATCAACGGGAGTCCGTTGTCACGCTATCTCAAGTGGCCTCGTTTACCACGTGGGAACAAAAAATGTACTGGTTTTAATCAATGATTTGGAGTGGATCCTTTACGGGGAATCAGTCACATAAATACTATTTTTGTTGTTTTGTTAAGATTTGAGGCTATTCTGCACACGAATCTCTACCGCCGTTGCAAACACCAAGCCATGACGTCCTCGCGCTCAACAAGCCTCGAAGATCTAAATTTACCGCTCCAAGGTCTAACTATGATGCCTCTCTATGTCAAACCTTCGATCTACCCGGGGAACGAGGCGTCTCTCACAGGAATTCTAGTCGCGAAGTCCGTTCTCGAGATGCGATTCATCAGCCGAGTAATCCACACCGGCGCAATCCGAAGCAAAGGCGGAACATACCTACCTCTAGAGCTATGGCTTGACATCTTGGATCAACTGATGCTTCTCGCCAATCCCGATAAATCCAAATGGAGCTTTATGATTTGCAAGAAGATTGATATCAAGAAGACAAGATCCGGCGACAAAAGAACAACCCTTACATGCCATACAGCAACTCCAAAGAGTGGGTGGAACTTCAGCAAATTCGAGTTCGAGAGTCGCGAAAAAGTATACGAGGCTCAGAGTTGGCTGGATAGTCCGCTAAAACATAAAGATGCTTGGCGTATCGACGAAGGAGCCGGATATAAAATCGAACTTGATGAGCCTGATAACGGTTGTTATATCCCGTCCTGCGTATACGAACGCCCTTTGGTCCGAGATATAATCGCCCGGATGGAGGCAGGCCTTTGCGTATCGTGTGATAACGTAAGGGTGCTCTATTCTGGATGCCTTGGTGGAGCTCAAATGCTGGTGAAACGGTTCGATGCTTTTCTAGGGGACGGGAAAGACTTGGTATGCCCCTTGTGCGTTGGAATAGACAATATGTATGAAGACAAGGCATGGTATAGGTGATATCCTAGTCTGTCGGGGGGGGGGGGGGGGGGGGAGAGCAGCGAGCGAGGGCGGATAGGTGTAATCCGTGGTTTGAAGCTCTTGGGTATGATTTTCGATTGGAAGCTTTAGCTAGCTGCTGATACCTTAGGAGGTGAGGATTCGAGCTCGGGTGTTTTGTTCATCGCCAAGGTAGCTCTTGGGATGTTGACTATGCAATGAAGCCATTAGTGTATGACTTGTATGTTACACAAGCTCGTATATTTTAGTGCTTGTTTAATCGGTTACACTATTATAGCCGTATATAGGCACTATCATCGCTGGGGTGCACATCATTAACAAAATTGCATTCAAACAAGAGTTGGCTAGTGTATTTGGCCCTGACAGTCCCTTTGTGGCGTCTGGGTACGCACGAGACAACGTAGAGTCCAATTCTGAAAGAAAATAGGATAGATATATACGCAAAACACGTCCTAAACTCGAAGAACCGTTGATAGTCTATTAGACAAGAGAGTATATAGTTTAAAGGGAAATGTCTGATACCATAAATGAGAGTTATAGGGTCAAACTAGACAGTTCAGGCTTTTCAAAGGCGCCAGTATGTCAGCGATAGCCCTATCTTCATTTGGAAGGAGCATATTGTGAGATATACGCGTCCACCAGGCCGGGGTCTCACTAGAAGCTTCATTCCTATCCTGAGAAGACGTGCTTTATCCGGGCCCCTGAGATGCAGAATCGTAGAGTACTCTCTTTTTTTCGCTGGGAACAAGGTATGCGGTTCTCGGTAGGCAGGACGGATTGGGAGCTACGGTTTTGTGTTGTAGCCTCAAAATGCAACAAACTTATCGATACCGTTAGGACCCCACTCGACTTGCTACTCCTGATCCTCGATCAATTGAATACAGCTGGCCTTGAAGAAGACCTTGTTTCGTCCTCAAAGACCGCCGAGTGAATACCACGGCAATTATAGAAGCATCCGCATGCAAAGTGGCGATCGCTGACATCGCCATCGTCCAATACCGGCCACTCGATGTTCGGATCCAAACAGTCCTGTTAACTCCGCAATGGCGTGGCAGCGGGCGTTGAACCAGCGCGTACTGGTACGTCGAAGCTGAAATGGAGCTCACCACCCGTCAAAGATATAATTGGCCAGCTTCAAGTTCTCCATCCTTGAATATGCTCTGCACCTAACTTGGAAGGCATTGGTAGGACTTGGCGTTCACGAATTCACTGCCACACAACAACATATCACCGGTTTTAAGGCTGCCGAGAGCAGTGATTACGAGTCCTATACAGTAACGGACTTATGTCTAAACGCTGGCCAAAACTCAAAAATGTGGACGGCTTCCTTGTTTCGATATTCAATTGGCTAACTGAGCCAAGATCGGTTCCAGGCTTCATTTGATACCGAGGATTGGTCCCTCGTAGGGCCTAAGCTTGCGCCACTATCACCGTATATTTTGTCACGAAGTATTCCGTAAGAGGATTCGGTTGGGAACGGAGAAATGCATGTTAATGCAAACGCCGCGGCCGGGACCAAACATTCTTGCTGATACCAATGCCATTCCAGGGTCTCGCATCCGAAAATGGTGCTTATCCCTGCAACTACCCCGCACTGACGCAAGACACATTCAATACCCCTCACCGACTGTGTACTTCACGAAGGTGATCGAGATGGTACGCGTTCATGTTGCATTTTGAAATTATGTAATATACACTGGGCTCTTGAATTGAAGACTAATTGAAATGAGGGAGAATATTCAAAAGCGCCTCGCGTACGATCGAAACTGTTTTTCCTCTGGTTTCTAAGTCAATTATGTCGTTTAACCCCCGCGGTGCAGCTGGCATATGTGCATACTCCCCCACCCGGATGGGGATGCTTTAACGGAGCGGTGTTACTCCTTTGTAGTCCGAATACCACAGAGCGGCGTCGCTCCGCAACTGTTCGGACAAGACAAGGGTCCTCGCCGACGTGCTTACGGATTTTAGTCTAGTTATACGCGAGGGCGGAGCGGTTCAGCATGTGTCTACGACGCTAAATTTATCATTTCAAACATTTCCGTTGCTCGTGGGAGAGCTGAACATCGGTTAGGCTAACTATTTCTGCGAAGGCATGCATATGTTCCCCCTCCTAGACCTCTCTCCATTGGCTGCTGGCGAATCAGGACGTTTATGCAGTATCATGCGCCATACGTCAGTGAAGACTGGAATGTTGAAATTAGAGGATTGTCTGTTGCCTTTGTTGAGAGCTGCAAGAAATAGTACGCTAGTTGATCAATGGGTGGAGCAGATCGGTGTAGCTAGTGTCCATAGTTCTAGAACCCCGCACATGCGACGCCGAAAACTATAAAGAGGCCATGTCCCGCCCATCGATGTGATTTTGATTCGTATCTATCTTTCATCACTGCACCCTTACACCCCACAATCAAACCAAGTTTTAAAAAACCACCCACTTATATAAACATCAAAATGGTTCAGGAAGGCGGAATCTACTTTATTAAGAACCAGAACACTGACACTGTTCTCGACGAGAACCAGGGTAACAACTGGGTCCGTGCCTGGGGCGGTAATGGTGGAGACAACCAGAAGGTTTGTAGTTGGCCGATTTGGGACTTAATCTCGTGTCTATATCATTGTACTAAGCTGACACTTTGCTAGTGGGAGCTCAACCGTGACGGACCCCGTCAAAAGTGGTGGTTGCGAAATGTCGCCACCGGGAGGTACCTCACTCCTGAAAACACGGACCTCGGTGCTGCTTTGAGGACAGAAGAGGAACCCTTCCGCTGGCATATCTCCGACGATGAGGGTGGTTTCCGGTAAGCCCTGGTGGACCGATATTTCTACGAAGCTATCTAACTTAAAGGTTTCTAGCCTCCAAACTGAACACGACGTCGACCTACACATTGATGTTAAGGATGCCAGCCGCGACGATGATACCATTGTCCTCCTCTGGGAGCGAAAGGGCAATAATCAGGTCTGGCACTTCGAGGAAGGTAAATACCCCATAGCTTAATGTGTTGTTCATGGGTTTTTGATCGATTCTGACTTTGATATAGCTTAAACGATCATATGAGTTCGTCCACAGTTGGAATGGAACCGGATTGATATAGGATTTGAAGAGCCCAGTTTGTTGAAGTCCGCTGCCTAGATGCCGATCACAAGTTGTAAATACAAGCTACGGTAGTCTAATAGAATCCTATGTACAAGCAATGTGCCAATCTTGAGATGAAATGTCGTAAAGGTTTATACTAGATGTGACCTTGGTGTGGAAAATAAGATACTACGCCTTCGTTGATAAAGATGGCATCTTGAACAAAGTTGGTTCCGGTCTAAGACCTTGGCCGCAGAGACTCCTTGTCAGATTGCGTTTTTTATCCTTCTCTCATCATTGGATCGGCGGCCGGACTGGAATAGGGGCTAGGTATGACACCATATTTCGAGGATCCTTCGTCATATGCCGGGTTCTGGGTCCGTATATGTGTACTTGAGTATGCCTTCCAAAGGAAATAGGCTACATGATGCGGGTTTAGAGGCCCACCTCTCTCTCGGCAAGAAGCACTCCGGACCGGCGTACTTATCCTATAGGCGCTTGGTACGGGGACTGATGGGGGTGGTAAAATTGTGATGATTTCTTCAGGGTGTAATATATGGCGAGCCGGAGGAACAGGCTTTGGTATATAGCCTTAGAATATGATCATATACACGCCGAGGAATTAAGACGTATACCTTGGCTTTGGATACCACAGTCCGATGCAGTTAGGGTGAACATTATGAGAAAGGGATACTCTGGCTGACTTCGGTTTCATGTAGCGTACTTATAAATTTAGGGCTATTGTAAGTACACGATTGGATTGGAGTATAGCACCCTAAATACCGGATATCTACTCTAAAGTTATCCTCGACAAAAGTAATCAGCTAGGGGGTGATTAAACTTAACATATACTTAGGGACTCAGCCGTGGCCGTCTCAAAATCTTGGGAGATTCGGTTATATTGAGTCTACAAACGACCAATAAATTCCAAGAAGTGGATAAACCTTCTGATGCTCTGGTTCCCGCGTTTCACGTGAGAGTTACCTGTCACTTTGTTCGATGCAGTTTCGCAATTAGCCTATGCTGCTAACCGAACGAATAGAGGGGTATCGGAAAGAAAAACAATTCCAAGACAGACTAGACAAGCCACGGTCTAGACCAAAAGTACGGTCCATGCAAGGCACAACATTCCGGACGTATCTGCAGTCAGCTTTTCTGCAACTTGGGCCGATCAGAATAAATCTTACGGATCCGGTTAGAGCATACCTCGTACTAAAACTGTTAGGCGCAAAGACAATGCAAACAGCGCGGGGGTCTAACTGATATGGACTTTTGCTATCAGGAAATTATCTTGCTCATGATACCCATCAGGACACTTGACGGCCACATGCCATTCACTGCCCATGATAGATCTATAGATCGATAGCGTGGTTCCAGTGAGACTTTGGTCTTGACGTCATGAGACCGACGGCGGAATACCACTACCATTACTTGTCTCCTCCGCAATGATCTGCCCGACATTGCATTCCTGGATCTTTCGTAGCCAATTTATATTGACTGTATTCTTATCCCCGAATAATCCATTACTCATGGGCTGGATATCGCACTCTATGCGACCTGTCCCTGGCTTCGAAGCTTCGCCGCCACATCGATTTCAAATAACGGGGTCCAAAAACAATGACATCCTACGACTACAAATTGGGAACAGGCCAGGCTCTCTTGGAAATCTGCATTAAACAAAAGATGTGATTTTTCATCTTTTTGCGGCACACAAATCAGAAAATTTAATCGATCCAGACGTCCGGAAAGATTAGAAATACTCGAAATAGTATACAAATGCCACCGGAACCAACAACACCAAATATCCAACACTAGATCACACAGATGGCTACTTGCTGCTGCTGGTCCTATATAAGTTCCTTACTTCTATCCCTGACCGTTCTATTCTTATGGCTCTCCGATATTATTTCGTCTATTCCGGGTAAGGAAGTCATCGCCAAGCAAAACGGCGCGCCTATTAAAAGGGACTTGGAGGTGACTACCAGCGCTGCCATCCAACATAGAACCGAAATTTCTCATATCTCAACTGTCGCATCGAAGCGCCCAGAGCTAGCCAATATTTTCGATAACTATCCGGCACTGCTAATAGTTCAGCACGTGCTTACACTCAAGTTACGCGAGCATGGCCATCTTGGAACAATCACTAGAAGCTCGCCGTTATTAAGACCGACGAGCTCTAAATGTGGGCAGATAGCGAGTCTGCAGAGTTCGATTCCACCAACCGCTACTTCAATAGGTACATTGTCATCGGTATCGGCGGTGTCGACATCGTTAAAAACAACATTCCTTTCTACTATAACTTCAACGCCATCTGTATGGTACGAGATGGTAACGCGAACAGTCTACTCTGGGAGCATTTCTCGAACTTCGATGACAGTCGGGGAAGATGGAAATCCAACCGCGATTATTGTACTTCCAACAGGCCTCGGTGGTGTAAGATTTTCAAAAGCCTTCTCTGCCTCTGTTGCCTACCATAATTAATATACCATCGACGAAAACTTGTCAGGTCGCAAACTATCCTGTTTCGACGCTTCAAAGCTGTATAATGATATATCTATCCCCACTGTTTACGCAATGGTTATGCGCATGTGTCAGCATAAGTATCATATCCACTTTCTGGGTATAACAATTATGTCAACCTTGGTGTTCTAGTGCTTATTACCGCTTTCAATATTAATATCAGTACCGATTATATCTGGTGTATCGACGATGATATGCTAGGAAAGTGTCTCTCAAACCACTCGGTACAAACTTCCAGAATTCGGTACCTAATACCGCTGACCTGAATACGGTCCCCATATATTTGAACATAGGTTGTGGGTGCTGCTGTGTAAGTGCTGAAGAAAGCTAGAGCTAGCTCTCTTTTTGAAGTTCTCCATCCAAGGCGCCTGGATTCGAGAGTATTGGAGGTTAGAACGACTTAGCCCCGAAAGAACTCGGACCCAGAGAGAAAGGCGTCACATTGCTTTAAGGCCTATGGCCCCCCAGAGATCTCAGTTCCTCCATCCATATGGTTTTGTCCTTTCCATATGGTTTCATATCAACCTCCATTACCATTAACCTCTCTTCAGAACCTCTCTCGAATCTAACCTCATCTCGCCAAATTCCATCAAACCACCACCAAAATGAAAGGAAGAAAGTTCGAAGATATCGTCCGCGGAGTTCGACGACGAATGGTATGAGAAACTAGCCCTGTTCATAGAAGAACCGTCCTTGACGTAAAGCTTGAGGGCGGGCGCTTCCGCGCGACCTAGTCGGGCTTCTGAATGCTGATTCCAACAAACTTTGATGAATTATAGAATCTTAGCGAGCTTTTGTTCAACCGGAAGGGACAAGAATCGGAGCCTGTCCCGCCTGCTGCTGGGAAACGCGTCCGAGTTAGCGCTTTCAAAGAAGA
This sequence comes from Arthrobotrys megalospora, assembly GCA_036971655.1. Taxonomy (NCBI): domain Eukaryota; kingdom Fungi; phylum Ascomycota; class Orbiliomycetes; order Orbiliales; family Orbiliaceae; genus Arthrobotrys; species Arthrobotrys megalospora. Next base: position 738,172 of record JAVHJN010000003.1, on the reverse strand, counting down.
GTTTGGAAGCAGTGATGGAGAGAAACCTAGTCTTGGGAATGGCCATGGTGAGGTATGTATCTTCAAGCATCGATATATCGTTGAGTACTACGAGGGTTAGTAGAACTAATAGTTATTGACGCGTATAAAGAAAGAAACTCCACAAGCTCGAGACGAGGAGGCGTTGCTTCACCAGTACAACGAAACGGTCGACGCAACGACTGAACAATCTCCATCTGCCATCACCAGCGAAGACTCAAACATCATCGCAGGCCTTTTCCAAACCAATACCGTGTGGTTAGAGCAAAATCTACCAGGCCTCTTACCTTCACACCCATTCCCGCCATACGAACCTGCAGAATCCGAGCAAGATATCATCATGGGCAAGAAGACTGCAAGGCAGGCACATCGCAAGCAGATGAGGACTGCTGCGAAGACTACCCAGCCACCATCCTCTCCTACTCCTACCATCTCCGAAGCTTCAAAAGCGCCGGAGGTCCCCAAATCCGCTATCTCGAAGACCGAACCAGGGCCAAAGGTTCGATCCGCAGCTCAAGGCCTCAATACTACTGCTTTAAAAACCGTTGCCTCAGGATCTACGTTTCTAGAGGCTGCTGGTTTCGGATCCGCTACCTTCGAGCCTCCTTCGGCATCCGCAGCTTCGACCAGTATTTTCCAACCAGCCAAGGACCAGCTCGTCGTCAACCGTCAACTCTTTGACCTCGTCTCAGATATTGGGATCTTTACCAGGTGGAAGAGAGATGATTTCCACATCAACCTCGGTCGCAATGAGTTGCTTGTCTTCATTCATCTCTACGCTCCAAGATGGATGCCAACAGTCGATGACGACCTCCGACAAGTCAGGAAGGTCTTTTTTGATCATGTCTATCCAAAGTATTACTGGATCTGCTGGGTTAGGGATGCTATCATGTGGATCATTCGATACCCTGCCCCCGAAATGATTTCAGAGGAGGATATCGCTACTCTGAAGATCGCAGCGGATGACGTCAACTTCCTTGAGTGGATGGCTCCGGAGTTTAAGGCTCGTTCGCAAGCACACTACGCTCGATACAACCTTCAACGTATCAAAGCCTCGAAGGAGAATGAGCAAAACACTGAAATAGCCAAACCAGAGTCTGCTCAAGTCGCTCACCCGACCATCGACGTCAATGTTGGCAACATATCTGCCAAGAAGCCCAAGAAGAAGAAGAATAAGAAGAAGAAAGGAAAGGAGAAGGAAATTGACGACGGTGGGGATCAAGAGGGGGCTTCGGTCTCGATGGTCTCGCCTGAGGACCTCGAGGAAGCCGAAAAGGCTTCCCAGGACGCGGCTGCGGATGCGGAACTGTTTCTTAAGAAACAGGTCCCTTCTCGCATGCCACAAGTCCGAAAAATCGGGAATTTTGACGATCTGATGGATGTTTTCATCAGTGCCATGATTGACCAGTGCGCTTGATTTATCTCTTTTTACGCATTCTCTAGCACAATCACATTATTACCTCTTTTCGTTCTTAGTACCCAATACAGCGGTCTAAGATTATTTTTCTTCCTCCACATCCCAGATATTCACCTTGGTTCCTTGCAACTTGTTGAGGACCGTTGGCATTAATTCAAAACTTTATTGTTATTTGCCGGTTCAGCATTATAGGCGTAGAGATTGCCCCATTTGTTTTGGCGGCTTGAATTCAGTTTGTTGTTTTACATTGTCGCTTTTCCCTCGTGATTGATACTTATAACTTTTGTAGGTCGAAGATATTAGATGGGTTAACTAAAATTCTCAAGGCCTAGGTAGAAGCCCTTAGAGTAACGGTTCTAGTCATATGTAGGTATAAGGAAGGTTTTTCATTTCGATATTTCGTCGGGTACGTACTGATTTTATTTACGAAGCCAGTTGGGACAATGTCAGCAACGTTGTAACAAATTCGGTAGATATACCTGGGTTCTCCTTCTATTCAAACTCTCGGACAGCAATAAACACAACGAAGCTGCTATGATTAATGGAAGCATGAAGACTCGGGGGTTACCACGCTGGTGTTTGTATTCAGCTAAGCTGCGGGCGGAAAAGTAATGTGATAACACATCTATATCCTTATGGTTTCTGATCTAGGCGCAGGTTTGACAACGATATAAAATCCGCTCGAATATATATAAATCATCTAACTACACTATCTAAACGAAAATAGAGTATATAACGATCGTCTTCCAACCGGAGGGCAAGTCATGTCCACTATGCGGAGCTGCTCTTCCCTTCGGACGGGATACCTCGAATAAACTGAAACGGGTGACCCTTGCCGCCTGAGATATACGGTAGGAGTAGCGTGAAACTGGTGTTTTTTTTTTTTTTTTTTCGGCGAATAAAGCTGGGAAACCGTGTATTTGAGGGGGAGGGAGTTCGGGTATCTCAGACTGCTGAACAAGTCGTGGTTTTTTGTCTTTCTTGCTGGCGGCGGTGGGTGTACGAATGGGCGCGTGGCGGGGTCCCTTGAGATTTCCGGTACAAGATATTGTTCAGATGTTTTCTCTGGCTCTCGCGTAAGCAGTGTTCTTTAGGGTGTGCCCTTCGAGCCCCGGTGTAGGGGATATTCTTCAGATTTCGTCCTTCAAGCCTCGGTGTCAATGGCGAGATCCGAGTATGGCCTTTCGCGCTTTGGTCAAAAAAGGGTTTCGGGTGGAGCTTTTGTGGATTGTATATTCTTTAGTCGGGTTCTGCAAATTTGGCATGGGTGGTAGAAGAACCCCTGGGGATGTGTTTCTTTGGGCTCTTTGATGTCCTGAAAAGTGATTGCTTGAGGCTTCTTTCGAGCTTCCCGGTGTCCTGTGTGCGGTCCTCTTTCTTGAGTACGTTGTGATAAGCCAGATTCATCACAAGCTCCTTCCGCGCAGCTCGTCCAACCCCTCCCACATGGATCACTAAGTCGTCGGCCTTGGTTTCTGTGTATTTCTTCCAGCAGGTCCAGTCGTTACTTTGGCGAGGTTCCTTTTTGTGCCAGGGTCTGCAATATCCAAAGCCTTCCGTTAGGTATGGCACTCGGTTTTCGTCTTTGTTATTTCCCTCGTTAGTTCTCTCCGTTGCTGCTGTTCACTGCCTCTGTCCTCCTCGTGAACCTATTGCACCCCCCGGTTCCGCTCCTCGGTGTTGGTTTCGTATCTCTTCAGGCTTGCCCAGTTGTTATTTCGTAACCCTTGTGAGGTTCTTCGTGTTAGGGTCCACGAGACTCCAAGGTTCTTCGCCACGGGTGACGCTTGGATTTCGTCTTCGTTATCTCCCTCGCTAGCTCTCTCTGCGTGTGCTGTTCGCCGTCTCCGTCCTCCGCATGAACCTGCTGCACCCCAAGTCCGCAATGCGTAAAAACCGGTTAGCCCTGGGGATCCATTCGGATGCACCCCTCAACTTCCTCCGTCTTCCGTGAACCCGCTGCACCCCCGGGTCCGTACATACCATACTCCAACCCAGCCAGCTTGACCCCCAGGTATCGGTCAAATCAGAAGTCCTTAGCAACCCGCACGACCACTCAACCTCCGGATTAATTTCGCCACAATGTATCCCGACCCCTGCCTGCAAATGATGGGATCCTAGAACAAGTATCGATAGCGTGATTAGCAAGATCCTCCAGACTAACGAGAGCACATTACCTAGAATCCGAAGAGGGAAAAGAAAGATTGATCGCGTAGGAGAATATCAGAAGGAGGACACTCCAGAAAATATCTTGTCAGGCCCGTGTAAAGTTCACCCAACGGTTAGCGTTCCAAGGTGCAAGTGAGCTTAAGGGAACGAACACATCGACAGACTTCAAGAAACAGAAAAAAAGGAAATCTACAAGCCAGTATTAAAAGGAGTATATGAAATGCAAGAATATGGAGCAAAGAAACACACACGAGAGAAGGAGAACGGAATGCAACGAAAGTAAAACCCTACGCGAGAAACAGGGTCACAAGGTCGGAATCACTAGCCCGAGGTTATCGGGGAGGGGCAGACGCATTGAGGAGTTGCTTTTGAAGGGCTTCCCACATCTCAGGGTCATCCTCATATTGTTCATGGGCCTTGTCGTTTCCCCGCATGCGACCTCTCTGACGGATGATCTTCCCATCAACACCTAGTTTCCGCGGTGCGGCCTTCTCCTTCTTCTGCTTCTTCTGTTCAGAAGCTGCAGATGCATCCTCCTCGCCGTCTTCGTCACGGTCCTTCCGCTTGCGCTCCCGTTTAATGGGTGCAGCAATGGGTACCTTGACGTCGGCGGCGGTCTCCTCCTCAGCGCGCCACTTCCTTTCCACCAGGTTCTGCACGTCCATACACATCTTATAATATACATGGCCGTAGAACTTCTTCTTTGCTGGATCCATCAGCTTATCGTAGTATTCTGGACCCAACTCCTCTCGCATCCGATCACACAGCGGCTGTGCGAAACGGATAAGCCTCTTAGCGCTACCCGAGGGGTCTACCTTCCACGGTAATGCCATGAGAAAAGTCAGGTTGGAGGCCTTGTCTTCCCATTCTTGCCGCCACCACTTGACCACTCTCTCTACATCCTCAGCAGACTCAACGGGCAAATGCTCCTGAAAGAATGGAGGATACTCGATCCTCACGCCGCGGAACTCGTCCCATAGAAATCCCGCAGGTGGAGGGAATACCAGGCAAAACTTGTCTTTCGGCATCAATGGAGGTGCCTGCACACGAGGGCGCTTCGGAGCAACCTCAGTGACCTCCACCGCCGGCTCTTTATCCTCCTCTTGCCTCTCTTTGCGAGTCCTCTTCTTGCTGCGCGAGGTTGTCCCTGTTGGGACCTTGTTAACACCAGGTCTAACGGTACCTGGCTGTGTCCTCGCCACGGGTATGTACATCTTGGTCCCGTTAGGCAAGACCGTCATCGAATACCCGTCCACTGAAGGACTGGCAGTATTCCCCGCGCCCTCGCCGTTACCGACAAGGGTTAATCCGGATGTGTCGTTATCACCCCCGCCCACCTGCACAAGGGTTTGGTCCGGATCCGCAACAAGATTGGTGGAGCTCGTTGGGAGAGCATTGTCCCCCACATGAACGGCCGGTTCATCCGTAAAGGATTCCCTGCCAGTAGGCTCTGAGTGGCCGCTTGCGTGAGAGTGCGAACCTTCCTCTAGGCCAGGGAGCCCGACCTTGTCGCCGACCGCGACTTCGGCCGAGCTGAGACCGGTATTCATGTGGTCCCATCTATAGAGGGGTTAGTAACCTAGGACGAATAAATTGTTCTAGAGATATACGGAGTCTGATAGTAACTTACCTTCTCAGCACCTGAACCGACGGGACGGATCCCCCTGTAGAGAGATCGACGTCCACCGGCGATGTCGCTTCGGACTCTACCAGCGTCGAGTCGAAAAACTCGCCTAGCTGGCGTTCGAGACCCTCAGCTTCGTACACCGTGGTCAGGTCTTCGAATAGTGATGGGGGGCTAGGTGCACCCTCTGCCCCCGGATTTGCCCCTTCAGTTTCCCCTGCACTGAAGAGGCTGGAGGGCGCACCTTCGCCCAAGGACTGCAGCGCTTCGCTGCCAAGGAGCTCGACCTCAGCATCCACAGCCGACTAGACTGCTTCAGCGGGGAACTCCTCTTCCCCTGCCGTGGGCATGACATCATCCACAGGCGCAGAGGGAAATGGGGGCTGGCCGACTGAGTACTCGTCGACCAACCTGTTGAACATGTCGAAGAAGTCTTCCTCATGGACCTCTCCCCACGCCGCCGCGCCGCCAGTGGTGGTTAGGGGACCGGCGGGTTCAGCAGTTGGTACAGACGGGCACCAGGTTTCCCAACTATTCGGGCTGATAAAATCAGCACCGAAGTCCTCGGGTCCCCATGGTGGCAATGACGTTCCGTCTGCACCTGCGGGGAGGGTCGGTAACCACGCACCCATGTCGCTGGGAGGGAACTCTATGATTACAAAGTGTTAGTTTAGCTATAAGCACTATGGCGGAGATTAAATAAGGAGCATTGTCTCACCTGTCACTGGGAATTCAATGCTCCCAGGAGTTCGAACCTCACCGGTGGCGACAGAGGGGCCGGGTTGAGGGACCGAATTGTCACTGCTAGAAGCAAGTGGACTTGTAGATGGAGAAGCATCCCCACTGGCTGGGGAGCTTTTGCGGCTCGATGTAAAAGACATCGTAGCTAGAAGCTGTTAATAATTTTGAGCAAAAAACGGATTGGGTTGATGGGTAGGTGGATTGGATGGTCTGTGTGGAGGGTATGAGAGCAGTATTACAGTATTACGAGGTAGTGAGAGTGTGGTGCAGTGGGTTGGAGGTGTTAGCTTGTTGAGGATGGACTTACCCGACTTGGAGGGAGGGAGAAAATGTTGCCCAGTGGGACTTTTTGAGTGTATAGCGATTGGGTGCTTGAAGCTGGCGAAGCTGGACGCGTTAGACTGCGGCTTGTTGCAAGTATAGAAGGATTGAGGGATTGTTTGGAAGGATGGAAGGGAGATGAAGGGATGAAGAAAGGATAGAAGAAGGATAGAACAGGCCGTTGCAGGTCAGGAAGGGAATTATGGAAGCCTGTTGCGAAGAAACGGAGAGCTCAATTGACCCGTCGCAGAACACGAGAGGTACAATTGACCCGTTGCAGGACGATGAAGTTTCCAATTGACCCGTTGCAACGGCTCCGAGATGCGAACAGGTCATGGAGATGAAGATGAAGATACGAAGACGCGTATTGGACTGGAGAACATACCGTGATGATCACGCTGTGATGGTTTTGTTTGGAGGAGGGAAGCTAGCAGGTGAAGTTGCTGACTGAAGGAGGAAAGAAGGAGAAGGAGGGAAAGAAGAAGAGAAGGAGGGTTGGGGTGGTCTTGTAAACCAGCCTCAACGAAGCAGAACACGGTTGGGGGAATTTATACTCGGGGAATTGTTGTGCGTGGCATTGCAACTGCACGCACACCTTCAATTTGCAAAGACTGACATTTCCAAGGCTTCAACAAAGGCCGAACATCCTACATCACATTCTACAAGAAGAAGTTCCAATGTATTGAAAAGATTTGTTCATGTCATCATTATCAATGCCAATTAGTTACAGGATCTATCTAGTAGACAGTAACAGTTAAGAGGTGGATTCGTAAACATTGTTCTCAATCAAGCTGAAGTTGCAGTAGCGTTAGCCGGGCCTGCCTTAGTTTCACCCTGTATTTGTTCATAGGTCCAAATAATCCAAATGAAGACGGCAATGAACAAGACGAGAGAAATAGTAGATGAGCCAAGAAAAGCCAATTGTTTCCAACCCGGGTTCTCCGCTGGTGTGTGCCAATCGTCTCTCGGGATCCCTTGGTCGCTTGGTGTTGAAGAACGGTCTCCTAAGCATCGACGTTTGAAAACACGCCAAGTGCGACTTGAAGAACCAGCTCGGTACTGATCATCCTTGCGAGGGAGTAGAGGTGGTAAAGCCTGATTGATTCGCTCTTCCCAGTTGACAGGGATCCAAAGGGTCTCTAAACCATCGGAGCCAGAATCCGAGGCCCCATCTTGCTCTAGATCTTGGAGTCGTTGATATCCGTGCTTGGAAGTGTATCGGCGAATATCCCACCAAGGCAAAAGTTTAGCGGCGTTGCGTTTTGGTTTCTTGTTTCGCAGATTTTGAAGTTGAATGTTGTCCATGTATGGCTGGAAGCGCGGTGGTGATCCGGTAATTCCAGCGGAGAGATCGCTTGAAGAGTCGCTCGTAGCTTCCTGGTGATCCGGGCTAAGTGCAGGTGTGCTTTCGTCGACATTGACTAAATCGAGTCTCGGACTGTCCGTTTGTGCCGTCTTAGAACTCTCCCCTTGTGTCTCCATAGTCGTAAAGACGTCAGACGGTGTTTGGAAAGTATGCTCCGACATTCTAGCTCTTCCCTCTGTCAGGGCTCTACTCGGCTAATCGCTTAGTAAGTTAGCTCGATACATACAAGAATAGTAAAGAGACGCGTATTTGAATAGTTCTGGATGGATACCGTGGATGACAAGTTCGAGCTGATGGTATTCGCTATGATTGAGTGACCTCGAGGTTGATGATTGAGGTGAAGGGATAGAAAATATTTTCAGAAGGTAAAAGACTATATTCCCTACACTAATACTACATACCACTATTACAATATCCGACTACCATCGCGGGACCTAATGCGTCTGATATCCAGAAAATTCAGGACGACTTGACATGAATTTGCGTTGTAGATGTTGGAATTCTTCTTTTGTCAATTGCCTTTTCCAGAAGCCCAACGCTCTCAACACATTTCTGAGGATTGGAACCTTAAGGCCTTAGGTTAGCTGGGGCTACTACTAGGCCTTCGGGTGGCCAAGTGTGGGTTAGGGATTGATGCTTACGACGCCTAGAAACCAAGTAGAGATATGAAGAGTGTCCGTGTAACTTGATTTATAAAGACCGGAGGGACAGGTATACACGTAGGGAAGGGTCGTATCTCAAATTGTGAGGTATCATGTTAGTATATCAAGGGCTCCTGCATACTATCAAGGATAATATCTCTCTGAACGGTAGGGCTATTGTAGTCCTTTAAATAGCCCCTTCGGTATTACAATGAATACCCGTAATTACTCCCGGCTCTTGATATGTCTAGTATGTTCTTGATAGACTTACACAGTAAGTAGGTACAACGACATTGGCTTAATCAACTGGGCGGCTCTACTAATCTACGATGTACCACTGAACTAAACACTACCTGACGGAATTCAGTGATCCCAGTACACCTGTGCCCGCTGAACCAGCAAGAAAGTATATCTGATTTCCGGAACGGGGATATTTGATAAGACTCTCGTAGCGCCCTTACGTTATCAGCCGCTAAAATCACAGCTAAAGGGAATAGAATTCAGGTTATCATGAGGTCTCAGGGCAAAGATAATAATTACAGAGTGTATACTAACAGAAAGTGAAGTATGAGACAACGCTGTCTGACGTAGTGCGAGAACAGCCTTAGTCAAAGATACAGACGCTGAGGAACTCGCTGAAAGACAATGAGAAACACAAAACATTGAGACGTGAACTTCATAACAGAATAAACAAACAATCCACGCTTGGGCACGAAATGGAAAATGGAAGAGTCAGGAATATAATATGAATTAAAGCGGTGGTGCTATTAGGGGCTATGCGTAAAGTAAAAAGAGAACAGTGTTCCACAACGGATGATCGGGGGGTAGTAATGAGAATCGTAGGTGGAGTGGAGTTATTCGCTGAATAGTAATCGGTAGCGGTCTCTTATGGACCAGTTGTTGAAAAATGGTCGATCTGGAAATAGCTGACTGGCCGAATATCGTTCATCCGTGGGAAGGACCAGCCAAGACAGTTTGGTCGCCGTTGTCGTCCGCTGGCTTCGCTTTCTCGGGGCTAGCTTTCAACTTGAGGCGGATGGTCTTTGGCTTATCCTGGAAAGCACCCAATTTCTCAGGGCTAATTTTAAGCCTCACGATCAGTCGTTCGGTTGGAGTTGGCTCTCGAGCTTGAACCCTCGTCGCGCGCTTGCCTCTGTGCTTGGTCCATCCTTGACCTCGTCTTTTGGATCGTTTTGGTGCTGGTTGTCCCGATTTGCCGGGAGCTCCAGAAGAGGTGGATCGACGGATCAAGGCTCGCTTCTCTTCTATAACCTCTTTCATCAAGCCTTCGGCGATTTTGTAGAGGAGGTAGCCAGAGACCCTGTAGCTCCCGATTTTCTCGACTTTGGCGGAGAGCTCTTCCATCGCCTCGTAGTGTTTCATTTTTCCGGGAAGTCTCTCTGGCAAGATCTGGCCGGTACGGAGGAGTTTGTTGAGCTCCGTGGCGTAGTTACGGAAGGTGATGTTGATTTCTTCCGTCAGACGATTTTTGTCGTCTTGACGGCGAAGGTTGATGCCCAACGTACGTTCGTGGCTCATGTAACGCCAACGGAGGACTTTCTTGAGCAGTTTGACGACCCACGGCTTGATGCCGAGGACGTTTGCGTAGCACATGTAGGTTTGTCCCTTAGGGACCGTTTTCATGTACCCTTCCGGGTCGGCAGAGGCAGGTGGTGGCGTGTTGACGGCGTACCAGTAGGGGATTTTGGCGAACCTCTCCTTTGGGTCGAGGTGGTCGAGGAATTGGGGACCCGTTGCTTGGCCTTCGAGGGCCGCGAGGTTCTTAACAGCACCTCGCTTGCTGTTACGAGCAGTGCTTGATGGGCCTGATCGAGTTCGCATTGTGAATGATATCAGTATTCTGATTTGGCGGTGAAAAAAAGGTAGAGAAGGGATCTGGCGAGGAGGGTAAGATGGTTGAAGGATGCAAGAAGGAAGGTTGGAGATGGCACGGGGTAGCAGATTTAAGGTCCTGCCGAGAGAGCGTGACGGTCGAAGATACTTAGTTAATAGAGCTGACGGCTATCCTCTCTATATATCTCAACGAAAACACAGAACAGAAATTTCAAGAACTTCAGCAAACGACCAAAGAACACGGCCGCACATCTGGGAACTTGGATCAATCAAGAAAGGGAGAAAGTAGAATAGATATGGTAACTTTTGAACTCTTCAGAGAGGGGGAGGCTTGGCAGGTAAGGCTCCAAACGCGACCTTGCGAGAATATCAACTAAAGGTCCTTAAACTCGTCAAGCCAGGCAAAATACTTTGCGGACTCGATCTCATCGGCCCAGCGGACCTGCTTCTTCTTCTTCTTATTCTCTCCAACCTTTGACTCAGCGGCTTCCGTCAGCGGGACGGATGCCTCAGAATCATGCGGAATGAACCGCGGCGGGAACTCGATACCAATATGCTTTCGAACGTCTTCGCTGTTGCGAAGAACAGTTCGATTCCTGATGTGCCTTTTGGCGCCGGGAATCGGATGTGGGAGTTGGGGGTTTTTTAGAGGGGGCCCAGTTGGGGTTTGATGATGCGTCTCACCCTCTACAGGAAATTCCGTACCCTCTACAGTGCCCGAACACGATTCGACATGAGGTGGGACGTTTTCCTCGCCGACCAGATCTGTGACGGAGGTTGGGTTCATTGTGGGTATGATATGAGGCTTGTGCGTGATCTTCCTTCCCCCCTTCAACCTTAGTACGATTTCAATACTGCGAGGCAAACAAACTAACATTGGAATGGGCGGTTTACCAGCGGAATGTAGAGATGTTAATTTAGGCTAGACCAGCAATTGAGATTGTTGGCGACAAGAGAGGCTACGCGACACCGAATTGTTCGAGTTAGAACAACATAGGCAGACTGATTGAGGAAACGAATATACATACGAAGCAGGGACAAAACTACACACGGTTGGAGGGATGGTCGATGGTTACTTGGTGGTGAGGATGACTGCAGACTTTCGAGATGGATTGAAGACTGGTTGGAGGAAATGGTTATGGATTGTCTTTGGAAGCAGCTTGAGCTTCGGGTTCATGGCCAAATACTACAAGAAGGTCCCAGTCGTTCACGATGGGACGTAGGCCGCGGGAGCGCTCCTCGTACCCTCTATCTTACAGGGTGTTACGGTACATCATACTTCGCGGAACATGGACAGAGCACTATTCAATTATGGAGAGTCTACTCAGTTATAACTTGTCCACATTCACCAATTTCTACCTAGGAATTATAGAAGCTGCCATAATAACTAGAAAAGTAACAGGTAATGATAAACAAAAACCTTGGAGATTTAGAGAGCTTGGGAGAGATTTTACATCCGAAGTCGGCTATGATGCTATGAGACTTATAAAGCTAGCCTTTACGCAAGTATACGTTCCTCGCGCTACGGTTAATAAATGGGATTTCCTACTTTATAAAAGAATGAAATATTGGTTTTCTAGTTAGCGGATGAACGCCAGTCTAAGCATCTAGACTACTTTTAGTTTTCTGGATGGGATAACCGTTCCAGTCACTTAATAACTATCAGTACTTAGATTATCCGTATTCTTTAATAGGGAGATAGCTATTGAAATCCTAGATGTTATAGCACGCATATAACGTTAACTACTGTTGATTCAAGGTCCCTGCACCTTCACGCCTCCTTCTGAGCGTGTGCTACCTTCAAATTCCGCAGTAGTATTTAAATTTATAAAACAGTCATTGAATTTCAGTTCCATACTGATGCGTTAAAAGTACATTGCATTGAGTCGTGACTGAATATGGTTAAGAGTCGCATCCCAATCAGTATCTAATCCGCGATGTCACCTTCCGCCCCAACCTCATCACCTCCAATCCAAGCATCCCATCCAAAGAACGACGAGAAGAATCCCGGAATGCTCTTCAAAATAACGATCAGGATACAAATAAACCCATAAACAAAAATAAGATCGAAGACGCTACCCTTTCCCTGACCTTCCTCCTTGGGGACGACGGGCTTAGACTTTCGCTTAAGAGGGCGTCTCATTTTAACAGACGGCTTATACGTATCCATCTCACGACCACTACATTCACTGCAGTAGCACTCCTCGTCGACGAAAGTGTCTCCAAATGCAATGCTGTTTTCGAAGTCTTCATCAGATCCGTCTTCAACTTTGACAGAACTCCAGCTGTTTTCCGAGAAGAGGTTTGGTCTTTGGGGTCTGCTCATTGTTGGCTCTTCGTAGGGACTGTCCCCTGCCTCTGCACTGGTAGACCAGAACGACTCATCACGTCGCATACCCGGTAAACGGGGCCCGCGGGAGAGAGGCTCATTCGTAGGAGGGCGGCCTACACGGTGATCGTATTTAGACTTGGATTTCGCCTTGTGGTCTCTAGAGTCGGAGCGATTGTAGTCTCTAGAGGTACTACGGGCTGCACGTCTTTTGTATATGATGATCGAATCATAAGGGATGGGGTCGTCGTCCAGTTCGTCGTAGCTATCCGCCAACTTTATTCCCTTTGATTTCGGAGCCATGGTTATGGTATGCTTGGTTCGGGCTTTCGGTAGCTGGAGCTGCTATAGTGTACGTCCGTTAGCGGAGGGGCCGCGATATGAGTCCCTAGAACGTACGTAGACTGTTTTTGTACCTGATACAGGGCAAAACCCGGTTTGATAGACCGCCTATGCAAAGTTACCGAAGAACGTTCGGTAGTTTTCGAGATGTTAGAGGTTGGTGCGGATGGTCGATGGATCTTGATATTTTCGAGGGCAGGTCTTTGGTGGGTGTAGACTTGTTCCTAGGAGGGTGTTTAGTAGTTCAAGGGCGTTGGTACTTATAACTAATAGCGGCTGTTAATATTGGAAGTGTAGCCTAAAACTTTGACGTCGCATATATGGCGTGCGCCACGCCCTGACCGCTTTTATATAGGCCAATCTACTATATCATTTCTAAAGAGGCACGTCGCCAAATCCCCGATAGAACGAATGCCATCTTAATGTAATGAAGTCAAATAAAAATTTGCCTGCAGAGCACAAGATTACTATTATCTAGGTCTCGAAGGATATAGTAAGATCGAACATAACTTTTTAGGAACATAATCCCTCTTACCACCATTACCACCATGAAGTCTGATCGAGTTACGCATTATAAAATCCCCACCACCTCTTACTCCAAACTACCCCAAAGGTTATTCAAACTCTCCGCCAAAGTAGGGTGCGCGAAGGTCCCGTCTCTCAGTTGCGAATACTTCAGCCCTCCCATCATCGCGATCTGCACCATACTCATCATCTCACCACCTTCAATTCCTAGACAAGTATATCCCAGAATTTCTTCCGTATCGCCGTCAACCACCGCTTTCATCATTCCTCTAGTCTCGTCTGTTTCTAGCGCCCGTGCTACCCACGTCATGGGCATTTTGGCGACTTTGATGTTTCTGCCAGGATATAGCTTCTTCGCTTCGTGCTCGTGGAGGCCAATATGTCCTAGTTGGGGATCGGTGTAGACAGTGTATGGGACCATCCTATCCTTTGTGGATAGTTTCGAACTGGCGGAACCAATGAGATTGTTCTTTAGGATGCGGAACTAGATTACATCGTTAGTGCCAATTCTGGAATACCCATTACAGAGAGTATGGGATAGTACTTACGTCGTCGTACGAGATATGTGTAAACGCCGGTCCTCCCTTTGCGTCACCAAGAACATAAACGTTCTCTGCCGTTGTCTGGAGATATTCGTCGTACTTGACAAAACCTTTGCTGTCGAGCTGGATACCAGCCTTTGTCACGTTTAGCATATCCGTATTCGGCAATCTCCCAGCAGACCAAAGAATATGCGATCCTAGGACGCTCTTTTCCGGTCCTCCGCTGAGTGGCTTATAGACAAGCTTTAACTTCATATCGCCCTCGTCTATGCTTTCCAATCGAACGGTATCCACGCCAAGCTCGATCTCCATCCCATCCTCCACCAAGATTTTTCGAAGCTCTTCCGCGATATCCTGGTCCTCTCTCGCTAGAACCTGAGTACTCCTCCCAACCACGGTGACATCAGCCCCAAGCCTTCTGAACAGCTGCCCGAATTCCAACCCAACGTATCCAGCTCCGACAACGATCAACTTCCGAGGAACCTCCGATAACTCCATGATAGACGTAGAATCCAGAATCCTCTCCGGATCAACTCCCTCAACCGGGATATTTGGCTCCGATGGTCTGCACCCCGTATTGATAAAGATCTTATCCGCCGTGTATTCCTGCTCCCCGGGAGCATCGCTGGCCTTGAGAACAATAGTCTTAGGACCAGCGAATCTCCCAATCCCGTATTTCACCACTACCCCAGCTCTCTCCAACCTCCCTTCATTCCCTCCACGGAAAGAGGCGACGATATCCCTCTTCCGTTGTCGAACTTTCTCCATATCAACGAATCCATGTCCACCAGCAGTGCCCTGAGCAGAAACGGCGGTAGCAATCCCATAGTCCCCTCCACGGCCAGCAAGATAAGCGACACGTCCGCTTGCTATCATCGTTTTGGTGGGGGTACAGCCGTAATTGACGCAGGTTCCGCCAATATAGGCCTTTTCAATTATCAATGTGGAACCTTTGCCATGTGCTGCGGTCAAAGCTTGCGCTAGCGGGGGTGCCGCTTGACCGGAACCGAGAATAATGAATTTGAAGTGTTTTGATGCCATTATTATTCGATTGAGCATATATGCTTCTATAGCGTTAACTGCCCGCTGTCCTCAATGCCGAAATATTCGAAATGCACCCGGATGGGAATATCGAATCCGATGTTGCCTTTGGTGAGACGCCAATTGAAGATATAAATTCTCAAACGCTGACGAGGGCTAGTATATGTACAATATCCTCAAGATTTCATGTGGCCTGCCGGTAGATTCCGGCCTGCGGGGTCAGATTGTTGGTTTGAGATCACTAATCCAGAAACGACGTCAGAGGTTGGGGGGTTATCAGCAATTGTTGAGTCTCGAAGGAACCATATCTTCGAGATCTCACATGCCTCGAGACTTCCCGGCCCGGATCAGGCCAAGGCCACGCGTATCAGCCTCGCCAATCACCGGCCCGTTCGAGATCTTCAGAGTCGCCAAGAACCTGTGTAACAGTTGATATGACGTCATTATGCATCAACGCACACCACAAAATCAACACATTACTGCCCCTCGAGTCGGAGTCTATACAATGAGACCAATCGAGAGGGGTTTGAGGGTTATGGGTTTCTAAAGGAGGTAGGAGAAAGGCCAGAACAGTTAAGCTCCCTGGTGCAGAGATATTAATTGCGACTGCCACGAAAATGACTAACGACTATCATAAAGTAAAAAAAATACAAAAAACGGATGATCGCAATAGTACGACATGTCTAATAGGGGTTCCAACAAAACCATCCGAGAAAATAGTCCAAAGAAACCAGAGAGTATCGAGTTAAAAGTCGTAGATATGAGAATCTTCCGTAAGGTCTGGGCGAAAAGGGAGGCGGGGAAGGGTCGGAAGTGCCTTTCCATCTCTCGAGCGATGAGGATACAAGCGCCGTGTATGGTTCTCGTATCAGATTTTCGCCTAACGGTTCAGGATTAGATAGTTTAATGGTTACGGATGAAAGTTTTGTGCACTTACAGTTACGTTTCGCCGCCTCTATCAGCGTCTCTAGTCGAACTTGCAGTTATTGCAAATACCACAATGCCAAGTGGGACCACCACATAAAGTATATCACGAAGAGTTGGTCCTGCTCGATCTTGAGAGTCTGTTATATCGGGCTGGTCTGTTGTGGCGCTAAGCGGGTCATCGGAGTCATCTTCGACGATATCGACCGACCCGTCTCCCGTGCTCCTCGTTTGGAGGATGGCAGTTTCCTGGCTTGATCCGGGGCTTTCGTCTATTGGGACCTCGTCCATCTGACCGATATCGCTATCGTCATCCGTATCCGTAATTACAGATGAAGCGTCGATAGAGATCAGGCTTGATTCGTAGCCGGGAGTTCTAGGCTCCGGATAGTCTTGGCGTAATCGATCGAGCAGACTATCCCCATCGAATGAGGTGATGTCCGGGAATGTGCCGTCTACTAGAGCTCGCTTTAAGCTCTCTGGAATGCTCCCTTTCCACTCCGGGACTCTCTTCCATTGCTCTACAACGTCTCTCTTGACGAACAATGCAAGCTGAAAGATCAGCCATCCACGCGTGTGCGACGAGATGTCGTAAACTTCCGTCGGCTTCGAGAGACCACTCGTACACTGGGGGCTTAGAAACCGTAGAAACTGGTTGCTGACATCGCAGACAGTGTTTTTGGCGTTCCTTGTGTTGACACTCCGGATTTGCAACAGACTTTGATGATGGGTAAAGAGGAAGGCAATCAATTTCTTAAACTCATCATAGTCTTGATTCTCTAGTTCAAGAATGTTCACGATTTCCTCTTTCGAAGTTTTATAGTTTTTGACACCTTTTGGACTCCCATAATACATTTTCAAGATACCGGTATCGGGCGTTCCACTCGAAGGGTCTGGCTTTTCCCAAGACTGCTGTTGCATCCCACTGTCTGGGGCCCTAGCTTGAACCTCCGAGCGGTCTGTGACGCTAAAACCCCTCTCATCTTTTGCGGCGGCCGACATAGTAATAGGTGTCCCTCCAGAACCTCTTCCGAGTGTTCGATGCCAAGCTTTGGATCCACTGGAAGGAAGTCCTAACTTCGTTTCGAGATATGGTGGCGAAGTAAGAGACCGGCGGCGAAGATTGGTTAAGGATCAATTGAGCATCTGTTTAGTTGTTTTGGCAATCAACTGAATCAATCGGGTCGGTTGCTACGCAGATTCGGGAGAAGGGGTTAGCACATATGCACCTAACCGTCCATGCACTAAGAATAGTTGCCTCGGAATACTAAGAAAAGTAGTTGGAGCATGCAACTATCCGTAGAGTCGATGAGGGGGTAGAAGGAAACGTAAAGGAAACGCGTTTGCTGCGGTTGTACTTACCGTTAACTCGGACGCGTCTTTTATGCCTGACTGGCTTGGATGCTTTGTTCCTGTCACCTACACCAGGGAGAGTCTGAAGTCTACCTACACCAATACTTTCGAGATGGATTGGCAAAGTGAGGATGAGAGATGGTCAGCTGAAGGATACAGCATTCTTGAAGGCATAACTAAGGAGAGGTAGAGGTAAGGAAAGGAAGAGCAGGAGAAAAAGAGCTGTGTGTTGATGGAAAGCCCTAACTGCGCGCCCCACTGCACTGAGAGGGGGCTCCGGGCGGGTTGTGTTGGCTGGTCGACGACTGCGTCTCCATAAATCGCACACACTCTGTTACCTCCATCTTCTCGGCATCAACTACCATCACAACGTTACGCAGATTCCTTTGCAAGCGTGCTCATCCTCAACGTTACCTTCAACGCGTACCCACATCTCTCTGACGTCCTTTCCTTTCACGATGGCCGCCTCCATTCTCTCCTCCACCCTGCCAAAGCCAGCTGACAATTGCCCAGTCAATGATTACAACGATGGAGCCGTTGAAACTACGAACATTCTAATCTCCGGAACTCGCCCTATTCAACTAGGTGCCACTTTAAAGAGTCCCACGAACATGAGCATCAAGGGTGCCTTGAGCCTATCTGACGAAGAGTACGAACAAATCCGTGACAGCATCGATACCGCCATCCACAATGAAGAGCTCCTTCGCAACCTCGATCTGGATGCCAAAAACTCTACCGAGGAAGAGCGTACCCAATTCCACCAATTGGTCAGCGGATACCTTTCATCAGATCTTTCCAACAACTCCCACCTTGTCGCCAAGTTGACTGTCCGTTATAAGGACGTTTCCCCTTGGCTCTTGTACAAATTCGTTCTCCTACGTCGCAAGAAGTACAAAAACAGCGGCAAGGGAAGCGGATCCAGGGAGGATCCGGCAGACACATCACATTCAACTATCGATATCGGGAATCCCAACGTCAAAGACGACACTGCTTCGGTTGGTAGTACAATCAGAGCTGCCCATACTAAAGAACTCAGGCGTCATGGGTTGACGGATGCTGAGATTGATCGCTTCTTCGAAGGGTTCCTTAATGCCGACTACGACGGTAGCGACGAGCTTAGTGACGCTCAGCCACCAGCCAAGAAGGTCAAACGGGAGGATCCAAAGATTGCCGAGACGAAAGCTGGTAAATCTTGGGGCTACGTCTCTGCAGTTTCTGTTGCTCTTGTATCGGTCCTGGTTGGTGTTTGGTTCTACAAATTCTAAGGTGACTAGATGTCGGGGTTGGGAAGGTTCTCCTTTTTGAAATATTCAGAGCTGGAAGTGAACGAAGGTCTACAGAGGCTCTTGAAGGTGATGAATGAATTGTTCAGCTTTTTGTATACTAGCAAACTAAGATGGCGACTATGATAATGAAATAACCCTCCCGTTATGAATGGAACTATCGTAGTCTTGTACCCAGACGTCAGTTGGCCACATGTGTCACTCTAGGACTGTGACTAAAACCACTGTGTGAAAGCAATAAACATTAATAGCTCAGCCTTATATGAAGCGTCCCTTCGACTAATATGATAATGCTTGATGTAATACCACCGATATCCCGTGGCCCACCGAGTATATTTCTACGAGTCTGAACGTCGTCTCTATCTCTCGAAATTTCCTAGCTCAGGGACGGGACTGAAGAGTATGTTTTTATAATTCGATGTTATCGGCATATCATGAGCATTTTCTCATGTGCTCCGGCGGGAAACCGTAAGGAGGTTTAGAGGAGGAATATTTATGAAGGCAAAGTGTGGTACGGTGACTCAGCGACCTCAGCAAATCTGCATCATCCATCATCCCATCATCAACCATCAAACCTATCCACCTCCATCGCATCGCCAACCCCTCACCCTCTCACCCTTTCACTTTCCCACTCTCTCACGTCCTCACACTCTCGCACCTCGCCAAGCCAAGCCCAACTGCATAGCGATAGCTGTAACGAGGGAAACTTCCTGCCCACCCCTGCCCTCCCCCCATATATACTATATACATGGAGTCTTCAGCAGCTTCCAACAGGCCTGGTCGGGCCACAGGGGCCAAGACCCTGCCGCAATCAGAAGCCACAACACCCTCATCTCAGTGGCAGCCATCCCAAGGCGGAAAGAGGATGCCCACTGAGTGGCTGGCTAGCTACGAGAGATGGAATTCTCGTCAACGCTCTGCTCAAGAAAGCGATGAAGAGTGCCAATTCGACGACCAAGAGGACCAATCCGACGACAATGGAGCTGACACCCCATCATACATCTCAGATGAGATGACTGAACTAGAAGTCGGATTTCTCCCGCCTGTTGTATTCAAAATCTCTCCCATCCGCCCCGGGTACGTCACCCAGAAGAGTTTCTACACCGCCAAAGACGTAATGGCTCTTCTCAGTCTCACAGATGAAGAATTCGCCCAACTAGGAGCATCTATCGATCTGGTGTTGGGAGAAAACCAAGACTTCCTTAACACCCACTGGCGTAAGATCGCTAGCAGCCGACGATATCTCGACAAAGTCTCTTCTAAGCTTCGAGAGGTTCTCCCGGAGAGTATTCTCAAAAAGTTAACAGCCTTTCAACCTCAGGAAGCTGCCGGGTACTTGGTCTATAAGATGTTCACAGATCACAAAAATCGAATCAAGCGAGCATTGAAGGGTCCTAAAGAAGCTGCTCAAAGAGACGCCCTCCAACCATCACGTTCATATGGCTTGGATGGTGCCGAAGAGGAGGACCACGGCTTGCTAGCGGATGGCCTAGAACTCGAGCCACCACCTCACCAGCAGATATCTCCTCAAGCTATACGCCAACGCCGACACTCTCATTCCGAGCAAGGGCGAGGAGATCGACAACAAGCAGCCCAGAATCGATTTTCGTATGCCGGGCACGAGAATGAGCGTTGGTACCTCGACCTTCAGCGTGCTCAAGCCCCAAAAAGGCTTCTAGATGAGGTGCGATCGTGGCTTGACCCCTCAGAACAAGAATGCGGCGGTAGCATGGGGGATAGAATTCAGCAAAACCTTCCGGCGACGCCACAAAATTGTGAACCTCTTCAAGGGCCACCCAAGAGACAAGTTGGAAGTCATGTTTCATTTTTGGCTATGCCACTTTTGTTAGCCATTTTGGTTGCTCTCTCTGGGGCTATCATGATGGTCCAGAAGTACGGGAACCCATTTGCCAGTCAACATGTTCTAGGACTCCCGGCGCCGTGGGTATGAACACTTTTCTTCTCCGTCTCATTTAGGAGACTGTTTAGCACTATGACTTATTGTCATTGTGGTTCCCACTTTCAAAATATATTGTTTCCCGCGTACTCATTATTTCAATGGGTCTCTTTTATTTCTTATCTGGCGCATATTCTTCGCTTCTTTCTCTGGCAACCACTACATTAGTTGATTTCGCCGTTGGCTATCTCGCTATCGACAAAACTACATCTAATAGTGGGTATATATATCTCTAAACGGAGAAGCTCTACTCATACTTTTGTTCTCAGGGGTCTGTGATGTTTGTTATCGATATCCACATCAACGACCGAGCGTCACACCTTTGTAAGCAATACTTCTGGTCAATTGGAGAGCGAATGTCTGGCGTTTCTTCTTTATAGTATAATATTATAATATGATGGGGAAATTCATTGGCGGGAAACCCGTATTGATGATAACTTAGTAATATTCACGGACTATAGCGAAAATCAACCTTCATATATCTGCCTTAAGTTTCACATCCCGATTTCACGTATAGCTGCACCGATCCCTATAGCTTTGCTCGTCCTAATTCTAGTCACAGAGAATATATTAGAACCGACCCAGAAGACTTCCTTAGTGTGTAAAGGTATGATACTTCCGTAAGCCGCCATTTTGAGCGCGTATATCTGAAGAGTGTTCGACTGTCCTAACTGCCCCCGCCGAACCGCAAATGGACTGCGGGAAGCCCATGTCCCACCAATACCCGCGTAGTCCACAGACGTTCAATGATGTCTATATTGTAGCCATAGCGTCAGCTTTATTCCGCGATGTAAATTTTATTTATTCTTGGGCAGTTCCCAAAAAAAAATTTCTTCCCTTCCAGTATCACCGACTACCTTCACGAAAACCGAGGCCTCCCCATCGAAGATTCCATCTCGTTCTTTTGATCTAAAGCTTTTCATTCCGGAGTAGATTCCAGTCCCTTCAATTCAACATGGATACACCCGAGTACGAGCGCATCAAGCGATTCCTAGATCAAGCTGGCGCCTTCCAACGAGGTGGTGACGGACCATCAAGACCCACTACCGGCACACCTAAGCCCCGTGGAAACGATGAAGACAAACTCCTCCGCTCTATTCCAGAGCTTGATTTGGTAGATCTTACTTCAGAGGAAGAACCCGAGATCATCGAACTTCCAGGTCAACCTGCCACGCCTGGTGGTGGAGCTAGCGGCTCTGGATCCGTCCAGAACTCTGGCTTTACCTTGCTCCGAGACCAACCACCTGGGGTCCCATATCTGTCCTACTACAACAAGGCATTTATCCAGCAGCGTCTCGGTCTTGACGAAGAAGACTTCGCCAATATCGCCAATGTTGTCAAGCAAGCTTTGAAAGAAAACCCCCGCCTCTGCCAAAAATTCAGAAAAACGCCAAAGGACTCTATGATGCCCAAATCTCAATGGCGCGTCATCATGACGGATCAGATTCGAGAAAATCTCGATCAAGACGTTCTTCGCAAACTTGAATCGAACGGTAAAGAAGCCGGTTTCCTGATTTATCGTTGGGCCGTCAACCAAGGCTATCGTTCGGATCCAAGTGGCCTCGGACGACTTTCCAATATCGACAGGAAGCTTTCGTTGGAAGAGCTGGATGATTCCATGGATGAGTATGAGGGAGATATCTCCATGATTTCGACCAACTCCGATAACGTCGAAGAGAACACGGATGCAAGCCTTGGACGATCGAAGAGTATCTTCACCACTCCACCATCCGGAAACCGACAGGTCGAGGGCGGACTGTTCACCATTTTCCGAGGGAATTCTAGTCAGAAAGTCAAAAGGGTCAGCTTGGCCGGTTCAAAGGATTCCAACAATACTCCTCTCACCGGAGGCGGTGGACGACCTGCTCCCATCAAGCGTGGAAGACCACCTCGCGCTCCAAACCGACGAGTCAACTCACCTGGACCGGCGCCAGACATTCAGAACAGGGATCAGATCCTTAACTTCCAAATTGTTTCTCTAAAGCAAGGATGGATTATTATTGCGATCCTTATCGCGATCCTTGGTGTCGTCTTTGCTATGCTCATGAAATGATCGAAGTCGGTGGACGTTGTTATCGGCGATGGTTCTTCTCTTTACAGAATCTAGGGTCGTTGTTCAACTAGTATCTTTTCTTGAGTTCTCTCTAACATCCGGAATGAGGGTTGCTTCGCTTGCACGCATTTATCCTTCACCCCCACCACCAACTACTACAAACATAACCCCTCTACCCCACTACCATCTCCCCCACTATAGCACCATATCCAATCAATTCAAACCATTTCCAAGATTTCACTTTCATTGTAGCCAAAGTAATATCGTGAGTTTAACGTGTTTGTAGCCTCAAATTCTGAGAGGGAAAAACTTCCAATGGCTTTACGTGCACGCCCACTGCGGTAGCGTGCGTGTAAGACTAACTCGCACATACCTTCATACTATCATATGAAGTCCTAACAATCATATTTGCCAGTACACTCTCCTTTAAAATATTCCCTCACTCCTTCCACTCGGCTTGTATATACTATCTTCCCGTGTGCTAATATCGAGACCTCCGGAGCTCCAGTCCTCATACTTGCTAATCTCGAGTCTTCGACCCTCTTATCAATACGTCTCAAGTTTCCGGAGAAGTAAAATACATCTACCAAAGTCCTCCGCGAAAGATTTGGATCGTGCGGTATATATTATTCAGTATACTATTGACTGTAATCCTATTGATTTTTTAACGGTTCATCTTGCAAATGGCAGAAGCCTCTTAACATGTCATTCTCCTAAGCTTTTCACCTCAATGCAAAAATTTTGCAACCTCCTAATGGTAGATATCATGTTTCATATAGTTTAGATTCCGCTGAATTGTAGCGTCTTTTCTTCTTCGAGGGCTGGTAGCTCGACAACTAAATTTAAAATAATCACTGCTAGACTCAATTCTGTAGACTGTATAGTTCAGCGTTCCATCGCTTAGGACAAAATGCTTGTTGTAACCGGTCGAACTTGGCCGAGCACAGTCCAGCCTCGACGACTTTATACCAGAATCTGTTTCGAGATAAGCCTCTCTCACAAAACCATCCACCAACATCTAGATCGCATAAACAGCCTCTTGCTATCCATACGAATGCTCTACACCCTGTCCTCTGAACCGTAAGTCCCCCTTCCATACATATCGCGAGGTCTCCAACTAACAGGTCTACAGCCCTCCCAGCTTCTCGGCCGAGCAATTGACACCTCTCCCTTAAAATGCCCCATCTCATTGATTCCGACTTTGAAGCCTCTGACTATGGAAGCCCCGGCTATCGATATCAACAATATCCCAACGTTTTCGTCCGGATCCAAAACTACGTTGGTATCTACCTTCGTCTTAGGAAAGAACAACTCGGGGTTGAGAGTCGGTCACATGGCCATGCACGCGGACATAGCCGCCACGATGTCCACGGTCGTCGTTTAGCGCCCTCTAGCCACGGAAATGATGACAAAAGCAAGCTGGAAGGACCACCCTGCCAGCGCGCCCACACCCACAAACATCACCACCACGGACAACGCCACCACCACCTCCATTGCAACAGGGGAACAATCTTGAATTTCCATGATAAAGGAAGTTCCAGTTGCAGATACAAGCGTGTCTCTCACTCCACACTGGATTATGGTGACACGAATCAACAGACATTTATTGATACCCTCATCACGAGGTTGTTCATGTGTTTGGTTGGGATTGTTATCTTGACAATCTGCTTCTGCATTTACAATAGATAAATGCAACGATGGAAGGTCATTAGGATGCTTGAAGGCAGGATATTCAAAGGGCGAAATTGATGTGATTGTCAGCCGGTCGATATCTTTGTTTATATCCTTCTTCCCAAACACTCTCTTGGAAATTACGAACTTGATTCTCAAGTTTGTTGGTGGAATCCAGGCTCAATGTTTTCACTTCTATTTCTAAAACCTCGGAAATTTTTTTTATCCATTAGTTACGCATAGAAAAAAGATCTGGTGGTTATACGGGAGGCTTAGAATAATCAATCATGTTCAGCTCTTAGGTTCGTATCCCAGTCAATTGCAACGTGTATTACTTGGCTCGTTCAAAGAGCTTGCTTGGTTGATGTATTTGCCCGAACCGGGGGGCGACATTCCCGGGTACCTACATAGGAACAGACTACCGGCTAACTAGGTATGAAAATAGCATCAAAGAACTGGCAGCTTCAAACTACAATCCGGAATGGGCAGTTAACTGAACAAAGGAATATCGGAGCAATCACTTATCCTGAACCTATTTTTATCCCTTCTAGACATCATATAACCTGCGGCACTAATCTGATGCCTGAAATCGTATATGATATCAATATTTCAAAACAATCGGTTAGACCTTCACCACTCACCACAAGATCATCCGCCAGCACATCACCAACTAACATCAAGACAATGGATTCACCTAGTCGTCGTCTTCTACGCGGCCACTCCTCGATACTCCCTACTTCTGTGCCTGTGGAGCCTCAGAACTACCCAAGCCAGCAAGTGAGAATGCTACGCAGTCCATACAGCATAGATGACGGTGATGATGGCGAGGACGACGAAGGAGATGACAGTAATGACAGCGATTATATCGATAACGTTACAAAAAACTGTGAAATCCGGCCAGCGGGGCCATATAGCGGCTCGCAGGAAGCCCAAAGAACGAAGTTGTTATTGACGCCTGATAGACCAAAACACCTCGACGTCCCCGTCAAAGTCAGACTTAGCATGTCCGAGATCCAGAACCTTCTCGGCTTGAGCGAAAATGACAAAAGAAAGCTCGTTAAAAGCATAAAAGACGTATACATGAACAACCCGAAGATTCTCAACTTCAAGCGATCGAGCGAAGCTAGTCTCAGTATCTGGTGCGGCCAAATGGGGAAATTACTGCGAGAAGCCCTAGACAAATCTCTTCTTGAGAGAATTGAATTGCAAAATCCTAAGATCGCTGGATACGCTGTGTTCCGCGCTGCGATTATTTACAAAAGAATCGTGGCGTGGGCTACAAAAAAGGAGGCTAGGTCGCTTAGACCAGGACAAGCTGACCGCTTCCCCGAGGCCGAGGCGGATACAACTGTAGAAGAATATTACGAGAAAGAAGATATTCACGGGGAAGACACAACTCCTCGCAAAGACAAAATGTACGGCACCGGTGGTAACTTCGAGGCGTCAGTATCAGCTCATTCTATTGATCCCGTTCATCAGAATCGCGTCCTCCCTGCCTATCTTCCTGGAGGTCCACGAAACGTCAAGCAGGAAGATATCCCCAAAATTCCTCAGGGGCTCCAGGACAACCTACCGAGCGATCGCGGTACATATGTGTCTGAGCGTCTCCTGAGGCAGATACAAGAATCGCTTCACCATCCTCCACCAACCCCTCACCACAAAACCGCACAGAAGCCAAGTCGCGATTCCACCCACCTGGGTTTACTCCAGATCATCTCCAATTTCTTTCAGGGCGTTGTGTTCTTCCTACTCGCTCTCTGGCTTTTAACCCAGCTTTGGATTTTCTTTGTATCGTTCTACAACCTGCGTATTTCGTCGCATTAAACTACGTTGTTTGAGGGGTTCTGGAGGGCGCTTAGGCGGCCATGCGCGAAAACTCCTAGCTACAGTCCATCTCTATCTTATCTACAAGGCCAAGGTCGCAAACCTCACGATTGTTTTAGTTATATTGGGTGACGGAGCACTCATGTAATTCATTTCCTAGTTCCGCATCTAGAATCTTCGGGGCTAGTATTTCTTCGATGACGTTCTTTAATACCTGTATGACTGTTGTTGTTAGCTTAGAGGTATATTAATGCGATTCCTTCGACAGGCAACTAACAACCTAAGTCACGGAATAAAAGAGGACAACAAGTACTACTGATTACCCTGTACAAAATACGCGGTTATCGGTCGTATATGTGCGGTGGGCGGGGTATAAGGCCCAATCACATATATTTGACGGGCTACCGGCATAAGAGCGCTCGAAACTCGAACGGCTACTTGAATAAGGAGACGTTTACGTGTTCGTATACAACTGTAATAAAAACTTGTAAATGTCAGATGCTGAACCAGTAGCCACTATAACTATTTCACGGGCGAGGTATCGATTGACCAATACGATGGATACTCTGGGTATGAGACTATGATCAATATATAACTTCGCCTCTTACTAATTATACAGATAGATATGCATCAAGTTTTCAAGCGCAACAGTTAGAGACTAAGTGGGCGCAGTAGACTCCTGCTAATAATATCAAAGGTAAAATTTTAGGCATCTCAAACCTGGAGATAGTTTCGAGGATTTTGTCGGAATGTTGTTAAATATCATGACCACAATCTAACAATGGTGCCGACGCCGAGCTGGGAGTTAACAATGTCCGCGATATCATACAGACAACGGAGCGTCAGAAAGGGGGGTCTGCACGCCCTTCGCGACTTCATCTATTTAATCTCCCTTGCTAGTCAATCCGACTACTGCTAAAAGCATTAAAGCCCTTTTCGTTCTCAACTTCATCTAACGAGATTGGTCCAGAGATGCTCTTATCGTCTTAACAGCGCCGCAGGAAACTGAGAAATATTCCTTATCAGTTCTTCCCTTCCGCCGGATCCCAACATCTCATCACCTCTATCCCGTAGATGATACGTCATCACTCTGCGAGCTATGTCATCTACGTGGTTTACGCGTTCTTCTCGCCCACCTACCAGTGTTCCCGGAGCTAGCAGCCCCACGACATCGTGTCGAAACTCTCACAACGGATCAAACCGGAGCGTTATCAGTACCGAGGATGATGGAGACGCTGACTACGTGCCCTCAGAGTCTCTTGGCGACGAACGCTCAACGGAGACAACACTGTCTCCGAGAAAACATCGACGAACCGCTTCTCCACCCACACCCGTTAGCGCTTCTCGCTCGCCGTTCAGGGTCTTGAAGTTAACTCCAGATCGCCCTGCGAGCATTCCTCCGAGCAGCTATCTGAAACTCTGCGATATTGGCATGATGCTAGGTCTTGAAGCGTCCCAATTAAAGCTATTCTCTCAGGCGATTGGCGAAGCCTTCAGCAGGAGACCCTACCTACTCACGCTGAATCATAATCAAACTTCGAGGGATGTCAAGAACGAGTGGTGCGACGAAGTTTCGAAGCTGCTGACAACTTGCTTGGACATCAGCGTCTGGGAGAAACTGCGAGAACATGAAGCTAATAAGGTCAATTACCTTGTATACAAAGCTGCTGTTCTCAAGAAGGGGTCTTGGGGAGGCAATAAGAGAGCAGCGCCCTATCCTGCTGATAAGGATGATTCCGATGGTTACGACTTGAATGATTCGGATACGGATATCGAACCTAATCATATTACAGACCAACTATTCCGTCCTAAATCACCTCCCTGGAGAGCCAGAGCAGAAGGGAATGCCAACTCTGCCCGCAAGCAAACTCGAGCCATCCGTCGTGGTTATCAAGAGGTTTCCCCAGCAACTAATCAGAGGCCTCTCAAAGTTATTGAACGAGACCCCATTTATAGTTCGGGCCGACCCCGTAAAACCTCCCGCCAGAGCACCGCCCCAGAGGTGGCTAATCCACGCCAACACCAACAAGTACCTGATCCCCAGGCCATGCATCAGGCGGTCAATCGGAATGAAGATAGACTGTACAACATCATCTTGATCCTGCTGCTCTTTATCTTCTCCTTCTTCGCGGCCATCTTTGGTGTCCTCGTATTTATGTAGCTCGTCATCCGCGTGCTTATCCCAAGCGAGGGATAGCTGCATGCGTACCTCAGCTTACATTCTCCCTTATCCCTTGGTTGAGTTTAGTGCACCTCAAATGGAAAGTTATAGCTATTTTCCTGTAGGGTCAAATGCTATGTTGGAGTGATTGGGAATTGAGACTGTTTTAATCAAATTTCATTACGATGTATCTTTCATGAATTCAACGTCTAGAAAATCCAGGTATCTTACAACCTTGTGCTATATTTTCTCGTTCATATCGTACCATTATATACAAAGCAAAACTACCGCACTTTAGTTCTTAAGATAATAGTCAATCGGATATCCTAACCATGCGCACTGCTCCACGTCAACAAACGAACTCGTCTTCGGTGGGTAATCAATGAGGAGGATAGGTCCATTCTTTCCCCGGACTTCGCTCCAACGACCACTCGCTTCCAACGCAGTTATCGTATCATCATACCCTCTTGCTACCAAATACCTCTTGGGAACATTAGGGGTGCCCTTCTTAATGAACTCAGCAAAGAGGCCCGAAGAGACTTGAATAGTCTTCAAGTCATTCTCATCCCTAAAGGAACCAATGTTGGCGAAGACATTAGGCATATCTGAGCCGTGTATGCGGTAGTACGGCAGATTTGGGTTGCCGTTTGGATACCCAGGAGTGACTGGGGGGCCACCAAGGTTGTTGGGGTCGTAGCCGCTGTAGGTTCTGTCCATTTGGTAATAGTGAACCGACTTGAAAGCCTTCGTAGCATCACCGGCGAAGCTAGTAGCCTGGTCAACGCATCGGAACTGAAGATCTGTTGCGATACGGGTGCTGACATTGTAGCTGTCCTTGGTGAGATCACCGGTATTGGGTGCAGGGAATAGACCTGAGTCGATAACCTTCTGGGCGTTGGCGGCGTTAATACCCAATCCAACCTGCAGACCTTCCGACAGACTGGCGACAGGGGTCTTCGGGTATGTGTTAAATGATGCACCGTCATCTCTAGTGATACCCATCATGACCTCGACATTGGCAACGGCACCATTGTATTTGCCGGCAACATCAAGGATTGGGGTGTCGACGTAATACCCATCTTGGACAATGTACCTAGCAACTGTGCTGGCGGTCACAACCGCAAGCGGGTCTTTGGTACCGAGGCAAGCAATCTGGTCTTCAAGGGAAGCTTGGGTGCATCCTAGTGCTGTGAAGATCTGCTGACCGGCGATATTATAGGATCCTTGAATCGTGAGGTAGTCACTGTAGGAGTTGGCATAGCTGTAGCCAATGCCCAATGCATATCCAAAGCCCAAGTTGGACATAGAGATAGCACCTTGGAAGTATTCAATGGCAGGACGGGATCCAAGTAGCACTCTTGTAGAACATCCTCCGGCGGATTCTCCGTTGATAACAATTCTAGTTGGGTCACCACCAAAGGCGGCAATATTGTCGACGGTCCACTTCAAGGCCGCAATCATGTCACTGACGGCGAAGTTACCTTTAATGTCGGTTCCGGGAATAGCTAAGAAACCCAATGTAGAAAGTCGGTAGTTGATGTTGACGGTTACAACATCTTCACGGGATGCCATGTTACCGCCGTCACTGCCGGGGTCGTTTCCGGTACCACCGGTGTAGCCACCACCGTGAATCCAGAAATGAACGGGGCGTAGTCGCTCAGTCGACCCCGCCTTGGGGATGTAAGGAGTTTGAATGTTGATGAATAGGCAGTCTTCGGCAGTTGTACCCTCCGCTTGCCACGGTTGGGAACACTGCTTGCGGTATGATGTAGCATCCACAATTCCACTTGGTGCCGAGGGGTACTTGGAGTACTTGAATCGCCCCGGGAAAGCGACATATGGGATTCCGAGGAAACGGAAGCTCTTCTGGTTGCGGTGGCCAATGAACGTGTTCGAACCGGATTTGACGATTACTTTGTTTGAGCTCGTAGCCGGAGCGTAAACGCTATTGCTGTTGGAGGACTGGGTGCAAAGAATTGGCAGAGCAATGTCCCTGCTTGGTTGAGCTGCAATCTGCAGGGATCCTGCTTCCTGTGTGGCCGAAATGACCCCATTGGCGATATAGTAACGTTGAACTGGCTTTGACTTTCCAATAAATGATTGGTAGGCCAACTGCCTCTCAAAGTCGTACCTATGCGCCTGAAGAGTATCCCAAGATATCAAGGACTCTCCAATAGCGGCGCAGGCAAGTCCAGCCTTGGCATACGGCAGCTCGTCCAAAAGGATAGCACCAACGTGATTGACGTCATCCGTCCCGTTCAGGTTATTCTGAAACAACAGAGTCAGGGAAGTCGCATCATTGGTGCTGGCGATCTCGGTTGGTAGGGCGTTGACATTCTTGTTGAATAGCGTCGCGAAAGCCGCAGCCACGATGGCCGCTGAAGCTACTAGGGCCGGCATGAGTGCGATACCGTAGAGATACCGGGTATACCCCCTGGAAGAAACAGTTGGAACCTGCTTGACTGGGAAGGAAAATCCGAACAGCTTCATCCTTTCAGATGGTACGTATACAGTGTATTTTATACACCTCCACTGTCTTGGCTTTGCTTTTGCGAACGAATTCTACCGTGGATATTTGATGCTTTAGTTAATATCAATTGTCATTATAAACTTTCACCAACTGCCAATTTTGCAATAGCATGTATATCGGCTAAACCCGCTAGCCGGTAGGCTATTTGAACCTGGGTATGGTTGCGGATATCGGATGCTGAAAGTTGGATATATATATACCTCTCTATAAAATCTGCCTTATGATGTGGTATTTTGAACCCGAACAGTGGTTTTTCCGGGGCTATGATTGCCGAGTGTGTGCTTTCGAAACTTCAATTGACCGTGACGGATATTGGAAACGCGGTATCTAGACCCTGAGCTGCAGCGCAGTATTCTAGAATCTAGGAACAAAATACCTTCAATGCGATCCCATGATCATTTGCCGGGATCACCTAGAGTTTCATTCTTTGGTTTTGGTCAAGCTTTACCCAGGCGCTCGTTGGTCGATCTTTAACAATATGGCTCTAGTTAGGCTATATCGGCCGGTTTTAAAACGCACGATCGGGTGCTATTTAGCCGGCATGAACGCGGGGATATGTACGTACATGTACGCCCGGAGAAACATATCCTTGTCTTGTTGGGGATGTCACCGGCTATTGTCTTTATAGCCTGATGTGACTACTAGGCCAATTCGAAATCACCATTCTGCCAAACCTCGGATCAACGGGAACGGGGCTGTTCATGACGAAGTTGATGTTGGGTGAAGGATTTGCGTTGTCATGTTGGAGTTTGGGACGCTCTGATTGGCCAGGCCATCCGGCACCTATTGTGTTGCACTGGTTTACGGCTTACCAAGTGGACAAGAATAAAGAATATATCGAATATGGCTAGTTTTCGACTACTTTGTTGCTACTACCGATCTACGCCAGGTTTTAAGCTTGTATTCCGTCACTTCCTCATTATATTTTATTGGAAATCCGATCTAAGACCAAGGCCCGGTCGCGACCTCTGCAAAAATAGCGACGACAGGTATACTTTCACCGTGTGAAAGTATACCAATTCAATGATTACATTAGAAGGCTTTAGTTCCGTCAGATTTTCTTAGCTGCTCGGGCACGCGCTCGCGCGGCCGGCCTTTTTACCATGGCTCTCCTAATACAAGCCAGCCTATACAGGACGTATGGAACTTCATCATGTCCGTGTACCGCTGTTTCCACCATTAACGTCGCAACCGCTACGGGATCCAAATATTCATTCATTGAAGACTCAACCTGGCTACAGAATTCTGCCTTCTCTGGATCTCGGAGCATGTTCGCGTCCAGAAGGTTCGGGTTGCGGCCGAATGCAATGTCGATTGCTTCCTCTAACACGGTGCGGTGTTCGACTGAGAGTTTCAGAAGGTTCCAGACGTCTTCTTGTTTCTCGAAGCTGTGTCCTTCGATGCTAGCCGGGCGCTTGAAGTTTAGCTGGATTCTGGGGTTCATATTAGATGGTTATTGCTGAAAATGGTAGGGTTTTGTACTTAGTTGCTGCCAGCGTATCGATGATCTAGGATTCAATCAATATAAGAAACGAAACTAGTAGCAATCTATCTTAATTCATATCCGACGGAAACTTCCTCTTATAGGAGCAGGTATCTCGCGGTGCGACTTTCGTCTCTTATGGACGTTATTGATATCATGCCCCAATTATATTACTGATGTAAAGAGAGGCTCTCGAAACATATATACGAGCACGCGTCGCGGTAAAAGAAACGCACAAGTTAGCCCCGCAGTGGCTATGATGCACCGTTTGCTTCAAAGGTCTATTCAACTGCAAACGTCATAATTTCAATCATGAATTATATTCAACAATTTCAAGTACGAACCCTGCAAGACAGGGGGCTAAGCAAGTGAAATTCACTCGTTAAAGTCCATATCCAAAAGGTAGCCGACCGACCACCAACCTAGCCGACTTACCTATGAATCTATCCGAGAGGGCCTCTAGTAAGCATCCGGGAAAGTAATAGCGTCATGTACTTCCTCGACCTCCCATTGATATAGGAAAAAGATGGACTGTAGGGTAAGGATATCGAGATAAGGCCCTGTCCATGAAGATATTTTAGGGGCTATATAAGGTAGTAATGCACGGAGGACATAGTCACCGTGACCATTAGGGCGGAGGAAAAGACAAGAGTGGCTCCAAAAGTGAGTGTCGCTACCATAATAACGACGTGTTCATATTTCTGTGTTCATCAAGCAAGGTGTCAGGATCTTTTTCTTTTAATAAAAAAAAAAAAAAGAAAAAGATCCTGATACTCGTCGTAATCGTACCACACTTTAAAGCCCTTCTAAGAAGCCATGAAACAAAAATCTATAAGTTTGATGCGCGGTTATTAGTCAACTACCTGCAGCTGTTGTTGCTATATAAACTATTTAGGGACCAGTAAAATCATAATATCACCAAGCTAGAACTAGCACTCTTATACGACCTGGAAGACGCTCCTATTTAAATATATCAAAGAATCATATTTATATTTTAGACGATTTTCTCGGGTCGTGGGGGAAATACACCTATTCAAACCACTATTAGTACTCAAATGGAGAATAATAGTAAGAACTCCTCTGAACATACGAAAAGAGACTAAGGACCAATAAAAAGGCTGTACTATGATGCTTAGCAATATCGAGTTGATCATGGAGGCCGATTAATCAACTGTTGGGAGGCGGAACGGGCTAATGCCCCGCACACGGGAATTTTACTCGCCGATCTATAACATTATAGTAAAATTTTATTCTATTAAATTATACTCGGAGCTATAGTTTCCTGCACGCAAAGTGGGATCCCAGCTCCCAAATTTGCCCAAATCGGGCGACTGGCCCAATATGCAAGAAACAACAAAGCCATTGCGTTGCTACGAAAACCCGCGATCAATCGGGGAAAGAACAATTCTAACACCAAAAACTCGCTTGGGGGGTGCGTATGCAAGCGGCTTGCTATACCATATAATAGTATCGCGAATATTATAATATTAATAGTTCGCTTGCAGATAAAAACTAATTGCGGCATAAAGGCGTCTCAGTATTGATGCGTACCAATGGTACAATCATGGTAGGACGGTCTATGTAAAGAGCTATATCGCTTTGAGCCGACTTAGTGCTAGCTCCTATACTCTAACGTGAGTATTCCGACGATAAAAAGAAATTCTTTCCATCGCATTGGGCTCGAACCAAAGATTTGAAGTCCCCATGGTAGATCGGTGGAATAAAATAATTAGGCGGAAGATATTCGCAAGATTTCAGTGCAGTGTTTTATCAACAGTACACTAAATTTGTACCATGTTGGATCAATATGGGGTCACATGGCTAGCCATTCCGTTTCGTGAATTCCCAAGACTTGGGGTATGCGACACTCACACATTCTCCGCTTTCAATGGGCTAGGCGCCTTAATTCGGCACAATTGGCCTAGCCCAGATCCGTGTTATATCCACGATGACCGTACCGATCAGAAGAGGTTGCTTTTACCCCTCGAGCCCATTCTGATAATAGCTCACGGATGGAAGCTTTATAAAGAATGCTAGTAATGGCTGCATCCGTTATTATATATTATAATAGGTTACTAGAAACAGACCTGATATATTAATAGGGGTTGAGTTTCTCAAACGACCTTCCTGTAGAGGAGATAGAATAAGAGATATCTGCGACTCGTAGCCTAGCTGGCCCATTATTACCGCTAACGCCTGGGCGATAATTCGGCTTGGGGGTGCTGTTGGCGCGCTTTTGACCTAGTACCTATCGGCTGACTACACCCAACCTATTCCCCAAGCTTCAGTTCGAAAGGTCCGAAAGATCTGCAAGGGCGTATGAAGCGTTTACTCTCTTGAACTATGCCTGCTGCTGTACCCTGCCGCTCGTCGTTATCTATAGCATATCCCTTTAACCGCATTCTCCGACTCATCGAAAATAGCCGCAAACCTTCGGCCCTCGCAGATATTGTGCCTATTCTTGCTTTTCCAGCTCCGGGATGTGCGTGCGAGGGATAACGACCTCCAACTAGGTATTCTTCGCCATGAATATAAATATAGACCTCTGACCAATTTCAAGTGAATGGATTATTGATATCAGCACACAAACTCCAGCCTCTTCAAGGTATTGGTTAATATACAGACTTCCAAGATACACCCGCTTTAATTATAATTTGGCTCGCTAGGATTCTAGGAGCTCTTATAGCCGCAATGATGTTATCAAGCTACCTTTATTTGATACTAGCCGCCGCTTCCATGGCTAGTGCGGGCGGGGTTTACGTTCGACAGGCAGTCTCGTAAGTAATCGATGATGAATTATCTTCTCTTTGCATGTGCCGTAAGGCTAATCAGTCCGTCGTTTCATCGGATTAGTGCAACGACTGTCACTGTCACTGCGACTGTGACGACCACACCAGCAGCTAGCTGCGCAAGTCCCATTTTCTTCCGGCTCCAGCAATACTCCCCTCCAACCCCAAGTAAAATCAACTGGGTTGCGATCCAAGGAACTGCGACGCAGGTTGCCGTCCTCACAACCAAGAAAGCTTCCGCGGCCATCTTTATGCTCGACGCAAACGGATACGTTTACTACGGCAGTACAATTTTGGGTGTTCGGGCATTCCCAAATTCCGCCGCGCTCCAGCTCACAAGCGTTTACGATGGCTCGGCTGATCCTCCAATCGAGCCGTTAGTCTGCGATGTCAGCGAAACTGGCTTGGCTTTTACGTGCAAGCGGCTTGATAGGCCAAATCCAGAGCGAGTTCCTGTTTTTGGTGTAACGAATGATCCAGCCAATTCGACGATTTGGTGGGGCGACCCGAAGAGCATCTCATTTCAGATCAAATTACGGGCCGAGTATGCTTAGCTTAGGCAGGGTAAACAGTCCCGACCATTCCCGGTATCTACGTATGTTTTGTTAACGAAGCCTTATACCAAAATGGTTGGGGAAGTGTGGCGTACCAAATTGTTATTTGCGAGACAGAAGTGCTCTGAGGCACTGGATTTAACAGAAATATCAGAATTCTACCAACACAAAGTCTTAATTCCATACCGTTTTTACACACGCCTACGAGGCCACACATACATTGCCAATGCAACGAAGCATCGTATACTACGAGACTAGCTACACATACCTAAGCAATTATCTAGTTCGGATCTTGTAACAAGGCACGGCGGAACCACCCTCAAATTCCAACAACTCATATACCTTGTACGTTATATTTTAATGTACTTTCATAACAATCTTCATACTAAAACTTGCAAAATAATTCAAACACTAAATGAACACAATTGCACAATGTATGCTTTGTGCCCATTGCGTGTCTTCCACATCTCCAATATTTTGTCCTTATGCAACTTCACTTCATATTGGTTTCCAGACGGTGCCATTTTGTATTTTTCCAACTCCACCATTCGGTAGTCCTCGGGCGTAAGCGTCCCGTAGAGGAGCCTGAATCCTACCCTAGATTAAATGAAGAACAATCCAAGGCCTTATTTCACATAATTCGAAAGTTGATGTACCACAAGCAATAGTTCTCAGCCGTTGTCGTCAAGACACTCCTTTGGGTGAACTAATCTAAAAGAATTACGTATATATTACAAAGATTTTCCGAAATATTCTGGGGGAAGCTGGATACTGACCATAGTGCTCAGCAGACTATCATCAATGCCTCAAATCGGCGCCCTCCCTGCAGAATCTTCCCGCTGGCTACAACAGAAGCAACAGTGTCGAAAGTAGAGCAGCAGATGATCCTTCTCTTGGCCCAGCTGCAAAAATGAGCCATCTTCGAGCATCCACTATGTTGGTGAATTGTGTTGCGACGCGGCCACAGGCCCAACTGGTAGAGCAGCCCTGCGCGCGGCGTAAAGAAGACTAAGATGAGAATGGGAAGGTGAGGTGAAGAAGCAATCGCTTCTTCCCGCATTCGCGGACTAGCTAGAGATAGTTACGGATCAACTAACTAGACCGATTAACGCACAGCGCATGGGCAACCCATATATGATATCGTGAAACGGGCAATTTTTACTACAACATCCGAAGCCCCGCAATTAACTTAGCTCGAATACAACGCCACTAACGCGTTATTTGGCACGTTGTGCATCGTCAAATATATGGTTGACTATGGGGCCCGTCGCTTATGATAATATCTTAATGTTTATCTTTACCTCATATCGCACCAGATGTAAAACCGTCATTGCCCTTGGTATCGACATTCGCACCTTTCTCCGCGAGAAGATCAGACACCTCTTATTGCGCCTATCCCGCCGCCGCGTGCATGCAGTCCTTCCATCGTTATCCTTGAGTTCCAAACGAGCGTCGTGTTCCAATAGGAGTTTCACAACCTCAATCTGACCGTTGCCAGCGGCCACCAGCGGTGCCGTAAAACCTGGGGCACATTGCGCATCGACATCTGCACTTTAACGACGCCCCGGCCCGGCGTTAACGCCTGCCTTATGACGACTGTGGGCCACGACTCCAGCGCTTCAGCGAAGTGCGTTGGTGATGTGGCTTTGGAACCTCAGCAGTGCTCCAACGGCATCGTGATATTGCGCTAATAGTGTCTCGAGGTGGCTTCGACAGTACCGCTAATAGTACCAGCAGCTTTGACAGGACCCAGCTTCATATGTTTTGTTGCCAACAGCACCTCCCAATACTAGTAGTTAACAGCTCTAAAAGAACTTTTTGTACAGAGATAGGGGTCCTGTTAGAAAGTTAAAATTCCCATTATATTGAAGAATCGGAACTTATTAGAGAGACACATAAAGTCGTATGAAGTCACTAATAAAACGAGTCTGGCAGTTTTGTACAAGACAGCTTTCTTTGGCGCCCAGATGCCGATCTTAGGCCCGGATTTTGTCCTTGTTTCCACGCGAAGGATTATGCTTTAGGGAACTTTCCATTAGTCCCGATTCCTTCTTGAAACACACAGACACACGTGCACACACGCCGTTGCTATTTCGAAGATTCTCAGCCGCAGAACTGATGTCCTCACGATGTCATATGTCCAACACAATTGCACCCTCGACTGCTTCGAATATCGCTGAAAACTATCGATAAGATCAGGTCTGAGCGCGCGCTCGGTCATTACCTGGCAGAAATCCCGCTCAAAAAAAGTACGAAAAAATAGGCGATAGGGATTCAACTCCCACCGAAGGGTCGGAAAATAAATAGGATGTGGCTCTTGACATCCACTGGCCCGAACGCCCTGAATGCTCACGAGACCGAACCACAATTTTATCTTCATCAAAAATGAACATTTTCACCTTAAAATAAAATTGAAATGATACGTTTATCAGATCGAAATAAACACCTGATATTAACTCTTTCGAAGTATTTTTTGTAAAAGTAGAATTTGAGAGAAAGGTTTTGACGTGGTATTTAGGGTTTGGCCGGTGACGAAACATATTTATTTTCCAACCCTTAAGCTTCGTATTTCGAGTTTTTTTTGATCGGGCCATTTCCTTCTAGCCCTGAGCCCTGATTTGGTTATTAGGTGAATCAGTAGTGGCGTGGTCTACGAAGTGACAACGTTTTGTGTGGCTCTGGTATGACCTTTGGGTTTCCCCAGCGCACAGAATCACCTGCCGTTTGCTATGACCTTTTCAGCTTTGAAGCTTTTTGGGCGTTCTTGGATTTCCGAGAAAACACCCGAAGCATGCCTAAGCGTCAAACCTAATCTCGAGGCCAGTTGGGCGACGTCGAACCCCAGCTTCCCACTCCAGCTTCCCACTACCCCACAACGTGGTAGAAATGTAAATCCGGGGAAGGGGCTCTAAAGATCTTAAGACTTTGATGTCAGGGTCGCCGCGTTTATACCTTACACACTTGCCTTCAAGATTTACATCGTGGTATTTATGAATATGTGACTAGCATTCCCTGTCACAACGGACTATTCGGTATCTATCGATGCCTCCGTCATTCTCTATTCAAGCTACGTCTACGTCTGCCTAGATCTTTGATCTCAGGAACCACAATGCCTTCTCGCTCAAACCCTAGCCCTCCTTCCAATCTGAGCAGCAATGAAGAATTGGTCCTAATCCCGTTGGAGGAAAAACTTTCGTCTCCTCATCTCCGAATTACGGTCAAGGTTCCGGATGCCGTCCACCTGGAGCACGCTGAAGAACAACTATGTCCATCGGCAGTCACTTCTCGTGTGAGCGACATCCTCTGGCTTCCCCGCCCATCCGTAGGCTTAGACGAGGAAAGCCGCAAGGTTCATGAAGGACTTCGCGCCGAGAAGGAAATAACAATCGCCGAGTGCTTTCGACAATACCCGAAAGCGATCGGCTGGTGCCTTCTTCTGTTTCTCACGGTTATCATGGAAGCGTACGACAAATCTCTCATATCTGGCTTCATAGCTTTTCCAGCCTTCCGAGCCAGATACGGGGCAATCAAGTTGGCGCAGGCGGCAGACGCGAATCCAGCATCGAAATCTGAGTACGAGATCTCACCCTTATGGCAAATGGGTCTTCAGAACGCCGCTGTAGGGTGCGAGATCATTGGTCTGCTCGCCCATGGATACATCACCTACAGCATCGGGTACCAAAAAATGATGATTGCGTGCCTTGCGTGGGCGTGTCTGGCTGTCTTCCCGAGCTTTTTCGCGAACGGAATAGGTACTCTCCTTGTTGCACAAGCGTTATCCGGTACGGCTCCCGCAGCTACTCTATATTAGATTAATATTCCACTGACTGAAGGCGGGTTAAGGCATACCTTGGGGGGTTATTCAAACCCTCGCCGCGACTTATGCCGCGGAGGTCGTCCCAGCGGCGTTACGTGCCTGTATATTAAGCAACGTAAATATGTGCTGGCTCGTCGGACAGCTTCTCGGGACCGCAGTCCTACGTTCTCTTGTCGACAACAAGACCGAGTGGTCCTACCGCCTGCCTTTCGCTCTGCAATGGGTTTTTGCAGTCCCTCTTCTTTTTGGAGTCTGCTTCGCCCCTGAAAGCCCCTGTAGGTATCATTATCTTCTCGTAATCTCCATAAAAAATCCTCGTCACCGAGTTGGAGTTTCTCCCGATTGTGGAATGTTAAAGGCTTTTTTCTTCCTGAGAACGACTACTAACAGAGGTAATAGGGTGGCTTGTCCGAAACGAGCGAAGCAAAGATGCCTATCACTCCCTTGAACGACTATCGGGAAAAAACAACCCTGCAATCAGCGATACAATCGCTTTGATGGAGCACGTTAACAAAGTTGAACATGAACTAAACTACGGAGGCTCTAGTTACTTTGACCTATTCCGGGGAGCCAATAGACGACGGACGGAGATTGCCTGCATGGTGTGGTCCTGCCAGGCGTTATGCGGAGGTTCACTCACTGGCTATGCGCCTTACTTCCTGGAGCAGGCTGGCTTCAGTTCTTCCAAATCATTCACGCTATCCTCAGGCATGTATGCCATGGGTATTGTGGGTGGCATGATCTCCTGGTTCCTGCTGTCCCATGTCGGCCGGCGCAGGCTCTACATATCTGGGCTCTTAATGTCAACGATCGTGCTCTGCGTCGGTGGAATTATATCAGTAACTTTGACGAATCACGCTGGAGTAGACTGGGCGCTCGGATCCTTGATCATTTTCATGACTTTCGTCTACAACATTACCATCGGACCCGTTTGTTATGTTGTCGTTGCCGAAATACCCTCTGCTCGGTTGAGAGTCAAGACAGTCGCCTTGGCTAGGATTGTTTACAACATCTTCATCATCATTAACAACATTGTCGCACCCCAGTTGCTCAACCCCACGGCTCTGGATTTGCAAGGGAAAGCCTGTTTTATTTACGCGGCCACTGCCCTACTCTGCCTCAGTTGGTGTTATTTGCGTTTACCGGAGACCAAAGATTTGTCTTTCCTGGAGCTTGACATTCTCTTCGAGCGAGGGGCGCCCACCCCGAAATTCAAGAAACTAAAAGACAGGCTAGCTAATAGTGCCTATATTTCCTTAGACAAAGCTGAGCGGCTGAGGAACGCATGGCATGGGTGGCTGGCTTACTCATAGAGCCAATGCTTTTAAGCCAGTGTTCCTTGGCTAGGACTATTCCATGGATCCACAAAAGTGGCTACGAAAGGCGTTATATACTTATAATTAAGATGTATTGGTATTGGTTTTCATCTGTATATATTTGGCGTTTATCTGCCTCTCGTCTGATGATCATGCATTTTGTTCTCGATACCAACCCTGTTTACATAGTTTGTTAAGTTCAGGTTAGTTTAAGGCTCACGGTGGCGCAAGGCTATGGAACGCTGCAATCGGCAAGGACTAGTCGAAAATATGGGCCGGTAGTAAATATTTATATTGACGGGTAAAATATTAACCCACTACATTAATCTCATTTGTATTACTTGATTCGGCTTCAATATTTCTAGAAAAAATCCAGATATTTGAGGACGTGTCGATACCATTGAAGCCAAAGAACACGTATATACTCCTACAGTTAAAAACTTATTTGTCGGTAGTTGGGCTTAGATATTGTCAGTAACTATCACTAGGTCCGTAGTTATCACTTTTAATAGCTCTACACACACATAGCTATGCGGAGACGTCTGGAGGTTCAGTAGTTTTCAGCAAATCTCAATATTCACCTATTAGTAATAAAAATTTTTTTCTGAAAGCACTATATTAACAAGGCCAAAAAAGAAAATGGAGAAATAGAAAGGCCAAAAAAAAGCTGTACCGCCACTGAAGGAGGCCAAGAAAAGATGAGTGACAAGGCTAGCCTCAAGCGGCGCTAATCAGGCCACCGAGAAAGAGGATTAAAACAATCATAGATATATGCATCACGCTATCCATGCCTTTTTAAACAACGTGGCACCCGCTGACGCTAGAGCCTTGTAGTTGGATGGACTGGACCCGGTCCGTCGGTTGAGAGTCTTGCTATCGATGCTTGAAAACCCTTCTCCAGTCTCAACAATTAATTTACTATGGACAAGCTATTGGCATTTAGCCGCACTAGACTGTCCCCTCTGCGACACTGGCCTCGTAAACCAGTCTAAACAAAGCGGGACATTTCGATTGATTTGAACAATGATTATTGTTCTCTTACAGACGGGGGCTTTACCAGTGGACCCTTACAGACCGAGGGTCCCTGTCCCCGACCGATATGCCGTGTTCCATTTCAACCCTCAATAACCCGACTAAGCTACAAAAACTCTCCGGCTCCCAGTGGCCCCACAGACTTAATTCAGTACAATATTAATACTCAAGTACCTGAGTGACAGTTGTCGGTCTCGAACTTTACTCGAAATAGAAGTCTTTATAGAATGGTACATACAACCAGGGCTACTGAGCCTATTGAGCGAGTAGTATTCACGAATTCATGTACAAGTGAGCGTTTCCGGAGCTTGAAATCGACATGATCGGCTGAACGAGAGAAATTTTATCTTTATTGATGCTATCATATCGTAGCCGAGAAAGCCAGGATCGGATGCTACGATTCTCTAACTAAAATAGTAGCAATGGCCTGCCCGCTAAGGGCCACCAGGCCGCAGTAGCCTAATATTCGCCTTTCAGATTGATTCCCGTTAATTCACAGGTTTGGAAACCTGTATCTCGTTGTTGAATTGTCCTTGTGAGAAGTATATTTCATGTTAATAGAAGAGTTCAAACTACCCCTATTAGAGGTGAAGGAATTGCTAGATTGCGTGGAGCTGGATGTTAGTATTATCTCGGTAGCTGCGGTAGTAAAATCATGCCCGCTGTAAGACCGATAGAGCATAGAAATAGCGGAAGGTATGCAACTGAACCGCCGAATATGGATGGGGTTGCTGTAGTAATTGTGTCGGAGTCGATTTCTCGCATGACCGGTGCATCCGTACGTGATAATTTGTTTTGTTTAGCAACGGAGCATCGGCAACGTTTAACCCTACGCCGAGGGGATGGTGAATCCTCTTCATCAGTGTCTGAGTCTTCTATGATGTTTCGACGGCGTTTGCATGATGTGGTGGAGGGTCTGACCCCTGAGTTCTCGACCAATTGAACGAAGGTTTCCATCTGATCCGTTAGCTTTTGGATCTTAGGAGCCATTTCAATGATCTGGCGTGCGAGCTCCAAGCCAGTGTCCATTGTTTCCCGAGGATTTGTTTCTGGTTGGCGAGGTTGTGGTGCTGCCAGCTTTTCCGACTCTATCTGGTTTCTCAATTTATACCGGTTAGGCCGGCTCAAGTAGCTGTTGAGTTTACTCCTAGTGTCGGGAGTAATTATGCAAACAGACTTTGAAGAATCGTCACTGTCGTTCTCACCGGACTCTGACGATGATTCCAAGCCCTCCTCAGCTCGTCGACACTTTCTGAGCGGCCTCCCATGGCCCCGGAATACTTGTGCAAACTTATAGAGGAGCCATGGAGTTTGGTCCGGGTTCCGAGCGCGTGAGATAATCGCGCTTTTGAGATCCACGCTCATTTCCTTATTCAGATAATCTGCTACCGTCTCGCAGAACTTGTCATGGACTTTGCCGCCGGGATGCCCTTTATGCAATAAGAGACCGTCGAGGGCAACATCATCGACCCAAAGCTTCTTCAAGAGATGCTTCAGTTCCTCGCTTTCTTTTACATTCAAACCAAGGTACCTGGCGGTTCGCGGCAGACCGAATACGCCCATATGCTTCAATGATAATGGTCTCTCGGTGCTGAGTTTGATCATATCGATATCTGACATATCCGGAGTGATTTGGCGGTCTTCATAGTCATCGATTGTACTCTCGGCAGCAACGGTCGTAGGATTGGGAACGAATTCCAAGTCGCTTTCACCATCCTCGCTGGCGGCCCGCCTCGAAGGGGATCCTCCAATTTCCGGAGATATAGCTCTATTGCGGCGCGACATTGTTTTTGATCCTAAACCTTCACCA
The DNA here is from genome assembly GCA_036971655.1 of Arthrobotrys megalospora. NCBI lineage: Eukaryota > Fungi > Ascomycota > Orbiliomycetes > Orbiliales > Orbiliaceae > Arthrobotrys > Arthrobotrys megalospora. The sequence goes on along the minus strand of JAVHJN010000003.1, from coordinate 694,685 downwards.
TGAAAGTTAGATAAGCATACCGTCAGATTAACTTCTCAATGTGTCACGTACAATTGACTTTGGGTGGATTATTAGGGCTCAGACGCGCGGGATATATGGCAACTTCACGCGACCGTTGCTGTGACTGATTGATTGATTGATTGATTGATTGATTGATTGCGTTATTCAGCAAGTAAGGAGGTTTTTGCCGAATGTTGGTGCTTCTAGCCGTCTTTCCGATCTTAGAAGATAGTGCTAAAAGCTTTTGGCTTTGGTGAATTTTGATCAATCGCTGTTGATTGATTGATGACTTCAAGTGATTGGGAGATGGTTCTAGATATATAGAGGTAGGTGGAGAAGAGTTGTTTGATCGGTTGCTGGTTGGACACTGATGGAGAACTTGTGGGGAGATGAAAGAGGGTGAAAGGTGGCCCGGAACTATAGAGATGAAAGAAGAATCCTAGCATGGAGCTAAAAGGTAAAAATATCAGCAGCGCCGAGAATATATGGGCCTTATTAGAGTCTCTCACCTAGCACAAACATCCAATTCCTGCCACAATAATTAGAACTGTCGGTACCCTATCTTCACGAAAGATTTACATTTGTTTGCTAAAGAGCAGATATGGGTCATTAATGATCATTGCAGTTCGGGATCATTGATAATAATAGTAGAGCGATTCGGGAGGCCGCATCAACGGGTAGTCGCTTCCCAACCGTTAAGAAGTCATACGTGCGTTTGTTCCTCCGCGTTAGGACTCTTTGTTCTTCACTGCGTATCATATACACAAGTGCCGGTACCTGTTAAGTGATATGACATTCCTTCGCATAAGGGAGGTTACGCTCGCGGCACATCAATCAACCACCAAGTTCTCAACAATCAATCCTTACGACTAGACTACATTCTGTTCAATATGTATGACGAAATAAATCTCTAGGGCAGTGTAGTGCTTACATAAGACGCAAAATCTGAGAGGTCTAATCCCTTTCCAAGAAACGTTGCTTACCTTCCTGTACCCGTTTGGTATTTCATAAACAAGATTCGGTCGCCTCATTTGCCCCCGTGCGTATACCGCTAATCAAGACATTTCCGACATTTGCTCCTTCCTTCATGGTCCACAGATCCGAGTTCTGCAGTCGTTTTCATGCGAATAGAAAGACGCAAGTACGTAGCAAGCTCCTCCAGTATATATAGAATTTAGAAAGCAGAATTCTGCGAACCCCAATATCCTTAGAATTTGTAAATTTAGAGGGCTTAACGGTTAAGTTTGTCGATCGCCAATGAAGATTCCCACGTGACTTTAAACGACTACGTACAGCATAAAAGAGCTACGATTATTTCATATGTCGGCATACTAAGATCTTCCACAAAAATCTCAAAGATCTCGATGCGGTACGGAGTTAGCCCTCAAGACTCTAGAGGCCTTGGCATTAACACCTGACATATGTTGATCCTTAGTGTAATTATTTTCCGGAGCTTAGTTGAGCATCATTTACGTCTACGAGACCAAGCCGTGCTAGTATAAACATGTTGATCGCCCTTCGTGGCCCTTAACTTGGTCGATTAAGGTCTAATATGCTACCCCAATCGATTTCCCCCCATACACAGATGCATCTAGATGTAGTACTATTACATATTATACATTATTCGCCGATTTTGCACTATTCATCGACTTAAGATTCCCGGGGGTCTGTCGGCAACGTTTAACATACTCTTAAGTGCCAGAATGCGGCTCAAATTAGCTAGTCTTGACGTCCAAAGCAGGAATATTTCCACTGTTCGGAATCATGATACCTACCCATCCTTCGGCCGATATTCTAATGGGGAAAAAGGATAGCTGAATGCTGGACGGCCGACGGACATACGAAATCTTGTACAACCGTCGCTGGTCGCTGTGCAAGATCTGCAAGATTGGACGCTATAAAGTCCAGCCGGGTAACCCCTGCTCCTGAAATTGATCGTACAGGGAATGATCAGCGAGACCTACTGATCTTTGTGCCACCGACGCTACTAGAAAATATCCAATATATTTCACGTGACCAAAGTCCACATTACTAAGCCCTGAAGGTATAAGATTTGGAAGATCGAATATTAAACCGCCAAAGAACTAACTCACGATCCACCGTTACATGGAGCGATCAAAGAAATAGCAGATAGGCTCTATCAATGTGGACAGTCTGGACTTTTCTTTCCTCTAACTATAAAAGCCTCCTTCCTTGTTTCATTCTTTCCTTCTCATCTTCAACTAAGACCTGTTAGCTATTCGGCAGAATTCAGTTCTCTACGGTTGAAGTTCACACAACATCACGGTCTTTACGATTAATTACAGAACTGTAATTATACTCGAACCAGTCATTGCCTCTCTTTTTCATTATCACTTCCAAACATTACCAGCTTTCGTTTTTCCCATTGAATTCGGAAAAGACATTTCTCAAAATGCCTCGTCGTGGCCTCTTTCGAAGAGCCAACGAGTTCGGTGTCTTTGACCAGCTCGGAAATCCACTTCCTGAGCCAGGGACGGCTTCTATCCCTCCTCCTCATGGTGAGCAACAGCCAGCCGCTGAGACTCCTGCTGCTGCTGCTGCCGCACCGAATCCCGATAATCTGGCCGAAATGTTAGCGGCAGTGATGCCCGGTGCCTTCCCTCAATTTCAAGAAGCCGGAGAACAGCCAGCTCAGGCACAAGCCCCAACAGGTGTCCCACAAGCCCCACAGCCTAATCTACCTCTTCAACCAGCGGTTCCGTTAGTCAGAAGAGAAGGGAGATTCCGCCGTATCGTCAATCACTTTCATGACCGTGGCATGATCCCAGCAGACTTCCAAGCTCCTCCGGCTCCTCAAATGTCATGGACAGAAATCCGTGCCAAACTCGGGGATCCACCACCACCTCCCAATCCAGTTGAGTCGTTATTCGATTGGGATAAAGTCCGCTACAGGATTGGTATCAGGCCTACCTACGAATGGCAGGCGGTTCATGAACAGCAACAGCAACAAGCTCGATTACAAAATCAAGCAAATATGCAAGCTCAGATGCAGACTCCATTCCAACCACAAGTTGCTCAGACGATGCCAGCGCAACCACAAGCTACCTCCCCATGGATGCTTATACAAACTCCTCAGGGGTCAATGTATATTCCCCAACCACCTCCACCTGGTGCAGAGAATCCATTCACCGGTCAACCAACGGAAAACCCATGGTCTCAGCAAGATGCAAAGGGCCTCGCAACGGTTCTACTCCTTGCGGGGATGAAGTTGACTTGGAATGCTGCAACTTCAATGTGGGATGCGGCGACCGCCGCATACAATCAAAATTTCGAAGATAAGGTCAAATTGCGAGACCAGACGAATCAGTGGATCAACGACTGTATTAGAACAGGGCATGTTATGCCGGTTCAGGCACAGCAAGCACCGGCCCAGCAGTATGACCAGCAATGGCCACAATGGCAAGATGCGCAACAACAAGCGGCAGAACAGCCCCTGCCCCGAAGATGGATATAGGAAGGGATTGAGGAAATGGGTGCTACCAGATTATCGGTTCCGGTTTATTATTATCATTTGTAGCTATTAGAATGTTCGTTTCATGGTTGTTATAGCGGTTGGCGAACTTTTGGCAGGAGCGTGTATCTTAATCGAAGCAAAGTCCTATTTGAATAAATCAAATATATATACTGGACTCACAAAACGGATGCAAGAGGCCCTCATATACATATGCAAATGTACACCAACAAGTTACCAAAGTAGAACGTTTTAAGAGGCTAGTTATGTACGAAACCTGCCCCAAGTTGCACCGTTTGTAAGGAGAGGATAGCGAGTATCGATTATAATTCTAAATACATGGGGGTGGCTCGAGACTCCGACTAGTCCTCCGACTCTGGTGCCTCGAGTTGATGGAACCAGGCTAACCAATCGTCGACCAAACCTAGCAACAAGATAACCAAACAAATCTCATAGTGGATAAAAGCGAAAGCGAATCTACCTTTAATTCCACGCAACAAGATTACCTCAAGCGCAGTGACAGTAGCGAACACGATAAAATGCATCTTAACAATGATGCTCCAGGTCTTTGAAAGGAGCATATGAATCCTCAGGGCGACGCCCATTTCTTCCGGGGGCTCAGACGAAATGCAGCTTTCAAGATTCAATCGGATACCCCTTGAAGCAGCCAGGACGCGAACCAGAAAGTGATCTGACGTCCAGATAATCGTATGTGCCATTTTGTAGCTCGTACTCCAATAGAAAGCATTCATCTCTTCCCATTCGCCGGATAGCACTATCGCCTTCGCCTCGACTGCAACCTTGTACAGGGCATATCCCACCACCGCTTCGTTACCCGCCAAAACAGCTTGGTGGATTTTAGGCCAATATATTGTGATGTCGGCGCCTTCAACAATGTTGCCTAGTGAGAGATCGGCCAGGAAATTGTCGGATAGCAAAGCATTCATTCCATCGATAAATGCCCGTCGTTCGGTCGGACAACCAAGAGAAAGCAATGCCATCCCATCTGTAGCGAAGATTGTCCTCCCGAAGCGAACGAGCAAACGATGATACTCGTCTTCATCAATACCTCCCAACAGCTCGCGAACTAGCCGTTCATTGCATCCGATATCTTTTGAGATAGAACGAGGAACTTTGGACGACAAGAGAACTTTGCAGGACCAGAGTTTACCAAGGTTTTGATAGGAGATGTCGCCGAGGGTAGTGAAAATATTTTTGTTCCAGGTTGTGGACGGTTTGGGTGGAGTTCTCTGTTTCAAACGTAACCGATTTCGTAGGAAGAGAGCACCGGCCGAATTCCGGTTAATGATAATGGCGCCGCGACTTGGCATTCTGGATGATCGGTGATGCTGGTGATGCTAGTGTGAGGGTCTCTAATCGATTTGGTTTTTGAAGGTCCAGCCTTACGGCCGTATACTGTAGCTTTGGGTCTCGGCTTCAGAAAAATCTGATATCGCTCATCGCTTCTGCACCGACATAAATCCTGTCATTAGCTTCCCCCAGTCTACAGGGATATTCGAAACCATGGAACGAGTATTACCTTCGTCTTTGGATATCCTTTAACTGAGAAGACAAGCTCTCGCCCGCGTCCTTGAGGATGAGAATGCCTCTACCTAAGTTATAGATACCCGTTGCCTTCGAAAATCGATGGGTAATGTTGGTGAATTTCGATACATCGAGGTTCGAAGATGAAACGAGGTTAAAAGTCCTAGGAGCCCAAGAGTTCCAGCAACGAACCAGACAACAAAGGAGTCACTGCGAATCCGGTAACCACCGATCTCCACCGCATACAAATATACTCCGGAATAGAAATAAAACGACTACAATCACCGTAGCCCAATAAAAGATATCTTCGATTCAGACGTTACTAATATCTACTAGCAATATATGTCACACGAGGGATTCATCATTGGTCCCGTCTATAAACCATAGCCGCTACTATTCTAGCATCTCTATACTAAGGCGTGGTTTCAATTATATTCTACAGATACATGCATATATCCATACCATGATATGTATGATAAGCCGTAGTCGCAGTAAGAATTTAACAGCATGCTAGCAACCCCATTAACTCCGTTTCCATGACGGGCCTTCGTACCCACTATCCTAAATCTTACTAGACAACAGCCACCGCCGTGGAGGTTTCATAATAATACACATTATGAATTCACTCTTGTCTATCCCTTCCGCCGTCCTAGCAGGATAACGGGATCTTGAATACCGCCTATTTCTCGGGCTCCCATGCTACCACTATCTATACCGCCAGCTTCGCCCGGGTTATCAATGATACCACGGTCGTCTACGTATTCCGTTCCTCTCGATAGTCTCACCTTGCGAATGGGTCGTCGTCGCCTTGCTCGAATCCATGTTATGAAAGCTAGACCGACTATGAGAACGAGAAATGCGACACCGATACCAATACCAGCTACTTGTGGAACGGATACATTAGGCCGAGTAGCGTTTTCCGGTGTAGCAGTACTAGCGGCCGTTTCTGTTTCCGGTGCCTCTCCGGGTTTGGCAACGGATGGAGATTCGTTGACACTTAGTGCCGTAGCATCAGCTTTTGGCCCCGAAGCTGCATGGTTGAAGATATATAGGGGGTCGGCGGAAAAGGAGTGCCGTATCTGAATCGCGGTGCCAGATTCGGTATAAGATTCAACCACAAGAGGGCCCCCGAGAGTTTCATAGAAACATTTAGGGGCCACGCCACGATACGTCTGTAATGCCATTCTGACTGCCGTGGCCGTGCCCGACGTTTTACCTTTGGGGTAAGAGTAAGTCAATCTACATTATAGGTTGGCGGACCCATAAACCTTTAGCGTTTTGCTCCATTCAAAAGTAGCTACATGGTACCTACCCTACCAGAATATGTGACTTACATGGGACAGCAAGGTAAAGCGGATTCGATCCCGGAGCGCAGATAGATAACACTGGTATAACCCCTCCTCGCTACTTCTGCCAGGCCAGGCATGGTGCTATACCCGGGTGGACAGCTACCCGAATTATAAAACTGGCTATAACCCCAATTTCTCGGGCAACAGGCGGCATCTGCGCCTCCAAAGCATCCCACGACCTGATCCTCGTTTCTTTGTAGAGAATAAATCGACCTCAACGTTCCAACACTAGGGTTCGGGGCCTGTAAGATGGTGGTCGAGTATTCCTGGAACGTGGAAATGTGTCCGGTAAAACATCTCGGCGGTGGTTTAAACTCAGGCAGCGGTCCAGCGTCGTAGAATAATCGTAGGGGAGTCTCGCCTTTCAGGAGAAACGCTGTGGCCTCTCCATATCGGCAGGCAACTCTCACAAAGAATATCGTGAATACAAAGTTTAGGACCCAAAGCTTCCGTATGCGCGGCATTCTATCGGTTTTGATAGTAGTAGCGAAAAGTTAGGAATTAGACGGAGCCTCGCAAATCGGCTCTGTACTATGGCTGTTAGAGAGAATGAATGAGAGAAACCTCGTTGGATCCATGGACGGATATATGTTAACGCGCCCTGCGCGCCCTTTCGTTGCCGTCATGATATGCAAAACGCGCAGTAAGATAGTCTAACCAAAGGTCTGGGCAGGAAGCTCTTAGACTTCACCTCGCAAATGCGAGGTTCCTAACAACGTATTTATAGCATGCATTAAGCCGCTGTGCTCCCTAGTCGCCCCGGCGAGCTCTCATTGATGTATCAGTAGCGAGAATGTACTGTGCCAGTCGCATGCGTTGCTTGGCGTCTCCCTGCGGCTGGTTCTCACGAACTGCATGCAGGCAATACAGGATCGATCGCGATCGATTCAATTGATCAATTGACGGGCGTTGTAAGTTTGGAAAAGGATGGCCGTAATAAAAGTCTGGAATTTCGATTCGATCGCTTACTGGAATCAAACTCAATCGCATGGCTTAGATACCCGTCGCCATTCAACTTTAGCTCAATTTTAATCGGGGCTGTTGTGCGTGCAGCAGAGTATATTCGGTTTGGTGTTTCAGGACGGAAATCGCTTAAGCCTTCAATCCAGGGTGCCTCAAATCGGCTAGATAAACCGATCGGAACCGTACATAACGGGATTTTGGTGCGACACTTTAGCCCTTCAACTCCGCAGATCGAAGTCAGAGCACAGGGCCGTGCCAGAGTATCATGATCATGAGACAGGACAATCCATCGACGCCAAGCGAGGCTATCGTCTCGACAATATCAGTTTTAGGTGGGGATTAATCGATTAGCTAATATAAAGCAGTACGAAGTGTGCCTAACTTGAAGCACACAAGTATGAAAGCAAGGGACAATCCATGTCCTCACGCCCAGAGCGAAGCCAAAGAGTCCAGAGGTTGACTCGCAAAATCAAGGAAGAAAGGATTGCATCGGTGGCGATGTCGCAGGTGGGCTTTGATGTGGCTAGTTGAGGTTTCTCGGTAGGAATGAAGACTCCCCTAACCCCTGCCTCGCAGGGGATGTCGCCCCTTACATACTTCGTTCACGAGGACCATAGACGACAAGACGTCCAATACGAGCTTTCCTGGATTTACTTCGACGCGAGACATTATGGAGATTTCGAAACCTTATGAAGGATTCTTGCACGACTTACGAGGTTGGAAGTCTTCAGCAACAGGATAAAGTGGAAATTTCCGCACGATGTGGATAGCCAAGAAAAACTCTCTATCGATAAACATCGAGACGACGTCGAAAGGTCCCAATAGTCGTCTGTGCATATTGAATGCTGCTTTGTTCAACGGAGGGTTTAACACGTTTTCGCAGGCTCGGTTCCACCCACGGTCGTTCCGGACCCACCACACCAAGGCATTTAAGGTTCTAAAACTGGAAAACGACAGGTTGGTGAGAGAAGATCGTGAATTCAGTGTCAGCACACGCATATTTTCACATTCCTCACGGCGTCGGGTTTGGCCCAATACCTTGGTCTTACTCCTCAAAATGCCTGCGCAGGCCCATGCAAGCAGCCATATCTGGAACCATTTAAAAAGAATTGAAGCCCCCACTAGATGATTGAAAAAGCATCTTCACGGTTGCTTATTGCAAACAACTTACCCATCTTGTGCAAATCACCAATGCGACATCAAAGGTAGGAGGGGTGGTGGAGTCGGGACCTCGTTGGGATATCGATACCACAATACAACACATTTCAAGCGGAGTCGGTCGTCGACATGCTTTCGCCACCAAATCCTCAGACGGACGCCGACAGGGCTTTCATCCTATCGTTGACTCCCCTTTTTAGGGAGTGGCCCGAGAATTTCGAATTCCCACTGGTTACCGTTCCGGGCTATAAACCGCCGTCGAATACATTGTATTCAGTAATCATAGCATTTATCGTTGTTTCTCTCACCGCTTCTATTGTCCTTACACGGTTTTGGATCCGATGGAAGTCTCTAGGGACTTGCGGGATGGATGACTGGGTCATGGTGCCAACATTTGTAAGTTCAGAAGAAATTCATCCTCGCCTCTGAACTAAAACTAACTGACCGGGCTTATAAGTTGTTTTACATCGCTTTCAATGTGGTCAACATATATGGTAAGCGTGATATCTAGTTCCTTGGTAGCGCGAGCTGCGTGTCGGATGCGAGAATGCTTACTTTTCTCTCCTAGCTGTATTTGGAACTGGGTTTGGATTTCACCTATACGATCTGTCAGTAATAGATATTAGAGGCAATCTTCTAGTAGGTATAAATTTTGATATTTTTAATCTACAAAACTATGACTAAACTTCCAAATTTGCCGCCAGGTAACCTACTTGCATGTCATATTTTCCTTTGCGTCGCTTCACCTTTGCAGGATATCAATCCAACACCTCCTCCTCCGCCTAACCCCACCGACTTCAAGAACCAGACGATGGTACCTCTACGTCCTCTTAACTCTGTCCTACCTATTTGGTATAGCTGCTGTCGTGACGCAGATATTCCAATGCGGTTTACCTCTTTCCAACGTACTGAATATTAGAAAGGCGTTCGACGGCACCTGTGTCAGCTTATACTCGACAACGGTATATGGCGTCTTCATGACTGGTCACATACTTCTAGACGCCTTGACACTATTCCCGCCCATTTATATCCTCGTCAAACTTCCGACCATGTCAAAAGCGAAGAAATATAATCTCAGTTTCTTACTCTTGCTCGGAGTTATTACTATGATCCTCAGCGCGCTCAAACCTTTCGTCTTTTACAGACGCATGATGAAATCCTACGATATCACCTGGACGTCAACACATGTTGGATTTATCGGCATCATTGAACTAAGCCTCGCGATTATTGTCGCATCCTTACCGGCACTTAACCGACACATTATGAAATTCAAGAAAAAGTGGTTTGGAGACGGCAACGAAGTTTCCAGATTCCAGACTTTATCGCTCAAATTCGGCGTCATCCGATTCACACGCAAAGAGAAGACTCGAAGGGGCCCTCCGAAATCTCTCGGGCTCAGCTATACTACCACTGGCGCGACGCTCACAACGGGCGGAGATGTTATGCACAGCTATTTAGAACTCGGGGATATGAAGTCCGAAGAACAGTTAAGATGTCCCTCTACAGAAGATGTTGAGAAGGGTGAGACCCGCATCACGGTGGCGAGGGACTTCCAAGTCACTTCGCAGAGGATATCGACTATCCAAGAAGAAGGCGTGGACTTGCGACAGCCGAGTAGGAGCGCAAGTGTATCGTCCGAACTGGAACCCATTACCCCAGTGCCTAGAGCTCGGCTTTCGGGCAATAGCCGGTAGCGATTTGGGTGAACTATTCGTGGTTTGATGAGGTACGATTTTCGTTAATAATTCTTTACAGTTTTGACCTCCTCTGTTTTGGGGGGATTATATATACCCGATATCCTTTGAATTTTGTCCCAACATGAAGCATGTTAGCATGAAGTGTTTCAACTGCAATATTAATGTACTATACGCGCGTGTATACTATATAACTATCAGATATACTGCAACGAAGTTATAATTAATGAAGAACAAACCATTTGCTTTAATATCTGTAACATAATCCCGAAGATGGGGTATCTCAATCAAAGCATCCCCGCTTCCATCAAAGTCTTCGGTTAGTAGTACCACATGGGCAGAATATACCCAAGTATCTTCCCTACAGACGATCCGGAATATATATTACAACATCTTCGGTCCCATGGTGATGCAACACACCGCGCTGGGGGCGGATTGGCGAGGCATAATGCCTATAGCATAGGACCCTCACCTCACAACGGGGCAATTCTCGACGCCACGAAAGTCCGCGCACGGTATTTATAAAAACTCATATCGCGATAATGCTCCAATCTTTCGTACAACGGCATGTACAACCACGGACGCCAAGGATGAATCGAGGACTCCCTGGGCACATGATATACTTCAAGTACGGAATATGACTCCCTATACATACTGATTTCACGAGGATCTTTCATTGGATATGAACGGCCCAAATTATATGGAAATATATATAGGTTTCGTTTCAATATTAATTAAGATTTGACCGGATAAAAATTTTATGATTCATTCAATGCATGTTCCCCGGATTTATTCGTAACACGGCCCTATCCTACTTAATGATATTGTTCGACTCTAAAATAAGGTCTGCTGTTCGAAGCTACGGCTTCATGAAACTTTTTGGAATTTAAAGCCTGTGCCATATATACAAGTTTCGTGCCGTTGAATCATATATATATATCTCAGACAGAGTTCTAAGCAGAGCACCCTGACGTAAATATCGTTGGTGACTCCACCGTTACAACTACGGCCCGTGATACGGTCCTGCCAGCATCCGCTGTGGGTATTATTAGTAGTGCTCCTCGGTACCGTGGTATTCCAGCTGCGTTATCGGGATATTGTATCCCAATGGATACTAAGATCTGGTTCGGGCCTTTCTAACCGCGAGGGATGAATCATGCCACTCACTAGGATGTCTAGAGGCGTTTTGCTTAGAAGAAGAAAACCCGAATGCCAGTGCCATTTCGCTTTTACATATCTAATCTCAAAAATCTGCATCGACAATACAAGATTTTTGTTTGCGACTCATTAGATTTGGGCAAAGTGCGGTTTAGCCACCTACCTAGCTGAAGTATTCTCCGGGTTAGCTTTTGGTTGCTGCTCCCGATTGTCTCACCGCTGCTAAAACCCCGAGGGTGAAATCGATATCAGCTTACTCCATTTCTTTACAGATGTTGTAACTAAGCTGTTGGGACAGATTCTGGGGAAGACCGCCACGCCGGCTTTGGATGTTAGTCCCAGAGCGCCAACGTCGTTAAATTGAAGCTAGCTTACCGAGCAATTAAGCTTAATAAAATCTGGTTTATGATGCCTTAGATAGGAACAATTCTATCAAGGCACATGCACAACTTCATATGCATACATGCAGCTGCAAAATCTTATCTGGCCCTTTAATTCTGAATTGCGCATCTTGAATTCCCCTACAGTCAAGATTCGGACCACTCACATCCTCTTCAGGGAAGCGAGATCGAGGCAGTTGAACCTATACGGCATGCGTTACGGGGCCGGTAGTGCCCAGCTTCATGCACTTGCTCCACGCTCCACGCTCCACGCTCCACGCTTGACGGCTGGGTAAGGGACTGCAAGATTCCAAAATATTAAATTTGTTCTTCTGATAAAAATTGTGTTGTAAGCGTTCAAAGCTTATCCTAAATACATGCAGGGCCAAAGGCAAAAACTAGTTAAAATACGGTTAACGGGTTGGCTTATTTTGGTAGTGATAGGGGAGAAGGGGAGAAGTGGCCCGAGTGTCTACGGTAAGGAGGATAACGTGTATAAGCTGGCGTATCCCAGTTGCAGCTACCGCAACCTCCAAGTGTGGTCAAGCCATATCCAGACCCTGGCCGTATAACGATTCAATCTGCAACGATGTCAATTACGTCGTTGGTACCAAACATCCAAGAGCCTGGCAACTTGGCGAAACGGACTGATGCCCCCTATTTCTAGAAAAGAATCCCCAGAAAAATTGTCGATTCGCAAACGAATCCCCATTATAGTTTAATCCCACGAAATGGCAAGCTAACGCAGGCGTCGGCAGGATGATCCCTCGAAGGTTCTCTCGATAAGCTGTTCGAGTAATGGTAGCCGGCTTGGCGTGCACACGCGAAGCGTTTCGTTTTATCGCAAAGCCAATCGGTGGCCCCACCCACGTCAACTATCGGTGTGAGCCTTCCCGTTGAGATACGATCCGGTTTAATGGTACTAGTTCTGTCCATGGTATACAGTCGCCATTCGCTTGAATGCCGTTAGGTGACATTTTGTTATTCATTTCGCATTTTTAGAACTATGCTGGCTTTTCTTAGCCTGGGGCATTAGGATTCGATTCAAACAGTTATAAAATGGAGGGTTTCGTCGACTCGAATAAAGTTTTTCCCTTTGGAGCCTCAGTTCATCAACTCGCAATCAAGTCATTCCTTCAGATACTCCGAGGATTCATTCATTCATTCATTTTTTGTTTATCCCACTCATATCCTTTCGAGATCAGATACATTCCTTTCAAAACCACCAAAAATGCGTGTTGAACTTGCCCTTATCGCCGGGTTGCTAAGCAGGTACATTATACAAGATTGAATGTGTATTTCTATACGATTATTACTATACTAATCGATACGGTATATCGCAGCTCCGTCATTGCCTACGGTAACGAGGGTTGGGGCAATGCAGGGCCTAAGGCAAAGACTGTTACCAAAGTGCTCACTAAATATCACACCAAAACATGCACTGTCACGAAGACCAAGGCTATCATGAAGACGAAGGTTGTGACTAAGGTCGAGACTGTCACTGTCACTGCGACTCCGACTCCAGAAGAGGACAAAGATGCTGTTAGCCCCGATCTCGAGCCTGACATGGAGGGCGGCGACGAAGAAGAAGGAGAAGAGAAACCGGCCAAGCCTGCAGAAAAACCTGCAAAGGTAGAAGATGATGAAGCAGAAGATGAACCCAAGCCTGAGCCGGCAGAGGAGAAGCCTGAGCCAGCAGAGGAGGAGCCAGGTGAGTTTATACAACTAGTCCTTACTATCGGCTAGCAGTTAATCCTAACCGTTTTCTGAAAAGCCGGCGATGAGCCCAAGCCAGCCCCAAAGACCCACGTCATCAAGGCTACCCTCAAAGATGGAAAGCCCATCTTCGACCCTAACACTTTGATGGCCTCTACTGGCGATACCGTCAAATTCGAGTTCCACCCAATTAACCACTCGGTTGCCCGTGGCACTTTCGATAAGCCATGTATCCCACTTGAGGAGGGTGGTTTCTTTTCTGGTTTCTTCCCAGTTAAAGCAGAGGATGATGAGGTAGGCGAGAAAATCTAAAACTCTTGTCAAACATACTAACATTTCTCAATAGAAACCAACCTTTAGCATTGAGGTCAAGGACAGCAATCCAATCTGGTTCTACTGCACTGCTGGCAAGCATTGTCAGAATGGTATGGTCGGTGTCATCAACCCAGGCCCAGATGATGATGTCAAGGCCTATGCGGCCGCGGCTGCGAAAGCGCCCACCAATGTCTCCCCAAAGAAGGCTAACGGAGGCATTGCGAAGAGAAAGCGCAGCCTCTACCTTGACTAAGTTCGAGCACCTAGATTCGGTGTTGTAACTCTGGCCAGGCTAGCTGTTTGAAGGGTTTTGTGGATTCAGTTAACCGACCGTGGAAACATGTACATCGAGTAACTAGATTTACAAGTAAGAATGTCGACAGCTTCCAGGAAGCACATACATTATAAAATCTCCTTTCAAATCATTGAGACGTTTGATTGCGGCACAATATAATGCATACGCATATATGATACCGATCATACATAGCCATGATGCATGATCGTAATGTTACCTCCAGCTGTCAAGTGATGCATGGTGAAGAGCACTAGCAACTTGGTTGTCACTCCCAAAAGGGTCGTGGTAACACAAACAACCTTGTTGCTGATCTCGATCTCGATCTGAACCAAGATCGACGCCGGAACAACACCAGATCAGACCAGATCCAACAGCTTCGACTTTAGACCCTTTTAAAAGTCTTCTTTATATTGTATACAGTACTCATCAATCCACACCTTTTATATGGGTATCATGTGGACATTCTCGTGGCGATAATTACCTGAGCGCCCTCTGAATTCGAAGGGAGATCCAGGGAGAGAGTCGGTCTCGAACCCGACAGTTCGCCCGGCTCGGGAACAACAAATTTCTAGGCGATCTTGGCGATCTCGGCTTGCTCGGAAAGGAATGGTGCTGTGGTGATCATTTCCCAGTCAGAACTATGCAGTTCAGCCGCGCCTTCGCGCCTGCATGAAAGGACCCTCGATTGATGATTGCGATTGCGATCACTGGGCTGCATCAAAGGGGATAAAATGGGGCTCTTGCCCGAGAATTTCTATCTGATCGATCTTGCCACCAGTTTTTTTTAAACTCCTTTCGGTTTGGGGCGTTCCTTGTAATTATCGGACGAGAGATATATCGATTTAGAACTTGGACCGAAGACACCATTCAATATGAAGGGTCTAGCCTTTTATTCGATACTTCTAGCCAGAGTCGCGTACGCTTCTCCGTTGGATCTCGTAGAGAGAGGAGGTATGTTGGGACAATTGACTGGATCGTTCGGCATCATAATCATTAACCATTTCTAACATTCAGCAGCATGCAATGCCAACAACTGTCTCCGGGCTATCAGAGGGACTACATCAATCGGTCTCTCATACTGCTCCAGCTACCTCGATATCCGGCCTGAAATCGCTATTGTTTATGAGACCGTATATACAGTAACGTTTGGCGAGACAACCGAGCATCCGACAACATTCACAGACACAATAACCGTCACGACAGGTACAGCTGAAGCCACAATTACCGCGGACCCATTGCGTAAACGCCAAGGGGTACCCGACAAGGCGGCCTCGAACATTGAGAAGCAATGTTCTACAAACGGTTCTAAAATTACGAGCGCTTGCAATTGTCTTCTATCCGGCAGACCGAAGAGCACCACAACATATACGGATTACGTTGGTGCCACGGAAACTGTCCCTACTTTGGTATGCAGTCGCCACGTATCCTTGAATTTTCGACAGATACATAAACTAGGCGTAGAAAACACACTAACGTGCAGGAGCTATAGACGCAAGAATTGTACGTTGTGGAAACGAAATATGTCGAGGCTCAAGTGACATACCTCCCACTCATCAAGAATCCCGGTTTTGACGACCCTACGGATCCTTTCCGCCACTGGACCATACTTGGAAATAATACCGGCTGTGATGCCTGCACCTACGAAGTCACCCCGAACCAAGGCAGCTCCACTTCACCGAACGCTCTGGAAGTGAACTGGGTTGGGCAACGCGGTGTATTCCTGTTTGAGCAGGAAATACCGGTACAAGTAGGGAAGAAGTACAGATTCAAGTTCCAGTACAAGATTGACACCCCGTCAAGACAGAACGCTTGGATTTCATTTTCTATCGGGAGTACAGCAAAGTTGGTAATGGGCGCGACGGATCAATGGCAAACTGCTGAATCCTTCACAGAGGAGATCTTTGAATGGGATACTACGACAATTCAGGTCTCTATGTTTCTATCTCAAGCGTCACCCGAGGACACTGAGACTTTTCACTTCGATAGCTTCCAGGTTTGGGAAATAGCCGAGTAGATGCTAGTGTTGTAGGATGTTAACTTGTGGAGGATTCTTGTTATGGATCCATGGAATTTTATGCTCGAAGAAGATCTCAGCTCCGGGGGGTAGACGGTATGCTTATAGCAGATGTATACTAATATGCCTTTGTGTGGCGCTTAATATTAAAAGTAAAAATTTCTCGCATCTCGATCTCAGCGTTTGTGTTTATGATGATTACCCCAACAGCAGTTGGCAGAAGAGTATCAAAATACAATGCGTTCACAAAAACTTCAACAATTTGGCCAACATTGTTTAGACTCGCTTTCCACTGAACCTCAGATATCTGAAAGAATTCCAGCAGGAATAGACCCAACGCGAAGTATTTCGTTGAATGCCCTTGTAAACGTATCAGTTGGGGCGTCGGGGGGCAAGCAGAAGTATTGATTTCCACGACCCGGGTCCGGGGCGCAGTTAAACGCGCCGACGCATTTCCCTTGTAGGGTTAAAGTGCATCGAGCTGGGTGCTTTGGTGAGCGCTGTATTAAGGTGGAAGGGTCGTCAACCCTCCGAGGAGGCTTCACATACCGAATGGACTCGAGTCGCGGTGTGCAATATTTGCCCGTCGATTAAACTTTGCCGTATCTATCCAAAATAACATTAGTAAGATTATCGACAGTGATACCATTAATCGCGGTATCCAAACTCGCCTGAGTTGGGGGTTGGCAGCGTGGCTACCGAAGCCGCAAGGGCAATTATAATATATGAAGACCGCATTTTCAACTATGGATAGATGTGCTGGTGCGGTATCATATATTTGGAGCGATCAAGGGTGTAAAGATTGAGCGGTGCTAACACTGTATATATATTTTATGGTGGTAGTTTCTCGAGGAATGTCCGGACTTTCTTAATCGACTCGTGGACACTCTGAATTCCTCCGGTACGATACCGCTTCAATTTATAGATCCTGGCACTTTTTGCTTTCTTATTGCAATTAATGTAGGAAATATTGGGGAGCCTACTGATGCTCAAGTTGTGCAGGTTTATACGCTCCCTCATAGCTTCTTCCGAGTTTACACTCAGATGGCCTAGGAAGGGTCCCCATGTGTCCGTTTGCATCTGCAAGCAATATGATCGCTTAAAGGGTTACCAGATGCCACGGTGACGATCAAAAAAACCCCACTAGACAAAGCACTAGTGAGCTACTTTAAGCCTAGTTAGCTGTGAAACCCAACGCTAATATCGTGGAGGGGACCTGTAAGTTTCGTCAAGGACTATACTGCTAGCATTATCTGCAAGAAAGGTCTATAGGGTTAACCATTCTAGGACGTCTAAGACTACACGTATAATATCGAGAGTCTGGTGATATCATTGTTCCTGCAACAACTACTTAATTCAGGAGTTGCGAAGGGGGGCGATCTTCTGAGGCTCGGTATATTTACGAAATGCATCGAAAAGGTGACGTACGGTTATTCAAACCTCTCAGAACGACCATCTGAATGCAGGTACTCGAAAAAGATATGACGTAGGATTTCTCTCATCATGGGCTAATTAATAAGTAGCTGTGGAGTGAGTGATTTGACAGACTCTAGAACTTGGCAACTGTGTGGCGAACATACGGGGATCGTAATCGCCCTCTCCTGCATTCATAAGAAAGAATAAGGTGTCAGCAATATGGTTTCGGCTACGATGCAAATTTAAGAATACGGTAGTGCGAGATATAGCAGTTTTACATCGTCTCATCGCTAGAATGTAGGTATTACCAGCGAGGATATTTGTACCTTGGATATAGCAACACCAAATACCGGTCCTTTGATCAGTATATTTACATAACTTTATGGATACATGTACATTTTCTAAAGATATAGGTGTCCCATCTTGGTATAGAGTGTGTAACCATGAGACCACTTATCCCTGTGGATGCCCCTTTAAGGGTTCCAGTTACCACATGGGCCCCAATTAGTGGCGGCACAGGAGGATCTAGCACCATATCGGCAGCAACTTCCTCCTTTACCGCACTGATAAGCGTCAGTGGATTTTCCACCGGTTCCGAAGGTGTAGACCTGGAAACATTTTCCACAGTAGACACCGGCTACGTAGCTGCTTCCAATGTTCTTACTACAGGTACAGCCGTTGTAGACGCAGGCGCGCTTATCGAGGGTGTTGTCCATTGCAACGTCAGCGAGGGCTTCTGAAACTGGCTGTGGATCGGCGAGAGCGTCGGCGACAGGCTGGGGAATAGCGGAGGATAGGGCGGTGGCGACGAGGCCGAGGGTGAGAGTCAATGTTGTGAATTTCATGGTGGATTCTGTATCATTAGATAATTAGAGACACGAAGATCAATTGGAGCTGTAATCAACATGACGGTATACCGGTTTTGATACTCTTCGTAGCTAGCTACCACTTGTTTTCTTGTACTTTGGTTGTGATCTTAGGCTTCTGTGGTGAGGAACCAAAATTCTAGAGGCACAAGAAGGTCTTTATATAAAAGAAGCTCTTGTCCCTATGCGGGGAAGGCTAACGGTCCGTATTGCGATAAATCTGGTTTAGGCCGAAGATACAGGGGTCGCCATATAGGATCGTAGTGCGGGGAACTCGGGTATAATACTATTTGGAATTAGACCTGGCTATGAAGCCCCTTGCATTGTAGTTTGAATAACTGACGGACCTAGCGATCCAACCCTGAATTATCCGTTACACTAGATATATCGAAGTTATCCCCATTTAGTATAGTGGATGTTAACATACATTAAGTTTTAGGATCCTTGGTCCATCCATTCCTTGGACATTAATTTAACCCTACGTACTGTTATTGCGTAGGAGAAAGACTTAGACCCGGGCCCGTAGAGTAAACTTCTGCCGCACTATATATTCAAACTAACAAACACTTGCTAGTATACCAAGGCCAAATTCGCCATCTGGACTTCGAAACTTTAAGAAACGGACGTAACAGACATTAAGAAGCGGAGCTCATGAAAGAACACTTAGTATAGATGAGAGGATAATTAGGTTAGGTTATATTATTGGCTCCGTGAGCTCTGCAAAGAGACTCCGCAAGCAGTATCGATACGCATCTTTTAGGTAGTTTGCATAATGTTGTATGCTTCTCGAATACACCGAGTTCGCTAGCGCTATAGCTGTTATGAAAGGTTCGTATGCATATATGTTGGCGCGGTGTAACCTCTATTCAGCCGCAGATCTTCAAAAATGTTCGGAACATATTATCAGACAACTTTCTTGCGATTACATTTGCCAACTTAACGTACTTCTCTTTACCCAGAGTTCATAACGTTATGCAGTCGACGAGGTCTAATATCTATGTGTTGGTCCAAGCTTTGTCAGGCCTGGGGGCAAAGCCGGATTCGGCGGGCCTCGGAAGCTTCATCACGTTAGGCTGGTGTCAGCCGGGTGTTATGCATGCATATGCGCATCCACGATGACAGGGACCAGAAATTTATATCATATTGCATATATTGCATATTGTCGAGTGGCGAGAATCATGAAAGGTCAAACTAGCCGGCCGTCGAGGCGTCGACAGGCGCTATAGCAATATATTAATGGCTGTAGATTCTATTTAATTATCTTTGTAAAACAGTCTCTCATAGTTCACTTTACTAATCAAAGTTGTATCTCCATCGCAAGGGTGTAGGATAAATCTTTCCCGGGCCCCTGACTATGACGTTCTCGTACCAACGTACAGCTCGCTTACCGATAGCTGGAGAAGCCCTAGCTGACTTAAGTACTTCTGGAATGTTATCCCGAAGTCCGAGTCAATCTTATATTTGTCACTAGGGCCTCTGCTATGATCGGCATAGAATTTCGGACATCCAAGCCTACCTTTTTCAAAGCTGCAATGGTGGCCAGAGCATACACTCTCTTTAACTATCAAGGAGTTAACGAGTAGTAGATATACACAATCATAGCATCCGCCTATCGCGCGCTGGAGTTTAAGCAGCGATCCAAGTATGCCCTAGCATTACACGCACTGGTTTGCTCCCTTTCCAACATACGGTCTCTGACTTCTGCTTCTTGAATAGTCGGCTGCAAGCGAGAGCTAGGAAGTCGGAGAATATAGTCTCGGCCTTAGCCAGAGATATCCATGACATGCTAAAAGTGAGAGCAGATGTTCCCGGACTTATCAGTACTGAGACTGGGACTTATTTTTGGCGCTTTACCCAGTAGTTGGCAACTGCAACCCCGAATAGCGAGTGGTCTATATATCTAGGAACCGATCGGCCGTTGGAGTATTTTTTCACCTCGATTGAATTGTCACCTTATCCCAAGCTTTGCATCCATGGCCATGGTGCCACCGGCCCCATATGTAGCAAAGGAAATACTGCTTGGGCGCCTCTTCGGTCAGGCCGGAACAATTATTCAGAACCCCTCTTTGATTTGACTTGCGCGGGCGTTCTTCAGAATTTTAGAAGTTATAAATCCTCATAACCGTAACCTCAGTTGGATATGCTACACCTATTCCGACATACTCAACCACATGCTGAAAGCCGGATTTCAAAGTTTGAAATTATGGCATAATTGAACACTGCCACTGGATGCGCGGGCCCTATAATTTCAATCTAGTTGGAAGTAAGTTGTATCCACGTGTATTGGATGTCCGGGAGGGGATTCTTGGGAATCGGGTCCGGATTCTGCCTTTTGCTATCAAATTAGGTGTTGAGATTGTTGTATTTTAAAAATCCCGTAGCGCCGAGACTGAGGCTTGCTGAGACTGAGGCTGTGATGCTTGTGGGCTGATGTCGGCTGATGTGTACGTGAGTATGTACCAATACACATATGTGCATACAAATTTGTATGTGGTAAAGGTGTTGGTACCACTAGCTCAATTGTATTCGAGGCTATCACTAATCGTCAGTATGCTAAGGGAAAAAGCTGAAAATGCCTTAGAAAGCGGGGTACGGAATTCAACCAGAAACAAGCATACCAGGCTGCAAAGCGGAACTTATGGTCGTTTAGTTTGTCATCGGTTAAGTTCTATACGTTCTCACGCGTAGTTAGTGCCTAGACTAAGCTTAGGATACCCCGGGTCGATATTTGGCAAGCCTTTCGAGTTCCCACATACAGATATCAAAACTAACAAATAAGAGAGTCAGAGCGCCGGGTCCGGGAAACAACGCCCGGTGCCACCCGACCGTAGTGCGCGTACGATTCCCCCCAAGTCAACGCCGTGAACCGTGAAACCAATGGACCCGACTACATTCAACAATGCCTGGGGGAAAACAGCAATCCAAGCTAGGTCTATCAGTAACAATGGGTGAGCAAAACTGCACTCAAACTACGAGCCAGTACCTAAACGCTGTTCGCAATTCAATAGGGTTATGAATTTCAACCAGTCCGATAGCGCCGATGCCGGTATGTAGAACCTCGGGGCCTAATTATATGTCCGAGCTAGATCCCCTTAGGCGTCGAAAGCTGACTATGAAATGCCACGGCACCGGTGTACATTATTTTAGTCCAAAGAGATAAAGAGACAAAAATCTTAAGGGCATTGTACAAGGCAACGGAGAAAAACAGAAAAGATCGGAACCCAGTTCGAGCCCCCGGAACATGTGAATGGTTTACAGCTCATCCACTCTTTCAAGAATGGACGATAAGCCAATCATCAAGGATGCTTTGGGTATCCGCCGACCCCGGGACAGGGAAATCAGTCCTCGCAAAATACCTCGTTGATACCGTCCTTCCGACCACCGAATCCCAAACAACATGTTACTTCTTTTTTAAAGACGACTTTGAGGGTCAGGGAAGTATTACAATTGCTCTATGTTGCATTCTATTCCAGTTGTTTACGGCAAAACGCTCTCTACTCTCCGAGGCGATGATAGAACGGTTTGAGATTGTGGGGGAAGGTTTTGTCAGCTCATTCAGCGAGCTCTGGAATGCCTTTCTAGTAGCAGCAAAAAACGAGGATTCTGGCGAGATTGTTTGCGTTCTCGACGCGCTCGACGAGTGCGAGACTAGCGGGATGTCCCAACTTATTGCGGAGCTACATAAGTTGTATAGTACGACGACCTATTTTAATCTTAAATTCCTCGTGACAAGTCGGCCTATCCGTGGAATTCGGCACGGTTTCCAACGTCTAGAGGTCCCAGGGTCGTCGTTCATTCACTTATGTGGTGACAACGAAGAAGAGGTTGAAAAGATCTCACACGAGATTGATATTTTTATCGAAGTTAGGGTCCAAGACATCGGAAACAAGCTGAAACTTACGGATGGCGAACGAAATCTTCTGCAAGAAAGACTCAAGAGTGCTCGGAATAGAACGTATCTCTGGGTTTCCCTTACTCTAAACTTGATCGAAAGCGACATCAATATCCACCTTACCATAGACGAAAAGCTCATAGCCAAGGTTACTTCCAGCCTCCCTAAAACAGTGGATGAGGCGTATGAGAGAATTCTTGCTAAAAGTTGCGACCACGAGGAAGCGAAAATACTGCTCCATATTATAGTCGCCGCAGCGGTTCCTTTAACTCTACAAGAGATGAGTGTAGCGCTACAATTAGCCCGTGACGAAAATCACCAGCTTTACGGTAGCCTCAACCTTAAAACGGAGGAAAGAATCTGCAACGACGTCCGGGATCTCTGTGGCTTCTTTGTCATAGTCGTAGAAGCCAGGATATACTTAATCCACCAGACCGCGAAGGAATTCTTGATTCGACAAGAAGAAGAAAGTCGCAATCGCCATGTTTACCAAACTACGAAGTGGAAAAACTCCCTTCGACTGGAATATTCTCATCACCTTCTTTGCGGTATCTGCGTTCGGTACCTATTCTCTACGGAATTCAATATCGACCCACTTCTTGCGGGGGAAGATGTGTCGAAATACACCAACAAATACATATTCCTTGACTACTCTGCCAAGCACTGGACAACCCATCTCCGAAAGTCGAGATTTGACCTTGATAAACTGGCACTTAAGGCCATTCTGAAATTGTGCGATACAACTTCACCCCGTTGCCTAACATGGTTTAGGATCTATTGGACGAGCACGAATACGGATTTTCCTGAAGACCCTACAAATCTCATTCTGGCGTCTTATTTCGGATTTACGGCGGCGGTAAAACGCTTGCTTCGATTAGGCAATGATATCGACCTAAACTCCCAAGATCGCAGATACGGACGATCAGCACTATCTTGGGCCGCTGGGAACGGATTTGATGCTGTTGTTGCGCGGTTGCTAAAAGTTCACCGTTGGAAAGGCGTCCGTTCACCATTTGGCAGAGGGGCTTTTGTAGATTCTTCGGATAAATATCGCCGAACGCCACTGGTGTACGCCGTTTGGAATAGGCATATACCAGTCATTAGAATACTTCTTAAAGCGGGGGCCAGGGTCGACTTAGAAGATGATATTGGGGGGACACCGCTCTCTTATGCCATTTGTAGTGGGCACGATGATGTGGCGGACCACCTTCTCAAGAAAAGTGATGGAGCAGTATCAAAAGACCTGATTAGTGTAGACTTGCTCGGCTCTGCTGCTGAGAGGGGGCATGAGGATGTTATCAAGCTCCTCCTTGAGATAGGCAAAGTCAATCCCGATAGTACGAACAAGGTCCACTCTACGCCGATGTTGCGTGCCGCGAGGAACGGGCACGAAGGGGCAATTCGACTCCTGATGCAAAGTGGCGCGGATGTTGAAGCGAAGAGTGAGGATAATTGGACGCCCCTACTATATGCCGCCGCTAGCGGGAGAGAAAAGATTGTTCAAATGCTGCTAGAAAGCGGTGCGAATGTAAACGCGACGGTGTCTACAGGCTGGACTTCTTTGTTGATGGCAGCCGACAAAGGGTACGAAAGGGTTGTTCAGGTGTTACTAGAGGGCAGTGCGAACACAGAAGCAAAGGATCGCGATTGTTGGACACCTCTATTATTCGCCTGTGCAAGAGGGCACGAGAAGGTTGTCCGAACACTACTGGAAGGCGGTGCAAACATAAACGCAACTGATTATAGAGGTTGGACTGCTTTGTTGATCGCGGCTGCTAATGGGCACGAAAAGACTGTCGAAGTGCTCCTAGAAAACGGTGCATATATAGAAACGGAGGACCCGGCGGGCTGGACACCACTATTACACGCCGCGGAGAAGGGACAGGAAGGGGTTGTCCGGCTCCTCATCAAGGAAGGTGCGAATTTAGAAGCAAAGACAAACTATGGTCTGACGGCAGTAGGTCTTGCTGCAGCGGGGGGGAATGAGCCGTTGGTCCAGACACTATTGGACTGTGGCGCGGACATGGATGGTAAGGGAGGATGGGGCTTTACACCATCGTTCCGTGATAGGGTGAAGAAATATGAAGCAGCTGTACAGATGTTAGAGGAATAATATACAGATACGGGGAGCGGTGGATTGGGGTGGTCACGTGAACAAACATCTTGGGCTGAGGTTTAGCGAATTTACAAAGGGAAATTTACACATCCATTTTACCAGCTGTGCGGAGAGAGGGAGAGCGTAATCGGTACCACAATTAATATTTGAGGAGGTTTTCGAATTTTCTCGGTAACTCCGTTTTAACTATTTCGGGAACTCTACATCATGAAAATAGTATACACAGTAATACTCTCGGAACTGAAAAACATTATATATAAGTATTAAAATGGTATGTAGTTATATTATTGGCTGGTTTGAATATTACCTCGTAGATCAGCTTATAGGCCAACTTACAAGTTTACCAACGTGTTTGTAGGCAGGTAAGTACTTACTTCACAAGTAGGCGAGTATTTGACAACTACTATGTAGGGACTGGATTACAGGACCGCAAGTAAATTCATAGCTATATTATCACCTGATGAAGCTCCGGCCTGCGAACCAGCCTATAAACCAGCCGGAGGTGTAATTATACAACTACTATTTAAATCAAAGGAAAAATTCGTGGATTTTATAAATATTGTATTAGATCCAAAATAGCCACACGGAGGGGATTACTGAAATAGTGAAAAACAGGATATTGAAGAAGTTATTGCATTCTCCTTGATAGTATCGTTGGTGGCAAAAAAAATACGATACATGCTATCACTTCATCTTTCAAGAAAACGGTGTTTCTTGGGTAGAGCCTTTGAAGCATAGAGAAGTATGTGAACTTGGTCTCGTAAACCAGCCTCCGTGAACTGAGGACTGCGAGTTTAAGTCGAAACAGAATAAAGACCGTCTAGAGCTAGAAAGGCTTTCTTCGAGAATAAAACATGGTGACGTTCAATACAGTTTTAAAAAATGCTTCTATGAGTATATCCACGGCAGAGTATTACGCATCTCGATTTATCATGGACTAATTCGGCGCCCTACTCCTTGCCGCAGCCTTGATATCTGCGATGCGCTTGCTCCGACGAAGAGGGTTTGCGCTACCTCCTAAGTCATTCCCCAAATTCACTTTAGATTTTACCGTTGTCGGTGGTGGAGTCAGGAGTGAAGTGTCGGGATTGTGGTAGTTAGTGAATTCTTCTCCCTGGGCTATCGTCTTGTAGCTGGGTGGTGGTGTATGGCTAGAGTGATCACTGATAGTATCTCTCGGAGATGCAGGTAGGTTTTCGTATGTCTGGTCGGATAAAGGTGTGTTTGCTCCGCAAGCTGATTGGTGATATAATACCTCAGGAGTTCCAAAGCTACCACGTATACTGCCGGCTTCGGCTAGGGCTGGGGAAAGAGTTCTGGGAGCTGTATCGGGGTCTGTGGATGCAAAGCTGTTCCCTACCCTAACCGTCGACGCAAGGTCAATTGAAGTGGGTGCTAGGGAGTGCGCCGATTCAGTTGGTTGAGCTGGAATCAGTACTTCTAATTCCTCCATAAGCTTATCCCACGTGCCTTGGCATAGTCTCAGGCACTGGGCGATAGTCAACCGATCTTTTGGTTCAGCCTTAACCATACATGATAGAAGCCACGGTAACCAAAATTTTGACTTAGAGCAGCAAGAGGCGAGTGTTGCTAGCACTTTATGATAGTCCTCTTGAAGTTCCCGAGACATTCTTCTGAACTGTTCGACGGCGTTGTAAAACGTCATCAGAACCACGCCTATAGACCAAACATCGACAAGATCCGTTTGATAGGGGCTCACACCCGTGGCCCCAGCAAGCATTACTTCAGGGGCAGCGAAGTTTTCAGTCCCAACCATATCGTTTGCCATCTCCTCCAAAGTAGTACTTCCGAGGTCGGCGATTTTGACGAGGATAGGGTTGTCCGCGAACAATAAGAGGTTACTCGGCTTAATATCCCGATGGAAGATGCCGTATCGGTGTAGAAACTCTGTCCCGGACAGTATCTGCAAAGCAGCATGTGTTTTTTGGGTCTCCGACCAACGACGACAGTCATGCTGAGAGAGATCCCCACTCGGTGAGGCCGGTAGTACTAGGCATATCTCCCGTGTAGTCTCAAGAAGATCCTCGAGGCGGATGACATTGTCCTGTATAGTCTTAGCTTAGTGCAATAGCGGGAGGGTTGTAGCGAATATGGCACATACATGCTTGAAGCTTTCTAATAGATTGAGAAAATAATGTTCTTTATGGTCGTTGTTCTCTCGTTTCAAGAAACGCTTGGCAATAAACTTGTCGCCTGTCGTTATCCGGACGGCGACAAGAATGTCAACGTGACATAGATCCGAGGGATCGGCCTTTCTGACGACATTACGCAGGCTATAGCCAGAGCATATCGTGGAACCATCTTCCGGAGGGGTTATTGGAGTGTAGTATCCTTGAAAAGAACTCTTCAAACCTGCAACGAGCAATTTTTGATACTCTTGGTCATCCGAATTCCGAGGGATGACAGCTAAAAGCGTGCAGTCCGGTAGCTCTATTCGATTTCGTCGTTCGAGGATGGATGATAGCCCGGTGTCGCTATTCAATCTCCGTGGTTTAATACATAAGCTGCTGTCGGCGCCTACTTGCTCGTGGATGAAAATATCATTTTTCGAATGATTTGTAATGAGAAGAATTCCAGATTTTTGATTGAAACCGACGGAAAAGCGAGCATCAGCACCAAGAAAAACATCGTCAGTCTGCATGTTACCCCCAAAGACCCATCCCGTTTCAAAGCTCTTTGGAGGCATTTCCATAGACAGCACAATGGCCCTCTCGGTGGACAGCTCCCCGCAGGTACGAATGTTTCGGACATATTTTTGGTTAACCGGGTGGTCAAGGTACTTGTCGGCTGAGCGCGTTAATGGAAACAAGTACAAAACGTCGGAGTTTTTGACTCCAACATAGGTTATGTGCGACATGGTGATAGACTTAGATACTGTTCCTGGTTAGCGCTTTATGACAAACAGCTCGGTATGATTAGTACTAACCTTCAATGAGGCGGAAAAAAACACAGAAGATAACAGATCTATGATGTAGTGGGGCGGTGTCGAGGTCTCAGATTGTATCGGGTCTGAACGAAGGGAGGTTTCGATATTTTGGCTCTAGCGACGGTGTTTAGTTTCGTCTTTCGAGTCAATTTATGAGCAGTCTGAGGAGCTAGCTCTTTTTTCTCCGCCCTTTTGGAACGATTGGTGCGATTTCGCTTTTTTTTGACCTGGTGTGATATGGTCTCCGGAGAGGGCTCTGTAATAGGTTCTGGAACGGGCTCTAGACCGGGCGTTGGGGAATTACCGGCCTCGGAGCAATCACTATCAAAGTTGGAAACGCCCACTTTCCAATTCGGAAAAATCCAAGGGCGGATGTCTGCAGGTAACACCTGTTTTGGAAGTTTGTGATTGGGGAAGTCGAGGTGCGCGTTCGCAAAATTCCGATAGAGAACCTTGAAGCGCTCCTGTTCCCAGAATTCGGGTTTATTCTGTTCAATATGAATGTTTAAACGGTGTGCAAGCTTCTCTGCGTCCACAGGTGTGCTGGCAGTGTGAGGAGGTGTTTTCTTATATTCCATGCTAGGTTGGTGACATCTAGCTAGAGTCGTTCTTCGATGCTATGGAGCGGTTAAGTTCGTTTATGAGGAGAGCAAGTGTTTAGATCGTGAGATTAGCAACGGTTTTATCGTTACTAGTAGGTGGTGGTGGTTGAGAGTTTGCAACGGTTGACAGTCGTTGCAGTGTTGGATTTTAGTCGACGAGCCGAATCCGGCTATACGCCAAGACAACACAGAGCTCTTATTGGTCGCTTTCCTGAATGGAAGCTAACTCGTGTTGACCAGCCGCGAGCTAAGCTGCGTTGTTTTCGTTGCATTTAGTCCACCTAGGCGTTGTTTCGGTATGACAAGGCGTTAACGGGAAACTAGAGGACTGGGACGTTAAACAGTCTCGTTACCAGATCTTCTTATCAGACGTTATGAAGCCTCTAGCAGAAAAAGCGCAAGTTTGCAAGCCAGGTAATGTCAGAGCCCTTCAATTGACGCGGCTACATTTGGAGGTCATGTACCAATTGGTATCCTCTTGGTATTGGATTGCTAGACTACAGGATTTCGATACATAACAGGAACTTCAAAGCCTTTCCATCTCGAGAACATGCCGAATATAGCCCCATTGTATAGAGTGCAACCTCAGTGGGCTCTCTTTGTGTACATTAAGTACGCTTCTGCCAGACAAGTTAATTACACTGCAATAGCCTTGAGAGTGATTTCTTCCCCATCATAGGCGGCAAAGTTGGTAAGATCCAGTGAATTGCCCATAGCAAGAACCGCGTTGTTCGCAGCCGTCCCAAATTTAGTATAGGTGTATACGGAAGATGTCGCCGTGCATCCAACGAGGTTGTCACTGCCATCGATAGAGCAACCAGTAATGGTATCACTGCCGTTGTCAAAGAATACCCAGCTGTGATCATCCCAACCCAGGACACTTGGCGTTGCCTCGACGCTGTCAAGAAGGCCGCCGGTGCCGAGGAAGAATTCGAGCGCCTCGCCGACATCGCTGACCCACCCACCGGTGGTGTCGTAGTGTCCTGCAAGATATTTGCCGTCAAGGGTTCCACCTTGAACCTGCAACAGGAAGTGGCCTGTGATTGTTCGTTTCTCCGGCTCGGTCCTGGTAGGTGGCACCAAAAGTTAGCAATGAGAGTACAAAATTCCTAGAAGAAGCCGATCCGAGACGAGCTACTTACTTCGTTGGCACTCTAGCCCGGAGGACTTCGGTAGGAATAACGGCTAAAAGTTTTATTTGTAATAGATTAGCATTGGCCTTGTTGGTTAACAGTAAGATTTATATTGCCGTACCAGCGGTAGCGGTGGCAGCGACTCCGAGCAAAACGAGGATCTTTGAGAAGAGCATTATGAATAGATTAGATATGTTAAGGTACGTTGGCTGGTGTAATAGCGCGTGGAGGTATTAAGCGTAGATATTAATCTGCAACTGCTTGCTATCTGTTATCGATGGTGAAGCTGATATCGAATGAAGCCTTTGAAAGGGAGGAAAGACCCCTTTTTATATTCGAGCGGTCTGAACACACCGGCGTCGACGTACTCGAAGCAAACTACTCGGTGTATCACTTTTTCGGTACGACTCTAGAGACTTGACTATTAGTCGACTCTGATGATACCGCAGCGCCGTTCCCAAAAGTTACACAACATTAGCACTACGCTTGATTGATCTATTGCATAAGAGGAGCTCAGCGGTCGACTGGGTCCCTTCGATGCATGGCTTTGATGGCGTCCTGCAACCGCACTCGTATATGCGTAGCCTCGAGCCCACAGCTCTGCCCCTAGATACGTACGGGGTAATATCTTCGCTGATCCGTCTATGTGCATATGTGTGAATCTGCAGCAAAGGGGCAAATCAAATTTAGCGTTTCATGCATGCCTCTTAAAAAAACAGTCCCACTCTAGCTATAGACCCTGTACGATCAAACCGCAGATGTCGATCACTTCGTTTTAGTCAGGATAATTAACTCGAACGGGCCGAAACCCTACACCCGAGCCGTTTGGCGCTGGTGTTCGGTGGAGCTGGTGGCGGCGTTGGGACTTTCACGTTATCGATTATCGCTAAATTTGTGGGGACAAATACGTAGGACCAGACGCCAACGGGCCAAAGGGGAGAGTAGACATGAGACATACATACAATGCGTCGTGTCCCGTGACTGCAGAGGAATATCGTTTCGTACTAGTCGGTGCCCCGGAGCTAGAGCCTGCAGGATTAAACCTCAATATTTCATCTTTTCTGTGGAAGCGAAGTCTCGGTTGTTGGCGGGCTAGTACGCATCTGGCCACGCCTGTGGGTCTCGGATACCAACTATGCAGGCGTGATGGGTGAGGCAAGCTTCTCAAAGCGAGGCGCCGTTACTGGCGTATACTAAAGCTGCCCAACAGGCACGGTGCCACTGGGCTTTTCCTCGGTATTCTAGGAACACGGTCTTCCGGAAACTTAACTCTTACACGGAACGCCGGGTACGGGACGGTGGACAATTTCGAAAGCACATTTTGATTTCTGCATAAATTATGCTTATAATCTTACGGTTCCAAACCAGCAAATCGTAACAAAACATTAACACGGTACAAAGAGAATTGAAACCCACATCAGCTAGGAAATCGTATACATGTGCGACCCTCAAAGGTCTTCATTGAAAGAGAAACCAGATGTTCTATGAATGGTATCATACTACTTTTTCTTCTTTTGGTGTTCCTCTTCGAGCGCCCGCAGAGCCAAGAGAACGCCACAACAACGCCATACTCCTCGACACTCCCCACCTCAACGGTAGGAATTGGTTAGGATTAAACGCCTCGGGATGAATTTCGTGTTTAACATGCCCAAATGCTTTGAGGGTGTACAGAGATGTAGGCACCGTTGTGCATCATGCAGGCTCGTGAATTCGGCAGATGTCATGAGATATGCAAGAACTCGTGACGAAGCCTCTTTGCGGTTCTGCGAGAATAAGCTTTTAACTCTCTAAATGGAGTATGGGATCTTAACCGATCTTTGGGTAGTTCTATAGATCAATGCAATAGCAACGCTGCTATATCCGTACATTCGTAGATGGTAGTTTCTGGAGATGTGTTGAAACTGAACGTCCAACGCCTGCAGCTGCGGATTGAGCGTTGGCGAACGCCACGTGCACGGGCAGTGTATTACGGCTCTACGGCCCTGCCATGTTGATGCTGCCGAATTATTGTGCACTAACCGTCTCATTTGAGGAGTGATCCTTCTCCTCTATTGTCGTTACGCTTGCAGTGCTTTAAGTGCTGGCTACAGGACGTCACGCTGATAACTGATAACTGGGGCAAATGGTGGCGGTCGACGGGAGGTGCGGCGTTGTGACGGATATGGGTTCCGGCGCCGGCCCGTAGTCGACTAGTCTCTACCAAGCCGAATACGCTAAACGATACGCTAAGATATAGAAGCCGGAACTGCGGGCTCCTCGGTCCAACTCTGTACCCTAACGCTAGTTAGTGTGGAGCTTCGAACAGGAATTTCCCGTCATATGCTCTACCAAAGATTGCCCTCAAGTACAGTGGAATGTCCGCGCAATTCCGCATTGCAGATAATATTTCAGGTCATGGAAGCCGAGCTTGTATTAACAATACATCTGCCTTAGTTTTTGGCAGCCTTCGCTAATTGACCTAATTGCATCATCGTTGCTTAGGTATAAGGTTTTCCGCATGTGTGGACCTTTTCGCGTACTTTTTTTTACTACAGTACAGTAGTTATTCTACTGGCGTACCTAGCAATCTAAATATTTCCCGTATTCAGGATTCGCTTCAATTCTGCTACATCGTCAGTATTGTAAAGAACACAGTAGTCATCCCTCGCACCTGCACCCTCCAGTCAATGGTACCATGGTTCAGGACTCTCTTTTAACGGCTTTTACACTGGCCGTCATTTTGTGGACGCCGCCTTACGTAATTACCTATGGCCCCGGCGCTATGGTAAGTTTAGCTACATTTTACACTGCTGTCTATGACCTTGAAGAGACTGTAATAAAGATGCCAAGAACCCTTCTCGAATTTGTCATACTAACCTTCTGAGAAGTTGCGTAGCTATTATGTAAGAGTTGGAAAGCGGAGGCTTTCCGCCATATATGGTTTGATGTGTAACAGGTACTCTCCGGAACTCACAAGCAATCCGGTATTACCCTACATTACCGGTCTATTTTGCTTCAATACTACAGAGGAATTTAGTCCCTAAAGCCTTCGGATTACATGTTGAAGCTAGAGCTCTGGACCTCGAAAAAGGAAAGAAAAAAGAAAAAGAAATTTAGAAGGCTGTAAAGCTTTTCCGAGATATAACCAAAGTACAATCGAGGCCGGGTACACGGAAATATACGGAACCTAGGGCTAATATGTTGAGTGGTTGGTTTGGACCTACGCAGGGAAGTTTCTAAGGTACGAACACAAAATTAACTCAGGACGGATGAAAGACCATTTCTTAACCTTATGAATTCCTCATGATACACATTACACCTGCTTGACTTGCTTGGAAACTTCTCGACTGATGCTATGGGAGAGAGGGATAACCTTGTGAAAGCGAGATGGAATACTGGTAGGAGGCAAAGACCGGCGGAATGCGTCAGCATAGCCAGAGGGAAAGTCGAGCCCCCACTACTAGGTTTGCAACAAGGAGAACTCGAGTGGGAAGAGCGAAGGGAGAGTGGATACAAAATGGTGGAGAAGATCAACATAGCTATTAGCCAAACTAATCTGGAGCTTTCGATTGGCCTGGAGCAGATATGCGCTGGTGTGAACGTTTGATATCGCCTATATCCTCTCTCCAGCGAAACTAACAAAAATCTAAAAGAATTGGCCATATTGGAAGGGGCGATATGTATCCTCGGTTCGGCCATTGGTTTTTTCCCAATAGCGGTTCATGATGTAATCAGCATCCGGGAAAAGTTCCCTTCCAATGTATCCCACGCTAGCGAGGTCGGCCAGGATCTCCTGGCACCACCCAGCACATCCCTCCATGCCCCGATTGAACTTAACTCGTTGTCTCCCTCCGGACGCAAGGAGGGAGACTATATGCCAAGCCGTGAAAGACGCCACTACTGGTATGGATAGTGACTTCGCAATATGCTTGGATATTTTCTTCCGGGGAACAAGCCGTACGATGCCTTTCCTCCCTCCCTTTTGAGTGTCCATATCAAACAAAAGGATTGAACTATGATCGGGATTGCTCGTCCGTAGCATTAAATAAAATCCCCAATGATTTGTTGGGGGGTCGTAATCTTTCGGGTCTTTGGGTTCCCACCCCAGCAAGCATATTTCAGTAACTTGCGACTGTAGGTGATACTGTTCCAAATCATCAATCCTCCAGTGTTTGCCATCGAACGCAGGGTCTTTCGCCGAAAACGGATATAGGAAGGGTAGATAGAACCCAGGTTAGTCTTTGATACCCAAAAGCGCAGGGAACGGCTACATATATCTGCTGATACTGCACAAAGGGCGGACGACTACGGGAAATGCTTACGATAAGCTGACCCCATTTTAATATGTAATTAATCTGGTTGATTCTAGACCAAATAAAATTTAATGCTTGGGTATTAGATGGGCCCTACAAGGTTAGTGTTATTCCATTATAGTGTACTCCAGAATCTTGAGCGTATCCAGGGAAAGTACTGGGTTTTATTACTGGTATACCTCGCCAGAGTATCTAACTTGTATTGGAGACTCCCCAGAATTCAAGAATTAGATGCTTGAGAAGCTGTTTATCATGTACAACGAGAGCGGATGGGTAGATATTTGCCTATAACAAATTTTACAAGGAGGAAAAGGCTAGTTGATCGCGGCCTTGTCTATTCTTTATATGCTCCTATGTATTGGAGAGTCTTTGGGCCTTAGTACGTTGAGTTGAGGGATGTCCCTTCACGACGCGCAATGTATACGTGTATGCCAGATCTATCAGGGAAACAGTGCATAGCGATCTATTGGCTCGGCTTCACGATACGCACGTTTTGTATACGTGTAGGTTTACGCGAAGATATCTCTACAGGCAAACTTCAAACAACTTATACGATAATTAGCGGAGCCCGAATTTATAACCCTAGGTCCGAGGCTTAAAAACCAATCGGATCCATTCGAATATTACAGTAACGCTATAATAGGATCGAAAACATTAAATTTTAAGGATTTGATCAGATTAATGTGACAGCCTTCAAAGACCGCCTGTTAAATACCATATTTATATCACTCATGATTAGGAGCAAAGGCTCTAGGATTGGGACCTCTGAAAACGTTTGGGCATAGGTGGTTGTAGTATCATATGATTGCTCCCTAGGGCCCTACCAATGATTGACTGTGGTATACGTGTTCAGAGCGGACGGTACGTGCCCACACCTACTGACGATTGCATATATTGCAGTCTTACAGAGGTAAGCTTCTACACTTAAGCACTTACAGCCTCTCAAAATTTTGTTACCCATTCATACAAGTACCGAAACCGCCCAAACCGAACAAGCATATGACCATCAAGCTATTGGGGCGTTGGATCATCATTCCTCCTGTCATCAGTTAAAGTTCTGGGCTAGTATGCTACGGTACAGATCATCTGCTCTCACGCAAATTAGCTAAGCTCGTGAACTCCGGTTTTCACGGTACACGCCTTACGACGTATCATGGAGCGGATTTCCCATATGATTGTGCGTGGTCCAGTTAAACTTGAAGTGCGATCGTGATACATTCGTGGCAAGCGAGACCACTAGTTGTCCCCACAATCCACTAAATCTATGATTGTTTCTAAATTCTCATTTAGTGGATAGTCAGCTTTCAGACGGTAGAACGTAAGGGGTCTCGAGGTCATATCATTCGCTACATCCCGTCAGATGATTACTCTAGATGACGTGTATATATGTATCGCTTTCGAATTTGATCCTGAAAACTAGGATAAATTTTGATTCATGATGTTGAAATATGTCACACTGGCTGAAAATAGCTCCGGTTCCCACGCCTGGGACTTATGATCAGTGGGTGCTCCGATTTTGTCAAGCCAAGCTCCACACTACACTGGCGGGCCATTGTGCAGCCTATACCGCCGCTTTCCGCGCGAAGCACAGCCTTGGCCTCCTTTACCCACTTGCAATTGCTTGCTACAGAGGTAAAAATCTCCCACCGATCGTTTGTCCACTGATCCCGGAAATGCGGGTTCACGGGAGCGATCATAGAGGCGCGGTCAAAACAAGCTGGATACCATCCAGCATTATCCCAATTGATAATCCAGATATCCCCCTTATTATCACGGATCAGGTTGCGCGGTGTTAGGTCGTAATGTGTGAACACAAGAGAGAGATTTTCAGCCATCGGGCCATTCAAACAGTCCCACTCTATCTCTTCCGCGGTCTTTCCCCTCCATAAGTAAGCCAACCTTCTGTAGTTCCACCAGAAATTCATCATTCTAGCGATGTCTGTGCCCGTGGTAGAACCCCGCGGTAAACCACATCCATCCCAATCCAGAAATTTCCCGGCATGATCAATCTCAAGAGACAGAATACCCCCTGCATACTCGTTAGTTTTCTGATGCATAATTTCCAACATGCCTCGTAGCTGGCGGGCCAGCCTAATGGTTTCTTGAATGTCAATCCGGGGCATGAGATCTTGTAAGGTTTCACCAGGAATATATGGGAAAAAGCATAAAGCTGACGGGCGACCATCTTCGGTCCTCCCGTACACTTGTTCGATTGCAGGTGTTCGTACTCCTAAGCTTCGAGCGAGATCTACCGCGGCCTTGAGGTCTACGAAGTCCCTTTTGTCTAAAGGCATCCGTCGACAATTTGATGTGTAGCCCGGGGAGATACGCGTTTCTTCGTATCTGAGTTTATAAAATGTATATCTGAGACCTTCGGGCTTGTATTTGTATTTTTCTTCAAATTTATCGATCAAGTGGAGTATTTCATTGCCTGAGCAAGTTCTGATTGCTTCATCGTCGCTTTCTTTGCTCGTTTCGCAAAGGATTTCTGTGTAGGGAGCCATCGCTAGGTTAATATACTTTCTTGATGTTGTGGAGTGGGTGTAGATTAGATGCAGTCTTTTAGCTACTCGAGACAGGACTAGCCCGGGCAGCCAAGTGGCCCAAAATCTTGGGTGACGGGTTAGGGTTCATGCTCGACGCATCGCATCTTAACTAGTAGGTGTGAACTCGATCGCCCGGCGCCCACCGATCGCGATCAGCACACTGTTTTACTGACGGGAACTACGCCATTTAACCAACACCACGTTGAAACCTCCCCTGTGTCGTTGGTCTTAGCACCACCGTATGAGACCATGATGATTCTTGTGAGAAGGCTTAAGGCTTGAGAGTGAGATATCAATGTGAGGGCTGGAAAGCTATGGCCTGTGATCCTAATGGCTATCCCTTATACATTGAGCTTGCGTCAGTGACAATTGACTAATACTACGCCAGCGAATGCCCTGAAAGCGAACACTGACACTCGATAAGCGTGTGTAGGTCGTTAAGATACTTTTAGCCCACTAGTCACATGGGACCTAGTACAAACTGTTAGAGATCAGCTGCCTATCCCGTTGATCTCTAATCTATATTATGATAGAGGCCTCCAACCTTTCTTCCATCCTTACTCATCATCCTTGTTCTATCACAAACTTCTCTAGGGACGGTATACATGCCTTATCAGCGCATGCGCACATCCGCATTCGGCTATTCGGGTTTACGCCCAGTAGCCTTGAGATATCCCCGTACGCCGTTAACTCAAGGATACGTCGGCATGATATGTTCATGCCTCGCGAGGTATAGGTATGAGGACCCCGAAACAGGAATGTTTTGCTAGGCTAGTTTAATTTGCTAGGCTAGCTCCGACCCTCACCTCAACGTCCTCACCCTTAATTCAATAATGTCGTAATGCAGAAAGCGGACATTTGAAGATTAGTTCGGAAATATGGATGTCTGATTTTATCTTTTTTATCTATTACATTCCAGCCCCGTGTTACAGGCGTTAGGGTACCAGACCCTCCCCCGCTACCGGTTTCCTGGGCACTAATATTCAGCTTCCCCGGCCGTTTGAATTCTCCGACTTGAAAAGCCTCGCAACCAATATGAGATGGCGCAAGTCCCTCATATATAATTTTCCGGGTATGCGACAAAAAAGACCTTTAGATGGGATTTAAGTATGGATGGGCTGGTTATGTCCTCGCCGAAGATTTAAAGATCTCGTTCATGTGGCGGCAAATAGGATCGGCCGACAATTACTACCCAGCATCCAATTTCGTCAATTAGATGTATCAATCACGAAAGAGAGGACAGAAAAACCACAAGGGCAAAATAACGACGGGACGTACTTCCGACCATATCGAAGCTCAGTAGCTCATTTTGCAACTTTCAGGATGGTTCATATCAAAGTAGAGGGGCAACATCTGGAGACAAGAGCTGGCACCGTAGAATCCTGAATGCGGATATAGACGATGCCAGGGCGGGGCGTGTCATCTGCCGGCTGGTAGGGAGTTAGATCGTGATACCATGTTGTCGACCACATCTGTCTTATGTTGGCTGCCTGTCGGATGAACTGGCTATTCGTCGACTTTGGAAGTATCGGCTCGTCTGCGGTCCCGAACGAGGGTTGATGTTAGGAGGTGACGACATTCATGTTGTAGTAGAAGAGTTTAATGTTTAAAGGTTTGATAAGCGAGAAGATTGCCGTGAGCAATGGCTGACCTGGTATAAAAGAATCCGGGCCATGTAACCCTTCCATTTTTCGGCGGGACAAAGGCTTCAATGGAATAAAGACTCCGGCATAGACCTCCCTGTTATATGGCTACGATTGTATTCTAGCTCAATATGGGCCTGTTGTTTAATGCTGCCGTTTAATACAACATGCGCGTGCTGACCGGGTAGCTATGTAGTTGCTTGTGTGGCATGCTCTCGGGACAACCTCTGGTACCTTGGGGAGGGGATACATAAAAGTGTTAAACGTCAAGAGTAACTTCGGGGTCGTCTTAATATCTCATTCCCGTTGCATGTTAAACCTCCGACCAATAGCCCCGAGACTGGGCTCTGCAATATTCTGCTCGATTAACTCTAGTTTCCCCGCTGTTGCTATGAATTAAGAGTAAAGGCTAAAGCTAGTGGCGTCCGGACGTCCATCGGGAAACTTATGGCGGTTGTGTAGCGTGATTCTAGTCCGATAATCCCGGTAATCGTGGCAGTGTAGTTCGCAGCGAGCACTCGAGCAGCTGGAAATTAACCAAAACCCCATTTCGAAACCATGACTCTTATAAATTAATTTAACTTCGCGCATCCGTGATGGCACCGCAGTGGCATTTTATTACATCGTACTATATAGATAAGTACTAGTACTTTTGCGCCGATTATATTTACGATCGAATCACACAAAGCGGGTACTTGACAAGCAAACAGGCCGATAGATCAATTTCCTTACAAGCAAGTCGAGTTTAGTAGACGCCTGTTTGGCCAATCTGTGAACCTCTCATCCTGCCAGTTTAGAAGCTACTCACCCGTGAATATGCTTGTGAATGTAATGAATTTATGATTACTGCACTGCCACTACGGTTAAAGACATGCATCTATTCGCGGAGTGCGAGGCTAGTGTTCGCGCCCCTATATAATAGACCGAATTAATTAATTGTTGAGTTATCCGAACAACGTTACACCGGTTCACCGGATATGCGGCCAGGAGGACGAAGTTCATGGTCCTGCGGCGAAACTTATGCTAGCGTTCTCTTCATAATAATTCTGACAAGGTCTAAGCATACTTGACATTTGCTCGCGAGATTCAACTTTGCAAATGCCCAAGTTGGCAAGATTTTACGTCACAGGCAAAAGCCTACTATACTATAGCCTAGGGCCCTATATATCTCTAAGCCCTAATGCATTACATACAGAATTCCTGAGATTACTCTTCTTATATATATCTCCGAACTCCAATAGTTCAGTCTTCGCGAATTCGTATGTTCGCGGTTTGAAAATCTTTAGGAGATTCGAAATCATGATTAGGCAAACGTTTTCGTTCTTGACGTGTCATATTACCTTTCTCTTCTCATCCATAGACTAATCATCTTCAGCAATGAGGGATTGAAAATTATATAAAGGTCTGTAGTAGAAGACACTTCCGCTTGGTATTATTCTTTACCAGAGAAGGAAAAAAACCGTTCTCTATACACATCCCACAGGCGGATACAACATTACAACCTCATAAACAGTTACATAAACTGCTTTCTAAGATCATCATTCTTTAATATATACTACGGAAGACAAATTCGCAAAGATGGTCGCCATCAGCAAACCCGCCTTTGCCATCTTAGCTGTTTTCAACCTTTTCACGGGCACTTCTGCTGCTCCGGCTTCAAAACCGGAGCTAACCGACTACCTCTCCCTGATTAAAGTCGCGCCGGGCCTCCCCACACCCAAAGAACTCGGCCTGACCAATGAATTCTTGAACAATCCAATCCCAGGTATGCAGTTCTAAATTTGCTCCAATGGTTCCCTGAACCTAGCCCCCCAAAGAGTAGTAAACTAGATCCGTGGTCTTAATTTGACAACCCTGAAAACAGAACATGCAGCACACCAGGCCCGAGAACTCCTTAGTAAACGATACAACCCAGTGTGCTGGCCGGGAGTGCCTCAGTGCAGTATTGCTGACGCGGCCGCCTGCTTCGCTTACTTGAACTCTCTCGGAAGTCAACGATGCGTGGTTAATCCTGGGACCTCCCGCGTCAGGATGTGTGTCGCTGGCAGCTGCGGCTGGTACGGCCGACCCGAAATTGTTCGCAATGGCGCTTCTTCCACCTGGTATGTTGACCCCAGCGATCTGAACAGGATTGGTTTTGCGGTTGCATAGAAGTAAAGCCTGCTAGAGGCTGCGGGGTCTCTAGAACTCACGAACTGACAGCTAACTATGATTCTCTCACATAGTGTCACCGTTGCAGCGGGAGGGAATTGGGTTCTTGGGAACTGTCGGGTGCCCTTAGTTGGGACGGTTGCGGGTAAGAATAATCCATCGTTCACCTAGTGATACTGTGGTTTTGTAGTTCCATACTATTCAAGAGGAAATGCTAACCAAACATCTCCCGTAGGATCCAACGCAGCCTATGGGAACGGAAACTTTCTTGTTGACATTGCGAGAGTGGGCTATTTCGACTAGACTTGACGTCATGGATATCCTTCGAGGGCCCACAGAACCGAGACAAAGTTGTGGGTGGGGCTCTGAAGTCTATTGTAAAGTCAATCCAGCAAGATCTAATAGAGAAATCCTTAGCATTCTATATGCGCTGTTCTTTCCTTCTACAAACTATTGCTTCTGTTGATCATATTGTATGTACCTTATAGTTTTACTAGCTATCGAGACTAGAGCTCAAGATTTGACCCTTATGCTTATGGGCGTATTAAACCCTAGAGTAAGGACTGCGTTTTCCTTCCACGTCCATCGTTTACAATCCATTTGCCTGAGACAGTTTGGTCTTCCTTATAAAACTTTCTGTCTCCGATGAAGTATTCATATATTGCTTCTTTGAGTTTCGGTATCGATCCTAAATTAGACTTGATATTTACGGATTCTTGCCCTAGTAATTAGAGTGGGTGTATTAGAATTGCGCAATCGCAGAAAGAATGGCAGTCTTGTAGCCTGGGAGGAACGGAGAGTTTACGAGAGTTGGGGTGTTAACTTACTAAGGGGCTATGACTTATTAAACCTTGTCAATTACCACTGGATTGCCAAAATGTCGGGCAAAAGCTGAGTTCAAGTTCAGCCGTGTGCTACGCCATATAACTGCCATTATGTGTCTTCTCTAACAAAGGATACGGCCTCGTCACGAAAAATATCTAAAACAGTGTCTCGCACGGTACATGTATGCCTTATAGCACTAGAAAGTGTTGCATATGCACGCCAGAATATAGTCCGGCTGGTCGCCGCCTCGCCTCCAGCCCTGTCGGCCTACCGCGATCTAACACCATGTAATCACGGACGAAAGCATTCATAGGTCCTCCACCAGTCCTGCGTATAAAGAGACACACATTCTCGAGAGTAAATCTAGCTCGGCTAACACATTCAGCTCGTCTCGTTAGCCCTCTCTTTTATTCTCGCTGACTGCGGTGAAAATAATACCACACAGTCAACGCAATATCTGGGCCGCCTCGTCGTGACGCGGGATCTAGACACCATAGTCACTATACCTCCACAGTCGCAAAAGAAGATTTTATTATTTATATTACCACAAAGAGCCGAGGGGACCAAGTCGCTATAAGGCTCGCGCGATGGGAGTACTCAGCGGAACGCTGGAAGGATCACACGTTAGCCAAGCGTGTGAAAACTACTCAGCCGACCCGAGACCTGCGTCTTCGTCACTATTACTTAATCTTCCCATAGAAATAATCAACCTAATCGCGAAATCCCTCACACTCCGCGACGTGGTATCTCTGTCCCTCACCAGCAAAGGTCTGCAGTATCTGACTTCTGAGCCCTCCTTTGAGTGGACAGGTTCACGGCCCCTCCGTTGCAGGTACAACATCTACAACCAGCTGCTCCCGAAGAAACCCGAACAACCCTCCCAAAAATGTCCTTCCTGTAGGCAGCCCATGTGTTCGCGAGGTTGTCCCACAGCCCTCATTCTCGATGGCGATTACGGTATCTTGTACCCTGCTTCGCTTTATCCCATCCCCGTTCCAGTCCCAACCAAAGGCTACGTCGAACGCTTCACTACGTATGTAAAATCAGAGTCACTTCGCGCCGTAATGCGATGGCGCAACTGGATTAGTGGCTACACCCGATATAAAATTAAGCCGAGACCGCAAGACCAACGATGGTACAAAACATGCGCAATCTGGTGCTCGCATCACCGCTGCCCAAGTTCTTTGTTCGTTCAAAGAGAAAGCAACCTAGAGCTCACTGACCACGTGTGGCGAGAATACCAGACCTTCGTCTCCGACTGTTGCGGCGGTTGGTGGCACCTAAATCCGTCCAAAGCCCAATGGGCTAACGTCAGAAACGCGGCTGGATTATTACCATCTTCCGAGTGGTGTCCCCAGGAGCAAACAAAATACGTTGCCGGATACCATAAAGCCACGGCGCCCTCGAAAACTGGATACCCCGAGGTGTCTCAAGACGGCCTCGAACCCGTCTACGAAGTCTACTTTTACGACACTATATGCCGCCACTGCCTCCTGCCGCTCCACGAAGGTGAAGTCTCACGCAGAATTTGGTCCCAGAGATTTTGCAAGTGCGCTCGTTATGCAACTTCTGATAGAGATTCCAAGGATCAGAACGGGAGCCAAAATCCAGACTCTCCGCTAAGGCAGCCAGGCTGCCACCTCTGTGGCGTCGTCACAATGAAATTTACGGCAATATTGGCATTCGATCCAATGGATTCAAACAATTGCCCAAGTTTCCAGAACTATTACGATATGGGCCTGTTGGTCGCTTCGGAAGTGAGGCTTGAATCCATCAGAACTCACACCGGGGAACTCCAAAAACGTCTCGTCCCCATCCGCCCAGAACAAGACAGTCAGGCCGCCAACCTCGTCCGCAATAAACCCATCATCGCTCTTCCTCCCCGACCTAAACCCAGCCTTCAAGACCTACCCCTCTCTATTCTAAACAAGATTATATCTTATACGTTAGTTGAAACAAAATACTCGGATCCAAAGTACATCCCGCTGGCCCGAACTCTTATCCTTGAAGGCAGGGGCGCGTGGAATTGTAAAGATCCCGAAACTCCAATTTGCGAAAACTGTCGACAAAATAGACTGTTGAGGAGAACTCCCTCTTCTGTATATCATTATGTCGAATGTTATTTTGGGTTTTGGAAGTATATCACAGATGGAATGATAGAGCCGACGTCAGGTGTCTGATCGACGACCGCTAGCGATTACCGCCAATTATGTTTTGCTAATTGTCTACCGTTTACTAGAATGTCGCGGCCCGATCTTTCCCGATTCGTATTTTAATACCGCTCGAATAAGTTGTCTCACAGAACCAGATTGATATCCTTAAGTGCCCAACCAAAGCTAATTCAGTCAACCGTTCGCGTATGTTGTATTGCGGCTAGTCGTGTCGCAACTGTAACCAAACAGTTCGGAAATTATGGACCAACTTCCTTTCATTTGCTGTTCCTTTCTGTTTTACAGGGTCTAAACGACAGCCTCGGGAACACTTAGGCCGTGATTGTATAATACAAACAAGATATTTATAATTAACTAAACACGTATGAGTACGCGACTAAAGAAGATACCTTAAAAACGCTTAGAAATACATCAATTAGCCCCGTTCATTAACATCCGCGAATTGATTAACGTTAACTGGAATCCTCGGAATCGTGTTCTAGTTCCGCGACGTCACGTTTGAAAAGCCCCCCGGACACATCTCCGACCACAAAAGGCCACATGTCAAACCCTGTAAGACCAGTGTCACCGACCTCTTTCTGCATCCAACGTTCGTCATCAACATCATCAGGGATTACCGGGAAGTAAGGTCCATCATCAACAGCTCCTGGGCCTTCTAGGTAGTAAGGCTCAGCTGTGTCTTTTACCATGGATTCCTTCTTGGGGTATTTTCTATTTATCGCCGCCGCCTTTCCCCACGATACACCGGTACCCGCACCTTTGCCAGTAGAATATGCATAGCGGTGATGTGCCTTCTTGATCCAATCAGGGACCCCATCCATCGCGCGTATTCTTTTAACGAAATTCTCACCGTCCAGCTTGCCTAGTTTGCTGTTCATCCTAGCCTCACAACGGCATTGAAGCCAGTTTTTGCATCGGTCCACTTTCTCGGAATCTACGCATTCGTCGTCCGTTGGTATCATGTTACCAGTATCTTCCTCGCATGCACACTTTTCGCAAAGCGCCCTCATGGCTATAAAGAAATGACTGGGGATAAAGTTAGTTTATCTCATTCTGTTCTATTAGATTTCAATAGAGTGCCACAAGGAACTTACGTTGCCGCTTGGACGTCAAAGGCCGGATCCGGCCTTCTTTGGGGCGCACTTTGGAACGTCATGTAACTCTCAGGGTCTGGGTTAAGTTCCCACACTATTTTGCGGACCAATGGACACACTAGCAAAACCGTATAAAAATCTGATGGTACGACTCGTTTCGTAATCCCGGCTTCTTCAAGTTTCTTCGGCACGCTTTCAACATGAGAATGTTCTTTTGGCTTGGGCTTTCGCACAAGCTCTAGGTTGTCCTTATCATTCGGTGGCTTCCAGGTAGTTGCCGAGAGGGAAGTTCTAGCTGGGGTTTCTGATGGAGTTATTTCGCAATTGGTACAAAGGCTAGTAGCGGAAGATTCTGGATCCCCCGTAGAATGTGTAAAACGATTTGCTCTAGAGCTTAATTCGGTCTTCAGGGAAGTGGTGGTAACTTGAGGGCTTGTAGGTTTTGATTCTACATCGAGGACCGGTGCAGTGAGGCTCTTAGAAGCGGGTGCTGAGTATACGACATTGGTAAATACGGCGGAGGTGTAATATAGAAAAAAAACAATAAGTCGATATCCCGGAGGCATTGTAGATGTAAGGCACTGGGGCTTTGTAGATAGGATTGCTTGATCAGTGTATAGTCGTATATGGCCAGGTACCATGGTAGCAAGTGAAACGA
The DNA here is from genome assembly GCA_036971655.1 of Arthrobotrys megalospora. Classification (NCBI taxonomy): domain Eukaryota; kingdom Fungi; phylum Ascomycota; class Orbiliomycetes; order Orbiliales; family Orbiliaceae; genus Arthrobotrys; species Arthrobotrys megalospora. The sequence continues at coordinate 650,274 of JAVHJN010000003.1, read as the reverse complement.
GTCTGGCTATTCGGGGTTCGGGTTACTTAAGTAAGCCCATGGCACTTACATTGGATAGCTCCTTTGAATCCGGAAATACCAACTGATGTGTAACGCCATCAGTTATGCTCCTCAATAGATTTATACCACTAACGGTTTGGGAATATGGCTCAGCCTCGACAACTGCCTGATTAATTTGGAGGCAATACTCATACAAAACATCCGTATTTGACGTGCCGATACCGGTAGAAAGCAGGTTTGGTTATGCTAATGGCTACCTATCGAGCTAGTCGGCAGCCAACAGGTTTTAGATTTAGAGGACGCAGCTTGAGGGAATAATTGGTTATCTGTATCCCACTATCTAGGCAAGACCCACACCGAGTGGCACAAATCATCCCATTGTATATAAACGGTCCCACGGCATTGTGCTACTCCTGGATCAAGATATCGAAGTCGGCCGATAGTGTATCTTTGGTAGAAAAGAAGGTTGGAAGGGGTAACAGGTTCAAATGGGCTGGTAAAAGCCGTATGGTGAAGCCAAGCTGATGCTTCCCTAGATATTGTGTTCATGGGCTGTTATATACTGTTGGGATTTCTACTCAAGGTTTCACCACATCTGCCGGTAGGATCCTTAGGGAGTGTAGTTATACGGAAATGTAGAGGTATATCAGCTCGGCTAACTGTGGCACAAGTATCTAAGAATTCTAGGTGTCTAAAACCCAACAGAGAGCGATAACGCGCAACAGCAACATGAAACTTTGAACCTCGAAACCAACGAGAAACACATGCAAAGAGTCTAATGGTACCGATCCATGCTAGCTATATAGAATAGTAAAGCGAAAGACGAGGCTTAGCTTAGGTGAATGCGAAGCAGTTGACTAGTTGGATTGTTGCGAGGAGGCTTAGGTCCAACTATCCCACCACGATCGAGACTAACGACTATGCTACAGTTTTCGAAAATGGGCTGTAACTAGAGTTTTGGCCATGATCGTTCTCGGGATTTGGATAACCAGATATCGGGCTAGGCTTTGAGAAGTTCTGTGAGCTAGTTGTGGCGGATAGGTATACTCATTGTACTTGAAGAATATATTTGGTGTCTCCTGGATGTAGTTGTTGGATACTCACATGTTAAAATTATGGACTTACATTCCACAAGGGTGATAGTAGGCATGTATCCGTGGAGACTTCGCAGTAGGACAAGTATAAAGATAGAGGAAAACAGCTGAAACAGTCATTGAGTCTATTATAGGTGTACATGTACTACGCATATACGCACGTGGTTATGTGAATTTATGTTTGGCTGTTGGGGAGCCGCTATCGCTGTAGATAAACTGGGCCCGGTGCTCTTAGTCTCGAATCTAGGGACTCGAGGCTCTACTACCCCCAGAGTAAGGATCCAAACGGAGAAGACCTCCCCAGAGCAAGGATCCAGATCACGAAGGCTTGGACAGCTTGTCGAGCCCTACAAAAGCAGCTCCTGTCATGGAGAATCATTTTCCTCAACGTATAGAAACGGCGTCTATACTATCAAAGAAAAAGATTTCTTGAAGGAGACGACTTGATAGCCGAAGCATCTTCAGGATGAAAGCAAAAATAACGCAAGCCAAATACCCGAAGATATTTGGATGTAGTGAAGTACCGCGCTGTGCAATGCGGACTCACAAACATAAGGCCACGGCTTCATGATCCCGCCACCTTCTCACAAGGTAAGTATGGTAAAAAAAAGAGGGCGGTGGGAAAGGGCCGCTTAAATAGTAATGCCAAGACACTGAGGGAAACTTCCAGGCTGTTTGTCAAGCGGCCTAGTTGGGAAGGTTTGTCGAGCCGGACGCTGACTAATCCTCAGCCGGAGCGCTGCAACGCAAACCCCCGACGCGAGCCTCCGATGCAAACCTCCGATACCACGGACTCACGTGTTAGCACCTGCACGTCAACGACGCGCCATGATGTTTGCTCGACAACACAATAGCGAAAGGCCTTTCTATTGGATCTAGCGTTGGTGAGGGGTATCAACCTTTTAAATAGTTCGCCTGACCTCGTGGATAATACGCGTAGCCTTCACCCACCAAATTTACCCCACACCAACTCTTCTCCGTTATTCCTTATTCTTTTATCGAGTACAGACAAAATGAATCGTACAGCAGAATTCTTTGAATACGACGCCGGAATACGACGCCGAAGCGTATTATAGAGACATACTGGCAATGGCCCGAGTGATGGAAGAACGTCAAAGAAAAGCAGAAGCTCGAGCGTTAGCAGATGCTCAAGTGAGATACGACCTGAAACTGAGATACGCGTTTAGGAAATCTACTCTAGCCCAAAGGGTCCAGAAATGGTACACCCTGAGGCCCAGATCAGAGAAGAAGAAGAAATAGGTTTTGGGTGACCCTCGTTCGTTTGACCTCTGCTTCCTGAAGGTATGGTTCACACCCTCTGATTTGACGAGGCTCAACTCACGTCGCTTGCTATTTAACTTCCACTAGCGTCGCAGCGAACCGGCGGCCTACTTATCTCGAGCTCCGAATACCGCGATCGTTTGGCTTTGAATGGCGCTTATCTGGCACGCCCTCCATTATATCGCCGCTTTATGGTGGCGCGTAGTTACCAAGAGCCTTCTGGGTAGTTCCACCAAAGCCACTGGACGACCTAAACACACTTCCCTGGCCGTTATGAAATAGCTCCGACTCAGGTTATGCCATTGGTCGTGTATTGATACCGGCCCCGCTATGGAATCACCACTTTAACGTCGAGGCTAAGAATCCGTCACCTTCCCCGCCCTAATCGGTTTGAAAACATCTTATTACCATCCCACGGTCAACAGGTTGATATGGGGGTGTCAGGAGTTCTGGGTTTCAAAGGCTATCCGCCCGTCGAAATAAAACTTAAAACTAGGCCGCATTCCATATATCGAGTATCGTGCGATGAAAGTACTAGATTCATTCCGACGATGTAACAGCAAAGTGAAAGCAGCAGTGTGACTCTAAATCCTTGTTCGCGCGGTACCTAAGCCGCGTCTTCCCGGTCCTCCTCTGCCTAGTTCATCTCCCTCCCCGTAATCCCCCTCTTCCTCGTCATAAACGTCCCCTATAGTCCCTCCCCTCCTCGCTTGGGTCTTGCGATATTCCGAATAACTTAGGCAGATTGGGGCTAGATCATCTACAAAGTTTCTACCGGAGGAGGGCCCGCATATTTCCTTAGGGATCTGGGAGTGATAAGTGCTTTTATAGGATTTGGATGTGTGGTAGTTTCTAGGCAGGAAATCTCTTAAGTGGCTAGAAGAGACCGGCGGCTAGGGTCTGTAAGGGAGCTTTTAGTGCTATGGGCGTTGTCACCAGCTAAGGCGACGAGGGTGTCATCTAGTCTCGTAGTATACGACGCTTCGTTGGCAATGTGGGTGTCATCGGTGGCTGCCAAATTCTTCGAGTCGCCAGTTGTTGGAGAACACCAGGCCACGAAGGATGGAGTGAGGAAACTGTTCTTGTTGTGAGAGTTGCTGCCCAGCAATGGCGCCCGACTACCTGCTAACCGGGGCCCACGCTTTTCAATCAAGCCTCCTTCGGGGCCTCTTCTCAAAAGTCGGCTCCGCTAACAGCTCTATATAACAGCTTAAAAAACCCTCTAAGAGAAATCACAGTTATGAAAGATGTATCAAGGTTTACGAAGCAAATATTACTAAGACTTCGATACAACCCAATCTAATACCAAAACTGGAATTTACCGAAAACGGAAATGACATCTTGATCCCGCCAACTTCTCGCAAATATAAGCACAGCAGACTCGGAAGAAGTGGGCGGTCACCCTCCTTTTATAGTCTTTGCCAAGACAACAAAAGAAAAACCTTTTCTGCTCCTGGGAAGGTTTGTCGAAACAAACAATTCTGTTCGGCGCGGCCGAGTTTTTCGCTTCTTGAACGTCAGTTCCACTCCACGACAATATATTTCTGAACCGATCAAAGAATTCCAGAAAATCATTGTTAAAATGGAGCATACTGCGTTAATTTCCCCGTAGTTGCCTCAATTACACCTACTAGCTCCTACCCAACTCAGACGCTGGCTCGGTTGATTTGGTCTGATATAGCACGCACGCTATCAAGATGAGTTTCTTTCGAAATCGGGCTTGTTTGCTATCATTATCTCTGTTACATGAAGATTCACAACATTCAAACAGAAGTATTTGGCCCGCCGCCCTATCCTGACTATACGTTAGTTAGGTAGAGCTTTCTCATAAAAACCTACCGTATTTAAATAGCGGGCTAGGATTGTTGGAGTAGTAGCAAAAAAATGAATGTTCTATATCCTAGCACTTGACATATCTCCCGTTTGAAGCCTTATTTGGGGGCTTTGCTCGTCATATCCAATACCCATACAACGAGACTACTAATACCCCACTCGCGGATGATTAGTGTATGGTAATATAAATTCCTTTATTTTTTTTTTTATCATTGCTTTTCATTTATTTCTCATTCTTGATACCTAATCTTTTTTTTTTTTTTTTTTTTTTTTTTTTTCACCCTTCGGAACGTCTACCCCGTACTTCATAGCTGCCAGCAGTCATTAGCGAGCCTGTGTAGAATCATTGACTATCTTTCAAAGCATTCGTGCGAGCCCGGAAAATCGCCGGTTTTCTCAAATGGAGGCCACTGCCTCGACTGGATCGTCGAACCGAGAGATACACATATACGGGATATACCCATTCGGCAGCGATTCGACAGCGATGCCCGCAAAGGCTACACGCCGAAACCAAGTAACAAACGTGACCTGCAGGGCACATGATCCATCCAATAAGTATGGCGTTCACACTGTTGTCCCAAATGGGCGGCCTTTAATACGTTTACCCCCTCCGAATACCTAAGAGTAGCAGCCCAAAGAAGTCGATATACCGAACAGGAGCTCATTCAAGGACCAAAGGTTGGCGTAATACTAGGACAGGGAAAACTAGTGTAGCTACCGAAGTTGGGCACATACGCATTGCATCAATTATAACCACTATCAGCTTCGACACCCCCTAGGAATGCTAAAAAAAATGCCACAACAGCCAGCGAGTGATCCGGCCAAGATGGGGATTCTTAGGTCCTTCAGCAGAACTAAGAAGAATGGTGTATCGCTATTTAGTGGCCCCGGGCTCAAGACCAATATGCTATCGATATATCCGTAGCGACGACGATGCCGATCGATGTCCTAAAGTCATGTATTATGTTAACGTATTGCTTAGCAATAAGTATTTTCGCTGTTCCGTATATGATAGAACATATAACAAAAGTTAACCCCAATGGTTACTACTATTCTTTCCGTCAATTCTAGTGATTTCAAGGAAATGCTCCCCCTTTACCACTCCCCCTCCCCAATATTTAGGGATAATCAGGAAACGAAATCTCCACATCGATATCAACAAGACGGAAAAGGATTGGAATACACATCTTATTTCGGACCCCATCTCTATACTACTGAGTTCGGTCGTTGGCGCAACGATCTTACTGTTATCTAGAACGACACAAGAAATATTTTGGAGCGATATCGCTCACTAAACCATGAATGAGTCCATTACCTCCGTGCCAATAAATAGTGACCGAAGATGGGGCGCCAGGAACATACTACAGCGGTAACGGACAAAGTGGAGAGAACTTTAAGGAATCGTCAAAGCGAATACCTCACAATTGGCCGTGGAGAATGCCACAGCACAGGTAGGACAACTTAACGATAATACACATGATTTTTTGCTTGTAAATACGGAAGCTTTCCTTGTTCTAGAGAATCGGAGACCGAACATGTTACCTTGATAAAGACTATATCATTACCGCTTACAAAAATGGGGAATGGGCTCGTGTTCTATAGGTGACTCTAATCGTCGATAACTTTCGCGTAGGCTATCTAAGCGGCGATAGTATTTTAAGAAGACTAATCGATGATGAGCCCAGATCCTCAGATGGTATTTACATCCAGCCTCTCCGCCCTGCCAGTTGCCGGTGCCATACTAGCGGTAAACAGCTGCATCAGAAATGATTCCAAAATTTTGGTAAAATTTGAACTACATACTTTTAATGTCTACCTGAATAGTTTTATAACATCAGGGTAGTGCAAGTCAGGCCATCCTTCCCTTCCAATAGTTCCATGTGTCTCCCGTGAATCATTTGCTAACTCATAGCTAGAGCAGCATCACAAACAATACGAGCCAAAGACTTATCCTTTGAGCTCTTGCAAAGCGGGTTTGCATTGGTGATTCTCCAATACATCCTCGGCTTCGAACCTTGACTTACAAGTAGGACAACAATACGGTAAGGCTATTTCAAGGTATCCATCTTCCGAATGACCGTGAGCTAGATGCACTCGATGGATTGGCCTAACAGCCATCTCCCACTTACAGCCGGGGACTAAGCACTTCGGGCTTCCAACATCCCATCTGTGGGGCTTCTGGAGAGGTGCCGCGGAGTTTAAAGTCGCTAAATCCCGTATATTCGATGTATTTTGTCCGCTAGGCAGTCTCCTCCTTCTGCCGGGAATGCGCACCATATCGACCCTCTTTGTCGTCGGTGTTGTGGAACTGCTAGGTTGGCTGGGGTTGGTGAACTTCTGAACGCCCGCGATGGCCCGTGGTTGTGCTACCGCCCGTCTCTGTCTTTGACGAGGGCGAGCTCTGTTCAAACTTATAGTCTGGGAGGAATCCCTAATTTCGCGTCTGGCGGTCTCCGATGCTTCTTGAGGAGAGATGATTTGGATGGGCCTACCGGTCGCCGGAGAGAGCGCGACTCTTACTGACGCAATGGGCGGAGTTATCTTTTCCGAAACAACGGGTTTCTGGGGGATTTGGATCTTCCAAAAAGGAGGATTGAGGGGCTTTTCGGAGCCGGGTATCTTTGAGCTAGACTCATTATTTAGGGATAGTATTTCATTAGAACCTTGCCTGTTGGCATCTCTTGCCGGTGTACGATCTTGTGTCTGCATCGTATTTAGATCAATTTTCTGGTGGAAGGTAATGCTGGATTATAAAGTCGGTGAAGGGTTCTTAATTGAACTGGTTTGTCCCGGATGTTGACGGTGCTATGACTGCTCGAGTTCAGAGAGAGGTGGTCGAATGTACTAATAGCTGTCCTATAATTCTGTAAGGGTGAAAATGTGTGGATGGATTATTGTGGTATTCAAATAGTGTCCGCTGAGAATTTGAGGAGGGGCTATATATAATAAATTCGGACCGTCTCTGTTGGCAATACATAAACAGATGCTAACAGTAAGTAGTCCTGAGCTCCCGAGCGTCCGCTTACACGTTGGACCTAATCATGGTGGCTGGTGTTTATTTTTTGGACCGGGAGCTCTCGACGTGGCCGTCATATGATCATGCATGAACAGCATGTAACCAAATACTCGAGCTCCAGCGAATACTATGTTATGAATTGTTTATCTTTTTCGAGGTTCGGATCCCGATTGTTTTGTTGTTCTGCTTCGGCAGGAAATACGCGACCTGCAGTTGATATTTGAAACTTATTCGTTTTCCTGGCCTGCACTAAGCTAAGGTTGATTTTTGTAATTGTATCTTGTCCTGGTCTCGTGCCCAGATGCCATGTCTACAACTGTGCAAAGGGGGTCGTTCTTGTCCTGCTGGAGCTCGTAGCTTGCCTATAGAACAGATCTCTATCTAGTTTCTGGAGCTCTGTAAAAGTATTTTCCTGACATCTAGTAAACTCCGGTACCGCAAAGGGTAGGTATTCAATATTTGATTGGTTTGGATAATAGCCTTTTTTCTATGATCTGACTACCCTCTCGGGATGGATCGATTATCAAAGTCAAGCCAACTAGTTGAATATTTTGAGCTACCTTGCCAATTGAGCATGAAGATATTTACCCACAGCCAATGTTCTAAGGGTGCAAGCTGGGCTTGTCTTGGTAATCGATTTCGTACCTCTGAAGATTAATTGGAAAATATTATCATATAGTATTGGGTGCCCTTCCTTAGACAGGGCGTTGTTAGAGCACACTTACGAGACCAGAGCACACAATATTAGTGTCTAACTAGGTCGATAAAAGGGAGGAGTAGGGTCAAGATACTATCTGAGACTCTTCTTTTCTCGGCCCACCGAAACCTTTCGATTTTTTCAGTTCTGGGTATTATTCTACTGAACTTTTAACTTAGCTCATACCCTGGTTACCCAAGCCATCACAAGTAAATGGCAAGCCTACATAGAGCTCTAGAGTACGGAGAGTCTATTATCAACACCACTTTGCTAATACAGACGATGCCAACGGGTGATCGGTCGAGCAGGAGTCCGAATTCGTGTTGTGGAAGCTGGGTGAAGTGAATGCGCGCAGAATTCTGGAATGACCACATAAAAGCCTCTACACCAGAAGCCAACTTGTAGCTGTAGCTTACGATCATGATGGTAAGAAGATAACTAGGAGAAGTCGACATGTCTGCGTCCTCGTTTCGTCTGCGATCCGACCGAGGCATGGTATAGCCCGACAACTCCCACAATCTACCTGGCTGAATACTTCTAGGCTCAACGTTCACAAACCTGAATCAGATGCAATATCCACCTGTTGCCCGGTTAATCTATAGATCTAACCTTCCAGGATCTCTCGACCGGTGAAATTAAGGCGGTTAGCCACGAGATATCGATAGCAATGGCCAAAGGCAGCTCTTACGGTCGGGTGCTATGTACGCGAACAATAGTGTAAGCACTATGCGTTAGGAGCCGTCATACAGTTGGTCACTTCGTGGAGGCTGGTTTACGAGGCTTTACACTTATGCAAATATTCGGCACCATGTTCACGGGTTGCATTACTATTCTATATTGAACTATACCTAACATCTATCTAGCAACTCGCTTGCTTGTGCCCTAGGCCCTCGCTAGGACCGAAAGCCGGTTCCCAAACTACGTAACTACGTATGGATAAAACTACAGGGAAAGGCCGTGATCGCGTGTGGGAAGTTAAGTGGGCCATGATTGGGAAGGGTACGGAGCTGAAAGCCTTGACGAATGGGGCTATATAGAACTAGTCCGGCCTCTAACGCGGCTGACGTTAAGCTGAACTCGGGATGGGCATTTAACTAGCTCGGTTACTGCTACCAAGGGGTTAGCAAATTCCTAAATGGTTTGTTCGGGTATCTGAATGAAATGCCACCGAAGTAGGTATATACATACCTTTGGTATGACACATTAGCCTAGGATGGCATGGCACTATTCTGGAAACGGGCTATCCCTCTAACTCGCTTCCTCACATGAGGATCTTTCGCTCTAGCCCTAGATCTCCGATTTTCTGCAGTACGGCGCATACAATGCTCCAAAAGCCATCGACGTTCCTTAGGCTGCATCTCCGGTGTATTCGTCGCTGCGAGCATATCGAGAATGAGAGACCGGTGTCCGTCGTCGAGTTTCGGCGCCTGCTGAAGCCTTTCCATGAGCGCACTGTACATCACTTCTTTGGTGGCCCCATTCTGCTTCGAGAAGGTGAACCTCTTATCCATCTTGTGCTCATGTTCTTCGAAGACTTCATTGCATAACTCCTGAATATAGGAAATCAGCTTCGTTATCTTGATAACCTGGTAACATACCTGATGGAAGCTCGAATACTTGTGTTAAGGCCAAAGCATTCCTCATAGTAAATATTGCTTCCCAATTTCCGGTTCTCTCCCGCCAGTATTCACTGCCAAACGCCGCTATAATCACAGCAATGCTAACATTTCCAGTTCTGCTTAATTTTGGCTTGGGGACGTATGAAATTTGGCGTGTCGGTGGGGCTATCAATAAGGGGTTGACGATTGGGGCTAGGATAAGGTCTGCTGAACCAAATCTGTCAATTTCGGGGCGCGCTTCCAGCCGAACCATCACCCAAAGCCAGGATAGGATTGATCCTGACAAATTCCAATAGTCCGCGAGAAGGCTCCACTTCGTGATCGAAGTAAGGTTATATATGATAAGACTAACAGTGGGTCGTCCTTCTAATTAGGTGGGGTTGTGAGGGTTAGGATGCTAGGACTAAAAGTTTCCAGTAGTGGGAATGTAGAACTAAAAAATATCAGAGCACCTAGTGGGAATCGTCCAGTATATTAGAAAATCAAAGTTAGGGATCGAATGGGACCTTCCAACCAGGACATATTCACGCGTGTTTGAGAATGACGCGGTGACGCTGCCGACGAGGCTGCCGAGATACTACAAGCGAAATGTAAACAACCGCGTTGCCTCAGTGAGGGGTCATGCATGCCGACGTATACGGAACAATTGTGAAAAAGGCTCATATGATCATACGATGGCGAATTGGGCAGCCAACAGATTTCGAGGTTGCACAGCATCTATCAAGGACATGTACGTACCTGTAAAGTTCGGCGAGCTTCGGTGGATCCTGCTGACTTATCCCGGGGCGGGGCCAATCGGGGCAGCAAGTATATACTCGGCGGTACATTAAGTCTCGAGAGGCAATTAGTTGTATCAGCTGCATGCAAGGTGGCAGCCAACGGATTGAAATCTCAGGCACTGCAGGCTGGTATTATCGACTAGCATTTGCGACATTGGGCCATCATATCTATGCACGTTCGAGGACCTATAGTGTGGAAAATTCTGACGAGGACCAACATGACCGCCACATATATGCATATGCAAGCACAGCTGTCATTCCCTCAGACGTGCTAGGTGGGTTGTACCTGGGATGGTTTCGAGTGTTACCTCAACATTTTCGTCTCGGAGAGCCGGGCGTCTGCTCCCCTGAATGAAAAGTCACTGATAAGACCCGGCCCGCATGCATGGTGTGCGTTGGTTTATGTAGGGTTTCGTATCTGCTTGATTAAACAGGCCAGTATGATAGGAAGCCAGACGTACCCGATATGCATATGAATATCTCTTGCATCTTTTTCACCGCCTTGGAACTGAAGAAGCACTTATGAGAGACCATTCACGTAATTCCTATAGTTTATAAAGGGTCAAATGACCTTTCGAATACAATCGAAGAGTATAACAATGGGCTAGAGTGGACCACGGTATTGAGTACGTAATACAAACCCGACCAGTCTCCAGCAGTCTAGTTACGGCAGAAAAGCCACCTGCACAGCCACTCCTTTGCCCCACGTAGCGACTTTTGAAGTGCTGGTTGTGAAATGAGAGCGAAATCTCGAGCCCCCCAAAGTCCAAAGGAAAGGAAGAGGCCGAAGTCCGAAAGGATTTTTCGCAAAAAGAAACAAAGCATTCTCTCCGAAAATATTCCAAAGCCTTCAAAATCAACACTTGGTCATTACCATGCGCTCTTGAATCATATATTCGGGACGCTTCCTGGCTACACTATACGCTGGAAGAAATCGAAGTTTGGGAAAATGAAGGTAATTACAATCTTCAAGCAAAAGACAGTAACACCTAGAGTCGAGACTGTATCATACGTATGCATACGAGCTAAAGACATCTATAGAACCTGGCACAAGAAGCCTACAAGTCTAAAGTCGAAACCACCCCTAGACTACGCCACAAAAGTTGGAAAGAGCTCCCAACTAGCGTCCGAGCCGCCGCGATGGAGCATTTTTCGAACAACAAGGAGCTTGAATCATACTTTAAACGATCGGTAAACCACTGGCTCATCGAGCATCTAATGTCCTCACTCATCAAAAATCATCTTGGACGTCATCACTAGGAAGGGCTAAGGCTCGCCTCCGCAAAACATATGTCGGATATTGTCGCTAGAAGTTGGTCCCATCACGGGTGAAGCTGGTGCTTAACTAGAGTAACCTAGTTATACGACCGTGGAAGGGCCGATGAGTGTTGCATCAGACTCAATCGGCCGGGAGAATATGCAGTTTAGATACCAGAATGAGTGGGATATACGAATGTCATGTACTGCCTCAGATTGCGTCCTTCAATACGAACCTAAATTTTGCCTTTCCCGTATCCTGGTCGATATATGTGGGATTGAACCCACAATCGTCCTTTACATATTCTTAAGTAGGATACTAAACCACCTCGTGATAGTAGCCATGTATCTATTATGTTATTAGTTGTTGCTAGTTGAATCATCTTAGGCATGATATAGTGCGCTAGTATCTCCGCCAACATACAACTATAAATACGCATTATCACAAATGGGAGACCAAAGTCTTACGTACTGCAAGAACGGCAGCGTGTATCGATATTCTATTGGCCTTTTGCGAAAGTATTTGGGTGGGATTTGGCGTTAGGCGGTAGTGGAACAAAGTACTTTCTGGCGCGGAAGGCTCGAGGTGAAACTTTGGGTGCCTCGGAATGGCAACACGGAAGGGCTGTGTGGTATTTTCGACATGCTTGGGTTGCGCGCATGCGATACAGTGATATCTCGTGCAGCCATGCAACGTGCCATGCAGGTTCTCCACAGCCCTGCTAAGCGGGGATACGGGGCTTCATGGCATCTTTATCGGTCTTGCGCTTATGGCGCTTGGGGAGCTGACAGATGCACCCCGTCAGTGGGGTCCCGTTCGGGCGTCCCCAGGCCCCTGCAACGTTCATAACGTCTCCTTCCCACTATGGGGCTCTCCTGACGCGGTGCTACGGCCTGCAAGGCCGACTACTAGCACCGGGAGATTCGGTCTATTTATAAGGTCCCAATTTCGCGCATTAACGGCCGGTCGCACATCTAGCCAGGTGCATACACACGTGTATTGGGCTTCACGGCCTGTTATAAGCGATACAAAGACGCATTCGTTTGCTCGTACAATCAAGGTACCTGGACCTCAAGAGCGACGTCAATTTAAAGTAGCCAGACCCCTGCTACGTGGTAGATGGTACCGAAACGGGTAGTTATCAGTGGTAACACCTACGATCCCTATGGCCATGCGAGGCTAGCCTGCACCCTTTCAAATGCCATTGGAAATCCCTGGATTCGAGGCTATGGAAATCCCAGGTCCCACACCCTTGCGCCGCATCGATATCGTCCCGATAGCGAAGCCAGTCCGGCCAATGCCGTCGCTTGCGAATGCGGTTTGTGATGCTCTTGATACTGGTACATAATAGAGAATAGAACTCCGCATATTCGCGATCCCACCCCATTGGATCCGGGTCACGGAAATGCGCAAGCTGCAGTCAACCAGCTCAAATTTGCTCAGTGGGGCTCTCGCTTGTGCAGGTGCCTCCTACACGGTGCTTTAATTGGACAGAGTACTAGCAACACACTTGGCGGGGCATCCGAGTTGTTGGAATCTTGATTGTGATTATACGTCGCGACGGCAATTGGCTGCTTCTATGGTGTAGCTGGCTAGTATTTCTTGCGGTCGGCCGACAGCTATGAGTTTTAATGCCAAGCTGTGTGGACGCCACTCCAACAGTGAGCACAATTATCAGAGAACATTATAGTATTCGTATCGAGATGGGGAAAGACGCAGTGGTTTGGTTCTGATTGAAATTGATACGGGTAGAGCGTAGGGCGCGATTTATTAAATAGGCCCAGCCCTACCCTTTTAATAACTTGGGTTGGAGGGGATTGCCATACATACTTCCACTTCTTTACGCAATTCCAGGTAGTCGAAATGGCCAGCGGGACAAGTTTCTCAGGATGTCGCTCTCTTCTAGTGCTCGTGAGTCTTGCGGCGGGTGTTGTGGCGGCTGGGAAAGACTTCACCGGTCGAGTTGCTCACGGAGGCACTGTAGGCCTCGGAGTAAAACAATGGGACCCAGTCTGTGCATACGCTTGCCGCAACTCCGCCGCGGGCTTCATGCTTGACTGTGGTGATTCGCACCATGGAATGAACCACGGTTCGATGATGATGCACCACATGCCGTCGCCTCAATGTTATGCCACAAACGACTTCTTCATGCAGACTTTGGCTTGGTGCATCCACACCCATTGCCCTGAGGATACTCCAATTTCGAAGTTGGAAACTTATTGGGAACTGAATGTTGCTGGGCGAAAAGATAACCAACCTTTACCCAAATATTCATACCAGGAGGCTCTCGCCCGTGTCACTGAGCCCCCGACAAATATCGTCAACTCGACCGAAGTGCTGAATCGAACATCGTTGGTCAATGAGTGGTTCTACTCCGCCAACCTCGGGGCTCTTTCTGCCATCGAGAAGAACATTTCGGTTGATAATGTCTACACGTAAGACGCAACTACCCTCCCTACCAATTTCTACTCTAACGGAAGAATACAGGCTTGTCATCGTGCTCATGTGCGCTATCGGCCCGATACTATTCTCCCTCGTCCGCTTTCTACCCCTCCCGCGATCACTCATCACAAAACTCTACGCGAACCTCATCGACCCACCAGCCTTTGGCTCTAGCCATGCGGTACCAGCATTGTTCGGCCTCGGTATTATCCCCACCCGTGGCCAGGCCCTGTTCATATTGTACATTTGGGCTATCAACATAATCCTCTCCGGCGTCTCATACACCATCGTTTCTCCAAATCTTTGGTATGAAGGACCACAGGCCGTCGCAATCTCGGTTGCAAACCGTGTGGGCATGTTGAGCTTCGGAAACCTCATCCTTGCTATCCTATACTCCAGCCGAAATAATCTACTGCTATATGTAACGAATTGGTCTCGTTCCACGTTTGTGTTGATTCATCGATGGCTCGGATTCCTTACTATTATTCAGGCATGTTTGCATTCAGTCTTATACCTTCAATTTCAGGTCAAACTTGGTACCCACGCTGAAGAAGCGGCATATCCATATTGGTATTGGGGCATCATCGGAACTCTCGGGTTTACCCTTATCCTGCCATTCTCTATCCTCCCTGTTCGACAAAAAACGTATGAGTTCTTCTTGGCTTCCCATATTTTCCTCTTCCTGATTGCTATTATCGGCACCTTCCTGCATGTCTACTTCCGTTACTACTGGCAGTGGGGCTATGAAATCTGGGTTGCAGTTGCATTCGCCTTTTGGGGTTTTGATCGTTTCCTTATGAGGCCCATCAAGTTGGTGCAGAACGGTGTTATGAAGAGGGCCTATATCTCCGCCGTCGACGACGACTATCTCAAAGTTGAGATTCCAGGAGTGGATGTACATGGGCAAGCCTATCTGTACTTCCCAACATTGACTTGGCGTGTTTGGGAAAATCACCCATTCTCAGTATTGCCCCTTGCACCCGTATCGAAGATTGCCACACCGTCTGAAGATTTAGAAGTCGGTAAGGAGGGTATGGCGGAGGCCAAGACTACGGTTGCTAGGGTTAGCAGTGAAGAGCAAAGAGGTTCGGGAATCGTGTTCTTTATCCGCCGAATGGGCGGGTTGACGTCCAAGCTTGCTGCGCATGCCGGAAGCCCTAATGGTCTATTTACACTGGTCGAGGGGTCTTATGGCCCTGAAACATCGGTGCTATATTCACCAAACCCTCGGCCCTCCACTCAGTATCCAAATTTATTATTCTTTGCTGGAGGCGTTGGTATCACAAGGGTTCTTCCACTACTTGGTCGCCCCTTCATGGCCTCTGCTCCTGGTACAACAAAGCTTTTCTGGGGCGTACGGACGGAACCACTAGTTAGGGCCGTAGAAGACCTACTAGGCGAACGAGGTGGTAAGATTGTCGATGGGAAGGCAAGATGGGGCGAGACTGATGTCAGCGTCTCCGTCGGGGAGCGGATCAAGTTGAGGAATGTGTTGGAGGCCGAACTATTGGGAGGTCATGCGAACAGAGGCACGACAGTTATGGTATGCGGTCCTCCCGGTATGAGGGACGAAGTCAGAATGGCAGTGGTCGAACTGGGGAAAAGAGGAGCTATAGTTAGGTTTACGGAGGACCAGTATGGTTGGTAATTTGTCGGTAGTATCTAATGTCACAGTAACAAATTGGTACAGCAGCCCTATTAAACGAATTACGCCCCAAGAGTAGTCACAAAATATCAGTGCAGCAAAATTAAATTCGGGCATTCTTCTCGTTCCTCGTAGGCCATACGTACCACGCACGAAGCTCTACATTAGCTTCGAGTCCCCGAATGTAGCAACTTCCTCAACGCAGGAGACTGTGGTATTTGCTTCTCAGCGTCCCGTTTGGGATTAAGGTTTGGCTTCGAAGCTTAGTGGATTCCAAAACAGGGATGGTCTCGTGTAACAAGAAACCCTGTCGGGCGATACTCATGGCTCTTATCACAGGGGGGTCAAGAAGTTAGTTGCAAGTTGTGATAGCTAACGTTGAGCATCGATAGGTGAATGCGGTAGGATAAGAAGCCCCTTAATCTTTGCCGCTAAGGTATTTTGGTGTTTAAATTTGGTTTATAGGGCCACGACATACCTAGCGGCAGCTTTCATATGAGATTTATAGGCAGATATAGCTATAAGACTAGGCCGCGGGGATAACTATCATGACAGAAGCAGGAGTCCTTCACAGGGAAGGATGTAGTTCGTAGGAGTGGACTAGCTAATCTTGGGGAATATACACCACAGTCTTGTTGCTCAGCTCAAAGTTAAGGCCGAGAGCCGAGATCGGTCCTCGAATCCACGGAGCTCATGTTCGGTTCCGCCAAAATACACGCCGGGCTATTACCCAAAGCAGAATACCACTTGAGATTACCCAGGCCACGTCAGGATACTCTACCACAAACATATGTCCCACAGAGATAACTATCTTAGCCCCATTGACAAAAAGGAGGAAGAATACGAAAGCTACAAAAACTGTCATAACAGGAGTGAAAATCTTCTCGCCAAGCCACTTGACCGCCGTATCTTCGGGACTTAAGTAGTGATACTTTGCAAACTCCGCGGGGTCAAGACCGTCGGTCTCTCCGGGGTATCTATCTTGATAATAGGATTCGTCGTCCATGTTGGTGAACATGACTGTTTCGTGTCGACCAGTTTCGGGGTTGAACCACACTTTCTTCTTAGTGAATATCACATTGGATCGTGTGAGAGTTTCGCATTCGGCGCGGATGTTGAAGAAATCCCAACCGTTCTCAGTCGGTGGGTAGCGGAACCTTTTCATGAAAGCACACCAATGTCAGCAATATTTACTCCCAGCGACTACAAGACCAAACTAGAGCACTTACGCTAGAAGCCTCCATTTCCCTGGCTTCTTGATACTGGCTCCAAACCAAGTAGAAAACCAGTATGCTATGTAAATGTATAGCTGTATCAATGCGTATGCCCCCTCTCGAATCTTCTGGGTAATCCAGAACGTGTTTCCGCCCTCCAATACTTTCTGTACGTTTTGTCTTTGCTCTTCGAATACGCCCAGTCTTGGCATATTTGCTTGGTCAGGGACATGTCGTCGTTCGATCGTTGCCCACTTAGCTTTCGAGAGCTCATCTTGCTCCGGCCTGATGAGCTCAAAAGGTCCCCTGTCGTGGAGAGATGTGTAGACCGGGATACGAGTGAGAACGCTCCCCTTGAGACGTTCCTTGAGGAGGTCTTTCGCTTTGGCTTGGACTTTACGTACCAGAGGCGAAGGTGCCGAACCTTCCACCTTTCTGGATGAGTGTACACCCGGGGTCTTTTTACGATAGTCGACTGCACCGGTAGAATTTGCTTTTGGCTTCGGTTTGGGTGGAGCTTTGTTCCGAAGGTTCGGGTTCTCCTCATCCGCGGTCCCCATTTCGTATGGTATCTATCCCTTGCTCTGTGGATATATAAGCAAAGTTTCCGGAAGGCTTCTAAGTCGTATAAACGCAATGTTGAAGTCGATATTGTCAGCACTGAGGAGGTGGGAGTATTCTAGCAAGATAAACCTTTAAGGTTCAGGAAATTACAGTGTAGATACTCTTGTATTTGGATGATATGACTACAAATTACCCAATGAACTGGTACCTGCTATTCTTGTTGACCACTCCCCATTGCTTCGACGTGTTTTTCGAGGCGAAGAACAAAGGCACGGTTGACCAACATCAAAATTCGTTTCGCGTCGCCCATTGTTCGAAAGACACATTTCAGTGTCATCCAACATTTACCGCCAAAAAGTTGTGCCCTGGATTACCGTCCATAGGGTTAAAATTCTAGTTTCTTCGAATCCCGTGCCTGTTTTGCCACTGTTGGAAGTCCATGTCTCTGCGCGCCCTTTCGATCTCTGCCTTGCGGTCGGCCTCCCAGCTTCCCCAACAACCAACAATGAAGTAGACAATCGCGAGACAGAAAAAGGTCCTCCAAACACGCCAAGGAGTCCAAGGAGTCGGGTCCGACGTAGTTGTCTTGTCGTTGTCGTGTGCCTGTCGGTTGTCACGTACCATGTCTTCCTCAAGTGCCTTTAACTTTGTTCCGAGTATTAAGTTTTCCATTTCTAACAACTGGAGTGTGTTTCGGATCCGACCGATATCGCGGGTAACGTTGACCAGTTGCTGCTCCACAAGCCTCAATCGCTTGCCATTTTCCACCATCCCGAGTTTCAGTTGTTCTATGTCGACTTGAGCGGCTGGGGTGAGGACGCAGTTCTTTTGCTTGCGAACTCGCTCTCGAGATGCTGAGCCAGGGAAGATATCATGAGTAAGCAGCCGCGCCGACTTCCTTTTTTTCGAAGCAACTCTTATGCGAGGCTTTATCTGAGGCTCACTGCCCGGAGCGCCTCTGATGCTGTCAAACGATGAAGCGGTGCTTTCAAGGCGGTAAGGCATGACGAATTTCACATGCTTTTTTTTGGGTGCTAGTGGTACTTTGAAGCATTTGGGTACGCCCTTGAACGATTTTTGCGATCCGCTAGCCTCTGGAAGTACGCCGTTACATTCAAAAGGCGCAGGATTCTCCAGGCCGCCGTCGGCATCAGAGGGCGCTTGGTGTCCAACTCGGGAATTTATAGCGGCATCGGAGTTCTCTATATCGTCGTGAAGACTAATTTCACTCTCTGGCTGAGAATCTAGCTGTTTTTGAACACCAGGTGCTTCATGTTGTGGCGAGGTTGGAGAAGGAAGCGATTTAGGATCGTTTGTCGAGTCGGTAAGAGGCATGTTATTATCCTTCGACAGGTCGTTAGCGTCGCTACTACGTGCAAGTGGCTGAGTGCTGGCGTCCATCGGATCTCCTGAAGCTTTGGTTTTCGCGTACCACCCTCTGCGATAGTCTTGTTAGTAAAGTTTATGTGGTTCAAGAACTTTAGTTAAGGCTTACCTCGCCATCCTGACGGTAGTCGGAGAAATAAAGACAGCACGAATAACCGTAGGGTAAGACCTCGGAACCGTAGGATAAGACCTCGGAACCTTAGGATACGGCGTCGGAGTGAAGATAGAGATTGTCTAGCGTTGAAGGATGACTGATGAGGATTCATTTTCACAAGGCTTTCAATGCTAGGCGCATGATATCGCCCTCAATCTCTCAGACGAACTTGAGTATCAACGCCTCAAAGAATACAGAATCCTCTCGAACTCGGAAACTTCAGGTACTCGATATTTCCAGTTCTATATTCTATATTTCTATTACGCCTAACTTCTTCTACCCGACTCTTCTATAGCTAGAGTGCAGCGCAAAAAATTCTGGTGGGCTCACACCCGTGTAATATCTATAGACTAGCCAAAAAGTATTTTCAACATAAAAGATTGTAGTATCATAGACTCAGACTTAGCCTATCCAAGATTAGGATAATCCGAACATACCACGTATGATACGTGAAGTAAAGTCAATGTTACCACCACCAGGAGCGGCCGTCGGGTATGCCACCTGCCGTACCATTTACCCCGATCCCCATACCTTCACTAAATCCCGGCCCTGGTATTGAAGACGCAATTTGATTAACAACAGAACGCAAGGCTGCCGCTCCGTCGAGAATGATGCCCCCGATATCCATATTTTGGACGATTACGACTGTGGTCATCATAGACGCGATTCCCAACCTTTCGATTAACTTAAGGACTTGGGGATATGCGTATATTGGTTTCTCGAATCTTCCTCGCTTTTTACACTCGTTACAAACGACGGTTTGGAGTCTTACTGGAGGCTCCGGCACACCTCCTACCTCATAAAACCGTTCGATCTCATCTCTTGGGTCGTTTGTTTCTAGCGAAGTGGTTGCCGTTTGTTATTTTGAGGGAAACAGTTGGGATTAAGGACTCATATATATAAAACTCTACTTACCGGTGTGTGTATGTTCGTCAGATAGTCCTTCCATCGAAATTGGATTTTCTTGCCCAGCCTTTGGAACGTTCGTCCTCGCCATCGCGGTTCTGATAATTAGGCTTCTGGCTTTTGAGTATCAGTGGAGCTGTTTGAAGTAATGTTCGGTTTTCCTACAGGTGTACAGGTATATAAATCGGCCGAATGCTATAAAGGTAAAACTTGCTGACCTACGGATATTTAAGTATTAGCCGAGAAGAACTGTTCGGTAGGGAGAAACTAGGGCTATATATACTTCGACTAGCGTACTATTGGAGCATGCGATACAGAGAGCCATAGCGCGACGTTTCGGCATCAGAAGTGTCGAAGGCGTTATGTTATTCGTGTAAAGAACACGGCATCTTGCATAAGGTAATATGAAACACTGAACCCGGCTACCAACCTACCTAGCTGCGACATCGATCTTGAAGACAATGGTCAGGTTCCGTATTGAGCACACGGACAAAGAACATTTGAAACATTTTTGTAGCAGTGAAACTTGAGAATATCATATCTTGTAGTGCACAGGGGAGAAAGACTCGATAGTTCCATTGGTTTTAGCTAACGCATCCGTGAAACCAGAGGTAGTCGATTAGTCCGGGGTAGTTAATAATGTGTCAGAGCAATAGTAAGGGCGTTCGGACTCTCCGCAGACCACTCAGGGAAGCAGATGGGGCAGTAAATTCGAAAGACCCGTTAGAATATCTAACCAGCACACAGAAAAGGGAAAAGGGACACATCACCGTACATCGGTGTAAAATCAGTCGTAAGTTGTGTAGAGGGGTCTGGGAATAATCAGGAAAACTTCAAAGGTCGACTTTCGCAACGACGGTCGCAGTGGCCCTCGTGAGTGACAAAGAGGTAGAGCGCCCGTTAGATGTGATGTGTTCAGTAGCTGTGGCGATAGTGTGGCGTTGGTTGAGAACCAAAGTATCCCAGAGACGAGAGGTGCCTCGCTTCTCATGCAAGTACTGAATACAGCAGAGAACAACAACCGCGGCAAAGACGAACAAGAAACAAGTAGCGAAGAAGATACCATTGCGATGGGGACGATGGAAGGGCCTTGGCTCGATTGGTGGATCTTCATCGTCGGTGTAGGGGCCATCATCCGGAATCATGATCCCGCCGTGGCGGTTCTCTTGGAGTTGATGAAGTTCTCGCTGTAAATCTGGACTGCCAAAGCGAAGGATCATGTCTTTGACATTCTCTTGGAACTGTTCCAGCTCGCGGTCGAGATCGGAGAAATCTATCATTTGCTCTGGAGACGGAGCTTCGATTTCAAAGCCTTCGCCCTGTGGCCCTCGTGACTTCCCTTCACCTTCAACCTCATCCTTTGCGTCAGAGCTCTCATTACCGGACGATACCCCCCCGTCGACACTCTGTTCATCGCTGCTCACATCGCTGTCGACTTCCTTACTATCGTCAATTTCATCCCCGCCGTCATTGTGTTCAGGTTCGTAGAAAGCTTCGGTACCAAGATCTGAAGTAGAAGCCGTAGATGACGCTGAATCAGACCTCTCACGAGCAGCTCCAGAGCGGCTAGAGGTACGCTGATTGTCCTTCAGGCACCAGAGAACGAGCTGGTACAACAACCAACCTACGGCGCCAGTCTCGCGATTTCGCTCTGCGAGTTTTCGAGTTATGCCAAGGTTGAAGAGTCCGGTATGTTGATTAGCGATTCGGCAGAGAAGCTCACGTTCGCTGGTCAAACGGAGGTTCAGTTGAGCGAAATCAGGATTCAACTCGATGATATTGTCAATGACGGTGCGGACAGTATACATCTCATGGTCTTGAATCGCGAGGTGTGATTGAAGAGTATTGTAGTGAATATCCGATCGATGGAGAACTGAGGTTGGGATACTATTGGGGCGAGCAGATGAGAACCGAATGGTTGGCGCGGCCGACGACGAAGGCGGGGCCCCACGAGAAAGTTTGGATGCACTCTGCTTTCTCATTTTGAGACTACTTCTTCTTAGCTCCGGATACTCAACCAATTTCGAGGAGCGAAACTTACCTGATTTGGTTCCAAGAAGCCTGTCCAAAGGTGTATTGATGATCTCGAACAAATTCAGGCAAAGTCAAAGCGCCGGCGATGAAGGTGATGGTAAGTTCGATGAGGAAGTTGATTGGAAGCAAGAAAGAACTAGATATCGATGGAGGGGCTAGGGTTTTTCACGATTGACCCTCTACTCCGTCTCCATGGTCGCACCATTTCTGTGTATACTATTTGATGGATTCACCGTAGTGGTTTGCGCTAATACGAAGGAGGAATCTTGGGGCAGCAGTTTTACTATATGACCTGAACTGCGGTAGGGGGCACTCGTCGATTATTGATTGTAGCTGCTTACTGATGCTAGTCTAGTGGCACTATAGGGCGAGGCCATGCATCTGGTTTACAGCTTAGGATTAGAAGAACTAGCATATATATACATTAATTTGCAAGTCCATTCAACCTCACAGTTCTAGACCCTAATGGTTCCGGCTCTGATGTTCTAGCGCTGAAGGTATACACAGTGTAGTCCATGTTTTTCTGTATATATGGCTTCATTTGCCTCGATTATCCATAGCATCTTGAGTACCATGAGAAAACCAATTATAACCGCATAGCTCGCAGTTCCTTTCCATTGGGCCAAAACCCCTAATCTCCCCTTTGAGTACCTACGGATGAAAGTGAATAACCCACAAGGTATACATAACAATCCAGAAAGGAAAAGTATCGCCATCGTCGCAGTTGGGAATGCCGTCGCCCAGAACGCAGATGTGAGGATCAATAGTAAGATAACCATCTTCGTGTTTTTGCCTGCCATCTCCATTTCCTTTACATATTGCCGTGTACGAGGGCGCGGTAATCTTCGCTTTTGGAGAAACGGGAATGAAACGACGTCCCAGAGGGCGTGGAATGTCATCGAGAATATCGCCCAGACGCCTCGAAGTATCGTCGAAGTAGTAATCCAAGAAATCCGACATACAAAAGCGATCAGCCTCCATAGTATCCAAAACGGGAAGACCACAATCGCCCATATCCGTTTCCGCGATTTCCATATGTAAGCGACAATTTTGGCCCATAGTCGAATCAATAAAAAGGTGAAAATGTCGAATATCCATCCGATATATCCTTTTTTATTCCTCGCCCGGTATTTTTGCGGAACGTGCCGTAATATTATTTTGGGAAGACTCCTTGGCGGGTCTACGGTTTTTTGAGAGGCTACTCTTCTTAACGGATTGGTTCCGTCATATTGGGGCTTTTGAGCCACCGGATAGGTCCCTCCGGTCGCAAAGTTTATACTTTGCCGGGTCCGGTTGTCCTGTGCAGTCGAAGGCGACCTAGCGAGCCCCTTCTTCCGGCCTGTTGCCCTCAGTGATTGAGCATCGCCACTGGTCGGGCTTTCCAATTCGACAGCTTGATCGTCATCGAAGCGCCTATCAGAAGCAGCCATCCTGCTGTCTGCAGTTGAGTCCCGATGCTCTGCTAGGCTATTTCGCAGAGTTGATATCGTCGATGGAATTTGCTCCGCTGAACGGTGCTCGGTATCGCTGGTTTTCATACAACTTGTCGGGATCGTGGTTTAAAACGCTGGCCTTTTCCGCAGAATTGCATTTTCTTGAGCTGACGATAGTACTATGAAACCGTTCCAAAAGACGCCGCTTCAGTATTCGAATAGACGCGGCTTTCCGTCATAGCGAAGATTTGTTTAGGTTTGCGCGTGTCGATATGTGTTCGTGACGGTGCAACTAGCACACTTGTTGGTTTCTTGTCGAGTTCGGTCGTCTGTGCCATATCTCGAACAAAGAAACACCGCAGCCAAACCTGTTTCATTCTGTGTTTCCAACTTCGAAACTAGGTGCATTAACCAATGTGCAGCATTTCGATCATTCAGATATTAGAATAGAATACTCTAGGGCTCTGGTGTCCCAGTTCGATCTGTGGTGTTATCATGAATACGGTTATATATTGGCTGCGGCATCTAGATATCTGTAATGAATACCTGAAACCATAATTATATATATAATCCTAGTATGGTTTGATTCACCATCACCCTAGGGATTCCAAATCCAGGCCCGGGAGCTAAAGCTATCAAGAACTAGCCTCTCAACTCTGCCGGCCAGTCAGAACAATCGTAAGGGCATACAATAGATTAGTACCATGTAGTTAGTCGTGGTTTCACGATAGCTACTGGGTCCCACAGCTGCGACTGGCTCCTGGATAGGAAACCTCTACTCCTGTGACCCAGTACTAATGCAATTAAGATCTACGGCAATCACGCGTGCACGCAAATCAGGAGAATGCAAACCTTAGATACTTTCTTCGATATCTCGGTCAGTAACAGAAAGCGCAAAACCATTGAATTAATCATCTAAAGATATACATAGTTAAATTCTATACATCCCTGATTTAATTCCTATATAAGTTCTGTTCTCCTGATCATACCGTTTTAATCTTTCCTTGAATCTTAACCGAACTTAACGGTAGTTTTACTAGTAACATCGTAAGATTCTAAGAGTTGTTACCTAAACTTTTACCAGACTATGTGCGTATGTGCAGGACGGTTCTTGAAGACGGGACCCCAGGAACAGTCACATAAACCGCTGTGGAAACTCTCCGGTGCCTCCCAGTAGGTGTAATCAAGAAGCCTTCGGGGTATCCTTTATAATTCACCCTCATTCACCAACAGGCCCCAAGATATCGCGGTCCGGATTGTGTATACCATCAATCAACATGACTGGCTGCGTAACCACATGCACAGGCCATTTGATACATCGTACGGATATCTTATCGAGAAACCGGTCGAATATGAAGGGTCAACCGAACGCCTGGCTCGGCGGAGGGTCCCAAACTTGTGATTCTCATATGTAGTTGTTTCAAAAGACCCGAGACCTTGTCCAGCTTATATATATATACATAAAGCTGTGCGCTCAGATACTAATCGTCATCTTTATTTTTTCAGCCGTTGTTTATTATAGATGAAAGTATATGTTAGAACCGGGATAGAGAAGTTGGGTGAGGGTATGTTTGCCATGTAATAACAGGCGGCGCCTTGTGAGCAGAATTGAGACGATAAACTTTATAAAAAATGTTGTAAGTAAATATAGGAAAGAGGACATCTCCCTTTTTCTTGTTCATCGAATACATACCGTCAGTACATCTTTTCAATTTATTCCCTTCTGTAGATGTGTTCTAGTAATGCAACAAGGTGAGCATAATCCTATTCTAGCTGTTGCGTCCTCCAGGACGCATCACGAGTCCATAGGACAGGATGGCCGGCGGGGATTGCTTCCGAGAATATAGGTCTCGAAACCAGACCCAGCCGCTACGGAGTGCTTAGAAAATGCCCTCCAGTTGGGTCGAGGAAAACGAAGCTTAAAACCCCGCTTTTGCTGGGGCAAAGCACCCGAGGTGGGGTTTACGTCGAGCGATATACAAAAAGGATTCGAATATTCGGTCCGGAGGAACATGGACTTCGATGCCGCCAGCCCTTAAACTGATCAACGTTCTGCTTCCTCATGCCTAAACATGCGCCAGAGATCTCGACTCGGCTCATTTCATTGGGGTTCTGGCCTTGTGTACCTAATTAGTTTGAGAAGTCAATGTTTTGAACAATCATAGTAATTTGGCCAATGGTACCCGCTGCCACCAACTGGTCAACAGGTCCATGTTTTCCCAGGAGGTACTAGGTATCTAAGCAGCAGCACTTTGAGGTACCTTCAGAAAGGTGCTACCGTTGGGTTTGGAACTCATTAAGTCTCCATTCATGGTCACGGTAAACACCTGCTGGTGAAAACAATGATCTCATGCCATACGTAATATGTATTTGATCTTCTCCAAAATCGAATTGGGGAAGGTTCACGCAGTACCGAACAAGTCAGGGTATATTTAAAACAACGTCGACTAGTCCTCATAAGCCAGGCCTAGCTGTCCTCGTTGGTAGTGCAGTTCTGTGGTAACTGCCGACTCTGTCGTATTTACGAGGACAGACTCCATCCTTTTTCGATACCCTGGGTCCATACATGTCGGCTGTCTGTTGCCGCTGGCGTGGAGATGGTATTTTTGCTTGTTTCGCAGTTCATAATTATGTCGAATCAGCCAGAATATTCGAATTCTAGAATCGGCACGAGAGGTTCTATATAGCAAGGCGATTGAACTGGCATCTATGAAATAGCGCCGCAATATTTCGAGGTCTTCATATATATAGAGAAATGAAAGTTGGGTTGCATTTTCAAGACACATAGAATGAGCCGAAGACGGGTAGCCGGTCTCGTATCA
Organism: Arthrobotrys megalospora; assembly: GCA_036971655.1. Classification (NCBI taxonomy): domain Eukaryota; kingdom Fungi; phylum Ascomycota; class Orbiliomycetes; order Orbiliales; family Orbiliaceae; genus Arthrobotrys; species Arthrobotrys megalospora. The sequence goes on along the minus strand of JAVHJN010000003.1, from coordinate 624,097 downwards.
ACACTGACGAATCCAAGTTGCATAGTACCACAGCCTTCTTGGGGTGGTATATATATCTAACCACATTTGGGTGATATTATCCTGCTAGGGTGCCGGTACGGTAGTAATGTTCGGACTATTCCACACATCTCTCCAAACAGCCATAACCGTCTCAAGGCTAGTTGATCTTCCCCATCTCTTGCGACTGCCATTGCCGTGAGGTTGGCGGCTAATTTCTTCGCTGTGGTCTCGAGATCCTCGTTTGCCGCTTGTGGACTTAATATGGTTGACAAGTATCTCTGAATGTATTAAGTTCCGGTGTATCGGTCTCTTTGAGCCTGAGAGCCATATGCTCTCTCAGAGTTAGCTAGTCGACATTACGATCCTTATTCATCATGCTTCGTTCGCTCGTTGAGGCGATCTTCAGAGTAGTCCAACTGCTCTCCTTGCATTGCACCTAACTGCTGAATTAACGAACGGTAGGGTTGTATGTGTAATACATCGTTTTAAGTATGGTGTCCCTTAGAAAGTAAACTATCGATCCATTAGGATTCCGGTTCATAGCTGGGCAGCACTAAAGCAGCCAATCGATCTCAGCGAGACATGATATAAGTCTATGCCAACGTCTTGACCGAGCTTGGAGCTATGGCCCAAAGTCGAATATCGATACCCAATTCGAGAAAATTTCGAAAGATTATTAGATATGCATATATGTGTGGTAATATATATTCTGTTGACATCTTGATGCCATTTCGGCAATAGGATTAATTCTTTGGGGAATTGATGGTTTGCTGGGGCGCGAGTGCCCGATCATATCGGGAAGGTGGATTATGCGTAGGCACACTGCACCGCCTATTTTACGACTTCAGAACCCTTTCATTTAGGCATTCTTTCTCATATTAGAGATGAGTTTTGTGGTCGTTTTAGGATATCCATTGGCTTGGAAATACCTTCTCATCAGGAAATGGGACTGTTGTGATGAACTTAGAAAATACCAGGCCGTGGTGAAGGTGCTAAAGGTAGAGTGAGAGGAAAGAAAAAAGAATCGAGAATGAGCACAAAAGAAGAAGTAAGTCTTGGTTTCTGGTCCTTTTTGTAGTTCCGAAAGGCCTAGAAGCGTAAGTGTGGGGCATAGAAGTTGCTAGAAGTCGCATCCGAAAGAAGCGGAAAGAATCTTTCCAAATTGAAACTACCATTCGTTACTGGCAGCTATATCTGGAACCAATATATAATCAATAATGTCTCACAACAGCGAAAGAATCAGGCCAAGGGTGGGTGAGGCTTGGTACAGTCAATGACTAGAAAGCAATATATTTGAGCCAGACCCTTTAGCTAGTTCAAATTTAGCTTCCCAAGTTATAATATACGGCGATGGTTCTCACCCTCAACGCCGTTTTCTTCGCAGAATCGAGAATCGAGCTCTGGAGCCGAATTTAGGAAAGACATCGTAGGAAGCCTATAGTGATTTTGATACCGCAATTACTTCTAATTTACATCACTCTCGGAGAAATATTTATTAATATCCAAAAGACCTCCCACATGCATGTTGGAGAGCAACGAGTTTGCTGTTGAAGATATCAGAATTACAACAAATTCTCGCGTTTGTGATTCCGAAGCCAGTCCGCCAGCCAGAGGGACTCATGATACTGCGAAAGCATTCCGGGACGTGAACGCCACCTAGATTTATGGTATAAATAATTCCATTGCTGACTCGGCAGGGGGAAAAGTATGTGCTCCAGTACAGCCGTTATGTAGTAAGAGGAGATGAGACAGACAGTTTATGAATTGAGACAGGATAATCAGGTTGTAAAGCTTCTGGGTACTGGTATGGTAAAATAAAGAAACTATTGAAGGGTATGGAGAGCCAGCATTTGTGCCAAAGCTTGTTCGGCCAACTGTTTGGCTATATCCTCAGCTGTAGGAATATCAGTGACAACTGGACCTCCTCCAAATCCACCGTAAGGTACACCCACACCCTGAAGACTACCTTCGTTATCACGATCGTCTACTCCGAGATATTGTTGATCCATCTTTTGGGCGATGTCGCGATCCGTTGACCCCGTCATCCAAGCGATGAACTCGGATGCAGGTTCTTTGATCGTCGCTTCTGGTCGCTGCCACCTGTTCTTGAGGTCCTTCTGTTCCTTCTTGGTATAAACAACAATGCAGACCTTGTTTGTTTTATTAGATATGCAGTTGTAAACAAGTCAAGGGCTTAAGGATATCTAACCTCTTTGAGGAAATCTTTCTCCTCATGCGTGGCTTCGAGCTCCTTTATCCCAGCATTGTCGTCAATCTGCTTTCTCCCAATTATTCCATCTCCATCGCCGACTTTCTCGGCTTTCAAGAGCCTACGATTGAGCCAGTCAATCATTCGCTCGGATTCATGGGATTTCCAGCGCCACATTTGTTGCTTCGTCCAGTTTGGCAGCTCATATTCCGTGGTGACGCGACCACGAGTTCTCTTGTTAAAGACGGTAGAGATCGAAAGGAACCAACGATATCCTTTCTTGTGATTGTCGATGAAGCTAACATCTCTCGCTTCATAATTCTTCCTCAAGGCTTTGGAGAGAACGGCTGCAGCTCCGGCTCGGATATACCTGAGACGGTTCGTTTTGTGGTTAACCCTCCCGGCAGGGGTTCTGGCAATCTCGAAAACAGGTTGATTTAGAGTATTAGAGCGCTTGGCCCTTTTAATAGGCATTTTGGATGGTAATGAGCGTTTGGTAGCGTGTAATAGGTTAATAGTTGGAGTAACGCGGATGGTGCGATTTGGTCTTGCTTGGTGAATCTGGTAGACGTCGAGGAGAGCACCAACAACACATTCCAATGGAGTGTTACGCAAAGTAATACCACACACGCGGCCTTCATTCTGTCCGAGTGCGTACAGACCCTACATGCTACATACATACATTTATCGAGGCTACCCAAAGAACCTATGCCTTTCCATCTCTTCAAGTCTCCTATTTTCGACAAGTATATCTTCCTCTGTCTTCTTCAGCACGAGTTCATTGTTCTCCAAGCCTTCCTCGACCCTCTGCAAAGTCCAACCACTGCATCCACCCTCACTTCCAGCCTCATCCAGCCACTGATACCTAGGGAGATGTTTCGTTCCACGTCTCTGTACAAGGACGCTCCTTAGTTCGCAAAAACTCCTAAAATCTTCCTCATACTCTGAGAATAACCATAATTTGTTCACATCAAGATACTTGTACCCTCTCCTCACCGTCTGATACGATATGTTACCCGCCCGAAAGTCCACCAACTTTTCGAGCCTCGCAAGGCGGTCAAAGACATTACTCCAGTGTAATCCCTCAATTGTGGGGTCTACAATAAGCTGTCTAGACGGGCTTTCCTTCATTACTTCATCCGCAATATCCGTGCTGTAAATATGTATCTTGTCAGCGCTGACCAACTGATCAATAATCCCTAAGATCCTTTGGTCCACAGCACCCACACCTTCAATTACCAACGAGGCAAGAGTAGCGGAGCAAGGGATTTTCAGTTTGTCGAGAAATTGGCTGAATGCGAATAGAGACCGAATAGATAGCTTCTTGATACTATCAGGCATGTGCCGAGTAAGCCCCTTGGTCGACCACCTATCCAAGTGCTGATGAGTAAGATTCGCCGAGTAAACGTTCACCTCCTCAGCGCCATGGATATAAGTTGGTACCCGAGGATCGTATGACATGCTGTACTTGTCTTCGAAAATATCATCAAGCAGATAATGGTTGTCTCCAAAGTATTTCCATAGGTTTTCGGCGTGCTGTAAATCCCGAGAATATACATTGAACGATTTGATTTGAGAGGTTTCGAACTTGTTGGAGGCATAGGAAATAGCAATATTGAATAGCTCATTTAACTTGCCAATATCGATTAAGTTCCCAGAGCTCGTAACCCTAGATCTAAGGCTACGGTGAGATGTGGGAATCGGGAGCTCGTAGAACGTAAGAACCTCGACGGATCCTGGGAGATTTGTGAAGAGAGCTTGTATCTCTTTTATAAATGCCCTGGCCCACTGTGATTGATGCGTATAGGGATAATCTAGCGTGGTCTCTTCGGTCACCAGCTCTATACACAGTCAAGAAACACGGTTAGGCTTTCAGAAGAGAATATTCATATTTGGCCAGATATTTCCAACCTTGGAGTTGTCCGTCGCTACGTTTACAGACTTTAGGAAGCAGTGCCATTGGCGAGATAGATATATGCTGCACATAGCGAAGCAACGGATTATCGTTCCCGCGTGTGAGCTCGGAGACCGCTCTCTGCGTATGTTCAAAGCCATAGCAAAGTCGAATCATTGAAAATGCGAGTGGTGTTACGATTTCCTCGAATCTTCTGCATACTAGCCGCAGGTTGAACAGGGTCGCTCGGTCCGGCTGATTTGTATTTTCTTCAGGCGTATGGATAGGCGCGCGGTTTCCATCTTGATGCTTGTAGTTGCAGCCTTCCACGTACTTGACTTGTAAACTCGGGTCAAGCTGGGTGTAGTCGGGCCATTCAAACGTTGTCTTGGTGTCTACGTTTAGATGCGAGAAGATCTAGAGTTTTCTTAACGGTCAGCAATGGTCTTTTGTTGCTCAGATTCTCCCTCGTTCATATCCCCGAGCGGAGCCATACCTCGAGCAAGATCTCATTGGGAAAAATTTGAAGAGTCATGGCGCTACGACGTTAATGAGGTAGACGACAGGCTGGTCCAGCTGTAACAATAATCGCAAGAGTTCGAAGAGAACCTCATAGGCGGGGGGTTGGGATTACTTATAGCAACTCTCTACGCACAGTCCTACCTACCACCATATGCTGTTCATGTACACAAAGTCGTCTTTGGGCGAGTGGAGCTGCGTTGTCTCGCGGTCTCTAAGCCATTGACGCTTATCCCTTTTTGGATTACCTGCGACTACTATTGGTCAGGTTAGCGGATCATTGCCTGAAATGTACATGGCGTGGAAACTCCACCTGGATCCTTCGAAATTTTTGGCAGGCTCTCCAGGCGCAGGCCTGCAGGTCTCCAATTAACTACTACATGGCTACATCGTGCTAGAAGTCCTTTTTTCTCTCCCTGGGCACCACAATATCCGATGACGATGTATCCATAGCTAATAGGGCATATAATATTGGTAGATGGAAAGTAAATTCTCGAACACTCAGAAATCTAGGTGGCTTACCGTTCCGTGCGCAACGAAGCTACCGATATTGGTCAAAGCTAACTGACAGGCAAAAAGTTTTATATCATCATAAAAAATAATATTGATTGCTACATCAAAGAAGTTTCCTTCTGGTGCAGACTAATATATACATATCGTAGAAGATAAAAAAGGTTTCGAACACAAAACGAGATGCATCCGCTACAAATGATGGGTATATATACATAATTAGGGCGCCCCCACCCTTCCGAGAGAGATCACTCCCTTTCAAAATCTTCTCTCCTTCGCAAAGAACAACTCTTGAAACCAGTTAAGGAAATATTTACAAGCACTGGGAGTAGTATGGGTTAAGAACTTGGCAAGTTCCAGATGAGCACGAGGTTGGGCCTGTCCAGCCAGAGCCACCGCACTGTCCGTACATAGGAGCACTGCCGCCACCGCCACCAGCAGCTGTAGTGGTGGTTCGGGCAGGAGTGGTCGTGGTGCGGAGAGTGGTCTGCGCGGCAGTGGTAGTTCTAGCAGTGGTGGCAGCGGTGGTTGGGTTGGTTCCTCCGCACTGCTGCTGCTGAACTGCACCACCGGGGGCAGTGTATGTCTTGCCGCCGTTATCGGGCCCGCCAGAGGGTCCGTAGATGTTGAGGAGGATACCAGGGTCGCTCTGGGAGTAGGAGCCTGGGAAGCTGAGGAAGTTGGAGCCAGTCCAGCTACCGGAGCCGCTAACTCTGAGTTGAGCGCAAGAAGTGTAGAACTGAACACCCTGGCTGCTGTAGGCGCTGTGGAGAGCGATAAGCTCGGCACGGGCGAGGTAGTCACCTGGAGCCAAGCAAGTTGGGAGGTTGGCGTACCACCAACCACCATTCTGGATCATGGTATCGACACCCCACTTTCCGCCGCTGAGACCCTCAGAGGCAACCTTGAACCATTTCTGGCCGGTCTTGGAGGCAGAGGCAGCGTTGTCAACCTTGGCGAGGTAGAGCTGAATGGGTCCCTTGTGGGAGGAAGCGATCGGGTTGTCTGGATCGTTGGAGCCTTGTGGGCCACCAATGACGTGCTGCCATTTGAAGCCGAGTCTGTCACCTGGAGCGACGCTGATGACACTGCTAGAGGTGGACCCGCTGGCACCGCAGATGATATCTTGGGAACTGACGTCTCCGACGGGGTTGTTATTGGATGGGGCACGGATACCGGTCAAGAGACCCTTATCAGCTCCATTGACGGAAACATTTTGCATGATTGCGTGGGCATTGACAGAGGCAGCCAGGCCTACAGCGGTGGCAATAACAGAGACCTTCATCTTGGAGAGTATTTCGTAACCGAAAGACGAATCGTTAAATGTGTTGTTTTTGTTGTAGGTTTATGAAGAGAAGGAGACGTCAAAGGAAGCCTGTTCCCCAAAGATATTCACTGAATATGATCCCGATCGCTAGGATGTTGCTGATGGTGGAGAAGCATGATGAAGAGCGAGGAGATGTTCATTTTATAATCCAGCTCTGTGTAAGGAACAGGTTATAATTGCTATGCAATATCAACAACTTCCTTGCCCATGAACGCGCGATTCGATTCAGGTGTTAACGTAATTCGATATATTCGAGACGGAACCCTAAGCCGACAGCGGTTTTGCGGACCGCGGGCATCGCAGCCGATAAGACTTGCCAACGTGACCAGGCACGAGTCCTCCACATCCATTCTCCGACCTGGAATTGGTGTGGTGAGATCGAGCCAAGTAACAACTTAGCCGGTTTCTCCGCACTACGATTGGTTCAACTCAGAAGACCCCTGTCGTCGCCCCTCTGTCGGATATCCTCGCCGGGGATTTTTTCGAAACTCAGGCGAGGGAAAAGTTTCATGGCTTTGTATCGAGGAAATTTGGGGGGTATGGGATAGGACCTCGTGATTGAAAACTGGGGTACTTCGGTAATCTAGATTGCTTCGAAGTTTCCAGCCTCATTCTGGAATTGTGATATCCCTTCTCCAGATTTTCTGAGAGGTAATGTCGAAAACATTACCTCGATAGATAGACTGAAGTACATTTCTTAGACGCTAGAGATTGTGGGATTGTGTAGACCTACCTACTGCGTAGATGGGACTCGAAGTATCAAATTGTCGAATCATTTTATGATCCAATCGGAGCATTATGCATTTTTCGACTCCCCGGGTGAGTAGACGTTCGCTTCCGTCTGTCGAGCTTGAGCTGCAGGTTCATATCTGGCTTGACCTTCCATGGAATCCCCCACCGTTTCGCATCCTGTATGTATGACGGCATGTATAATGGCTTGGTACGGACTTGTCGGTGGAGAAATCCTTCAACTCCAGTTTCCTCGTCAAACCGTTCCTAGAAATAGCGTATATCGGCACAAGTCGACGGCAAGTTCGAACGCCAACCCTTTTTAAAGCAGCGATCCCTCGACGAAATCAAAACGCAGGAGATAATAACCTTGTTCAGAATCCTTGATTTAAATCGCTTTTTATAAATTTAAACCAGATTATATCTTGTTGACGTATTAAGATCTCGAGCGGTTACGTTAGCGCATCTCGTAGACAGATGAATCGGAGTAGCTCCACAGCTTTCCTCTGTATCACATAGCAAGCTTTGCTTCGACAATCTATTCGGCGTAGGCAAGAAGGCTTCCGCCTTAGCTTCATTTCTAGAGTCGCCAGGCATGTGCAAGAGACATGGGGCAGGGCAAGTTTACCTTGGTCCATGACTCGGGTATGCTTGGCGAGACTGGTTCCATCGATAGCCTGAAGAGGGAACAAAGGTTCACATTGGCGCTTTCCGAGCTTTCTCCTGGTACACACACGTGCTGTTTGGACAAGGGCATAATACGATTAGAACAGTCTAGTCTGGCTCCGCAGCTTGATGGCAATCAAATAACACAACTGTATGGTTAGAAAATTCTGCGTTGCCATCACCCCACGCGTGTATGAAACAGTGCCACTCTAAGCATGATCTCGGAATCCATGCTGCTTGACTTGGAATATAATAGACGTAATGCGATCACGATTTTGTATATATAGATCCGGGAGGAATAGACAGACGGATACCCGGACAGAAATATCCTTATGAAAATTCCGATCTTTTCAAATCACACCATGGCAACATGTCGACACATGCATATATGTCTAAGCCGAAGCAGCCGAGCCAAATGCTTATAAGGGTTTCAAAGTTTGGCGGCTCGGTTCACCGTCTCAAGATTTGAAAACAAACCTAGGCGATTCTTATCCCCGCATCGCAAAGAAACTTGAACCCAATTCCTGTAGTCTTTCCTTGGTCGGTCGAATCCTGTTCCCTCTCGATACCAGACGAAACAACGCTTTCTGTGTTGGGAATTTGCCTCCAATTCCAAATCGAGCGTGGCTTCGCCCTCGTCGTTGGCCCACAACTGCCGACACACGGCCACTGTCGTTTGTTGCTATAATTGGTCGGTACCTTCTAGACGAAAGTTTCCGATTGAAAACCATCTGAGAAAATGCCAACACGAAGGCGCCTGGCAAGTACTACTGATTACCTGTATTTGAAGGAAAGTGAGCGGGTGTACCGCCACAAACTGCAACTCGCCTTCGGTCCCAAAGCTTGATTCTCTCGTCCCATCCTGAGATTGGGCCGCCTATACAGAATATCGAAAACGGACTACAATATGCCTTTGATGGTTGAACCAATTCCATTCGTTTTTGTCATCGACGATCCTGCTTAGTCCTCACCTCGACGTCTGTGCATGGTTTGGCTTATAGCTTACCCACAGCGATAGACTGCAAATCTCAAAATAGTAGCCAACCCAGTCCAGGAACCGGAGGATGGTGGAAGAGGCTCCACTCCGATCCCCGCCTGTGGTGGTATCCCAATAGGACGAAAGGAACGCAAATTCGACGGGAAAAACATGCTGGGATAGGAAAGTAGCTAAGGTTCTGCCTTGGCCAAGCCCTGGGATTGTCAGAAAACGCTAGTAGATCATAGCTTCATTTCTCGAGCTCGCAATGTTTTAAAGAAGCAGAGGGTACCCGGCAGTTACTTTCCCCTTATATTCTGCGCTCTCTAGCTCCTTTTTTTGTCAATAAAATTTCTTACTTTTCGATTTTCCTTTGAATCCTTTTCGCGGATGACACTTCGTAAATATCGATAATCAGAATCTCGAAAATAGTTGTTCAGAGAAGAACTTCTAGACCTTCAAATCTCGTCGCACGACTGTGACGTCGTCGGCTGTTCCGAGGTCCGACCAAGCAAATAATCCAACAAAATGCAACGCATAACAACACTATCGATCTCCTTACTGCTTCTGTGCATCCTCCAGTCGCCCTTAGTATCCGCGCAAGATCCGGACCCGCGACCGTGTTTTTTCCCGGGAGGTTCAAGAGCGACGGGTTATGTAGCATGTAATACCGCAGCGACAGGCCACTCTGCTTGCTGCAGGAATAATAACCAAACAACATGCTTCTCGACGGGGTTATGTTATCTAGAACGGGGATTCTACGAGCGAGGAGCGTGCACAGATCAGTCGTGGCAGAGCGACAGCTGTCCGGGGCCGTGTAGAGGTAAATCAAGGACCCCTCCGTGATCCTTAGTAATAATAGGTTGTCCTAACATCTCCAATAAAAGGCTTTAGAAACTCAGGTCAGAACATTCTGGCCTGCTCGGATACCACTAATTCATTCTGTTGCGGTACTGGCAGTAATCCGTCATGCTGTCAAAACAGCGACAACTTCTTTACATTTGAAGTCGGGCAAATCGCATTTATAAACGGGGAATCGGTATCAAGAACACGTACAGCCGGTCCCGCATCCACTGCCACTGGAACCTCGACAAACACACCTCCCAGTACGCCAGAGATAGTAGAGAGGACACCAACTGGTATAATCGCTGGAATGGCAGCCGGTATCGCGGTGCCAACGGTAATCGCGGTCGTATTTGCGATAATGTACTTCCGGGAAAGGAAAAAGGCCCAAAGAGCAGGCGCAGGTGGAATGAAGCATGAGGGCAGCGGAAGCAGTAGGATGTACGATGAGCGAGACAACGAAAATTACGGACATTATGCTGGCCGCCACGATGCAGGCGAACGAGAGGGCTTCATGAGCGCAAGAGGTGCTTGGGCACCGGGCGGTGACGGTGGAAATGCGGATAGCCCCAGGATTGCTGCCGTCGTTCCACCCAAATATGTCCCACCAGAGAGGAGAGGAGAGGCTTTACAGCCCCAACAGCCACAGCAACATGCGCATGTTGCGGAACAGCAAACTGTGGACGGTGGACAATTGCAGGGCACACCAGTGGGAGAGTTGCCGGCACAGGGCAATAACATCGAAGGGCTGAGTGAACTGGCAGGAACTGAGAGGAGGTATTAGGGAAAACCATCTCTGGCAGGACACAGGGTATCCTACCTTCTCATCATCTAATAATTGGGTTTCATTAGCGGAGTTTTTTTATTTCATTTTGTCGAGTATCTAGCGTTTAGATGTGTATCCATGATACCAATACCACGAGTTTTATATCAATCAGCCGCCCACCGCAGTCGGAAGGTCTCAACACCCCGCGTTGACATCGCAAATGGCTATCATCTCAACGCACAGTGTTGGACTTGTGGTTGAAATAGAGTGTTTCTCTTGTACGATCCTCTTGCTCCATAGACACCGCCAACGATGATGGTGTATTGGTCGCCAGTCGCGATAGGTTCACCCGCATACAATCCGACCACGAGACACGAACCGGTAGTACACACTCTTCGAATTTGATCCAAGACTATTTTCTAGGCAGGTATAGCTTCATAGCGGAGCCCTCTAGATTAAGCGCGGCCCTTCCCTCGCTGTAAAGACTGTCGTCTCTGCTGCCAGCAGCCGTCGATATCGCGGCATCAATCACAGGCGAGTAGCATGCCAAGCCGATCTTCACTCGCTTAACCAATTCGATCACACGTGACAAACATAAACAACACGATGCGTTGAAAATTTTTCGCTGGGGGCCATGGGCATCTTGAAGTGTGGTTACGAGACTGGGCATCTTGAACTATCTCGGACCTCTAGCCCTGCGGTCGCTTTACTCAACCCTTCACAGCAGTTGATATGATCATTTTTGCAGTCATTTAAGACCAGTCATTGAGTTATTATGATACCAGCTAGTCGGTAACAGGTACTGCTGATGGATAATAATATGTCGCATCCAGGGCAAGAAAAACAGGACTTCCATACCCAAGCAATAGGAAATGATAAAAGAAACTCCAGCGATGAGAAACAAAATGAAACAAAGAACACCAGAAAAAAGGAAGGAAGAGGACGCGCAGGTGTTGAGGGTGCTGTGCGGAGAGGAAGCATCCGTAAGGAAGAGACATTGGTAGACGATCGTGGAAGGAGAGAACAGGCATAGAAATACATGGAGGATGCGCCATTGTGAGCTTCTCGCAGGGCCATATGGCAGCTCGAAGAACAGATAAGTGCATCAGGTGATAATTGAGGAGCCGCAGGTATAATATGTGACTCGGCATAGTGAGTATCGCGAGTTTTGTCAGGTGAAAGGTTGTTCGGTTGTGAAAAGAGGAATGCCGTCAGATTAGAAACGAGCGGAGAAACGCCGGTAGAAACGAAAGGGTTACAAGAAATCCTATTTCTCTGCATCCTTGTCTTCTTCGTCGACATCCGGAACTGGGGGGGCGACTGGATCTCCTGGCTGTGTAGTGTCCATAGGGACAGTGAGGATTTCTTCCTCAGCTGGAGGAGCAGCGACACCCTCAGCAGGAGCTTCAGGAGCACCCTCTTCATCAGCCATCATGACGGCCTCGACGCCGAGTTTGCCTTCCTTAAGCATCTTCAAGACTCCATTGCGTTCAGGAGCGAGCCAGCGCATAGGACCTTCTCGCTCGAAGCAGGTCGGAAATTGTTCGCCTTCGTCGACATACCAGGAGTACCCCTTAGCAGATGCCTTGGATTCGCGGAATTGAACAGCTTCGGCGGGAAATTCTCGGCCAAGGAGATCTAAAGCAAGTGCGGTACGTTAATATATGGCGAAAAGATAGAAAACGGCTCGAGTCGTTCGATGTAGAGATAAGCGAAAACCAATTGGCTAAACCAGGAGGCCCAAAAGCTGAAACCACCGGAAAGGTATCAAGCCGGCATATTGGTAAAAACGGATGCCCAAACTACAATTGAATGAAACATTATAGTCTTATAGCGACGGGAAGCTACTTACTGCTGATGAGGCTGCCTGCAATTTCACGGATTTCTTGAACCGTGTTATCTCGCGACGTGTACTTGGTCTTCGGGCCACCAGGGGTAGTAGGCGACTCCAGACCTCCGGTAGGAGTATTAACCTTGGCCCTCTTTGGCTTCTTCTTGGATTGAGGTGTCTTCGAGCCAGAGACACTCTTACGCTTATTGGTACGCGTTGCAGAGCCTGGTTCGCCTTCGGCGTTCTCTTGCTCGAACTCCGAGCCTTCGGACTCGACCTCCTCAACCGGAGATTGCGGGTTGGCGCTAGACTCGGGCTTCGAGGCCGGCTTAATGATTTTGGTCCTAGCCATGGCTTCAGAAGCGATACTCTGAAGTGATATTGGAATCGTAGGGATGGATATGGGTTGCGTGGATGTGTTGAAGAGTTGTGATGGCGGGACGTACGTGTGTTGAATGGAGGTGAAGTTGGATGTCGAGGTGTTGATGTGTTGAGATTTTCAGATTCGGAGGAGCGAAAGGTCCTGTGATTGGGTTCCAAAATGGAGAGGCGCAGAAATCTGATTTTTTTTCTATTTCCTAGTGCCACTGCCAAGGGATTTGTGGTGCGCAAACTTGCCTAATCGGGCGGAGGTGTGCAAACAGGTGCAACATGCAACATTCCAACAGGCGCCAAAGGGCTCTTATGCTCTTGCCAGATTTGAATTTGAATTCTCACAATCCTGTTGGCCAGTGGAGGCCGTCTTCCTGGTCTGTGTCACTTTTTATGCCTCAGTGGAAGTACAAGTTGTCCAGTTTGGGCTATGCTGCATGCGTCCGTGGGTAGGTTGTGTCTCTCAGCCGTGTGATCAGGGTTATGAAACGGAAATCGCCCCATGCACCAAAGGTGAGGCTGTAATTGCGATTGAGTGCACGTACATGCAAAGGACGGACATCATGATATCACGGTTGCCGTAATCAATCTATTAGGCCAAGTTCTAGGAGATTCCATGATCAGTCCAGAATTCAAAAAAAATTTTAACGTTAGCTCGTTGTACTTGCAGAACAATAGAGTCATCTAGACATGCTGGCTGGAGGGTTTAAGTACTAGTTAGAGCATGCTACAATGAAAGTGCTGTATATAGCACCCTGCTAATTGGTTAACCTTTTTATACTTCTCACGGTTGTATAAGAAGCCGCTTATTAAGAAGCTACCTAAACCATTCGGATAGTCAATAACAAGTGACGATGTTCTTGTCTTTGGCTTTCGCTTTGCATCTATGCAGGGCTACTACTCCTCATCAATATCGGGAAGATTAGGACGCGGGAAGCTTATATAACCTTCCTTCTGCGCCAACTTGACCTCCAAAGTCGCGTTCTCATTCTCCAAAACCCTCACTTGAATCTCCAGCTCAGCTATCATCCTGTAGAGTTCCTCTCGCGTCGGCCTCTGTTCGGTAAGCGCCTGAAGTTTCCAAGATAGCTGTTCGTTACTTTGCTTTAGTCTTTGAATGTCCGTTTGCAATACCTTTGTGTATTCTCGCTCCGCTTCTAGTTCGTTCCAAAGGCCCTTGTATTGTTCTCCAAATAGCATTTTGGGTTAATGATAGCGACGAGGGAGGTGGTTGTGAGAGAGTATACGAACCGTTTGTTCACTTAGCTACCGTTAAACTGTCGTAGCTTGGGGATGTTGGGTAGTACTAGGAGCGGTGGTACTGGCAGGAAAAAGTTTCGCGTGTATTCAGAGAGAATTGAAAATACTAAGAGCGGTTGAAGAAGAGAAGATGTTAAAAACGTAGGACGGGACACAACGGATGTTTTAAAGTGTACAGATTATATGTCGCTATGAAGGCTCATGATTTTGCAACGAATTTTTATTTCTCTTATTGCATAGCTCTCTATAATACAGAGGTTTCAAAAACATCCATTCGCAGAAACAACTTCAGATGTCTAGACATACATGCTTCTTCCCTATTAAAGAGTATAATTAAGCATGAGAACTTTAAGCATGAATAGCCCATAGCTATGAATTGTAGTTGTAGTCTTCGTATCAAAAAATAATTTAGAAGGGAACCAGGGGTGTGAAGGGAATACGAGCTCTTCGAGTATGTGGTTGTTGTTGAAAATCTCCATTCTGGATACCATTCAGCGCCGTGGGATGTAACTAACATCTTCCACTTCTCTACCCGTCGTTATCTAAATACCCTGGGTTGCGGGGGGTGTTGAGAGCTGGGAAGTCGTAATAGGTTGTTCTCTGCTGCTTCCTGTATTTTGGGTGCCCTGCACGGCCGAAAGTTGACCAGACAACTTAACATCTGCTTTAAGCTCAGTACAGTCTTCGGTAAACTCACGGACAGCCGCGGTCGCCTCGATCAGGATATGGGGCTTGTCTAAGCGGCATCCGTCAGGATCTGTGTACTTTACGAAGCCCGGCGTGACAATGGCCAATATCTCGAAGTTCTTCCCTTCGTCGATATCTTCAATATCTCCTTTGTGTGGCACGCAAAACTCTTGGTATCTCTTCTGCCACAGTGGTGAATCGGTGAGCGCTTCCCAGCTTCGTTTGTTGATGGGCCCGACTTTCACTTTGTATTTGTGCCAGCCCAAAGCAAGATGCGCACAATCGCGAACAATGCCTGCAAGTATTCTCTCGTTTTCTGCAATCCTTTGAGGGTTGAGTCTCTTATTCTCGTCCATGAACATTCTCATATAACCGTTGAGGGTTTCAGCGAAACTCTGCTGGAAACTCTCAATGTTGACTTGGCCAGATGATTCAAGAAGTGCCACCGTCTTAGCAGTCCATTCACAAGCAGCTGGTAGATCGCTTTGCTCCATCATCTCGCGGAAAGCCCTTAAGCCATCACCCATTTCAGGTGGGCATAGGAAGAAAGGGTTGTCAAATAGTTTTGAGATAAGAGTTGAGGAAATCAGGATCTCAAAGAATGCAGGGCCGGTGACGGATTCCAAAACAAATCGGGCAGAAGAGTTGAAGCTGTCAAAGGAGAAAAAGTGACGGACGGCAGGGTTTTGTTCGAGAATTCCGAGCATCGACATGATAGTATCCTTGCCCAAGCCACTAATTGCAGACCGGGTCCAAGTTCGAAGCCTTTGGCCGAAGAGGAGCTCGATATTTTCTCTGACGTCCGTATCAAGTAAAACAGGTCCCCTTCTGGTGGCCTCGAACTCGTATTCTCGAACCCTCACTCGGTATCTTTCCAACTGTGCCTCGGTGTCCGATTGCTGGGTTTCCAGCTCCTCATTCCGTCTCTTTTCTGCCTTTAAATCGGCCTGTAGAGCTTGGTTTTGCCTCTGAAGTATTCGTATTTCTGTTTTATTCTCAGACAAGAGCTGGTTGTTTCCGCCATGGGTTCTTGGGATATCGTTGTTGGCTCTTTCTGCCTGCAAGCGTTCCTGCTGCTGCTGCTGTAAGGACTTGAGAGCATGCTCGAGTTTTTTCTCCGCCTTCGCTAGTTCCGTTTCGGATGCCCTCGCTCGTTCTTTGGCCTTATTTAGTTCATCCTGTAGCTTCGATAGCTGCGACAGGTGCTCAGATTCCTTCTTGGCCAACTCGCTATCAAAGAGTTCTTGTTGTTCTCGTAGTCGCTTGCCGTATCCAAGCTGACGACCTTCGATGTCGCGCTTAACTAAATAGTTTGCCGAAGGTTAGCAACCTCCAAGTCGGCTGATATCAAGAGTTCTATATATTGATTGTCATACCGGTACCGGAACTCAACTTGTCAAAAGCGTTAGGTTTGGGCCTTGCTCCGACCCCCTTCACAGTATAGGAGGGCTCAGAGTTTGATACCATAGCCGAACCGTTGTCGATGTCTTCGCCGCTATCGACTTCCGCTTTGTCTAGTGACAATCTTGGGAGTGACTTTCGGCGCTGTAATAGAAAGCGTTAACCTTTAGTTCTAAGCTCCATTGACAATGGATCGAGAAAGTTTGTCAAATGAGCAACTACCTTGGTTGTCACTGCATCTGCATCTGTATCTGGCTCTGGTGTCTCTCGTTGTCGCTTCTTTGACTAATTCCAGCTTGTGTGAAACTTATATTCCAGCTAATTTTCAGCCTCATGGGACGGGCAACGGGTTACTTACAGTAGGCTCCTCTAGGAGTTTTCCCTTGCTAGTTCGAGCTCGGTGTCTTTTCGATGTTTGTTCGCAGGGTGATTTTATATCCCACTCGTCATCGAATCCGTTTCCGGGGCCTCCGTCGTTGCCATCTAGTGCAACGGGCTGTTTCTTCTGGTTTTTTGTGAATTTTGTCATGTTGTTGGTTAGAGATGTGAACCAGGAGGCGATACTCATGAGGAGGTGAGAAGATGAGGAGATAAGAGAATAATGCAAGTAAGGTTTGTATGGGTGTTAAGTCTCGTTTGAATGAGGTTAGGAGAAGGTGAAAGTTGGTGATGAGAGAGGTGGGATTGTGAGATAGGATGGTGAAGCTTTTGGAAATTTATTTGAGCCCACAAATATTCTTCACAAGGGAAAATTCAAGACGCTCCAACGCCAACGCTTAGCGCCAGGAGAGTCCCGGGCTCCTCTAATTCACAAATATACCATCCACACTTTCTTCTTAAGCTCCTACACTCTACACTAACACTATCATCACCTAGTCCTCCTTATAATCAAACTAAACATTGACTCCTTTTGCTATTAGCTATTCTATCCGCCTCTTCATCCTCCTTTCCACCACCATCACTCTCCTCGTCGTCATCGTCACCCTCCTTCCTATAATTCTCTCTGTTCAGTATCCAATCACTCAAACAACGATTCCGTTGTCTTGGATCATCTCGAATCCCAATGTCGAAAAGGAGACAGTCCTTGAAGAAAGCCGAAGCTCCGGCAAGTGGCGCCCCTCAGCGACATCGCCTCCTTGTTGCTGTAGACTTTGGTACTACATATACAGGTCAGTATTCGCCTCCAAAATGACCCTGGAGCCGGCAAACACGGACTTACCATGGTATTTCTCAGGCGTTGCATACTGTCTCTCAAACAACGTTTCCCTGGCTCAGATCGAAACCATCACAACATGGCCAGGCAGTGGAGGCACTGTTGAGAAGACTCCTACGGAGCTTGCTTATGTTCCTGGCCAGGAGCCCAAATGGGGAGCTGGAGCGAGTGGTTCCCATTATTCAAAGGGGGCTAATAGCTACCCAGAGGTATACGGGAGATTCAAGCTATTTCTAGACCCATCCATCATTCGTGACGTCTATGGTGAATCCGATGACGCGGCAAGAATCCCCCTCCCTGTTAGCAAGACTGCGATGCAACTTTGCTCGGACTATTTGAAACAAGTCTACGAGCATACCATGGGAATTTTGAAGAGACAGATGCCCGATACCTTGGCCTCTACCCCTATCGAGTTCATATTCACTGTGCCAGCGATCTGGAGCCACAAGGCCCAAGAAGCAACTCGCACAGCTGCATCCAGAGCAGGGTTCGGCAGCAATGGACGTCCTATTGATTCAATGAGCATGATCTCAGAGCCGGAAGCCGCCGCAATATATACCTTGACATCGCTCTATGAGGACAAAAAGGTCAGAGAACAGGCCGATCTCAAGTCTACAGAGATGCAGCCGGGCGAGCATTTCATTATCTGTGATGCCGGTGGAGGGACGGTTGATCTCATCACCTACCAAATCCAAGAAGTCTTCCCAGATTTAAAGATTCGGGAAAGTGTCGTTGGGGGAGGTGGAAAGTGCGGCTCAACCTACATTGACGATGCCTTTCATACTTTGTTGAGAAAACGTATCGGCCCCTCTTTTGACGATGCTACCATCTGGACTGCAAGGAAAAAAGGGAAAAGTAGCCAACTGATGCAGAAGTTCGAAATTTGCAAGCGAAATTTTGGTGAAACTGGCGACGACACATTCTATCTGGAATTGCCTTTCCCGATCAACGACGAGGAGAATCGTATCACCGATGGCGAACTTCATATTTCTCAGTAGGCTCCTGAGCCCCCCGTGACCTCTATATTATACTTCCCTGCTAACCCTCTTTTTTCCAGCGATGACATGAAATCAATGTTCGATCCAGTCGTCAATAGTATCATCAAACTAGTTGAAAGCCAAGCTCAAAAAGTCAAGACAGAGGACGGGGTCAATCAAGTCGATGTAAGTGGCTAGTCGAGAAGTTTTATTCAACAGTCTATGCTAATCGTTTTAATTAGGGCAAGTTAACGACTGTTATTCTCGTTGGTGGCTTCGGGTGCTCCCCATACCTCTACAGAAAGCTCGAAGATTGGGCGATGAAGCATGACCCACCACTTGCCGTCATCAACCCACCTAAATCGTATGTACCCAACTCAAGGATCTTATAAAGGATATAACATATGATTAACCCACCTCCCAGTTGGAGCGCCATAGTTCGCGGCGCTGTCCTTCAAGCCCTCCATCCTGCTGTCCGCACTCGAAAGCTTCGGTGTCACTACGGTTTTAAGCTAACCACTGAGTTCGACCCCGAGTACCACGACAAGAAAAATGCGAGACTTTGCCATTGGAGCGGTAACTGGGTTATCGATGACAACGTCAAATGGACTGCGAACCTAGTGTGTAGAGCATACCGTCACCTTCGTCAGTATTGTTACACAAACGATCTAGTGCTAACCAAACACTTTCGGATACCTAGGCGGATGACTGCTCTGAGGAAAAAGACTTTTCCTTCAACGTTTTCTTCGACATTACCTGCAAGTCTAATCTACGAAGCGGTTATGAGCTACGTCTTCTAGGTTGCAGACACCACGACGCCCCACGAGAGGCAAGCAGCGAGAGTGAGTTCTCTACCCTATCAAATAGGGCCCCTACCATTTACTAACAGAAAATTGGCATTATCTAGAGGTTTTTGGTCTCGGTCGTGTTCCATTGGACTTCTCAGATGTCGTCCTCAAGAACCTTCCGAAGAAGAAAGTTGACGGGAAACTGCACTACCAGAACAATTGTGTTGTGAAGATGAAGGTCGGGTCCGCCGACGCCTCTTTCTCCGTTTGGATTGGGAATAAGTGCTATGGTAGCTCTCGCATTGCTTACAATGACTAGATGTTTTGGTCATTAGGGCATCAGTCTTTGCCTGGACTCATGCAGCGGTAACCCGGGCTCCTTGTGGGCTCTTTTCCTGAACATTTCGTGCAAAACCGCTTCTATCTCACCAAAACACTATTCTTAGGCTTAGAGATAGTTTAATATGTAGCCATTGAATGAAGATACGCTATACACATATAGTATGTTTATATTATTCCCCCCCGTATATTGCGCCTGACCGAGGGCTCGGGATATTTCTGCAGCGCTTCGAGCAGGGCCGCTGTGCGTTCCTTGTTGTATTTTGTAGCCAACACACATTCGGCCAGCAGCTGGCTGCAAGGTTGACTCTATCGTGCCATGATCATGAGGCCAACGTCGGCTCCTAATTGCCGAACGAGTTCTCTATTCTTCTGCATAATCATGTACCGCGGAGGTCGAGTAATTAGCGTACGCAGCGTAAGACTCCCAAACATCGGCCCAAGGACCTTAAGCTATCTTGGCTCAACTGAGGTCGAGCACAGCCCCATCAACACATTGCATTCGTGAGTGCTGTATAGTTACTTACTTACATGTGTACAAGTGCAAAGCGTTAGGCACCGGTTCGCCCGCCCCATTTTCGAAGCCAGGCTACTCCAAAATACTATGCGTCAGAAGTACGGGCCCACATGGCTGGAATATTTAGGGAAGCCTAACAAAGTTTATATTAGGAATATATTTGGCGGTTTTATCGTAACGTTGATGACATTGTTGGGATGTATGGTCAGGGCGTGGTGTTATAAGAGTGCCGCAAGTCCAACCCATATCTGACTTTTGAGTACTCCTCGAGCTTTATTCAATATTCCTAGGACTTTTAGACTGCCTATATTAAAGCGATAAGATTTTTGTCTGTATAGTTGTTGAAATGCAAAGTCTGGTCAATTTAAGTATTTTAGGGGAACGAAACCCAACGGGCTCGAAAGCCCAGACTCGTCGTCTCGGTACTCTCGAAAAGCACGAATCAGCACAGGCATCACCATCTTCAAATTCTCTTAGCACCCAAGAAACAAGTACGAGGGAAAACGAGAAGGGGAAACTGGTCATCGAAGACGAGAACTGGCCGTTAAAAGATCATTCACCAGCAAGCCTAGAACGCCCGCTACCACCAATTCCACCACCATCCAGAATACCCCCACATCCCTACGATGATCCACTTAGTAACTATGTGAATGCCCCAGCCGACGAGCGCGACGACATTATCGAGGCTCTAACGTATGAACTCGAGCACGAGCAATACCTCAAAACGAAAACAAGATGGGAACTAAACGACGACTACCTCGAAGAACTCGACAGCATCGCACCCACAATCCTACAAGAAATCTTCCATAACAAAATCACCGCCATCAGCAAGAAGTTCTTCCCTGGTAGCATCTCATGGGAGCTTCTCGGAACCCGTCTAGCTCCACGAATGAAAAACCTGGAGAACGTAGCCTACTTTCCAGAACCTATCAAGCTTCCTATTACGACTACCACATGGGATGCCGTGCAGCAGCACCCAGATATGACGTCTGCTCTATTCGTGGAGGGCATCATATCAAACACTATCGCATATTACATGTGTTATTTCCCTATTTCCCAAGCAGAAGGTGAACTAGCGGCATGTTTGGAGAAGTTTTACCGCTACTGCCAGGTTATGAACCGGGGTGGGCGGCAAGGCCCAGAATGGCTGGCTCTCACATTACAGATGATGCACAATATGCTGTATCCGGATGTTACTGAACCGACAAAAGGGCACCGGACTCTATTTAACGATATTAAAACGGTTGAGGAGTCGAGTCGGACGAGGAGCCTAATGTGGGCGTTGACGGATACACTACGCATTCTTAGGGAAGCCGTGGGTATGCCTTTTGGTACGGAAGAGTGGACCGAGTTGGTGGATATGACGACGGACTTGGTAACTGAGGCTTTCAAGTTATCTGCACAATGGCATTCGAAGCCATTGGGATTTAACCAGCACGGGATGGCATGGTTCAGGAGTAGATCTCTCCGGATTTGTAGTGACACCTTGAATCTCGACCTGGACGACAAAGAGACCGTTTTGAACTGGGACGAGGCGGATAATGGCGAAGAGCACCATGTGATTGCAGTCATTTCGCCGATTCTCTTTAGAGCCGAGTGGGGAAAGATAGGAGAAGAACAGGCAAAGATTTGGATGAAACCTAGGCTGTTAGTGGCTCCGGGGCAGTCACCGGTGAAACTCGACTTCGAATGACGGGGACTCGGTTTGGCGTGAGGCTGGTTTACGAGACCAGTTTGGCGGCCATCAATACCCGTCTCGCAATTTGTATACTCACGCAGGATAGATATAGCGGTAATTTCAGGAAAGCCCACGAGCAAGGACAAGGATATCTCTTAGCATAGACTTACTGGGGAACCGGGGAGCCTGTGGCAATGGATGAACTTGAATGCTCAGGTTAATTCCCAATGTGGTAGATTCAGTTTTAAATTCTATTCAATAAAGCTAATTACAATATGAGAATGCTACGTTCGACATAAACTGAACTCCAGAAACGCCCATGTCCCATCTATTCGTAAGAAATCCAGGAGTGGATTACGGAAATGCCTACAAATTCCACACGCTGTTCAAACTTTTGTCTCGAAACCACACCGACATATGCAACAGACACTCATACTCAAATAGACAGTAGCTCGTTCGGAACGAGTGTTCAAGTCGAGTAGAGGCGCATAGGATGGGCTTCAGTGTTAAAAACCCACTTTTGTTTCTTTCCAGGTATGAATCCAATCTGTTCCCTGGCTTGGATCCCACCCTCATTAAATATCAAGAATAGATACTTCAAGACCTCTGCGAACCAGAAACTTTCCTGCTTATCGTCTTTGCGACCACCATCCTCCCTCGACACATCACTAATCGATGTGAATCCATGTTCCGTCCTGCAGGTTCGGTTAATTGCCACAAAGGCGTCCCAAGCCCACTCTCTATACTTGTTGTCTCTGGTGGCTACCCAGGCATGATAGTAACCTTCGATAACCTCGGGCCTAAGTCGATAATCGATTTCTCCTCCATAATACCAGCCATTCTTGTCGTAAAACTCCTTTTGGTTGGTTGGAACAAGGCTCGAATCCCACCCAAACCTCTCTGGGCCAATACCGGAGGCTGAACCCGCGTATGTCGCATGGCAGCCTTCAACAAGCTTCAACCCAAAGATATTGTACCTCATCTCGTTGAGAACTTGGCCACCAAGGAGATAATTGCCCCCAATAAAGCAAGCAAGATGGGAACCGTGCAATCCGATCGACTTGGAATTACTGTATTCGGCGACGAAAATGAGGTCAGGGCGGGAGGCAGGACTGGAAGCCAGGTATTTCATAGTGGACTCCGCCGATTCAATCCATCTATATCGCAACTATTAGTAAGCAATCTATACATTGGGGCCGCTAGAACGAAAGGCCTACCTGCGCATGTAGCGTCGGAACCGCTTGGGATCGTAGACATACATCTTGATGAGATACTCGTAGTAACTATCACCAAGAGCGCCCCATCCACCATAGCTGTCGACAAACTTGCCATCATTTAGCCGTACGTGTGTTCCAAGCATACCAGGAAACGGCTCTCCAACATCCGGATTCTCCACCTTAAGTAGGTATTCTTGTGCACGCTGGGCCAAATTGGCGTATTGGGGGTCACCCGTTAAATCCGACAATCGGGTCCATTCGAGTACCAGTGTTCCGAAGCCAGCAATGATATTAATATCTTCCGACTTGATCCTCTTTTCGTGGAGCTTGAAGAATGGCATAGGTATACCGGAGGTGGTGTTGAAAGACCACTTGAGGGCGTCGGCGAGGCTTATCGACTGCTTTAGTAGGGATTGTACGAGTTCGTAGTTCTACAAAACCTTTTGTTAGCGACTCCCCATCTACGACCAGGCCGAACATTCAATTAGCACCCACCTTTTCACCTTTCCTTGCCTGGAGCATCCCTGCATATGGCCCACTCAGCAGGTCATACGCCGACAACATCCCACCAAGATATCGGATAGTTGTCTCGAACATGCTAATCTGGTGCTCGCATTTCGTGTAGTCGATTTTCGCGATGAAGTTGAGCTGCTCTTCAACAATTTCGGGTAGTTCCATCAATACCGCTGTCCCAATGCCATCGATGACACTAGCACCCCAACCGCTCCTATCACGCAATTACATGTTTAGCGTACGGGTACCCCTGGATCTCAATGCTACGCGGCTCCTACATTGAATTTCCACCCCGTTTCGACATCGGCAGCAACTCGTCCGTCGGGAACGCGTATTGCATATAGCCTCCCCATGAATGCGAGTACGCTTCCCGGATCGCTTGGGCACGGAACTTCAGCGAACTAGGATCCAAGATTATCCCGCTTGGTGGGAAGTACGTTTGTATCGGTGGTGCCGTCCAGTTGTCGGATTTCAGATACATCGTCGACCCAATGATCAAGAGGACCAGCCCCATCAAGAGCGTCCGAGATCGCCTCGGGAGTCCGTACATGGCTTATAAAGGAACGAGAAAATGACGGAATATTTAATGAGAGAAGGTCGGATACAAGAGAACGAACGAGTGATTCTCCTATGGATGAATATGGAAGAATGGAGCCGGTAATCGGGCGCAAAGCTCCTCCATAAGGTCTCTCGATCGTGGCCGGGGGATCTGTCTGTCGAATAGCGAACTTGCAATGTGTCTACGATGCTGAGAATTAGGCCAGGAGAAGAATTGCGTTTGCGAGAATTGGCTGATCAGCGTGCATCGTTTCTCAATCGCGCGGGAGAAAGTTAGAACGCCAGGGCATGAAATGCCACGAAAGGAGACGCCCGATTAAGTAATTCGAGCTACAACCCAAGAACAAGCTAACTGTGCCAGAGAGGGCTTCATCTCGTCCAAGCAGGAAGTCGTCGTGGATGCTCAAAAATAGCCACCCTGCCAATTTCTTGTCCTTACCATAAGCGTCGATCTGGCATTTCAGACAGGCATAGTACGCCAACCGTCGGCAGGTTTCGCGGAAGTGTGGGGCCGCAGTCGTATTCAGCCAACAGTAAGCCTCAGGGGTCCCAATTTAGCCAAGACGTCCGGAAATCCGGCATGGGTGCAGCTTCAGAGCGCAATTGGTTGTTCAATATAAGGGTTTCTGCACATACATCGCGGCGGCTTTTTGTACTTTCTATCGATACCAAACGCTTCGATATCGATACTAGCACTAAATCGTGGATCACTAACACCTCGAGTTTCAACATGTTTGAGAGGTTTGTAGTCTTGGCGTCCAGACGGCACCGGAGAGTCCGCGAAGTCCCTACGACGCCTTCATGGGGTTTTCCGCTGGCACCATTCCAAATTTAGAACGGTGACAAAATACCACATTGCAACACACATACACAGATCCAGGCATGAAATAGGTGTTACTACACGTTATAGGGCCCGTTGGAACCGCCGTTATATACACTATTCCCCTGTAATTGAATCGCATCCTCATATGATTTCCCGACCTCTGGCCCCGCTCTCGCCGTCGGCACTCCACCACCAGACTCCATCATTACAACACCCGGTGCACTTACCGGAATATCGTATTTCCCCATTACCCATGGGCCAACACCAATCCTCTCCATCGACGTACTATAAAGCATCAAAAGTTCATCCTGTTTCCACGCTTCGTACTTAGTCCTCATTCTTCCACTTGATGCCCTCGCCAATCTTTCGAAAACCGGCTCAATCGCAAAAGACAACAAGATGATAGCAAGCCCAACGAATATGATAATAAGCACGCCTGAAAGGCTGTAAGAGGTATAGTTCCCAGAATCATCCCGAAACTTTACCATCCTGCGTTTACAAACCTCGCTATCACCCAAGAACCTTTGATACCCGGGCCCTTGGCGCTGTTCACCAGTCCCAAATCTAACTATCGCCATCTTCAGCCCAGCAAGAGCGATATTCATAAAGTTCGTGACTTCCAGCTTCCATTGCTCTGGTGAGAGAGTTGTAGATAGCCCATTCGTCGTCTGTTCATCTGCCAGAAGTAGAGATGCGCCACGGTTATCCACAAGGTAGGAGATTGGGAAGAACGGAAAGGTGAGGCGGTCTAAGACCCTAACAGCATCCTTTTGAAGATTGTTCCACCCCAGCTCAGTAGAATTGTAAGCTGAGATGCGGCTAGTCGAGGGAGTATCGCACTTCCCGTTTGAAGGGTTACAAAACTGCCGTTGTTCAAGACACGCAAGTACCGAAACCGGTTGTAGTGCGAAGCCGTACTGCGAATCCGTTCTGAACCACGCATCATTTTGTGTTGCGGGGTATGCGAGGGTGCCAGCTGAGAGGAAATATATCGAGGAATCTGACGGAGATGATTGCAATGCTGGGATAGGGCTCCATTTCAGGGTGCGATCATCTGTTCTGTCGGCTATGGACCAAGATTCCGATCTAATACACTATAAGTATAACTTTCCGGGTTTTCAACATCAAATGTCCAACGTGTTGATACGTACGAGAGAACGTAGCCCTTCTGATAAATCATCAAAGCCTGGTTATATTGAAAGGTCGCATCGTTCCCATCAGGATCTTGGAGCGGTCCTTGGGATGTGTGGTAAGTCCCGTAGTATAAGTACTCACTATCGTATTCTCCAGTAGAGAATGCCGGCCAGGAGAGATTATAGACCCTAGCGTTCGTTTTTATAGGACTACATTGCATCGTATGCCGGACGGTAAAAGGCTTAGGGATATTAAAGCCCAAATCGGCGCTGGATATATTACCGGTATCAATATTAAGAGCTGACCGGGGACCTTCAGAGCAAAGGTCGCTCCCAAATGGGCATGTTGCATTGTGAGTTAACTGGAAGCTAACCGTTGGAGAAACAAGGCGACCGCAATTATCCAAACCCGGTTTTGTACAAGTGGATACATGTAACTGCGCTGCGCGGGTAAGGTCAAGAGTCCAATCTCTGATTAGATTGGATGTCTCCTTCTGAAGTGTAAGGTCGGGGAGATAGAAGCCGCACTGACTGCTCGAAGCTTGAACAATCGGTCCTATGATAACTAATGTCTCTGCAAGACCGGCTCCAGCCCACACGAGAACGTTGAGGATAGCGAGTATCGCTACAATCCTTGCTATCCACCTGGACCTAAGCGGTGCAACGCCTTTCCACGCCGACGAAGCCTTCATAATATACCCAAATGCTGAAAGTGCGGATTGGTTTCGCAGGATAACCTCAACCGTACGCCGGAGCCCATCCCGCCTAGTATCATGTTTGCCTCGCCGATGAATAATAAAGGAAATGATAAACCAAAAGCGAGTTCCGACTAAAGTTATGAGAAGGAGGAGAGCATTATTGAACACGGCTCCAGAGGATGATGAAAGAGTGAGTATGTGTTTAGAAGCCGGTGAAGTAGAATTCCAGTCTATCCAGGAACCGGTATGGACGGTCTGATTGGCCATGTTAGAAGTCTAGGACACCTTCCATCGGTTGTCACTGTTTGTCACAACATGTTAAAATTTAAAACGGAGGCAGGTACGGCTTTTATACTACACATTTATTCGGCGGACTTCCACGTTTCTCGCGACACGCGATTTATAATATTCAATACAGACGAGAGCCGTTTGCTATCGATTTCCGATACGCCACTTAGTCCCTTGATCCTTCAGTTCCTCGGCATACGGCCAGGGTTAAGCACCTACGGCACACCTCAGAAGTTGAAACGCCCAAAATAGTTTAGAAACTTTTGGTGGCTGTTGGTCCTGAACGGCGCCGATTGGTTTGTGGGCGACAGCGAGTGGGGGCATACAGCTATACAAACGACGAAAGCGTTTTTTGAGGTTGGCGTCATCGAAAATTTCAAATCCGACAATCAGATGGCCGAGCAGAGTATACTCATATGGAACCAAAAGAGGCCATTTCACCCCCAAGCGGTCAAGACTTGGCATCCGGGACCCAATCCGGGGTCGGGTTCACCAACACTCCAATATGTTGCATTTTTTTTGTTGTCCTCCAACCTAACAAAGATGCCTGAACAACAAAAGTCTGGTTACGAGACTGCCTGAACAAGGGCCTTAGACTAGGAACAATGGCAGGAATAAATTCAATGTTCGAGTCAGTGACGTTAAATGTATAAACCCACTTAGAATTTCTTCGGATTCCAAGTCCAAACTACAGGCCTTATATTTTTTTCCTGTATACAAAAGAAAGACTCGAGGTAGTAAAACAACCATTTAACACCTCGATCCATGCCAAAAGCTCAATGCAATGTTTCCTCGAAGGCTTCCTTAGCCGTCCTACCCACTAGCTGATGTCTATAAGATTACCGTCCTGTAGAGTAGATGCGCCTAAATCAAGGCCCTCCACTTTCCCCAGAAGAACAGACGCCTTCTCCCAAATGATTTCTACCTCCGAACCTGGCTTGTCACCTTTCTCATAGCGGATGAACCCCGGTGAAAGCACAGCCACGATGGTGTAGTTGAAATTTTCTTCTAATATCTTGTTCTTCGGGATAACATAGTTGAGTGCGCGCTCGGGGTCCGAGCCGATTCCTTGAGCTTCGAGCCAATCCATATCGATAACGCTGAAATAGAATTCCCTAGAATGCCAGTCTTCCGCGAGATTCGCCGAGGCGGATACCAAGTCATAGATCTTGTCCTCGAGGCTGGGGGTTTCAGGTTCAGGAATTGCATCATGGAGATCGAGAAAGTTGTAGAGTAAGGTGCTGATTTCAGACGATATTTCCCTCAGGACTGGGCGCGAGACTGGGTGTGGGACGAGGTCCCCGTGCGCCGGCCCTGGGAAGGAAGGATCATTTGATGTACTCAATGAGAATTCTTTGAGCAAGTTAACTGTATTCTTCCTCCAACACTCCACGGTGTCTAATTTCTTTTCACGACCTTCCGAGTAGACTTTGTCGAGCATTTCCTTGAATCCCAGGTCTCTCTCAGCTTGGAAGAAAGGGTTTTTAAAGAATTTAGTTGTAACGATGCCGAAGAGCACTGCGTCGATAAGGAAACGGGTGCAAAATTCGGGATGGTCACGAATCAGTGGCCAGTGACCCTTTGTCCATCGCGAAGCGAAAATCCCAGGAAGAATACCGTTGAGATTGGGATATTTTCTGGCGCTGCCTGACCAAGAAACCCTCCGGAAGTATGGCCGACTGATCGCTTGAACCTTAGTGCGGACGAAGTTGTTAAGATTGGTTTTTGCCGTGTCATCCAGAAGTGCTTCATCACGATGCAACTTCGCGAGCTCGGTTCTCTGGAGCTTCGCAATTTCAAATTCGCTTTTTTGAAGCTTCTCTGCCAAATTGTCGCATTCGGATTTCAAGCTCTCTTGGGTGGCCTCTAGTCCTCGGATCCAGGGATCTCGTGCGTGCAAATCGTGCATAAGTTGCTGCATTCTGGTTTCCTTTCGGTTCAAGGTGTCAATCGTTTTGAGATACATTGATTCCCCTTCACGCAACTTCTCTCTCAATGCATCTATTTCATCGAAAGCCTTGCAAAGACGGCATATACCTTGACGCCACGTGACTGTGACCCCGATTTAACGTTAGTATTTGTCGGGAAATGGCCACATTGAAGAATCTTGAATTGAGCTGGAGCGAGCACTTACGGGACTCGCAGTCCTGGCAAACGTCTTCCGTAGTCGTCGACCCCGCAGCTCCTGATGTAGGACTTTCTGGAGTGTCCGGAGTGGCAGAAGCCCCTGCCTTAGGGCTCTCAATAGCGGCTTCGTTACTAGCAGAGAGTGATTCATCACGGCTCTGCGAGGTCTCCGATTCAGGCGTCGTCGGTATGGTTCGGTCAGCTATGTGCATGTTCGATTTTCGCCTAGATTTTTGGGAGTCTGAGATTTCCGTGAGCTGGTGGCCTGCTGGCTTCTGAGTTTTTGTATAATGTGACCTGTAGCTACGATCCGGGTTATGGGCATACGAGTGTCTATGGTACCCTTGGCCCCTGGCCTAATGTGTACGTGCACAAGAGTTAGTGCGCCCACGAACTAATCTTGAGAATCACACCCACTTTCTTGTCACCAGCTGCAGTATAACCGGTGTGACGGTTTGGGTAGCTGTACCCAATATCGATAGATACACCGCCACGGGAAGTAGTGCTCTCGTGTGACTTCTTGGGACGGCCGAAAATTTGCCAAGGCATCGCTGGGCCAGGCTAATTTCAAGAAAATCTGGTTATGGAAGCTCTGTAGTCTGGTAGTCTCGTAGTTGTAGTCTGGAGGCCTAAATTTAAAAGGGAATTGGAAGAAAATAGTAAAGAATGAGACTGCACAGGTCTCTACAAGAACGAGACCTTGAGTGAGAGCCAGCAAGTGATGCCACAACGCAACAGGATCCCAGGCCAGTTGCAAAAAATCTGGCTACGAGACGCTTGGATTTAATAAGAACACCAGAGGTCGAGGGAAGATTCTAGTTATATCCTTGCCAGATACTTGTAACTGATTCCAGAACCGATGTTCTATCTAGGAATTCAGAAGCGTATCGAAAGGTAAGTTTTGTTGTAGTAGAGTGCGGGGAATCTTTGGATCCGGACCCAACTGCAGGCTTCATTTAAGCGTTGATGCAGTGTTCGTTCAGTGCCATCGATTTCGATTCAGGCATCTTAAAGGCTCTGGAAGCTGCCATATATATGCATATGCACACTGCAACCAATCACATCCTTTGTAGAATGAAAGAGTGCCTGAACTTCAAGATCGATGCTTGATGGAATTTTGCAATTAGCATAGCCCAACATCAGGGCATTCCCAAGGCTATAAAACTATAGCGTAAACGCAATATCCGGAGGGCACTAGAGCAGTCCGTATCGCAGAGAAAACTCCCAGCAAGATATCATATCAGGTATATTTGCTGACTTAACGTCATTCGGAGGACCGTTCCCATAGTCCTAGCTACCCTCCAGCCATCTCTATAAAAAAGCATCTATCTTCGCTAGAAAATACCGCCTCCCTTTCACTTTGAGTAGGGCTTGTCCAAGCACTTCAGTTCACCAGTTCGAATACGACACACTCTACGCATTCTATTCCGATAGGACCCTTAGTGAGTCGATATATCTGTTAGGTGGTATCGACAGTGCCGCGATTCAAAGACTCCCAAGCCCACTGAATCAAGCCAACATTATCCCGAGATGGAGAGAGAAAAGTTAATAGTAGCGGTTGATTTTGGCACGACCTATTCAGGTAAGGGCCCCCTCCGTACTGATGTTGGTCTCGCTCAAGCTATTACTTACGCTGTTGGCCGAGAACGAGCTCAGGTATTGCATTTTGCCATTCGAACCGAAAAGAACTTAAAGACATTGAGGTTATTACATCATGGAGCAGTAATGGCGTTGCCCCGAAGGTCCCCACGGAAATTCGCTACGTGGATGGGAGAGACCCTCAGTGGGGAGCGGAGGCATCACTCGCCTGTGAACGACGCCAAGCGGCCAATTCGGCTGTCATCTATAACCGGTTCAAATTGCTTCTTGACGTTAGGGGCGGAACGGGCCTGTATCGGGATCCCGGGGGGTCTAAGAATATGTCAGTAGACGATGAAATCAAGCTCCCGCGCGGAAAATCTGCCATCAACGTCTCGAGCGACTACCTCAGACTTCTCTACAAGGAATTGATGGAGAAAATTCTCCGACGCCGGCTCCCCGAAACTTTAGATGTCACTCCGATCCATTTCATATTCACTGTTCCAGCAATCTGGGGACATCAAGCACAACAGGCCACAAAACTTGCTGCGGAATTCGCTGGCTTTCGCAGTCGGCCCACTGATACAATGTCTCTCGTCTCCGAGCCTGAAGCTGCCTCTCTCTTCGTTCTGAAGGCTATGCATGAAGCCAACTTCAGTCGTATTTCGACGGCCGCGATGCCCTCTTTGAACGAAGGCGACACCTTTGTCGTATGCGATGCTGGTGGCGGAACTGTTGACTTGATTTCATACGAGGTTGAACAGGTAAAACCTGGCTTCAGGCTGAGGGAGGCTGTTATTGGGACAGGTGGCAAATGCGGGTCTTCCTACATTGACGAAGCTTTCATCAAGCTCTTGCGCCAAAAGATAGGCCCACAATTCGATAACGACCGAATATGGAATAAAAAGGATATTAGCCGCGGAAGCGCTCTTATGAAAACTTTTGATTCTATAAAGAGGAGTTTTGGTCAGACCACGAATAACGTATGGTATATTGAGCTTCCTGTCAGTGTCGATGATGATGAGGCGAACGGGATTCTAGAAAACGAGCTAGAATTCACTGAGTATGCTCCACCATCTATTCTACTTGGAGTAAACATCCAGTGAACTGACTAAGGAATACAGACAGGACCTCAAGCAACTATTCGACCCTGTAGTTGACAAAGTGGTCAATCTTGTTAAAAGCCAAGTTACCAGCATCCACAGTGCCAACAAAAGCGTTTCTGTAGGTTTAAGAATTGAAGATATTATAGTGGGATCTTCAACTAAACCCTTCACTAGGCTATATTTTTGGTTGGGGGATTCGGTGAATCCCACTATCTTTACACCACTTTAGTAAAGTGGGCGAACACATTAAACCCGCCCCTAACAGTGATTAACCCCAGTGACTCGTGAGTATTTCTTATAACCACAAAAGCATGCTGATTCCAACTGTTAACTTGATTACCTGCTAGTTGGTCCGCTATTATGAGAGGAGCTGTCGTCCATGCGCTGAACCCCGCTATAAAATCGAGACGCCTGCGCCAGCATTATGGCTTTGAATGTTGTGACTTCTTCGACCCCCGAAAACATGATATCTCCAGATTCTACCAGTGCCCGTTCGGCAATCGTTATGCAAAAGGTGTCGTGAAATGGAGCGGTCTCATGGTAAGAATTTAGAGTTTGAAGGTGTAGCTTGATACCAGGCCCACTGACGAGTTCGTAGGGGCAAGACTGTAGCGAAGACCAGGAGCTAGCTTTCCCACTTCAGAGAGCGATCACTGGTCGTGACTCTCTCGTCTTAGCAGGGCAAACAATTTTATACGGCGGTAAAACCCCTACTCCCCCTATGTACATGGAAAATTCCGGTAAGTTTTGACCAGCCCATATCTAATTGAATCCCTAGTAAAGGGTGCTCGGTGTTCTAACTTCTACCGCCAAAGGTGTCTACCCTGTGGGCACAATTAGCGCCGACTTCTCGTCCGTCTCTCTCGACGAATTGCCTAGCACCTACCAACATAACATAAAGTACTACCAGCTAGCTTATGAAGTACGAATGAAGCTCCGATCCGCCGATATAGAGTTTTCGGTTTGGTTGAAGGGAAAATGTGTCGGCAAGGCAAGTATTTCTTACAAATAATCCAGGCTTGTTCTCAGGATACCGATATTAGATAGGCTAGCTGGTAAAGGAAGAAGTCACATTTGTTGACCGACGGGATGATATTTACCGGACGACGCTTTTTCTTCAAATTTGAGGAGGCTGTGCCCACTGCATGGAACAAAAATCGCGTTGGTGCTACTGTACGAATTTCCAGTGTTAAAGTTAACGTTCAATCAACATAGCCCCGTAGTATCATCAATGCTACTTTTTATATATCTTCCTATGGCGGCTCTCACAATTTGTTGAATCTTTAGATCAACCGTTCTACAACTGCCAATCAAAATATTGACAACCTTCCTTGACCTAACAGGGCCGCGGCTGTGACACCTTCGCCAATTTGATCGGGTAAGATACTGGGGTTCCTCAAACCAAATAGTACTACGCGCGGCTAGGTTAACGTAATCAACACGGTCTCAAATTCGCCCCAAAGGCCTGCTTATAATCTAAGGTCTGGGCCCAAGTCGTTAATTAGTACCTTGTTGTAAAAAAGTGTTACACGGCTCCCTTTTATACATTTTCGACACCTATTCGACCAGCTAGTAGAAGGTCGGTGTGCACATTTCTCTAATATTTCGCATCAATTACCAGATTGATGAATACACCCATTAGGCACGCCTCACTATAAACCCTCGCATTACATATATAGGACTTACGCCCGTCATACTAATAATAATCCCCATAAATACCCTCCACTCCTAATTGAGTAATTAAAACTAAAATTAAAAGATATTTGATCCACAGACGTGAAGCTTTTACAATGGAATAACACTGTTAGAAGTTGATAAAACACATCTTTCCGTCATTCACGGCCGGATCGTTCCGCAAAATTTGACAGCAGCATATTGACAGAAGATTTGCAATATATCTTCATCGGGATTTCTATCTCTCGAGACAATTGTGGAATAATGCTCTTCATCTTTTCAGAGCATAATTCGAAAATGACGGTAACTAGGAAGTCGATAGCAAGTTGTCCGAGCTCCTTCGCCCGGTCTTTCCTACGGGTTCAGACTGAGTAGGTAATTCTGTGGGATACCAATGTGCTTCTCGTCCATCATCAGGGCCCTGAAACCTAACCCCCTCGCTCCCCGCGAGCTCAGACCGCCCATGATTGGCGCCCAACTCGAACCTCTGAACCCCTTCCACCTCTTCCACTGGCACGGGCGGCACGAGCGGCACTACTCTCCTCCTTAACCAAAATATTAACCACGCGATTACTCCCAAAAGAAATAGTCCACCGACAGCCCCGCCTATGATAGCTCCTAACGGTAGTTTCTCACTACTACCTCTTGGCTCCGCCTCATACCTTATTATATCTAGGACATCAGTTATCCCGAACTCCCGAACTCTCACCAAATTACTATCCAGAGCCCTCTGGTTCGCCCTCGCAATACTGGTCTGATTATTTTGATAATCAAACCACACATACGCTTTCCTCAAAAAAGGGATCCCCAGGGAAATAGGAGCCACCCCAGTATCATTCCAAGAGCTTTCCAAGAAAACTCTACAACTCGGTGAATCTTCTGATTCAGGTATAGGGGCAATTCCTATAAAATCACTAGCCTCAAGCGTGAAATTCACACCTCGGAGTTCGATAAAAAGGGAGATATCGAGTGTCCGTATTCGGTCGCAGCTGACTGCCCATAGCCGATCGTCTACCCGCTCGGTTGCCTTCGCGGCGCTTAATATCATATTTAAAAGTGGCAGGGGGAGCCATATTGTCGGCTGTCCCAGGGAGATAACAGTTAGTTGATCGGGCAGAAAGGTTACAACGGAACCAAAAATTGATAGGCTGATATTTGTGGTCATAAAGTTTCCACTCATCGGAAGATTTGGCGACGGCCAGTCATATGTGACCATTGGAGGAGCATATTTTCGAGTGTCCACAGCTCCGAATGTGATTTGACTCGAGTTTATATCTAGAAAATCCCGTTAAATCAGTTCCCATGGACTAGGGTTCGATCCACTACGGTGATAGAGAGCATAGAGAGGTATAAGTCTTCCTCTTGAGGAGATGCACTTACCATAGGCAGCATAATGCATCGCGAATCCCATAATACCGGTTAATCCGGCATTAAAAAGTCTTCGCAAGAACTCGGCCCCGTAAAACGTGGAACTGGTCCTATTCCCGTTCCACAAACTAAGTCCCAGTTCCCCTGTATTATAGAATTCGTCCTCCGCCAGAAATGTAAAATTTTTAATTGTTGTATTATTGTTCAAAGAAAGTGTATCGGAACGATAATGTCCACTGTAAGATTCGATTGGATATTTGAAGGTAGAGATATCACGGAGAGTATTGTTGTAGTAGTCTCTTGCGGTCGATGAGGCCGCTTCGTCATCTAGGAACCGCAAACGGGTACGTTAGGAAGCAAATCTTTTTACAATTCGATGCTTAGCAGAAGAGAACTGTAACTTACACCCCCCGTAAAAGTCCACAATGCGGCATAGCTGCTCACATGCCTCTGGGTCATCGGCGAACGTTCCGGCACGTGGAATCAAAGTTCTAAACCCTCCCGATAGACGGAGGGCCACATTTTGAGGCGGCGTTCCTAAATACGATACCAGGGATTCTTGTTAATTTCTCCCTGAAAATCCCAAAATTTGGTTTGTCACCTCCTTACCAATGTCGACATTCACAAAGAAGCCGTAGACATTTCGAAAAGCTGCAGGTCTTGCGGAACGATCGAAGTTCGGAGTATCGTCCCAAACATTGTAACTCTATGAAAATCACGATATCAGTGGAAAGTTTTTTGTAAAAGAATGAGTTTGGGCTGTACGCTATCATCGAGGGGGCCG
The DNA here is from genome assembly GCA_036971655.1 of Arthrobotrys megalospora. Classification (NCBI taxonomy): domain Eukaryota; kingdom Fungi; phylum Ascomycota; class Orbiliomycetes; order Orbiliales; family Orbiliaceae; genus Arthrobotrys; species Arthrobotrys megalospora. Next base: position 588,728 of record JAVHJN010000003.1, on the reverse strand, counting down.
GGCTTGTACTAACCGTAAATTTTATATCCTCGATCACGAGGACGTCCTGCCTTAATGCAGTCTGGCGTTGCACAAACATCGCATCCGCGATAGCTGCCACCCATACTACCAGTAAGATCGTTCGTATGAAACCCGGGACTCCACACGCCATGGTATCGAAAAACAGGAATAAAAAGAATCGATTCAGAATAGAGAGAATGAAAATGAGCTTAAAAGAACAGCAAAAAAAACTAAAAGAAAACTCCCTGGTTCGCTATCCCGAGAACATATAGTGATGTAGCTTGACTGGTAAAAGGTCTATATAAACCAAAAAGTCACTTCAAGAACCCAAGCCTTCGCCGGGTGCCCTGTTATTAATACAAGACATTCCAGCAGCTAGCAGTATCTATCACAAATATATACACACTCATTCGCTAATGCTCTGTGCCTTCCAGCCATTTCTCAATATAACCAATCTCACGTTCACAAGTGTTGGCGAAAGACGTTCAACAGCGGCACAGCACCTCAACAACAATGGTTTCTGCGCAGACTCCTCGCGGCGCTGCAGCCACTCTGCAACGAAAATTTGGAATATAATAGAGAGCTAAGGCTTTTTCAACCTTACTTAATTTGATTGAGGCCGCCGGCTTGAGCCGAAAACTATCCGTTTCGTGGAGGCAAAGGGAATACCACTACAAGCACCGGCACAGTATTGTAACTCCTTGGAATTGAAATCTATGCGTAGAATATATGCAAGGGGCCAAAATTGCCGCGGCTCTAAAGTTCTATTTGAATTCTCAAAGTCTCCAAAGTGACCTCTACTAGAAAGTCAATTAAGATGCAAGCTAGGATATTCGAATTGGAGTATAGGGTCAAAGGGAGCCGAGACGGCCGTACTAGTATACGGCCAGTACAGTGCTAATAGCCCTGAGCACTTAGCTTGTCATATGTAGTAGAACTGAGATGCTTATATTCAGAAGCTATACCATCGAAATATCTACATATCTATGTGGCTATCGACATCGACCCTGGCGGCGAAGCATCCTGGGTAGCCCGATTTTAATCTTCAGATCGAGAGTTGACATCCGCCACGGGATCAATAATTAGACGCTGGGGGGGATCGGGTGCCGGTAACTCCACAGGCTGCTCGTGGTCCGTAGGTAGCTCCCCTGGATATTCGATACTCCCAAAGACCTCTGACTTCCCATGGTCAGCATCCATATCGTATTTCGATCTCCCATCCAATTCTTCCATAGGCGGCAGTGGTGGTTTAGGCGCAATATTCCGTTTCCCCAACCAGAATATTAAGTATCCAAGGGCGCATAAAACGGCAACTCCACTTGCAACCGCGCCGATGACAACTGGCGGATGTGGACCGCGCTTCCCCTCCCCGTTCTCTGGACTAGTCAAAGTTTCGGTTGGAATTGCCGGCGGTGGTAACGCCGTGTCGTTCGCGGATGGACCATTTTGGGCTCCCAGTGCAGATATAATCCCCTTTTTTGGAATTACGACAATATTGCTTGTTTTAGCATTCTGTTTTGCCTTCGCAAGACTGGTGTGCTTATTCTGATAGTCTAACCAGACGTACGCAACTCTCAAGAAAGGTATTCCAAGATACACTGTTGCTCCGGATCCCAGCCCTTGTCTTGCAAAACTAGTAGTATCGCCGTCCTCAGACTTATCTAAAAGAAGCTCGCAATACGGAACTCCTTGCCCTCGGTCGACGGTATCTCCCAACAAATCCTTAGCCGTCATAGTAATGTTGATTTTACCGAAGAAAAACGTCACCGAAACACCCGAGCTAATTGCGCGAGCGCAGTCGACATAAGTCGAGTAATCCACAATTGAGAAGTCTGTTTTCATCCTAAACTTGTTAATAACCGAGTCCAGGAACGTCCCTGGTAATTTGAGGGTAGATATTCCAGGCGAGATTACGCCAACTAAGTCTTCGAAAATGCTTGTTACTTCACCCTCATACATAAGGGTCATTTTGATAATATTCAACCCTTGAACAGCAACAGGGTCGTCGCGCTTCTCGGTAACCATGGGAAGCTCGTACTTTTCAGTGTCGACAGCCCCGAAGGTTATCTGACTAGAATTTGTGTCTAGAAGTAGTTAGTATGCAGGTTGTTCTTTGAAAGGTTGCGTTATCAACTTTGGTATATCGATAGCAGGCTTAAAAATTATGAGCATTCCTGGCCGGCCTTACCATGTGCATCGAAATACATTGCAAAACCCGGGATCCCTATCAGCCCAGCATCCACCATATCTCGTAAAATTCCACCTGCCGAATCCTCCCACCCATATCCAAGGCCTAACGCTCCGATATTGTAATACGACTCGATAGAGGTGAAATGAAAGTTTTTGAACTCCAGAGATCCCCAGGAAAGCGTATCACTCAGGTAAGTACCCAGAAGCGTGTCTTTTGATATTATTCCCGAAACTGGTGTCGGCTGTTCTTTCGCCTTGCCAAACCTTTCATCCAATTTGTCTGTTCGGGAATGATTTCGGTCATCTGGGTGGAACATTAAGTTTTCGTTAGTTAAAAATGTAGAACCTAAGATACTATTATATGAGGAGCTTTCCCATTCAAGGTTTATCTTCATACAAGCGCCATAAGCTTTTTGGGCTTCGCATTGCTCTCGACTGGTTTGTGGAGTAAATACCCCAATAGGCTCCAAGAAAGCACAGTTTTCCGGGAGGTATTGTATGACCTGAGGAGCCCAGCTTATCACATCCCCAGTGAGGCGGAGTGTGAGATTTTGCGGCGGCGTTCCTAGATGTCCAGTATAATCCCTTATTAGTTTCGTCTTCATTAGTTGATTTATCCAGTCGGCTAGCGCCAGTTGAACCGGCGCACTTCAATGACCAAACCCTACAACATAGAAGATATAAAGGAAACGAAAATGGAACTAACCAATAGTTACGTTAACTAAGAAACCATTGTATAGTATGTAGTTCGAATCTCCCTCGGATGCGTACTTGTAAGTCTATTAAAACTCGTATCAGTTTCTGTCCTCTACTAAAGCCAGTTGATTACAAGGAATATTGCACCTACCATCATTTTAAGGTTTTCCAGGATCACAAAGCCGGTTTGAGTTGTATTGTGTCGTATACTAGACGTCGCCATTGCAACCCTCACTAGCAGGAGCAATGCTACTAATCCAGAGAACAACCTCTCGTTGATCATTATTGCTGGGAAACTTCTTTCATGCTCCCCTCGAATTGTCGTTTCGATCCCTCGTTTCGGCCGGGCATCCACAGAATTTATAAACAGGCCCCCGCATTCCATGCCTTCCAGAATTCAAGAATCTTAGCACCTCGGCTATCTTGACCCCTATCAATATGGGCACCAATTTTAATCATGAGGTTATGTATTATGTGGTACAGCATTTCAAGTTGTACGGCAACTAGAGGCTCCTAGAATAGTTGTAATGTTTTGGTAACTGGGTTTGACCAATGGGAATGAAATATATAGTGAGACTGGTTTTGCAAGAGCTAGTTCGAGCCAAAGATTGAAAAAGGTTGGTTACACCGAAACATGTCACCATATCATCTTTAAAGCTTAAAACAACTAAATGGAACAAGGAGTAGCTTGTCCCAGAATTAGAGCTTACTACAGGCTTCTTGAAATAAAGAAGATTGATTAGTAAAGAGATGTGTCCGAAGTTTGAATTTGGAATCCTCATGCATCAGTCAATGACTTGAAAGTATGCAGTGATATGAGATCCGCTATGAATACATGTTGACCGCCTAAGAATACCACAAATTTGACACCTATGGAAGCATTCTGGCTAGTAAGCTATCCCAGACTACGTTCGTTACCATCATATTTAACCCGTCGAGTGTAACAACAATGAAAGGGCAAAACTTTTGCGAATTGCGATGCTGTGTAAAGGGGCAGGAGAGAAAAGGAATGAGCCATAAGCCCACCCGCCGAGCCCAAACTCCAGGTCACATGACACTTTTGAAGCTCGAAATGCGACGTACCAAAACCGAAATTCCATAGTTCAACTTTGACAGTTGATTCCGAAAGAACAAAACCAGATAACATGATTTGGACACCGGGATAATAAAGTACTTATCTTCAAGATTCTTGTATTCTAACTTTATAGAATTTGACGAGGAATTGGTGAAACGGCCGGGGGGTTGAAATCGTCTACTGAAATTTCAGATTTGACGGTTTGGTTGTCTGGAAGAAAGCGGTGGCCGACACTAACCCGACTATCAGGGTGCTCGGCTTGTGTGTATGACCCGGCCCCGCAGTCCCAATACTAATACTAGGACCTTTTGAGTCTACACAAAATCTATTTTTACACGAAGGGCTCTGCCTCCTCGGAATTGGTTTAGGGATCACTTATAATACACCAGTTTACATTCACAAGTCTGCAATTGCAAATGTCATCTTCATATCATCTCAAACTTCAATAGATTACACTCTATCTCGAGCCCCCCCCCCCTCTATCTATTGTACTTCCGTCACCCAAAAAGAAACAATATGCTCTCAAAAATGCTAGCTAACTATCTTTTTCAAAGTAATCCCCAAAACAGCAAAGTATAAAAACGCCAAATAAATGTCCACAGCACAAATATACAAGCCCGCAGTTTATATATACTTCAGTCCGCCAATTTATGAAACCAAACGGACATCCAAGCAAAAAACATGCTAAACGAAAACCGCCAAATGCATGATAACAATCGAGCCATTACCCCTCCTCTTTAATCCCACGTTTGCAAGTCTCTAAGCTTCAAAGGAAGTGTTCACCATTGATCCGGTCCAAACCTTTCTCCAGGACTCACAATCTTCAAAGCACACCCCTTCCAATCACAACCCTGCTTATAGACTTCTGTGCCCCACCACTTCCAATCCCTCGCCCATTCCCACTGTGGCCACACGATCGCAAAAAACACGACTCCAACACCAACCGCCAACCCAGTATCCAAGGCCGCGCTCAAAACCATCCTATACTTCCTCCACCAATCCCCCCTATTATTCTTGATCCACCCGTTCACCCCATAACATACCAGGCACCACGTCGAGAAGTTTAGTCCAGTAGCTGGTGGGATCCAACTTAAACTCCCGAATACAACTGGTAAGCTGACCCGCTTGACATTGATACCGGTATACCGCCCGTACGCCCAAACGATGATCGGGGCGATAAGCCCCAATCCGAACGCCCATACTAGAGGATGATATAATTCTCCAGTTCCAAAGAATCGAGATGGTCCAACAACACCCCATAACACACTACCGTTGAAATGTACCCTCGCAAGCGGACACGTAAACCCGTTAAGAGCTTCAGGTGTACAAATGCCCGGAATACTCCTAAACATCCAGTTCAACACCCCAATCTGTGTCAAACTACCCACAGCGGTGGCAACCATCTGCACCGTAAACAGCATCCTCGGCGGGATTTTGACGTATTGACCTAATTTAAGGTCGGACGCGAATTTGAGACCTTGAGTGGAGGTAATGTATCCGTATGTGACGAAGACCATATTTGCGATACCTCGGCCGGAGAAGACGTATCCGGCGACCATTTGGCATATTAAGAAGATTGAAGATTGTTGATTTGTGATAGCCATAACGATGCCAACAGGGACAAAGAAGACGGTGCACATGAGTAAGGCGAGGAGTAAACCGTACCATGGGAGATGGATTTCGTACGCCTCGACCAACCACATTCCCACAAGGGTTGTCACAACTCCAGTTGCCAGATACCAACTCGTCGGTGCCTCTGGATACTTCTTCATAAGCCTTACATGCACATCCTCGTCTCCGACAATATCCGCCCACTCTTCATCGTTTAAATCCTCCTCGCTCTCGATTCGTTTCCCGGAAGAAGTTTCAAGTCGCTGATAAGATCCGGTCGTCTCAGTTTTAGTGATAGATCCGATCTTTAGCGCTCGTTTACCTTGTTTCCAGATATCCTTTCCGTGCCAGATAGTCGTGTGGGTGACTAGAGCGGTCATGGCGGCGAATTGGAGGGCGTAGCTGAGAACGTAGGTTATTGGTAGGAATACCTTAGAGTAGGACTTATAGCCGGCCTCGTCAAACATGAAGTCCTGGGTTAGAACTTTTTGGACATCGTAGAAGCTGCCTGTGTTGTCGTATACAGAAGAGGACAGGATAGGCATATAGGAGGAGAAGAAGACGTTCGAGTAATATAGGATAGGAGCAAGGATCCACATGACGGCTATGAGGCCGATGAGGACGTTAGTTGCTGCCCAGAGAGGAGTGATGATGGGTGACCCGATGTACGACATCTGCGCCCAGTCGAAGGTAATAGGGATCAAGCCGAGACCGGTAGAGGTTCCAAACTGTATCTATTAGCCTCCATTCCATGCAGCTTACTTATTGGATACGAGAGCCTTACCAAGTTAGCAAGGACAACGCTGTCGGGTTTCGCCCAAGTTCCGATGTTGAAGTAACTCAATCCAGGCCAGATGAACCCAGGGAAGAAGTACCAGGCTACACTCCCTCCGAGAACTGTCATGAAGAACTTCCACCTGCCCCACTTCTCCCACCCCTTCACATCCTGTTCCTCCTCAGTTCTATCATGCAAGGTTGTAAACATAGCAGTTGACTGCAGCGTCACCGGCCATATCATACTCGACGGATACACCAGCCATTGTCTCGTGAGCCCAGCAAACGTATAACCCAAAAACTGCGTCGATAACGTCAACAGTATCTGATACAAAATCGGTGTTGGTTGTTTATAAAAGTGATTTTGTGACACGATAACCTTGATATCAGAGAAATCATTTTCAATCAGCCTTCTGCCGGTATTCCCCGGTGGGTTTTATCTTGTGTAACCACACTCACATCAGTAGCGAACGCGAAGCCAAAGCTCACGTTAGAGCTAATGTACACGCAGGCATGTTCTTTCTTGTTCCAGCGACCTTGGCCGAGCCACCTCATTACTTTGCCGTAAGCCGTGGTGGCACTAACGACCTCCGGGAAACACAGGTCCCATATCCGACCGAGTGGGTGAGCTAGAAGGAGGGCTATGAAAGGTGTGATGCTGACGGATGGGTAGCGAAGGGAGAAGAAGAGGTTTGTAGATGAGCCGACAATGGAGAAAAGGATAGCAAGAGTCCACATCCGGGGTGCTAACGAAATGTCAGCATCATCATCATCACCGTCTCTGGTACTAATCTTGCAAGGGAAAGGGACGTACTGCTTATTGAAAGTGAGGTATCATCGGTATTTGGTACTGAGGCCCGCACCTGTGCATAGCTGTGACACCCAACACATAACAGAGTCAGCTATTTATCGACGGATCAGATAAAGCAGGTTGGATGTCGAGTGCCACACTGTTACACAGAATGGACACCAAGACGGCACACTAAAGAAAATTTAAAGCATGAAAAAAGGTGGGTATCTCAACGTACGGAGAATTCGCATGAGGATTGAAGGCGAGGCCGCCGTCCTCGCTGTCGGCATCGCTGTCCTGCAGCTGATGGACCTCATCGGCGTCATAGTCTGTGGAGCTAGAATCGGTGTCTGGGAAGACGAAAGCGGTCGAAGAGCTGCCTGGAGTTTCGCCATGGAAAGCACTATAGCTGGCAGAGCTAGGACCGGGTCGGACCTTACTCAGTTTGACGCCGGGGTCTTCGTTCGAGGGCTGCCGTCGCATATCGTCGTTTGCAGTCGTGTGGTCTGCACCTGCAGTAGCGGCAGAGTGGTCTTCGGTAACAACTCCATTCGAAGGATTCTCAGCGGCAGCAGCAGTGGTAGCAGCAACAACAACGGTGTTCCGAAGATGGCTCTTGCTCCTGGTCTTCTTTCGCCTCGATGTCGGAGACTTTGGAGGGGATTCGGGACTGCTGGAGAGGTCGGGAAGAGCACCGTAGGAACCAGTTCCCAGGGCTGGCGAGGAGCGGATGAGCAGCGGTGTTGAGGAAGCCGGCTTGGGCATTCTCACAACTCTTTTTGCCCGCACGCACTCAGGGTCCACGGTGGAGCTTGGCAGGGCGGGACATGCACCGTATTGATATCGAGATGGTTGGAATGATAATTAACGGACCGACCGATACGATAAGAAGTAGTTCGGAAGTATACGAAAGAGCGGGCTACCCCTCAGTCATATTATATTATCGTGCCTAAAAAGCAAAGTACGAAATGTAATGTCAGTAAAGTACTCGGAGCCAGTCAGTCAGTCAGCTCACACTCGCATTCCGGTGACACACGTGTTGCTCCATTGCATCCCTCTCAACCCCCACAGCGGGCACTGGCACTGGATGTATGTCACTGTACTGCGATATAATTATAAATAAGTGCTGCTTGAAATCTTGGAAATAAAATAAAACAACCCGAAAAGGAGGGGAGGACGGAAACAAGAAAGGGATCGCGATCGGGACAATGGATCCGCTGCACTAGTGGACGGAGAAAGAGGGTATCGTGCAGGCAATTTGTGACCGCGGCTGCAGACGACGGACCAATCTCGACCAGTCCGGGGGGGGTTATTTAACAAGTTACACAATCGGGAAGGAGAATCAGGGCGGCATTTGGATAGCTCGAGAATGCACATATCGCTATGATGTTCAGTTTGCAGATAGTCCGGTTTCAAGATAAAGACTTCTCGATACTCGGATAGTTCAGATAGAACAGACGCTAAGCAGACAATACTAACCTCGTGATGCAGTCGGATGACGATTAACTGCAGCTTCAATACCCTCGATCGGACTAATTTTCGTCCCAATTTTTCTAGTGCTTCTAGCGTGGAATGTGTTGTTGTGTCGGTGTCGTATGGGAGTATGATTATCTATCAGAGATCTAATCTGATCGATCAGACAATTCCCGGACCCTCCTCCCTTATATATACTCGTCCCTCCTCCACATCCCCCTCTCAAATCGGTAAGTTATAGTTTTATGGGCCACTCTGGAGCTTAATCGGCCCGAGCGTTTTAGTCACACCTCTCCAGTTCTTATGTCATGCCACGCTCAACCGAGTCCCTTTTTCCCTACTCCTCAATCAAAAATTAATTTGCTTTTCCGCATGTTCATCTCGCATGTGGAAGGCACTCAAGTCTCTTGTGTAAGCTTGTCCGTAAAAAAGTTGGGGGTTCTCCCGCTTATTGACGGTGCTCCGTAAACCCGTTGACACTCGAGTACTTCTATATTCTATATTACTGAGCAATTGAGTAATTAAGTCTATCGACCATGTTGGGGCCGGAAGAGCTCTTTGGGCCCTTGCATTTGCATCCCGAATGATCGGACGAGAACGAATTTTCGAATTTTCCTCGGATCAGACGACTCCCATGAATGTACATATACCTACACACCACCACCGGCCATCGACGGTGCGGGGTATACATTGCATCCTAAAGTGACTCCTGCCCGCATTGAAATGTGCCGACTGGAGTGCGCACTCAATGCATCAAGATCAAGACTTCTCGGCTACGGAATCAAGCCCGGCCTTATGTATTCCAAGAAGCCTTATACCGTGAAACAGCATGCCTTATGATATCGTCTGGCAACTTGTCCTACATACCATGGGCCACCCGGCCATTAATTTCATTATCAGATCGCGATCTCCCGCTGTATGCGCTGGTCGAAGCTAGTTCACATTCCATCCCATGTCTCCGTACCGACAGCAAACCCAACTAGCTCCCCTCTGATACTTTAGCCGTCAGAACTTAACTGACTAAGCCCTCCAGATCTGATAAAAAGAGACACCAAAACTAGTACAGCGTCTACAAGAACAATGTCTAGGCGAGCGAAGGTTTGCGCCAAGCAGAGGACCCCCCAGATGCCGTCAGCCTCAGATTTGGAATTCCAATCCCGGGAAATACAGTAGCCCTCTCCAGCGACTGTACAATTGTGGTGTTTTAACGACATGTTCGCATGTTCAGCCCTGAACCACAGGCACAGTAATACTTACCCGGTGGTGAGACCCATGGCAGACAAAGAAAAACGTGCTTATCCGTGAACCCATAATTAGAAGCAGCACCAGAAATCCGCCTCTTTTGTGTCTCTCATCCGTTGCAGCTAAATCGTATGTACAAAACTCAATCGCTGGAACCGATTTTGATCGTTTTCGTGCAGCTTTCTCTTCCTTGCGCTTGCATTTCAAGACTGAGATGCGATAGGTGTAATTTGGTCTTCGAATTCCTGGAGGTTCTGTGCCGTCGCAACACAGTCCGCAACAACGTCACATCTGTGTCCCCTATGCTCTGCTGCTACTCCTAGCTCTTCCGCGATCCACTCCCAGCTTACTTGACTCCATCCCGACACTCCGTTCACCAGCATCATCCTGCATCTCCACAAAAAGAATACTTCCTCCACGATCTTTGATCTCAAATCTACAATCTACAGCATCAGCATGACCATCTAAACCCCTCCAACATCTACAACATCACTCCCTTTTCCAACATCCAAAAAAAACCACATCTCCTCCCGCCCCGGACGGAAGAACCCCCCTTAACAACCACCCACACCCCTTCCCACAGGGACCATGCTCTCCTCTTTCGCCATCCTTCTGATCGTTATAGCCGGCGGCGTAGTCCTCGGCTGCCTCATCTGGGTTATCCATCTAAACCTCCGCGCCCGCCGTCTCGGCCTTCCATCCCCTCCATTAATCGCCTACTTCCGTCCACCGTCTTCAAACCCTGTATACCAATCCACAGGTCCCAGGTCCCGTCAACAGAAATCAAGTTCATCAGGCGGTGGTGGTGGCGGGAAGTTCTTGGGAATATTTGGCAAGAAGAAGGCAAATTCTCGCGGAGAGTTTGGACCCCTTGGTGAAGACGAGGGAGCATGGGATTCCAGAGGTTATGGAAACTATTATGAAGAAGATGCAGAGATGGGGTTAAGAGTCGATACGAACACTTCAAGGCATAATAATAACAATAGCAATAATGCTGCTGGCGGAAGGAATGGACGGTGGGATGAGGAGGACGATAGCCCACCACGAGGAAGAAGTAGGAGCAGGAGCCCTAGACCTGGATACAATATCGCAGCAAATAGAGGGCCGGCGAATGGTGCTGCTAAAGGGAATAATCCGTTTGGAGACGACCACGGCGTTAGAAAGAGTACGGATACAGGAAGAAGTAGCGTTTTCACTGAAGAGACGTTTTAAACAGATGGAAGGAGTTTTTCTGTTCACATTGAAGCATTCATTTATACGGAGGTTGGAAAGGAGTGGATTAGCATGTGCAACTGCTATAGCCATGCATACTACTTAGCATATATACACCTATGCATTTTTGCGGTTGTCCCGTGTTTATGGGATAACAAGTGCGGTCGTTTTTTTTTGGATTTTTTGAGTTAGGCTGGATTCCCGGAGGAAAAGTTAGATTTCTTTTCTGTGGATTCTTATTAGCATTGGAGTACACTTTTGTATGATCTGATTATGACTGACTGACTGAACATGCTTTCTCTACATTTTTCTTTCTCTCTGTGTGGTTATTTGGAGCTTCCTTTTTTTTTATGCGCCTCTGCGGTGAATATACTTTCTCATCTTATCCCTTTTTGACGTGGATTTAGCAAGTACTAGTCTGTTTTGAGTCATGAGTCCCATTTCTATCTATTTATTCTATCTATATATCACATTATCTTCTAAATTGTATCCACCGTTCATCGGCCTGTGGTCCTGGAACCGAGGCATATATGCCAGACTACCACCATCCATTTCGGACGTCCTCGCTCCCTTCTCCTCAGAAGTCTCAAGCCTCAATTGTCTCCACCATACTCGAGCTCTCCCATGACCTCGCTCTTGTGTTCCCAATCGATGATAAGACCTAATAACTTCCTCGATATAGGCTGTGCTACATGCGTCGCTCGAATGACGGGCGAACAGATGTTATTGATCCCATGCAGTTCGGATACTTATATTTTAGTATGTTCAATTTTTTTTGATGTGGAGAGTTTTTGAATATATATAGATTCCAAAGAGGACATGTAGCATTTGCGGAGAACCGCCTTTAGATCATGCGAAAGCGAGTCGACTCTGAGAACGACTTGTGTTTATGAACGGTTTGATGAGTTCGGTGTAGAAATTCATAAAGGTCATTCCTGCTTCGTCCTGTATATATAAGATAAGATAGATGTCGGTTAGAGGGTATCATACGACTGGGAGTACTGGGTCGTAGAATATATGATGACATTACAGTGGTTGTATTTTTGGTATACTTCCTGGCTGGTTCTCCTATATATAAATCATGATCTTAGGTTGGGCTCTCCGCCTCCTCACCATTTTTCGACGTCGTCGAAGCTGAAGGGCTTTGAGATCATGATAAGAGTGCTGCCGAAACCCTCCATGAACATTTCCTCTATAGAGAATCATCGAAATAATCGCAGTTCTTGGATTCCCCCACATTAGTAAAACCCGCCGTGCTTAAGCTATCTTCGCCCATATGGGTCGAGCGATTTCTAGACAATTGTTTCGTTGCATATATATCTATCTAAAAGTGCTTATGGATTCATGTCTCAGCTTCTCTTTAGCTGGTATCTAGGCCCTTCATTTGCGGTTTGTACTTATGTATACCACATCGGCTCAGTTTTTGAGCACTGTTTTTGTATTTCTCATGTCCTTGGGTTTTTCGACTTGATTTCGCCGCGGCTTTGCATGGATGGTGAGGCGGGCGTGGTTACTGACATACGAGTTGGCTATCGCGTCGAAGTATTTGAGTAGAATCGTGAAGATTCGAATTATATTCTATTCGGAGAGCTAGAGAGGAGGAATTCATATGAATGCTCCGTCGGACCCAGACAATAGTGTAAGCTTGTGATAAAGTAACTATTCGTATAAGGTGTCCGTAGATAGTGAAATCGTCAGTAATTCCGCCGGATTCTTAATACATCAGGGGTGGTCCCCGAAGACTAGATGATTATTGTTGTAATGCGGAGGTTACTTTGGTATGTATGCTGATGACGTGGTATGCGTATCGCTCGCTTCATAGGCTTTTTATGAACAAGCATGCTTGCTGCCTGTCCACTCAAGTGAATGTATAGAACAGCTTCGGGCGAGAAATATATAATATATAATGATAGTGTAGGAATTCAGATCATCAAAAGTTCTCCGTTTCCGCGGCTGATCGGTATAGTACTAACTCAGAGCTGGAGGTTGATTGTAATATTGCATATACGTCCATTATAGCTTGGTTAGGACAATATCCATGCTAGGAACATTTGCGGGCCCTTGCCCTTGCATATTGTCCGGCTCTCCTGCGAGGACCTTTGCTTCCTGCATTAACTCGTGTCTTTTTAGAGTTTGCATTTGTGGTTGCTGCTAAGGTTGTAGGTAGGGTGACTGAGGGTTACGCAGCTGAAGTGGCTGATACGGATGCAAAGTCAAGTATCCTGGCTACAGGGCTAGGTTCTGTACATGGGAGCGGTTACTTCGTGAGTAACTGCTTTGCAGACACGCTGGTTGCTTCCTAGATTACCCCTTCTAGGTAGTTTCGTTGGACCGTACCCTTGAGCAGCGGTGTCTTCATGAATTCCCGTTTTTCAAGAGATCCATATATCCGGGCCGTTGCACTTGTGTAAGTTTAAAGGTATCGCCGTAACAATTCCATTCTATTAACTTAACCCAATGGAAGGCCACCGAGAATAGGATAAGATTTAATAATTATGTAGAAATCGTGAGTAGGATATTGGTCTACTTCATAAATTCATAGTCACATTCATGGACAAAGCTGCTAATGCAACGGGGCTAATAATATCGTGTCTTTGGAAGCCGGAAGTATAATTCATTCGAACTCCACCGAAATAGATGATGCATTGAATTCGCCCGCGGGGTCGCTGCATCACCGTTTCTGATTCTGGTTCTAGATATCTAACATTATACCGGCCCCATCAAACCGATTTGGATATATGTTAATCATGTCTATCGGTTGCGTGTAGAGTATTGACTAGACGTTCTGAGGGTTTAGATGTTTCCATGTCATCTGGCAAATCGGCGCCTAGGCTTACATCGGATAAGCACTCGTATGCAGCTACTTCCTGAAAGATTTATCCAGTAGCTTCGCATTTAAGCCTCCTGAAGATTAGTTTGCAAGACATAATCTTGACTTATGATTGAAGCCGACTAGTTTCCACTGTAAGTTATTCATGCTTTTGGACCATCTATCTATTCCTTTTCCCCAACTGGTTCGAAACATATGAGATTGAAATTTTGGTAGAGAGCGCAGGTAGCAGGCATTTCTCCTATGATATGTCTCCAGTTTATTGTTATCGTCGGTTCGGTTGAACATCGCATGAAGCCTTGGCCTAGCTTGAAGGAGACCCGCCGGGTTCAGCCATTACAATGCATATGCAAGCTGGTATGTAAACGCCAGCGATTTGGATGCACGAAGCCTTCCACCTTTGTCCTATCGTTATACCATTCTTTGGCCGCCCTCTTAAAGTTACTAACAATAGCAGCGCATATACGCTTGCCGATGAATAGATTGTCTTTATCATTGGGAGTGTCGTAAGGCACGTAGATGTGCTCGTCCTCGAGGCCTCTGGTTACCCAAATAACGTTCTAGCAAATTCGGCTGGCATATTGGATGCCAATAGCACATTGGATACCGAAGCTGCCAGTTCGTCTAGAGTACCATCTTCGCCCTTGTATTCCATTAGGTTTTTCATTCTGATTGTTTAGTGTCCGAAAACGAACACATTTGGTTTGACGCTTGAGGTATATAGAGTTGCGTGTCGTTGTAATTTTCATACAACTTGTGACTGTCGGTGTCTATATAGAGCCATTTTAGTTACTCCCATCGCCTAAAAAGGCTTTATACACGGTATATACGCATAGGAGCTGATTGTCTGGCCTGCATATATATATCGTTCTCATTGAACTTAGTTGACGTGGACATGTCGATATGGTTTTTGAGTAAATGTAGCCATGATCTGCGTCTCGAACTAGGGGTGATGGCACTAGCACTGCTGGTCGGTGCTCATCGAATCGCGCGTGGAGATCCAATTTGTCAACGGATCACATTGCGACAGGTTATGTTGTAGGGCTTGGAGCGCGAAGCACTTGCATCCATGTTGATGTTCTTCGACCTTCAAATATTCAGATAGGCACCTTGGTGAGGCCATTTTGATTTTCTGCCATGCAAATGGAGGCTCGAGGGTGGAAGGCGGGGAACAGTAGATATAATCCATGTGTCCCAATTGGCGCTGGATTATTTCCTTGTTAGCGTAAAGATATCGAATGGCTTCAGGACTCTATTTGGCTGGATATATGGTTTGTGACTTTTTTTTAGCAGTTAACCCTGCGGCTGAAAGTTTCATACATCTGCTGTGGACGACGAAGTTATCCTCAAGGGTAGAATAAACTACGGCAATATCGACAACCGTATCCTTGCTGTTTTTTTAATATTGGCAGGCATCATCCCCGTTCGCAACTCTCAGTTTATATGTTGATAGGGTCGTCACTCTGGACGCATCTGATGAACCAGATCTACTTTGAATCTTCAACCAGTTGTCCGGTGACAAGCTAGAGTTTCCCAGATCTTGCATTCGTGTAGGTCTTGGTTGGAATCTCGTTGGAAGGCAAGTATCCCAGCATATACTGAGCTCGTGAGAGATTGAAGGTATTCATTGCAACTGGTAATATTTGCAGGTCTTATCATCTCGTGTCGTACAGCGAGCTTGGTCACTTTAGTATACCAAGTAATTTAATGTAATGTACTGATTGGTATGCATAAATCATGCCTCGTGGACTGGGTAACACCGTTAAATTGATAAACGGAACCTCATTGAACCTCATTGTTCTTTGATAGGTGGAGAAAACACCCCATTTGAGGCAAAAGGTATCAGATTACCTCGATAATCTGAAAACATCGCCCGCGGGATCTTATTCATTTTGCAGACCGGAGCCTTTTTCTAATATTGAGTTCCTTGTGGGAGATTCGAACGCATATAGGTTATTCTTGGTGCTGTATTTAGTTTCACGTAACTCTTCGTTGCCTCGTTCGATTTTTTTTCTCTCCATATCCGGACTCTTAACCGTTAGTGGGCTTCTCAGCAGAGCTTCCAATTCCTTTCCGCCATGAATGTCGCCTTCTTTCTCGTCACTGTGGCGTGCCGTAAACTATGAACGTGGCAAAGTTTTGTATTTCGGAAAAACATGGGTATCTCTTCATCGAGAGACAATCATATTTTTGAACACCTTAAGAAGGTGGCAGGACATGATTATCCCGACTTAAGCGCTCTGGTTTGAAAGATATAGGCGTGTATGTAATTAGGTGACCACTGCAGCATCTCCAAGGCAGATTCCGGGTCTAGTATGATTTATTGCTGATAGATGCGAGGGCAATAGAGATTTGTCATTCATATCCCTCCATTCGGATAATGACTCTGTATGATGCAGCGATGGGATGCCTATTGTATTCTCGGCGTCGACATATTTTCTTGGGCTGTAGAACGGCAGCCGTACCCGGAAGCGATGTGATCAAGCTGTTTGAGGTCATGATGAAACTGTGGAGGGATGAGCAATGTTGATATCGTCTTTACATATATATATATATATATATAAGACGCAGAGGATACGCGTCTTGTGGTCCCGGACGCCAGTTGGTCATATGTAAGATGTATTCAAATCTCTGGAGGGGATTATGTTCTTGAGTGTATTGGCTACTGTGAGGAGGTTGCTATACCCCAGGCCTGCTTGACTGAGAAGATCTACTCTCTTCAGGAACGTGTAGTTCAGCCGTCACATCCACCAGGTCGATGTCTTTGGGGATCGACCCGAGAAGCTTTGCTAATATGTAAGTGAGCTAGAGGCCTCTAAAGGGTAACGGTAGGTTGGTTTCTATGATTACCCTCTATTAGCAGGTAAAGGACCATGTAGATATTTCGTGTTTATTATACCGACCATATCACTTAGGACTTTGCAGTGATAGGTCTAAATTTATATTCATGATGTGAAAGAGCCTGTATACGCTCGATAGGTAAGTATAAGGTTGAAAGGATATGAAAGATCTCCTGGCCTCATGCTGGCCAGGCGTGAAGTTGTAGAGGTTGGAGTGTTTGGGGAAGAACTGTGGAGGTTTTTATGGTTGAGTGATAGAACATCGTTTATGGATCCACAGATTTCTCGAAGGAAGTAGTAGTTGTGTGGGCTGGAAGATTCCAAGACCCTCTACTTGGTATGGTATAGTGTCGTACGCGTCCTCAGTCTCGGCAATAACCAGGACTATAATATATACTACTCCCAGCTCTGAAAAGGTCAACGCTCCCTTCACTTCCTTCGTCCAGCGTCCCACTAACATGTTCGACCTCGACATCTGAATGCACCTCAGTTATATCAAAGCTATCTCCAAACTCCGACGAATGTACCCAATCCGTTTCGCGCTTGGCCCAATGGACACAAGATGCGGCTGTCGACGGAACGACCTGGCCGAAAACGACTTGTTGGATTTGGTGTGTTGTGTGGCGGGTCTTCCTGAGCTGGCGCGGGGGCTGTGCAGCAGCTGAGATCTTGAGGGTCCCGAATGTGACCGCGGCCATGGCCATGGGCTCGGAACCACAAAGCATCCGGATCAAGCATACGACGCCGCCTACAGCTACCGAAAAGGAGGTGCCAATAAATCTTCTTTTGTTCACCGACATCATCTGGCATCTGACCTGCATCGAAGGCGCCTGTCAAAAAGGGCATTCTAGCTTCATTCACAAGCCAAAACGCCTGGGGAAAAGTCCAAACGGTTATCGCGGTCGGTTCCGACGTCATACCTCAGAACAGCATAGCATTCGTGCCTGACCAGCCCGTCAAGTCAGCCCGCCAGCCTTGATGGTTGCAGCTCAAAGGGTCCCCTTTCTCAGCCCTCGTCGCAGCATCATGAGCATACAGCTGCGATATCCGACCATTACCTATCCTTCGCACTCTGCTACTCCAGCGAGACTGTCGCCGTAACATACTACCTTCGACGGACATTTCATCGACAGTCAGATTCCAAATTCCTAAGCCCGATCATCGCTCCAATTCCGTCGCTTGAAGCGACAAACTACCGGCGAACCTGTGACCGATCTTATTAAAGCTAGGGATAGGGTGCGACGGGTAGTCCTGTAGACTACACGGGTGACCTCCCTGTCTTTTGGCCTTCTAATGAACTTCCTCCAGGGTCTACGGTCACCTTCGCCGACTGTCGCCTCCATCGTCAACAGCCCGGCTCATCCTTCTCACCACCACACCGAACCTTTTCTTACAAACGAGTCGCTTGCTAGAAGGAGCTTGCTATTACACCACGAAGCGACTCGTAGGGAAGCCGACATGTTGCTCTTACACACTACTGGAAGCGTCAAGATTGGCGAGATTTTGCGGTATGTCGACATTCGTACCCATATCTTCGAAGCTTTTACACTGATATTCGAAACCATATAGCTACAAAGTAACATACTATCCATCTCGTGACCGAATTTTACCTCTTCCCACCGCTCTCCATCTTCGGATCAAGAATACGGAAGCTATACCACTCCGAGCAGCCTACCTCCATGGCCCCTTCGTCCTATACTGCTCCGTTAAGTCCGAAAACTACTCCCATTGGTCGCCTGTCATCAACCCTCGGGAAGAAGGTGGATACCCCGAATTTGAACCGAATCTTAAAGCCGGAAGCACATGGGAATGTGAACTGCCCGTCCCTGCGACAATGCGAAAGGAGGTTATGGCTAGGGAACGAGACCGAAGAGCAAACCCAGGCCATAAGATCGGTGACCGAATTGGTGGGAAGGACAAAGAGGAGGAGAAGGTCACATGGATCATCGAAATCGTTTCGCAAATGATCTTTTCAGCATCGGCTAAGACAAATTTCGACCTGGCAATCGCAAGGGATGAGAGATCGTTGAATATCTATGGCACCGGATTTGAGCAGGGAACATTTTCAAATGCGCTTGAGTATTCAGTAATGAACACACAGCAACTTTGGAATCTCCCCCCTTTCCCTGCTGAGGAGCAAAATAATGTGGTGCCCGGGCAGAGAGGGGCTAAGAAGGAGCGGAAAGTAAACAAAGGACCTAAAAAAGTACACTTGGTGCTAATTACCCATGGAATCCATTCCAACTGTGGGGCGGACATGCTATTCGTTAAAGAATCCATCGATAAGACAACAAAGGAACTCCGGGAAGCTCGAAGACGAAAACGACGGGAGGCTAGAGAACCCGAGGAAGTAGACATCGGGGTTGCTACCGGCAGCGTCGAACAAGTCGAAGAAGAAGATGACGATGACGATGACGACGAAGAACAAGTTATCACCCGAGGATTCCACGGAAATGTCTGCAGAACAGAAAGAGGCATCAAATACCTCGGAAAGAGACTTGCAAGGTTCGCTTTTACCTTAGCATACCCGGATCGACCGCTACCCACGAGCTTAAGGAACCAAAAGTCCAACGGGCTTTGGCGAAGCCACACGCACGACTTGAACGAGTCTAATCCTGATGCAAAATACAAAGTTACAAGCATAAGTTTCATCGGCCATTCCCTCGGTGGGTTGGTACAAACTTATGCAATAGCGTATATCCACGCACACGACCCAAATTTCTTCACAGAAATCCAGCCAGTCAACTTTGTAGCGCTTGCCACTCCATTCTTGGGATTATCTAACGAAAATCCCATTTATGTGAAATTCGCGCTAGATTTCGGCTTGGTTGGACGGACGGGGCAGGATTTGGGATTGACGTGGAAGGCGCCGAATATGGCTACCAGTGCGATGAGTGGGTTTAACCTGATGCCTAGTAGCGCCAGCGTTAAAAGTGAGGAGTCACAGGCACCTGGTTCAAAACCATTGCTAAGGATCCTGCCAATGGGACCCGCGCGAGAGGTGCTAAAGATGTTCAGGAATAGAACAGTCTATGCAAACGTTGTTAATGATGGCGTCGTACCATTGCGAACTTCTTGCCTGCTATTCCTCGACTGGAAGGGACTTGGGCGGGTGGAAAAGGCTCGGCGAGCAAATGAAGGGCCGATCGGACAGGTGAGCGGCCTTGTTGGATGGGGCCTCGGGCAACTTACTAGTGGTAACAGCACCCCGAGGCGTTCCTGGCAGCGTCGCTCCTCAGTCGATTCGAGTACCTTGGCGGAGAGCGAGCCTGATGGGAACCAAGTCGGCGAAGCACCTTTGACAAAAGGGCCTGTGCAGAGGAGATATTCCAACGGCCATGAAACAATGACCTCGCCGAAACCAGATCATCCAGCTCCAACTGCTTTCTCCTCATTCTGGACACTATTTAGGCCACATGCAGGGGCGAGATACGAGAAGAAGTTGCAAAAGATCCTTTCGAGGTCGCAAACAATCGGGCCAATGGCTAGCGATAGTGACCCTAGTCTATCGAGCAGCCACAGCTCCAACCATTTCCGGGCTATAGTCACCGACGATCTCACGGAGTCGCCCGGTTCAATGACACCAACACCGTCGTCGGCAACCCTGACGAATGGCGACCTAGCAACTCAGTCGTCGAGCACGGTCATAGCTGGCTCTTCAAATACAGGAGATACAACGCCCACACTCCTAACTGATGACCCAACAAAGACCGCTAGAGGCAAAGCTACTGCTGCAGATGACGGCCCTGACGCTGACAACTATGAGAAAATGATGGCGCCACCGCGGACGACATTACTAGAAGCAGCAGGCGACATCTTAAACCCGCCGCTTCCATCGCTCAGCTTCTTAATCAACCCGGAGACCCGCCCAAGGACAATTTTCCACGATAGAGTGTATCATCCATCGGACATCCCACGGCTTCCATCTACAACAAAGAAACAAACTGCCGGTCGAATATCCAGGTCCCCCTCCTATAACTCAGAGACAAGCGACATTGCAAGCCCAACAAGCGCCACAACATCTACCGCGCCCGCGGCTTCAAAATCTTCGGGAAGTCTGAATGCCCTAGCTAGCCCGACTTTCTTTAAAGAAGGGCCACATTCTCCGACCTACCCGCGCTCTCCGACTGGAAGCATCAAATCGGAGTCCACGGCGGGCAAGAACTTGAAACCTGAGGAGAAGATTGCCAGGGCCTTCCACGACGGAATTAGTTGGAGAAAAGTTCTGGTTCGGCTTGAGCCGGATGCCCACAACAACATTATCGTCCGCCGTGAATTCTCGAACGCATATGGATGGCCCGTGGTAAAACATCTTGTCGAAACACATTTCGGAGACACGGTCGCAGCACGATCTCGAGATGACGAAGAAACCGGAGAGGAGAGGGCGTTTGATATCGAGACTCCTACTACATCTGCCGCTCATCTCGGTACAGACGATGGAAAAGACCATTGGAAAGGTGGAGAACGTGAAGTCGAAGATGCTTTCCTCCTTGTCAAGGATGACGAGAAAGACGGAAGAAGTTCTGGAAGCGCCACACCTAGAAAACCGAAGGAAAGGCCAATGAGCCCCGTGTGGAGTGATAAAGGAGATTGCTCGAGCGATAGCGGGGAAGAAGAGGAAGATCCTGCTGAAAAACGAAAGCGAGAGGAGTTTGAAGAAGAAAGAAGGAGGATGGAGGTTATTGACAGCTTCTTGGGGAAGCCCCCGCCACCTCAGAAGGGGAAGAGAAGAGCTAGTCATCATGAGACTGATACAGCGACTAGCGATATTATGGCGGAGGGGATGACGACTGGATTGGGCAGTGCTACCAAGGTTGGGCTAGGACTTGGCGCTGGGGCACCGACAGAACCGATGGTCCAAGTAAAAAGAAGTTTGGAAACCGTCAAAGACAAACAGAAGCATGGATGAGCACAGAATTTAGCTGCTTGAAGAAATTGTATCTTACATTTTGCAGATGTCATATGGAGTCGGATTTGACGCATCTTTCGAAGTAGATGGCATCCCACCTTGTGCGGTTTTTTTGTGCGTGCGGTGGTGTATTTACGACTAGCGATTCTTTCACTTAACTTAGCATATGATTGCAGCTTTTAGTCTTTTTTTAATTTAGATCATTTTCTCTAATACTTGTGCCCAGCTGACCTCGTACCAGATGCCGCAAAAGAGGGCCGAAAGCTCCGTGGGATGAACGTCTAGCTCCTAAACTAAGAGCCTAGACCCTAGAACAAACCCGAGCCCGAGCAAGCCTTACATGTTTGGCCACCGCCAGCGTCAAGTTCGCGATGCTGAAGCCGTTACAAATTCCTCCCCCGCTGGCAGCCACGAAGTCGAGTCAATATGTGAACCTCAACACCACAACTCGGTATCGTCAAATTATGAGACGTCTCGGGGTTAGCATGACCTACGAACATGGAGATATATTCCGAACACATAGCGGGCATAGTAGTTGACGGCATGTATATAAAACCATGGCCAGTAAAGCCTTTATGGTTTCTTGTCCATCATACCTCACCACATCATTACCATTACCATTACCATTCCTATTACAATGAAGACTATGTAGCTGTTGCCCAATTACCAAAGCTCAATGAAGCCT
This sequence comes from Arthrobotrys megalospora, assembly GCA_036971655.1. Lineage (NCBI taxonomy): Eukaryota > Fungi > Ascomycota > Orbiliomycetes > Orbiliales > Orbiliaceae > Arthrobotrys > Arthrobotrys megalospora. The sequence continues at coordinate 566,401 of JAVHJN010000003.1, read as the reverse complement.
ACCTTAATTTTCCATCATCCAAACTCATTTACCCAGAATCTATTGCTTCCTCCGCGGGCGAGGTCCAAATCTGACACTCCTACACATCTTACCCATCAACCTAATTTAACTGAAAAAACTGCCATGATATTCACCAAAACAAACGAAGAAGAGAGATATCTCTCTTCCCTACGGGAAGAACTACGGCTTAGAAAAGTGCGAGTTGCACAGGCACTTAAAGATGCTGGAATCGAGACCGAGGAACAAGCTGATGAACTTCGCCAACAGTTACAGAGATTAGCAGCGCAGGAGCAAAAGCTTCGGCAGGCCGCTAATAAAAATTAAAATCACTGAATTTAGATTTATTCATTCCAAGAAGACTATTTAGTATCACTTATTAGTGATTATTTATATACCATCTCACCTACAGACCTACTTACGACATATGAAAATGGTTAGTACACCCCCCATTTGTACATCTAAGAACAAGTCCATCTTCCCCTGCAGCAGGGCATCCGTTCTTTCCTTCTATCACCATGAAACTCGTATTCTCACAGAGTATGCAGTTGAGGGGAAATAGGGCCTTGTTCTCAGGCCGAAGGTCAGCATTCAGGGAGATGGCGTATTCGAGGGCTCGGACGTTAAATATCGTCGCGGGGTCGTCTATCGGCGGAAGGGTTGGTAGCTGTATTCCGGGGACTGGGCAAGGCTCTAGAAGTTTTAGAAATGATGTGGTGCCGACTAGATTGTAGAATTTACGGGCTTGTTTGCCAATCGATAGCGGCGCTTGGTTTAGCATTTTTGATGGAGGGGATTCTCAAGTCAGTCACTTCTCTAGGGGAAATATATACGAAAGGATGTTTGTTTAGTCGAGATCAAATCAATTTTGGAAAGCGAATATCAACAATCACCAAGGACAAATTGAAAATTTCAAAAGATCGAAGTCTGAAATAAAAAGGCGGTATTATCCCAAGAGGACTACAAGGTCGTTTTGTTGAATCGATTTCGAAATTTCCAACTAACAGAAAACTCTCATGTTAAACTCGAGGTCGTAGCTGTTTAACAAAAATTGGATTCGAGATTTAAAGCGAGGTATATTCGATCGTTCTTTTCTTCCGGCAGTCCCAACCGCCCTACTCCCTATATTCGAAGCTGCCAAGTACTAGTCTTAAGCTATTCCCGACTCTCCAACAGTAGTAGTCACCTTCTATTCATTGGATTTTGTCATTCAGGGATCTATCAAAAAATCATGCCACCGAAATTTAAACAATCAATCCGAGAGTTCCTAGCCGAACGAGCCAAAGCTAGACTGCAGGCGGCGCAAAAACAGCAAAGTGAATCAAGTGAATCCGCCTCACCCAATCGTGAGAAGCACAGCGCTAAGGCCCCCCCCGAACCGATTCAAAATGGATTATACACAGTGTTCCTAGCCTCGATGAACAAGAAGGACTATTGTATTTCTTGCAACGCAGAAGTCACTGAGAAGTCGCCCGCGACACTAGAAGTTGATGGGGTCCGCTACTATTGCACACGCTGTGCTCCTTTAGATTAAGTCGCATTCTCAAACCACAAAACACCTCACGATATCAGCATCCTACGACCTATTGTCCCAGACTTTCCGGAGAGAGATGTGTCATAGCTAGTAGCCCAAATATAACACTTATGAAACCAGAACGCCTCTGAAGAAATACCACAGACAACTTGTGTTGGCACTTCCATACTACAGTGCTGTATCGTGCAATATAGCTATGGTCGGCGATATTAGGCTGCTCTTGCCATGCATAAAGTCACAGGAAACCGTGCTTCTGCACGTTTCAACAGCCCGTGTTTTTTGTCCCTGACCATATTACCGTTTCCGTCTCCGAGATCATGGTTGATACCGAACTAGTTGATTACTAACTGCAGCCGGACCCGATGTTCGACCTGCATGCATGACTTCGCCCCCCTAGACCGTCTAGGTTATAAACCCCCAAAACCTGGCTCAACAGGAAGCGACAGGCCAAGGCACCATGCGGCGACATGGTTTCACAGCGTTTACCAATCTTTGAAATATGCATAGTTTACACAAATATCGTTATGCTCAAGCATCTAGTCGTCTGATCTTTATATACGTACACGAATCCCATGTTTTGATTCTTGAAATGAGGAGATGCCCGCGAGTGGGCCGCTGCAAGTGGCCTAGATGTAATATGTGGCCCGCACTTAAATTTGTGCCAGAAAATGAAAAGAAATGCAAAGGAAGGTGGTATCCATTGGCTCGAAAGGAACCAGAACGAAACAAAAAAGCAAAACTCCGTGAATGGTGAGAAATGAAACGCTATACTCCCATAATTATCATTAACCCCCAGCTCGTGATCGGTCATTATTGATTATTTTATCAAATTTGTGTCATTTGTCTCAGGGCAATTCGGAAGGAATCTCCTTGCCCTTCGCTTCAACTGCTTCCGGTACCCGGACCCCGTCACCGATTTCGAAAATACCTTTCTGACCGTCTTCTGTCCTTGGAGAAATCCCTGGGCTGACAGGTCCCTCGAGTTCGGGCTTGTTCCATTGCTGACCTTCTGGTAGGGGTGGATTGGGTGTATCGTGCTTCTTGATATTTCTTCTATAGTAGTACCAAATACCAGCAATAATCAATCCCAAGCCGATCACACCGCCAACGACGCCACCCGCAATGGCTGCTTTGTTGGTAGACTTCTTTTGTTGGGGCTTTGGTGTCTCGACGAATAGCGCTTTGATATCAGGATTTGACCAACTGTCGAGAGGCGCAATGACAGTTGCATTCCCAGTTTGACTGTAGAGTTATAGTTAGACCATTGATCAATATGACTATCAAAAGACCTACAGGCCTAGTTATAGTGTTTCAAAACTTACTTTCCATTCGAAACCTTCTGCGCCACCTCGACGGGCAGTTGATACGGCTCGCTATGCGCAAGATACGTGCTGCTCCATTGTAACGTCGTGAGATCGTAAAGTGCAACCGATTTAGTCTCCCAATCGCATTGAGAGTCGTTAAAGTTTGCAGTGTAATATCCACCGAGTCCACCGACCGTAATCATTTGGCGTCCTTTGGGAGCGACGTGACATGTATGGCCATATCGAGGCGATTCTCCTTCAAAGATCTGTGACGGGACGATAAAAGTCAGCACTCAAAGATCAAGACACTAACTTCTGGTGCCTATCGCGTACCTTGATCCATTGAAAACTTGGCAATGTCAGGATCCAAACGTCGTCGAGATATCTCGGCACTCTTTTTTGGTCATAGGTGACGCCTCCGTACATGTAACTAATGAAAGTAGACCGGTCAGTATACTTGCGGAAGAGACACTAGTACTCTAAGGGTACTCTAACTCACATGTTGGTGCTGGAGTTATCCGGTGCGTTTTTGACAACGATACAATGATCCGTTCGTCCCGCTGGGAACTCTTTGGCGTGAGGCGATGCCTGTTGAACATACCACTTCTCACTCTCAATGTCGAAGAGAGCGATATCCGACATTTGAACCTAAAATAATAAAAAAATGAGAACACTGAAAATGCGCAGTAGATTATTAAAACTCACCAAATCTCCTCGTCGAGTCCCGCTCACGTCAATAATCTGGCTGCTCTTAACCTCTCCACCAAGAACTACCAATATTCCTTTCCTATCCTCTCCACTGGAGGAGTTCATAGAGCCGTAGTTTGGAACGTATACCATCTGGGAATATGCCCTTGCTCTGTTGCCCAGTTCAGCCGTCGATATATTTCGAACGGATTCAGTATCGAAATCAAACTCCAGAAGACCATCAATGAATCTGGGGGACTGCAGGTCGCCACTCCTATCAGTTGATCCACGATCAACAACCCCTCCAAGGTAGTAGGCCTTGTTCAGATTTGGCGCGACAACGCTGCCTCCAAAGGAAGCTCTAGTGATGGGCGAAGATCCCGGGGCATAAGTAACCGGATCCCAGAACTTCTCGGCAATATTGTATCTCCAGAAAGATTCCTTGTCCGACTCCGGTTCGGAGTAGAGCGAAAAGTTACTCAAACTCGCATTTGTCGTTCCTCCGTAGAAGTAAAGGTAGGTCTCGTTTGCATTCGGCCAGATTGCACCACCATTCAATGATGGAACATACCCAGTCTTCCGCCCAGGTTCTCTGGTTTTATAAATTGAAGTTTGCGAGATGTTCCCTTTCCAATCCCAGCTATCTTCCATGTCGGTTGTAATCAAGTAGGTATCTAAAAGGTTTGGAAGTCTGAGTATACGCGCGGCCCTAGCAAAATCGTTGCGTAGGGATAACTTACTGATTCCCTGGGTAGTAGGACCCCAGACAATGGGGTCGTCATGGAACCACATTGTTCCGCCATCGATAAAGAGAGTTTGCGATGTGATTGCACCTTTGAGTTGGTTCAAAACTGTCAGCCAAGAGTCTTTAACATTGTATAAATTTGAGATTCGGCCTTACTTTGGTGCTGGTATCGCTTGCAGAAATTATTTACGGGATCGATTTTTGGGGCCTTCGATGTTTGTGTAGCCGCAGGCGTAACTAGCAGTAAAGTAGTCGTCGCAAGGGCGAAGAGGTCGACAAGGACCCTAGATTTGAACATCGTCGGTCGGTTCTATAATATATATGCTGTGCCTCTTAAATATACCAGATATCGCAGTCTAGCCCTGCCAGAAGCCTTAAATCGCCCTCGTCGAACAGCCGGGCGGCGGGACGGTAGGTCGTATTAAGCTAGTGGGGAAAAATACGGGAAAGAATGCAAGACACAGCAAGGGACAGGCGAATTCGAGAGGCTTGTCGTCTACCGCACATACAAATTCGATGGAAAAGCCCAATTGAGTGCTCCGACCGTGCAAATTCAGATGCGAAGCGGCGAAGGTAGCGATACGGAAACGCACATCAAGGTGCATATACAATGGGGATGTGGATGATTAGTGAACAGCTGGAACCTCCAGTCGGGCGGTTCAGCAGTCAAGTGGGTGGATCCCAGCCATATAAAGACATAGAGCTGCTGCCATTGCCCTTGTCCAGAACTATGCTATGGAATACAGCATGAATCTTGCTTCCCCTCCCAAATCCCGACAGAAAAATTCTTGCTTGTGCGGGCACTGGGAAAAATCCAACAGTGGAGACCTTGACAATTGCGAGGATAGAGCTTTCGATGCATGGGAAGGACGTGCAGAATGCAGCGACACTAGGCCTCAAGGGGCCAAGGGAAGTCAGCACGCTTATCGTCCGTTTTGAAGTTGTATAAAATGTTCAGCTCCGTGGGCCAATTCGCTGGGAAGAAATTGGGGGGACACCTGCATTGTTCGGTCTAGTGTTACTTTTTCTGTGTAACTTGCAGGCGAATTCGAGCCCTGATGGATGGACTCTAAGTTTCGAAGCCCAGGCTATATCTCGAGAACCCTGTAATTGGCAAAAGTCAACGGTGAACTAGCCCAAGTTATACCGGAGGCGTACCTGCGCTCCTATCACAATGTCGGCCCAGGTTTGCATCCACCATTAATAGCCATTCGACACTAGTATCGTGCTAGCTTCACAGGGCAAGGTCTTACGAGGTCGCTGTAAAAGCTGGCTGTTTTTTCTGGGATCCCTTCAGCTTCGTGACGGCTTCTAGCTTCTGGAGGGATTTTTGATTCACAATGCCTGTCGCCATAGCTAGCTTTAGCGAGTACGACTACTGCAGAATTATTCCCGATGCTACTAGTATACTTTTCTGTAAAAGCTTCGATCGCAATATTAGGAACTCGGCTTTGCAGCTTGAAAATCGTACCAGCACGTGTCATTGTGAGTTTCAGCAGGCTTGAAACGGCTCGCGGGTAGGCAGAAAGTGGCCTTCGCGCAACGGAGCTATATTTGGCGAGCGCGAGTCTCCAGAACCTGAGTCCAAACTAGGTGGCCATTCCCACTACGGATCTGGAAGTTTCGAGGTTCGAATTCCTGTCTTTACAAGTACACGATGCACCCTCCCTGCAACAAGCGGGAACCAAAAGTTGATGAATTTAGAAATTGCAAACTCGGAGGCCGGAGGGTGGTCATCTAGACTCCGAGGGGTTGGCCAATTGAAGTGGCCAGCGATATACTATTTCTCACGTTAATATCGCCCCGTGCCGGCATTGCATACCCTTGTCTCAACATCTGCGAGCGCTCGAGCTCCACCTGCAGAAAGACAGCGGTGCTCCAGAAGCTTGACACCATCTTGTCCTACCCGCTGCAATGATTTGATCGACTCTTCCGTATCCGGATAGTTATTTTAACTTGCCTATTAATTAAGCTGATGCAAGTAGACGAAATCGTTCCAGCCTCATCAGACGATTCGACAATTTTCGAAAATTTCTTGAAATCACAGCTCTCAGCTAATGTGATGTGATATGTATGGGAAAAGAGGTATGCCGTTTCAGCGCCGTCGCCGCCCTCCCTCCCGTGCAAGACAGGTGGAGATGCAAGGTTGACCTTCCGTGTGGGATGTCCGTCAAAATCACATTCCACATCGCCTATCTCAACCAATGGCAAACGGCGGGTCTATCGGCATTGAACCGAAATATTTTGCTCAGAATCACGCATATAAGAAGAGTTAACAACCATTCATTCTCCCCGTGTAGGTATGTATGTACATCCACTATCTATCCCGTAATAGCTTTTGGTCGCCATGCGGCGGCCATACCAAGCAATATTGTATTATCGTACAGCCTCGTGAAATTATTAAATATGTACAAAGAGAGCCGGTAACCGCGGAAGATCCCGCATGGCTCGAGCTCCCAAAATTCCGTTTGAAGGGAGCCGGTCCCCCAATCATCGGTCTCTGCGTGACGCCATGTATGCAGGTGAGATCAGGTAACCTGTCTCTCACGACCCGAATTTTGATACAGTATACGGGTACTCCAATGACTCGCCTTTCCTAACCCATAGTTTCTTCTTTTTCTTAGTGACGACATGTTCACCAAACAATTCGGAGGCATTCTCCTTCTTCCACTTTTTAATGAATCGTGGGTCCCAAAGCTCGCTTGCAACACCTAAGTCCTTGCAGCACCTCATCATAGCATTGGACTTGCAGGCTTCCATCGCCGTCGGAATTCCAAACTCATCAAAGTAATCCTGCTCACCACGAGCGACTGAAACGAGCCGTCCATGACATACCAAGGCGTATTCGCGAGTCACCATACCCCCACCATTCGGTTTCTCAGAGATCTGTGTTTCACCGCGAGGAGCAAGACCCCATCCTCCAGGACCAAATGCACGGTTGAGTATTCGCCGATATTTGATTTCAGGGAGATAGATTATGCCATCTAGATTATTTTGAAGTCGCAATTGTTAGACGTAGCTAGATTAAACAGAAACACCAAAGGAAAGACAATTGTAGTAATTACCTGGTTTAATCTCAACTTCAGTGGGGTCGAGAGGTTTCAAGAGCACGTCTGCAACTTCTTTTGCGAATGGCTCCTGTGATAATCCAGAGAATGACCGTGACCAGTCCGTCGCTAACTCCTCTCCAAGATCCATCTCTGGTGGCGCAACTGGGCCATCTTTTATCTGTGTGAGGCGTGTAGTAGATGGTGCCTTTTCATCAGCCGATGCTGGAGGTGTAGCGGGAGTCTGGCGTTTCGAAGGAGATGTTGTAATATAGCGAGATGTGACAATCCGAGGTGTGGATCGTAATATTGAAGTTGAACTGGATGGTTTGAGAGGTCCAGATACCGTGAGTCGGCGTAAGTTGGCACCGACGATTCGTAGGGTCGCCATTGTAGAAGTATCTATCCGGTAATCCCGGAGAACTAGGAAGGAGAGGATTTAGATGCAAAGCCGGATCGTGTAGGAGGTTGGTTTGGTCGACACCAGTCGTCGCGTCTACCAGAACAATGAGTGAAGCATAGGGCAGCGTAGAAAGTACATTGGCCTGATTAGATAAGATCGATCAGATAGTTTGCCGACATCAGGAGCAACACAAAGTTCCCAACACCAAAATCTGCTCCTCGAATCCGACTCTCTCTCGACCGCGCCCACTAGACTTCAAGATCCAAGCATCCATTGAGCTTACCACAGCCAGACAGCACAAATACTATGCGACAAAGATACGCTATAGCGCAAGACCCATGAAGAAACCACGTCCAGTCTCTCTCTCATTATCCCCGAACCGATAGCTCTTAAGAGGCCTTCATGTCCCTCCGTTCCGCCTGGACAAAATTGACCAGTTATGCCCAGCCATTGAAAACCAGCCTCCCGAGCATATTTAGGAGAACCCAGCCCCGTGCTATACCTCCTAGCAATGGCAATCCTGTGTCGTATCCAGCCATTGGCAAGGTAAATGCTACGGATAGCCTAACAGGCCATCCCACGAGTTATCAGCCCCTACCTCGGGTGGGAGTATCGAATGAGCCTCCAAGGCTACCTCAGAATCCTCAGAATGATGATCTAAAGGATACAAATCAATTCAGTACTCCGGCGGCTGAATCGCAGAGTAGCAAAGGGGCCCTTGAGTCGCCTGACCTCGGAGGAGACAAAATCGCCTCTAGCCACAAAGCTACGGACCAGGCAAATGATGGTACTCAGACTGGCCTCTTGAGTGTGACAACCAAGAAAAAGAGACGGAAAAAGAAGAAGAAAAGCTTGCAGGAGCAGGGTGCTGGGAAGGAAACGCCGTTGAAAATAAAGGTTGTGTCGCAGGAGGGATCTTTAGGCACAGCTAGTGCAATCGACAACCTCTTGGAATCAATTTCCGATCCTCGAATCGGGCTATTAGGGTCCTCGGCTACTGAACAAAAGAAGCCGAAGAACTCAAAGGTCACGATCGACGCCCTCCTGGAATCGATTCCCACCTCAATAGAAAGTCTGTCCAGATCGTTATCGGAGTATCCTTCAGCGAGAAGAAAGTCAGAGGGTCCAGTAGCAGACCAGGAAGACGAAGTCTTCGATGATGAGCCTCGCATCAACATCGCCAATACGTCGCTAGCATGGGAGAAGAAAACGGGTTCAAGGGCGTATCATATTCTTCGCTTAGACAATTGTGGCACCACCATGATCAAGAGTGATATCGACAGAATATTCTCCAATTACCATGCTCTGAGAGTTGGCTGGAAGTTTACAATCGTGCCCGCAAGAACAAATCTTCGGCTGCAGCGTAAAAATCGCTACTACCTATATTTTGACGACGATGAAGCGGCCAAACATCACCTTGTACACTTTGCCGATCTTTTAAAATCCGAAAAGAAGAGCAAGAGATCTCCCAATATCACCCTGCCACCCCCTGCGGCGGCAAAAACACTCCTGGAATCGAAACCTCCCGGCATAGATCTTGATTCCGATGCTTTACAGGGTAGCGCCGCGTCTGTTACCAAATATTGGGTTCCAAAATTGTATTTCGTCAATCCGCTACAGATGCCTCTCGATGGAGTCATTCCGAGCGTGCTCTACCAAGCCGGAGGGGCACCTAGTCGATCGGTACTTATTTCGTTGTGTGCAAACTCCCACTGGAAAACGCTACAAGTGTGGCTGAAGCACTCATTAATTGAGAAATATGGGTTTGGAAGATGGCTAGTACCAGGAGGTGACAAATCCGGGTGTGGTCTCGAGCGAATACCATTAGTTGGACCTAACACTCCTGAACCTGCCCAAGGAGGGAGGTGGATAGTAAGGTTCCGCGATGGCTATTCGAGTGAAGCAGAGAGGCTCGTGAGGGACTGGGACGGTAGATGGGTAAATGTCCTTGGGAAATGGGGCCGTGTCAAAGCGGAAGTGCTGTGGTAATTAAACAATTGTCTACTGTATAGTATTTCCTCGAAAATATTCCCTGTACATATTCCAAGTCCTTAGTATATAAATATCGCCCTTTTGTACATAAACATTGTACCATACATATCTAGGAAACGCTCCTGCCCTTCATTGGGGTGGACATGCGTGCCTCATGTTAAGAGACGCTTTTTGAAGTACTAATCTTCTCAAACCAATAAGACGTGTATCCTTGCACAAACATGATCCAATACCACATACGCATAATGATCGTTGGCCGATATAGTCATCCTTCTAATCCCAAGATGAAGAGCCGCCGCTACCTCCTGAGTAACCTCCATCTCCCGAGTAACCTCCACCCCATTCGAATAGCTACTATAACTCCCATCTCCGCCTCTTGCACCAGCACTACTATACGAGTAGCTATCATTAGAGCTACTCCCTCTGTCGTAGGTAGAATTCGGTATGTGCAGTATGGTAGGACGCTGGCGAGTGATAGCTCGGAGACTCTGGTTCTTTCGGAATCGTAGGACTCTCTGACCCTTTATGAACTCCATCGTATCCCGGATTCAAGGTTTCTGCCTCTTCAATCATTTTTGCAGCGTTGCTATTATTCATACCCCCTCCACAAGTGGCTCCGGGCTTCGGAGTCTTATCGGAATCACTTGAATGTACGCTGTTCCTCTTGTTGCTATCGTGATGCGCGGTATCGGGATACACCCATGGCATCGAAGTAACCAGTGATGTTTGGTTGCTTAAGAGGTCATTCGGTGTATTCTTCTGAAAGTTGATCATTTCCCTTTGCCTTTCCCTCGCGGCTTTCGATTCTGCCGATCGCTTCTTGCCTGAAGCCGAAGAAGAATCGCTACTAGAAGAGTCCCTGTCAGATGGTATATTTTCTGACCGTGTGACACTTTTCGGCGGGTCTCGGTGCTCCTCTTGGACCGGGACGGGACCTTTGCCTGCGGAGTGCTTTGGAATGTTGATAGAAGAACCTGCATTGTGGGCTGTCGAAGACGATATATCTGGGGTGGGAGTGTGTTGAGGTGAACGTCTCCTTAGGGTTATAATATCGGATTTTATTTGTTCGCTAAGCACGGGAGCTTCTGAAGATTCAGATGTCGAACAGGAGGCTGCTTGGTCTTTGATCTTTTGTATTTCTTTGGCTACTTTTCGTTCTTTCCGACGGGTGGAAGAAATATGGTCCAACAGTCCCATTATATATTGGATCTTGAAATTATCGGAACCACATCAACCCGCCCCGCTTATTTTAACTCCTCGAGTTCCAAAGCGGTCTGGGGTATGTGCATTAAATTTCGTAGGTAACAGATCCCGACGGTGTCAATTTAGCGCGACCATCGGGAGGGAATTTCCCTCAAACCCCACTAAAATTGTAGTATGTTAAAATCTTGATAACTGACCAAACTTCCACTATTAAGATCCTAAACCGGGTCACAAGATTAAAAACCTTGCGGGTTGTTCTGGCCTGGTAACGAGGCGTGGGATACGCGGCCTTAACGTAGGTATAAAATGCGAATGCTGAGCCGGATGCCCTCGGAGAATGCTGGGCAATTTCGCAAGTCTAAGCTGGTTTGGGAAGCTTATGCGTTGTTCGTGTGGTAATTTTGTTAGCGACGGCAGCAACACAAGTGCAATTTCGAGGCTGCCTTCAGAATTGTCAAGGCGAGAGGCGTCGGTATATCGTCTGGCCAGGGAAGAGATATATGTATGAAGTGGGAATGACGACGAGAATGCTGGAGGGGAAAAAATCCTGAGGTTTCGGGTAAGTGCGTAAGCCAGGTCATATAATATTTTCCATTCGTCCACGTTCCGATTGTTGTGTAATAGCGACCCCTGCGCTCAATGTTCTCAGGCCTCAAGCCAAGTTGGCGCGGCCGAGTTAGCGTGGGCTTCGAAGTCTTGTCGGTCCACTCACTGGTCGCCTACTGGCGCGGGACGTTTTCACAGCCTCACTACATCATCAAATCAATCCGATCTGGCACTCCCGCACTGTTTCCATAGCCGAATGACTGCCTTTTTGGCAAGCCGCCTTGCTTGCGACATCACCAACCGAATCGTCTGTTACCCCGCCTTACAGCCCCAATTTTAGATACTTAAATTGACGATCAAGGTCTTCTCTGGGTTCGAAAGTTGTCCCAGAAGCTCAATAGGGAATATAGTGTCGTTAGACCTTTGTTTAGAAATAAAACCTAGTGATTAGGCAGCATAAGCAGCATTAGGTATGCGTCAATATGTCTAAGGCCGATGCCGGAAGTCAACGTTAACGTCTATAGCCTCAGAGAATGTGGGATATTAATTATGAGTAACTGTATATACAAAGAGTTCTTCCTTCTATATACCATTCAACAAAACTAAATAACCTATCGCACCGAAAAATGAATGTGCGCCTTGAAAATGCTTTATATGAAAGCTCCGTATCCCTGGTATGGGTATATTATATTTTGGTGGTCTTTTTCGTGTAATGAAATACGATCGTTTTGTATCAAGTCATGTATCTGAAAACTGGATGGTCGTCTCCGAGCTCCATTGCGGACAGTTCTTCTTTGCTAAGATGCGAAAGCTTGTGCTTTCCCTGGTCTCGCTTTTTGTTCTCCAGGGTAATGCCTGTGTAGTAAATGGCACAGGAGAGTGCCGAGAGGCAGATGAACGAGATGCACAGCTTGTAGCCCGTTGGGTAAACTGGGGCTTCCTTGGCAAGAAAGGCAAAAGTAGCGACGATGCCACCAATCTACACAACAGGTTAGAAAAAAAGCTTCCAAATACATGTTATGCTGGGTGATAACTTACATTTCCAAACCCAACTTGCCATCCGGTTCCAACGGCTCTTCTTGCGTGCGAGCCAAGATTGCAGGCATACCAACAAACTAAGTGCTCCATTAGCGAATATGTCCTCACAGGGGTTTAGGATTGGCACTGTGAACTTACTGATAATGGGCATAGCGCTGTAGGTACCCATGGCGCATAAAAACAAAGCAGAGTACTGGGTCATAATGTTGGTAGGTCCATGAATTTTAAACAAAACGATGAAACCCGAAAGAGATATGCATATTGGAATGATTGTGAATAAAAACCGATGGCGAAGAAAATCAGAGAATGTAGCGGTAATCATGGCAAGGCCGAAGGCGCAAGCCCATGGTGGGACAGAGCGCAACTGAGTTTGAATGGGCGAGTATCCGAGATTACGAACGATCTGGGGCGAGAAGTAGGCATAACCGTAGGCTGGAACGATAAGTCCGAGGTACATAAGACCTCCAATCAGAATTTTCCAGTCAGATAGAATCTTGAAAACACTCTTCGCTGTGAGCTTTCCGTGGCGGTGAGACTCTCCAGTGTCAGCTTCAAGTTTAGCTTTGATAAAGGCACGTTCTTCTTCAGTGATCCATTTGGCTTCCTCAGGAAAGTCTGGGATGCAGAAGTAGAAGAGAATGCCAACGACGGCGGTAAGGAGACCTTCAAGGATGAAAACCCATCTCCAGGCTCTATATCCTCGAACGCCGTCCATCTTGCCGATAGCTGCGGCGAGAAGGCCACCAAAGGCACCGGCCAGTGTGGTAGAAGAGAAAAAGAAAGAATATCTCTTCTGGGCTTCAGATCGTTTGTACCAGCAGGCGAGAAGGTAAAAACAGCCGGGGAACATTCCAGCTTCGAATAACTACAGACGAACTGTTAGTGTGCGCATCGAATATAAATCGGGCTGCTTGACGTACTCCGAGGAAAAATCGAACTACCAAAATACCGCCGTAGTTTTTTGTAAATCCCATACTATTAATTTGGTTAGCCGATGTCAAATCGGGACGCTTCGAGGGTTTCGAGGGAAAAAATTGAAGACTCTTACATGATAGTCATCACGCCGAACATTAACATACAGGCAGATAACTATGCAATTGGATGTATGATTAGCCTCTGTAGTCCGATGAGATTGTCGAAATGTCGACAGTATGTATATAGGAATAGATTTTAGTACTCACCCACATATGCGGCTTGAACTTCTTAAGGATGATATTGCTTGGGATTTCAAATAGAATATAGGGAACGAAGAAGATAACCAAGACGGTGTTGTATCTTGTGCCTTGTACCAGTCCCAGTTCCTCCTTCAACCCGTACAGAGCAGCATTGGAGATATTGACGCGGTCCAAGAATGCTAGGAGGTACAGGATGCAGAGGACAGGCACGACTCGAAAGTCGATTTTGGCCATCAAGCGCCTCTCATTGACTCCATAGTTCTTTGGATCCACGTATCCTGGATATTCCTCTACCAAGTCGCCTCCTGCCTCAACACCACCCCTTGGTAGCTCCTTCGACGATTTTTCTAGTCCCATACGGATGGCCGGTTAGTAAACGGTATAGAAGGGTTGTAAGAGCAAGAGATAATCAGCTTCGCGACGAACCTGACATGATTACTCGGTCAGAGAAAAATAAACTCGACGGGGTTCTGACCAAAGATTTAAAGAAAGGGGACCCTGGCAAGACTTCCGTTTGGAAAGTCAAGTTGCGTGAATTCGGGCAGGCCTCCTTGCGACAGTAAATCTAATTGGTCACACAGCGTCGATCCCAAAAACCAGGGCAAGGCGATATCGAACGGAACGTTAGAAAGCAAAGTTAAAAGACGGAAGCGGACTCTTCATCTTATATAGACAAAATGTTCTCCTCCATTGCATTCTTTAGGGTCCGAAATCGCATCCATTGCCATCAACTTGCCCCGGATTTTCACAGTAGTTTCTCTCTTTTGGACCCCAGAAAAATCAGTCTGATATTCCTTGCCATCGGCTATCGTGGAAGTTGACGGGAGGCAACACGCTAACTAGCCAGGACAAAACAAAGTTCGTAACTTTTGCTCAACCATCTCGCTCATTTGCCGCTAGAGATATTCGAAATCGATAGCCAAGAAGTCCCAGACCACAGGCGTTGCTTGTTCGCCATGCTTATGCATGCATTGGGCCGTCACTGACCTCACTGTCAACTGCAGACTCTTGCGGATCATGCCTGTAAAATATTAGCTTCCCCACACATCCCCGCAAAAGTTTGCCTGCGAATGGTGGAAAATTCGCCGTCGAGGGGGTTTACAAGCGGTCGCGTGGAGCCAAGCATAGGCTTCTGATTTGTCGGACCAACCGAGACATCGAACTTTCACCCACATTCTAGTTCAGGCTACAATTTTTTATATTGAAGCTCTTGACAGCTTAAGCCTCGCACGAGTTCGACCTCGGCTCGGAATCATGGAGGCTCGTATTTCAAAGCAGCGAACATCACACATCGCTTTTTGAACCTGGCCAATTCCCATACGGGTGGCCTGAGAAAAGTTAATTAATATGATGATGCCGATCAAAGAGCCGAAATTCCATAGCGGGGTCCGTACCATGGCGGTGGGTCCTTAAAGACTTCGGTGGAGTTTCTGAACTACTTTTGCCATCCAGCATAACGATAGCTCTATTCTCCAAGTTTTTACTCCTATACCCTTGTTATGTCTGGGTCTCTCGAAGTTCGCGGTTGCTAACTGTCAAAGGCAAGATTTTCATCGCCAACACAATTCGCGGCTTAACAATGGCAAAATGACACAAGTCTTTCGTGGCCATGGACAGGCAAATCGAGACTTCCGTCGTCAGGAATAATAAATTCGCAAAAGTTGGGATTTGCAGGTTTCCTTGGGCTTCGAGATCTATCCACAGCTCTTGGCTGACACTCGGTGCTTGAAGGCGAGCATATAGACCGGTTTATATTCTATCTCTTCTACTCGACCTGCGGGTCCATACGCATCTGCTCGAAATGCAGTATGGGGCTCCGAGTAACAGCTAAGCCAAATCTAATTAGATTTCATAGCGGTAATTCTGAAAGGTATTGCTAATTCCGAGACCTTTGCTATCATTGAAGCTAGCGAGTTGTGTCTTCCACCTTTAGAGATTTCACTGAGCTAATAAGTTGAACAAAATGCGAGTTAAGCGCACGGCTAGATCCGATGCGTGGTGAGATCCGAACGACCCGGTACTCAGTGACTGACCAAAATTTTCAAATCTGTTAGCCGTCAAAAATGATTCACGTTGGTGTACCTCCTGTGTGACTTGGGCGAAAGGGCTTGCAAGCTTGGTTTTAAACTTTTGTTTGGCTTTCCAGCCAGCCAGCTAGTATTTAAGTACTTGGCGGTTATGATAATTTTCTTCGAAGTACAAACTCGTTAGACGATGTTACGTTACTTCTTGCTGCCTTCTGCCAAGAATCTGCGAACCAGGTACTTGTGCAGTTGGAGCTCTTCGAACCCTAGATTTTTCAGAGACAGCCCGCTTTCGGATCGTCTGGCGGCACGCAAAAATATTTGAAACAACGTGAAGCATTTAATCTTGACATTGATGGAGCCGCAATATGGAGCCGCAGGCACACGCGATCCTGAAGTTTCAAATTCTGCGGCGAGACCCGAATTACAAAGACCGTAAGTTCTACTAGATCATTACTTGATGCTCGTGATTGTGCAAGACTGCTATTTCCAGGTCTGTACATATGTGCGTGTGCTACACTCAAACCATGGCGTTAACGTTCATAAGACGGCTGCGGAGTACCTTCGATAGTCCCGATCTAGAAGCTTGTGTAACGCCACGGAAAGCAGTCACCTAGCTATTTGTGATAAGTCCGAGAGGATTCCTACATATTGATATGCGAGTCAGGGAAGTAACGGCTAAGCGTAATTATAGCATGGATACCCTGTTGTCGATACATCTACATCGATACATCGAGTACCACCGCCTAGAGTTAGGCTTCGTCGACGAAGCGTTGTATTGCAGTTAACCATCCCCGAAGATCCTCTAGAATTTGACATCATAGGAGGCGTCGAGGCCGGAAAGCTAACATGTTCTACAATATGCAACAAGGTCTATAGATCGATCCGCCTAGAATATCCTTGATCTTCAGGAACAAAATTCAGAGGCTGGGGTAGCTTTCCCGAGTCCCGAAATGCGGAGGGCCCACAGCGCCCCCCGCCTCTAATCCTGCTCTTGCTTCATCGGGTTAACGTCTTCCCGGATCATCGGCTGCAGTGAGGCTCCAGTACAATGGTCCATTTCTGAGTAACGACTAAAGCTCCAGTACGAAGCTAATTGTAAAAGGCTAGCCAAGATGGCATATGCTCCGAACTCCATTTAAGAAGCTGGTGGCGGTTGACAGAAACCATGTACTTATGCATACCCGCCTTCTCAATTCGGGGTGGTCCTATCAGTATCGATAACTATATTAAGCGCAATACAAAATTTCGACTCAAAGGCATAAAACGGCTCCACGCCCTTCCATGCATCTATGGACCCCAGCCTTTCTCCTGTCCTGAACTAGGATTGGATCAGCCATGTGCTTCCATCCATGCATAAACAAATCAGCATACTACATTCTACAGCATAATTCATATTCTCCGTTTTCGCCCAATCCCCTTCCCAAGTCGCGGGCCGAACACCCTTGAAGCGAAGCTGCTCACAACATGACATCCTGTTAGTTGGCTTCTCAACAGCGTACGGTTCCACGTGTTTAACATCACAACAGTACAGAACGTGGAACAGTTCCCCAGGCCCCTATCAAAAACGGAAGTATTATCGAAGGTTTTCCAACAAATCTAACAACATTTTCACGACCATTGGCTGATGATTCGCACGCGGGATAAATGGGATCAACTCGACCCATGCCTCTAAATCCTGTAGGCCTGTGCAATTTACTCTTTTGATGATGCCATAGCAGATGGCTAAGAACTATTGGACATCCTCTAGGAGGCAAAGTAAAGGACTACCAACCCGCATGCAATTTGGAGCTAATTGGAAGCTTTATACTTGCACTACTTGCACCCTGCAGATAGCGTTCGCAACCGAAGCACCCAAATTTCAAATCGAACAAAAGGTCGGGCGGTCGTGATAGCTGCGGAATAGCTATGTTTGGGTCAAAGACAGGAATGGCCGTTGGCCTAAAATTATACTGTCAAGATGTCGTCCAAGGCCCGGTCTCCGTACAGCACTCGACCCCTCTTTCGCGGGAGTCTGATAGAGTTTCGGTTAGCGGCGAGTTCCCATGCCACGCTGCAGTGGGTGCACGTGGCTATCCTTCATTGTGATCATCAGCTGGTGATATCGATATCCGGTATGCTAAGTAGACGGCTGCACAACCTCATTTGGGTCTAATAGGATTTCACAATAGCAAACCTATACAACCAGGAATTTTGGGGAGCTGGACTGAGCCCATTTGCTTAGCTATCCTAGATATCCTAAGGACGTTTTGGGAGAGCTCCGAATCCGTGCAAGGTTTATGGGAAATTGCAATTCTTTCCTTTGCCGTCGCACAGGAGTTCCGAAAATACTCTGCTGAAAACAATCACCACTTCGTCATGAAAGGAAGAGAAGAGAAAGCCTTCTTTAGCAATCATTCTAACCGTCAGGTATACCCAAATATGCCTGTCACCGCTAATTATTGTAACTCCAACAAGGATTACGTCGCTGGTAGGACGAGATGTGATTGGTTATATGGTGCTACCGTCAATCAAAGCATTCCGAGATGCATCCATGGGACTTTCGTCTAGGCAATCAGTTACTTAGGATCCGGCCCATAGGATTCTTAGATAATGTAGTTGGTTCTATAAATTGTGCTTTCGAGAATTCATATCCAGAATTTCAACCATCTTTTCGATACTCATTCATACTCACCTTCGTTTGGAGTAAAAGCAACACTCTCGCTGTTGTAGACATCTACGAGCCCTTACCTGGAGTCAAAGTCGTCTTTTGATTCTTTTCATATCGACAACGTTGAACTGAAATCAATATCTATTAGAAGTCAGTCTCATAGTAGTGAAAATGTTGCTCCGAACCCTCTTATACTGCGCTGGGTCTTTGCTTCTACCATCAGTGGTTCTCGCAGCTCCAGTAGAAGAGAACCAGCGACGGGATGCAAATCCTCAGCGTTATGCACCCCCACCATACTATCCTCCACCTCCTCCATCATACTATGTTCCGGCCCCTTACTACCCTCCTACGACCCGTGTCTATACGCCACCACCCAGCACAACGCCTCTCATAATTTCCAGCTCGACTGTTAGCGAGCCAATTGATACTACTTCAACTCCTCCATACGAGTCAAGCACCTCAACTATCAGCGAGGCTACAGACACCACTTCTTCTTCTTCTGAGGCGGTCGACACTTGCCCATCTGCTAGCACCGCTACCGTTTATATTACTACAACGGAGACAGAAACTGCAACTGCAACTGCCACCGAGACCGAGGCCGAAACCGAAACTGAGACCGAGGCCGAAACCGCCACTGCCACTGCCACTGCCACGGAAACAGAGACGGAGACGTTGACAGAGACAGCCACGTACACAGTTACTACTACTCTTACCCCAGTGGCCATTCCCCCAATTACAAGATACATCACTCGTAGCGTTACAGGTATGAAAGTTAATATAGTACGATCAAGTACGCATGAAGCTCCACTAACAATCCTTCTTAGCCATCCGATACATTACTAGCACTGTGACTCTTCCTCCAGTGCCACCTCGCACTGTCACAGTATACACCACTAGTGTTCTATACAGGACCATCACCACGGTCAATTACTCCACAATCAAGGTCACCACTACTAAGGTTGTCACCACTTGTCCATATGGCTGGTACGGGGCTACTTCGACCGTCTACGTCTGCCCAACTCCTCGTCCATATAAGCCATACCGGGCTTAAGGTTTGGAAAATTCGCAATCTACGCCATAATCTAATTCCCCTACTCCTAGGGTAAAGTTTGTGCCCACGATAGTTCAAGTCTACTTGACTCTTCTACACCATCATGTTTAACGATCTTTCTTTCTTTCCTTACATCTGCATTTTAGAAGGGTTGGAACATCAAAGCTTGGGAAACATGCAAGAAACTCATTTTTATTATCCATTTGGGACACGCGGTGGAATTTGACTCTGATCTTACCTTCTCGACGCTCCTTATTATGATGTACTTAACTCCTAATTAGTAATGGAAATGATTACGGAAGTGGAATGAAATCTATGATCACGGTTATCATTATTACCAATTCTTGAGTTTTAAATGAAATAACGATGGTGAGCGTTCTTAGTCTCGTAGTATACGACGCTTCGTTGGCAATGTGGAGCGTTCTATGGATGCAAACTAGTTTGTGATTTAAATTATCGACTAAAGTAAATGTAACTACATAAAAGGAGACAAAGGAGTGTATTCGATTCTTTGATCTGTACTGTAAACCAGATAGAATCTAACATGATCAGAAATGCCAAAGAATAAAGTGAACGCAAGTAAATGCCCATTTGAATCCAAACAATGCCAATGTATGCTATTTATATGCTATGCTATGCTATGCTATGCTATGCTGTGTTTTAACGCATCCTCAACTTGAAAGTTGTCGCCCTTTAAAGCTTAAGCTTTTGGGGAACAGTGAACTTGGTGCTGCCGAAGAAGTTTGGAGCAACTGGGAAGGATGGTCCACGGTGGAAGGCGCCGGTCTTGTTTTGGAATGGACCGTCTTCAGCCCAAACTCCGAGGACCTGGTCGGCACCGACGAGGGATGGAGCCTTGAACAAGACACAGTCGCAGTTGGCCATGATTTGCCAGCCGATGCAGTTGTCGGCGGCCTTGCAGGAGTTGCAGCAGTGCATTGGGCCGAAGGTTTGGTGGGATTCGGTGATGATTTCGAAGGTTGGGTAACCAGGTCTGGCGATAGTAAATGGCGCAGTGAAGGAGTCTTCGTAGTGAACGTTGAGGCAGCGAGATGGAGTCGCGTAGTTGTAACGGTCAGTACCGTTGGAGTTTGGCCCCCAGCAGACATTGACATCGCGGGGAGCGACAGCGAGTGGAGTAGCGGAGACAGTGGCCACAAGAGCGGCGACAGAGAGGACGATGGTTTGAGTGAAGGAAGGCATATTGATTAAAGATTGGTTTATATTAGATTAAAATATAAAGTAGAGTTTAGAAGCTCGATTTGAGACTTGTTGAACGATTGGATTGAAGAGTTTTTTGAAAGCGAAGACTGTTTGATGCTGTTGATGATGATGATGATAGAAAAAACCAAGATACCTACAGAGGATCACGGCTTTCTTATACCTTTTCGTCCATGATACTTTGAAGGAGAAGCCCGATATCCGAATTCAACATCGCCAACAATATCTTCTCGCCAAGGCTGGATTCAACTTGTAGAGTGGACGTTAGCAAATCGAAAATTTGCGGGAAGTAACATCAAAGCTCTGAACCTGAATCTCGCAGGTATCCACATCGTCATCTCGCATTCAAAGCACCCGCGGAGATACATTCCCCGCAACCCGAACTCGTTACATCCAAAAACGCCACAAGCCTGTGTGCATATGTACCCGGTTGGTGAAGTGTTGGAGATTGGATAAATCACTGTGTTGCGGGATTTCCTTGCTTCCCATAGGCCAGAAAAATTTGAAGTAGCCAATAAGCGTGAGCGTGGGAGCATAATTAGAACATCGGCTGGAAGAATTTTCCCAAACGGATGGTGGAGCTCTGGTGGAGCTCCCGTTGTACAAACAGGCGGAGCAATCATCTTTGGTTTCGCGCAGTTCGGAGCCAGCCAAGTATGCACAATGACAAGATCTAGCTCGCAGAATGTTGCCAGAAAGAATTTAGATATGCAGCCCAGTCTTGGATCTCAGGCTAGAGTATACATCCGGCCGCCACCAGCTCGCGGAATGCTTCTCGAAGAAGATAACCGAGAATCATATTTAGCAACCGTCTTAAGCCTTACAGGGACCGGAGGGGTAGGTGTCCAACCTCCGGACGGATAGCTAGCATATAGATGGTTGCGTCTTAACCAGCCTCGGCTTCAACATGGGATATGCGATTGGTCTGGTCCCGTATCGACTGGTCCAAGCTTTTATGTTTCTCGGAATTGTAAGTCGTCTATTACTACTCGAAGTGGCCAGGCGGCTGAGAACGTAAGCCGCCAAGTCACTTGGATTCCGTATAAACCCAACCGATGTCGAAGCCGAGGTTCCATGGACAACAATCTATGGCTGTAGCTTGCTTCCGTAGTTACATCCATATCTCTTTTGCATTTTTGTAGGCTGAAAGACACAGCAATTTTGGAAGCGAGGCATGGGTCAAGTAGGTGAGCAGAATGTAGCTATCGAATGATATAGCTGTCTTTGGGCATGCCACCGGTTTCAAGGAGACATCAGCTGTTCAACTCGCCAATATTCATGTAATTGATCAAGTATACTTCTTCAGATATCGGCTTCGGCGTCGGCGGAAGTTTCAAGCCGTTTTCGCATGGCGATGCTCTCAGCCTATGGGTAGTCGGTGAAATTGAAGTTCCATTTTGTCTTGAACTTGGCTCTGTGACTTTATGAATGAAACTTCACTATTATTATTATATGTTCACAATTAATGCAATTGGTATACTGAGGCCGAAGAGATTATTGACGTGGGATAGCATCCGCCGGGATGTTGAGAATCCTCATTCTCAACGTAAAAAAATTGTTTTTCGAATATAATATAACTATGGGTCCAACCGATCACCATACTTCCCTTCTAAAGAAAGCCCCGCCATGTTTGACTACTACATGTTAGTGTGACGGCAAGCTAATACGAGGACGCACAAAATTCAACATCCACAGGAATTGTTAGTGATCCAGTGCTAGTCTAGGGCATCCAGTGGTAAGGCCAGATATATATATGCCATCGCAACGCACCACAGCAGCTAGGATGGTCTAGTTCGTCTTTATATACAAGGGAGCCGGCCAAATGGTCAGTGCTCACAAGTGTTTCCTATCAAAGAGTATCCTAGGTGAGGAGGGCCAGGGTCGGCCCACACGCCTTGAAGACTTTAAAGTACAAACTGACTTGATTGCCCTTTAGATTACCAAATAGAGCGATGGCCTCTCGAATATAGTAGTGTCTAGCGTTTCCAACTACGGCATCCATCCACATGACCATCAGGCTTGGTACCGTGGTTTCGGTTCCCCGGCGCAAGATCTCAAGATCTCAGGTTCTCCCAAACAGTTCCGGAAACCAAAACCCAACCAGTGACACGTGTGTCGACAGCATGCACATATGATCGACGGCGGTGGACCCTTTACAAGGACAGGGCCCCTAACCCGATATCTTAGAAACATAGAGATACCTAACCACTTATCCCATGTTCAAAGGCCGGCTGAGCTAGCAAGGAGGCTAATCACGTCTACAGATAACTAATCGGCGACGACTAAGCAGTAACTAGGATAATTACGAACAAAGTAGGCAACTCCACTCCGGAAACTTCGAAGAGACTGGATCACCGAGACTTTTAGTATTCTATAGGCCAATGCAAAGGACCAAGTCTCCACGATTGCTCGCATTCGACGCGCATGCATTATCTAACAGAGGCCGTTATCTTTTGCGTTGTGCACCGCAGACCCACACGTTAGCCACAACAGCAGTTGTACTGCACACGGCTATTCAGGCACCCACATTCTCGAAGACAGGCATCCGGTAGCGGGGTCCCTGATAAGAGACCGCTTCTGATAGGCAATATTAAACAGGAACAAATAGAACCTATCGATCAAGAATAAGTCTATAATTAACCAGGTCGCCGTCCACAAGTCCTCTAACGATATCTCGCAGCGCATGGCTTGTGCTTACTGCAATTTCTGTCCTCAGTACTCAGACGACTGCCCATAAACGATCAAAAGGTTCCTTTACAGGCGTTATGGAGACACCGATACCTGATTACAAAACGTACAACTGACTGAAGACACACCCCTGGAACCTAACGGAAAACACGCACGCAACAGCGCAGCGAATTTGAACTCAGCTCTCCAGCCGCCGGTTCATTAATTTCACATTCCGTCAAGTTGCGAAGAAAGTTCCAAGTCATGTTTCAGAAGACGATAAATGGCCAATGATATCCATTCCGAATCCCGAGCGACTTCCCGCCTAAGATTACACTTTTTTTGAATCAATATCAGGGAAATGGTAGTATTCGAAATAACGGGAAGTTATGTTGCATAGTATTGAGATACTGGCCTCGAAGATATATGACAAACAGCAAAACGTAATGAACCCCAAAAGGGGATGCCAAGCCGGTCGCAGCTACAACACGACAACACGCCTTCCTGCCGATCCCCAGCAAGCCTACGCCCGTGTCACATTCAAGCAGTTGCGGGACCAGGAATCTGAAATCATAAGACTTAAGCGCCCCCAGCAAGTACACTCTCATGTGGATACTTAGCCAGGTAGTCTCGAGGACCCTTATAGTCAGTGCTAGTTACTGTACAGGTGTTATATTTAGCCAAGCGTCTACCAAGTTTGCCCCACCTTGCCATATCTTGTCTTATCGATAAAAGAACTTTTTTCGAAAGAATTGAATTGTAATTTCGCAGTCATAGTATCTGCGGGGATCACGGTGTGAGGTGGTTACCATTGCAAGGGCGCAGTGCACACCGGTAGCGAGGGTATTACATTTAACTACGCGTGATGAAACAGGTTCAAGAGAAAATATAGATTTCCATTGTACTATATAGGAAATACTGTATTTGAATTAAGGATGTAGACCAGCACAAAGATTCGTAAGGGTGACTAAAAAATTATAGACATGATGCAGGCAAAATCCGTACACACATGTTTGGAATGGCAAAACAAAAACTCATTCTGGAGGAGTCGAATCTTCCTACGGTTTCGATTCTTCCTGAGTGGCGTGTTCACCGTCGGATGATGGAGCTGTGGCCTCTGGTGGGATCTTGGAGGCGCGCTTGACTTCAACACCGGCTTCAAGAACTTCCATAAGCCCGTACTCCAAAAGCATCTCACCCATATCGTAGTGGTCGATACCCTTTTCTTCATGTTCCGATGGGAGACGGAGGTCGAGTCCGGGAATCTTATCAACGACGAAAAGAATGAGGCAAGTGACAGTGAAGGCGTATGCGAGAATGGCGACGCAGCCGGCGAGCTGGTATCCGAGCTGGATGTAGTTTTGGTTCAACCAACCACCGGGGATTTCAGTGAGACCGTCGAGGGCAGCAACGTAATCGGCAGCAAAGAGACCAGTAAGGACGTTTCCAACGAAACCACCAACACCGTGGAGAGCAAAGACATCGAGACCGTCATCAATTTTGAGAACGTGCTTGAGGTCGAAGGCGAAGTTGCAGGCAGTAGCGGCAATGACACCAATTGGGACGGCTGTGTAGATTGGAACGTATCCGCAGGCTGGAGTGATACCGACGAGACCAGCAATGGCACCGGAACAGAGCGAGACAATTGACCATTTTTGGCCCTTACGGAAATAGTCAATGATGCAGAAAGTCAAGGCACCACAAGAGGCAGCAAGGTTGGTGTTGACGGCAGCATAGATGGAACGAAGGGACATGTTGACAGCGGAACCACCATTGAAACCGAACCAACCGAACCAGAGGAAGATAGTGCCGAGTGCGACGAAGAAGACGTTTCCTGGCTTGTAGTGAGGCATTTTGCCACCATGGTCACCGGTTCTGCGACCAACCATCAAGGCATATGCGAGAGCACCAGCACCGGACGACATGTGGACAGGGCCACCACCAGCGAAGTCGAGAGACCCGAGTTTGAAAAGCCAGCCGGCACCGTTCCAGGTCCAGCAAGCAATAGGATCATAGACAATGGTGGTCCAGATGAAGAGGAAAACCATGGATGGAAGGAGACGACCACGCTCGACGGCACCACCCAACATGATGACACCGGTAACACAGGCGAAGACCAGCTGGAAGAAGTAGAAGAGAATGTCTGGAACCAAGCTGGAGCCAACAGATGGAGCACCGAGGACGTTCATTGAACCGAAGTTCTTGAGATCACCGATGAAGACGTTGGCGCTGTGTGAGAAGGTCAAGGAATAGCCCCAGAAAAACCTAAAGCATATCGGATTGGTATCAGCTATAACTGAACTAGGTGTGTTTATCAATTTCCTGTCGTTGCTCAAAAACTTACCACTGGAATGTGACAATTCCAACCGCAACGAGACCCTGCCAAAGCTGGGCTGCAGAAGCGTGACGCCTCGATAGACCGGCATAGAGCAGGCCGACACCCGGAATCATGAGCCACACGAGAACGGCAGCAGTAAGAACCCAGGCGAGGTCACCACGATTGTATTGTTCGTTCATTGCCATAGCAATTGTGACTACGTGCAGTTGAAACGGGCTCCTAGTTAGCTATCTTCATTCTTCTTTACAAATCTCGAGGTATTCACGGGGAGACATACCATTGTTGGAATCCCCTCCGTCTAGGCCGTAGCCTGACAAGTCAATCGGCTCCTCAGCCGACATAGCTGTTGTTTGAAGTAGGGTTTGTGACTTTGGTCCTCTCGGTAGCAATCAAAGGAGGCGGTACGGGTGTAGTACAAGACGGTACCAATGTTGTATCTACTTCCTTCGCAACGGTCGAAAAGATGGAAGGAGATTGGTGAGGTTGGTGGAGATGAGGATGGAGGGGAGAAGTGAGAAGGAAAACCAAAGGAGGATGGGATCAGGGTCTGAGATTATATATGATAGCTAGTAAGTAGCCACCACGGCGGGCAACCCAAAGCAAAGTAGAGATATCCCTGGAGAAATACCGAAGCCTCAAAGCAAGACAGTTCCCTTCCCTTTCTTTTCTTTTTCATGGATAAGCCCTGAGCAAAAAGGTTCCCATCCATGCAGGCTTTCTGCACCAAACATCAAATACCTGTCGCAAGTCAGGTCACACACATCTGGTAAGTTATCGTCCCCTCATCGTTTTTACTTTTTGATAACTTTTATTATTAAACGCTACGGAATATCGCAATATCGGCGCCGGTACATTTGGGAATGTTAGGGTCAGCGACATTTTAGCTTCGGCGGGCGCAAAGGCACACGCACGACCTGACCAGGGGTCGTTGAAGGGATGGTGTCGACCCCCAAAGAGAACGCATCTGCAGCTACATCGAAGAAAATGGCCCACTGGCCTGCATGGGCTTGGCTTCTCCAGTGCCGTTTCCCACGAATCGCGAGCCAGAGATGTTACTCCCAGCGTTGGTTCTAACGAGGGTACGGATTGCATTCAGCTGCAAAGTCCCGAAAGCCTTCGACATGGACAGGCGAAAGCGACATTGCATGGCACAACGAAAAAAGCAAACCTTGCTATAATTTGGAAGGCCACTTGAAGATAAGGTCTGTTGGTTTCGGACCTTGGCCAGCCTAGTTCCTGGTGAAATAAACCTCCCAAAAGACCTTACTTTCGAGTTTTCCTTAGGCTTTACCATTCTATCGTGGCCTCTTCGCCAGTCCAGATTCCTGGAATGTTCCCTGATCCGGCCGAACATCTAACTTTCGGGACAGGACAAACAAGAGGACGGACGGACGGCCAAGTTTCAAAGATAAGGATGAATCAAGGAACCACCTCTCTCGGACCTTTAAATCCAACATGGCTCATGAAAAGAGAGGCTGTAATGTGTCTCATCCCACCGTTTTGCCCAGCCGTGGGCAAATGCACGTTTCGATATCCGAGAATGTGCCCAGCATTTTCCGAACCGCATCCTGTTCACGAATGGCTTGACATTCGGATAGCTCGGTACAAACACGCGCACAAAACCCAGGTCCCTCTGGTACGTATAAGCAAATGCTCTCCTCGCCGACTGACTTTACGATAAACTGGCATGCTTCCAAGGCCCTATTTTCGATGTCTACCACGAATACTCGGTATAGTGAGGGGCCAACTAAAACAAACAAGGATATCCAATCGACGCCGCCCGATTGATCGAAGAAGCGAACTGGCAGAATCAAGAATGTCATGAGGCGAAAAGCAGACAACATCGAACTTCCTTTTGGTTTGAAACCTTAGAGATAAGGGATTCGCATGTTCTTATAGGCTGAAATGGTGTGCCAAGGCGGCGCGTTGGGGGTTGAGAAGGCTAACCGTTTGGCTGCAAATGCTAGCTAAGGAACGCCACAAAGATAAGGAAAGATCTTGGCCTGCGTCGAGCCTGCAGACGGGTGGATCTGGACGAGATGTATAGTGACCCCCATTCCATGCACTTTTTCACGGTACAATTTTGGCTACTTTCACAAGTAATTTGACTTGCAGCAGTAAAGCTCTCCGCAAAGTACCTCCTGTAAATTGGGTGTCTGCGAGATACATGTCGAATACCTCGTAATTTCAAAGCCCACCAGCTTAAAGGATCCACAGTTACTCCACAATTTAAAAAGCTAAGCTGTCGAAAAGGGCCCATACTGTCGCCGCTTGGAGGTCGCCGAAGAGAATTCCCTGTCGTTTATGAGGCATGTCTATTCCGAGATAAGGTGAATCACGATCATATGAAATGACGAGCATGACCTGTTTCATAGCGGTTGAAATGCAACCACCTGGCTCCAATAGGCGAACCCTTTGTTGCACTTCACCCGGGCTTGGGCCCTGGAAGACGGCTATTGTATTGCATCTGTGAGTGATTTCAACAGACTTGAATTCTTTCAGTAGTGATCATCAAGTCGGTTCTGGTCGGCTGTAGGTAAACCGACAAGGCATTTTGAGACAGCTCGAGATGGTCTGACTCGACGCGACAATATCAGAAAGGACTGAATTATAATCAGCTTGAAAGGCCGGCGACGAAAATCGAGCAGGACGTTCGGAATAAGTACCCTAAGCGTTCTCAACTATGATATCTGAATGTTGATAACCCAAGGTTCAAGGAGTTTATTCAAAGGTTGATGATCCAGGTGCCGGGTGAATTCGGAGTGTTTCCATAAACTTAACCTTCGATACCCGAGTTCCGTTGTTGTAGACGTCTCCACAACGTCTAACCGTTCCGGAAGCAAATATTATAAATCGACAGACTTGAATTTCTCTGACCAATTAGTCTTACTATTTGCCGATATCGACTAGTCTGGTGAATTCTTGGTATACTATGCCCTCGATCTTTCGCCCCAAACCGTATACCAGAAGCGAACGCGGACACCGTCGGACACAGACAAGCTTCAAGCGGTGCGCTGAGGGGAAAAGCACTCAACCAGGGTTTTCTGGCCCAGCACGGTATTCTGTATGACGATGAGCTAATTGACAGCCAACCGGCTCGCAAAAGACAAGCGTCTTCCATTCCTCCTCGCCCCAACACATTTCGAGGTCACGGTGTCGAATAACTCACGTTCCCAAACGGTGGCTTGCAAGAACTGGCATATCCAAGGCATGGGATTGCACATGTGTTCCCAGAACAGCCTGTCCGTCCTGTCGGATCTCATCGATGCGTGAAGAGCGAGTGTCGGATATACGGTAGATATCCCGTAGCGGGCTGTTTCCCACCACGGATGCCTGTCATCGCGTAGCTGCAGCTATTCATCCAACAATATTCCTAAGGCAGAGGAAATCGGCGGTCCAGGGAGATCCAAAGTTTTCCATACGACGTTTCCAGAAGGCAAAGCATGGCCAAATAGTGATGTGGGTTCTTTCTGTTGGATGGGTACCGTACACCAACTGCAGGAATCCTGCAGCGCAAGCATAAGATTTGGGCTGTGGGAAGGATTATGGTGATACAACGAGAGTAACGAGTACACAAGGAGAGGCAACAGGGTCAGTCTTATGGGAATTTATTTGCTCCAGTACAACGGGAAAACCTGGTAAAGGCTGCTGAAGGTACTTTATATCCCCATCGTTCAAATGCCGAACTGCGAACGCTGAGGCCGTGGGAGCCAAAGGCTGGAAACGGCCATCCTCTCCTTCGCACTGAAGTGTTGAGCTGATGTCTTCGACATCAGTACATATGCATACGCCATTCCCGGCTTGGCTTCAGAGACATGCCAGCTTCCCGCTCAAAGAACGATTAGCGAACGATCGGTCCGTGGACACGAGTTAAGCTTAAATTCCCGCGTGGCAAGAGACCCCCTCGGAAGATTCTTTTTGAATTTCTCTTTTTCTCTAAGTTTTTCGTTTTTTTGCTCGGACGGCGAGCACTCGTTTAGGTGAGGTTTTACGTAAAGCGTACGTTATGGGAATGCTTCATCGGCGAGGGTATGCCAAGCGGTGTTGGGAGACTGGTGGCGGCGAGGACGGCGAACAGGCCCAAGTAGGACAGATTCTAGAATAAAAGCCTCCGAGACGACAGGATCCGTAACAGTAATGGCGCATTTCTATAATTGTTATTAGCCTTCCATTGGTCACTTAAGTGAATCAATTGGTATCGTGTTTGAATCCCAAGTAGATATACTAGATCACAAAATGCAACATCCAACACGGTCCAGTTCGACAGTTCATCAGCACCCGAGGCTCAGAGAGATGTTGACCCATCGATAGCAAACAAGCTTACAAGAGCCCCCCCACATGTCGGAAGACGGTTAAATGAGCATGTTAAGCATCAAAAATTGTTCTACCTTCCGGAGGGTACTGCGACATGCCCGTATGTTGTAATTTCAATATTTGTGAGCGTGACGACGCGGCCACAATTGCAAGTCTTGACCAAAATGGCGTGCATAAAGGCGAGAGTTATAGAGTGGCTTTCGCCGACGACAGTGGGTAGATTACGTAGATGAAAGGCGCGGAATATAATCGGACCGGACAAATAGGTATTCCTAACTTATTTTTTGTCATTCTATCACTACTAGCATGCTATAGTAATACGTTCATCTACTGATGAATACCGGCGATGATGGTCTGAGTACGAGACCAGGCGACGAGGTTAACGGAAACGGAGGACTAGATGTGTCTCATAGACTGCACAAACGGCTACGAGAAGTGTGTGGAAGGTGGACATGGTGCCTGGATCCATGGAAGAGTAAGGAAGCTATTTCACCCGTAGGCAATGCATAGCACGAGCGAATAACTGGCCTAAGGTCCGAGTGGTGCCTAACCTGGGACGGTATGCTCTATGGCCACCGTGGCAGGGGAAGCGCCGAGTTTACCGCCCCGAATCAATTATAGAGGAAAAAGGTCCCAAGGTCAATGGATTTGTGAAATTTCCTTCGGAGCTATGGAAAATTTACCTTGATTCGTTTCCTAGCGACAGGCCGGCACAGGCAAAACTCCATGGTACGCAGATGGCTAGCTTAGCTTAGAGCGCTACAAATATAGGTTTCACAGCTATTTTATTAAACAAGGACAACTTTAGAGATGCCTTGAACACTATGGTCCGAAAGAAGATTTCGGTCAGGATTATGAGAAATACGGACCAAGTAAGAATCCAAGGTTCAAAACCATAATTGCTAAGGAAGATAACCTTGTTGTATATACATGGAAGAGGTCGAACCAGATGGAACTTCGTGGGTGTCGATATCGATTGGCGGTCTGCTAAAAAAGTGTTACTAGCTGTAGTGGCAAAGTTTATCAATCAAATGAAGAGACCAAATGCCTGCGACCTTGTCAAAGTAAATTTCACTTTAGATTAATTATCCTTAAGCTTCCAGACTCGACACTAAGGGGGCTTCGGAATTCCATGCTCTTCCTCCTAATTCCAAAATGGATGAGTTACTCCCACAATTGTATTTCAAATCTATTGTAATTGACAGAGCACGTATTGTATCGGGGTTGTGACATTAGATGCCCAGACTATAGAATGTGGCAATGTATATAGCCAGTTCAAAAATTTAAGCGTTAACCACACTATCCAAGCTGACCAGAAAGAAGCGAGCGACTAATGCTATTAGGATTTGGAATCCCTTCGCTAACAGAAGGGTCGTAGTCGTACTCGGTGGGGAGGACAACTGGGTCGATATTTGCCTCTGGATCCGGCTGTAGTCGAATTTCAGGACCTACCAAGGGATTGTGGCGAACAAAACTTGACTGGAAGTCGAAGTCGGCAGGCCGTTTGATTCGTGACACACCCCTGATCCTTTCGTCCATATATATGGGGTTAACGAGATCTTCGAGATCGCTACCCGGAGTAGTATAAAGAGACGGTGGCCCAATCATGGCTGAACGGTCGTTGTCCACATTTCCCCGCCTCTCGGGGGATCCGAATATTTCAGGTTGTATTTGACTTGGTTGATTCCGGTCAGTCCCTCGGGTTGGATTTTTTGACATTTTTCTCAGATTTAGCGGTTTACGACAATCCGGGCAAGACGTCATCTGAACTAGCGGGAATCCTGTTCTTTGTTGCTATCCGCCCATCAAAAATTAGCTGTCTTCAAAATTGCTAAAATCCTCCAAGGTATATATAGAGACAAAGCTTACAAATTCCAACGGGTCCCGACGATTATACTCGGGATAGGAAGACTTCCACCGTTCCAAGCACAGAGCGTGATATGCATGCCCACAATCCCCTACTAAAGTAAGCGATGGCTGTCTCTCGATGAGTGATTGTTGGCAAATCGTGCAGATACGGTCCAGATTTCCGGTCGAAAGATCAGTTCCCACCTCGTCAATAATCCTTCGGTCGCGGTCCCACCTCTCCTCAGTTTTCAAAAGTATGTTTTCTGATGGGTTGACCTGTGAAAGAAAAGGGTATTCAGGTTTGCGCCTCGCGAAGGCTAAGGCTAGGGGATCGATCAACCTCAAGCCCCCTATTCGCGTTATGACATCCTCGAGCATTGGATACTCTCCACTGTTATAGAGCATCCGGGGATGATTCCGTACCCGACAGTCTTTATCCTGGAAGAATTCGAAGGTAATGGCATTGTCTCTTAACGGAACGCCGTAGAAATCTACCTTTAGAGCTAACCTTCTGACGTGTTCAAAAGTGTAAACCATTTTTGTCTGAGAATCTGTGAGGGGGATGCAGGGTTCTGGATATTTGGTGCCCGGATAATGATCCCATCCAGTGATGTTCTTAGGCTCTAGTTGAAAATCGATTATGACGTCGCCGTCAATCTCGTATGCAAAATCCGCACCTCGAGGGATCTCGGGAAGAGCTGCTACTGCCAGTAAAGGAAATATAGCGACGAAATTCACTGCGAACCATGGACGGCACGACATGTTGGATAGGTTTCGCTGAGCTTCCTGAACTTCATGGTTTCGCACGTGTCGGCCCGTGCCTGTGTATATCCCTTCTAAGCTTAGTTCAATCAATACGTTCTGTAATTGAGCCTGATAAGCTATTTAGAGGTAGATAAGGCAGAACAGCGCGGACGCCCTAGGCCCTGGTAGCGATTATTGAGCATATTGTTTGAGCTTTTCATCCGACCTTCGTGATACCATGGCTGAAAATTTCATCATGTCCGTAATTCATTATGTCGTACTCTTCGATCGCTGACTGGGAGCTTTTGGGATTCCGTAGCCCGTCTACCGAAAACCGTTCGCCGAGTTTGAAGAGCAATGGTAACAAAGCTAGCTAGCGAGGTTGAGCATAGCAGGAGACTATATTTTTCTTTTGGATACGTTCATCTTTGACATCGGATGTTAGGGAAATCTAGAATGAGATGCCAGCGAGACGTGGTAGAGCGGATAGAGAAACTAGAGGAATAGTGGATGATGAGTGGTGAAGAGGTCCGAACCAGCGAAATCGTCTTTACCCTGATATTCTACGAATGAAGGCCAAGAATACCCCTCTCTAATCAGCGTGCCAGCTGACTAGCTCTAGATATGATTCATACTGAGATATGCATCGAGTGCCTGGTATACTCAGCAAAGAAGTAATATGATTGGGTTTCCTAACTAATGAAGATTGTACCTGTGCCCTTGCAAAGCCAATCAAATAACGCACCATAGGAAATACCTTCTATCGGAAGCATACGCTCCCGGATACCATTGCCTCCCAGAAACCCAGCAGCTAAACGGTACTTACCACTAGTCCCCACCGTACAAGATGAAAGAGAATAGAGAAACCCCCCAAAAATATTCTCGACATCCCTTCTAGTTTCGTCCAGAAAAGGATGGGGCCCTTCCGCCGAAAAGCCTTCTAATTAGGGGACTAGAAATTAAAACCTCGGAGTCATACATTTTTCGGACCGCAGCATGCACTGACAGAGCTCTTCCTAATTCTAAGAAATGCCTCGCCCAGAATGTACAGAAAATTGAGCTCTATCCAAACGTAGCGAACACACGGGCATCCTCGAGGAGGCTTCTCTTGAGTAGTTCTTTTATAGAATGATCATTCTTGGGCCACGAGACCTGGTGGGTCCTACGAGCAAGACTGATAGCTCAAATGTCCGTCAAGGTTTGGGACGTAATGTTGTACAACCAATTCTTTGTGGCTATCAATCTTGATACTATTAGATATACCTTAATATAATTTTGACCGGATAAATTCATTATATGCGCATTGCACCCAATAGCTCTATATGTTATGGGGTAGTTTAACTTCTAAACGTGCCGACTTGACAGAGTCTCTGTAAAAATGTCCGCACGTGGTAAAATATGGTGAACAATGGATTATTAACAATTTTATGATCATATATATGAGAATAGCACAAATTAATGAAGTGGATAGCCCGAGGAACTATAGCATATCAGATCAACAGTTGCGCAGTCAATGTATTGATATCGATGTCCCTCATCTAGGTTTGCAGCGTTTGGAGAATCTAATTGTTGCAAATCCGTTACAACGTATGTCTATAGGGTCGAGCATCAGTCTCATATGTACCTATCCAATCCAGACATTAGTACCGACGTCAAAAAACATGTAGCTATGTATCTGCAACTAGCTGCCATATCTCCCCGCCTTTGCCCGAACTCCTGTTTCCCGTCGTAAAACCCACCATGGAATCCCGATTATCCCTAAAAACCGGTCCAACCCGGATATACCAAACTCCTTTGTTGTAAACCCCGAAAAAGGAACAATGGTAGCACAACGCCATCCCAAAATAAGCTTAGCACCGTCCATCCCTTCTTGCCAAGCTATGAATCATTTCAATTCATTCTGCCACCATCCAATTTCAGACACCCACCACAATGAGGGAGAATGATGGGTCCCCGCGTCAGTGCTGGTCAGAGTTTGGAAGAGAAGATTCAAGTTACATCTAGTCGTACAGGGTGATGATGATTTTTGTGTGGAGAGTGTTGTGGATATTCGGCATCATTGGGAGTAATCGTAGATCTTGTAAATGTCGTAGGAAAGTCGAGAGTAGTATAAAGTGTATGCTGTGTATTGGTAAATAGTTACTTAGATATCAAGCAGCGAATCGAAAACCTATGATATTGTCCCACGAAAAAAAAAAAATTGAGGTTGAATGAAAAGAATCACAGCTGGGTGATAAACCAATGGTAAGAGAACTGAAGAACTTCATGACTTTTATACACATATTGAGTAGATTTGCACTTTTGGCAAAAGACTCATACGTATCAAATTGGGATAATGTCCAAATGACGAGAAGCTATAACTTCCTTTTACCAAGATAACCTGGCTCATATATCGAACAATCCATAGCCATGTATGAGGACCGTATCGCTGACATCGACTGATCTTACATTCCCATTTGTCAATCATTTCACTTTGCTGAATCATGCATAGCCCTACGGGGCACATTATATAAACCAAAAGGTTCTAGAATCAAGGCTAACTCTGATTTCCATTGACATATATACAAAGTAGAGGTACATGCAAGATCTAGGTTCCACATAGTCCCTCTCCTCTTCCGGGTCTCGAACTTCTCCACAACGGATAGCTAACCCGCACCCCGCTTGCCCTTCGCCATAACCTCCCTCAAAACCTGTCCTTCAGCCTCCTTCCTAGCCAGTAACAGCCTCAGATCGTCCCTCTGCTTCGTCATCTCCGCCAACGCTGACTCTAATTCCGAAATCCGATCAACCTTCTTTTGTCTGTACTTCTTTGCGGCAAGATTGTTCCTGAACCGCTTGTCGAGTACTTCTGGGGAATCTTCTTCCTCTCCTGTGATCGTAGGAGACACAGAGGGAATAAACTTAGGTTTAGGCTTAGGACCTGGTTTGGACCTTTGCTTCTGGACACGGTATTGTTGTTGGGAGTGATGGGGGAGCGGGGGTAGAGAAGGGGTGGATTGAAGTGAATACGGATGATAAGATGATGATGGTGATGTTGAAGGCGATCCCGAAGCTGTAGACTCCAGGGTGGGTGAAGCCGACGAAGTCGGCGTTGGGAACAGCGGGAGTCCCATTGTGTATTCATCGAGCGGAATATGTTGTGGTTGCAGAGAAAGCAATGAATCTAAATCTCCCGAGGAAACCATGTTCAACGAGAGATCGTGAAGCGATGTAGATGACGGTTGGGAGAAATCCCCCGAACCGCTTTGTGAGGGTGAAGTCGTGGTTGTAGATTGAGAATTTGAAGCAGTATCGATACCGCTGAAATCCAGGAACGAATCGATGCTGTCGATGCTCCCTTCCAATCCTCGTCCTCCGTCCAAGAAACTCTCAAGGTTTGTAGAAAAATCAAAATCAACAGTAGAAATATAAGCATCAACCGATACAAAATCGTTAAAATTACAATCGATATCCCCGATAACGTCCGAACTAAAATCAAAACTTTTGCACTCTTGTTGCCGCTGCGTGGAAGATGAACTACCACGGTGGCACGCGGGTTCCTTCCAGTCGCTGCGGCTGGAAGAACATAGTGACTTCTGTGGATGTGAAGAAGGTTGCGACGATTGAGATAGACATGCTTGCAATGTGGTGTCTACTGGGCTGCTTGAAGGCCTCACGGGGAGACCTGGAGGGTAGACGCTGGAGGCTTCTCGAAGGCCCGGTAGAGGATTTAGGGCCCTCGGTGGTCGCTAGAAGGGAAAGTTTTAAAAGTTGAAGTCGCTGAAGAGCGGAAGCTCTGGTGAGGAAAGAAGAGGAGAAAGGAAAGAAGGGTTGGCCTGGGGGTTCGGTCTCGCTTTTAAAAGTGCCCAAATCCAAAGCGGGCTAGCAGGCCAGGCCAAGCCAAGTTCGGCCGGGGTAGCGCCAAGCCCCGCCGGAAACTATGACTCTGACTCTGACCTGCAGCAAGCTTAGTCAAACATCAGCCTAGATGGGGCCGGCTCGCCAATCACCGAGAGTGCTGGCCGGATGGGGTGACGATGACGAAGAGAGATCTATTCAAGAGCTATGGAATCGACTTGTACAAGATACTTTGTAGTGTGCAGTGCAACCCAAACGATGGATGGGTAGAATTTTCTTCAGTTGCAGCAGTATGCCAATCGCAGTAACCAAATCCCGAAATATGCAGCCCTGTGATACCGTATTGTGTGAGATGTATACAGCCCCAAAATCCACCTGACCATCATCTACCCCTCAGCTTCCTCACAATCTCTCTAGCAGTCTCAAGGTATACCTAATACCTCCTCCTCCATTCTGTTCCTCCGCCTGGCGCTCTCCCAGTGTTACTCCAGCTACCGCCTCCTGTGTTACCTGGCGTGCTGATTCTCCTCCTTGGTGGAGACGAGCCGCCGCTGATAGCCTGAAATCCTCCATTCTTCACCCCAACAATGTAAATAACGTAAAGGATGCCAGCAACAATTCCATACCATATCAAAGTCGCAATGATGCTGCTTATAATCCAGAAACTAACAACCGCTCCCCCAAGGAGTACCCAAGGATTCTGCTCACTAGCTTTCTGTGCAATCCATTTCAAATCTATATCTATACCTGCAAGCTGGAAGTTCTGAGGGATGCCATTGTTGCCAGGCGTCGTCGCAGTCTGCCCCTGGGTAGCGTGTTGTAGGTAATTCAGTGCATTGCCTATGGTAAACGGACTTCCTCCCTGCTGTTGTGATGGTGCTGGTGGTGGCGGGGCCGGAGTTTGCGGGGCACTCAGATGGCTCGATAGATAGTTCATAGCATCGCCGATGTTGAATGCATTGTTGTTATTGCCGGCGGTATCAGGCACTGGCCTATTATTGAAACCTCCAGGAATATCATCGTACTCCTGTCGTGGTGGTTCTTCGGGCTTTATAATGCCGGCCCGGGAACCGATGAAAGAGGCAGCGGATCCCAGGACGTTGCCAACAGCCGCAGCGTTTTCTGCGTTAAAGATGGAAGACATTAGGTTGCCAGATGGGGTTCGGAGGGTGCTAGAGGTTGTGGCTACTCCGTCTCGTGGAATGGCACGAGAAGGAGATGTGCTTGGAGTTCGATCTCGATTTTGGCGACTAGGTCGTCGGTCGCGAGACCTGGATGCGGACTCAGTGGAGCTTTCGGAAGGTGTTCGGACGTGACGTCGACGAAACGGAGATTCGGATCCGGATGTTGCAGTAGAGTATGAACTACGCTTGCCAGATGGGCCGGTACCAAAGGCAAGATCGAATTCGGCGTCTTGTTTGAAGCTGGTTCGGACTGACCCTGAGATGGAGTCTCTACTGCCTGGCTGAAGAGATGGAGGAACGCCACCGTAGGAGCTGGAACTTTGTGGGATTAAGAAAGGATCTGAGGCGGCAGCACCAGCTTTAGGAACAACTTCTGGGACGATTTTTGGGCTGCTGGCGTAGCTAGAGTTGTAGAATCGTATGCATTTCAGCGACAAGGCTCTCATAGACAGCTGTTCACGGAACACAAAGCAGACGTGGCAGTCGATGAGTACAAGATAAACAAGCAGTGAACAAAGGTGTCGCATGTCACAGAAAATTATATTTTTATATCAAACGGCATCCGAAAGGGTGTTATTTCGTTTGCAGAAACGGCCAGCTGCAGCGGACAGTCTTTGCAGACACCATGTCGGCATCACGAGACATCCGCCATGACCACCCACCCCTCTTAGCTATCCTCATCTTCCTCTACGCTGCCTACAAACGGCGAACTAGATTTCCTGCAACCGGAAAATAAATGGAGTGACTTACGGATCGTTTCCCTCCTCGGCCTTCCAGCCTTCGAACCCAGGCATCGAATGCACATTCCGATTCCAGTCGGCAGGATAGCTGCCACCGGACGGGTTAGGCGTCCGTCTAGTAGGGCTCCGATTGGGGTTGGAAGTCGACGGCGAGTAGGCTCGATACGGGTAATCCGACATGTTGAAAGGACGAACGATAGTAATAGGGCTGATATACGGAGCGTAAGTCTGTGTAGTTCTGGCTTGGATGACCGGGTTTGGAGTGGATGCGGCACTACTCAGGTGGCACTGAAAGCAGAGACCTCCGGGTACCAACAGCACAGCTTTTAAAGGTGCAATCGCCGAAGAAACGACGAGGACACGAACGAGCGGGGGCTATTCGGCCAATTCGACGGGTGATATCGTCTGCCTTGGTGTTTCGAGAGTGGGATGGAGAACCGTGTCCTTTAAAGAGCGTACGTAGCAGTGTTACGTAGGACGTTGTAAGTAATTGTCGGTGGTCGGGCCAAAGTTGTGAGGCAATCCAGCTTTGTTTTCCCGACAACCGCGTTTGCTCAGAACTCCCGCAACCAGCAACGCCAATCAGCGCCGGGTCCAGCTGGGCAGGCTTGGAACATTCAATTAGATGTCATTCAGGCCAGTCGACGGGCTACTCCTATTGCATCCCGATGCAAATATTCAATATACAGGTCATGGTATAGTATGTATTATCTTGAGGTATGATACGTAAGTAGTATACACTGTATTTTCAGTTCAAAAAGAAAAGAAAGAAAAGAAACAGAAGAAAGAGAAAGGAACAGGAATGCAAGGGCGTTGAAGCGCTTTTCTCTATAGCTGTATTGTTTCCCACCCATAAGAAAAATTTTGAACTCCATGTTAAATGTAGAGGTTCCCGTCATGTTAAAAAGACAAATGTAGGATTATGAAACGCCGATGTCCATGTTGAAAGACTTTCAAGAGGTTGCGAAGGAGGAAAGAAAGAGCCTATAGACGTCTAGACGGGCTCAGTGCTCAACCGGAGCATCTTCTTCCTGGGGCATCGGGTCGCAAGTGCAGAAGAGATTCGTGTCACCAAATGCTAGTATCCCACTATTAGTATCCGGTATTATGATCAAATAAAGAACAGAGTGTACTCACCATCATCTACTCTTGCCACCGTTGGCCAAAACTTCTTCTCACGCAGGTAGTCTAGGGGGTATCCCGCCTTCTCCCTTGTATATCCTCTATCCTTCCAGACCTCCTCTCCTTGCAAAAGATCCTGCATAGGATGTGGCGCCATCTTCAGTACATTAACATCCTTTTGCATCTTACCCTCCTCAATCTCCCTAATCTCGTTTCTAATCTCGATTAAAGCGTCGCAATACCTATCCATCTCTTCCTTACTTTCGCTCTCCGTCGGCTCGATCATGAGAGTGCCAGGCACTGGCCAGCTCATGGTAGGTGCGTGGAACCCGTAGTCCATCAACCGCTTCGCAATATCGACGGCCTCCACGCCGGAAGTCTCCTTCAACGGTCGTGGGTCCAGGATGAACTCGTGTGCACATCTGCCATTCTCATTCGTGTACAGAATGTCGTAGTGTTCACTAAGTCTCTTAGCCATGTAGTTGGCATTCAGCAGGCAGAGCTCAGTTGCATGCTTCAGTCCAACCGCACCCATCATCTTGATATAGCCGTAGCTTATAGGCAGAATGCTTGCGCTTCCATTTTGCGCAGAGGAAACTGGTCCGATTGAGCTAGTAGCGTGTCTCCGAATAGTTTCGGAGTCCTTTGAAGATGTATGTGACGGAAGGAACGGCTCGAGGTGTTTAGCCACACAGACGGGTCCGACGCCAGGTCCGCCTCCGCCGTGTGGGATGCAGAAAGTCTTGTGGAGGTTGAGATGGCATACGTCAGCGCCAAGGTAGCCAGGAGATGTAATTCCAATCTGGGCGTTCATGTTTGCACCGTCCATGTAAACTTGACCACCATTATCGTGGACTATCTGGATCGCATCCTTGACAGCAGGCTCAAAGACCTATATTAAAAATGATTCGTCAGCTTGGTCAAAAGCTTGGCACATCGTCTAGGTTTAGAATGCACGTACGCCAAAAGTTGAGGGGTAAGTTATCATGGCGCCGGCAAGCTTATCCCCAAGCTTTTCAGCCTTCGCCTTCAAATCCTCGATATCCAAATTGCCGGTTTTCGCATCACATTTGACTGGTTGGACTTTGAAGCCAACCATTGTAGCACTGGCAGGGTTGGTGCCATGCGCACTAACCGGTATCAAAAGCGTATCTCGTTGGCCTTGTCCGATCGATTTGAGATAATTCCGAATCATCCTGAGCCCAGTAAATTCGCCTTGTGCTCCAGAATTGGGTTGAATGCTGCACGCATCAAAGCCAGTAATCTCACAAAGTTCCTTCTCAAGGTCTTCAACCAGCCCCGCGAACGATCTAGTTTTGTACGCAGGAGTAAGCGGGTGGAGGTTTGACAGCACCTTGAAGCTCAACGGGCCCATCTCCGATGTAGCATTTAGCTTCATAGTGCAAGAGCCGAGCGGTATCATAGTGTTGGCCAGTGATAAATCCTTCGATTGCAGATGATGGATATACCGTAGCATTTCAGTTTCCGAGTGGTATTTGTTAAAGACTGGTTGTTCTAGAAACTTCGACTCTCTAGCAAAATCAGATCGAACCTGTCCCATGTTTCCAGCTTCTAGAACCTTTTGGGTCGCGTCCTGGACAACCTTGTTGGAATGAACCTTTTTCAAATAGTTTTCTTTTGCTTCATCAGTTGAGTTTGGTGGAGGGCGTTTGGCAAACCCAATGTGGTTGAATCTTTGGACGAGCCTGCTAAGATTGCCCCAGCTTGTAGTCTCGTCGAACGATACGCTTACCCAGGGCTTATCCTCGATTCTGTAGGCCCTTAGGTCACCCACGGGCATATAAGCCTGGTTTATTACTCGATTTTGGGAAGTTATATCGGCAAATCCAATATGAACTGTATCGAAATCACTTTCCTTCACTAGATCTGCGGGCCAGCCGATATCTAGAAGCGCCTGAACGAAAATCTGTTTAGTAGCCACCACTTTCTGTGCGATCTTCCTTAGTCCCTTCGGTCCATGGTATATAGCGTACATCGCGCTCATATTCGCGAGGAGCGCTTGAGCGGTACAGATGTTGCTAGTCGCCTTTTCTCGTCGGATGTGCTGTTCGCGGGTTTGCAGCGCCAGACGGTAGGCCTTATCACCAAGTCTATCTTTTGATGCCCCAATTAGACGACCTGGGAGCTTGCGTTTGTGCTTGTCTGATGTCGCAAAAAACCCTGCATGGGGGCCGCCGAAACCCATTGGGACCCCAAATCGCTGGGCGCTGCCAAAAGCAACATCCGCACCCCATTCACCAGGAGGTTTCAGCATTGTGAGGGCCAGCAGATCCGTAGCGCAACAAACTATTCCGCCTTTTGCATGGATATTCTCTGTAAAGCTCGGAAGCCATTTCCCAGTGTTCGAGTCCGTATCAGGGTACTGAACCATCGCACCAATCATGTCACCGTCGCCGATGAGATCCTCCAAGTTTGAATTTTCGAGATCCGCAACAACTATTTTGATGTTGAAGCCTTCAGCGCGAGGGTATAGCCCAGCAATCGTTTGGGAAAACATCTTGTCCGAGACGAGGAAGACCTTGTTAGCTGCCTTTTGTCTCGACGTTGGGAGGCATGCATAAGCGAACGTCATAGCTTCAGCAGCCGCTGTCAATTCGTCGAGTACGGATGCATTCGCAATCTGGAGGCCGGTAAGCGACGTAATCATAGTCTGAAAGTTAATTAAAGATTCGAGCCTTCCTATCTGAAATGTAAGTTTTGCATTAGTCTGTTAAATGAAGAGAGCGACTTACCCTGGCTAATCTCGGCTTGATATGGTGTATAGCTAGTATACCACTCCGGGCACTCCAAAATATTCCGCTTGATGACTTCGGGCACCTTTGTCCCATAGTACCCCTGACCGATGTAAGATTTCGACTTGGCGATAGCACCTAGAATCTGTGAAATCTTTGTTTGCCACTCCGACTCCGACATGCCATATTTTGGAGAAACATTTAGCTCTTTGCCTGATCTAATTTGTTCCGGAACAACACTATTAATGAATGCCTCCATCGACTCTGCACCGACGGTATCAAGCATTTCCTTTATCTCGTTCGGGTCAGGTCCAATGTGTCGTTGAGGAAGAGTGTCGAGATCCGCGAGCGGCTCCGGGGCAGTAAGGGTAGGTTGACCATCGAATAACAGGCTCTCCTTCATGAACGGAAGTTCAAGTTCAGG
Organism: Arthrobotrys megalospora; assembly: GCA_036971655.1. NCBI lineage: Eukaryota > Fungi > Ascomycota > Orbiliomycetes > Orbiliales > Orbiliaceae > Arthrobotrys > Arthrobotrys megalospora. The sequence continues at coordinate 523,813 of JAVHJN010000003.1, read as the reverse complement.
CCCAGAATATCGAAGGAACTTGTCTTTCTTGCTCTTTGATTTGGGATTCTGTGGTTTAGTTTGCCCGCTGGCACCATCCACTGCAACTTGCATACTAGAGAGGCATCTTCGGATAGCATTGGCCGGAAGGCGTGCCGCGAGTTGGTGTCGCGTGGGGAGGAGGATTCGAGTTGATCTGGCGAGAAGTGTCGTCATATTGCTGGTATCTTGGGCAAACGCCTCAAGGATGCTGAGATATCGGTTCGTTGCAATGGAAGCTTTTTTCAGCAGTCCCAAGCCAAACCTTGGTGATGACGATAGCCCCGTTCGGATGATACAGGTGGTGTATCAACCAAAAAAAACGGCGCGCCAATGCAATAGCGATATGGGAAAAGCAGGCGGTTGTTGGTTGTGAAGGGAAAGATTTTTTTCTGGCGATAGAGGTTGTTGGGATGAAGGAAATCTCGTATCAAGGGCAACTTTGATAGACCCATGCCTGTGGTTTCCCATGCTACCCCAAGGGAAAAAAAAAAATCCTAATGCCAATAACCTTCTGAGACACCAACTAGCTTTTTTCACGCAATTGGGTCTGCGCAAAATCCGAATTCCAATTGGGTCTTAAACTTCTCGTAGACTTTTCGCAATTCGGCTATCGTATCGCTCGAAGCTAGCATGAGAGCTATCAGCACTCCCAAGCTGTGTGCCCCTCCAAGCATTTCACCGGTTGTGACATGGGTGGAAATGCAGCTAACAACTGCATTTCCACCGATAAGCAAGGGACCGGCTGTGTGGATATGCAATGTCCATCCGTCTGTACCCAACAGCACCTGTCCTACCGTAGCCTAAGTGTCGTCCTTCCGAGCTCCAGTCCCGTCCATGTCGCCATCCAGCCTTTGGTCCGCCAGCAAATATGATAACGGGTAAACTCGGGGCTAGTAGGTGACTTCGGTGGGTTTCCGACCCAGAAGCCTAGTCTGAAGGCGAGTCTCGAGCCACTCTGACCAGACCAGGAGGGCAACCGGCCAACGCATCGGACGGTTTTTGTTCACATTTTTCTGAGGTAAAACTGACATAAAAAGTCTCCGAAGGGGAAGTACGGTCAATTCCATTTGCGGAGGCCTCGTGTCCGAGCAAAGTTAGTCTTGGCGGATGGCAGTTGCCAGACGGGAATTGGCAATGGTTCGTCGCGTTTTCTTGGAGGTTGGAGAATTCGATTTCTCCGCAAAGTTGGTAGCGGTAGAGAGTGAGAATGTCGGAGTAGAGAAATGGGGTCAGGGGGCTGAGATGTTGCATTTTGAGTCACCAACGCATTCTGGGGAGCCTTGATGTGGGGCGACATCGCTAAATTCCGCCTTATGCATGGTATTGATCACTGCTTTGAATTGGCAATTTGCTAGCCTATGTTACAGAGAAAAAAACTTGGAAAGTATAAGCTACCGAAGTCCTGAAACGAATGTCATCTGATGGACGTATATAAATTTCCAATTGAGACACTTGTACCGCGCCTTGTCCATGATCATGCAGTCGCAGTTGCCGTTGCCGTTGCATGCCGAGTTTCCGGGTCCAGACTTGCTTGTCTGAAGGCAAGTGACTTCATGAATTCTCTACTTCGACAAATCAATTTATCGCCGTTTAATTTGTACCACTGGGCTCACCTTTTGAACTAACTAATTCTAGATCTCAAGGCAAATTCCATCACCAATGTTAACATGTTGCGGCTTTGAATGCATTACATTTCATTGTGCGATGATGAACATATGATCAGACCCTACAGTATCATGTGCATGTCGTGAGCCTCTGAGTCAAACACAAAGTTTCTAAAACCTGATTTACAAAAAGACTAGCGAGCTCCTATCTTCACAATCTCACATCCATGAATCCGATGTAGTCTAGTAAAGCCTAGCGCCAAGATGGATTGTGTGGGCGCCTATGTACCGTTCTTGACCATCCAACGGGTGGGCATAGCACCATCGCGATAATTCTACAAGGCTAATTCATTAATTTGAAGGGAAGGGCGAATGTTAACTTCCTCCGCCACCACATCATATAGTGAGAAATCCTAGAGCGAGGGAAACACCCCCTCGTGCGCCTCAAAGGAGCAAGCTATTCGCCAAATTGGAAAAGAGCCTTCAATATAACGGTATTAATTAACATAGCTCATATAGCCTAAACATATTCTTTCCTCCAAAGTGCGTATTACGATGAGTCAGCCCTTCGATCTATATTCAACTTATTTGTAAGATTCATCAATAGATCTATCGGAAGATGATAACGTTTCCGATACTCGGCAGAATATTGTTCGCGTATGTACAAAAAGAAGTTTAAGCCCTGGAAGGCAAAGATTAGAAAACCACGAATGTGAAGGATTCGTAGAAATCACAAGACGCTAATCGTAAGGTGAAATCATATCTTCGCGCAACCAATGAAAGGCTGAGAATCGATTGAATCTATGTTTCATATTGATTCACTCCACTCCTCACGGAGCAGGTTTGATCTCCGCCTCCGGCAATATGTACATATGTCGTTGAGTGGTTGTCAGACGGATGTGAATGGTGGAACACTTAGGCAACAGCCCATCCAATGCAATGGCTACTAAGCACGGACGTCTATTGATAGGGCGCGATTGCAGTGGAGTAATCATGAGCCACTCTGACTTCGTCGCTGAACATCGATTCGCCGAACCGGCATGAAATCCGCATGATCATATGACCATGAGATCACACGAGAAGAGCCGCAGCTGCATTCCAACAGATGCAGCTATCATACCCTCAAAGGTGCCTGAGGAGTAGGTATGCCTGAAATCTTTGTCATTGATGTACAGGATCGAATGCTTTCTTAGTGAGTTATTGGTAAGAATCTCAAGCTGAAAATATGCAAACATCATTTCGTCAATCCATCTTCGGCCGTTCCAAGCGCTCCAGTTGCACTCGGTTGTCTCCCTCTAGGATGATCATTTTGATGATTTCCCAGGGGTAAGTTACTTTTGATGCATTAGTCATGGTGAATTATTGTGACGGCGAGTCCTTGGACCACTGCATTGCATTGTCGCCTGATCTAGTTATACAGGATTCGAACAGGATACTCTGACGACCGATTGATTTGCAAGAGCGAAGGTAGGGAGGTCTACAACAGCTTGTTAGTCCAAGTTAGGTCCACAAATGCCGAGGTGTCACGATACTCCAGAAGGGAAAAAAAAAAAAAAAAGAATGAGTAGTTTGATGTAGAGGCCAAGAGACTATCGTAGTTCTGGTGATAGGTCTCCTAGCTCCCCACGTTGGAGCTATTTGGAGCCACGCCCATGCCGAAACTACTATACTAAAAAAAGGTCTGTGTGACAACGGGGCATATCCAACTTCAGGACCACGGTTCAGTCCTCAGACGACAGGTCGCTAAGTCGGAAAAAATATCCCAAAGTTTCGAATCGGATAGAGTCAATGCATATTTCTACCGGCATGCCCCACCGGTCCTCCGATGATCCGCTATTTTGGTATACCGGTACCTAAAACCTTTATTTTGGAATCAGGAAACGTCAAGCATCCCGGGGGTACCCTGGAACGTGTATTGACGTAGTTACGCCCATCTATTCGAATAAGTCTGCTTAGTCTCAAATATTTGCCCTGAACTAAACCGAGGCACAAATATCAAACGTATGTTAACCCTATTTTAATAACACTTCAGCTGTTGGATGGCACCCCAATAAGGAAATCTCGTATGCCCCGGGTAAAGTATCTGCCATGCCCGAATTTTCGGACAATTCTTTTAGGGCACTCGCATCTAATGATAGATTTCCCATTTGGAATTGTCAGCATTGGGTTTTCTAATTACCTATGGCAGGTTTAATCGATAAGAAACATTGGGGCTGTGCCGCCTTGAATTCATCAATGATGAAACGAAAGATGACCAGGGAGCCACACAATCCCAAAAACCGTAAGAGTATCAAGCCACAAGCCACAGTTGACAGGGAAGAGGCTGCACGGTTCCCAACCGAGTGACGACTTAGCAGGGTGGGACCAACGCATAAAAAAGCCCCCAGATATGGGATCAGGCGTTCCCAGAGGCTGCTTGGAGCTGCCGCACTCCACCCAAAGGATTCCCTGGTCTTGACCTCTACAGCTACATGAACCCTTTTCACAGCTATGCATGGATCTGCAACTGTATCTATTCCCAGGGCAAAAGTCTCAACCATAAGCTCCCCGGGACATCCGGGCAAAGATTAGTTGCACCTCGGCACTTTCAAAGAAGTCACGTTAAAGCCACAAATACACTGAAGTGGCTGGTGGAACTTATGTGCACTTGCCTCACTGCACTGATCGCTAAAAATTGTGATATCTCGCCTAAGCTACCTCATATTGCGTCTCCCTTGCAGGAAGAAGCCTTTACACCTTCGCACTTCCCACTTACCAGCTGGCCTGTGGGGTATTTGCACGCGGAATCAGTAGTTTCACCAGCGTCGAACAGAATCGGCTAGGGCAAGGCAAAACCGACAGCAACGTAAGTCTTTTACTATGGAGTATACTAATCATAGTTTCGCAATTTTCGTTTGGATGATAGTGATGCTCAAAGGCATACTCCTGGATTGATCACCTGTCAATTGTTCCGAAAGGAGCCTGGGTGGGCAGTGGGGAAGAGGAAATAAGAAAATCCTACATCTCAGTCGCCGACGGATCGCTCTCGTGGAGCTCGGTTAGCTATTAGACAGGTTCTGATAAGCCTGTCGGATCTTGAACCTCGTGGGTTTGAAACTGCGGTTATCGACCAGTTAGAATGCTTGAAATAAATGTCATTCAATGCTTTCCCGTGGGTGACGGGTCCCTCCGAAGCCATTGGGTTGGAGGCAGGAACCAAATCCAGGGTCCTCTTGCGAAAGCTGACTAGACGTAGAGGAGCAGGAGCGCGAGAAATGACTAATCTCTATCCATCTCCGAACGTTAGCAGATCAATTCATCAGTGTGGCTGTCCCTGTACAGCTGAGGCCGAGAATCCGGGTCGTCTGAAGGCTCACGAGCTTAATCGGCTAATGTAGGATGGTAGTGCGAACCTACGGTTCGTGAGTGTATACCTGCAAACAGTATGGGGCATCCGGACACCCAAACGTTTGTCAGCATTTTCAAGCTAGGGCGTCAGCACGGTTTCGGTAAAGTTTGCAATGCCCAGATTATAGCGTAAGGGGTTCATGAACCCATTGTCGCGCTGCCTAAACTTCAAATCGCAAAATGAGAATAGCGTCTACGACCATATACATGCCGTTGTGGAGAATCACAAGTTTCAACCTCAAAAAGTAACAAAAAAAGATGTTCCTTGGCTATCAGTCATATGTATGTATTCCTATGAGAGCGAACAAGCTTCAGCTCGACGGAAAGCTATGGTGATCAGAATCCAGTCACCAAGCGTGCGTTCTGCATAGCCGGGAGCCGACGCCTGCACAGTCTGCAGCGGCGCCTCTGTGGGAGGAGTAAGGAGGCTCAACTCGTTCGTATCACAGGGAACGAAGCGAAAGGCTGGCGTATTGAAAACCCCTGCCGGCACGCTTTGTAGGCCTGGCCATGGGCCTAACGAAACTTACATGCCAAGTCGCAGCCTCTGCCAGGGTCTGCAAGTGCTGCTCCACTTCCACCATCCCTGCTGAAATCTGCACGATGATTGGAGAACGTTCAATCGCAGAGAGCGAACGTTAAATACACTTACTCCCCTCTTAGGCAGGGAATAAAGCATGATGCAACCGGTTAGTTCGTGAGCCAGAAGGCTCAGGTACGGCGTGCCCTGGACTCTTGGGTCAAACGTGGTCTCCTAGTCGGAACCACCGTTGGACGACTTACCATACACCCCTTCGCTCTCGAGCTCTTGATATCATGTTTCCACGATAGTATCAGGTCCCATGGAAAAATTTGTGTGTGATGATCCACTAGTTGCTGTTTTTATGAGTTCGTCATTGCGGAGAGGCGTATTGGCTACCCATTCATATGCGCAATGAATCCTGGAGAGGATTTAGACTCACTCAAGCTTCAGATACTTAAGAGACCCGATGGCCAGTGTTTAAGAGCCTCGAGTGGACCCTCAACAGCCAAAGATCGAAAAAGGCAGTTTCGACAGAGATAAATTACTTTGAGAAATCAAAGTCGGCAAAAGACACCTTGCAATCCTCACACTTGCACCATCCTAAAAAGCTCGAGCACCCGAATTAATTGAATCTATCGGAATTCGTACCTGGAAGGGAGACTGCGGTGTTTTCTGTCATAACAAGAACGTTACTTCTCCTCACAATACACATCAGAGAACCTGCCCGGAGCCCAGAGATAGTTAGACCGCCAGGCTGTGCTATTTTTTACTGCAGTACCCACTACCTCTGAATAACTATCGAAGGTCCCACGACCAAACTATACGTACCACCCATAACTTAGGTAATCCTTCGGGCTTACCCATTTTTGTGTTTGGTCCTGGAATAGCACCGGTGAATCAGATTTCTGGATTGGGATCCTCAACACCTCAAGATATCAAGAAATTGTAAATTAGGAATCTCTATCGTCAGAAGAAGGGCAATTGGAGCACTAATATTAGTCGCTTTCAGCTAGTCACTAGACTTATCCACATTCGCAGTTCCAAATACCGCGTCTTCGAATACCGTGAACTCGGCTTCTGGAAGAGTCTCCGAAGATACAACCTTGACGACGACAACACCACCAGACTAAATCAACACTTTTGTTTTTCCGCCGGGTGTCGCTTGCCTGGCTCTTGGACAGTCGCTTCTTCGCTCTTGCCTACTGTACAGTTCATTGGTGTATCACGGGGAGAGACTTGAGTTCGGATAGTCCATCTACCATCTTAAGACCGGTATCTTCTTTTAAGATATATACTTAGCGTCCTTAAAATAAAGTACGACATCATCGGAGTTACTTGCCGGCATTAAGTATACCGTTTATATCCATTTTCCAACGACATCTGGGGTTAGCAGGTAAGATCTTTCCGATCCGTTGAACCCACGTTCTCCGTTCGAAGTCACGGCATGTTGGACACCAAATTTCTATCCACACTCTTTGGCCTGCATATGCAAGCCTGCCCGTGCGGAAAAAATTATATAGCCATGTCGAGCGCAGTACCATCCCAAAGCTCGATAGTCCAACATCGCCAACATTTCTTGTACTTTCTACCTTTTTTTTCGTTCAGAGCGACATAGCTTCTGAATTAAATCCTAAGAATAAGTAATCTAAGCACCGGATTGTTAACATTGGTATTCTATCGAAAACAGACCATTGCATACAGCCGCAATCTTGATCTCTATCATTCTCCACATCCACGCTCCTCTATACGTTCCACAGAGCGAACAAGATCGCTCTCACACCGGCAGAATACTTCCATACACCTTCAAACGCCAGGGTATTACTCCAACAATATATAGAGCCCCAATCTTCCGTCAATCCACCCTCTTCAACATCCCACAATGTCTCAAAGATCTTCAATCGACTATTCAAGCGCCAGCATGCCGAAAGCAAGCAAATTAGAATACTTCAAATGCACACAATGTCGCAAAGATAGACAAAAGGTAAGTTAAACCTATAAATTATCACAAGGCTTTGTCAAGATGCCTTAGAAACTCAATTTGTCGTCGATTTCGGTCACGAAAAAGAGGGGTTTTCGAATGGTGTTTAGGGCCTTCCCCTTTTTTGCCAGCCTGTCTACACCAAGCCAAGAAAAAAAAAAAAATATGTACTAACAGAGCTTCTTTTCCAACAGTGTGTCCCGCGTGAACGGCCATGGCCAGGCGTCAAATGTGATAGATGCATCAAGTACGGTTATGCCTGCTCTGCAAATGTCTCGAAGTCTGGAGAAGAGCCACCAGTCTATCGCACTCGAGGAATGCCATCAACAACTGCTATCTCGAGGGCAATGGTACCTCCGGAAATGTACACTACAGGACCAATGATTCCAAACTTACCAAGTACCACTCTTGGAGATTACCTGGCTGATCCGGCGTTGTATGCTGCGACGCTTAGTATGTCAACGTCCCACATTACCACGACCCAGCGATCATCTCCTACGCTCTCACGATCCCACTCTAGTTATGATTTCGTTCAACCAAACATGCTTCAGGCCCCGACGGTTGCTTTCGACTGGCTTCTGACGTTGAACTTTACCAACTACGTTTATGGATACAACTACCTCGCCGTTGAAGATAACAATGCTATAAGGAGGCTTTATAGAGCTCTAGATAAACGTAAGACCAGCATGGCTCGCCACAGCATGTACGAAATGACCGGCCAAGTGGACAATTTCTACCAGGAAGTCGCAGGGTCAGGACGCCGCTCGTCGTCCCACTGGGAATACCAACAAAGCCCGTCGGGAGCTATGCCGACGAATCCTATCGCCCACGAGGACAAGAGGGGGGCACGGTGGCAGTCCTTAGTCGATACCTTATCCCCAGAAATCCTATTGATCGACCCGTACGCATCAAACACCTTCCTAAGTACCTTAGAGCACGGAACGGACGACGACTTCGAACTAGCCAAAGCGTCCGTATGTGGCGCAGGGAGTCGTACTTGGGAGATATGTTTGAAATTAACCGGAGTTCACAAAATGATTGAAGACCTTGAGGAGGGTAAAACGAGTCTTGCACCCGAGGTTCGCAAATGGATCGCTGGTGAGGTCCAAAGAAGGGTCCACGATGCAATCCCAACCGTCTACGCCGGTTCTTCTCGTGGAAGTGTCCACAGCTTGCACAGCGAGATAGGAGTCGATCTCGAATGAAGCCTCAGACACACCAAATTTTTCAAGCTCACTGCCCGGCGCGGAATTTCCCAAATAGAACCCGAACACCAAACATAAATTGATGCTTACTTAAGATTTCTCATGTTTTCCATGCTTTTTTTTGTTTTTGTTTTTTTGCCCTTTCCGCTTCCTGATTGTTTTTAATGTCGCCTTCCCGCTCGTTTGAAACGCTCCCGTTCTTCGCTGTACATGTCAGCAGCCACAACGATGTACCCACAAACTTTGTAATCCGTTTCGCTGAGTTTCTTTCCAAGCCCCCTTACCCAATTTTCCCTTTTCTATTGTAATTTTTCCTACTGGGTAGGACTACTTCATCGCCACTCTAGGCTCATCATTTGACCATGAACAGCAGCCAATGTGTTTCCAGCTTTGTATTCACTTCATACGCTCATGTCTATAATTTAACGTCTTGTTTTTTTTATTTCTATCCCCGCATTTAGCGTACTATCCTGTAACCCTTAAAGCGTGTTAAAACAATTGCCCATACCTGATACCATGGCTCATGTTCCTTCTTGTTTGCTTCATAGCGCCTAACCCTATACCTGCATTGCGATTGGAGTTCCTTTCATCTCTGTATCTAGATTGTTAAAGAGCAAGGCATAAACTAAAGGCGCCGTCTGACATTTTCTTTTGCTTGAATATCTCCGTTACAAATTAATTTTATCCACCATTATCTCATCTCCATCTCCTATTGGCGCCGAAAACGCAAATAGCTCGAATGATAGTGACTCGTTCATCATGTCATGGCTCCTGCTGTGAAAGTTTTCCAACAGACAAATGTGTTGTATTCGATGTTGATTCTGGCCAATCACTGAACAAAATTTGTTCCTCAGGGGCCGTACTTCAGTCCAGAAATGAGTAATCGAAAGGTTCAGCTCAAGAAGAGGTGCGCGAGTCGGATCCTCCGTCAGGGTGACTGGCCCGGGGTTGGTGGGATCGCACTTTGAAGGCCTGATTCTCGGTTCTTCAGACGTGCCTAACCGAGGATCCAAGGCCTAGCAGGGCATGGCGAAAGTATTAAATTATTAATATTCATACATCTCTTCGTATCGTAATCTGTCGGTTTCCCAGATGCGTCAAGGGATATCCATGGTTGTTCATTGGGCTGTGGTATCGTCATGCGCCCCAAAATCTGATCTGTTGCATGCAGAAACAGGTATGCAGCTGGGATGGGGAACGATTACTCATTGGTGGGTATCGATAGTTGGAATCTTTAGGCGAGGAAGCTGGCCCTTGCCCAGCTGAACGGTTCTATCAAGGCTAAGTATTCATTGCGGAAAAAGAGTAAGCCAAATTGCCAATCTAAACTAAAATGTGAATGAATCAAGCAATAGTAGCATTGGCGGGAAGTTTTCCGATGAGTAAAGGCCGTACTAACAGTATAACTATGGATAGCTATCACAGTCCCAAGCAGGATTGAGTCAATCTTGAGGCCCCGCTTCGAACTGGAAATGGTCCTATAGGCCATCGGCGACGCCGTACTAAAACGTTCCGACCGGATGGTTCCGACCCAATTGGGTCAAAGAGTTGTGTAACCTTATTTTAGGGACAGGGACCAATTGCCGGTGCCCTCGTATCCCCAAACGGCCGAGAAATGTGAGTCGCGGATTGCGACTTTGACGAATTTAAACCGGGCTCTGCAACAGCGGGAGCAAGCGACATGAATGCTCCTACATATCTGTCGCCCGACCTTTAAGCCGTTTCATTTATCTCACTACTATATCGGGGAATATATCGATCTATCGACCATAACGGCGGAAATTTGGCACGATGGCGGCTAGTGTGTTGCAGTCTGCTAAATTTATGCGTTGTGGCGTCGATCCGGTCTTATTTCGTTGTGTAACAGCGGCGGGTTGAACGACACCGACGGTCCCCTACTCAAACGTTAGCATGATAATGAATAGGGCCCCCTTCAAAGGTATAGGGAAGTGTTTCTTAATTTTGCCAGTTCTTCCCTAGGCCACAGATATCTAGATTCCCCGTACTTGAATGGGCACTCGATGAAGTTGGACTGGTGTAGCCAGGTTTAGTATATTGTGCACAGCTAAAGCGATAATGGTTTCTGGCCGGCCGTGACATCAAAGCTGTGCTCCTCTAATGCCAGCGGCCTTCAAGAAAGAGTAAAATCCTCCGTAACGATAGGTGGAATGACAAAAGTCATGCGAGCCTGCAAGTCAAGGGTATCTTCTTCATTCCTACCACTCGCTAGCGTCTATGGTCTTGCTATCTGCATGCAGTTTACATCCGCGTCAGCTCAAGCTGCCCGGTGGATCTAGGGGAAGTTACCTAACTGACCACATACGTCAAAATCAAGATGCAATTACGATTGCTATGGTGGGATATCGGGGGCCCAAGGTCGAAGCCGAGAGGCGGTTGAACGGTAGATGGTCCAGATACAGACTTTGCCATCGGTATCCGATCAAAATCTGGTTTCCCCTTTTCCCCCGACCATTCAGCTGACTCATCCACCGCATTGCACGTGTCCCTATTGGCATCTGCGGACGCCACAAGGGAAATCCGAGTGGTGGTTCGCGGAAAGCGAACGTAGACGACCGCATAAAGTCGGCCAAGGGTGTCCACCATTGGGCCACAAAACCAAGGGACTGATGGGCTGAAGGATATCATTACCAAGTTTGTCGACGTTAGCCTGTTCAGGAAGCTCTCATGCAGCTCCGGATAATTCAGAATAAAGCATACCGCTGTTGTAGTGCGGATGTACTCCTTCCCTGCCTCAAACGGATATCTACAGATTCGCACATGTGCATGCTATCGATTGCAATAGTCAGCATTGGCTTGGGAATGACACAGGAATTAGTAATATTCGCGGTGCCCATGTCCTACAGATGCAAGTATCAATGCACATTAACTGCCGCTAAGGCTACTCGGAAGATATGTCCCTCTCCAATTGGTGAGGTGGAGAAGTCCGAAGCAAGCTTCGGAGTGGTCCTGATAGCCAACTCAAATATATAATATGGGGCTGGAGAATATCATGATATGAAAAATTGCGAACTCCGCCACGAATACTGTAAAACCTGACTCGTAACCTACTAGCAACCATCATACTACGTAGGAACAACAGGCGCCGTACCTGCTAACATTTACAGGCCTCGATGAGTGATTACTCACTAGCAGCAAAGCCTCATTCTCCAGTATGAGAAATAGCACGGACTCAACACATTCTTACGCTTCCGCGAGCGATCATGCGCATATGCGTGTTTCGATATCTAGATCTTTGACGACTCAGAATCCCCAAATGAGATGTTCCGCGAAACTCGTCTGATAACGTGGTAATATTCCGCAGTTGGTGACATTATTTGAAGGAAATGGTGGTATAAGCTTGAATGATAGCCTCCCAATCATATCTAATTACTAAAGACCTTTTAATTTTTATAGTTTCATCATCCGGCTCAACTATCGCTTAACCGTAGCTGCTTGCTCCCACCCTATTCCTCGAGGAAGATTTCCTTCAGCTGGCCGTACGGCAGCTACAATTGCGGGGAGAGTGCTGCGGAGTACGGTTCTCTGGATCGTCCAGGATGCACATTATCCGAAAAATGTTGTATACAACAATCCCCACAAGTTTAAGACCCTTGGTAATCATATGAAATTTGGGGCTTATTGAGCTCTTAGTGCCTGCCCCTTCAGCTTGCAGCTCTGCGTAGCCAAGGTACTCTTGCTGTGGCTTTGCCGGCTTATGTTTGCTTCTACGCGGACGATTGGGGTTCGGAAGGTGTGTGGGAGCCGGGTGCTCAGTGGGCTGTCGCATTGCAGCTACTTTGGCTTGAGCCACTTCCTCGAATAGAATACGACGTCGGGTCCTAGATTCTGAACATGGATGCTGTTGTGCTAAAACTCTTGACTCTCGTGGTTCCGGTTGTATACCAAGGATGCTTGTCATTATTCCAAGCTGGCAGTAATTTCTATAAAATTGTGGATGGGTAAGAGCGCGAAGTATGCAGTGGCTTGCGCTTGGAACCGGGAGAAAAAGCTTGGTTAATAATGTTAAGAATGAACATCTTCGGAGAGATATCTGAAGAGCAGAAACCTGGATGGGGCCGTAAGGTAAAGTAAACTAGGGGGTGTATAGGCGCCGGCCCATTAGGTCGGGTGGCAGATTTATTTGTCGGGGAGGACGAAGCACGTAAGGTTTAAACACATACCGATATATACAGCAACAAACAGGTAATGAGGATGACAAGTAGATTGTACTCGTGGAGCATTCTATAGCTCCTGAGATTGTATATCTACAGTTGTGGTATTTCAACCGGCATGGAGCACGGGGACACCACGGAGCGCTAGCGGTCTTGGACTATAACATATACACATTTGGTATTGCAAAAATTATGGATTCACCCTAGGACTGGTTTTAGGTGGGAGTCGAGTCTAATATATATGCTTTGATGTATATAATCAGGAACGATACAAAGAATTTGACAATTTGAAAGACGAAAGGATAATCTAGTTGTACAAATCAACGAGAGCACGCTAATACAATAATGAGGCTCCTTGCGCAATGCACCCAAAATAATGAAACGAAATATTTCCGTTAGTGTACGATATGGCAGTGAATGAAATCGGTTGTAAGGCTTTTTGTAAATATTAAGATATTAAACAGGAATTGAATGCTGTAGATAGTAAATAAGCTATATTGGCCTGAATTTAGATTTTGGGGAAATAACCCAGGTTACCATGCTATGCACAGCACCATGCAAGGTTTGGGTCCTGTTTGGACTATGGCGAATATGAATTCGACTTGGTTTTGGAAAGTCACTGTCGTTTTCGTCTGGAAGACGAGTGGAGATACCTAACTCTAGGGTCTGCTTCCTAAGCAGCTCCTACCCCGCCCCAGTTGACTCTTCCGAACTCTTTTCTTGAACCGCTGAGGTCTCCTTGAAGGAGATCACCATAACGCCCCATGTCCTCTCGCATTCCGTTAGAATTTTCTGCCTGGGAATTTTCTCCGTAGTGCCCGCCAAACATACGTGGCAGGAAAGTTTTGGTAAGCTGAGGCAGGAAGCCGAAATCTACCCCTTCGCTTAGATCTTCTTGAGAATGGTGCGGGCTCCAGTCTAGGTTGTAAGTGGAGTCCCGCTTTCGGCGGCGGCGTTCGTAGTCGTCGGACTGGGTTGTCCGAAGGGTTGGTGGTTTATTCTTGTGAGAAGCGGAGTTCTTGTTGCCACCAAGGAAATCTGCGACCTCGTCATCGCTCTCGTGGTCACTATCACCCAGCATAAAATCGTCGTCAAAGGCAGTTGCATATGCGCGTCGAAGCCTATCTAATGCGGCACCTTCAAGGTGACGAGTCCTTCCTAGGAGTCTTAGGACGCCTTCTCCAATTGCTCCTGTGAACAGTGGAGCCCAGGCGGTTCGCGCATGAGGATCCCGTTCGTTGACGTCGAGTTCTTCGAAGTCAGCCGCAAGTTGGCGGGCGACACGCTCATCGTCTTCAGTACGAGGGTCCCAACCCCAAGCCAAGTCGTCGATCAAATGCCCATTCTCGTCGAGGCGTGGAGGCGGGGCATCATCTTCTTCAGGAGGGAAGTTGAACCACGGGCATTCACAGGTCTTCCATTTAGCACCACAGATCATGCAGAATTCCGCTGTGCAGCGGCATGTCATGTGGTTGCACCCCCTCTCGAGCTCCACCATGGCTCTGCAACTGTAACATCTTTGCCAGCCCAACTCTTTCCCAAGTTCACGAACCTGGTTTAAGAATTCATCTTTGGGACACTCTTCCTTGCCGTGTTCTTTTAGCCCACAAAGGCCACAGATGCTCATCTTACAGCGAGGACAGGTCCCGACCTCAACACCCTCCGTATTGGTGAAATCAGTGGGTTTGATCCATTCACCACAGTCTGTAGCCGGACAATACCGCCGGTTGACGGTCGTATATTCCTGGTACTTCTTATTCCAGAGGATTTTTGTCTTTCTGGAAAGCAGTTTATCCACATGCTGAAGGGGGATGTGTTGCGTCGGTTGACAGCATCGTGGAGGCATATGTGCAGGGTCTGTCAATGAAAGGTCAAAGAGACGAACGAGGCAGTCATTGCAGAAAGCATGTCCACACTCCAACTGCGCAGCTTCCGTCTCTGGTATATCATCAGACAGACAAGTGACACATTCGACCCTTTAATTCGCTGATTAGCATAGATTCTAGTACACAGAAAGAATGTCGATATCTTGAACTTACAGCTTTGGAGGCTCTGGAGGGGCCGCAGGTTCTGAGGGAGCCCCGGCTTTGAGCTTCCGAGATACCCTAAGGATATCACCGAGGGATGCATGTCTCTTTCTTCTTCTTTTCCCACCCTCGACTGGCTGGTCTGTTCTCTCTGAAGGTGCCTCTGGAGGGATCGCTGCCGGCTCCACTACAGCTACAGCCGGTGCCTCAGGAATAGGAGTAGAAGATTTAGGCGGAGTTGGGATAGGAGCTTCCTCTACGTTCCGATCATGGGATCGTTTTGTCGGGCTTTCCTCGGGAGCCTTGGGCTTGTCTCTCGATCTTCGCTTAGAATCTTTTATCGAAGACGTTTCTGAGTGTCCGCGGTGGTGGCGATGGCTTCGGTGGTGGCTGCTTTCTCTGTCCCTCTCTCTGTCCCGCTCGCGCTCTCTATCTCTATCTCTATCTCTATCTCTTTCTACTTCGTCGCTGTGATGCCGATGGTGGCGATGTCGGTGTGAGCTTCGGGGAGTACTAGGTTCACTAGCAGTTCGGTCCATAGGCGGCCTTTCGTCACCTTTTTTGCTTGAACGTGGAGACTTCGCATGACTATCACAAATCGCATCAGTACGGCTGATATTTAATTTTATATACAGGATATTATAAGAAAATATTAAAGGCATCAAAGAATTCCGACTGAAAGTTTTACGGAAACAAGGAGGAAGAAATAAACGGCACCTACTATCTCTCATCTTCGCTGTTATCTGGGTGGGTATTTTTTCCACTGAGCCCAAGGAGTCTCCTAAAGCCCCCACCTGTCGATGTGTGTGCCCTCTGCAGTGTGGGACGAAGACCTAGTTTGTCTTTTGAGATCTCATAGAGATCAACAGCGGACCCTTTAGACTTTGGCTTTTTCTCACGAACTGCGGATATTGGCCGCTCTCGCGAGCTGTGTGACAGTGGAGTGGGGACTTCCTCCGGGTTAGACGGCATATCGGATGACGTGTCTGTTGAAGGGAGTGATTTTATTGGGGACCTTGAGGGGCGAGGTGATAGTACAGTCAAGACTGTAGAGTTTCTACAGGAGGAATAGACGGATGATCTAGAAGAGATACTACTGCAATCACTGAGAGGGGACACAGGCCTATCTTTGCTGAAAAGTCGGTCTAGAAATTCGAGATCTTCCCTTCTAGCTTGTGCTTTCTTCTCAGCAATGATGCTTTCGTGTAATGCCCTCAAGAACTCGGCGTCTTCCTCAGCCTCCCTGGCTCTTCTCTCTTCTTCTAGGCGTGTACTTTCTTTTATGGCAGCCGCTATTTCAAGGTCGATTTGTTCCCGGGCTTGTGCTTCGGCTGCTTCCTTAGAAGGAAAGAGAGAGCCTGTAATTGATGTGCTGGCAGAACCGCTAGGCTGGGAGAAGTTATATAAAGAGTCTGAGTCGTCAAGAGAATCGGGGTCCTGATCAAGAATGGGAGAAGAATGCTGGGCAGCTGCGTCAAGAGATACCAATGAAGGTTTCTTGACGTGGCCACTCTCGGTAGAGGACGACGAAGGCGTCTGAGAGTCTGTTGATTCTCTCGAAAGTGGCGAGTGGGAATTTTGTTTGTGTGGCGCTAACGAATTCTGGAAATGCGCGGCCTTTTCCACGAACGCAGGGAGTGGAATGTCAGAAATGGTATTGAAGAACAGAATTGACTCCTGAATAGCCTGGAAAACTGATTTATCCTCGGCTGGCCCTTCTGTATCAGATGAGTTACAAGAATCGGAATCGTCAAGGTCTTCTGAAGATTCGTCCACGTATCCTAGCTGGAATCTTTCAGATAACAGAGGGTTGTACCAACTTAACCTGCTCCCGGTATCCGTTCTCTGGGAAGAGGAAGCTAAGCAATTGGTATCGAATTGGTCGGTTTTGTGGTCGTACGGGGAGAGCGTAGAGGTTCGAACAGGCCTTGTAGTACAAGCCTTGGACCCAGAAACGCCAGCGGTGGTATCACAAGGCACAGCAGAAACGCTATTCTTGGCAGGATTACAGTACGAAAGCGGTCGAGATAGAGAAGAACGATAGTGCGAACGACGATAATCGACTGCTGGAGCGGCAGAGGTAGAAGTTATATACGCCGGAAGCTCGCAGGGGGACGGCGTGTTGCTTCGGCTGCTTACCTCTTCGGTCTCGTCGCTTTCGTCGTTAAGAAAAAAGGGGGAAGATGCGGAAGGGAGAGATGACGCAGATGAGGAAGAAACACGGGAATAACGGAAAGAAATTGGGGAAGATGCAAGAAGGGGGTTAGTTACAGAATTCGAAGATATTAATAAGGAAACATGAGATGGTCGTCGATGTTGAGCTCTGTGCTTAGCAGAGAGGCCTGCAGTCCCAGCAGCAAGCTGAATCACCTCCATGGTAGTTTCTAGCTAAAAGGCTTAGCTGATACACCCTTCAATGTGACAACCAATGGTAACGTCGCAAGGGCCTGCCAGCTTCGGGGTTGTCTTTACCTCCTCAGTGTTCTTGCAGTGTGGGGACCTGCCAGTGACCGAAAGAAGGCTAACGAAGGAATGGGATGTCGGCTACAGCTGACAAGTTGGACCTCTTCACCGTAATCGATGCGTCCACGTCGCCGCGGAACTCCACTAAGTCGATGGCCTGGTTGATTTTTCGTACCGCCTACGGGATTTGGGCCGTTCCGTTTAATCCGTAACGTCCAAAGTTTTCTCAGTGAATCAATTGATCAATTGTTTCGCCCTAGAGCGTGATAGTGACAGCCTCACTAACTAAAACTCTTGGGTGTTTTTATCCGCCACTTCCCGTCAAGCCAGTATCATACTACCAGCCTCTAGCTCTGTGAAAACCCTTTTAGTGGTGAAGAGATTTATGATGTTGATGTGATGCGCATTAGCGTCAGGGTGGTATGCATATATGAGTTGTCAGTTGGGCAATAGCCTCGATGAGATACCGATGTTATATGCCTCCAAGAAAGGAAGTCGACCGATTCGCAAATTGGTTATTGTTGACAGAGTCCAAGCGGAGAGGCCCAAGACCTGGAAATTTGCGATTTCAATATCCAAGACTAATCTCGATCTCTTTGGTGAGCTGTAAGCTCCAGGATTTTTCCCCAATAGCTGTACAGCGAACACGTCTCCCTTGCACTCGGTAGCCGATGGCGCTGCGCGCTGGTTGGTCCTTTTTTCGGGCCAATTCCCAAACGACCCAATATGAATGGTGACGTAAAATCGGGGCGAAGGCGTAGATTTAAAGGAACGAATGCGAAGCTAGATGCGTGATGAGCGATATAGAAATGCCTCTATCGATGAATTGCCCTGGACAAATTGCAAATACTCGATGGGGCCTGGCAGCGGTGAGATAATCGATAAGGTTAAGGCACGGTATATGTGTTGTCGGGATGGATGGCTGTCGGTGCCCAATTCGATTCTAACGATGCACGGGGAAATATATTGAAGCAGATATACAAATGGAAAATGTCGGTTATTGAATGAGCGAATGAAAAGTAGGTCGACAGTTTATTAGGAGCTTTCAGGGTACTCTGGACGGCCAGCTGAAAAGGACTACTTGATCATGGGGGCGTATAACTTATATCAGAGTTCAGGTATCAGAGCGAGATCCGCTGTGCCCAGAAAGTACATAGGTCAGGGCACACACTACTATTGAACTCGAAGGAGACTAAATTGCACCTCTGGAAGGGTCAGTGCCAGTGTTTGAAAAAAGCATCCTTCGGAAGTACCGTCAGTGTGGTAATGGAACCAGGCTGTCCGTTAGCTGAAGCCGGCGTCCAATGCTTGATCGATCAAGGCCAGGGGATATCCTCAGAAGGGCACACCAAACAGCAACATTTCATGCCGCTGAACCAAGGGATAACCAGCAAAATCCTCTCCGTCGGCACAGTGAACGCATGCATACCAGAGGAAAGCAAAGGGTCAATTCTAATCCAGAGCGCGCGTAGTCCTGCCGATCAGACTGATACGGCGAGGACTCATATTCTAGTCAGATCTATAGAAAACCTTTCTCATATATGGGTATGCATGCTCATCCATATATCGATATATCTTTATTAGAATATCCCTATAAGCCAGGTTGTCCCAAGACCCCACATGAGACACCTTACTCCGCTGCAAACGAGCGAGAGACAAGACTCCAACCAACATATAACAGTTCGTATCAGAAGATCCGGTTGGCTACTTTCTCGCGCACGGACGGGGTATCAATCGATAGGTCATTAGGCCTCGTATTCCTCGAAGTCTCGGGACATGCCTGGAATTCACACAGGGTCAAAGTTCTTTTTAATCTTTAAAAGTGTGGCTTGTCTCCTCGCTAGACCGCCCGTCCAGGCTCTGGATGTAAAGTACATGTACTGTCGCGTCACACAACAGTGAATACATTCGAATGCGGCATGCATTCCAACGAGAAGTCCTCGATTCCTCCGTTTGAGGCTGCAACGTCTCGAACCAACAGGTATGTTGGATAGGCAGCGGGTATTGACCAACAAGGCATATCGCTACATGCTACGAGGACCCTTCCGTCGATTGTTATACCCCCATTTGAGAGGTTCCAGTCGTGAACGGACTGTCCTGCGCACCCGTGTTAATCTGCTTCCCTATGTGGAAGGCAAGATACACTTTCGGCTGTCGTCTTCCCCACAACTAAGGAACTAACGTTCCTTGCTTCGAAAATCTGCCCATCATGCGAACCTTACCCAGGAGAGATATCCCTACGCCGATTTCCCTACGCCGATTTCCCACCCTTTGCTTAATCATTTCTTTCTTTTTCTAACTGCCTGAGGTTTTTTTTGGGGTCGGGAACCAAATTTTGGCGAAGTTAGATCACCAAGCTGAAGTAAGGGCATAGTTATTCGTCAATCGCAACGCCACGCTCCCGGATCACGCGACGACTACTTCCGCTACTTATAATAGTTATGGAACCATATGGGATGGTTGAGCAAAAAAAAGGCACAAAATATGCACATGTAACACCCATAAAAGGCTTTTTTCGGAAATTTGAGATTAAGAACCGAAGGGTTCCTGAGCAGTTTAGCTGTCTCAGAATATAAGCCTTAGGGAAAGTCCGATCCGCTTTGACAGGAGGGCCGCTCGCAATCTTCCGCATGGCTGAATCAATCATCATGTTCAAGAGATAGAGACGTCCAGCTGATGATTACGTGCTCAATTCGTGACGGGTACCCCCGTTTGTTTGTTCCTTGTTTCTACCTCTGGAGGAACCCGCAATTAATGGATGTTTCCAAGATTGTAAAACTATGCCATGAACGAAGCCAATCATGAAAATTTCCTGACGTCGAGGTACAGTAATTTTAGGCGACAAGCCACTCGTATGTGAGCAGTTTCATGCGTCTTGCAGAATATCAACATGTTCTACTTCTTAGGTACACTGGCGATAAGAGGGGTACAAAATTGATATCAGAGGGGCGCTTTGGTATCAATTCTCCTTTGCAATAACCTCGCTTCACGCGGGAAGAGCGGCTGAACCGCTCAGCTTCGAAGCATATATGTCATCTTGATACAAGGGACCACGTGCACGGGATACCGTCGAGCGAAACCTTGCTCTCCGTTATACATGTAGTTCTTCAACCTTGCTTCGACTCAGATGCTGCCTATGTAGCTGTCATGTTTTTTTGACATGCATGATATGATGCAAAACGCCCCCAAAAAGACCGAACAGTTTACCTGAATGCATTATCCAGGATATCTTGAATCCGGTACCTGATCGACACAAGAGGAACCTGTGGGAGCCTACTGCGAATTCTAGGCCCGGATTGGACAACACCAAGTACAATAGTGCCTCCTCGGTTCGCCCAAGACGCCGTTAACAAAATCGCATGCAGGATGGCATGTCGAGCTGCTCCTTGCATGGAAAATGTATCATCTTGCCCGCCGGTTCCAGGAGTTTTATCTTTGGCTGCTATACGGGTCAACGGTTCCATATTAATTATTAAGCCTAAGAATTCCAAGGAAACGTTGAAAACCGTTTCAAATTCCCTAAATCCTCGGAGAAACCTCTACCCAACGAAAGCCAAGTCTCACTAGGCTTGTGTTCCCATTTGTTTCCATTTCAGTACACTCAATCGAGATGAATATCACCTCTTGTTAAATGTATCATGATATCATACTCCTATAGCTATAGCATTGAATCAGCAGTAAAGGTTTTTTAAAAAATCTCAGGTGGCAGAATCTGCCAAGACATGCTCCCTTTTAGGAAATACAACGTATACAACTCACTTTGTTCATAGTTGTTGTGTAACAACTCCCTTGAGGTTAATAGACGAGGTTGGTGTAACCCAACTCTTGAGCTGCCATTCCCAAGGTTTACCGGTCCCCAAGCTCCTTGTAATTAAGCCTACTTAAGCAATGTATGAAAACCCAGCTTCGAGATGAGGGAATAGTGTCTAACTAAATAGTAGTCAAGCACTTTGGTTCTACGTCGAGGCCCCTCACAATTCGTGGCTCGGATAACATTATTACCAGAATTTGCCTTTTGCTTCGTTCGCTCCAGTGTTCTGAAATGCCGCGGCATTAGAAACTATCTTTGGTTGGCCCAAAGGTGTTTAGAGGCTGTGGTTGATTGCCTATAAGTCAAGCGATATGAAAGAGGAACTCCATTGCAGCCTATTTACAACCTGTAAGTCCAGAGCCAGTAGCAATTTGACGTAGTTGACTAAAACCCGTAACCGAAGCTGGATGCCACGTATATTCTGAACCTCATCGGTTTATACTTGCGGGTTTCCGTCAGCACAAACCGTATATTCCAATAAAAGCAATTAAGAATGAATGAAAGAATGAAAGGAAAGGATCCTGGATTGAGCTCTCGTGTAGAAAACACGTGAAAATTTGAGTGAAATACGAAAATGCTTAGTCTGGGAGAATTTGGTTCGGGTTTAGTGTGTGACACCACGGATTTGCAAACCATGGCCAAAATACAAGATACTATAAATGGGAAAGATAGAAAGGTATGCGATCAAGAAGATATTTGGTTTGAGGAGACCCGGGGTCATCTAAAATATGTCCACCGGGTGGAGACGTGTGGAGACGTGTCAGTTTGGCAGTGGTTTGCCACATCTACATAACCGGTGCGGGTAATTTTATAACCTATAATCCAGCATACAACCCGCGCGCCGCTACTGTACCTGGAACCGTTCCGGAAATAGTCACTATACGTCCTTGTAATACTTTTTCCAGATGGCCGTAGGAGCGGAATAACCGAGGTGGCTAGCTAGAAATTCACCCGAAGACAATAGATCTGGACTCAGGTGTGGGAGGCGGGCCCATCTGGGATCTTGCATGCATGAGGGGTATGTGGAGAACCATAAGCAAACGTTTAAACCCTGCTCTCATCTGCGCACATGGGAGATCGTAATATAGTTTATTATAACCCTCTCTTTAAAACGCGAGCTAGCATAAGGCAACTACAGGTACCAGTAACTTTGCGAGAATGGAGGTATACACCAGTATGCGAGCAACTCCGTTCAAATTAGGCTATATATATTTAGTTTCATAGGGGGGCCTGTTGCCAACACCCGTACTCGTTACCAGCTTGACTTTCGAAGCTTCCTAAATTCTCCGAAACCTTGCATGACGAACAGGCCATAGCCGAAGGTGTTCAATGGAAAAATTTGCGCCATCATCGTCGGGTACTTCGAGAAATCTATCAACTGGATATGTTGCTACTACGGCTTAAACACTCAAGCTCGCAAGTCATCGCCGTCAAACATATGTTAACAGCTGTACAAGAGCTCTAAGCAGGCAGGCCGCATCATCCATGAGGTTCCCCGTTGCGAATCAGAAAACAGGCGTTGTATAGGTATGCCATACACAAATAGGTCTCGCTAGCTATGGTGGGGCGCCCCAGTGCGGATATCTAGGATCTGAACTGGGCGCCTCAAGTGCTGTTAGAAGGCTTTCAACAACTTATACGTACGATATACACTATTGAAACAGTAAAATTATACAGTCCTACGGCCGGGAGCTCATTGACAATTCGTCCATTCAAATTCAGAACCCGATGTCTGTTGTTCTCACACACTGGTTGTCACAAATTCTTACCCGAATTTTAAGCCGAGCTGCGATGATTCCCGTAATTAAACACTGACTGGTTGACGGTACCGCAGTGAAGAAAATTATGCGCTGCGTATAAGTCGCACTTCCCGGTTAGGCCTCATGGTGTTTGAATTTTCCTCCAAGCAATGACCTAGGACACCCATTCGTCGTGCATGATCACAATCCAGGGGTAAGCGGGCGCCGCCAAATTCAACCTGCAGAACATGAGTCTGCATGATCACGATGTCCTAAACCTGGCTCTGGAGCAAGAAATATGTGCACAGGCCCAAGGTTCTCCAGAAACGTTTTCTTGGTCCTTGCGCTTGGCGTTGCTGGTGCAGGTCTCGTCTCCACTTCTACACATATGCCTCGGTAAGTGGGTCAAGCCGGTCAACAAACAATAAATTTTGAAACTTGGACTTTTGTAAAAACTCTTCAAAGGTCCGGAATTTTCGCTTTCGCTTCCGTTAGGGCTAGACTTTGTGCCATGACTAATGTCAGGTTAAGTATTCGGCTCTCTTCACTAGTTTGTTGATTCCGGTCAGTCTTGGGCTGAAGACACATAGGTTAGCTAGGTCTCCGTATGGTCATACGCATACAAGGCGGAAAGGCTTGGATACACGTATTTTCAGGAAGTATATGAGACGCCCAAGCTTTTACTTTAACCGCAAGCCGCAAGCCACCGTTCTTAACCTGCAGATTGAGGAAATTCCAATCAGGATATTGGATTTGGTCAGCCATCCCATCTACCCCACACCCCGCGAGGTTTTCTGGGGTATACTCGCTTCGGTTTCCGGGGCACTGACCTCCAACAAACTAGTGCGGGGCGATCTGGAGTCGGGTCTATACAATAGAACGGGGTTTACGACTTGACACTATCGCTAGGCGTACGAACTTTGAGCGATCACCGTCTACGATGCGGCGCTCCTCGAATCCCATGAGTAGAATTATTTCATGTGTAAAGCGTACAAAGTGAGTTCGCTGCGCTATGCAGCTACGGCCCAAATTCATCAGAACAAAGTAGCTCCCATCCGAGTTGAAATGTGCCGTGTGCTTGACCTCGACCGTTCCCCAGGTCTCATCTCATCTATATGCAGGGGTATATTATGCATCACCAGACCGAATTTAGTAGCTACCGAGGCCGAAGATATCTTAAGATGTGCTTGGCCAGGGAATCGCAGCCGCTTGCTTGTCGCCATCGTTGTTATTTCTCCACAATAACGATTAGATGAGCAAAAGCCATGGATCGACCGCATAGCGGATCCAGCTCAATAAAGCGGGGTTCCGAGGCAGACCACTAATTAACGACACCAATATCTGAGGGTGCGGTTGAAACGAAGATCTCAAACTGTTCACTCACCAAGCTCGCCTTGCTTCGACATTCAACTATCGAGAAAGTAGCCGAGGGTATGAAGCGGCAGAATGGGTCTTTGGCTAGAAACCATGATACCATCGAGCCCTTCAAAGTGACAATGTTGATGTGAGATATGGGTATAAAGAGGTGGCCATCACCCTCCTCGTCGAGCTATTCCACCATCACAACAGCATCAGCAATCAATCCTCTTGAGCATCGCCTGCCTCGAACTCCACTTGCAAATCGTTTATCTTACCAGTTTGGCCAAAGCAGCTTAGACTACTTGCCTCCTTCGAAAAAAAGATATTGAGTATCTTGAACACCATAATCAACCATCAAAATGAAGTTCCAACTTATCATTGCCACTCTCGCCACTCTCGCCGCCGCCGTTCCCACTCCAGTCGATAGCGAGGTTGGACTCGAGAAGCGACAAAGCGTTGGAATTACGGAGAACGAGTACACCCGAAGCGGTTGCAAGCCTGTCATCTTTTTCTTTGCAAGAGGGTCGACTGAGGTCGGCAACTTGGTAAGATATACCTCTGAATATATCCTTGCGCAATATTGCCCTATTGCCCCATCTAACATAGTCTCTAGGGCTCTACCGTTGGCCCACCAACCGGTCAGGGTTTGAAGTCGGCCTTTGGCGCAAGCCGCGTGGCAGTTGAGGGAATTGACTATGCGGCTCTCCTCTCCACCAACTTCCTTCCTGGTGGCGCTGACCTCGCCGGGATTGCGGAGATGCGCAACCTCTTCAACGACGCTGCCTCCAAGTGTCCAAACTCGATCCTCGTCGGAGGTGGTTACAGCCAGGGAGCGGCTCTTACCCACCGAGCTGTGGAGAATCTCTCCGCCGCTGTAAAGGCGAAGATCGCTGGTATTGTTACTTTCGGTGATACTCAGAACTTGCAAGACGGTGGCCGCATCCCGAACTTCCCGACTGAGAAGACTAAGATCATCTGCAATACCGGAGACGCTGTCTGCTACGGCACTCTCACAATCCTTGCGGCCCATCTTGATTATGTCCGAAGAGTTCCAGAGGCCGTCAGCTTCTTGACCGCCAGGATCAGAGCTGCTGGGCTTTCTTAGATGAGCACTTTGCAAAAAACTCGTCTATGGAAAGGAAATAGGGTGGTTGAACCTGCGCAACCCGGGCAAAGTGTAGGTTTCGTCACCTCAAGTGGAGTTCTTTGCAATTTGAAGACCAAGCGTCTTGGATGGCAAGGAAATCAGAGAAAATATTTCTTTCATATCAGT
The DNA here is from genome assembly GCA_036971655.1 of Arthrobotrys megalospora. Taxonomy (NCBI): domain Eukaryota; kingdom Fungi; phylum Ascomycota; class Orbiliomycetes; order Orbiliales; family Orbiliaceae; genus Arthrobotrys; species Arthrobotrys megalospora. The sequence goes on along the minus strand of JAVHJN010000003.1, from coordinate 498,251 downwards.
ATATATCACTTACATATGCATATGTTGTTGTCACTTACCCCTGGATCTCGTTTCAAAAACTTGTATTTATTCCCCCTTGTATGTATACGCATCCAATAAAACCTGTTCGCATGCGATATTTAGCTCGAATATACACCGATTGTGAGATCTCAGCCGCACCTAGGGGGTCTAAGGATCTTAGGGACTCGTTGGTGCCACGGTTGGTGTTGGTTTTAACATCCTTGGGTTCATGGATCCACCTGCATGACAAGGACCTGCAGTCGAGATTTCGAATAGTAAGATAGATATCGGAAACCCGCTGCCGTCGGAATTTAGGGCAGGACATCTTGACTATGATCCATCATATTTGGTTAACGCTGAGAAGACGCTTCCTTTGCCGATGAGATTTCACGAAATTAAGACGCATATACCTTTGCATGAGCACCCGGTGCCGGTTTGATGTTGGTTACATCCTAACCTTTGTCCGGGTTTCTAGTATCGTCCGCACGGCATACAGATCGAATACTCTTTCCCAGTCGCAGCCTGGCATTCCCTCCCGAGATGAATATTTGCTCTCGTGATCCAAACTGGTCCCTTACTGCGACCACTCCGCGGCTCGAACTCGAGCCCGCCATATATATGCCAGGAGGCCTTTTTGTGTTGCCGACAACGTTGTCACTTTCCCAAAACGTGATGTTCCACAAAGTTGCGCTGGAAATAATAGAGCGTGCACCGTCTGGACAAGCATGTGCGCGAGAAAGCGAGAGATCCCTTTGAAGTTCTAGAAAATCTAGCTCCACATGGTTTACCCATGCTGTCCAGGAGCCCCAAAGGAGTTTTATGATGCCGTCTCCTTTCAATTAGAGCCAGGCTCTCACCAATCTTTGTGTCCCCATGCTACCCCTGTGATATTTCGATACCGATTGATCAAGTGATATCGATTAATTGCGGATGGGATCATGTCTCCAAACTGGGGATCCGCTGCATTCCGTTAGACGGTTTGCTAGTATGTAGGCCGGGATCCGAAGTACTAGCCAACATACAACAGACAGGCCACAGGTGCCTTGCGTCGACGTCGTCACGAAGTTAAACACGAACGATCCAATCTCCGATGCCATTAGCTAACGACATCGGTAGGGGTGTGTCTTCGACAACGTACTGGAATTACAAGATCTTAGTTACTCATATTCATGCATCCTTCCGAGAGTTACATCGCAGGAACAATGCAACCCCGCACTCGAGGAGTGCCCCTCCGCGTCGCCAAGTCCAATCGTCTCGACTTGTCAGGTTAGATTACGATTGGCAATGTTTCCTCTATCTTCTTGACCGTTGGACTAACATATTGCCCACTAGACCCCAGAAACGCTTTGACATCTAGAGTTCTAGTCTCCTGAAAATTTTGTCTCCCCATGTATATATGCGTGTACACATAAGTAGAAGTTGAAGGTTGCGATTATGCCGGATATGATACCCGTTCTTGGAAAATCCGGGGTTAACCCGGGTTGGCTGCATGATATCATGCCAAGGAGTGCTGTTGAGCTGCAGGTGTTGGGGCGGGTAGGTACGCCATCACCTTCACGTTATTCTGTCCACAAGGCCTGAATTGGAGGCTTTGGGTCAATTTCGCCTCAAAGCTGTAGATAACCGTAGCACAGTCTCGGAAATCCCTTGTTCTCGACTGAGACTAAGCGATTCGATGAAATAGGGATCAGGACTCGGAAACACCTCATGAAGCTCGTTGAGCAAATTTGCGCAAATGAGTGTTACTTCGAACTCAAGCTTGTGGGTTATACCGAGTCGCATTGCCGTGCATGGCCAAGCCATTTTGTCTTTGAGTGGAGACAAGCCACCCCGGGATGACTTCATAGGAAGCATAGCTATTGCTTCTGGAAGGCATCGTCGACCTCTAAGACACGAAGCTTACCAATGGCATCAGCACTCGCTTAACCACAAGACCTGGAAGCCAGGCATCTCGGAAAGTCTTTGATAAAAGGAAGCAATAGTTTGGTTTCCTAAAATCTGGGCGCGCAGAACCTGTTTCTTGGGGGCGAATGCTTGGTGCAACAGAAGATACAAAGTCGCCGTTTCGTACAGGGGACCGTTGAGTACCTGGGTTATCACGAGCATCACAACGTCGACCCAGAAATTCGCAAGGTACCCTATACCTTGATATTACTTCTCCGGAATACTTTTCATGACATACAACATGCACCCCGGACCCATGCACCCCGCCAGAGATGATCTCGAGCCCAGAGCTTTTTCGCGTTTAGTTTCTGATCCCATCTGCATGTCTCAACAGGCAGCTCTCAGAACCTTGCAGGAGAGGGAAAGTTAAAAGTTTTCTCTGCGGGGATCGTGCAAGACACCAGTTGGATCGTCGGCAGGTATCTGCCAACTGACGTTTTCTTGAAGATTGGAAGGACCTCAGCAGCCTGCTTGTGCTCCCTTGTCGGCGCAGCGCAGCATGCTGGCTGCCGTCGCTCCTGGGTGACGGAAGTTCGGAAATGCAGGATTATAAGAAGGCGAGGATCTCATCGGATTGGTGGTTGATAATATCCTCAAGGCACTCCTCGGGTATTCTCTAGGAGATCTGGATTGTAGTTGGAAAGCTGTTTGTAGTCCAATTGCCCGTACCGGCCGGATTGAAGTCAAGAAGGCCTCTATAGACGCTCGAACCGAATATATGAGCTGGCCGCGCAAGTAGGTAAGTTCAAAACACAATAAAACCTCACCTATACATACCCCAATTGGCTGTAGATTACGGCAATACCGTTTTCCGCCCTATAAGCCAGCTGCTCCACCTGTGTAATGCAGCGTATACCTTCGTTTTCGATGTCATCCGTGTTGGTGAGGTCTGGATCGTGGTGTTGACTGCCGTCAGCGCAGCATTGTCGCATGTATGAGAGAAGCTATCTCCACCAACTGCGACACCTCCTCAACCTCCAACTTATCCACTGCTCCCAAGCCCACAAGGCTTATCTAACCACTTTCATCGGAGAAATCCTCTAACGTTCTCTTTTACCAATTTATCATAGACGGCAACTACAGCGTTTTATAAAGGCATAGCGTCAAGCCTTATATAGGGACATTCGCTACAATGAAGACTCTCGTTCGCTTTTCCTTACTCTCCGTTCTCCTCGGAACTTCAACAGCCTTTCCATGGGCTAGATTAGCCAAAGACCCATTCCATGCTTTGGAACGTCGTCAGGTCGAAAATCCTCCACCTGATGAAAACGTCTGGTCTGATGAACCATTGGAAACTCCTCACTGGGACAATCAAACTTTCACCTTATATACCCGCCAATTGGTCCAAAATGCTTACCAACACACTCCCTACGTTGCCAATGGGTATATTGGCCAACGTTTTGGTGCTGAAGGCCATGGTTTCCAACAAGATTTCAATGATACAGATTCGGACGGACCAGTCCAACCTGTGAACGGATGGCCATTGGATAACCGTCGAGTCACCTTCGGTACTGTCTCCGGGTTCTGGAACAGCCAACCAAATACAACTCGTACCAACTTCCCCGAGCTCGCTGCACAAGGTGGTGAAAGTGTCATTGCGGGCTTACCAAGCTGGGTGGCTATGTATCTGATCACTCCACTTGGTGATACATACGGCCCGGGCACAAGCAACTCCACGATTTCGAATTTCATGCAATCCATGAGTCTAAAAAACGGTATCGTCAAGACATCTCTTACTTGGAGCCCAGCAGGCAGTTGCACCTACGATTTGACCTACACTGTCATGGCTAGCCGATTCCGCGCCAATGTGGGGTACATCCAATTAGATGTAGTAGCCAGTCACGACGTTGAAGTTTCCTTTTTGGACTTGCTTGACGGTAGAGGTGCTCTGCGCACATGGCCCGCCGGGACCGGAATGGAACAGGGAGCCGAGAACATTATCTGGTCCGCTGTCCATCCTCATGGCCTCCCCGATATTACGGCGTATGTCTACTCTACTGTCAAGTTTAGCGGTACTGCTTCGGATCGTACATCTGGAGAGGGTATCAAATGGGTGCCTAAGGATGTTTCGTCTGTTTCGCAAGTTTTTAAGGCACGTCTTAGCGGCGGCAAGAAGTTTTCGGTTTTCAAATCAGTCGGAATTGCGAGCAGCGAAGCGTTCCCAGAGAGCACGGACAAAGTCGCCAGAACAGCAGCTTTAGCCGCTTCAGACGCTGGTTACGATCAGCTACTATCGGAGCACAACGACTCCTGGGACGATTTGTGGGAAGATGGATCTATCCTTGCTGAATACGACGAGGAGCTCCAGATCAGTTTACAAGCAACCCTATTCCACTTACTCTGCGCAGTCAGGAGTGGGAAGGGCCCCAAGCGCCTAGGGAGCGATGCCTCTATCTCCGTTGGTGGGCTGACCAGTGACAGTTATGCTGGATGTAAGTTCAACCAAACGTTCACCTGCCTATCCCTTTGTGGATATAGCTAATAGATCGTGGTCTAGTTGTCTTCTGGGATGCGGATCTTTGGATGTACCCAGGCCTTGTTACAATCTGGCCCGAGTATGCGCTCCCAATTATAAATTTCAGGAGCCGATTGCTTGCTCAATCTGAGCGTAATGCACGCGAATATGGGTATAGTGAGGACACTGCTATCTACTCTTGGACAACTGGAAGGTTCGGAAACTGTACCGGAACGGGTCCCTGCGTGGATTATCAGTACCATTTGAACACAGACATTGCATTTGCCGCGTGGGAGTACTTCCTCAACACTGGAGATATGGACTTTTTGCAGAATGAGGGGTGGCCCATCATCCGTAAAGTTGCAAACTTCTTCACTGAATATGTTACTTTTATCAATGGTAGCTACCACACGACAAATTTGACTGACCCGGTAAGTCTGCCGCAACCGAGCGTAAATCGAGTTGTGCTATCAACATGTACTAACGTTATCCTAGGACGAGTACGCCAACCACATTGATGACGGCGCATTCACAAATGCCTCCATAAAGAAACTTTTCTCCGTTGCACTTGATCTTGCGAAAATGGTGGGCTTTTCCGCTCCATCCAATTGGACAAGTATTGCTCAAAAGATGTTTATCCCGTATGACGCTGAAGCTGGTATAATCCCGGAATTCACTGGCATGAACGGATCTGTCACTATCAAGCAGGTCGACGTTGCTTTGATATCATACCCCCTCGGCTTCAAATTCAATGATACCCAGGCACGCAACGACCTCTTCTTTTATGCAAAAGCTCAGTCACCTGATGGCCCAGCCATGACTTGGTCTATTTACTCCATTGTATCAGCTGAGTTGATTGATACCGGGTGTCAATCATGGACCCACGCTCTTCAAGGTTCTCAAACCTATATCCGAGCACCTTGGTACCAGTTTTCCGAACAGGTCGATGATAATGTCCGGACAAACGGTGGAACCAACCCCGCCTTCCCCTTCCTTACCGGGCATGGCGGGTACCTTCAAGTCTGGACCCACGGGTACACTGGATTCCGATCAATGCAAGATGTCTTCTACTTGGAGCCATCTCTTCCTCCGCATCTTAGTGGTGGTATCCTCTACAAGACTATGAAATGGCAAGGCGCAAGCTTTGAGGTTTACATTGGCCAACAAAATACCACAATCAAGCGTGTTGTCTCCCGAAATTCATACCTTGAGTATAAAGGTGCTGTCCCAGTCCGCATCGGCGACAAGAATGCTAAGGCTGGTACATACCACCTCTTCCTTAACGAAGTCCTCACTATCCCGACTCGCCTTCCACATAAAAACCCACCCTTCCAACCTGGCAACCTCGCCCAGTGCGTTCCTGTCACAAGCAACAGCACATGGGCACCATCCCACTTCCCATTAGCTGCAGTGGATGGTAGCAATGCTACCACCTGGCAACCAGTTAGTAAAGCGCCCAGCAGTATCACCATCGACCTTGCGGCTGCTTTCCCACCAGCTCCCAATGATGCGAGTATCGCAAGCGACCACCGAAAGATTCGCGAGGTTATCCTTACCTGGGGCGCGGTCGTGCCGCACAGCTGGCTTCTCGAAATCTCCAATAACACAAATGCCTGGGAACGCGTTTGGGGACAAGAGAATGTTGCAATCTCTATCGAATACGACCCCAAGCGATATATTGAGCCTCAATTAGAGGATGGCAATAGCACCTCTGTGGTCTTCGACAGAGAGTATGAAGGCCGGTTCGTCAGATTGACCATTGCAGGCAATCAGGCAAGCCCTAATGCTAGGTTCGGAGCCACAGTTGCTGAAGTTGCCCTTATCGGGGCTTAATTGTATGAATTTTCTTTTGTTTCCTGATTTGCATAGGGCGTTGCGTTTCCTAGTTGTTTCTTTGCATGAAGTTGAAAACATATCGAAATAGCAGGGGGCATTTATATGCATACGGCATGTACTTTCTCGCGGGTCGATTATTTTATTAATTAAGCTCAGAGGTATAGCAAGGGTTAAACCTTCGGCGTTGGGTCCTCTAGGTTTTGTTGATAAAACAAGCCATACGCAGGCCGATTCTCCTTCTTCATGTATTAAAATAGTGATAATGGCTAATTCGTTTAATGAATCAAGCGAATAAATTTTACTAAACCGAGACGAAAAGTCGAAAGTGTGCAATACAAGCCGTTGCAGGGTCTATACTATATTTCCGGTTGTGCATGCTTAAATACTTATATAGCTGGTCCCACCGATAAAACAATCAAGGATTGTCGACTACAGGTTAACCAATCATTGGATGAGGGAAGAGATGCGTACTTGCCACTGTTACTGAAGGATACACCATTCTCGTATCATTGGGCATTGATACTTTAATAGTGGGTACGCCGGTGCTCGGGTGGTGCAATAGAATGCGGCATCGAGTTAAACATAGTGAGACATTGTCGCTCACGAGGTCAAGGACTTAGTTTCGGTTGCCTGACGGGCAGATTAGCATCCAGATATTAAAAAGCCTATACTCCATAGATATATCGCTGGAAACCCCGACCTTCATGAGAACTTGAAATAGTAATTTAGATTTTGCATCACGCATAACCCGTGATCTCCAGGAAGAAACAGCGAGCGAACTAGTGAGCTACTTAAATAGTTACAGCTGTAACGAACGAAATTATAGGTGAAAGGAATAGCTCCACCGGAAATCTAGGCACTCAAGCATTAAGTATGATCGGCAATCTTAAGGAACAGATACATGAGGCATGCAGAACCGGATTCATCTGGGACGCATGCATGGGTTTCCCGGCTCCAATGCTCCCCCCTGCCTTGACATCTAGACGACGCGGAAACCTCATTCGTTAAACGACAGTTGACACGCGGGAAACTTGGGACCGTGCTTCATGTTACCTGCATATGCATGGAGAAAACGAAATCCCCACGACACCTCGATCTATGGATTCTTCAATGCAGGAGAAGGAAGAAAAAAGATTGACGTCGGAAAACTCCAAATTGAATCCGTCTCATGAGCTCGACAGAACTCGACACGGGTGGATCCTGACTCGAGCAATAAGAGCCTGTCTTAACTGATGTCTCAATCCCTCGTGGCCATGTCAGGACCTCCTCAGCTCTCTTCCAAGCCCCAATGCGCCATTCCTGCCAATTTTCCCTCCGGATTCTTCGGACCAGACGGAAAACCTGACGTGAGAATTTTCTGTGTTGCCGTCTATTAATACTTTTTTCTTTTCTGGTCGACGTTTCGGAAACAGCTCCTGCATATTCTAAGGATGAAACTCCAAAACCACAAATTGGCCGCCGTCGACAGGTTTGAAGTCGGTCTATCGATAACCATCTGACAGGCGAAGTTACTTTTACTTCGAAGGTGGTGGAGATTGCACCTCGGTAAGTTGTATATTTTACCCGCAGTTTTGTGTATATTAGTTTATCATGAGTTTGCTTGTGACTGATAACGGCAAGCACCGTGCGTCGGCGACAGTCGTACAGCGATGATTCTATATTGCATAGATGCGTCGTCGTCGTCGTCGGTGGGAAACATCAATGTTTTCTCGAAACATGCTCTCATCGCGATGCTGCAAGGCTGATGTCGCATTTGTCGCTGCATCGCAATCTCGGGGAGATACAGCAAGAAGCGCCCTTTGATGACAGCACAGCCGAATCAAGAAAGTATACGAGAAATGATTAGTCGGCCACCTTAATAATTTCTGTGCTTGTTCGGTTCAAACGCCACCGAAGACAAGATGCAGGCCTTGGTGTCAGATGTATCTTTTCATAGGCCCCGAGCTAGAACAGGACTTTCTCGACACCTCGTGGCCTCCCACAAAGTCAGAATAGGATGGACAATCCTCAAGATCTCATGGCTACCTGCCAGAATAGGTGCTAAACCTGAGATATACTTTCGGTTGGCCTAGCTTGATAGGCAGACCATTGGTACCACAGTTCAGGCTCGCACGCTTGGCAGGTAACGGGCCAGATCCCTGAGAGCCACGCTTCCGAAAGGTTATCGGCACCACTTGCAGCAATCCAGCTCGATTTGCAGGAGGGCGTGAAACGGAATGCGAGCGTCGGAGCGATATATCCCTCTTTCCCGCAGAGAACTGTGCATACAGGCTCAACGAGGCTGGCCGCACTGCAGCGTGAGACGGAAAGGTACCTCAGTTCACAGGAACATTTGGAAGTATCTGTGTATCTGTGGCCAGTTACAGATGACGTGAACAGAAGAATTAAAAAAAGGCCGCCCTTCGGTTATGACATGGTCTTACGGCTGATCGATGATATACTAAGTAATTCGCCGGACAGGCATACCCCGTCGAAGGAAGACGGCAGATGATGTATTGGTCCCGCAATTTGATTAGACAGCGATACCCCGAATAGACAACAGTGACACCGATTTGGATCGTAAGAACCCAAAAGGTCGGTTGTCGATGGTGGGGTTCGACGTTCTAAAAGGGTGGGTCTCCGGTGTCTCACCCTCACGCCGATACTTTGCACGAACAGGGTTAATTACGGGCTGAACTGATGCTTGCAGGTGGGGAAATCTTAGTAGAAGAACTATTCCCACCGTTCGAGTGTGGAAGATCGCCTTTTTGGTGCCGACATGTCGACGAAAGTACATAGAAAAATCTGATATCATGCTGAACTCTAACTTCGAGGCGTCAAACTAGTCTGAGATGCTCGAGACTCCAAATTGATTGCTTTGTTCTTTACAATCACCAGCATCAGGGCGTCCTTGAAGCAAAGCCGCACGTTTTCCACTATCGAAGTCTCGAAAACCGCCCTTCGTTACGATTGCTGCTAGTTCCCCCCGAAAGGAGTGGACATTAGTTTCAGGGCAGAAACAACTCAAGCCCCGTGCTTATGCGCACACCCTCACCAGACCGCTGCGACCGAGCTGCGCATTCGAACGAAGTGCAGGGAGGTCTTTCAGTCAGTGGACTCGGTGACATATTCCCTTCTTCGTCTAAAGATTCGGCCGCGAGTCTTCTGGGGCAAGGAAACGAAAGCTAAGACGCTTGTATTCAAGAAACAAGACCTGACAGAGCACTCACAAACGCCGCTGAAACTGCATATCCCAATTTCACCGACCTCGACTCGTCATATTTTCCTTGCTTGTTTAGTGGAGACAAGCAGCTTTGCCGTTTCTACCTCATTTCTTTTCTTCCGTGAATACGACAAGTTGCAACGACAAACCGCACCTGGCTGGATTTGAACTCTCCATCTTCCTTCTTCGGAGAACAAACCATTAACTACCAAACATTAACTTGAACAACGGCGACAATACGTTTGATGAATAGATGATATAGTGCTGGTGGCCTCTTGATCATTCCGTTATCCCTTCAATTCTCACAATTTCATCCAAAAAGGTGCTCTTTGGCGGCCCATCCGACCCTGAACACCAATTATCCAATCTGAGCGCCAGGATCCCGCCTCCAGCCAAACTCGCCCCAGCGCTCTTTCCACAAACCCACACACACCACCCTCAACTAATTGACAGCCCGAATATTACTGGCTTACCAGGATTGCATTAAATACTATATAGTCGCCAGGCGGGACGAATCCCGCCAAATCTTCCTTTTTTCAAAATGAGTAGCATGTCTGGATATATGCTCATGACAGGATCACCATTTTTACAGGATATACGGAAACAACGAAAGCTGGAAAAAGAAGCAGCAGCAGCAGCTGAAGCCGAACGAAAACACGCAGGACGAAGAGCAATGATGCTAGGTGTGGATACAGGCGATGTCGCTGGTGAACGACCGGGCATTGGACGGACAGTTACTGCGTCTACGAAGGGATCGACTGAATCCGAAGAGACACTACTAAAGAGAGGTTTGAACTTATTCGGCCACAGAAGGAAGAAGAAGTCAAAAGATATTAGACAAGAAAATGGTTCGGGACATTCACGCTTCGACCTCCTCACATTTAGACCATCGTCGCCCATGTTTGGATTGCGATCTCAGTCGCCAGTACCACAGGATGGCCGACCAACTTCACCAGTCCCATCGACCTCATCACTCCGAGTCGTCTCGCCGATTCCAGGCGAAAGAGCACCAGAAATCAGATCATCACTAGAATCATCCGGATCCCCCTCCGTAAACTCCTCCCTCATTTATCATGTCGACACTCCAGAGCCGAAAACAAACTTATCTGCCACCGATATACTATTCGGTGGAAGACAGAGTATACCCCCTCCTCCACCCCCAAAACCATATGTTACTTCTGTGATACCCAACCCAAAAGAGGATCCTATCATGTCGTCGTTATCTCCAGCTACGATAGTGAAACCGAAGACTCCAATTACTGGACCAGGTAGCCCTGTACTAGGGCCCCGTAGTCGACCTCCACCACTCCAAACACAATCCGAGCCGATTTTCTCATCGATACCGCCACCAATTGAAAGGCATATACCTCCCAGATCAGAAGATTCTGAACAGGACCGTCACCGAAAAGGCTCAGACTCGTCCGATCTGGATGGAGAAAAAGATAAGAAGCGCCAACACTGGCTGGTACCTTCAAGCCCGCATACAAATATCATCAACGAAAAACTCTATAACGACCTACCATTGGATACGACGGAAATGCCGATAGAGCCAGTTGCGCCAGGCCCATCAACATCAGCTTCTCGACCTGAAAAAGATCCGTCCATTTTCGCGCCAAGGCCGGCACCTGAAGAGTCTGGGGAGTTCCCAGCCGACTACCCGCCACCTCCTCCCTTCGAAGAAGAAGAAACAGTACCCAAGCCAGACTTCTCAGAGGACCTCAAGGCACATCTGAGAGGTTCAGATCGTGCTGGTCAATGGTGGAGGCTATACGCCCCTCCCCCAGAGCTTTCGTTTATCCCCGAAAATACGGCTCTTGAAATCCTCAACTTGTACAATGACGAGCAGCTGGAATTCGATATTAAGCGGATCCAGACTTTAGCGCCCGCTCAAACTAATGTCGAAAGTTCAACCGAACCTAAGACAAAACGGAGCGATGCCGGTGAGGAGCTTAGCGTTAGCGTGGAGGAGGTTGGATACAACAGCCACCGCGCTTCAACACATACGGCCGAAGGTACCATCTTCAGTCGACGGTCCATCTCGACCACAGCTACTAGCGTATCCGACGCTGGTGCGCCCGAAAGCACATCCCCTGTGTCTCCCACACAACCCTCAGCCGCTGCCATGGCTAGGTGGACGGCATTCAGCAAGTGGGGACCTGCAAATCGGGATTCTTTACCAGCGTATTCCCCCATGAGGGATTCTTTCTTAGGGTTTAACTCACGGAAGAATGATAACAGCTGTGCTATGTGCATGGAAGACCTCACGGCCCGACGGATGACGGCTATTGATTGCAATCACAAGTATTGTAACGGTTGCCTTCGTTCAATCATCCTTGCATCTCTCAATGACGAGATTGCGTTCCCACCAAAATGTTGTACCTCCCGCATCCCGGTGCGAACTATCAGAGCAGTCTGCAATCTCTCCGAGCAGGCAGCGCTAAATCACAAAATCCGTGAATACTCCCAAGCGCCCGAGGATCGTGTTTATTGCCCCACGGAAACATGCCGACGCTTCGTTCCTCCCGAGTCAGTCAATGATTTTAGAACAAAGTGTCTTGTATGCCAGTTTTGCCAAGCGAAGGTGTGCCCCAACTGCAAAGGTAAAGCCCATTTTGACGGTAATACATGCCCGAAGGATGAAGATCTCTGCTTTGGCTGCGGAGCAACTGGCGGAGACCCTTGTCTCTGCAGGCTCGATGAAGACAAATTTATGGATTGGGGTAAAACTCGTATGTACGAGTCTGCAAGCGGCGACGACACAGACGACCGTATCGAAGAAATGACAGTGCACTCAGCGATGGCTGATATCATTGCTTACGAACGAACAGTAAATCGGGAGCAATACGCACAAGAAGAAGCAAGACGAGTGAGGAAGGATAAAGAGAAGATGGAAAAGAAGCGCAAGGATGAAGCGAGGATGACGGACTTGTCCAAGAAGTACGACAAGCTCACAAAGCAGCTGGATAAGTTGCTCGATGCACAATTTGAATTGATGGGAGCTAGACTTGCCGCTGCCCGTGCTGAATTGTTGGAAAAGCACGAGGAAGGCGAGGCAAGACTCGACGATCTTCTAATTGAGCAGGATGACACTTTCCAGACCCGGGTTTCTGAGAGATCGGTGGAACTAGACCTTCAACTAGAAGCCGAACTAAAGGTTCTTGATTCCAAGTTCGAGGAAGAGGAGGATGATATTATCATGATCCTTACCAAGCAACATCGCGGCAAGCTAAACTGGGAGGAACGAATCAACTCTGCAGTGGACAGACTGAAGCTCCAACAAGTGGAGGAGAAACAGGATCTAAAGCGTACCTACTCGGCGGAGTTTGCGGACATCAGAAACAAGGTTCTCGTAGATATCGAAGATATCAAACAAAAAATCATCCGCCAACGGGATGTCGAATTAGGGTCACAGTACGAGGAATGGCATGAAGCAGCCAGGAGGGAATACGCGGACGAGCAATGGTTTGCCGCCGTCAAAGAAATCCGAAAGGAGCATCTAGCAATTCAATTTGAAGCACAAAAAGACGAATACCGAAGAAAGAAATTGGAGGCAGATTTGGAAGAGAGCTTCAAGCTTGCCATGATGCTTGAGCTCGAGGATGAGAGAGACAAGGTTTATAGCTCGGGACGGCCTCGGGAACACCCTCACATCAAGATGCCAATGATCTAAATTTTTTTTGCTTGGACGACCGACATGGACCCAGGATTAACGACGATGATACAGAACAGTACGGGGCAACTCTTTTGCTAGGAATGCCCCCTACCTTGCCACATTCCCAACTGGGATATTTACTTAAGTACTTAATATTTTTTTTTCACTCTGAGTTTACTAAGCTTTCCTTGATGTTTTAAACGACGGTCTTCTTCAGCTTTCATTTGTTCAGGAGTTTTTCTACATTATCACACGGTTTCAATTTGGTAACACCTTGAAGGCATTTCGCCCGAGCTTATTGTATATAATATATACCCTTGGTTCCATGGTCCGCATTTCATATCAAGACATTCATTATAACTAGCTAGCGCTCACTTATCTTGTTTTCGAATTTTCATCTGCTACATATTTCAGTATCCATATATACATACATAATTCAATCCTCGCTGAAACGTCTAGAAGTAGTCTCTCTCAGGGCACTTAATTTCTTTGTAGGACCATGAACATGCGTAGTCTTGAGTACCAGGTCAAACGAGAGAGCATTCTGAGCTTGAAAGGATTTAGTTCTTGGTTCTAGATCTAGACATCTACGAAAACGAGCACTAACGGCGAGAAAGGTACAATCGATAAGGACTTATAGTCTAGGACCTTGGACCGAACTAGTCCCTTTGCAAAGTCAAAGATGGTCTAAATTTCGAGGTGGTTAAGGTTTCCTCTCTTGGGAATTGTTTTCACCATTTGAGATTCTGAAACAGCCGGTGCCCCTGAATGATTGGTGACGACATGGCATGGGTCTTTAATTGCCAGACCGAAGCGGTTCCCCAGACACTCGCTCTTTGCTCGTGACAGCAACAGTCGCAATTTGCCCGGTTCGTTACATCGCCTGCTGATTGTTGGGGCAAGTGGCTTGAAGTTATCGTCACAGCACGACAATTCGCAATTTCGGTGGGTGAAATGGCGAAATGAGGTCTCGACCTCATGCCGCCCGGTCAAAAATTTTCCTTGGTTCCTCAGTGCCAATTGGCAGAGAGGGTCACAAGGAATGTCTCTCTCAACCAGGCCCCAATTGGACCCGGGTAGCACCGTTTCCCGCTGGTTGATTGAGCAAAGGTTATTACCATATCCCCGGCAAATGAACTAACCGTCTCCAGCGAATCGCGGACCACAAGCATTGGGGGTTTGTTCCTGACTTGACTTGCCTGGCGTGGACAGACACCGGTGGCCTGGGATGTGGTTGCTTTTCCCCTTAATATGTAAGGCCACCGTCCGCAAATAAAAGTCTTGCCCAGTCTGTTACTTTTATTTCCCTTTTCCTTACCGATTGTCATTTGTCTGCAATCCCAAAAAGTCCGCTGCTTCGAGGGCAAAAGAGGAGGAAACCGACGAAGCCAGTCTTTCGTTAACATTTCGCTTTTTCTTTGTGAGAATCCGCGCTGGTTTGATTTTATATTCGACGTCGACCACTCTCTCAGCAGCTGCAGCGTCGCTGGCATTTCAACGTCTTCCCCAACACCGCCAACACACCAACAACACCCTCAAACATCTTCGTTGCATCTACATCTACATCTACATCTACAACCACCGTCGACAATTGCAATTCTGCACAAGGCATTCGGAAGCAGGGGAACCGGTCTGTTCAGCGTCATAGTCTAATTTACTAGGAAGATCAGATACCAAACAGAGTAGAGATGGTTCAGAATCCAAAGTCGCTTGTCCTTAGAACGGACATCACCAGCCGTCCAGAAGAGCAGGAGCATAACCCTCGCTCTCGACCTCAGAGCCCGGCTCTACTCCCACCACTTAGCCCCCTCCCTAGCATTGAGGTTACTACCCCTACTGGGGAAACCGCTCCAGTTGCCCCTCCTGCCTTTGATAGAAGTCCAACTTCTCCATATAACAACAACGAACCCGCCAACTGGAAAGAACGAGAGGTAAGATCTCCATCTTGAATTTATGCATCAAGTTGAAAGGATGTCAAATCGTGCCTTGAGATCGCGGATCATTCAGCTAACCAAGCCACAGGCTGCATTCGATCGCCAATTCTGCTTTCCTCCAAGAGATATGCCGTCCCAACCGCCACCAGCTTACACCTCCACGACATCCCCCACTTCCCCAACCCTCACCAACCGTCAGCGCCGTCTTGGCCTTCCGAAGCTCAATTCTAGCCATACTCGTGTCTCATCTATCAATCCATCCAAATCTCCCATCGATGGGCGTAGATGGCACGAAAAGCGTCGCAATATCGCGTCGATCGTTGGCCTGTCCCTCGTTCTCCTTCTCATCGCTCTTCTTCTAAACTACTGCTACATCGTTCCAAGGATCAAACGCGCCAGAGAAGAAGCCCTTGCCCAGAGTGATGGTATTCTTACCTCCGATCTGCTTTCTGGGGATTGGAACCTGAATACCCTCAAATTGGAAACGGTTTCAAAAGCGGACTCTACAGTTGTTGACGGGTGCAGCTCCAAGGAAGCAGAATTCGAAAGATGCGTTGATAGCAGATTCCTCGCCACTGATGCCGGTGAAAAGTTTACTTTTGATCTCAACATGAATCAGGATGGAAGTTTCACCGGTATATTCTCTGAGGGTATCTTCAGTCAAAATGGAAAAACCGAGGTCAAGTTGAGCCCTAGCCGACTTGGCTTTATGTCGAACTGGGTCTACACTTCCGACGACGTCCAGGGCAAGTTGTCAACAGAAGGATGTTTCTACCAAAGATCTGCTATTGTGTACGTATTCTCACTCATTCACGATAACCCGATTCTATCCGCTAACCACAGCCACAGTCTTGTCACTATTGTCGATGACGTTGCAACGTATACGATCACTGAAAAACAGATGGTATCCTCTGGCCCTACTTGCTTCCTTCCTCAAGGACGACGCGATGACTCCTGCCAGTGCGTGTTCGTCGGAACTCGACCGTGGCCTCAAAAGAATCGCAAGTAGAACAAGCGCTCCCCGCCTCGTGTTCTTGCCAGGACCCTATTCAAAGAGCTTTAAAAGTCTTGACTTCTCAAAAGCATATTCATATTTCTTTCGCTTCAGTGTAAAGCCCCTTTCTCATATACCCATTTACTTGTTTATGCCTTACCCTCAATCTTTACCCTTCTCTTCCTTTGCAGAATATTTTTTTGGCCTACAGAACTTTTAATCGGCGCGTTTAGTACGCCACCTGTAGCAACTTTTTATTTCATGCCCCCTTCTTACGATGCTTTCTTCTCTTCATCCCATGTATTCTTTACAAACTTTTATTATGTGGGAGGCACCGATTCTTCTTTCACTTCTCTTTCACTTCTTACGGTGCATCCCCTTGCTTAGCCTACCTCCATAGTGGTGGTTACAGGCCTGTATTTCTCCACTTTCGACTATTCATGTACAACCGGCGTTTTTTCTTCTTCCGCCTTTTCAATATACCCCTTCTAACGATATTCTTCTGTAACTTTAATGATTCTGCTCTACGATAGTAGCCCCTTACCAATCCTTTTTTCTTCTTTACCTTCTTCTATTCAAGTCCACGTTGACTTGGCCAATCGGCTATTCCCCGAGCTCAGGTACCATTGTATCTTAATATATCCAGATTACTGATAGCGAAGTCTCGGCACATCGCCTGAGCTTCCATACTATCTTATATAACACCCTGTGTAACACTGATCGCTATCGTGGATGTTAGTGAACCCATAAAGTAATCATCGCGTGAGATATGGCAGTGGTTGTCACGTTGGTAACGGAGTTGGCCGCGTATGGTACCGTAAACCAGGGTTTACAGAGTGACAGCGGCGTGTCTGCCGCTTCAAACCGTCGAGCATTTTTCCTGTTTTCTCTTTTTTCCCCTCTCTCGAAAATTCTTGCAAAAGGAAGTTCCTGTGGAAAAAAGCGTATATTTCTGCCCCAAGCAAGAAAGACAAGAATTTAAAGGATATTTAAACCCAGTGTAACCTTTGTGTAACTACTTACGCACAACAAAATGGCACGGTGGGGGGCATCTACAGGTATCACGGTGTAGAAGCCAAGTCCCCATATCAAATTTCGACATCTTGTCTAGTTCTAACCCTGTCGATATCGTTGCGCATATGTGACTCGTCACATAGTTGTAAGACATCGACAACACAAAGTTACACCGCATAGCAGCTATAATACAACAAGGCTGATAACACTGCGTGTTGTTAAGGTGTGGGGAGGGCTGTATGCCAATTTCATACATTCTATGGATCTGGCACGTAAGTAATAGGGCACTGGCCCAAGTCTTAAGTCTGTGGAGGATACAATTTTTTTTTTTTTTTTTTTTTTTTTGTACACAGATACCGAAAGGATCTTCTGTTGCTGGACGGCAAGATGCGAACCCAAATCCCGGGATCCTGCTCAAGGGTAAGTCGAACCCGATTTCGATAAAAAAAACCCTCAACGATAGAAATCGGGCGGTAGGTCTGAGCTATAGGGATATATACCGGTATGGGACGGGCCTTAGCGAATACCCCATCGGACTAGTTATGGGGCTGCCATCGAACCTGAATTCATGAAAAAACTAATACCACAAGTTAGCTGTCGTATCGAGTAACCAGTGGATACCCACCTCTGGGTACTAAGGATCAACTCTAACTATGGGTCCGCAAGCTTGAGGTCGAAGGCTTCCGGGTTTCGGCAACCCCGCCGGCCGTATGGGGTGATTGCCGTTTGAAGATTGAAGGGCTTGACTAGGAGTGATATAAAGCTCACAAAATCAGCCGGGGCATAACTAATTCTTTGCTTTGGTGTCTAATATCTCTGCCATTTTGCGAGGCACGAAAGTCCTCTGGCTGCAGTTTGCAGGAAACCCGACGCACGGCCTGCGGCTGCGACAGTCGAACTCGCTTTTTTGGTAACGGTGATGCAGGGCCACGGGATACCGCAAAAAGATGTTACAGAAGCCGCTAACAACCCTCCAAGGCGAGCCCGAGTCCCCGACTGAATCCTTATGGAAGGGGGGACCGTTTGACGAGCAGTACGAAGACAAATTCGAGATCACGGATCGCTCGAAAACTTGAGATTTGCGAAAAGTAGTTTCGGCAAATAGGCAGAGCTACGTGCGCGTGCATACATGGCGCCCCCAAGTAGCTCGAGGAACTTAGAATTATGGATACATGAGGCCGTTTTACGAGACCATACACATATATATGTAACGTCCAGAAGTGGATATGTATTTTCCTCTAAGTCTCCAACGTTCAGAATCTTCTAATACTGCTTGGAGAATTTCTTCATGAATTCACCTCCAAAAGTCACCAAAGTTAAAGGGACCTTATTACATCTACAAATCACGTCCTACCTGACTGGCTCTCGCTTCATAAGTCCCTAAATATAGTAAGATCTACTATAAGGGTTGACAACACGAGCCTCTATAAGAATATCTGCACTGTATACGTATACTATAATGCTTAAGTGCATATATTGCCGCAAAGATAAGAAGAAGGTATAATTCGGCGCACCATAGATGGGCTCCACGACTTTCCCGAAACTAACTATTGTTATAGTGCTCGCCGAAAGAGAGAAAATGGCCAACCAAATGCGAATGGTGTATCACAGCCCGCTACCCTTGCTCGGAGGGGTACTCGCCAAACGATATGCGTCATTTAGCAGATGAAAGTGTTCAAACCACCGGTGAAAGAGTAGTAATCAGGTCTCCGATTGAAATGTAAGCCCGCGGTCCGGACCTAACCCAGGTCACGCGATCTTTAATTGCCAAATTCGCGAAGACAAAGCATAAGAACATGAGGGACTGTAGCTTACATACGATGTGGTTAGTGTCCAAGATCTGGACTGTATTTTGTACCTCTTATCCGGACTTCGCGAATACGATGATCAAAACCCAGCTTACGATCTGTCCACACTACCCCAGGACCCTACCTATATAAAATCCAGCAGTACCGGGTATTGCTATCCTTCTAGCAAGACCCTTCTGTTCCAAAACCTCTTCAAGTTTCAGGAGATCAAATCAGCGTGCACAACTTCGCTCACGGAGGCCTTGGGGCTCATCCGAAGGGAAGCAGAAGCAGCTGTTGAGTACTATGGCGCGAAAGGGAAATTTTGCGAGGTTTATGCTATTACAAATGCACTTCTCGATTCGCCAGAAACGTACAAGACGACAGCGGTTCATACACGAAATCAACAATTGGAGGCTTCGGGCCGTTTGGAAGCAATATCTCGCGTTGAAAAGCAGTGCGGACGACTGTTTCTTGTGATTAAATCCTCGACACTCCCGTCATACCTCAATCCCAGCTCTACCAGGGTCGTCTCTATTAGCGATATCCAGGCTGCTGAGCGACACTTGTCAGACCTGATCAGAAGATTAAAGCTCCCGCGCCCTCTTTTTGATGGGGATTACCCAGTCGATAAGGATTCCCTGATCCGGAGTAAGCTTGCATATTTCACCTACTCTAAGGTGGACCCTCTACGGCATCGAGCATTAACCCTTATGGAAAGGGACGGAGTTGCTATGGAAGCACTCAGCTCTACTAGCCAAGCGAATCCATTTATACAGCAGCGTAATCTTCTGGGTGAGACTGGTGTCCATTTCGCGCTACGGCAAAATCTTTCTACAGTTTTTGGCTTGCTCTGCTCAGTAGTGTCAACAAACCGAATGGAATATGGAAACGAATCGTACACGGATATTCGGGGAATGAATTTCCTCATGGCAGCGGTCCTGTACAGAAATTTCAACGAGCTCTTTTCAAAGCTCCCATATTGGGAGATCGACAAGAGTAAATGCTTCATGTTCGGAAAGGAGGTCTTCCACTCGGGGTCGAGATATGCCAGCCCTGACTCGATAAACTATCTCAATGTCCACCAACTCGCGGCCGCCACCGGTGAGCTTGATGTCGTTCGTACCCTGGCAGACCATTGCCCTGGGCTACACCTTCAGACCCTTGACCCTTGGTCTCAACTATACAAAACCTCGAACGCTCGCAATATCGTCCTAAATGAACTATATTTCAATATTGATTTAGGATTCTTCCCTCCTGTCGCGCTGGCAGCAATGTGTGACAACTCCCACCTAATTCCGTACCTATTGGGCCATTTGATTCGGTCGACTGTTAATAGCGAGGAATCTCTTTGGGGTCTCATTATTCTCGCATTCAAGTTAAACTTGGAAGAATTCCTCGCGCAATTGTCCTCTTCAATTCAAAGGCTTGATGTAAGGCATCTTGTAAAATTTACAGAAATTGCTATCGAGGCGGCTACACCGGTTATGTTCAGGAAATGGGTGAAGATGGCGTGGGATGAACGACCAGATAAAAGCGATTTATATAGACCTGCATCGGATACTGGTGTATTCAGGCCACCGCAGAATACCGATATATCTCTTTTCATCTGGCCTCAGGGATGGAATCAGAATTCATGGTATACCGAAGCTTGGCACAGACTCGTCAAGGCACTGGGTGAACGGTATCAATACAATGATGCCCTGGAAAAGCAAGAATTCCTTAAATCACTCCAACAGGTCGGGGCCACAACATGGCAGGGAATGCGCTGTCAATGTACGAGATGCCTACAGGGGCAACGGGAAATCGATGGTATAAGTTTAATGGAGTTGTAATTAGGTCCGTGTTTATCAGACTAGACAGATACAACCTTCTGGCTGAGTGGATGCATTTCTTGTTTTGAGGGAAATTGAACTCAATACCCGAGTTAGAATATCCGAATGCTTCTCTAGTAACAGTGGTTGACAATTGATATATACTCCGCCTCGACAACTATCTAGATATCCCTACCGGACTTTCGAGGTCAGTCACTAGAGATCTTACTTGTCATCCTCGTGACAAATACACCTCCCAGGTTGCGAGACTCCGCGTCGACTACGCGTCGACTGCGTAAGTAAGTGGCTGTTCTTGCAATGCAATGCAATGGATGTGTTGGTGCCCTGTTCGGAGCGCCAACATGCAACGTTGTCGGAAGGGGTCTGGACCAGCAGGTCCTGTTATCGTATCGATATCTGGCTCCAAGACTAATCGATATCAGGATAATTTGATATCTTGAGATTCCAAATACAGTTGCATCTCTAATAACGCAATCCATCAAGTACAAGCTTTGACAAGCCCGCTTTACGGTACGTTCCATTGAAATGTCAGCATGTCGACATATCTGTGCCGGTGAGCTGCAGCATAAGCTTCGCGAGCGCAGGCTAGCTTACCCCGCCATCAAATAGTACGCCATCGACGACCATTGCTGACAAACTCGCTCTGCTTCCAAGACACTGCATAAAAGCCTCCGGAGAAAGACCATTTCATCGTTCAATCAATCAAACATGACCCTCACGGACAAGATCAAATCCATCTTTAAACACGATATCCAAGATCAAGCTTCTGGCTCCAAAATGTCTGCTAAGGCTACTGTCAACGGCGTTGTTATCGCCGAAACCGACCATTACGAAAAGGTCGAGGGAAACGTCTACTTCCCGCCTGACTCCTTGAAGGCTGAATACTTCAAGACAACTCCTACCCAGACGGCCTGCCCATGGAAAGGGACGGCAAGCTATTATACCATCGATGTTGGCGACGGTACGTCAAATGCAACTTGAAAAGCCACAAACCGCCCCAGCTTGGCAGAGCCAAGGCGTTCGTGAGGAAATGCGATTGGATGGACGGCTAACAGTAGGCCCACTTGAGTAGGGAACCCACTTGTGGATGCTGCGTGGTACTATCCCGAACCAAAGGAGGCGGCTTCGAACATCAAGGGTCACGTTGCTTTCTGTGAGTCGATCTTCCCTGCCGTTTCTAAAATCTTGAGTTTGTTTCTTATTAACTCGTGATAATAGACAAGAACAAGGTCCAAATTACCGCTTGATCTGATATGAATGGCTTCGCTTTTTGGGTGGTTTGGCATTTGTTGGGTTGATTTATAATGAAACCGGCTTGATACAAGATGGTCATGTTTGCTATCGAAACCTCCAACTGGGCTGAATCGCAGCCTTTATGAATGGGAAAGAAAGTCATACTTTCGCCGCCGTTGGCTGCAAAAAGCCTCCACCATGATCAAAGTGAATAGAATGTCTAGCTTCAGAGAACAAGGGCATTGTCCTTCTCCCTCTTCCTACCAATGACTGGCCTGCAATGAGACAGCCTGGAGAGACGTCGCCCAATCACCTGAGTTTGCCCACCTACTCAACCCGAATTCGAAAGCGGGGCAGCAGAATAAGCGCCGACAGACTTGGCTTTGCGGACCGGGGTCATTCCATTGGATCAATCATAATGCTCAACCGAGAGACTTGCAGGCGGGATGGGGCCATCAGTGGTGCACAAACCTTGAACGGTTAGGCCCAATTCGCCCAAAAAATGTTATTCATTGCCAGCAGCCTGAGTCTTTGGTTGGCTGGGAGCATCAAGTTTTGCAGGTCGGAGATTTTCCCTATGGTCTACGGAGAGGGCTTCTCGAGGGCTTTTAGAAGCAATTATGGCGTCTCCTTTCCTCTCTTTCTCTTGAACTACTTCAGACTCACCTTTCGTTTTTATAGGACTTGCTTCTCAAGCATCTTCTGTCTTCCTTTTCTCCCTGTCGATGAACTTGCATCTGCCCGACCGAACGTAGTCCTTCGTTTATGTGCCTCCCGTTCCTGCATACTGCAACACTAGCGACAGATACCCTCGTCCTCATTCACCTTACTCTGAACAACCGTCTTATCCCTCTACGCGCTTAGGACATCAAAGGGAAACTTCACCTGCGCTCGGAGAAAAGAAAAAAGGATCGAGCCAGCCAACGGCCTATTTTTGGTGGCAATTTGGCGGTAGGCGCTGATAATCTAACTTGCACATCGAAAATACTCTCCTGGCCAAGGCGTCGGTTTATCCAGCTTCCTCGCGGGAAGTTATAAGGCTCCATCAGTCTTCTGGAAGGATCCTCTTTTTTCTCGCCCAGGCCGGTCCCCATTCTTCAATTCGCGGTACAAACTTTTTTCATTTGATATATACCCTCTATCGGAATACTATACCTTCGTAATCATGTCGTCGTTCAAGAGCAAATTTGCATCGCTGGTCCAGGACCTACGAAACAAGAAGTCCCGAGAGTTCTCACGACAGCCTCAGCCGGCTTACTCTGAACATTTCGTAGAACCACCACCACCCCCGCCGCCAATTCCTGCTAAATATAAGTCAAAGGGAAGCTCGCAAGAAGGCGTAAAAACCACCATACAAGCCGGAAAGAGCAACGAAAGACCGCCATCGAGGTCTGGATCGATACTGAGAAAGATCGGGTCAAAGGCATCGCTAAAGGAGCTGCGCAGGAAGAGTTCGTTTGGGGGCAGGAGTACAACATCTGTGAATAACTATGGACTCGACAATGAGCAACCCCCAATGCCGACACAGGAGGCTGCGCCTGCAGCGCAACCGTCTTCCGAGCTTACTCCACCACCATCTGCTGGGAAGAAGTCTCCTCCACTGCAACTTAGCCTGATTACACATAACCAGCCTACACCTCCGAGTGGGACATATGACGACCCTGAGGAAGATTTATATTCCGACCCATTGAAAGATAGGGCGAAAGCTCAAGCTGTAGCAAACGCTGCGGGTTCTTCAGCTCTGGCGGAAGCCCAGCAGCCAGCAGCAAGCCAGCCAGAACAGACATTCGTTCACAATGGACCACCACCAAGACCTCAGATGTATATCCCGGGAACAAATTCCCAAGTCCTTCCTACAATCCCAGCCTCCCCAGCCAGCACAATGGCATCCCCCATAAGTCCAACAGGTACCAATCCGTTCAGAAAATGGGGTTCTACCTCACCAAATCTGGCCGAGGTCGCAGATGGTCCATTTAAGCCGGTGTCGCCAATTTTGGAGCAGCGAGATTTCGAATCTCCAAGGCTGAACACACAGGTGTCCAACGATGATGACTCGGATCTTCAAACGGCTTCACCAATAACAGCCACGAAGGGTCTCATGAATGGTCTACGATTTTCCTTTGCACCCCCACCAGTAGAAGCTATACCAAGTCAGATCACGCCGCCAACATCAACACACTCATCACCTTCGGTTACATTGGCAGACAACAACCCCTTCAAAGATCTATCAGATGAGCCCACTGTCAGTGGAAAGGCGCCTATCCGAGCAATTGCGCCACCGGCACCAGCGCCAGCACCTAGCGCTGAAGCACCCGGTCCATCCGGTCAGCCTTTGGAACGTACATTATCTGGAAAAACTCCTCAATTTAAGAAGGCACCTTCTGGCAAAACCGCGGTGCCAGATAACTTTGCTCCTCCACCACCCCCACCGATGTCGTTGCCTCAAGGATGGACCGCGAGGTGGGATCAGAATGAAGGTAAATTCGCGTATTATCAGGGCACAAGGAGCAGGACTGAACAATGGGATATGCGTAAGTTTCACTATACATCTCTGGGACGTCAACGATGGCTAATATTTACTCCCCCAAAATAGCAACTGAACCAGCAAAGAAGCTTTCTATGCGAGACCGCCGCATGAAAAAGAAGAAGGAGGTGAAACAGAGCATTACCAATTTGCCATCTTACGCTGAGGCGAATAGCCCAACAACTGGGTCAAGCCAATCCCATACGACATCGAATTTGGTGGAGCCTAATCCAAGCTCCTGAAATATCAAAATACCTATATATCGCCATTTAGCTTTTGCATTTTCTCTTTTTTGTTCTATCAGGAGAAGCGGGTATTCTTTTTTTTTTTAAACTTTCCAACTTATTTCCTTAATATCTTGCCACAAATTCTTCACTTCTTCTACCTGACCCGCTTCTAGCCCTGCCTGTTCTACTTTTCTCATCATTCGCATACGGTTTTTTTTTTTTTTGCCTTCTAAGTACATGCATGGATTGAAATATTTTTTTGTGATTTTTGTATCTAGAAAGGAGTTTTTTGTGACCTTAAAATAGCATATTAGCTGAGCTGAGAATTATCAATGGAGCTGAATCATTCACTGAACTAGAAGAGGCCCGATGACTAGCCACTAGGTAGGTTATTACTATAGTTGTTAAGGTATTTCCCCGCACCAATCGGTGCTCGTATTTGCTGACCATCTATCTAGCCAACTACACGACCACTTGACAGGGTCATCACAGAGGAAAGAATTATTCGAGATTTTGAGTGTTTGAAATTTATTCTTTGATTGATTGATTCGAATCGATCTTCAAGACGCACTATGTACAGTACCGTGGTTTAAACAAAAAAAAAACTCCTAACCCAAGCGTTTTAAAGCAGAAACCCCCAACATTAAACGATTGCAAAATATTATCCACCTGTATATCGTAATACTACAAAACCCCCATGAAGAAGAAAAACTGTATTCAATGTATCTCCTTTTGTCTATCCCCTCCTCTTATGACTTCTTTATCATCTATATTCTTGGGGAGTAGCTGGTAGCTCTGGTAACCCATGGCCAGGCCAAGAAGGCAGCACCAGGAAGAACGAGTGTGAGTGTTCGACCGAGTCTAGCGGTGTAGAAGGAGAGAGCTGGACTCGATGTCTTGACACTGCTACCAATTCCGGCGGAGATCTTAGTGTGAACGCTCGATGGTGGGTGAGCGGCTGTGCTTGCCATGCGGCGGGTGGTGGTCTGGAAGGCCTGAACGGCGGATCGGCGAGCGACGGTGGAGAGCATTGTGAATAGTGTTTTTATAGGATGTTCTTAATAGAAACTGTTGGATATATCCGTGGAACTTTGGATCGAAAGATCGAATTTGAATGTGGCTTGCAGGAGTATATATCGGATATATGTAACGGAGGCTTGGAGGACGTCGAGATAAGCTTATATTATAAGAGATATATATATAACGAAGCTTTATAGATTGGATAAAGATCTATCGATCTTGAGGATGTATGTATATATAGAAAGGCTCGATTGTAGACTGGATGTCTTGAAATGATCTGATGATGAGGATACAAAAAAAAAAGTCACACATCTCTGCAGCTTCTGGGAAACTTATATACAACATGCCTGCGAATAATTTACGGAACCGAAAGAAAACAACAGGCTGTAGTAATCTTGCATTCGCCATTCGCCGGGTCGGAATATCTCGTTCTCTGTACGAGCTTATTTTTCTTTCTCCCTCTCACGGGTGTGGGAGTTGAAGTCAGCTGGGAGTGGTTTGTATGCGAAAACCAGGGAAACAACGCAAAACGGAGGCCAAATTACAACATGGGGCCAGCAAAAGAGCACCAATGTCAGGCCATAGTCGAGCAACGTCTACAAACAAAAGGAGGTGTCGAAATTTGGAGTTGCGTGCGGTTGGAATGACAGTGGTGTGATTTTTGGGTAAAGTCTGAGATTTTTTGGCCTTATGGAGGGAGTTTGTAGGGCTGTGAAAGCTTATCGATGGTGTGGAATTGTGGTGAGAATCAGGCCACAAATGGCGGCGGCGGGCCCGCGGGGAACTCCGACGTTCTGGCCAGTCCGAAAGGGGTCACGGTATGCCCCAAAGAAAAGGACAGCAACATCCCCGTGAGGCCGAATCGATATTGCGGAGATGCTGTCATCAAATCGGGATATTTCGAAGTTCATGAAGATGGTTTATCGGATTTTTATCAAAAAGATACATTCTACGTTCCACTACTCCGCTGCATTTGTCCGAAGCTAATGCGGAGCAAGCCGAAAGATCCTAAAGAGATATTTTAGACATATCGATAAGGCGACATGACAGCTACGGCGCGAGGTGCATGATGAAGAGTAGTTTCTAGTACAGCTGTGTGTATTGGTTCTATACGCTCTACATATTACCCTGCTTCTAATCAAAACGATAGAGGAACGGAAAAAATGGCAGACGCCTCATTAGCATAAAAAGTAATGCAAGCACCGTCGCCGTGGGAGACTATTCCCGACTCCACACCTTCCGTCCCTGGACCCAAACCGCTAGCGTGTTCCTGTCGTCACCGTTGTAGACCCACTTGGCTACCTTATCATCCCAGCTTTCCCAGCCAAAGACATCGACCGGGCCAGCGCTCTTCGGGCCCTCAAATACAACCTTATCTACCACCTCTTCTTCCGTAGGCTCGCCACCCGTTGTCTCCACAAGCTCGAGTCCGATTAGCTGGGCGTCCCATTCCATACCGACCTCAAATCCGCCAATCTTGTTCTCCAGGTTGACGACCTTGGCGCCTCCTCGAGTAGCTAGGTAGAGCGATTCCTCGACGCTTAGCTTGCACTCATCGCCGTCTGATAGCGCGACGTGCCGGCTAACTAGGGTCGTTGCTCGGACGGCTTCCAATATGCTGGGACTATAGCCACCGCTCACATCTGTTCCTAAGCCAACAGTAACCCCGCCGTTCATCAGCCATCGCACCTTCGCTCCACCACTTGTCAAGGCGCTATTGCTAACTGGGCAATGCGACACCTTCGCGTCCCGGCTCTTGATCAGGTCCATCTCTTTCTTACTCAGATGGATCGCATGACCTAGGATCATCTTTGGCGTCAACAATCCGAACGCATCGTACACCTCCGCATAGCTATCGTACTCCGGGAACAACTTCTTTACCAGCTGGATCTCATTACGATTTTCGCTGATATGAGTCTGACATGGAAGGCCTGTCTCCTTTACCAATTTCCCTAGCTTTTCGAGAGCCTCGGTTGTACAGCTTGGCGCAAATCGAGGGGTGATGATGGGAGATACAAGTTCGTAGTTTGGATCGATTTTCTTGATATGATCGATGCAAAGACAAGTGTTTGTTATGCTCTCATCGGCGCTTTCATCGCGGTAGTAATCGGGATTGATATCTTTATGGTCCATGCAGACACGACCTACGAAGGCTCGCTGGCCGGCGGCGGAGCAGATATCAGCGAGGAGGTTGGTAGCTGGGACGTGGATGGTGGCATAGTATGCTGCTGTTGTAGTCCCGTGGGAGAGAGTACGGGCCACACAGCGGGAGTATATCGTTCGGGCTACGGAGAGTGACGAAAGAGACGCCTCTCGAGGGAATGTGTATTTGGTTAGCCAGTCGAGAAGGGTAGAGGATCCGAAAACGCCAGCATTTGGGTATTGTGGAGCATGGATGTGAGTGTCTGGGAGCAAGAGAAGTTCGTTAGCATAGCCCTGGCTTTGCAATCAAGGGGGTTTACAAAGCTGCCCTACCGATGAACCCTGGGAAGAAAAACTGCGTCCCTCCTGGTTTTGCCTGAAAGAATTCGGCAGTTTTAAACTCTGGGTGCTTCTCTATGACGGTGGCGGCATCTTTGGCGTGTCTTTCCACAAATTCGATTACACCATCCGAGTTTACACCAATTGCGCCCTCTTCACATACATCTAGCTTGGAGGGGTCGTCGCAATAACTGTGAATGAAAGTACCGAAGTAAACGGTCGGAGTATTAACGACTTTGTATTTCCGGCTCACTGCTGCCATTGTGATGGTTCGGTTTGGAAGAAAGCAAGGACAAGCGACAAGGCGTCGGAATATTGCACTCTTTGGGATTGAGTTTCGAATCCCAAAGCTAAACATCAAAGTCCCGAAGTTCTCTTCGGGGGTCTAAGGGCGACGGCGAACGAAAGGAGAGAAAGAGAAAAAGGAAGCAGGTCGAAAACCGGCGATTTGGAATGACGGGAACATGGGCCAAAGATATAGATTTCCGCTGTCCAGGTTGCTGCTGTGCGACTAGCTAGTGCGGAGCTGCCTTATCCATGCCATGGCGTCCGTTGAAGCCCCCCACCTGCCCCTTTTGCAGGTCTTGGAGGCCGCCCGATCTCTGAAGGACGAACAACGTGTGGTTTAGACAGATCTCGATGGGCTGAAACCGAGTCGTGGTTTTGAGACTTTGAAGCCGACCCTGCCTGTCGGAAGCAGCTCTCCGTGGAGGTCGCCTGATTCCGGGCGTGGTATTGTTCGCCGCAACACATATCGGCTGCAAAAGACAATTAGATACTCTCGCATGAAGTACCTGCGAGGGTAAGTCAAGAGATAAGGGTCTTGGGGCGGCGAGGAAAGCATTGGGAGCGACCGACGGGATCAGGCGACATCGAGCGGGAGGGTTAAACTAAGGGGTTGGATTTGTCTCGTGTGGGACTCGTTCCGCGCTGTGTTCGATGGCTCGGTACGATCGAAGACGCAATTGTCATGTTTTCCGATCTGATTGAAGCGCCACTGACGTCGCTTTCTACATCTCCGCTTGCAGCCCAGAGATGCATCTGATACGGGGTTGGGGGCGGCATTTCTTCGAGTTCGCCGCGTTTGTCTCCTTCGCTGGAGTCTATCGACGGACCCGATCTGCTTACGCCGTCTTGGACAATTTTCCGCTTCGTGAAGTATCTGAAAACAAAGTAGCCTGCGATGATGATGGCTGCGACCACACCAATCGCGATTCCTGTAAGGGCTCCGGGCTGTAATTTTTGGGGAGGGCCCTGAGAGGGTTGAACATCTTGCAGCGAGACGATTGCTTCGATCTTTTTCTCTCGATTTGCGTCCCAGTTGCACTGGCAGACACAGAAGTTCTTTCTTTCGTAGTCTGCTATCACATAAGCCTCTTGGAAGAAGACCCTTCCTAGTGTATATTGAGTACTATCTGTAGCCCTTCTCAGCGGGAAGTACCTGACTGGGTTCGTATGGAACGGGTAGTAGCTTAGTTGTAGATCAAATGCAGCATATGGAAATTTAATATCGACAGTTTGATCAGTCGAAAAGTGGCCGATTCTGAATGTGATACTGGCATTCCGAGCGACTAGTTTGTCGTGCTGAGTGTTGTTAACCAGGTACAGCCCCACAGCTTCGACCCACTTGAGACCGAACTCTTCTTCGAATCGTTGGCATGCATCGATGGGTAGCCATAGGTACGAGACCGAAGAGTCAAGATAGGCGCTTATGCTAGATGGTAACAGGGCTTGCGTTCCATTAGCGTCGGAGCTGGTGATACGCTCGATATTGACGCTAAGGTCTACCAAATCTTGAGAATCGAATGGGATATATATCTTATTACGAACGAATCTTGATCGATCGTAGCCTCCGAGAACCAATTGCCCAAATACACCGTTGAATCCTGTGAATGCGTGAAATTAGATATTGCAAAAGGCTACAGTATCCCATAAATGTACCCACTATATTGATTTCCGGCCGTATAGCTCCAAGATAGACTCGGTATCATCCGTTTATCCCTGAGGTTCTGCAAAAGACTGGGTACCGGGTTGTTGAACGTTGAGAAGTTAGTCGGTCTTGGATTGAGCCCGAGCACTCCCAGAAAGAAATCTTTCGTCGCTATGCCTGCGATACTCTGGTTTGTTACACCCGGGCCATCACTCCCAAGCCAACCTAGTGTTAGATTGTCATATCCGAAAACCGCATTCCCTTCAAACCCCAATCTCTTCTCTACACCAAGTTCGTATATCGAGGTCTCTGAATAAAGCGTATTGTTTTCCCACGTCGTCGATTCGTTGAGCTTGAAGGTGCGTCCACGTAGGTCCGGACAGTTGGATATATCTTGTGGTGACATGCATCCTTCGGGGAGAACTACCATCTGCTGATTCGATCCTGTGCCAGGGAGGACCCGAACGACTTGTTGCGGAGTTCCGACTCGGACCGCAAAGCTTGACCAAGGACCATCGTCACCCTCCCTTATGAACACGTATGGTGAGTTAGACAAGAGTGGCCATGTATGTAAAAGTACGTAGAGTCTGCGAAAAGCCATACCACTCTTGCGAGGGATCAACTTCCACCGGAAACGGGATGGTAGTCGCCCGCCGCTGTAGTGAATTGCCGGTATCGATGGCTTCCATTGCATATGATATAAGGGGCGTAAGTTGCAACAGGGGTTTTGCGTTGAACGCCGTGTCAACTTTGCGGACTGTCGTCTGGCGACGTTGAGATAAACACCTCCTCAGGAATGAGTGTCCGCATCAGTCCTCGAGTTCTATCGGTCGCGGCTGGTTATTCAGCTCATGACGAAAGAGTGGGTTTTTGGCTTCCTGGAATCTGTGGAGACGACCTTTTTCCCGACCGCGAATGTCTTGTTTTATCTTGTCTTGTAAGTTATCATCCGGACCCCTGGAAGGCCTTTAGGCTCCAAACGAAAAGCTTCATCAGGTGCATCTATAGCTTACTATTGCATACTCGTGTATGTAATCAGGTCGGCACCTCTATAAAATCGAATGACTAAGTCGTCTACTGTATCCTCCTGCGTCGTCGATACACTGAATCCTTCAGCATCAAGACCTTGCATTCCAGAGGAAGGATGAAGTCAAAGATCATCTAGATCCAATCTCCCAGCGCACGGGGCACATTGACCTTGTCTCGAGTTCTCCGCAAACATATGCCGCTGTCTTGGCCGGGTAATTTCCAAACTTTGCCCAGGACCGCGAGCAGTCGCAAGTAACCCTGCAATGTTGCCTAAGTGCATATCATCTTCTCCTCCTGGCCATCGCGGTGAGAGTCTACAGAAGGTGCACCACAGCGGATTCGACTGGAGGGAAAACGCGTTAGCGGAGGCTGTGCATTCCTTGCAGGACATCCAACCGGCCAGGGGGACCGAAAAACGAGCCTCAAGATTTCATGTTGCACAACCTGTCTGCAAAACTCCAAAAACATCTTTTGCTCTTATGGACGTCTTTTCCTTCTAGAACGGAAATTCTGAGCTCAGAATTGCTGTCCTCGTCATCGAACATAAAGGCTGTCGATTTTCTCTGCGCGGTTGAAGCGGCTTAAAAGCTGTCAAAGTCCTGTCCATTTTTGGCCTCGTTTTTTTCGAGGGATGCTGCATGACGAGTCCACCAACCATATGTCCCCGAGATAACGTTAAGCCTCGCGATGTTTTTGCCCGAAGCTCTTCTTGGCCTGTTCATACGGTTAATTCTAGTAAGAGGAGTAGAAGGGGAACCTAGAACAATAGGTATAAGCATAACATTGATATCACAAGCTTCAATGGGATGATAAAAACTAATACGCGATCAATAGCCCCTATACTCAATACCTCGTCTATCGACACGCGACCTCCTATTACAGCCGACTCGTGCTGCTTCGTTGTTCAAGACCGAATAGATGATTATTACTGGCGTCGCTACACATTTACGGTCACGGAAAATATATATGCGGTGACAACCCATGTTTCCATCTATCCAACAGGAAAAGTCACAAACGTCGAAACGAATGTCTACACAAGAATAAATCCGACTTATAGACCGACGCCGGGGCCGCTTTCCAACGCTTTGGACCAGATCAAAGATCCACTTCGACCGCCCTCAGGTTACCGGTATAACCAAGCGCCAGGCCTGAAAGCTGTCGATTCTACAGAGCTGAACAGCAAGGATGGAACAAAAATTGTTACTGCCGGAACGACAGTGTAAGATTTTCTTTCTTTTCTCTCCGATTCAGACATCGATGGGTATATTCTAACGAGAGGAATCTAGCTTCTCCCCGAGTGCCTTCAACGTATATAACTCTGTTAAAATCCTAAAGGTCCCACCAGTGACCGATAGCAATGGCAATGCCGTCTGCGTTACCGCCTCCTGGAACCCGGATGCCCCTTTCGCGAGCGACCAGGGCGGTAGAACATTCACCGGCATGAACTCATATGTCCATGCCTACTACGGCAAACTAGGGACCTGTGTCCCAAATATCGTCACATTCACGGAGACCATAGAAGACGAC
The DNA here is from genome assembly GCA_036971655.1 of Arthrobotrys megalospora. Taxonomy (NCBI): domain Eukaryota; kingdom Fungi; phylum Ascomycota; class Orbiliomycetes; order Orbiliales; family Orbiliaceae; genus Arthrobotrys; species Arthrobotrys megalospora. The sequence continues at coordinate 465,627 of JAVHJN010000003.1, read as the reverse complement.
GCCAATGGCACCGGGCCTACAACTGTGCTCTCCACAATGTCTGCTACCTTAACACTGGACTGCTCATACACACCCACCGGCGGCACCCCACCTCCTGTCGTCACGGAAATAAAATTTACAGAGCCGTACATCAGGATACCAAAGGCATCGGAAACAGTGCATTATAACCACTTTGAATGCGCTATCAATCGCGATGTTCCTCAAGAGATGTGGGGTTATTTCCCGCAGGATGTTATCGACTTTGTAATTTCAAATCCGTTCTATAGTTCACAGTATCCGGATATCACGAGATGTTTCCCAGGCGGGCCTCACATCTTGCCACAGACTATATTTCACTGTGAATTCCCCCAGCTTTTGGATCCCCAGGTTACTTTGACATCGTACGAGGATCGGACAATCACAATTGGCTCGGAATTCATCCCTACCACCGGTGGAGGGGGCTCGAGGACTCGTAAGTTTTTATTCTAGCTTGGGATCGATTATGAATTGTACCTTAACTAACCGTTTTGACGTACAGGCGCTCCGGCTCAAGTTGATACCACCACGACAGCTTCTCCCTCAGATGAATACTCTAGCTCACCACAGCCCAACCCAACCCAAGGGCAACCCACGGAAACCGATCCCCCAGGTAGAGGAACCCCCTCAGATAGCTTACCCGTCGACGAGCCACCGAATTCCCAATCCTCAAGATCTAGCCCAACGTCAGATTCGACCCCGGGATCACCTCAAGATCCATCATCTCTCAGTACAGTCACCACAAATCCGGATGAAACACAATCTAGATCTGGTAGCTCTAGTCCCACAATAGGCCCTGAACAGCCTAATAATTTGGGTACCACCATCACGGTACCTCATTATTTCTTCCCAGCTTCCACATTTGTTTTCTGCCTCACCGCATTACTTTCCATATAGCATGATCCAAGTACCTAAAAGCATATGCATATTTAATACATCCTTGAAAGCATCAGCCTTCATCAATATTGCAGTTCAAATCTTAATCTCGTATTTTCATGTAATAACGCCCCAATGTTAATTAATACTAATATGAATTCTCATGACTTCAAAAAGAAAACGCCGCTGAAAATGCGATGCATCTACACAACCATCTAAATAGCTATATATACATCCTAAATACTAGCTCTCCTTCCCGTTCTTCTCCACCTAATCCCCTTCCCAGCAACTCCTTCCCCACCATTATCTCCTCCCCAAACCCTCAACCCACCTTTAACCTCCCTTAGCTCCCTCAAAAACCTCTTCCCGTAAACATACCCAACGTTATAAATCTCATCAAACTTGCCAAAATCCAATGTTCCGTAGGCATCAATCGGCGGTCTCATATAATAACACCCAGGCGCCTGCTTCGCCCTCTCCAACGCGTCAACGCTGCTAACATACGCCAGTCTCGCCTGGATTTCCGCCAGCGTCGGTGGGTTGGGTGTATAACTGAATGGATTCCAGCGGTTAAACAGCGTCCACCCGCCACTGAGAGTATCTCCGTAATTTTGCGGTGTATTATCATCAATGCTGCCCACATCGATTGCGAAAATCGTGTCCGCTCCCAAACTCTTCATATGCGAGACCGTCAGGTTGTCAACGTACCCACCGTCTAACAACATGATCCCCTCATCACACAATGGCGGCAGTAAGCCCGCTAAACTCATCGATGCTCGGACGTACCGCCATGCATATCCGCTGGTATGGATTTCCATCCTGCTCCTACTGATATCAGTAGTATTGCAGTAGAACTCCAGCCAAAAGTCCTCAATCTGAGAGTCCCCAAATGTCTTGAAGATACCCCGGTTGAACTCGTGACCGGTAGTATAGCTGACGGCTGGGTAAGTCAAATCTAATACTAACCGCCACAGACTCGCCATTCGGCCAGCAAACTTTTTCACCCAACCGTACACCGGGACAATATCCGCATCACGGGCGTATAAAGCACCGACAAAGCTGCCAATACTAGTTCCACCCACAAGATCGATCGGGATGCCTTCTTCCTCAAGAGCTCTAATAACACCAACATGGGCAATACCACGAGCACCACCGCCTCCTAGTACAAGCCCCACACTCTTGCCACAGAGCCTTCGGGCTAGACGATGGAAGTCTCCCTTGAATGGAGCTTCTGAGGGATAAACCGTTTGTCTTGTCCGCTTTGAAATATAAATCGAAATCTCGTCGTGGAGAATCTTGACACGCTTCCTAATGGCAGACCCAAACTGTTTTGGCTGCACGGGCTCAGGGACGCTGGTCAAGTTGACCGCCATCTGGACGTGATGATGGCCGCCATTAATCCATATGCGGGTCTAATGGTGAAAGCGTTAGTGATATCCATGTCTAGCGGGGGAGAGAAAACATGCCTTTAACCATTGCCTCGTCAAGCCAGGCTTCACCAGCCGATCCGGATGTAACAGCACAAGCTCTTTTCTCGCGGTGGTTTTCATACCAACCAAGTATCTTTCATAGTCTCCGATACCAGGGTTACCATCCGCCAACGCCACAAGCAAGATGCAATCAGCTTGCGTGATGCAAGTTTGGGTCCACCGAGCGTTGACGGTGGTATCAGCGACATACAGAACCATACCATATTTCTCTTCTTGGTCTGCTAAGAACTGGCTGAGCTTTAGTCGTCCAATCCTGCTGAAGGCATGTCGCCCCAGATGCTTCAGGATGGCAGCTTGATTTAGTGTCACTGCGCCGTTCGGAACACCGATCTGCTGCAGGGCGGTAGACAAACGATTGCTGAATTCTGTAACAGGAACACCAGTTGCCACGGGAAGGATACAAACAGTTCTGAGATTCATCTTGTTTGCTGTCTTTGTGGTTCCGATGGCAGCGTTGTCTTTCCTGTCTAGCGGTCGTTCAACGAGGGATCTCATCCTTGTCGCAATGATTTTGGAGATCTGAATAGTAATGCCCGGATGCTCAAGGGCAAGACTATTGAACAGTGTTTTTGGGAACCTGGCGACCTCCGTATCTCGTATAGCGTGTAAAGTGACTGGGCGTGTAGACTCCGTCAAAACTTCAAGCTCTCCAACAGATTCACCTTGGCCGTATTCGCCTACGACGTGGATGTCACCATCATCCGGGTTTCCTCTTATGGCCCTCAGACGACCATTCAGGATAATATATATGGCATCGCTAAACTATTAGCACATTTCGCTCAAGCGGAAGCGGACAGGGCACCCTCACCTTTCATCGCCTTCACGGTATATAACCTGCCCGGCGTTAATTTGGAGCCATTCTAGAGCGAAATCAATGTGCAACATCAACCTCGGTAACAAGCTCGTAATCCTCTTCGCCATTGTAAGCAAAACCACAGGATTCTTATCCATGATTCTCTCAAAGCTGCTTCTTGGTAAAAATCCGACGTAGACGTCTGTCTTTGCCCTAATCTCAACGAAGCTTCGGCTGCCGGAAATGCAACCGATGTACCCAGCAACCCCACCAGGCTTTACCATAAACAACGACATCCGGGCGGGTTTCTTCGGCGCCGGTGTCTGAGGGACGGTCTTCGTAGAGCTGCTCGTGTTAGTTCGGCTTAAAGCTGGTAGTGCAGAATTTAGATTAACGGTGCTGCCCTTCCTTGACGCATTGTTGCCTAGAACACCGGCTTTCTTCTCGTCATCGACAGCCATTGTTATATCTAAAAAGCCATCAATGACATAGTATAATCCGGGGCTCCGCTCGCCTTCTTCAACCAATACACTTCCTTTCGGGAAGAAGACGATATCTACATCGTCCTTCATGTTTTCGAGGGTCGGAGCACCGGGTCCCAGTATGCTATTGGTTGAAATGGCAGTCGAGGCAACTGATTCTGTCTCAGCTTCTTCAAACGGGTCAATATGCCCGAATGAATTGAAAACGGCCTTCTGCCTTCTAGCATCGTAAGATACAAGACGAGGGCTAGCTTCAACGGAGCCACCAGGGCGCTTCAACGCGTCTACCTTTGTACTCGAAAGCCCAATCGCCTTGAACATACACTCAAGGACTGCCTCTCTGAATGTTCCTTCATCTTCTTCCTCGGGAACTACACTCATTTGTGAAGTCCTGCTGTTCACCATCGACAAGGTTGGAGATGAATCCTGGGTATTGGGGTTGCTTTGTCCAATGCTGTTGAGGGTACTGTCAATCTTGGAGGCAACTGATATTGTGAACCCTCTGCCAAACGGAGCTTCTAGTTGCGGTGAGAAGTGACCACTCGAATTGCTTCTTGGTCTGTGAAGAGGCACATTGCTGAACAAATCCCCTGGGTGAGTGTTGGTTACCCATGGGCTATCCATGCCGCGCATGTTTGCAGCCCGAGAAGCAACGTCGATCCTTGTTTGGATTGAGAATGTGGAACGTCTCCTCCTCCTGGTGGCTGATGAAGTACTATGAAGTACCATCCCACGCTTGAGCTCTTCATCGTCCTTTGCTGCCGACTTCTCAGCCGCGAACTTCTCCTTTAACCGGTCTAGTGCAGAACCTCGGAGATGGTTTGGAAGATCATATGAAGTATAATTATTCATACTCCTCTCAGCGCGTAAAACTTCGCCTGTAAGGCCAAGATAACTCCTCGCAGTAGCGAACGTCACACGGAGGAACCTCGTGAGAATAACGGATACAATGTGAGCCGATGCTTTAGGATAGCTTCTCGTAAGGCGTTTGAATGCAGCGGCTGGAATAACTGCTATCGTCGTATCAACCGTCGCACGCGCAATAATATCGGGGTGGACAGATTTCGACTTGTATAGTTTTGGCCGGACAGGTCTTCCATGTGATTTGCTTGGGGCTGGAGTTGTTGGACGTGAGCTCGGAGTAAAGGCGGACGGTGATTCTGAGAGGTCGTCGGCGAGCATAGGGAAAGTAGGTACTTTCGGTAATGATAGACCTTCCGACATCCTAATGTACCAGTTAGAAAAACGAACCATGTATCAACTTCTAAATAGCGTAAACATACTGTCTTGACATTCCATTTTGTGAGAATGGGTGCTCTTGCATTGCAGGGCTTATCCCTTGTTGATAATCCCGCGGCCCTCTCCTTAAATCACTGCCAACAGAGGAGAAACTATCCTGTGTTTGTGGTGGTGTTGGTGCAATGCTGCTATCGTCGTCGTCGTCATGCCGTAGCTGCACGTCTTCTGTGAATAGACTTAATATGGTGAACAAGCTGCTCATCGGAGCACCATTCTTGACTTCAGTCAACAGTTGGTAGCCTTGCCCACCAGCTAGGTCCTCTTCTTCATCACCAGAAGCAGCATTTCCGGTAGCTGTAGACTTGACAAACACCTGCACCAGTCCATCGACGACTACACAAAACCCTTTCTCTTCCTCGAGCAACAAAGTCTCACCAGCGATCAACTTTCTCGTTTGCATGTGCCGGGTTAACTCGTGAAAAATTGGCCTTTCTAGATACCCAAACACCTTTATAGCGCTTAAAAATTCGTCAAAATAGCTCGCTATACCTGGTTTTATGTCGTCCGGCTCCGGTCCATCGGTGAAGAGATCTATCTGTGGTTCTTTTCGCTGTGGCTCAGGCGGCAAATGGGCGTACATATTCAAGTACCGGTATCGCACAAAGTACGATATCAGGGTCGCAAACATCAGAGCAATGGCTAACCTGAATAACTTCGTTAGATCTAAAAGCTTCGACATAGAGATGCCTCGTCGGAAAAACTTACAGAGTAGTGAAATTCATGGTTATTGAGAAGCTGGTGCTGAAGAGGGTGAATAATACAGCAGGCACCGTATAAGTTGTGAAACTAAGGATCCAGTATGTAATCCATGGCAAAAGCTGAACCATCCACAGGCCATAATATATTAAGTTCCCAAGCACACTAAGGTTTTGAGTTGGCGGCGCGGTAGCCATGGCGGCTGGTAAGTTGGAAGAGGCGTTAAAACCGCCTGGCGAAACGGCAGAAGGAGATAGTGAGGCCATTTTCGAAAGCGGATCTCGAGGCAGAGGCGTCTAGATATATGGTATGGATGGTGGGAAAGTTCGAATGATGCCTTGGAGTTTCAGTCGGCTAGCGGCAAGCAAGTTTCGACCCTGTTAGAACGAAGCAGGTTGGAGAATGCCAGTTTATGAATATGCTTTGGCGATTCTGGCGGTTATACCAGATCCTGAGGAGAATCCGGGAGTTTTCTTCCTTGGTGGTCGATTGAGAGTGGAGTTCAGCACCTGGGGTTATGCTGTAGAAGGAAGGTTCTTCGGCATGCTCGTATGCTATGATGTAATATCATGAGAAGCAAGGGCCCCTGCATTTCTCGTTCCTGCAAGATGCGTCTGCGTCCTGGTTAGCTAGCGGGAGCCTGCGAGAACAAGAGATGATGTCGATGCGGTGACTTTTCGCTCGTCCCAAAATCTGCCCCTCCAAGCACTGTAAAAGTATGAATAGCCGGAGTGGATGATAATGGAGGGGCTTTAAAGCAAAGGACCTCGAGGAGCTTAAGCGTAGCTTGTGATAGACAACGGACTTGCCAGCCAATGACAGCCAGCGCGTCCAACTTGTGCATCAACAAGCCGACGCGGCAGGTCCAGCCGGGGTCGGGTTAGGCTAAACTTGTCCGTTTTCAGTCTCGGCAAACACATTGTTGGAAAACGACAACAACAACGCATTTTCGACTACAAACATCTGTGGAAGACAACACAAGAGAAAGTACTAGTACTGTGGAAGACGGTCGTCGCGTCGACGGCCTTCATCTTTACTAACTTGACATCATCGTCCCTCAATGCCTTGACGTAGCACTCACTCTATGCTAAGTAGCAGAATTGCAACAGCCACGGTAATGACGCATTATATAATCACCTCCACGTTTCTTTCCACCAAAGAAACGAAACCAACTACAACCTCCTCAAACTCGCCTCCTAGAAAACTAGATAGAAGCCCTTCAACTGCTAAATCTCGAAGGATGCCGCTTCCGCCTCTCCCTTTCGTCCTTGACCCTAAGAGCAAGTGCACCTGCTCCCTGCCAGCCGATCACCCCCGCAAGCCTCCTGCTTGCGTCTGCAAGTTCAAGGATCGCGAACTCTGGAAGGATGCTCGTATCCCTAAGTTTACTCCTGAGGTTGGTTTATCGGATTTGTTTAGAAATTTCCTCGGATTCTTTTGACTCTAACATGAAGTCTCATTAATGCATTAGGATGTCTTCTACATTCTCTGTGCCGTCTTCTGGGACCCTGCTACGAGCGGTGACCAGTGGAGGGACATTATTCTCTATCACTTCGTTTGCGAAGGCGACCGGGATTTCATCAGGGCTAGAAACTTGGTTTCCTCGCTCCTGGGACGCTTTTACAAAGTATGGCCCGAAAATAACCCCTAATAAGTATTGACGAGCCGTTGCTAATCACAAGTTCATATAGTCCGAGTATAACGCTCAAATCATGAAGCTTGAGCCAGGTGTAAGAATCTCCTTCCATTAGATAGCCCACCGACTGAGATTCTAATGTTACGATCCCTGCTGTCTACAGCAAAGCTGGGAAATCTATGATGCCAAGAAGTTCTTTAGGGACTCTCTGGTCACTAGGTCCAATTTCATCGCTTTCAGGGGTGAGGCTTCAGATTCTCAGAGCATGACCCTAGTCAATCCTTCGGACATAGATCGTACCAGCGTCTATGATTCTGAGCTTGATTTCTATACTGACGTTCCCGGCAATGAAGAGGACGAACCCGATGAAGACGACTACGACGAACATGATGAGGAGGACAAGGAGCAATACCAGGAAAAATACGAGCACAACGACGAAGACAACGGCGAGGAAGAGCAAGAAGAAATCGAACTGGGACCTGGAAGGACTGCGAGGGGTATCTGCGGTACCACTAGCAAATTTGCCGGTGAACCTGCTCCGTACTCTCCTCTGACCCTGAACGACGAGTATCCAGAGAGCCAGCAAAGCTTTCCTCGCAGTCAAGGTATTAGTTGCAAGAGCTGCAAGGAATGCGACGGGCCTCCTGGACCTGAACAGCATCACCACGACCATAAGGACCACGTCCCAGACCTCCAACGCCCAAGAAGCCGTGCCGTGACCACCGCAACCACTGACTCTGTCGCCAACAATGCCCGTAAGTTTGCAATTAAACCACCTCACCATGCTAAACCTGGGGCTGACCTGATGTTTCTTCTTGCAGCTGCTCCTGCGGTTGTCGATATGATCAACTCCTGGGTTCCAACTGTCTCTAAGTTCGGTGGTGAGGTCAGAATCTCTCGCTTTGGCTCTGCGACCATCAAGTTCCCGGATGGGAGGAAGAATGCTTTTGGTTGATAGCTCTGCTTAATACCTCACTACTGTCTCTGACTGTGCATTCTTGAATCATCTACATTTTACTATCCTTTTCCCTAGCCCTATCTCTTTCCTCTACTTGTATGATCCTGCGAGTATGTTAAATCGAGAGTTTAGTACGAGGTAGAAGCTCGCGTATGCATGGGTCAATTCAATAAAACAGTTTTATATAACGTTCAGTTCTCAACGCTCCTGGCCAACTCGTGGGTACAAAGGTACTAGCTTTTTCTACGAAGGTAGGGCTATATGTGGATCCCATGTATAGCTATTCCTGTAGACGGAATGGAAGTGATGGTTAAGCCTAGGTCCCCGAGGGGTTTGTGCTAAATGGTAGCGAAGCCGTAATCCTGTTCATACAAGATAGTGGTCAACGCCTTGGTGGCCGAGTCTGCATGCTTCACCCAATATGTGTCGACAATCTTTGAATCTTTTTTCCCTCGGCGGTCCTAGAACAACTATAAAAGGCCCCCATACCCCCACCTCTTCCATTTCTTTTACATCTTCCTTCTCCACAATCAACAACTGGAACAGTCTCGGCACTCAACCGGAAAAGCACCCGTTGCAGCTTCAAAACCAACACCCGTTGCAGCAACCTTCCACCTACACCTCAACCATTTGATAATCAAGGTATGTATCTTACTTCTGCTTAGAGATTCGGGTCTCAAACCAAAAGAAGAGCCTTAAAAGTGTCGAGTTCCCTGTGGTCAATGTAGCGCTCGCATTCGGTCCAGGTAAAATATCACGCGGAGAAGTGCTCGATGCCTTTAGCTGCCTTCAATGGCAAGTCAACTCTCAGCTTTTGGGTCCTCTGTGAGAACGAGAAAGTTTCTTCGGAGGCTTTCTTGATGCCTAGAGACTCTGGGTATTAGGGAGGGGGGCTGCCTCAGTGGATACGTTTCCAACAAATTTTGAAGCTGAGGATGTGACCTCAGCGCGGAGAGATTTTCAACAAATCTTGAAGCTGGGGGCTTGACCACCACGGTGGAGGGGTTTCCAACAAATCTCGAGACTGGGTCATGACCTTGACGCGAAGAGGAATTTATGCAAGATCATCCCGGTGTCTGGACGGACGATTCCAACCATTGCCCAAAGGACACGCCTGGGGCTTGCGGGGGGAGATAGACGACATACCAGTTAGGCTTCGGTTTAGCTGATGTCATACCTGCTTTCTTTCTTCTAGGTCCAATGTTTTATCATACTCGGAGCCCGGCAATGGCTTCGCACAAACCCAGCAGCATTTTTAGGTATGTCCCATATGTGCCCGTTATCCACTAACCTTTGTACGGAATTCAAGCTGACTGGCACCTTCTTCCTCATTTCCTTCATCTATACCCTAACTAGTTTCTCATGTATCTACAAAACAAATTGAAGTCTTTCCTTGAAGCCATTTTCCTTCATCTTGCTAGCCTCGTGACCAGACCCTTTTCATTTTGCAAGGCTTCTGAAGAAACTGGACGTGCAGGATTTCCTGATAGGGTCGTGGTCCGTGCTTTTCCAAGCCGGACTAACCCAAAATGTCTAAGTCCTAACATCTGATTGGCTGTTACAAAATAACACAGGTCTCCACAACGACAACACGCCGACTCACATTTGCTCGGCTGCCGAATAATTTGCGAATTTTACTCTTGTAGACGTAGCAATTGGAGTTGGCCGGCATCGGAATATGCAGCCGCCCGATGTTTGGTACCTTTTTTCTCACCTCCGGCATCCCTAACGTCACCGACCACGTCCCATCGTCCTCACCGGCGTACAAACGAATATATATACCATGCAGCCAATACCGAGCCTTTTAATCATGACGAGAAGACACATTCCTACCGTGTACAAGATATCCGGTGACGTAAGTCCACTCGCCTTGTAGCAAAAGAAAGATCATATCACTTGTTAAAGCAAACCTCTAACCTGTCGAAATTCTCCACCAATTGCATAGGAAATGATCGCATTAATTATGAGATCAAAGCAATATACCGAAAAGAAAGACTGGTACAAGATAATTGAGGAAGAGTTGATCCGAAGGGGTGCTCCAAATGACGAGGAAACTACGAAGAAGGCGAGGTGTCTGACTGGGCGTATTCGAAAGGTTATGCTCCTATCCCTAGTCGCTGATTTGGTCACCTACTAATTAAATTATTGTTTATAGAATCACCCATCACTAGCTAGTCTTGTAGCCATCATTAGAAATGAAAGGAAAAAATCAAAGACTCCTAGAAGCCACCGAAATGCAGCAAGAAGCTGATTTGAATGCTCCGAGCTGTGAGTGTTTCTGATTGGTCCCAGTCCTAAAGAATAATGTCTGATTGATTATAACGATGTTACTAACATTCTAGGTAGCAGTAGACGTCTGGTATATCATAACAGACGGTCTGAATTATTTATTAATAGTATGCTATCAAGGCAAGCTCCTATTGCAACCATAGCCAACTAGGAACGACCATGCACATAATCAGGAAGACCGGATCCCTCGAACGATCTGCGAAATTATATCATCTTCGTTAATGATATCCCTCCTCTACTATAAAATTCCTCGGTTCCCCTGTCTGACTATATGCTTGGGTCTTTCGAAGGCTCTTCTCCACGAGTTGCATATCTAAATAGGCATGTCTAAGCGCTCGGAACCCATAGATCCACAATATAATTCTCCGTATTCTAGTATTGTTTCAATTGGCAAAGAAACGTCGAAGATACAGTTTCTATATATTTCTTGCATATCCCTAGGATAGAACTTCTTCGCAATATTTCTTTTCGCAAGTGAAGGTCGGAACGGTTGTAACCATTGCATTGAGACATTCACCCGCCGCATGACTTCTCGCAAAAGGAAGTTGGAAGAGCGTTAGCAGAATGCGTTGGCAGATCGTTTGCAAGGGACCCTGGCAAATTTCTCGACAAGGCCAAGTTAATTATATCTCTTGGTAATCTAACGGGAAGCGGGAAGTGCCTAACTGTATTTGAATCCGCTATAAGGTGGTCTGTCCAATGGGGAAGGGATTTCAAAGGACTCCCCAATATGTACATGACCTCGAGCTCGAGAAAAGTACGGGAATTCGGACAAGTAGAGTAGTACAAAGCATCTGTATTGAGTCCGAGACAAGGAAGGTTTACGGCCTCGATAGTACAAGCTACATTCGGGCTTTCGACAATTTGAGTGTTAACTCCGTAACGATGGCTCAGACAATTGACAAGATGTCAGGCGATTCTATAACTGTCTAGAACATATGCCTTCCGGTCTTGTCGGTTAACCTTAATATTAGCTAACTGGTCTCGGATACGTCAAGCCCAAGACGGCGGACTATTACCCGGTTGGGAGTTCGGTCTGTGTCGGCTGCGCGAGCGGCCGTAACGTTGCAGGGCTGTCAACTCCGCTCGACAGCGGCACTGGTTTGGGCTGTCTTATATGGCTAAGCCGACTGTATTTTTGGAAAGCTTAGGTTGCACGAGCCAGGTATCGCGGTTGACAAGTGATGTAAGTTCAACATCACATGGACATGCACTCCAGTGTCGTTCAGCATTCCATCAATTGAAGATTTTTGAATCCTTGCATTCCGTCACGGTGATCTTTTCTTAGCCATATCGTGATTCGAATAATTCCTATCCACGAATTTTGTCACTAGCCATTCCGCAAGCACGGACTTTATTCATAACATCAAACAACTTTTTGATATAGGCAGGTAACGAGCTATCATTACACAACGATATCGCCAGAAATGTGTATATAAACGACCAAAGTACCCACACTCTCTTCTCTTTTTTCCTCATCCTGCTCTCAGCATCGATACCAACGATCTCCACTTTCGCTAAAGCTTCATCGGAATACTTTCGTTAACCTTTCCAAACTCTCCTCGCCTCTTTTGATATTTATATATATCTATTTCAAACCAAACAGCAAAAATGCAGCTCACCTCCGTCTTGCTCCCAATCCTCTCTATGGCCGCTGCCATTCAGGCCGCTCCAGTTGCAGAGCCTCAAGCCGCCCCGGGCCAAACCACCTCTATGCCCACATTCACCATCTCCAACTTCTCCAACGCGGGTGCTCCTCACTCCATGCAGGTTTACATCTCCTTCGATGTGAAGAGCAACCCCTTCGGATATACCGCCAAGTGCTCAGCTACCCACCCCATCGGTGCTGGTACCGCTGGTACTGCAGATAGGATCGCCTCTCCCGGGTACTTCACGGAGTGCAAATCCAACCAGTCTGGAAAGAAAACTGGATTTGGCTTCGTTTGGGAACCCAAGACCAAGACCTACATTCTTTCGGTCACTCAATGGACTGGCGGTAATACACTCTCTGGTTCGATTTCTTTCCCAAAGAAGATCAAGACTCAGAAGAATGCCGTCAATCCAAATGGAAACTACGACTACTTGGATGCCCCCAAGAAGTTCGACTTCCTCGCCAACTTGCCCGTTGTTGCTCCCTAAACGGGACGCAAGTAAAACAGTCAAAATGGTAACTCATATAGCTGTTATACAAGGCTTAGAAACACCTGTGTTATACATTTAAAAGAAATTTACCAGATGGGAACCAGGTTATTTAGCATAGATACTAGCTGCATTTCTTAGTCAATGTAGCTAGTCACTTAGGATATCAAAGTTTTACAATGTATTCTGTACCAATAGATAAAATGAATAAATGACCTACGGGTTATAACAAAAACTTTTTTTTCAACCATAGTAAAACTCCGTAGATCTATAGACGGCTGACCATGTCGAAAGCTTCTAGATTTCAGCCCCTAGTGACAACCTTTAAAATTTCAATATAGGGTATTAATCTCGACCTGTAGCTCGCGGGCTAAGAGTTCCCTTGGCGGGTTGGCTTGCCAGAAATAGGCGGTTTTTGGTTATGCATGTACACATAGCTCTTTTCGTTACAACTAGTACTTGGGAGCTGTTGTTAATCGTTCCTCTGTCCAGCCTCTTGTACCGTCTAAAGCCCTTCTGCGGTTGGCTGAGGCGCGCCTAGGTGGACTAGCAGACTCAGCGTTCGTTTCCAAACATAAAGTTTCGTTTAAACGATAGGCGCATTGGTCCTGGGCCTGGAATAGAACGAAGATTGGTGGTAATTATATATATCTTGGCTCTTAGCTACCCAATAATGCTGCCCTGAAAGTACAGTGCAAACATAATGTTTTGTACAACCTCGCCTGAGGTATGTAGCTGATTTAGTCTGTTTAACCCTAGGTTCGCTACATCTTATATATACCGGAAGGTGATTTGTATCGCTAAATCGGTCTCAGCCCTATATACGTAATCCATCTTGTGGACCATTTCCAGGCGTAATCAAGGCGTCCTAGAACGCCCTATTTTTTGACAATTATATAGTCCTAGGTGCCTACATAGTTCTACACTAAGAATAACAACCTTCTGGAGCCCTTCCCAAAATTAGTTACCACGTACATGTTTCGAATAAAAGAGGCTCTAGATCTTGGGGATAGCTTATTTGAGATACTTTGGTACGGACTTGATTGTAAGCAATAAATCTATCAAAGGCTATCGATATCGCTTCTGAGGTGTAAACTTTAGTGCGAATTTATAGTTTGTTTTTCATACAGAACATTCGGACAAAAACCATGGCGGCACCAACAGCCCTAATATCTCAGGATCTCAAGACACATATAACTGGAGAAGTTCGATCACAGACTCAATACCACGTTCCTTAAGACTTCTAACACTAAACTCCTTATAGCAAGTAGCCCAGATGGTTCAGTCGGACGGGCCAGATAAAAAACGCATCGTGGAAGTCTTAGCATTTGAGTTAATGAGGACCGGAGTTGATCCGCTGCATGTAAATAGCAAGACTATTTCAATGCTTGAGGGCACCAACTGGACGGCAAGTACATTAGCCAGTATTTTCATGTTCAAACGGGGCCGCTAATATACCAAATTGTTTACTTATAGTCCAACTCTGGTCGCAGTCTTGCTGCAAATCTAGCCCGTTGTTATAATGATGGTATCCACCGAATTCCAGATGTAAGATTATGCCAGGCTGGCCCGTATTTTACGAGATCGGATATGATACGAATGATAAAGATAACCTTAACTAATCAGTATTTACGCAAAAACAATTGTTAATGGGTAGATCAAGGTAAAGTGGTTTTTCTATGCATATATGGATTCAATCAAACCGTTTGAACTAAGGACTATAATTTTAGATCACACCAAATCTCTCGAAACTCCATAGCAAACTAGTACCAACTGAATCTCACACTCCTCCTGGGTCGCCGCCCGTATCACGATTGGTATTTTCAGCTCTGAGCTCGAGATCTTCTGATGAAATGTCTATATCCGGATCATCGCTGAACGATGACATTCCAAACTCAATGAATAAGCCACTACCGGAGCTCCCGCGGTCATGCTGGCCAATGGATATGGATACTCAGAACTTAGGATCTAGACCGGCAACTAAGACGCCGCTAAGCCGTCCTCCAACGATACCAGAGGAAGACACATCGTCCACATTGGAGGAGTCCAGTCCTAGTACTCCAAAGCAGCGAGACTATGCAAACATCGGTAACGATGACGGGGAGGAAATTGAGGATGAATTTGATATGACTTTCAATGACCCCGGAGTTGAGAGAGAAAATACCACACGGCATACTAGCCTGTGGGAACTGAAGGAGGTTCTTGAAGATTTACGGTGTGAGAAGGATTATATCGCCACTCTGCTCACTTCAGCCTATACCCATGGCAAGAAGGCGGATTTGACGTATGTCAGGCTGAAGTTAGATTAATACACCAAGAACTCACACACAAGATCGTGTAAACGTAGTATTCAAGGGGAGATGCAGAAGAAAGCTTGTATACTCTCGAAGCAAGTGGGAAGCTCGATAAATAAGGCCGTTATGGCTTGCAATCGAGAAAACATATGATCTCTGATGCTTGGGACTCGCAGATATTAGATGTTGTAATGCTCGAAAGCCGCAGCCCATTTGATTGTTACGCATAGGCATTGTGACGAGGAATCTAGGGGACGCTATGCTCAAGAAAAACTATAAAAGCCGGACCAGACACACTCTTCCTTCTAATTTATTCTTCATCATTCTTCTCTCCAACTCTACTCTTATCTAACCCCAAACTACTGACATGACGGACGGTTCTGATGCCACGCTGGTTGGACTGGGCTCAGAATATCCAGAGCTTGCTCCGAAGAAAACGGTTGCTCGTGAGGTAAACCACCAGAGTCTAACTCACGGACTAACCCGCGATGTAAGTTGAAAAAGATGCTTTCCATTCACCTTGGTCATGACGTCAAATTCCGCCTATTGCTAATGTATTCCGGGGACTTCCAGGGTGTCGTTGAACTGATTCTTGCCTCGAAAACGCAACCGGATGTCACTACTTGGTCCGATCTAATCGCAGGAGAACTTCTTGCTCGACAGTTAGAACCCGCCCATCTTGCTGACGACCTGGCTATCGACTTTCTTATTGAATGCGTCGAGGTAAGTGGTCGGAATCATCTCTTGCGAGCGGTTCGCCTTGAATTCATGATATATTCCAAGAAGAGAAAGGGCTGAGGAACCGATACTAGGGTGAGAAAGGGTTTATCAACAAAATCTTCAATGTCGCAGAGGCTAGAAGGGAGGCTGCCGAACGGGCGAAAGCTTTGAAGGAGGAGAAAAGGATGAAGGAGGAAGAGCGGATAAGGAAGGAATATGAGGAGAAGAAACAGATTATTGAGGCTAAGTATCAACAAAATCTTTCTAACCTCTCCTCGGAGCCGCAATCCCAAGCTACCCCGGCTTTCCAGCAGGATTCTCGCAGTGCCCCGGTTGGTTCGATAGTTGCTCACACTCTCAACAGTGGGGAGTCATCGATACAGCCGTCTACCGGGCTTCATCTGACCGTGTTTGAACTCGAGGCGGACAGTCGTTCTAACGGGCTCTTTGGGAAACCGTCTACTCCGAATGCACCTGCTTTCAGGAATAGGGCTAACCAACCTGGATCTGGTACGTCCTTGAGGTTCGGAGCTCGGCTTACCCCTTTACCTCAAGTGCCTGGATTTGAGGCTAGCCTTACTCCTCCAACCCCCCGCTTCGAATTGCCGACACATGATTTCCCGCCTCTACCTCCAAGCAAAGCTGCGTCAGTAAGTGAGGAAGTAAAGCGTGCCTCCGCCAACTTTGGGCCGCCGCTTCCTCGACCTGGAGCCATTCAGAGGTTTGCGTCCCAACCTGCTCCGCAGACCACCAGCTCTAGAACACAAACCTCTCCCATTCCTCATTATGTCGGTATCGGGGCGTTCGGTCACCCCGTTATTCAACGTACTGGTCCTTCCGATCAGGTTATCAAGCACGTCAGCCTCTCCGGCAAACCCACTCAGAAATTCGATGGCTCTAAGTTAAATCCGATGCAACAGACCGGGGCATTCGGGTCTGATCCTGCACGACCTCCCCGTAGTGCCTTTGGGCAACCTTCTCAAAAACCCGATGTATTTTGTGGACCTGCTGCACAAACTAATCTTTTCGGATCGGAGAGCACTCGAAGCCGTATCTTCGGGGAGCCTTCTCTTTCTGGAAATCCTTTTGAACGGCCTGTTGCCAATACGAATCCTTTTGGACAACCAACTCTACCAGTCAATACGCAACCGGGCGTGTCTGCCAACCATTTCGCACAACTTTATCCCACAGCCAACGTCTTTGAGCAATCGACGGGCTCTGGAAAGGCTGGGGAAGTTAATATCCAATCTAAGAATCCCTTCGCGGACCTCACTACTCCTTCAAGCTCCCTCGATAAACCAAACTTGTCCGAGACCTCGTCCCGGAATCCCTTCAGAAAGCTTAACTCCTCGGAAAACATCTTTGCTCGACCGAGTTTTTCCCAAAATGCATTAGGTCAGCCAGTCTCAGGAAATACTTCAAATGAACATCCTTCGCTATTCAACCCGTTCGGGCAATCTACTACTTCCTCAGCGAATATCTTTGCTCGGCACCCCTCTCAAGCTGGAAACATCTTCGGCCAATCATCAACTGCAAATCAAACTGGGCGACCATCTACCGCTCCGCCTTCCTCGACTTCTACGGGTGAGTATCCTTATGTTCCTGTTCTAAATCCTCTGTTTGGCATTAGTGTGGGTGATACGTCCACCTACGAATACGACCCACTACTCGACTCGACCTCTGAAGAGAGCGATGATAAGCACGACGAGGAGTCCTAGGAATACGGTCAGAATTAGCCTCTGGCGTTCTTATCTGATCTTCATATACGACTTAGCTATCTCAAAATGGTGTATGTGCATACATCTATCTGGGTCTGCTAGACTACTCATGTCTCCCGCAGCTGAGATAGCCCCCTTCTGTTTTCAAGCGATACTCAGATCCTGCTTACGCATCCCTATCCATGTACCCATGTAGTCTCGTACCTAGACTAGTACCCATGATAAAAGAGATAACATAATTGAAAATGCAATTAACCAAACTCTCAATTCATTCAAGTCTTGCGTAATTGTATCCTATTGACCCGTCATAACAACCCATCCATGGGCCTGATTACTGGTGGTGTAGGGCTCATTCCTGCCGTTGGAGTCGCGAATGGATCTTCGCCCTCCAAAACACCAAATCCATCACTGACATTCCCGAGTCCATCGTACCCAGTCTGCATACACTTCTTGCTCGCTACATTAACCGCAATCTTAGCCGCCTTAACCGCATCTAATCCTCTATACCCTAGCGCATAAATCGCTGCCCCGATAAAAGTATCACCAGCTCCTGTAGTTTCTAGAATGTCCGACGCCGGAATATCTGGGGCAGGTATATGCCTTATCTCCACCGATCCATTGTTGAACCGCACCGCATAAGCACCTTTAGATCCAACGGTCACAAACATCGTCGCCCATCTCTTCGTTGTTCTTTTCGAAAAGTTTGTAAACAACCGTACCATGTACTCTTTATCGTCTTCATTCCAGGACCCTTTACTCGCATCCTCCAAAAATGCTTTCATATAACCTTCTGCTACAAACGCAACGTCGCACATCCCCATCAAACGATCTAGGCCAGGCCGTCCATATGCCTCGAATTCAACGCTGATAATGCAGGGATTCTGCTTATACTCCCTCCTACCAGTGAAGTGGTCTATGACTCCCTCAACCATGAAGCACTCGCGGCCCTCAAAGTGGATCCACGAGGGGTAGAAGCTCGAGTGGGCGTTGTAGACCCGGGAGAGCATGTCATCGTAGGCGTGAGACATAAAAGTAGCTTTTGGGAAGAAGTGAGTGAACAACAGGGATGTGACCTCTGATGTTTTTAGTTGAGGTATTCTACGGGAAAATGTTAGCTTGTCAACTGACGCATTTTGGGCTGGAAGACTAACAGTTGATGTGATATTATTGTCCTTGATCCTGTACTCTCCGACTCAAAGATATACGCTGTTGGAGTCGCGTGTCCTTCTCCACCCCGAATTTCATAGAGCATAGTAATCCCCTTTGCTTCGAGGGTCGTTATTAGCGGTCTATCATCTGCGCCATTGCGTTGTTAGAGTGGTATTCTTATGTAATCAAAGCACTATGAAGTGCGAACGTGAAGTAATTTGAAATCAGAATATCGAAACATACCGCCAAATAGCATCAGGCCCTCCTACTGCTGTCGCGTACAGTAATTGTGTACCGGGCGCGACTACCTGCGCCATAACGGAGAGTGTATTCGAGATGTTGCCGCCTACACGAACGGTCTCCGAGGTGGCAGCCAACTTTGCATCTTCGGCTGGGAACTTGGGAACTTTGACAATGACGTCGCGGTAGAGTGCTCCAATTGCCAGAATCGAGAATCGGGGCCCTTCTACCGGTGCTGGGGCATCAGTTGAATCCATGGTTGAATCCATGATATCGTTCTCTGGTATACAGAACCCCACGGCCGTAGCTCAGAGGGCGAAGATGAGGGTGAGATTTTTACATGTTGCAGGCACAACACTCTATTCGCTATAACTTGGCAGGCTTCACCGCTTCCAATATCACAACGTCGACAGACTTCCTTCGTAGACGATGCCGTACACCAAACGCCCGCGATGACCTCAACTTCTGCGCCGCCACCGGGCACCCCGCTCAAATTCCCAACCCCATCGACGTCGCATATAACCTCCCAGCCTGTCTATCCGCCCTCCGAAGACTCCTACCTCCTCCTAGATGCCTTCTCACTCCCCTCCGAAATCGCCTTCATATCCACCCGCTTCCCGGCGGGGACACCATCCCCTCTTCTCGTCGAGATAGGCACAGGCTCTGGCGTCGTATCTGCCTTTCTAGCCGCCCATGCAGGCGCGCTTTTCGGCCGACAGGACGTTATAACCATGGGCCTTGACGTCAGTTATACCGCCAACACCGTCACAGAAACAACAATCTCAAAGGCATGTTCTCAACATCCTGAGACATCGGCCACGTTCCTCGATTGTATAACGTCCGACCTTACATCGTGCTTAAAACCAAAGTGCGTGGATATCCTGGTATTCAATCCACCATACGTTCCCACTCCCGAATATCCATCGCTATCGACGTTACGTGACGGGAAACAACAGAAGGTTATTATGAACTCGAAAAGTCAGGAAGACTACGATATGGAAGATTATTTACTATCCTTAACCTACGCTGGTGGGGATAAGGGCATGGAGACGACGGACAGGTTATTGGACCAACTTCATGAGGTTCTGAGCGGCAGAGGAGTCTTGTACCTCCTACTATGCGCGGGGAATAGGCCGCCTGAAGTTGTTGAGAGAGTTACTGGGATGGAAAGCGGATGGAAGATGGACCGTGTGATCGAGAGGAGGGCAGGGCGTGAGCTATTGAGTATTTGGAGGATATATCGGTAGAAACACCGGGCTCAATGGATTAGTTCGATAGGCTAATATTTTACTGTAAATAATATAGACGCGTAGTTACTAAATATCTAGAAAAGCTTTGCTCTAATTAAATCTACTATCTAAAGGATGGCTTGTTGGTAGTTCACCGTTTGTGATCCTCACGGTGAGAACTTTGCTATACCAATCCATATAGAAATGCTCAAGTACAGCGACAAATACAAGCCCGACTCACATGAAAAATACTTCTAGTACTAGTGATGATGTTAACAAACGGGCGACAATTCTTAGGGTATCTATCCATGTGAAGTCGAACACGCTACATGGCCCATATATTCCGGTAAGACACATCCCGGCGCCATGCCTAACGCAATGTCACCTAGACATGATTATATTAATGAAACTCCGAAAATCATCCCGAATGATATAGGTAGATGGTACAGGCAGTAGATCCGGGTAAATCGATTTGGTATTGGGTCCAAATATACGGCCGTTTGATTCCATTCGGAATACACGATTCAAAGATTATAGAGATGAAGTGTCGATAGGCAGTTTTGGCGTCGAGTCAAATGATATAGTCAGGAAGGCAAAGGGTAACCAAATCGGTGCTATAAGATTGGGTGTGTGTGCGGCAAACCCATTAGTGACGAGGGTACCTGTACGATGATCTAGCCAGCGTATCTCCCAGGGGGGTCTCAAAAATCCGATGTTATACGTCAAATCATCGGATCAAATGTTGCTTGGTTGTGCATTATCCGAAAAATCACCTAGGTATATGAGCTCCCCCAGCTCGTATTCTGCAGTTCGCAATCGCGCGACGTGGAATACGGGAGCGTGCTTCGTGTTCGCATGGCATATATCTGCATTAAAAAACGGAAGGGGGCCTCTTGGGATCAGACGAGGTGCCTGAACCTCCAGCCGGCCCATTGATCCGAACGTTGGGCTTCTAGAAGGTGAGATCGACAGGGTCCTCCTGAACCAATCCCAAGCTTTGGGGGTCATGAGGGAAGGGCCCCCCAAATTTCCCACCTTGAAACTCCGAATATTCGAATATACCTGGTTCAAAAAGGTACCGATTAAACCTAGTACAGGGCGTGCTTGGGCGCGAGAAATCCTGCGAGAAGTAGGTGATATCTCTAAAACTTGCAGAAAGCGAAACGCCACTTGGAAAAAGCCAAGATTCTAGAAGGATATTGTTCCGGAAAGTAATATCTGAGTTTCCGGAATTTAACGTGCGCGTGCGCTGTGGGAACGCCACAGACACCAAGCGAACCATCTCGACCATGTGATGTCCATGGTACGGAGATACCTAGATATTTCATGGAAATCGATTACATAGGTCTATCGGTGCATTCTACGGCAAAATATATGTGCCAACCGGGTTTAGTCTCTTGGTTTCGGAATGCCAATGTGGTGTTAAAAGCAGAAGCTTGGGCTTGGAAAATGGATCCTAATGGCTCTGGACTCAACCCCTTCCAGAAGCTCAAGGGGAAGTGGAAAGCCAGGGGAAGCGAAATATCCGAGATGACAGGTACGAGGATAACGAGTTATTGAGTCCTCCGTACCAAGCGGTGTTCATGGCATGGTGTCCATGCTGTGTTTCTATTCGTAGTAGACGAGAAGATCCGTGGAATTCCGTCAGAACCCTAGTCCTTGCTCCTTTCTCGAACGAAAGCCCCGGTCAAAGATAATGGTGCAAGCAGAAGTCGGTGAGATATAATCCGAGATATCGAAACCGGCCTGCATTGGTGGATTTCGTGGGTAAAGTGCCGGATAAAAATGGGTCCTCAATATGATTTGTTGCAAACTTACAAGGGATATGATATGCTCGTTCGAGTTTAAGCGGACTTGTTCGCAAGCTAGTTCTCAAGGAAGTCGCACAGATCGAAAACTGGTAGGGCAGCGAAAACGAAATGTATGCATGCATAATGTAGCCTCAGGCAGGGGTATTTGACGAATTTATCCAGGGGAACTTCCTTAGTCGAAAAGGGCTTCGGAAGTGGTGTATTACCATTATCTATCACCAAACTCTCTGGTGGAGATATGCAGCTCCGAAATCCACGTTTCAAGATGAGCAGTCATCAGAAATCCCATGTTCCTCCAAAGACCGAATACTCTGACCTGGGGCGTCGCCGAGTATATGTAACCTGGGACGGCTTTACAAGCCTGTATATGCAACCGGATTGAATTGTGGAACCGAAGCAGCAGCACGACACAGGCAGAATTCCAGGTAAGGGCTCCTAGTGGTTGAAATTAATCCGAGGGCAGCAAAATTAATCCGGTGGGTGTGTTGCAGAAGTTCCTGTCTGGCTGGAAGCATGCAAGCTAGTCGAAGGTGGTGTCGGCTTCACCAATCCTGAAACAAGACAGAAGGGCATAAGGCAGGTATGGCGTATAATATCTAGCATAATAGGCGGCACGCAATTGATAAGTGTGCCATCCATGAGCCGCTGGGCCGTTGTGGCGATAAAATACGCTGATTTAACGGCGGACTGTATCCTGATATCCACATGCTGATAGACTGATAATCATTGAGGTATCGGTATCCCTGTGATCACAGACCTTATATGATCTTCAATACCGTTTCAATAGCACGGGGAGTAGCCTGCTCCCGGGAAATGAGCGCGGTGTCTCTGGATGCAACAAGTTGGCAAATAATCCTGGATGCTAACTCCGTAAGAATGGATCGAATCAGTGTTCCGTTCTGGAATAGAATAGAAGATTGGGAAAATGCTTTCACATGCGAGATGCTAGAGAGCTAGCAACATGACAGTGTTGGATCAATCCAACAGGGCTAACCAGGGGAATAGTGTTGGTGCAATTTCTGGCCTCCGTGATGACCCGAGCCGCGACAAGTTGGCACTAAATTTGCGCCATTTTGGCAGCCGCTAGATAAAAAAACATCGTCCAAATTAATCTTGGTGAAGGGATCTTGGTGTTGTGGAGCTGCCCTGCCGTTTCGAACTATCAACTTGAGGCTGGGATTTAGCTATCAAATCAGGGAAGTTGTTCCAGAGCATCGGGAACTGAAATTGAGAAATACAACATGTTTGAGAATCGACAAGATCTCCGGATAGCATGGTGTCATCGTTGCATCTTGACGTGCTGCCTGCTGATGGATTAGCAAGCAAGCACGTAAAGCTGCCCGCTCTTTCGTGAGCTTCATCGACGATGTCTGGAGATATCTATATTTTAATAATTATTTGTTGGGGAAATCTGATGATGGCACCTCACCAAAATGCACCGTATTCCTAGGATCCGGGATTGTACTAGGCATGTTAATGCATGCAGACAGATCCACTACTAGCCGTTGGCCGGCCATGCAGAGTGGGACATCTTATCCTCTGGATCTCAAGTTTCTATGTCGAACAATTTTGCCTTTTTTTTTTTTTCTTCCCCTCGTCCTCCAGGTCTCGCTTGGTAGCATGCTTTTCAAGGGCAGGATGTTATTCGCTTCGAGTCGACTTCCTTCTGCTTCCACAATGCATAAAATGTGTGTGGACTAGAATATTGCAGTAATATTGCAGTGCCTGCTCGTATTCCTGTTCCACAGTCTGTCTTGACTATGGTGAACTTAGATTGGATCTCTCGCCTCGTTCGTATCGCAGCATGGCACCCAGCCTTGGGACTGCGAGGCGATTTAAACTTCATTGCTTGGAACAATTGGTTTGTCTTGATACGACTCTGATCCCGGCCTATTCAATAAGAGCGGAAAGCATTAATTTTTGCCGCTGCGGCGGGGAATCACCTTTGAAAAGGTCGAAGGGATATCGCTGGCCTTCGAGCAACATATGAGATCCCAGGATGGACTGGTTCATGCTTTGCATACGTATTCATGCAGATTACCTCCTCCGACCACTCAGAAGTCAAGTTCAGTTGAGGTCGTTGGATTTAAATTCCGTAACTGTAGGAGGTGTGGATGCGGCAAGCACAATTTGGCAATGGAGGGGCACAAAGCTCCCAGAGGTACCTCGGTGGTATTTTCGCCCGAGATGCCTGCTTCCGAAACCTCGAAAAATCGCGGGATCCAAGCCGAGAGTTGTGGCGATTAATCCGAGGCTGGGTTGATCTTTCGGCACCTGGCAGGCAACCGGTCAGCTTCCACAAGAATGAATTCTTTTCTTCGGGTTGGCGAGAACCTCGAATCAATTGGAACAAAAAAAAAAAACATCGAATTTGGGGCATCCTGAACTCCCAAGAAGTACAAAGTTGTTGACTATACGAACTGTAGATGCATGTCTTATCGATAAAGAACCGACCAACCAGTTTTTGGAGGGGCATCGTACAGTAGCGCTAACAACCATCCTCGTTTTCTGCAGAGTCTAATGCGCCGACATAATCATGGTTTGTGAATTGAGGCATGGCATGTCTGCAGTTTGATATTTGTAACACTCACCAAGCAAATGACGGAGTTCTTTGAGATAACTCTCGTACGGGACCATCCGTTGACCGAGTATAGGTTTGTAAACCCCGTCTAAGCAGCGGGGTCTTGCAGGCACTATTCGGATGAAAGATCTTCTTTCGAATGTTCGTCGACGAACAATTCCCAGGGCACTGGTTCTTCCAAGGCCATAATCCTGCACGGTTGGCCAATTGACGGTTGATTCTTATCGCTCAAATGCATGGACGTTTCGTATTATTAGTGGAAATGAGTAACAGAAAAGAAAAAGTATATGAGGAGTCGATCGAGAGCCCTCTCAGAGGTGGATTGCATACTCTGGTAGAAGTTTTTGGTCTCTGTCGACCTGAAAAGCGAGGTCGACGTCAACCTTCATCGAATTGACTTTTGGCGGTGTAACGACTCGGCACCAACGCAAACGGCACCCCGAAGCTATCTTCCTCAAGGACGGATTCGACGCCATGCGGTTAGATTGAGCCCGGGGTGAGGCTTCTCTCGCACCGGGAAAGGCACCCTGAAGGGTTTTGATGGCAGGGAGGGGTCGATGTTCTTGCGAACGGTCACGTCAGTCAATTAGTGTTATTTATCCGACAGGAAATTGGAGAAGGGACAGCCGGCCAGAGCAGCTTCGGACCAGACCCTTGTCCAGTCACGGCACGGTGCCATTTTCGTGGCTAGTTTCGATGCAGGAGCAGTTCAAAGCTGTTTTTGGCTGATACAGCGCTGGTACATGTCGTTCCGGTGTCTGACAAGCTCAATGGGTACATGTACCTGGCTTGCTTGGGCCCAACGGGAAAGCCAGATTTCAGGTTAAAGTTTGTTTTTGAATTTCTCGGGGCTTCACAATTATTCGCTTTTGGAAAGGGAAAGAAATAAAAAAAAAGGGTTCGAGAAAATCCGATGGCGAAGATGCGGATTTTCCTGGTCGCGGATTCTCGGTCTCGGATTTTCCAAGCAAATCTTGTACGGCCAATTGACAGCAGCCCATCGTTTCGGTATTTGCCTGCCTCCTGCCTGCCTGCTTGAGTTTATCAGAAAAAGCGTGTCGACATATTAAACTTGCACCTCGAAGAAAAAAGTAAATTCGCACAAGGAACCACGGCCAGGGCAGACCCATAACCCTGCGCAGAATAGCGCCCCGCCTTCTATAGGGTCTGGAGCTAGTGCAAGTGGCCCCACTTCGTTAGTTCGAGCTTGTGATTTCCGTCCATCGTCTCATCGCTGTTTTTCCATTCATCCTGATAAGACCCAGTCCGCCTGGAATTTATTGCTTGAGCTCGCGATGACGGCTGGCCATGGGAGATAGACGGCAAATTGGTGCGCATGTATCCCACTCTCAGACAGATACGCCAATGGCACAAAGCTAGCTGTTTCACTGCGGGATTGCGCCTGTCCGCTGGGCAGACCGGTTTAGCTGGTCCGTCTCCAGGTTGCATTGGCGATGCCACCAGTGGATATAAAGTCGATGATGCCTCCGTTGAACAATCCCTCCGTTTTTCCTTCGAGGACCTGATCTTGTATAACCCCATTGTTACTATCATCATCAATCCAGTATTTTTAGACTTCACACATACATAACATACCTTTCAAAAGCAAACCTTGATAGTGTCTCACTGTCGGGTCGCACGCTTCTATCTCATCCCTTCCATAGGCCCGAACCTTAGCTCTCCAAACCGGCAAGCTCGAACGTTGACGAACTCTGAGTTAGTTCCTCGACCTCTAGTTCAAATTGCTCGCTCGCAGAGAAAACTCCCCTACCTTCCATAAACCCGATTTCTCTGTTCTCGAAGTCTCCAGCTTCGCTGTCAATTCGCAGGCCTGACACCGCATTGTCGTCCTGTGACCTTCCTCTTTCTGCCCAGAAACTCGATTTCCCCGGATTTCACCCTCCGTCATTTTCACTTGCCAAAAAGTGAGCCCGCGAAAATTAAAAAAATAGCCAAACTGCTTAGCACTGGCGAATAGCATCGGATTGGTGTCTTAAAGTTCTCACAAGGCAAACCTTCTATTGGTATTCTTGAACTCTTCTGGCGCCTAGCTGGTACCTGGTCGGGTCTTCTGCGTCTGAACAGCCCAAACACGAATTGCCCCAGACAGGAAAAATATATATTCCGCTGGAGACCTTCTCTATCTCTCTCTCGTTCCCTCTCTCTCTTCTAGATCTTCCCCAAGACTCCAACCTCAAGCTTCCTACAACAGAACTCATAACCATCTCCAAGATCTCGCCTGCACACGATCCGTCAGCTTCGTCGAGCAGTTTTCCCACTCATTCGCCCATTCACAGTCCTGTCCTTCGACAGTCCAAATCTAGTTCTCTAGCCGAGAAAGTCCCATCGTGTTGGGACTTGCAATACCGCCAAAATTCCCTCCCAGCAACAGCAACCAGTCGGCGAGATGACTGTGGCGGAGTTCCAACAAATCCATGACTTCCTAATTGAACTGGCCCTTAGAGGCGGCCAGATGATGTTGGATGCGAATCCGTCGGCCTCGACCTCTGGATCGAAAAAGAACTGTATGTCTTGAGCGATATAAGTACCAAGTCCCTGGGATTGTTTGGCATCCATTGATTGGACCATTGACTAACATGGTAATCCGGTGTCTAGCTGTCGACCTCGTCACCGATACCGACAAATCCATCGAAAAGATGGTTCTTACCAACCTGAAATATAAGTACCCGAACTTCGACCTCCTCGGAGAAGAGTCGTACATTCCGGGACGAAAAATCAGCGACAATCCGACGTTTATTTGCGATCCTATCGACGGTACCATTAACTTTGTCCATGGTGTTCCGGTATGTACTTTCTGGTACCTGGGATCTGTTACAGGGATCTTACTAACACCTCCAATCAGAACGTTTGCATCTCTCTGGCCCTCGTTATCAACAAAATTCCCGTCGTAGGCGTCGTCTATAACCCCTTCCAAAACCGCCTCTTCACAGCGATTAAGGGCAAGGGTGCCTTCCTAAACCGAACCGAACGACTTCCTCTTCGTGACCCTAATGAGCCACTACCCGGTTTGAACAAGGCCCTCGTCGCCATCGAATGGGGATCCGAGCGAAAGGGCAATAACTGGGACGTCCGAACAAAGACCATGGTTAAGCTTGCAAGCCAAGGTGGTACCATGTGTCACAGCGTTCGCTGCCAAGGAAGCGCAGCACTTGACATGTGCGGCGTGGCGGCTGGATATCTAGATGTCTTTTGGGTAAGCTACCTTGCAGCATAGCTGATATCCGTGAGCTCAATACTAACGTTCGTTCTAGGAGGGAGGCTGCTGGGCTTGGGATGTTGCTGCTGGATGGTGCATCCTTACCGAAGCCGGTGGTATCGTCGCTGACGCGAATCCTGGCAACTGGAAGCCATCCGTCGAGGGGCGTCGATACCTCGCTGTCCGCTCTGCTCCACCAGAGGATCAAGTCGCCGTCGTCGAGGAGCTCTGGGATACGATGGAAGGACGTTTCGAATTTCCTGGGTTCTGAGCGACGTTACAACACAGCTCTCTCGATTACGACCGCAACGTCCTACTAAAATCGACACTCGCGTCTCACGTTATTCACACAATATTTCCTCTCAGCTCTAGCGGTTATTTCCCTAATTTCTTCTCTTCGATTCTTCTCATGCCGGCGTCAAGGACTACTATTTTTCAGCTCACGCAATGCGACTTTTTCAGTTCGGAATTCACTTTTATTGTTAACGGTACAGCTTTTAATGGCGTCGCTTTTTGACTCTTTAGCCACGGATAAGAGGGTATAGAGAAAAAAGATAGATTCGGTTTTGCTTTGATTACATCAATTAGACCAGCATTTGCTTTCTACGTCATCTGTTTTTTTTTCACTTGTTGTTCCTATACCACAGGAGTTTTCGTTTTCCCGTCTACACTGGATCTTTCTCTGCAAGCACGTATCACTGTTTTTTTTATACGGATCGAGCGCATAGCTTTCCCATGTCTATATTGTCTCCTGGTTACTGTCTTCTCCGGGAAGCTCTCGCCTTTTTGTCACGGATCCTCGAAGGACGTTGTAATTACTAGATATCGACCATGGCCATGAAGCGCCAGCCTCGAATAAAGTTTGACAATATCACCATTACACAATTGACCACTTGACCTGTATGACGTTTAAATCCAGTTGTAGCGATTATGTGATGTACATATTTCCTGACATGCCGACTAGCCGTCAAAATGTGATACACAGCTCGGAAATCCGATACAGGGTCGACAACCTGAATCTGGAGCGGCTCGGCCTTATCAATATTCTGACTCGGTCAAACATACCCCTGATAATATATAATAGCAATAGCCTACCCGCTGGTGGCTTGAAGTTTTAGATCTTACTGTGGGTCCATGTCCCGTCTCGGGGTGATATTATGTAATCATACGT
Organism: Arthrobotrys megalospora; assembly: GCA_036971655.1. Taxonomy (NCBI): domain Eukaryota; kingdom Fungi; phylum Ascomycota; class Orbiliomycetes; order Orbiliales; family Orbiliaceae; genus Arthrobotrys; species Arthrobotrys megalospora. The sequence goes on along the minus strand of JAVHJN010000003.1, from coordinate 436,824 downwards.
GCGCCTCTGGATCGGATACTCGAAGCGGGCATCGTCTCTAAATACATAAGTATACTAGCTAAATCTTCCTGTTGCGCACTTGCTGGCCGTGCGTGCCGGTGATCCGAGCCAGGTATCGAAAGGATGTGAACTTAATCTCATCTACTCGAAGAAAAAAATTGCGTTCCATTAAAATTTTTTCGCTGAAGCCGGTTTCTCGTTCTAATTCGTCGTCTAGATGATGTTGCTCCCTATCGTCTATAGACTCCATCTATGCTGTAATCTTTTTTAGGCCCACTAACACTGTACCCCAGTTTCCAGTCCCGTAAGTTCACAGAATCAAAAGAGAACCTGTACTGTACATCGTACAAATCCTCAATACATAGATGACTTGCTTTAGCCTTCCATCCGTCATCATTGCTTGCTCCTTCGTTAGGCAGGACAAAATCTATATCATGGAATAGGTAATCTGCCGTCCGGTCTTCGTCTGTTTTAACAAACCAAACACTCAACTTGTCCTTCCTCTCATTATAACGCCAGATATACCGCCTTGTCGCGTTGAACCTTAAGCCCTTGACTTCATCTACAAATTCACCGTTTTCGACGTAGAGGTACTCAAATCCGTGATCACCGCCTTCTTTTTCAATATTCGCGAACTCTTCCTCTCGCCCATGAGATGTACCATTTCGCAAGTAAAACGTTGCGGTTCCGACGAATCTACCGCTTGGCTGCTCAGGCCGCTGACTTACGACCGTGCGATCCAGCTTCCACTCTCCGAGAAGCGAACGGAATACGGCGCGTGCGACGAACCGTCCTTTCGTTATACCGGCCGTGACTACCTCTTCTGTTCGATTTAAATTTTTCTCATTTTCCATCCTTCGGACCTCGTTAAGTTTCTTGCCAGGATATCTTGCTGCTGTTAAAACATTCATTTCCTTGTTTTTTGGTGGCAGGATAGGCATTTTTCCCAGTCTCGAGACTTGATCGATGTCCAATGCTATCCCAAACTCTTGCGATAGCCATGCATAATCGCCCATTGGGAATTGTGAAGCTCTTGGGTCCGTTCTAAGAGAAATTGTTCTTTCGATGGATTTATCATTCTTCAAAGAATTGACTATACTGGCAGGCAATGAGGAAGAGTGTGGACCACCGTAGCTGAACAAAGCGGTTACGAATCTTGCTTGCATCTCAATTGCACCCCAATAAGGCGAACGATAGAATCCAACGAATCCAAGGTTGGGGACATCTGGATGGTGTGTATTATGGAATGCTAGGGCAACGGTATTGTTGAGGTCATTTGGAGCAATGGATAGTTTTTGCTGAATTTCCTCGGGGAGGAAGGAGAGGGAGGTTGATGCCTTGAATCCTGTGGCAAGGACGACCGCAGCGATGTCGTCAATTTGTTCACCGGATGGTCCTACATAAGCGATATTTCCGGAGAGAGACTGGAGTTTGCCTCGAGATATCCCGATTGTACCGGACCGGACGAAGTCCATGTATGGGTCGCTGATTCCAACGAATGGTTGGTTATCGTAATCGCTTTCCTGCACGGTAAGTCGGGGCGAGAATTCTGACTGGTTGGTTTTAAGCAAGCCGTGGAAAAACGAATTAACAAATCTTGCCGTCTCAACGCTGATGTGGCCTTGGGTATTCACAAGTGGGCCAGGCGGGCGATTTGATAGGTTTTGATAGTTAAGGTCCATTGGCAGGAAACACGGGGCAGAATCAGCTGGCTACACATGTTTTAGTCTTACTGCTTCCTCTATTATAGGCAAGTAGGACTTACCGTCGAAGCGGTCATGAGTGGGAGGATCCAAGTTGGCCTTTGCACTAGATGATGAACGGAAAATTTTGGTCTTTGAGACTTTTCATCGATGTAATCATTGCGACGAGGACCTGGTGCATTTACTGCGTCCGAGACGTGAGTAGCGATAGTGCCGGCAATCTCAACCCCGGAAAACTGGCCGCCAACTACTAGGATCTTTCCACTCTTCCCCTTTGGATCACCCAATAGCTGCTCGAGGTCTCTATATTGGCTACTGTGGACCACGGGGATGTCGTAGTTTGTGTTTTTGAGGAATGCAGGAAATGCGGGTTCGCCAAAGTAGCCGCTGGCAATGACCAAATAATCGAACCTATGTTCCTCGACACCATTATCCGCCGACTGTGTCTCAACATGCCAAGAATAACCTGATTCGTTCGACGAACTTGATATCAAGTCCGCTTTTTTAACTCGGCATCCGAGTCGCAGGGTGGCATCCTGGCAGTATCTCTGCCGGTATAGTTCGAGGTAGCCGCCCACCTGGAAGGCGCGGGGGATTTGAGGTGCATTATCGGACCACGCAAAGTCACTAAAGCACATGGTATGCTTGCTTTGGTTGGCGATCATGGCTGGGTGTACGAGACCCGCCTCATCAGTCTTATTTACCGGCCATAAGCCTCCTACTCGAGGTTGGCTGTCGAAGATGGTAACATCATACTTGGTACCGTTAGGCGCATCGTGTAGAAGTGTCTTAGCAGCCGCGAGGCCGGACGGGCCAGCCCCTAGACAAAACGAAAATCCAAAAGTATTAGTCTATATCAGGGCATGCGAAAGTGATTCGAATACCTCAAGGAGCCGATTAACAGGAAGATCGGAGAAAACATACCAACGACGCAAACGGTTTTGGTTACCTTGGTCATATTGAGGGCTAGGAGATAAATGAGAACAATATAGGAGCTTGGATCCTAATCCTATCGCCCGAAATATATGTAGTTCTTCAAGATTGTGGCCCGATCCACTGGGCCAGCTGGGAATACTTCCAACGTGCCGAATCCCGTGTATCTAACTTGGCGCCCTCCCTTCCAGAATATTCAGTATCACGAGCCTCCAGGCAATCGCTTGGCCGAGTTAGCTTCTAACATCAAGCGTAAGGATCAAAGGTATTAATTGCATCTGTCCCTCGAGTATACGTTCGCTATCTTACCCTAACAGAGTGTAAGCCTCGATCGAGCGGAAAACATCGGCCATCTGCATGCAAAGATCTAGGATTTTTCTCGGCTCGGCATGCCGCAATTACCTCTTCCGGAATAGCGTTACACAGTTTCGGATCAACTTCGTGGTATTTTAAGCAGGCAACGCACAAAATGTGCGTAATATTTACACTGCCCCAGCACTAGGCAGTCTCGCGGCTCTGGAGCTCGCAAACCCGGATCTAAGCGCTTTGTACTCGAGAAAACAGTAAATATATAAAAAGGAAATTACGAGAATTTGGTCGAGCGTTTTTTCGCGAACAGCTACTAGAATTGGTTATTATCCCCTAACATATGTCATGAGATACATTATACGAAATACTGGCTCGCAATTGCGCAATGCGATCCCAGTTAGGTTGCGGCCTACTTCTCATGTCTGTATTATCGGTACGGGATAAGGTTTACATTTGAAATGGCCTCATTGTTCAAAGAGGAAAGCCGCCTCAAATATTCACCCACGCAATACCTAATTACAGAATAGAGGGTCATTAGCGTTCATTATAGTATTATCGCTTCAAATCAGGTGACCAGGTCGGGTTAATACGAATTCCTATAAGTACATATATAGTAGTAGGGCCTCCAGCCTAGATGTAAACGCCTGCCGGTTCTAGGGATTGGCGGCGAAATTAATACCTGAACGTGGTGCGACGCTTCCTTAAATTATGTAGAGACGGAAATATGATTCCCGTGCCGGCCTATGGATTTGTAGAGACAAAAGGAGTACCAAGTCGGTGGTTCAATATCTTATACGGTATCGATTTGTAAATCGGTGGAGTAATCTTAATGAAGATCTTAAAAAGCTACCCATGTTTTAGGCTTACAATTATAAGCGAACCTAGGGACTTATGCCCTACGGACTTTAAGTCACTATCAAAGTCACGGTAAATCGTCCCGAAAATCGATATCAGGATTTACCACCTATAAGGCATATCAGTCGTTGAGACTCGGACCCGGTTTCAATAGAGTTCCTCGTCTCGAAGTGTCCTAGTACATCGCAAGCCACATTTGACGGGCCGCACCCCGCAATAATGCACTACGGAGTTTATTGTGCAGCAGCCCATTCTCGTTCGCTTAAAAGATTAAGTTTCGAAACCGACGTCTCCATTACTAATAGCTTCTATTTCAATAAGCCAGCCGGATCAAGTTTAGCCGTCCCCAAATTTCCGCGAATCAGATCAAAGGAGGCTTCCAAATATTGCAACAGGAGACTGTGTTGGAGGGTGTTTATAAATTGATGGCAGATTACAAGATGGAGACCAAAAGTTTGGACAACCTGGATAGTAACGGGTAACTCTACGCTGATTGTGAGAAAAAGGGAAGGACAATATGTATATTCAATCTTTGTTTTTAACTGCAGCGTTGGTCAGCCAAGTTGCTGGTCACGGATACGTTCAGCAGATCTTGGTCCATTCCACCGGCCAGTATATCGAAACATGGAATCCATACAAAGATCCCCAGAAAAATATCGAGAAAATAACCAGAAAATTCAAAGACAATGGCCCTGTTACCGATGGGTTGTTCGAGGTCAGTATATATATCGAGAATTTTCATAGTAACCAATCAGCCAGCCGGCGCTATATATAACGACAACGCTAATTCAACTACATGATCATGATGCTAGACTGATGCTATTACTTGTAACATTGCGAAGGACGGCAATCATAATGTTCCAGTTAACAAGACCGCTGTAATCCCGGCCGGGGCTAAAATAACATTTCTGTGGACGGATTGGCAGAGCGATCACCCAGGCCCAAGTACTAATTCTACGACATTATTGAAAAGAGCTAAACTGACTATATTTGTGCGAAGTTATGACTTGGTTGGCTAAATGCCCTGGGCAGTGCAAAGACTTCAAGGGGAACACGGGAAACGTCTGGGTGAAGATTCATCAGGCGGGTTACGACGCAAGCCTGAACCCACCATGGGCCTCAAAGAGGTTGCCCACTCAGAATAGCACCTGGCCAGTTACCCTTCCTTCTACTATCGAGCCTGGAGAGTATATCTTGAGGTACATATAACTTATTTTCTGAGTTCTCTCGTTAAATATTGTTCCAAAAGAAATCTAATCTATCGTGTAGACACGAGATTCTTGGTCTTCAGCGCACCAATACCAACGGAAAGCTCGCGCAGTTTTATCCCGCATGCCATCAGATAACAATCACGGGGAATGGGAAAACGAAACTTCCTACGGGAGTTGCCCTTCCAGGTGCCTTCAAATATAATGACCCTGGTGTACGTAACTCTCAGTATGATACACCGATCCCGTGGTGTCATCAACTAACATATAATAAATTAGATTTTCCTCGAGTATCGTGATATCAGTGCTACGAATCCATACACCCCTCCAGGTGGCCCGGTTTGGGGTGACAGTGGTTGGCACGCATAAGGGGGAGAAGCGGCATTCGGCAGTTGGACACGTATTTAGTATCTAAACCAGAGATCAGTTAGAAAATACAGTAAAAGATTTTTCATCTATCCTGACCAATGAATCATGGTATCAACTCGGCCAAGGTAGCCCAAACTCGTGCCAACCATTGTTTACCAACAACCGATAACTTGAGTGTATAACATCAAGTTCTCAACTAGTCTTGTAACTCTTTCATCTACATCAACCTCTCAACTAGTTCTGGTAACGCAGCAAGTACACAAGTTCTGGTAACGAGACTTCTATTTACGTCCAGTCTAGACGTCTCGTTACCAGGAAGCTTTATCTACTTTTAACCCACCTGCATCTAGAATTTCTGATAGCCTTCCTTTCCTTTCACGAACACTTACCCGAAAGATTAACACCATCAACATTCAAAATGGCCAAACGTCACACCATCCCCTGGGATAGCCTCTCAGATATCACCGACTATCTTGAACACCTCGAGATCTCAAGGGTCAAAGATCCTGAAACTGAGACTACAAAACCAGCACCTGAAAATACTCCATCTAGAGGTCTCAAGCCAACCGAACCCGGAAAAGATGGGCCGAAACGAACCTACCTCCCGAAGAAGGCACCAGCTACCTTACTCCCTCCACGACAGGATATCAAACGCGTTATCGAAGGTGGCAATAATATGGCATCTGTGGTAATCCTTCAGGAGAGTCTCAAGTACTATGAGAAGGCGAGGAGAATCTATGAGAACAATCTCCGTACTAGAGACAAACTTCTCGCGATAAATGCCCTAGCCTCTCAAATCATCGTCAACCCCGGGGACAAACTTGAGAAACAGGATGACCTGATCCTCGATTACATTCAGCAGGCTCTCAAGCAAATCAACAAGCTTCTCTCGAACAAAAACTACGACTATGATAGAAGCTGGGGCAGTATGCTTGATGAACTTGATCTTGATGAGGTATATACTACACCCCTCCTTCTTGTAAAACAGGAGCACTCACTCGGACCACATTATAGGGCTTCTTTGTCACCAACATCAGCAAGATCCACCAATACGGAGAGCTCTATGAGTTTTTGGTAGCCACCAGGCGTGTCCTAGGCGAATACCGAATGATGGAGTCCTACCTCCTTTGGTCATCCGATCAGCTTGCCGAATTTGCAATGACAAAGCTTGGAAAGTATCAGGAGCTAAAATCGAAGATCAACTGGAACCGAGTTTGGTACGAAATCGGAGAGGAACGAAAGCTTCTGGTCGAGTACACGAAGGAGGCCGAGGAGTACTACCAGGATATCGAAAGCATGCGTCACATGAAGAACTACGGACACTCTGTTGAAACCTTTCTTCCACCCGAGAAACCATACACTCCCTACATTGATGATATTATCAGTGCTAGCAACGATACCGGAATTACACACGAATACTTGGCTAAAGAAATCTTATTTCTCGCGGAAGAAGGTACTACCGGGAAGAACTACATTGCATACTGCCTTGAGAGAAACGATCTGAGCTATTTGACTCTTCGATTCAATGTCGACCTCACTGCACTCAGGATCATATTCCATGGGCATCCAGATCCTAGTAGGTACTTTTCGACCAAAGACCGCATCGAGAAATTTCGAAGGCTCCTCTTCGTCAGCGATGGCGATAACACCTATCATGAAAGAGAAAAGTGGCCAATTGCAGGCTCGGAGCTCTCCAGGATCTTCGAATTGAAGGATGAACAGAAGCTCTTGGAAGAACTTGAGGAATTCCTTCATAATCCTAAAAAGCTGCCGGGGCTTAATGGCGAAAAATTCGAAAACGAGGACGATTCGGACGAATATTTTGTCGACGATCCCGATGACGATGATTATGACGATGATTCCGTCGCGGTCTCGCAGACTGAATACCTTGACTGAGTCGGAAACGACTTGTGAGAGCTATCGTATGTCAGGTCACACGGTCGTCGAATACAAGGATTTCATAGCGTAGTGTTAACTTCTCTTCGAACGATGGTTTCTTTTTCTTATTTTTGTACACCAGGCTATTCCAATCCCATTCTTTTGGTATTAAAGTATTATTATCCTGATTGATATGTCTACCAATAATACCTAAACCGAGGGCATATATCGAGACCTGACAGGCCAGTGTAATCCGATGTCAAACCCTCTTAACACCTCCCACGGTCCAGCCCTCGTACCTCCTTATCATCTCCATCGTAATAACACTCTTTACCCCTCTTAGAGCTTCTTCAAAGTGCCTCCACTTAACACTATCAATCCCTAGATCTTCTCTCATAGCTGCCAGCACTGCCTCGTCACAAATCTTCACTAGATCAGCGCCAGAATATCCGTCTGTTTTCCCAGCCAAAACTTGTATATCCACATCCTCGCCCAGTTTCATCTTTCGAAACTTGATATTTAGGATTTCCGTTCTTGATACTAAATCTGGAGGACCGACATAGAGGATGTAGTCCAATCGGCCTGGTCTTAATAGAGCTGGATCAATAACTTCCGGTTTGTTCGTCGCTGCTAGAATCATTACGTTCCCAAGCTCCTCAATACCATCCATCTCGTTTAGTAAAGCCGTCAATACACCCGTACTGTTCCCACCGCCGCTATTTCCTTCTCCTTCTCGGTTCAAACCCAATGCGTCGACTTCATCGAAAAATACAATAGAAGGACTTGCGGCCCTAGCTTTTCGGAAAAGTTCGCGAACAGCACGCTCGGATTCTCCGACGTACTTGTTGAGCAGCTCTGGGCCCTTCACAGCGATAAAATTTAGACCAGCTTCAGTTGCAAGCGCTTTAGCCGTGAGAGTTTTAGAACAGCCTGGAGGTCCGTAGAGTAATAGCCCCTTGCGAGGCTGTCCCCCTAGTCGTTGGAAAACTTCAGGGTGCTATTTCGCAAAGTCGTCAGTTTGTTTGTCTACATATGTAAGAGACGGAGAATATAACTTACTCGAAGAGGCCACTCAACTGCCTCCTTCAATTTCTGCTTGACATCTTGTTGTCCGCCAATATCGGACCACTTGGTTTCTGGAAGCTCGAGCACGATATCCTTGATAGCAGATGGTTTTGTTTCCTTCAACGCCGTCTCAAAGTCATCCGCTGATATCGACAAGGAGTCTTCACCACCGTCGACTTCATCTAAGAAGAACCCCGGGAAACTTGTCCCTGTTTCTCTTTGTTTCAAAGAGCGGTGTACGCTCCTTGTCGCCGCCTTTTTCACCACCGTCTCGAGGTCAGCTCCAACAAAGCCATGAGCTCTATTTGCCCAGTTGGTGATATGACCCCCGTCAATTGACTTGTCGAATTCCGTTTCCACATCCTTCAGCAGTAGCTTCAATATCTCTAACCGTGATTTGGCATCAGGTATCGGAATCTCAATCTCGAGATCGAACCGCCCTGGCCTCCTTAATGCCGGATCAATTCCGTTCGGCCGATTAGTCGCCGCTATGACTATTACTCTGCTAGTCTCTTTCTCGTCATCGTCATCAACGGCCGCTAGCGCATCCATTTCCGTAAGAAGAGTCGTAACAAGCCTCGAATCGCTTGTAGTATCTGTAGCCCCCCTTTTAGGAGCGAAAGCATCAATTTCGTCTATGAAGATAATACTCCTATTCTTCCCATTCATTGGTTTCTTTGCCTCTGCAAAGATTTTGCGGATGCTAGCTTCACTCTCGCCCAGGAATTTCCCGATCAGAGAGGAGTCGATGATGTAGTTGTTCGCGCCAGCTTCGGTCGCTATACTCCTGAGAAGCATCGTTTTCCCTGTACCGGGCGGGCCGTAAAGTAATATCCCAAGAGGGGGTGTAAGGTTGCTGCTTGTGAATCTTTTAAAATGAAGTAGCGAAGACGCAATATGTGTTCTCAAAACTTCCAATTGGCGGTCTAGGCCACCGATTGAGGACGATTTTGTGACGGGAAATGACTTCACTTCTCGACCTGCTTGTACGTGATCCTTTGCTGGTTTCCGGGGCGTCATAGGTATCACCGCCTTCGGTCGAGGCGTAGATGGCGCGGGCCCATCTTGCAAACCTTTAAATGATACAATTGAGGATTTGTCGAATTCGTAGACTCGAGTCTCCTTGATACTTAGTCCACCCAACCGACTCTCAAGGGAGCCACCATTTGCTGGACTTCCATATCCGCCAGACAGTCTATCGCCAGCAGACACCGCTTTGACTCTTAGAGATATTGATGATCCCTTGTAGTCGCAAGAGAATATCATGCCTTCGCTCATATACCTTACATCGACTATTGTGACGACCTTTGTTAGCAACATTGTGTGTCCCTGCCCTTTTCCATAATTTCAACGGGAAATCCACATACTGAGGTAATGCTCCAAATAGTACTTCCATCCTTCACTATCACCCGCTGGTACTTGTTGTAGATAGTCTTCTATCTCTACAGTCCCCACATATCCTATTGACCCCAAATACTTTTTCACCTCAACCTTCGACTTAGACTTTTCCGAGAAATCTAAATTTACTTGCGCCTCTCGTGCCAAATCTCGTAGATCATCGCCTACAGAGGTCGGAATTTGTATGCATTTCGGGTCACCACCCTGGCTCCCGGACCAAGCTACCGCGATGACGGAAGCTGTAGAATCATCGACCTTAAGTTCAACGAGGTTATTGTGCTGCGGACTTGTGACGGAGAGTGAGAGAAGGTTGTATATAGAGGGATGAAGCGTAACCCGGCGCACGGTTTTACCAGAGACAGCCTGTGAGATTGGAGGGCGGATCGTAAGAAATTGTGATATGTGAGTCGGTGATGAACCCTTTGAGGGTGAATTCAAGTTCGCCGTATTACGTGAAGGGGTCTTTGGACCCGACATGGCGATGGTATGCTAATTACTCGACAAGAGGATGCATAAAATTTAGAGTTAGCGCCAGGTACATGTACATGCGGCGAAAATTTGTAGTTTGACTTGTCGGCAACACACGTGGAGGGGTGACATAAATCGAAGCTTCTCATTATCATTAGGACCTTTATTCACTAGTGACTAAAAGAATACAGGTCTTCACAGTAGCCGACGAGTAATATGGAACATTCCAAAACATTCCAACAGACCCATTATATCATACATATGAAAGCTTCGGCTTCTTAGCCAGACGAGGAAGCACTTCTCGGAGTGGCAACAACCACCTTTCTTGGGCAGCCCTCTTCTTCCCACCCGCTATTGCAGGGAGATGGGAAGGAATTATGGGGCTATCCATAGGCAGCTGCTCCCACTTTCCTCCTTTGAACACCAAGTTTGCCATGTCCCTAAAGTGAATGGTAGCTGAAAAGTAAGGACCAAACCGTTTCCAACTTCGCTAAATATTGTGAATGGCTTGAGGTCCTTGAGAATTATAGTCTGCACGAGTGACAAATCCCTTGCTGGCTCCTTGATCTGTTACAAAATAAATCTTAGCTCCTAGCTGTGCGCCAAGGAACATGCACTCTTCAAATCCAACGTCTTTCCACTCGGGAAAGTATTCCGGGATCTTCGCGATTTTGATTGAACTAGGTCCTTGGTTTGGTTGAGGGATGGATAAATGGTGTTGCCCCGCCGCGGCGAGCGCGGCGTTATTAGCTGCAGCTTGCAGGAGGAGGGCATTCGGTTGTTGCGAGTTGAAGGCACTCGGCTGAGGGGTGTTAGTGCCGGTGCCAGATGGGGTGGGAATGTTGGAAGGGAGTTCGGAGGTGAAGATGGTTCCTGAGGAGGGAGAAACTTGATATTTCGCGACGATGGTGTTAAGAAGGGCGTCCTTGAACCCTTTGACACGGCAGCCATTACCCGCGATAATGACCGAGTTCCAGCATTCGGAGCGCATGTTGTAATTATCAGCACTGCTGACCACACGATGTGCGGCGTCAGCAATCGCCTCCAAAATGCCACCTTCGGCCGCCTTGAATCGTTCAGTCCCAACTTCAATTTCTCTTCGCTTTTCACCAGATTGAGCAGCCTCCTGCCTTTTCTTCTCCTCCCTACGCAGGGCCTTTTCTTGGGCTCGTTTAGCGTCATCATCGTCTTTCGTAGCTGAAAACATGGATTCCATCAGAGAGGGCCCCGATTTGTTTGCCTCGCCGTCAGGCGCAGCCTTGGAGGCCTCAGAATCTGTTTTTGCTGCCTCGGATGAGGCTTGCAGAGAGCCATCGGCTCCAACAGCGGTGGGAGCTTCATTAGCAGGCTTTGGCTCATTAGTTGTGGTAGCAGGGGTAATATCAACGTCCATTCGCTCTCCGTCTGGTATTTCAACCGGATGATCCGCTTTGCCATTTTCTATGACGGAGTCATGGACTTTTTCAACAAAGAGAAACGAATTCGTTTCCCTCTTGTAGTTCGGAAGTCTTTTTTCGCCGGCCGCTAATCCTGCCTTTTTGTCCGCCTTTTCCTTCTCTTTCTTGGCAAGGTATTCTTGGGTTTTGCCGCTGGCGACAATGGCAGCGATGTTCGTAACTCCTTCCTCTTCCTCTTCATTCCCTTCGTCGTCTAGCGCCTTAGGCTGTGCCAGATCACCCATACCAATCGTCGTCGGTTCGACTGGTCTCAGAAGCGCGTCTCTGTCAGCGTCTTCTTCGCCTGGTATCGGAACACCAGGCGGTAGTATTTCGCAGATATTGCTCCGTTTCAGTTGATCGATCTCTTCCTCCGTGAATTCTGGTAACAGTTTCTGGAGGTGCTTGTTCATCGAGTGTCCTCCGAATGGAATAGTTGTTCGGTTAACCTCCTGGATGTTCCAGTCTATTAGGGCGGTGATGTCGGTTTTTTCGTACCCGACATCAATGACAAGAGAGTGCTGAGAGTTATAGGCTGCGTTTATCGCAGCTGCAGCATCCATCATCCCGAAACCCGGTGTCTTGAGCTTTTCGAAAATGAACTGGCAGATCCTCTCTTTGTCCGTGCAGGTCCAACAAGGTTGTGAGATCATGAGAATAGGTGTGTGGAAGGTCGGATTAAGGGTCTCGTGGACGTGTAGTCTGGATTATAGTGGTCAGTTAGATTCGACGTAGTATATTATGACGGGGAGCTTACAGTAAAGCAAAGAAAGCTTCCCAATTGACGATACGGCCCTGGTCAAGGCACCATATCGCACCTTCCTCATCAAAATCATCTTCATAGTACAGCTTTGAATTGGAACCCTCCTCTTTAGTTCCATTCATTTCTTCATCCTCATCGTGCCCTTCGTCTTCGTTGTCTTCGTGATCATCCGCGGCATCAGCCATGGCAGTGTCGGCAGATTTCGCGGCTCCATCTGTAGGCGTCTGGGTTGTTGCGCTAGGTTTTGAGGCCGAGTCCGCTTTTCGCTTCTTGACTGGCTTTCCGTTTGGCCCTGCTGTAGCAACCTCGCCATTCCCAAGCAGAAGCTCCTCCCCTTCCTTGACCTCGTGGACCTTGTTTGGTAGATACTGCCCCTCCTCTATCCCAGGGAACATCCGCGTCGGGATTCGGAACTTTGCGGGTGTAAACGACTCAGGGAGGCCCAATTGAGCCAACGTGACCTTTGACCCGGGTGCGATCAACTAAATAAAGCGTCAGCGCTGTGCTCAAGCCATTGAAGCTGGATGAAGGATTGGAAGTCTCATACTAGAATATGATCATCACGGAAGCCAGGTCCCACCATCCTTGTGGTGGAGCTGCGACCTTGGTCGCTGGGGGTTGGTAATAAAAGTGCGGTAGGATATTTGATGCCCAATGGTGGCGGTAACTGAGTGCTGGGGAGTGCAGACGCTGAAGCTTGAACTCGAACGCGTCGGTGTGGGTTAAGATGCTTGCGATTGATCGCAGATGGTTTTCCTGGATGGCCAAGACGACAAACGCCGCAACACAGCAACACAGCAACACATCAGGGCTCGGCATTCACCACCCCTGCTTGTGCGACTCCAGGGCTGGTGGACGCCAAGACATCTGCAGCCGCGTCGAATTTGGGCCTGGAATCCGGATCCGATCCGAGAGTATATGTACTTAAGTACTTAAGTATCTTGTCTCTGTCAACAGGGTGCAGCTCGCAGCCGTCTTTCAAACAGCTTCCATGTCCTCTTAAATCCCGTTTACCAGAATTTCGTATCAATATCGTGCATGCAAAATACAACCCAACGCAGGGTATGCAATGATACCTTCGAATGTATGAATGTTCACAGCTCAGGGACTTAGTCATGCACGGCATCTGCCGTCTACGCTATCGAACCATTGACAACTTACCTAACGCTATAGACGGCGAAGAGCGAATGGCCGGCATCACAAAATCATCTTTCCCGCATCATTCCCTTATGCAGTGTATCCAGGATTTGACCTATTGGAACAACTCCTACGCGAGACCTCGAAGATAAGAACGCGAACGTGCCGACTACCGGTGGCTTTATGGCTTGCGGCTGAACTTGAAGCAAGCTTGACCAGTCGGTAACAGTCCACAATGATTGCACAAACTCGAGCACCCGGGCCGTCTGTTGGCATGCAGTTGTAAATTCTTCTATCATTTGCTGGAGGCCGGCTACAGGGGCTCACTAGGAGCAGCAATCGGGATCAAATCCTGCAGCCTCCTGGGCCGTTATAAAAGACTTATAAAACGGCCCAATTCCCAGACAGCTTCCAAGGCCTTGGTGCGGAGTATCAGCAACCCCTTGGCTGAACAAGCCTCCTTAGCCCTGAGCTTGGTATTCTCTTGTCATTGTTAGTTTCAGCATACTGTACTTGCGAGACCACTCTCTACCTACTTCACGCCAATATGATTGTGAAACTCGCAATCCTCGCGATTGCCGCACTCTTTATTTCATACGCAGATGCAGTTTCTTATTGCAGTGCGGACAATTGTCTCCGGCAGCTGAGGGGCGCCGGACAGGCCTATTCATATTGTAGCCGATATCTCACTACAACCCGTCCAATAATCACACCAGTAGCAACGTTAGTCTTCTTGCTTTTCTGGCTATTCAATTTATCTACAAGTCAGCACATAGAGAAGCCAAGTCGCTAACATAGGTTAAATCTTATAGAACCATAACCGTCACTGCAACCCGAACCGTCTTCGCAGTTTTCTCTCCGAGCGGCAAACCAGTCGAATACATCACCCGCAAGGGAGCGCCATATATCGCACCGAATAAGAAGAAGCGCGATGTCCCAAAAATTGAAGCCAGGGAGCCAGAACCGCTTCCTGTTACTGGAGCCCCAATCGCCCTTCGTCAGGCGTTACCAACATTTGCGTCGTCTTGCACCGGGGCACCAGACCGTCTATCAAGCGCGTGCACCTGTTTGATCGGACGCACGCTTGACCGACCTGTAAGCCATTTCGGCATAGATTGAACCTATTCCTAAATACTAATGCGTATTCATAGACAAGCACTCGGACCGTAACCCAAAAGACAGCCACCCAAACGGTCAGCGTTTGCCGCGCCACCGAGACAAATTGGCTACGTCCCGACTGGCGCGGCGACTGGACCGATGTCTATGCAACTTTTATGGACTTCGGTTTTCCCACTACCGATCCACAGGAATGCTGTAACATCTGCTTCCACACATTCAATTGCGTGGCGTATTACATCCGTAACGATAACGGACAATGTGGCATCGTCCGCGTCGAAAGCAGCAGCGACCCACAACCAGATGATCGAGCATGCTCCAATGGACTCCTTGAGGTATATGATCCATACAATGGCGATTGGCCGGGAGCGTGGGACTTGGGATTATGCGCGTATTTGGTGTACTCGGACGAATGAGAGGAGACCTGTAAACAATTTAAAGCCCCTGCGGGAGGCTATAGTTATATTACACGAAAGAAATCAAGTATATACATATAGTCAAGCAGACCTTCAACGTCACCTTCGGTGTGGGGGACATTATATGATATACTTAAGCAGTTTTCCCCTTTACCACGCCCTTTGAACTTCCTTTGGCCGTCCCCAGAACGTACCACAGATGTAGCACACATAGAGTATCCCATACTACAAACAAGGCGATAGGCGGACTCGCCCTTTCAGGAAACAGCGTCCAAGCCATAACGGCCACTCCAACGACACCCACTGCCTTAGACAAGACTGTCATATAGATATACTCCCATTGCCTATTGATTAACATGACACCATACAATGCTGCAGAATGAGCACAGAGGATCGCGATAATCGTGGTGAGTTGCATCGTGAAGGGGTCCAAAACGGGTTCCTCAACTCCAGCCTCATTAACTTGCGTCTGTATGGCGAAATTTGGCAGGCGAAAAAGCTTGACAAAATACGGGTACAGTGGATCCGAGAGGGCACCGACAGGGTCGAAGAGCATTTTATAGGCTACGTAACCAGGCAAAAGGAAATGTTAGAACAAGTAACGGGGGATATCCAAAAGCACAGGGTCTATGCCCATCATACAGTTGAGTGTCAGGAGAACCATGTTCACGACACAGTTCACAATTGCCGACGTTGGAACTTGGGGCGAAGAGGACGACATATCGCGGAGCTCTGTTGAAAATGGTGTGTTGAGCTTCAATCTGCAAATATATGATTCGAGGTAAGGAATACCCGTATACTCGGGACTTAACGTAGCTAATTGTCGAAAGATTTGTAGATGTAGAGATTTTAAGGGCTGCAATGTAAATTGTACGAAGACTTCGAAGATGTATCTTCGGGGGTAGGTTTTCCCCGACTTAACCTTTAATAATCTGGGGTTTGAAATCCGGGGCTGAAATGATCTTGCAAACGATAACCCATCAGGGCAAAAGTTTCCGGCCTTTACTTGGCTGGTGTATCGAGAAGGTGTGAAGAGGACGCCGACACCCTGAACCCGGCAACATGTGAACCGCGGTAAGTCCTAACTACTTATCCAGGGCACACGGAGCTCTAGATAAAATAACACGGCAACAACACCAAAGAAGGCAAAGGTTAATCTGGGCTTTGTGGGTTCGAATTCGTGCATGCGTACATCAATTTTTACAGGACTGACCACGGATATCCACGAAGAGAATACAATTGATTTATACTAGAAAAGCTAAGCCTGATGCCTTTGAGATGTATTAACCGTATGTGTTTGAATATCCGACTTCGTGCTTCGGTTCCTTCGAATTCCCTGATTACAATTGAATCAACGACTATTTAGGCGCAGGTGCTGGCACCACCCGTTGTTGTTCCCCCATACAATATAATAGCCTGTTTTTGAGTCGCACAAAGAGCGTTCGCTTTGGCAAGAATATCACTTCTCGTGGCGGCGTATGCGCTTCCTGGCAACATGGCATTGAATCTGGTAATCATTTCCTACGGGGATGTTAGTTCTTCTTAACCCAGGATTTATTCGTCTCTTATAACTAGGGCCTATTGATGAATTTACCTTTACGTTGTTGTGCTCAACGTTCAGAACCGCAAGAATAGGCGGGCCATAAAAACTACTAGCTAAGAGTGTAGCCCTGCCGTTTACAGAACTCAGTAGTAAAGCTCCGTGATTTCCGGTCCACTATATCAAGGACTAGTAAGCGTTGTTCTAAATATTGTAGGAGCCTAGGATGTTTACTAACGAGTCCAAACACAGTGGAGATCGCACTGGCGTCAAGCCCAGTGGCAACCACTCCGCCGGATTGTGCCTTTTGAAGGACAAAGACCTGGTCCGTAGCGGAATTTTGCAAGGCGGTCATGACCGCAGGACCCACGACTAGGGAATTCGAGCCCATGGGGTCGATTTGGGCTTTGGAATTGAAATCGTTAGTTGCCATTTGGCTTAACCTAGTGACCATCGCGGTTTGGTCTGCGTTTAGAGCAGCAAACGACGGGGTGGCTAGTGCAAATGCACAGATCAAAGCTTTCTTGAGAAATAGCATTTTGATGAAGGACTAGTATTGGTCTTGTAGATATCAAAATCCGGGTATCGACTGAAAAAGTATTAGGAATTGTAAAAAGGGCTGGATAACCAATGCGGTGGGTAAAAGGTTGCTCTTGCTGATGAGTAAGAAAATTCGTCATGAATGAGCAGTCCGGGTCCCTTTTATCTTCTTTTTTGACCGAAGGGACCATCGGTCATGGGTTTAAGTATCGTTAGAAATAAAAAATAGAAACATCAATATGGTTACGGAGAGCTGGGTACCTGAACATCATTGCCCCATGGGGTCTGGACCGTTCGAATATATTCGAATATTGGCGCCCAGATCGATTAATCGACCAATCAACCACTGCAGAGCGATAGACACTTGTATACAATCGTATAAGTATTTCTGCAAGTGTACGTAACAGTTTTAAGTTTATGTGGCACGGCTGGCCTGTGGGGTAACATAGTAAATGAGGAAGTCAACCTTTTTACATCAATCGGCTGCGTAGATGTAAGTCATTCAGAGCTCATGAGATCATGCGATCGATCGAGCACTAAAATAGTTGCGGTAGTGAAACACCGTACGTGCCATACGCGCGCCAAGACCTCGATCGATGGCCCTTACGTAACTTACCAGTAGCGGGCATAGCTCTATAGATCTAGACCGGTATCGCAGTCTCGATCCCTCGACATTAGAGCTATCAAGTTCTGCAATTAAGGTTCACGGGAGCGTGGCAAGCCACGCCTACCAATGTGGACCTGCAGGCCTGATTGGTTGAGCCCAAAATGTGTGAGTATAAATTATGTCCGCTACACCTTTATCATACGGGCCGATGCGAAAGCCTAAATAGCGCTGCCCACTTAATATTTTGGAATCGGTGGATGTATACGTACACCCCAAATCTGAATGAATTCTAGAATTCTGCGTATTTTAAACATCGATATTGCGATCCCAAGTTTATAGGCCTTTATTTTACCCATCTTGGACTATAAACTCCTATGCAACTTAGGGAGATGCGTAAAGGGGTGCATGTAGATTGAGGTACCAAGGCTGTACTTACATGCGGTCCCTATAACAACAGACTAACCCGATTATTCGATCGTTTATTCATGCATGCATGTAGATACGCATTAGCGCTATGGTATTCTATCGTTCCATCGTAATGTATAAACTATCGATATTCTCAAGTTTGCTCATTCTGGACCCGCTAACTACGCTTAATTCTGGCTAGCGCCGGCGCCCGAAACCTTGGTTTTTGCGGCGAGCCCCATATATACCCATAGAAATAAGGATATATATCAACAGCACGCCGATACGTACGTGCACGATGAAAGAGAAAACATATCATTTCTTTTTCATGCAGAATCTTTTGGCCCCGTCTGATCCCACCTGATCGGTTGCATTTACGTAACTGTTTCCTGGAAGCTCGAAGGATCTAGGATGGGAAGGCAATGAGATTAGAATACTCGGGTAGGTAATTGTGGAATTTTTCAAAGATCCGAATCGCGCAGAGAGATCATTATAACGATATAACGTCACAAGAATATGATTATATTCTTCCTGGCACCCTGTGCCTACATTGTGGCCTTGCTGAGAGTTGATTGTCTCACAGGCCAGAAACCCTAGCCTTCCCTCTCTGTCTTGCCGTGGGGCCTGAACCCAAAATGTCGACTAAAAAACAAAAAAAGAAAAGAAACAAGTCTATTGATGGGTTCGATTCAGAAAAATAAAAAAAAATGCTACCTTCGGTTGCATTGCGCAATTGCGCGGTTAGCTTGCGAAGGAATTCGAAGTCGAATTTAAATACGTAACATCAGGCCTCAGCTCAGCAAGGTCGGCCAGCGTGGAGCGATGTTCAAGTAAGGCGTAGTTTTATACGGCTACCGGAATAGATCCATTGTCTAGGAAAACAAACTCTTCTCGAAACCTCCTGGAGACGACGGAGGCTCCGCTAACAATGCCGCTACTTAGAATTTGAATTGCTATAGATACTTATGCATAGCTGAAGCATCGCGCATATGCCTCCTTTTTTTAGCAACAACACAAAAATTGTCTGGTTACGAGACTGAGACCTCGGCCACTCAAAACACAACAGACAACGCACCGAATTATGGAAAATATCTCTCGAAAAGGATCATATTCCTCTCTTGACCACTCGCATTGTCCACGGATGTGCCGCACGTTAAAAACACGAGCTCTCATGGGGAAACTCACGTGTAGGTACTCTATCTGCACTTAAGTTTGTAAGTGGGTTATAGGACCAAACTCCGTAAAGTTGCTGGGACAGGTGCGAAAAAAATATCGCCCGGTAGTCGAAATGGGGTCTCGTCTGTCGCGGAGATCTCTTATATTAGCCTGCTTTACAGTAGCAGTAGATGTTGCTCATGGGTATGCAATATTTTTCCGGGAGCATAATTTACCGCCTCGAAACTTCCAAGTCCACGATTTCGTTGACAACAATCCCGACGTCTGCTACGACGTCACCACAGAAAGCCCAATACCGGATATAGAGGGTGTTGGTCTCATAAACGGAGCACAGGCAGGGGTTCTTGTTCGAGAATTGGCTAACCTCCCCGGGCTTCAGGCTCCGGTCCCTCAAAACCTCAGAGCTATAGCTTTATACCAGGGAGTAGAAAACTTTGACTGCGTCGGTAAGCCAGATGCTCTCATTCGGTTTCATGATCCACAAGATCCGCTACAGACAACGGTACAATATGTGGACTTGGGGAAGACGGATCCCCCACTTTTGGGGAGGTATAGATTCTGGAAGCCCGTCGACCTGGAAGATCCGGAAATCTTTTTGCTCCTTTCGCCAAGATTCGGCGCTGGATACGTCCGCGTGCTTCAAGGGAGGATTCGAAAGCCGGCTTATACTGATGAGAATGGGAATCTGCTGGTTACCTGGGCAGAGTTTCCCACCTATGAGGAGGCGAGGGCGTCGTTGACAGGACAAAGGGTAGGGCCGGCGGCCATGGAACCGGATTCAAAGGGGTTAGATAGAGGCTACAATGATTTGGTAGAAGAGGGCTTTGACTATGCAGGCCCCATGCTACTCAAGAAAGAGGGTGATGCGGACGGCGAATGGGAGAGCTGGGATAGTGTATCTCAAATCGAGGGGGGAAATGAGGAGCCTGCTAAAGTCGAGGAGCTTGATGGGACTCCCTTGGAGCCCCAATTGCAATCCAACATGCAATTTAACCAGGCCACCGAGCAGCAGGGTTCCCAGATCCCCGCAGCCCAGCCAAACAGCATCGACTTGAACCCTGGCCAGGTTGGTCCGGTACAAGAACCAAATGCGTATGTCAGAAGCACTGCGGAAATCGGAACGCAGACCGAGCCCGAGATGCCGCAGCAGTTCCGGATCCAACCAGAAGGTGTGGGAGGCGACTTACCCCAACAAGATCAATCCATTTATCTTCCCCAGGCACAAAAATCCAGGCCGATTCAGAGAGTCACCGGGCACCGACCCGTTAATGAAGTGGCTCGGGGGATACAGCAGGCCTTTGGGTTTGAACAGCAAATGATAGACGACTATGTAAATGGAATAGCTAGGTTTGACACTGATATCAGGAAACGAGCTAGCGATATGATTTCTCGTATTGCGGCAGCACCTGGAACGGCGGAATACGAGAAGGAAGCAGAAGGCATCATCGCTGCAATGGAAGAAGCCCAAGGACGTGAGCTAAGGCGCAGAGTCTACGAGCCACTCAGCGATACAAGTTTGGACCACCAAACCGCCAGAGGCCTCGTGGAGATTGGAAATCAGTACCTCCTGTGGGAACAACAGGTTAAGGCCAACGAGAAAGCATTAAGGTCCCATGGTTTGGACAATATCGAACCGATGGATCCGAACTTAGCGCAATCCCACCGGGAACAGCTCCAACGGTCGCAGCAACAGCTGCAACAAGGACAAGCGGCGGGGCAGATACAGGTGCAGGCGCCGGCACAGGGCGAGCCGGGGCAAGAAGCGGAACTAGTGGTTGAGGAAGAGGATGATAATCTTTTCGCAGAGCCAAAGCCGAAGAAGGGCCCTAACTGACAAATGCCGGGGCTAATGTAGGGGTACAGATCAATAAGGCACTCAATTGTATACATGTAGCAGGGACCTACAAAGAGCTCTAAGGTGTATTGACCTTTGATGTAGATCTAGAGTTGAATCCGTCAAACTTTAGCACGGTGGTAACCATACTTGGATTTGCTTAATTACCTTAGTACGTATACCAGCGTAGTTAATTCAGTCTAGTTTCTAGAGTACCGGCTAGCAGATTGTGAATCGAATTCTAAAGATTTCGCCTTCTAATTAAACCAAATATGACCCCAAAAGGCCGTATAACCGGCCGTATATGTACATTAAGAAACACAGACCTATAATACACTAATATTTACAATTTAGACGGTGTTCCAATAGGTCGATAGATCGGATGAATGGTATATAGATACCATGTTCAGTATCGCCCCGCCCTCTTTTGACCTACATTCTGCGTAGACTTTCTCACCTAAACCAAGATAGGGGATTGTACCATTTTGCTATATTAGTTTTCACAGCGTCTATATCCGAGTCCCTCGAGAGATTCGACCCTTCGAAACCGATCTCCTTCTTCATTTTCGGCTTTTCCGATCCATTTTGGAGAGATGATCCCTTCTTTGTACCGGTCTCTTCCACCGAGGTGCCACTTTTCACCGGTTTCCTATCCGAGACTTCGTTCTCTCCTGAATCCTTCGATTTTGCCGCTTTCACCTTCGCCTTCTTCGGTTTGGGATCCTCAGGTTTTAAAACCTCAGATTTTGAACCTTTCACACCCGACTCTCTCGTTTCCGCAGTTCCCTTATCTTCTGCTAACCCTTTAGATTTCGCATCAGATGGTTTTGAATCTGCAACGGAGATATCCTCGATGTCCAAAAGGATGTCTTTTTTGTAAGCCACGAGGCCACCTTGGTAATCGCGTGTCAACTGAGTCCTATCGGCTTCAGAGAATCGACTGTCCTCTGAGGCTAGCATCTCAGTCACTTCTGTAGGTGATAGCTCGACTTCTACCTGCTTGGATTTTGATTCCCGGGATAGGAGTTCTGACTCCTTAACCTTCGGTACCGCCGAGCCAGATATCGTTCTCTCTGCCTCCGCCTCCTGCTCTTCAAGGTCGAGTTTTCTTTCTTCCCATTCTTCAGAGAGTTCTTTTAATTGGGATTCCTCCTCCACCCGCGAACCATGCACGCGGGTTTGGAACACATCTTTTTCAAATTTTTGGCCGAGATCGTATCGAACGCCTTGGGCTTTCTGAAGCGAATCCTTCATATTTAGTTCTTCCAGCTCAATCGCGCCCATCTCTCTCCGAATAGCCTTCTGGATCGCCAATATTTTCTCTTCATGTCGTTTGACCTCATCCCACCGACCCTTGATCCTCGCCAAAACCCCCCTTATATCTTCAACTACCGGGGCCAATGCATCCTCGAGTTCAGTCTGCATTTCCGCAGCGGATTGTTCTAGTCGTTCGAACTTCTGGGCGGTCTCCGGGACGTCAAGAGACTCAACCCACATTCGGGCACGACGGAGGAGTTCTCTCAGCTTTGGCGCATGGATTGGGAGTCTATGGGCAGCAGAGTTTCGAATTATGTCCCCGTAACTCACGCCTTCAATAAACTTAGGTGGGAGCTTGAAACCATCTTTTGAATACTCTTTACCTAATTTGATAATCAAATCGACCCAACGCTTGTATTCCTGAGCCTCGGGACAATCGAATGTCGGCCATGTGGTTACTGATGGTGCTTTCTTTCGGACATATTCGAAGCAGGCTTCCTCGAGAAGTGTAGTGGCTTCTGAAAGTATGGCGTATGAAGTTTGGTTGGGATAGACGACAGGTTTGAGATCCGGTTGAACTTTCTCCTCTGTAAGCGTTCGGCTCAATTTTTGGAGAATCACAAAGGCTCCGGATGGTGTGTCCTCCGGAATTTGCAACTGCTTAAGTTTCTCTACCGTTATCTGCTCTTCTTTGCTACCGAAACGAATGACTTTATCGTAATCTGGAACGATGATTCGGAGGGGAGAAATCTAGGACAAAATCAGTTTAGCAGGTATTAAAAAATTACAATGCGCACATGAAAACGTACGTCTTTGGCAGACTCAGTAGCCTTCTTTTCTAGGAAGTTTTCGGCGGATCTTTCAGCAGACTTCTCAGCAGCCTTTTCAGCAGCCTTTTCAGCAGCCTTTTCAGCAGCCTTTTCAGCAGCCTTTTCAGTGGGTTTTCCTGTGGATTTTTCGGCGGGCTTCTCGGTGGATTTTGCAGTAGGTTTGGGGATAGGTTTTGTAGTTGGTGTTTTGTTACGCTCTGAGTCCGGAGAAAACAACAGGTTGCGATACCCCGATATATCATCTGCTTCTAGGTCCTGCTGGAGCAGCCGTTCGTCAATTGTAATAGAAACTTGGTCGACGCGTTTAGCGTTTGCCGTAGATGCAGTCTTTTGATCCTCCTTAGCAGACGTCGAGGGATCGGGCGAAGTCTCATTACCAGAGTCATTCGTTTCGGACGGACTGGTGGTGCTGGCTCCCTCGCTGGCCTCCTGCTTCTTCTCCCAATCTACGCCCTCTAGCATCTTAATCTCCGAGCTTAGCCACATCGGAGTTTGCTCGAGTTTTATCAGTAACTCGCCAGAGTTCTCAAGCATTCTCTTCCTGAATTCTTTATCTGCCGGCGGTCTGATAAGATAATTGAATTCGAACAACCTCCGAGCAACAGCAAAAACCTTTTTCCACTCCCTTCCGGGCAGGATTTTGAGAAGTTGTTCCCTTCTGCTCCATAGGTAGTCTCTTCGTTGCTCGTCTGTTGTTAAGCTGTCTAACGTCAACCTGGAAGAGGTGGCCGCGACGGCCTTTTGTACTTTTAGGATTGAGTTTACTCGAGTGCTGTTTTCGATGCTCCCTGGTAACGATGGCCTCTGTGTAGCTAGAAGACGTATTTGATATGAAGACTTTATTCCGGTTGTCCCCCATGGTAGCGCTTGAGCGGCTATGCGCCGCCCAGGCAGCATGCTGTGAAGTTATATTGCCGCCGCAGCTATCACCCCACCACGCCCGTAAGATATCGCAAATGTGGCGCCCAATTGACGGATTAAAACAATCAACAAATTAGATAAAAGAATGTAAGAGTATGGTAACAGTTTGGGGTCGAAGCGGACCCTCGACAACCGACCCGGAGCAGGAAAAAAAGGATGCGCGGTTGTCTATCTTGTGGTAGAGGGATTGCAATTGGTCGAATTTTTTTTATTTAAATTTTTTTTCTTTCTGAAATTTTGAAGGCGCAAAATCGACTATTTCGGTACCTGCATGCCAAGACCGATGCTTGTGGTCTGACCGGCAAACAACACACTGAGGATTACTTCGCGTCCGGATATCACTCACTCAGACCGGGGAGTTGATCAACGGGGAAAGGGAAGAATCTATTCGCGGTGTAGTCTAGTACATACAAGAAAAGGGTATTGGACCGAGTGAGGTTGAAAGAGTATGCGAACTACCAGGTAATGCAAACCGGTTGCCCGCTCTGTCCTTCCGCGACAACCTCTTCCAATATTGTACCAGTCTCGATATCTCTCTTGAACATCGCGACCCTGTTCGTATCTTGTGTGGCAATGCAAATCCAGCTTCCATCCGGGCTCAATCTGATATGCCTAGGATTGATACCGCCAGCACTAGTCAGCTCCACAAATGTCAGAGTTCCGTCATCCGTGTTGATCAGGAAATGTGCGATGGAGTCCGTCCCATCTGGCATCGACCTATCGTAACGGTTGGAGATGTACAGGTGCTTGTCGTCAGGCTATTTGCTTCTCATTAGTATCCAATTCCCTATATTGTCTGAATTTCAAGGCTTTGGGTCACTTACACTGATAGCAACCTCAGCTGCTTTGAGTCGCTGAACTCTAGTATCGGCTGGACCCTTACCGATGCCCAAGGAACTGATACGTTGAATAGGTGTGAAGTCGATTCCACGTGGTCCAGAATATTCAACCTGGTAAACTCTAACCATACTGGCAAGTTCTTCTACCAAATACATGAACTTCCCAGTTCGGTCGAAATAGCAATGTCTAGGGCCAGCTCTTGTATCGCACACTAATGGCTCAACTTCTTTGATTCTAGAATCCTCTCCCTTCTCGCCATAGGTAATTTCGAAGATGCGAAGATAATCCGAGCCGAGGTCTGGAATGAGGAGGAACTTTCCAGTTGGATCTATGCGCGATTCATGAGGGTGGGCAGCATCCTGACGGACTGGATCGATATCTGGATGACCTGCTTGGCCATCGGGAAGAGTGAACAGAAGTGTCTGGAGAGGAACGATCTCGCCGGTTTCTTTGATATAGTAAGTATTAACTCCCGAAGCGTCACTATTGAATAAATTTAGCTGATGCCATTTCCTAGGGCTTAGATGATTGCTATCCCATACTAGCTTGCCGTTATCAGAAACCCATTCTTTCCCATGTCCATACTGACGCATCCTTGGACACATTCCTTGCGATCAACCTTGGTCAAGGCGCCGTCTTCTGAGTACTTGTAGGAATCAAGATATCCAATCTCTCCTATCGGTCCCTCGCACCCTGAGATAAGAAGCTTGTGCTCTGGGATTATATGTTGCCATGAAGGGCCGGGCTTGCTCTCGAAGCTTGTATGGGTCTTAATTAACGTTCCAGCAGCCTCGTCGAAGACGAAACTGTCGATTGCATCGTCGTAGCCTCCGATAAAGATCTGTTGGGGCGACATTGTTAGTAACGCGATTGAAAGTTTTTTGTATGTAATGGTATGTAATGGTATGTAGTCTTCCGGCGCTGGGGACTGTGTCTACAACACGAAGAAGCAGAAAGAGGGGCCTTACAGTCTAAATAGCCTAAGCTAACTCAAAGTCGCGAGCTAACCCTGTTCCATCCGCGAGACCAGATGAGATCTCATCGGTCGAACGTCTGCCGTCCCGACATTCATCCGCCCGCGCGCCTGCGATGTGGAAAAGCACTCGTATCGCTGGCTCAGAAGCTGTATTTAAGAGTGGTGTCTTTCCGAGTAATCCGGCTTGGTGGATTCGCTTCGGAATATCTCAAGGCTCGGGGCTTCGGCCCGGCAGTCCGAGTCCGAGTGTAACAGAGCCAACACGTAAATTCCAACAAGTGCAATCCACGATCTCGAGAGCCAGTCTCAGGACCAGTTTTAGAGCGATCGCTTGTTGAATGTATGTATAAGGTTACTTGATGGGATTGGTATGGTATCTTTGATCAAATGAGACTGAGTCCGAGCTAGCTTCTCATAATGTTCATTTGCCGCGGTAATATTTTATACGATACTACACGACTAGCTAATTCCTAGTATTCTAATTTCCTCCTTGTCGTCTCTACCTAGACCGATTAATGAGAGATCAACAATATTCCAGGCCTCAAATTTGATTTATGAAAGCACTCATGATATTTCATACTGTACAAATCATGTTCAGCGCGTCTTAAATTTGATGACAACATCATAAAATCGGTGCTTATAGAGGCAAATTTCATTGGCTGTTGCTAACCAGCGTCAAGATTAATATTTTTATAATACATAAAACTAGTAGTTTCGTACCTACAGTAAAATTAGTATCGATCATGAACATTTCCATTGTTATACAAGAATTTACGAACAGCAACCTCATCCAAAGCAAATGGCCCGACCGCATCGACAACTATCAACTATGGGCCCGGATTTACTCCCTTCCACTCCCTTTCAACGTACTAAAAAGAAGCCTCGCGGTTTCATTTACCAGGTCTACCTAGCTATGAGGCCATACCTCGGCGGATACCGTGGTCCTATCACTTACCGCCGTGTCGAAGGCATTATTATCCGTTCCGCCTACAAGAGCAAACGTGTCGATGACCTTTTGAGACACAGACGCAGAGTCGACATCGTCCGCCAGTGCATCAAGTTTATGGAAGAAGGTATCTTCAAGAATGAGGAGGTCGCATTCACCCGTTATCCACGTCTCAACCCAGAAAATGACAACTATGAAGAACCCGACGAGGAGTGCTCTGATGAAGAGTATGTCCTTCCGCCTACCAAGTTCGAGCCTGGTCGCAAACCACATGACCTTCATCTGGTTATAGGGTCTGTTAGGCCACCATCTGGAAGCAACTTTGACCAGAATGTTAAAGCCCTGTCTACGGTCCACGCTATAGCTCGGGCCAACGAGAATCAACCTCCCGGTGCTGAGGACGAAGTTGCCTTTGGACAACCCAATATTTCTGCTACTACGGTAGTCCTTCCAGAGATCACCCAAGAAATTTTGTTCCGACGCCTTGAATGGATTATGCAAATGACATGTTACGAGTTCTTGAACACCCACGATCCTGAGCTTCTCTACGACGAGCGAATCCACTACGCAGACCGCACCACACTCCGTTACTACGCCATCTTGATATGTCATTCTGATGCTCTCCTAACTAATTCAATGCTCGGAGAGATCCTTAATAACTCCAACCCCCGTCCAACTCTCGAACGCGTGCTCCTCCCACTCCTCCAGCTCCACGTCGAGAAAAAAGCAACCGACCCTATCCGCCTTGAAACATTTAAACACTACCTCAACGGATGCCACAACATCGCAGTCAGTCTCAGGTCCGAACGAACCCAAAAGATCAAACAACTTAGCGAAGTCATCCACTTGCTCTTTGAAGGATTCGCTCGAGAACACGAGAAACACCGCAATACTGCCAACTACATCAACCAGCAGACCTACGGACCCGCACGCGGAGAAGCTCGGAAAGAACGAGATAAACGTAAACGCCTATCTCAAATCCTTGCTATCGAGGAGAGCGAAGCAATGGCCATCGATATAGCTGCGAGACAGGCTCAAGCTGTGTATACTTTCGACAAATACATTAAAATCCTCAAATTCCTGGATAAAGAGGACGAGATTTCATCGATTTCCGGTTCAACTGTCGCTGTTTCTACCAGAAATCCTGTTCGCAATATCGAGCAGTCTATCAAGAATATGAACATTTCTGATGAGGATTATATTGACTCCGCTGCAAGTTCTGACTGAGTCTTCTTATAAATACTGTGTGAACAGCCAAGCCCATAACGGACCGTTTTAAACGTTTAAATTTGGCTGCGCAGCCAAGTTAATTACATCTACAACTGACTCGCTATCTGACGGCCTGTACTTCCCCCATCCGCCAAAGGACAATCTTTGGCCACTAATTCAATTATTATGTGTTTCATCTCTCTTAAAATATCCAGATATTAGATGCAAATCTTCATTTCGGGTCAAGTTGGTGCTAGATTCCGTGATTTTGTCCACCCAGAGCCAATGACCTGGTAATACCCAGCCATTGTGCCAAGACTTGAGAGCATAACCCTGTCGCCCACCCAATTCGGGTAGGTTCTTCGTCCGAATTGGGCATCTTCGAACATCACACGCAACGCATCTTCCCAATGACTATTGAGAGTTCGTTTCGTTGATCAATGGAAGCTCTTAAATCACAAGGCCGAGACTAGTGTAGCACGCCGAGAGTTCAAAACATTGAGAGCCGTAGTATATAGAATGTTCGACTCAATATAGATAATAATTTGAGACTAGAAGCCATCATTGATACTAAAGCAAAAAGTACAAGAATCAAAACCAATTAGCATCAGATGGCCGTGAATTGTAGCATGTTATGCACTCCATCAATTCAAACAAACGCGAGTACTCCAGTGGGCGTAGTGTAGTTAAGCATTAACCCCGAATTCAAGCCCTCGAGGGCGTATGTTTCCTAGCCTCGGTGCGCACAACGTATTTAATCAAGTACAGCCCAACGGCCCGGGGCTTGTGGTAACCCCTAGGGGAATTGGACTCTACAGATACGATAATTTCCTGCTTAGTAGCCATAATAGGCCCTTAAGTTCGTTATTTGTTGTGTGCAATAATCGTGTTGGGTAATTGTGTGTGGACGTTCCTCATAAAGTTTCCCTCGGCGTCCTGCAACGGGCTGTGCAACGGGTTGTGCAACGGGTCTACTTAATCTACCTCAGCTCTAATTTTTTCTCTCTTTCTTCTCTTCCTCTTCTCTCTCCTCTCTAGCTTCATCCCTCACCTTCTTCAAAACCTCACTCCCAGAAACCTCACACTTATCATCATCACTTCTCGTTCCCATAAAAAATGGCTCGCAAGAGCAATCCTCAGGCCAAGGCCACCAACTTCACAAAGATAGACTATGATGTCTATTGCCGTTTAAAACGGGGTTTCTCCGGATGGGGAGGAACCGCCGACCAGGTACCAGCTATCAAAAGAGTGGTACAACGCGAAAGGGCCAACGACAACGGTACCGAACTTCTTATTCAGAGGGCCGGATTGGACGTTGTCGTTCGCTCTCTCAGAAAATTGCTTAGGGCGAAGGCCTTCTGCAAGAGTACTGAGTTCGCGAAGATTTTCCCGGATGTGACCAAGTGGTCCGCGGGCTCTAAGGCTGGGTTGAAGGCCGGGGAAGCGACTGCACCCACGTCCAATACGGACAGGGCGCGGTCTACCTTGGAATCGGTAGGTAACAATACCCGAATATTCAAATTTCCTAAAGCTAACCTTCGTCCATAGGCCCTTGTCGTGGAGTCCACCGGTTCGCGCGCTGAGACGGGCCCTCCACCCAAAGGTGTTCAGCCTGCGGGTGTTGAGGCGTCGGTCCATGCCCCTCGGGGTAGGGCTGACATGAGCACGTCGAGGCGTGGGAATTGGCAGGACAAAGTCTTGAGACCGTCCGGTGGTGGGATCACCAAGACCAGGGCGGGAGCTGTGAGTTCTGGGAGACCTCGTCTCCGTCCCGACGTCCCAGTCGTGGGGAACTGGAACAAGCGGCTACTCGAGCCTCTGAAAGCCGAGAATCCCGTTGCTGGTCTGGTGCATATTCCAAGCCCGCCCACCAAAAAAGATGGTGACGAGACTAAAGCGGTCTTGACCATCGAACCAGCTCATATATCAGAAGATGAGCGACGAAAGATTGTCGAGGAAGCATATTGCATTTCTCGACAAACTTTCTTTAAGTACCTTACCCGTGACGGAGGCCTTGCAAATATTGAGGACCCCCCTCCGGGCTGGCATCTGCAGGTACAAGAGTGAAATGGCTAAGGCAGCCCAAGATTCATCGGGACCAGCTCCCGACATGCGTTTTGACGCATGTTTTCAGATTGAATCTAAGGCGACGAACGGCAGCCGGATAGAGCCACTGGCTCTCGCAAAGATGATCTCGGAGTGTGCACGAGATCTAAAGGGGCTGGAAAACTATCAAACGCACGGGAGGATGGAGAGTCTACGAGTGAGGGCACTAGCAGGTGCCATGTTCTGGATGGAAGAGCAGAGGAGGGAGTTGGAGGAGCAGCAGCGCAGGGTGCAGGAGTGGGAGGGGACGATCAAGGGACTCATCTCTTTATAGAGATGAGGGCCCGGCGTCCAGAGTGGAGTGGAGAGGGGGTAGGAAGGGCCGAAACGGGGTGGCAGGGCCGGAGAAAGAGGGGGGGGGGTTTAGGAGGAAGGTACGTCCATGTATTCCTGGCAACGCATTTTCCGCACAAAATGCAACAGCCCACTGGCCCGCTTCCTCTTTGGCATGGTAATCAATGCACACCCAAATACCATGCAGAAGAGCGCTTATGGTTGTTTTTGCTCTGCATTCTGGATATTTCGGTGCTTAAAGAGACGGAAGAATCTGGGAAGACTAACTCTTCACAGGCCACAGTTTTCCACCAACATCTTCACCATCATGTACTCGTCCAAGGTAATTAATGAACGGCCATATCCATTTCGCTTCCATAATCCGGGGCTAACAAACGATCCTAAGGGATTTAGGATCTTACACTGGTCTCCCGGAGTAGACCGTCTTTTCCCGAGCTGAACTTGTTATAGTCTTCAGCCCTAGAAGCTCCTCGGCGCATCATCCCTAAGATGGCAAACATGGCCGTTGAGAACAAGTCGTCTTTGAATCCGTCGGCTCCTGTTTTCAATCCTACGGCTTCCTTCGGACCTGGAATTCCTGTCCCGTCATCCCCACTTTCAGATAGTAGTCCTGCTGAAGCCCAGGAGTGTTTGGCAAACAGTTCTTTGTCCACTTGGGGCGATTATTCTGGTACTGAGACGGTTCCACATGAGATATCTCCTCGCGAAATGGAGATAGCTGAGCTCGTCGATTCGAAAGATCCCGATAAATCTGACCGACCTCACAGCGGCATGCAAATACAACCTTCTCCAGAGATACAGCAAAGGCTCGAAAGGCTAGTCTATCTTACAACACGCGATATATTTCTTCGAAGCCCTTTCAAACAAAGCCCTTATCTATCCAGTGGTGCCGCACAACGTATTCTTAAAGAGGCTGATGCGACCCATCCAGAGCTCTTGCTCCACTTGTACAGGATGGATGAGCTCGTCGAGACCC
The DNA here is from genome assembly GCA_036971655.1 of Arthrobotrys megalospora. NCBI lineage: Eukaryota > Fungi > Ascomycota > Orbiliomycetes > Orbiliales > Orbiliaceae > Arthrobotrys > Arthrobotrys megalospora. Next base: position 405,313 of record JAVHJN010000003.1, on the reverse strand, counting down.
TGGTTGCAATGAATGCCGAACAAGTTTACACTTCAACCCCAGAGGCCATCAAAGAGAAATGGCCATGGCTCTTAGATGGAGATATCTCTGAGCTTGCCGCGACAGAATTTAGCAAACCACCGGAACCCTGTAACGGGATAAACAAGAAGCAAGCCATCGCCACGTTCAGGAGACCTCCAAGCTATGTTGGGCAGGAGACACGCCTTTCATCTAGCACCTTCTTGAACGTCAGGGGATCTAGGTTCTCTAACAGTATTTTGGACGACAACGACGCGCGCAGTATGATGAGTTTCGACCTTTCAGCCGAAATCTCCCGCACTATTGATCCCTACGGCACCTACTTTCCATATCCGACGTTGCGTACTATTCTCAAAGAGAGCCGGCGTATCTTGAAGTCAGCATTCTACGAATTTACGAAGAAATACCTCCCGGAAATGATTAGCCAGGAAGCCTTTGAATTTATAGACTCCAGCTCCCTCGGTCAGTTGATCCTTATGGTCCAGGATACTATCAGCGAGATGGACGAGCATCGCTTCACGCCAGAGACACGAGAAAAGCTCATTTACCTCCGAGATCTTGATTCAAAGGCTGGCTGTTTGAATTCCGCTAGCGAGCTTTACGATCTAGTTTCTAGGCGCCGGCGAGATATTGACACCTCCGAGCTATACTTACTACTAAATAATCTTCTGGGCTTGATCGATGCCCTTGGTGCACCGGAATGGAGCAAGAAGCAACGCGCTCTCAACAAATACACAGCAGTTCTTGCAACTGACCTTAAGAAGAAGTTCGAAGAAATCCAAGCCCCCCTGCGCACTACCTTACGGAGAATCAGCGACCAAAGGGAGACACTTGATACTGAAGAAAAGTCAGCCGATCAAAAGTATCGTCGGGATAAGAAAGAAATTCAAAGTCATTTCATGGTCAACACAGAAACCCTTCACAGAGCTCTGCTATCCGATGAGAATAGCGTCCACAAAATTCGCAACTTCGAAGTCGTAATGACAAAGGCTCTCACCAAAAACGATGTAGGGCCGCCTTCCGAGGATAAAGCGTCATACACGAAGAACGCTATCCTTTTGACCCCGCCTGACATCTGTGTCTGGGACCCGCAAAAACAGCTAATCGACTATTGCCCAGGCGGAACTCAGTTACCCCAAGTTACGAAGGACAATACACCGACGAGTTTTAGGCGCCCGTGGGATACATCCTCGATTGATCTCGCTATAAATGCATTGAACTCTAAGGAAAACATATATCATAGCGCAAGGCAAAGTCAGGCAGATTCTAGTTGCAAGGGAAACTCAATCGTCCAGGGAAAGGGATTCCAGGGGTTCAAAAATTCCTCCCAGATTATGATCCCACCGGCCTATAGTAAGGCAATTCCGATTAAGAAGGCGGAGTCCATTGAGAAGGTGGAGCTCATAACGAAACATACTCTTTGTGAGGCACAAACCAACAATAAGGCGCAGGACCTTGAATGCCCACTCATAGAGCTATAAAGTTGTGGAGTTGCTTCATAACAGGTCAACTTGGAAATCATGGGGGTTGTTTGGTTTGTTTTTGGATTTTTGGAATTAGGACTAGTTTGGTTTTCGGGGGGGTGGGAAAGATTCTGAATTTTACACGCTTGTGGCATATCAGTTCTGTATGCCCTTTTACTGTGGAGCTCTCGGGGAAATTATACGGCGCAGTGGATTTCTTTGGAAACAATTCCTGTGGATTGAACATTTGTCAAAACAGGTTGTTAGTTACAAGTTTATCCTCTAACCTGCTGTCACTCTGAAACCAACGGGTGTTTACAAACAAGAATATCGGGAAATCCGAATGCATTGTTCAATCGCACTAGGGCCTGGCCAAAGGTTTACTTACCTCTGGGGCGTAGCCAAGAAAATATTTGCATTAGTATTTGCTTTTAGGCTTTTCAGCAGAACTCGTGGAGACGACATATCGATACAACTTTTCCGGATTCAATGGTTATGGGGGTCTATTCAGGCTTTGAAAGTTGTTTGAGGACCTTTCAATTTTCACAAAATACAAACTTGGATGTTAAATCAATGCATAGGTAGCTCACCAGGCATATATGATCACGCATATCCAGTCGCAATGTAACAGTGGCGTCTGATTTCAAGCTTAAGCCACAGTGTATAGAACAAACCCAAACCCACGACTATAATTAGATGTGGCCCAGATTTCTAACTCAGACTTCGCGTGTTTAGAAGATTTGGATCTCGCTAGAGGAGCTTTCACCAGAGGGCCGGGGGTGAATAATCCGCAGATGCGGCACCGGTTGAGGTGGGAATATGTGGTTGGCTATGGAGCTGGCCGACGGACGTTAAACATATATATATAACTCTCTCCTCTCGTAAGATGCTGCTGGAGGTAGAGGCAAATATAAACGAGTGCTTCGGTATATAATGCTGATTTAGGGGACATCGACATTCTGCTTTTACCAGGTCCGGCACCTCTAAACTCTCTGGAAGGGCACAGATCGTTAACATCATGGGACACGTGGTTTTATCTTTCCTGATAGCATTTTTAATACTTCAGCTTTTAGGGATACGAAGTTTTGGCGTCAAAGCAGAGTACCGGAAACATCCAAAGGCATACCCAAAGATAGGAACCTGGGAGAAAGCTTCAATTGAATTCTGGTACACTGGCCGCCTAGCGAAAGATCTAAATCAACGCCGCATAAGCAATAAGAAACATGAAAAGCTTCGTGGTGACTTCTTAAAAGATTTCAAGCCACACTTGCTACCCCCCCAAAAATATGGAAGCTTCCCGATTGCCAGCAAGTACCTGGGAACTTTCTGCTATATAATGAAAATGCCTCTGTGGTATGATCAGGAGGCTATCACTAGCATCAGCCAGAAGTATGATCAAATCGTAAGAATCCCGTGGAATTTTTTTTTTATATAATTTGGGGGGGTGGGGGTTTGGATTAGTCTGCTAACACTTATATATGCGTGGCTGTTGTAATGAAGTTACATTTCCCCGAATATATAGCTAGATCCCCACCGGCATACCAATTGCAAGACCAAACCGAAGCACAAGAGAGCAGACCTCCATCTCGCCAATCCCAATTAAAACGCAGCGTTATTAATAACCGTGTTCCTACCGAAGCCCTAATTCGAATGAATATGCTTGTTAAGAATATCACGATTGACAGCGAAAGTCTAGGGCATCGACCGCCGAGAAGCCGATATAAACGAAACGGCGACGGAAATGAGCTCGAGGGACAGGACCCCAACATTGAAGATGTGCAGAATGCCTTTCCTGACATGGTTCGGCTTTCTTTGCCACCAGGCGTAGAATATGATAAATTTATGCCGGCCTGGCGGTGGAAAGATGCAGGGAAGGGGGTCAAGGTATACGTGATAGATTCAGGTTGCGATACAAGACATCCGGTAAGGAGAAATTGAATTGAAAGTTGGCATCAGCCAAAATTTTCCATCTGATCATTCATCTTTAACGTCAAAATATATTAATATCGATTGCAATTGCCACGGTAGGAATTCAACGAAGCAAACTTTGAGGATTGGATCTATGCAGCTCACGATACTCTTGAAGAGCCAAGAGATTACTACACCTTCAACGAAGGTGGCCCCGAAACTATGGTGAAAAGCCATGGTACCACCGTGGTTTCCAAGATTATTGGGAAGAGAGTGGGGGTTGCCCCCAAAGCGGATATCATTATGGTCCAAACCGCACCAACGACACAGCATGAAAATTATGCTGGATTCACGGTCGTGAATTCTTGGTTAAAAACATATGACCACGTTGTCGATAATAGACAGAAACGGAATGGAAAGTACTGCGTGGTAACATCCGCCGTGAGTGTTGGGTTTGCTGAGAGGTTGGAACCCATTTATCATGCCATCTTTCGACACGTGGTAAGATCCTTAGGTAAGATGGGCTGCTTCGTGGTTGTGTCGGCGGGAAATAATGTGGATGTAAGTATTCGCCTGATAGCAGTCGATTCCGAAAGATCCTCGAGGCACCCTGGCCTCCAGCTATGCCAATTAAATGGCTTAGCAACTATAGACACAGACCCAGCGACCGTCTCGCCGCAGCACCATAACAAACATACATGCTAACGACCCCGTGAAAGGATCCGGATAACCTAGGCTACTCCCCGCTCGATGCGTACCCTCAATTAATTGCTGGCGACCCGGAGATTGAAAAAATTAAAAACTTCATCGTTGTCGGTGGGCACAGTAGATCCTTCAAAAATTTGTTTCAATCCAGCCCATTCGTTAAGATTTCCGCCCAAGGAGTTGGCGTGGCCACGGTCCTAGACCTCAATATGGATGAGGATCCTCCTAAGGGTGATTGGACCGCTACTACGGCGTATGGCAGCTCCACTGGAACCTCATTCGGTAAGCTGTCTATCTATGAATCCATTTAGTTTAACGTTAGCTTACACGGTTTTTTTTTCCTCTTGGGGACAGCGGCACCGGTAGTAGCCGGGCTATTGGCGACTTTTATATCACGCGGATATAGAGATCCAGTGGGATATCTGTACTCCCTCACTAAAGATCCTAAAATAAGTGGCCAGCCAAGAATCGCGTTCAATGGGATATGGCCAGATATGTGGCCCACGGATCTAAGACCACTAGGCTACAAACGGCCTCCTGAAAATCCCATGGTTTCTGAAAGAACCGACGAAGAGCTAGTACATTTTTCCTAAGAGAGAAACCCGGACGGCGGGATTTCATAACAGTTGCTTAGTTTCGAAACTGCATGTTGGTAACTAACCATGTTATATTAGAGAGGCTTTGCATCTTAGCCTACCAACATTCGAACGCTCAGGGCTTTATGCCGGCCTCTTGTATATAAATAGATAACAATGTGCCAGAACAGGATTTTGACAATATATACTAATACTAATATCTGGCAAATAAAATGGATTAATTTTACACGATCGTTATCTCTTTACAAAACTAGTCATCGGAACCCCTCTATATTATAACCTATTGATTTCTACCACCGTTTTAAATATGGGAAATGGATTCTTCATTACATCCTTTTTGCTCCTTATGTGGTATAGTTGCGGAGTACTCGCGGATGCAGATGCAGTGGGACTATGGCCACCTCCCGTAGTGTATCCCAAAGCATACCCGAAGATAGGAACATGGGAAAAGAACTACTTAACTTTCTGGTATAATTTTTACCCTCGCAATAGCGAATTAGAGCACCAAAAGGATTGGTCCCGAGAGGAAATAGAGCGTGACAGATGGGAGACATTCCAAATTGTCTTCCATCCCCACCTTCTCCCACCGAAGGCCCTTGCTATCTCTAAGATAGAGAGTAAGCACTTAGGGTGGGTATCAGTTGTGGTAGAAGCACCATTGTGGGTAGATAGGGAGGCGATGGCAAAGATTACACAGGACTTACGGAAATCACATAAGGTAAGCTGGAATTTTTGTAATTTACACTAGAGAATTCCCGACTTGTAAGTAGTTAGTAGGCGGGTGGCTTCGGAACAACTACGTTCTACGGCTTCATACCTACTTATTCAGGTCCCGCTTCTAGTGACCAGTTAGTCCGAAGTTCGCAGGGTGCCTTTAAAAAGCTTTGCAAACTGAGGTCTGTATACATACAACTAGAGCGACTATGGTGACCAAAGCTGGGAATGCTGTCTTATAAAGTAGGACACTATTAATTTGACTGCTTTTTACCATGTAGATTTGGGAACCCATGGTAGATCAAAGAAATCACTGGGGAAGAATTGGGCTCGTCGCCGAACGACCGCGCGCGCGTCCTACAACTAGTGCTTCGACCACTGCGACGACTCCCGCAACCACAACCACTCCGACCCACACGCCACCACCACAAAAGAAAAAGTTCATTAGAAACCCACCCGGTCGAGGAGAAATCAAGCGGGATAAATGGGGAATGGACGGTGAGATCGAGCAACTCTCATCGAGACACACCGATCTATTACGGCTTTCTGCAGACCCAAGCGTCGACTTCTATTGGTACTGGAGATCGACGCTTGCACTTCGATGGAGAGATGCGGGGAAAGGAGTCAAGATATACGTTATAGATACAGGCCTCGATACCCAGCATATAGTAAGTATCACTTAGTTATGAATATTCGAATAAACCACAAGTATATACATGGCTGAAAAGAAACTACGCGGAAATCTCAGGAGTTTCATGACTTGAATGTCGAAGACTGGATCTATGCAGGGGTTAAGACCCTTGAAGAGCCAGGTGACGACTACTGGGTAAATTTCAATTGGATGAGCAATCGAGCATTGCGGCCGATGGTAGGCCATGGCACCAAAGTAATTTCCAAACTTGCGGGAGGGTCCATCGGCGTCGCACCTGAAGCAGATATCATCGTAGTCAAGATGGGCCGAGAAGGGCTGGGGTTTCCCTATTATTCGCTCTTAGATGCATGGCTCAAAACATTTGACCATATCAAAGCCAATATAGATAAACGAGGGGGAAAACCATGTATTGTCATGGCCACTCGACCACTTGTAACCTCTGAAGGACACTTCAGCTCGTCAATAACTAGAGTATTCATGAAGGCGCTAGCGGATTTGAACTGTTATTACGTTTCATCCGCGGGAAATATGAAAAGTGTGAGTCCCTAACACCCGTCAGTAACGGATCGATGATGAAGAGATGGAGAGTCGGAGCTGCTAACGGTCTATGGTAGCCCCCAGGGAATCCAGTTCCGCCTACCCATTACCCCAACCTTCGTGGTCATGAATTCGAAAACCTCATTGTAGTTGGTGGCCACAATATGACCCTTCACAACCTTTACCAGGCCGATTACTCTGTTCAGATATCGGCTCTTGGAGAACAGGTACTCACCGTAGAGGCGTTTATGGAAGGCCAGAGACCTGAATCTTGGGACACGATGTACACACTGAGTGCAGGAACTTCCTATTGTAAGTCCCCTTTTGTCTACCAGCCGCCCAAGCCCCCCTGCGAACCCCAACTGTTCATAACTTCCACACACACACACACACACACACACATACACCTTTCAGGCTGTTCCCTCACCAGGAAACACACTCTCTCCTGCTATATATTGACAAAGTAATAACGAAAATTGGATTGGAACTAATCCTCTTCTTCAGCGACCCCACAAGTTGCGGGGCTATTAGCCACATTTATATCACAAGGATATGAGGACCCCGTAGGCTACATGATGTCGCTCACTGGGGACCCGTTACCGGGTGAGCATCCAAGGATTGCATTTAACGGGATACGTTACGAACAATGGCCGGAAAATTTCAGGAAAGGATATCGGGAGTACGAAGCTACACTGCCCCTTCCCCGGGATACCTCGGGTAGGGGCGCTTAGACGCACGATAACCGATTCTACACAGATCGTACCCACGACCGACTTGAGCATAGGCGCACGATCGGGTCTGGGTGCTACAACAGGTCACAAGTTATTACCCTTTTCACGTCGATTCGCAGTGAAATTTAGTGCCAGTGCATTATTCAAACGTCCGTGGTTTACAAAGAATACCACTGTACTTTTAGCAGAGAAAACGGTCACAGAAAATATTACACCACTGGCTGGTGCTGCTGTCATACCATTCTGGAGGAAGTGTTGTATTCTGTGGACATTTTGCGTTGTATGTGTGCATTCAGTCTCGGCACTTGCATTCATAGTATTTAGCCTCCTCAAATTGGACCATGTTGGTGTCCCAGGGCCCGCGGCCACTCAATTGCAAGATTTTAGAAAACAACGCCCAAGAACCATCCTCGTGGTAGAACGTAGAATGTAATAGACCTATTTCTGAACAACAATTTCAAATCTACGTACATAAACAAAACACGGATCAATTGAATCAGTTAGAGATACCGTATAGCCATGGAAGCATACAAACTTACGCAAACAGATCCGTCTCCCCATCAGAATCATACTCAACCGGCTTCATAACCCATCTCTCGCCACCCCTTCCCAAATTCTTTGAGATACCAACGGTGTTTTCTTGAATCGGTTGGAGCAAGGATTGTGGAGGGGCTTTGGTAGATCCTTTGGTATTGATAGCGACAATGGTGCCTTTGGAAGACTTTGGAGATTGTTGCTGGGAGGGCATCGTTCTTTTTTTACGTTCGTAGGTCAATTGCAAGCGGGTAGATTCGAGGATGTGGAGTCTAATTGCTTGTGTTATATGTTAGCAAAGTCGTATCTCACGGTCAACGGGCTGTTACACAAGATGCATTCACCGCTAGACGAGTGGGGGCGGATTATGACTTCGTATGAAGGGGATGAAATTACTCGGTAACGACTATGGATAGTTGCTTGATCGAATGGGACAGCTGTAGTGTGACAGAATTGCTTGAAGGGATTTAGAGTATTGGGGGGCGGAGATATGTTTGGTGGTCGTTGCAAGTTAGAAATCATGAGGATGGACTTTGAGGCCGAGGAGGGCCACTTCATTTGTGCTACCTCAAGCTGACGATAATTGGCCACCCAATTGATCAATCTACCTAAGTACTAGGTATCTCAATCTTCGGGTTCCTAGGCCCGGCGGCTGTAGATGTCATAGTCATCTTCACAAGATCCTTGCATACCTACAATTGCTACGCTTTCAAAACCAAGTTTTGGACTTAAGAGCTATAGAAATTGTATTAATATTTTCTATCAAGAGTCTTTTATCGAATGAAGTAAAAGCAATCCCGGCAAGTCGTACGATCCACTATTAATACATAAAAAAGAAAGGAAAGGGAAGAAAAAGTAAATAGATCCTTTGTGTGTTTTCCGCAATTTCATATCAGAAGGAACCCCACCGAAAGAAGAACAACAGGTTCTGAATCTCCCGGTTGTTTTCTCATGTCGTATATACCGTCGTATTTCGCATTTGGGAAGCCAATTATCTTCTGCGCCCCCCTCCACCGCCTCCAGCTCGTCGCTTCGGTGAGCTAGAGTAGCTCCTGCTGCGGCTTCGGCTCCTACTATCGGACCTCGATCTGCTCCTAGACCTGCTTCTCGATCTGCTCCTCGATCTTGACCTGCTTCGACTACCATAGCTGCTATAGCTCGGACTACGTCTGCTCCGTCCTCCGGTACCGCTTCCACCGCCACCGCCTCCAGTCGGCCTATAACTATCTCCACCCCTCCTAGGACTCCTGCTCCTACTCCTCCCACCACCTCCAGGCCCAAACCTCCCTCTCCTTCCACTACCCTTATACCCGCCGACCGGTCTCTTGGGAATAACCAACGAGACACTAACGACGCTTCCATCTATCTGTCCTTCGTGCATGTGTGCGATTGCGTTTTGCGCAGATTGTGGAGAATTGTAGATGACGTATACGACACCCCTATTTGTATTGAACATTCGGTTCATGGGCATATCGATATCCTTGATTGTGCCGTAGACGCCAAATATTTCGGTGATGTGGGGGACTGTGATGTTCTTTGTGAGTTTTTCGACAACAATCTAGTCATAAAAAAGTCTGCATTAGTATAGACTCTCTTCTCCTACAATTTGAAAAATGGCAGTGATAGTCCAGGAGAGGTTTTTTTACCTTCGAACTCTTCCCACCAGGCAGTCCTAAAGGTCCAGCGGGACTCAAACTCCGACTATAACTCCTCGACGTAAACCGTCCACCCTGCGCACCGCCAGCACCTCCACGGCGATTATACGGACTCCGACTCCTTGAATAGCTTCTAGTCCTGCTCCGACTACGGCTCAAGCTTCTCGAATAACTTCTCCCCCGTCTGTCCCCTCCCCGACGTCTGGGACTACCACCTCCATACCCACTGCCAGCAGCACCAGCAGCAGCACCACCGGCGACAGCGTTCCCACGGGTAGCGCTACGAGATCTGGATCTGGAGTATGAACGGGAACGAGATCTGCTGCGAGGGCTTCGGGAGCGAGGGGAACGAGAACGAGTGTATGAACGGCCGCGAGGGCCGTCGCGGGGGTTGTTGGGGGTACGGGAGCGGGATCTGCTGCGGGAGTAGTCGCGTGCTCCGGGACGAGGGGAGCGGGAGCGGCTGTACGACCGACCGCGATTTGGAGGCGGTGAAGGGGACGGCATTTGCAGGGATTTATTCGACAGAATTGAGATAGATGGATTGGTTTATTGATGCAGAAGAGGCGATTGAGTTGCAAGTTGGGGGCGTATGAAGGTTGAAGTGGGAGGTTTTTGATGAGGTGAGGTTGGAGATGGGTGATGATGATGGAGAGGTTTGGAGATGAACAAAGAAAAGTCGCGTTTTTTCTGTTGGCGGCGCATTTGATTCGGTTTTAAGCCGCACACCAAACTAATTGCCTCTCGAGACTACTTACATAAGGAACTACCACTCCTGCTCACTGAATACGCTGCATTGACAGATATCATGGAAACTCCAACCGGTAAGTGATATTATAGCCACTTGCAGCTAGAATATGACATAGCTGACACCATTTAGATCGTATCATATCTGCACGTCGACGTCGTCTCAAGCTTCAGCCCTACGAGCCAGCTTAAAATCTGCAAAGAAAGCGTGACATCCTATTAAATTCCAACATCATCTGCACAGCTGCTGCAGCTTACTCTTCCAATCTATCCCTGACCGGTCTAGCGATTTTTAGACGCTGTTGGAACGGAAGATGAGGAGGAATGAAGGGTATCCACTTTTTGCGGAGCCATCCGTCGTAAACGTCAACTCAATCGACATGTTGGATACGGGAACCGCTGACCGGCTGAACTCTGAACATCCACGCCACGCTTAGGCAGCGCTCTGTCATTTTTCGCAATTTTTTTCTTTCTCCAGAACGACAGGTTGTGGAGGAATTTTGCCCGGTGTAGCTATTAGCTATGACGATACCGTTGCATCTTGGAGGGGTTTCTTTCCCGTCGGGAGGAGTATATAAACCCGAGGATTGGGTTCCTTTGATGTCGCTTTCGTTCACCAGAGACCCACTATCGAAAAACTTACAACCTTCTCAACTACCGGCCTTTTATATTCTTTCTAAAAACTAGAAGTATTCGCAGAGGACGAAACCATATAACTGAATTCGGTCTTATCCCTCCGTTGTGGTATCCGGCAATTGTGTATACGGTATTACTATCTCCCAAGAAAAACTGAAGCTACATCGAAACGAATCCTAACAGCGAGAATCTTATATATATCTAGACTTTATCCCATCTACAGCTCCCAAAGAACTTCCAAATCCATATCTCAAACTATCTTCTCCCAATTCTTCATCATATACTACACTATAAAATGGATCCAGCAAAAAAAACCCACCCCCTCTCCTGGCACTCCCCCTCCCCAAACCACCACACCCGCCCCTTCGACCCCCTCGAAAAATACGAATACTACATGGCAACAATAACCCCCCTCTCTCCCCCAACGAGCCGTCGTCGCAGGCGTAACCCTCTCCTCCCCCTCCCCTTTATCACTCCCATCTCTAAAATCCGCCTGGAAATCCCTCCGCTACGCCCACCCGATCCTAGGTTGCAATATAACCCCCCAAGGATTCGATTTCCACGTCCAATCAACCGATCAAATATCCAAATGGGTAGAATCTACTTTTATAGTTATTTCAGATCCAAATGTTAGGGGTAGGGATGTAGCGTCTACCTGTCCTTGTCCCCAAAACAGCGGAGTTATACTACCTCCCCTTTCAAAACGAAATATTCATCCAATCCCGCCATGAGATTATCGATGGCATAGGTTCCTTCATGCTTCTCAACAATCTTCTCAAATTCCTTCGTTCCCCTCTTTCATCTTCTACAGATCTAATAGACAATCCAACCCTCCTAAGCCCCTCCATGTCCGAAATCGCAAATACAAAACCAGCAACAAAAGACCTATTCCAAAAAACCGCCCAAATCCAAAAGAACTTTTTAACCTCCCCCGCCATATCATTACCCTTAAAACCCGAATTAACACCCTACGAACCCCACCGTTTCGAACACCAATTCACAACCTCTCAAACCTCCTTACTCCTTCAAAAGTGTAAATCCATGGGGATAACAATAACCCACGCAATAACCGCTTCAATAGCTCTTTCGATCCTAAAAGTAGCTGGTATAGAAGCAGGGGAATATACGACTAGTTTACCGACTAGTGTTAGAGATACTTTCCCTGCGCCGTATAACTCCCCTTCTCATGCCGCTTTACTCGCTATTACTTCTCCATTACCGGTGATACCGATTACAACGTCAACTCCTTTTCTGTCACTCGCGAATACGGTTAAGGAAACTTATCTTTCCTGGAAAAACGATAAAGATACCATCACATCTCACGCCGTACAAGCCGAGCTATTTGACGGGTTAGTAAAAGCCGGTGTCATAAATTCCAGTAACTTTGCAGGAAAAGCTACAGTGGTGATGTCCAGCCTTGGGGTTGTGGAGAAGTATTTAACTATTGCCGCTGAGCAAAAAGATGAAGAGGAAACAAAAGGAGAAAAAGTGGGAGTAGAAGATTTCTGGGTAGGACAGATACAGGGGAATACGAAGGTTATTCTGTTTTTGTATACTTTTGCAGGCAAGATGAGGGTTGCGGCGTGTTATAATCGAAGGTTTCATGAGGATGACGCCGTTCGTGGGTTTGTGGGTACTGTTGTGCAAAGGGTTTATGAGGAGTTGGGGGTTGATAGTAGTTCATTGTAGATATTTTGGACACATACACTGTTGATGAGTCGTGAAGATAGATATAGTAGATAGATAGATATAGAGTTTGGTGGTAATATGTGATTTGTATTCCTTTTTTCGTTCTATGCTCGTTTCGGAGAATTCTTTATTATATACAGCTTCCTCGCCCCCTTCTTCCATTAATATAATTTGTATAAAAAAAGAAGACGTTTCGACATCCAGTAGTTAACACTCAACTCCGCCCAGTAAAAAAAGTTTCAAAAAACAATACATTCTAAGCAGTTTCTCTCTCTTTTTTTCCCCGTTGTCCAAAAAAAATTGGTATTAGTAGTGATTAGTTAGTAGGTAGTAGTAGTAGTAATTCGCTAATGGTCGTTCGTCATGTCTATAAACCCCTCCCAAAACCTCTCCTAGGAAGCTTCCAAAGAATATGCAAAAGTTTCCTTTTACATACTCTTCTTGTCCTCCACATACTTAATCTGCGACCCCATAATCGCCGCCTCCTTACCCATACTCTCCATGCTAAGCTTCTGCTGCTCCCTCAAAGCCTTAGCATCCCTCTCCGCACGCTTCTTATCCCTCCTCCTCTGCTGAGCCTCAGGACCAGCCTGAGTATCAAGAACGTAATCCCACCATCTAAAGCTACTGGCATAATTACCAATAAACTTCTCATGGTGAACGTCGTGATGCGAAGCTCCAGCCCAGAATGGGATGAAATGGTGCAGAGACCATGGGAAATCGTAACCGGAGTGGGCGTCGATAGCTTGGAAGAGACGGAGACAGATCCAGATGTACATTGTCAGAACGTGGAAGTCGGTGAAAAACCAGCAGTAGGCTACGGGGATGAAGACGCTTCCGATACCCAACATGAGGACTTCGACGGGATGGGCATATTCAGCGGCTAGACCGAAGGGGGCGGAGTGTTCGTGATGGATTTTGTGGATGTGCTTGTAGAAGGGACCCCAGTGGAACATACGGTGGAACCAGTAATGCCATGCGTCTTCGAGGACGAAGAAGATGGCGATTTGGATGGCCATGGTGGTCCATGAGGGGAATGGGACGTCGGTGGACATTCCAGCCGCCTCTGCGAGGGGGTGGAAGAGCCAGATCTGGGGGAGTTCGATGACGAAGTGGGTGAACAGGACGGATTTGATGCAGCGCCATTGCTGGGCAGCGGTTGGCAGTTTTTGCTATAGCACCGAATCTTAGCAACCTGTAATTATGCATGATAAGTAGTATAGAGTAGAATAGGGGAAAACATACATTCTGAATCTTCCATCGCTGAAAATAGGGGATGGCATCACAGATCATCCAGGGCAAGCTGCGACCAAAGTAGACGAGCTCGTGCATGACGAAGGACATGATGCCGGTGGCGAGGACATCATTGGCGATCCAAGAGTACCAGGCAGCCCACATCTTCTCGAAGATGTTGAAGGAGCCATTGATCTCGCTGATGTGGTCGTAATGGGCCCAGTAGGTGGCCCCGTCCGGGACGAACGTAGCGTTTGACCTAGATTCGCTTTCCGTTAGAAACAATGAAGACTTAGAGGTAGTATGGATGGATGGAGCGGAAACCTACATCGCTGCCTCTACTAAAATAGAAAACACCAAAAACTAGGACAACAGCAAAGACAATGGATGATGCTGAAAGATAAAAAGATGAATGAAGAATGAAGAAAGAGAGTAGAAGGAGAGGAAACTGTTGGACGGATGTTGGGAAATTATTTAACGGGAAAGGGCGAGCTTGAAAGGGATAACCCAAACGAGGAACGAAAAAACAGCAGCACAACCACCAAAAGAGGAAACCTTTGCGCGCAGAAAACTATCACAGTCTCCCAGTCTCTTCGAGGGTAGCTGTATACCCTTATATACCTGGAAGACAGTTCCCCCCTGACGCTTATATATTTTATGTAACCCCGTCGACACGTTAATACCTGACAATGGCCTGAGATTAGACTTCTACTCTCCAAATTCTCTGCGAATAATTTTCGTGCAAATTCGGCTGGACGGGTTCCGAGCACTCGCATCTGCCAAGCCCCGCCAAGAGCCAGGAACACCCGCAAAATCGGCCGGCGAATGCGCGGCATAAAAAAAATACAACGCCCTGGCGAGTTGTCAGTTGTCTACCCTATCACAGCATTGGTATTATTATAATTAACAGTCAAGCATCATAAGGATTGCCACGCGGATTCGGTTCCACGGCATCTGGCGGCTTGTCATCACTGACTCGAGCACAGTGCTCTTCGTAATCAATGGCCCTACGACAACCGAAGCACCGACGGCCACTCTACCCCAATTCTATAGTAATATGATGTAGCAACTAATATGTATTCGAATTTATACACTTCGAAAAAAAAAAAAGGAGGAAGTATTACATAAAAGCTCTATCTATACTATAATGAAAACATGCGCCATTTGTAAACAATTATACGATCATTAAGCAAAAGAAAAGAAAATTTTAAAAGAAGACGAAAAACCAATCCCGTTTAATCCCGTCTAAGCAGTAACAGCCTCCGGAATCCCATTAACCGTCCCATCCTCCCCCGCATACTTCTCCCAATTCGCCAGCACATTCCCAATCCTCGGGCTATTCGTCAACCTGTAAACATCCTCAAAGTACTCCCTCGTAATCGCGAACGGCCGAGCCGTGACATTGGGAATATACTTTCCAATCAACTTGCTCGGATCGATCGAACTCTTGTTAATCTTCTTCATCAAAAAGTTGCGGAAGGGCTTAACTCCGCTTCTCAGGAAAGTAGAGTGGAAAGGAACATCGATACCGCGCAGTGGGATCGTCGCCAATCCTCGCTGCAGCTCCAGCGGTCGTGGCTTAGCCTCCGTCTGTTTCTTGCACTCTCGAACGATCTCGAGCAACTTGTTCTTCACATCATCCAGTGACAACTTTTGCATCAAGCTCTGGATATCGATATTTTGGTGCTTCAAAAAGTTAAGCACAGATGTAAGAGTATCCAACGCTCGGAGGTCACCGGCGCACACGTACTGCTGGTTGTAGACGTTCAAGTTGACAATCTCCAACAACCAGCCCGTCTCCGTCGAAATATTGTCCACAACGAACTGCAGCGCTTGCTCGCTAAAGTTCTTGGATACGCGGGACGGGTTGACGGCGCACATGCTGTAATTCGATCGCCCTTGCTCATCACGTTCTACGGCGACCTGCATGGTCAACCCACGGTAGAACACAACCGACACCAAGGACTCAATCGGCATGACTTCAGCCAACGCCGCGAGAGCGGAGTACTCTCCGAGAGAGTGACCCGCAAACATGCTGTCGCGCTGGACGAGGCCACGGCTCCTCATATCCTCAAAGCTGGCCTTCTCCATCAATGTGAGAGCTGGCTGTGTGAACTGGGTAGCAGAAAGCAGACCAGTAGGTGAGCGGTAGGTGTAAGATGTAGTGTTCTCGTCAATTTCCTTGAACATCCTCTCCGACTTGGTGCTACCGTCGGCATTAACCGTCTCGAACGTCATGGCCATGTAGTTTTGACGAATCGCCTTTCCGATAGGACCTCCAAAGTGAACAGTGAGTTCCTTGGGGTTGTGTCGCACAATATCGACAATTGAGAAACCTGAAGTCTGTTAGCAAGATTTGATCCGTGACAAGTATAATGACAATAAAAAACTTACCATAGTTGTCCATAAAGTGCTTATCAGCCCTATCCCAAACCTCCCTAGCAACTGGAGAGCTATCATAAAGCTCCATACCCATACCCTGTTCCTGAGAACCCTGACCAGTGAAGACATATGCCGAGACTGGCTGCTCAACCTCTGCCTCACCAACCAAGACCTTATCTTCCGTCTCCTTGTTGATAACTTCCACGCTGATAATCTTCCTACCACCAACCATACCAGAATGCTTCAAACTGATCGAAATATCATCGTTCGGCAACACCATACCAACAAAGTTGACAGTGTAGCTCCTGACACGACCGATATTGTTCTCAGCAGCCCAAGTCTCAACGAAAGCCCTGACAGCGGCGCTGCTGTACATTCCATGTGTGATGGTTCCTCTCAAGTTGGCATAGTTCGAGAAAGTCCTCGAAACGTGGATAGGATTGTAATCACCCGAAACTCTTGCGTAGGCCTCGTTCGATGCTGGCGCACGGATCTCCAACGGAGTCTTTGAGTGTAACGGAATAGCGTTCTCAAACAAGACCGGTTGCTCGATGGAGGTTCCGTTGCGCTGGAGGTAGTCGATAACCGGGTTACCATGCGAGGTACCGGCTTCATACTCGACGGTGGCAACCTGAATGATTTCCTTGGTTGGAAGCTCGTAGAGAACCTGGCCGAGGGTGCGGACGCCGCTGAAAGTCTCCTTGTCCTTGTAGCGGAGCAGAGTGGAGAGACGGAACGTGAGAGTCTTGTTCAAGAGATCGACTTCTTGGTCGTCAAGACAGAACCACTCCTTAGATCTCAAAACAGCGACGTCCTTAGTGGTAGCGAGATAAACTTGCATTGGAGTCTCTTGCTTCCTCTGGAATGTGTTCTCGAAGTCGGTGTAGACGCCTCGGTACAAGAACTGACTGGTGACTTCCATGACCGGCTTGCCCTCGCGAGAGATAGTACCAGTCACCTCGACCATCTTACCAGAGTCTTGGTTCATAACAGCATTAATCTGGGCAGTAGTGGTAACAGTATCTCCCTTCTGAAGAGGATCAGCGCCCGGGAGCATTCTGAAGCCATTGGACAAATGAACAAGCTTGAGCAGGTCTCCATCAATGGCCTTGGGGAAGATGGCCTTGATGATGGCCTTCCATCCGACAACGATAGCAAAGTCCATCGGCGCGGAGATCTGCTTCTCGGAGCCGGAGCGCTCAACGAAAGCCTCACCACGGTTACCTACAGCGTCGACAAACTCAGCAATAGCTTGACCGGTAACAGTCGCTTCACCACCATCGAAGACATCCTCGACGGAAGTGGAGAGGTCGAACTTCTCATTCGCGCCGAACCACAATTTGTAGTAGAAGTCCTTGATGCGGTCGTTTCGTCCTTCCATAACTTCACGGAGAGGAGCGTATCCGGACTCTGGGTGGTACCTGAAGAGAAGAGGCATGCTGCATGGCTTACCATCGGCAGTTCGGTGCTCAATGAGTTCGAGCTTGACGATATTGCCCTCTTTCTTTGCCTCGATGGTCTTAGTCCACTGTCCTTGACTAGCCTCCTGGAGGGTGATGATAGTGTTTTCCGGGTCATCTGGGTTGATGATATGGATCAAAGAACCGGCGGCAGGTGCGAAGATGCGCTTGATCGGGTTGTCTTGATACTTGCTGCCTTGAACCAAGACATCAGTAGTGAAAAGCGCATGGCGCCAGCTGTGGTTACTTCCGGCAAGGAGACGCAACCAAGTATCAGCATCCGGAAGAGAGGATGGCGAGGTGGAGAGCCTGTAGATAATCTTATTACCGTCCCTGATGATGGTTAAGCCGTCGACATCGGGCTCATCAACATCCTCAATGGCTTTTCCACCAAAGTACTCGACAACCGGGATAGAAGCTTCCTTGCCATCGTACAGGTCGGCAACCAACGAGTTGATATGACCATTGTGAATACCGTCCAAAATATCCTTGACAGGTTCATCGGCAACAGTGGAAAACCGAGCAGACATTGGGCCCTGCAAGATACATGTTCGGCCAACATCTTGATCTACGACGGCTTCCAAGTCCTCAGACTGCCACAGGGAATCTTTCTTGAACCAGAACTCAAAGTTCTCATCCAAAGAGGGAACGAAAGGAACTGGCTTCTGTCCACGGCGCTGGCAGAGCATGAGGAAATGTTGCATATCCTGAGCGTTGATCAACTGAGTCTTTGCTTCAGGGTAGGCATCAATGATTCTAGAGGCAGTCGGGAATGGATCATCAAGGTCGGCGTAGTTCTGGAGTAGCGAAGGGGCGCCCTCGCCGGTAGTGAAACGTTCTTCCACACGGCGGATGAAGTCTCCAGTGAGGCTCTTGAGAGACTTGTCAATCCATCGGCTCTCGTGCTTGACGTACATGAGCTCAACCATACGGTTGATAACCTCAGCATAAGTCATATCCTCCAGATCAACGGCTTCACCGGCAGCATTCCGACCAAACCATGTCTTCTGGAAGTCAGCATTGAGCTTCTTGATAATGTGATCACGGCGCTTCTTGAGTTCAGGGATTCTCTTGGCTTTGTCGAGATTGAAGATGGTCTGGTCCATCTCGTGCCAGAAGAGTACACCACGGGTAGCGAGCTTGTGAATTGGCTCACCCATCTCAGACTTGACGGTAATAACACCACCAGCTGCTCCCTTGTAGGTCTTCTCCCAGTCCTGGTCATCCAAACCGGGAGCATCACAGATAGCTTTCTTGGCCTATTTTATTGATTAGCTGATAATTACCTATTCACTGGTGCTTTCGAAGTACTCACATTTTTGCTAGTATGGGCTTCCTTCGCAACCATCATTCTGCTACCAAACAAGATACCATCGAATGGCATTGGTGGGTAGGCGTACTTTTCCGCCCACTTACCAGTCAAGTATGGGTAAGTATCTTCGCTGCCACCGAAACCAGAACCAGCAATCAAGATGATGTTCGAGCACCTTCTAATTCGGCCATACATGGCGAGAATTGGCTGGTGGAAATCCTCATAGCTGTGATGGCCACCACCGCGACCACCGGTCCACTGCAAGATGACTGGGAAAGTGGGGTTCGCCTGGGCGATGTTGATGACCTGTTGGATAGCGTCAAGGGAACCGGGCTTGAAAGCGATGTGCTTCAATCCGAGAGTCTCGATGTACTCGTTGGCAACTTCAAGAGATGGGACACCGGCTCCGATGGTAAGACCATTGATTGGGACACCCTCGGCACGGAGACTCTGAATCAAGGGGATCTGCCATGCCATAGCTCGTGGATTGACATAGATACAGTTGATAGTGATACCTGCACCGGGAGTAGTTCCGGCTTCTAGCTTTCGGAGAGCCTCAGTCATGCCCTTAGCGTTGTAGTAACCACCACCACCGAGCTCAATATGGTATCCAGCATTCATGGTGGCAGCGACAAAGTCCCAAGGAACTGTAGCTGGCGTCATACCAGCGACAACAATTGGTGGCATACCCAAAAGTCGACTGAATTTGGTGTCAACATAAGTTTCGCCGGTCTTCGTCTTGATAAGCTTGGGACCATGTTCTCGGACCCAGTCGACATTGTACTTGACGGCGTGAGCATCGTCTCTATCGAAAAGCTCCGGCTTAAAGCCCAGTTCAGCATTGGATCCCTCGATGGTTCCGGCGAGGATAACCCTGACACCGGTACCGTCCTTGTTTCGATGGGTGAGAGCGCCGATACCAGAAATACCACCTGGACCGAGATCGAGAATGTGGGTAGCGCCTTGGAACTGGGTCGCCTTCTCCCATTGAACCTGGTAGTGGGTGATCATGCGAATGAGTTCAGGTACAACGTTGTCATCACCCTCCGCGGTTCTCAGGTCCTTGCCTCCATGGGTTTCGTAGACTGGGATTCCAAAGTCGTTCCTCGAGAAAACGATGTGCTTGACGTCGGCCTCGATGGTAGCGGCGGCCGGCTCGAGGTACGGGGAGTGGAATGGAGCGGAAATAGGGAGGAATCGGTTGACAAAGCGGGATTTGCGCTGTGTGAAGGGGATCTTGGACTGGTCGAGGCCGGTTGGGGCCTTGACTTTGCGAAGGGTCAAGTTGAGACCGTAAAGCGATTGTGGTGGACCGGTTACGACGACATTCCTGGCACCGTTGACCAAGGAAATGTGGATGTGCCTGTCGGCAGGCAAGTGCTGGTTCGTCTTATCGACATAAGTTTGTACCGCCGACTTTGGCATATCTCGCACCGACAACATTGGGGTGGGAGAGCCCTCGCCTTGAGCTATCGAGTCTCTGAAGGTGGACGGGGCGAGAGCCGTCACCGGGTAGGTCTGCTGCGAACGACATCCGATCCAGAAGAGCAGCTCAATTGTGTCTTTGGCGACTTTTTCGAACGATTCCCACGAAGATGCCAGGGCGATCGCCGCAGCGGTCACTATACCCTGCGAATGACCCGTGGTACCCTTGATGAGGCTCCTGACCTGGCCCGGTTCCAGACCGAGGATTTTACAAGCGACTGCATAATGGCAGAGCTGGATGAGACCGATCAATGGGAAAGAGACCGGCGCAGAAACCAGGTAAGTGATATCCGGTGTAACGTCAGGGTCCTGCAGCCATCTCATAATATCGATACCCTTGCTGTAAACCTTGCCTGCTCTGGGGTCGCTTGACAGTTTTAGCAGGAGAGATGCGGCTCTGGAGATGAAATCCTCAATCAGGCCATTGTATGTGGTCCAGATCTCGCGTAACTCGTCAAAGTACTCTTCGATATTTCCCTGTCCACCGAAAACCGCAAATAGTTTGGCGTTTCCGGACTCAGCAGCTCGTAGGAGAGCGGATGCATGGGTTTTGATGGGTCGGTTGGCGGCCAACCTGGCAGCGTAGTAAGATCTGATGGTGACCTGGTGTTTTGAGGGCATCCCAGGTAAGGTGGAAGCTACGGCGTGAACCTCATTGCCTCGTAGGAAACGACTCTCGAACTCGGTGAGAACGAGCCTCAGGACGTCTTCGTAAGACCCCTGCTCGTCGTCTTCACCTTCGTTTACCTGGGTAGCAACATAGCCGAGAAACCGAGCTACGAGCTCGGGAACGGACGAAGGTTCATCGTCCTGTGCTAGTTCTTCTGTAGCAGTTGGTAGTATGGTATTGAAGTGATCCCGTAGCTGTGTGGCGTGGAAGTGGGAGCTGGTGGGGATGAGGAGGGTGTGCTCGAGAGAGCCGTGTGAGAGAACGAGGGGTCGGAGAGAAGAAGCGGTGTGAGGAGTTGAGACTCCGGTAGCGATGCCGGTTCCATACATTGTGTAAGATAGTGAGAGAGAGAAGGAGGAGAAGGAGGATTAGAAGAGGATCAGAGGAGGAGAGAAGTAATGAAGTTGAGCTGTTATTATAATGGGGATAGTTTTAGCGTCCCTGACGTTCCTCTGGTAATAAGTATGAGAAGTCAATTGAGTGAGAGTGCGCGAAAAGAACCACAGAAACAGCAATCTATAGTATCTAGTATAGTATATTTATCGCGGAACAGAAGGAGAGGATGTAGGAGGAGAGGGGGATGAAGTGGTGATGATGGTGGATGAGGAGGAGGAGGAGGAGGACAAGTGAGTTCGAAGCTCTGCAGCTCTGGGGCCGAGTTAATATGATAAGGTGGTGTGTATGTGTGTGTCGGCAGAAAGGAAGCTACCTGCTTTAGCTCCGGAACACCCAGAACCGGCGCGATTGATGGAAATGATGAATAAAAGAGAGGAACCTACGATTGAAGCGGTAACAAGTATCTTCTTCTTCTTCTGCTTCTTCTTCTATAGAATGACAATTTGCAATTTGGCGTCTGCGTGTGGGCGGGTTTGTTGAGGTGCAGCAGAGTTGCCAACGAGAAAACGGGCCCACGCTAAAAAGTGGGTTCGCAATCCCTGCATGCGGTGCGGTGCCTGCTTCCCGGATGTCTGCATCCCGGGGGGGGATTCCACCCAGAGTCTCAGACAGTGTAGTATAGTATAGCGGTATACTGTATGTACTAGTCAAGGAGGCAAAGGGATATTGCTAGGAAGTACTTCTTAGTTTAATCTAAATTCTCGTTGGGGTTGGGACGAACCAGACGAAAATTCAAAATTTGTTCCTGAAACAAGCCGACCTTTTCGCCGGGTATGATTGATATCTTCCTAAGTGGTATCTATCGATAACGCTTTGATCCGGCATGTACAATTCAGTCCACACGTGGGGCAGTCGCATTACATGTTCCTCTCTCTCCTGCGACGGGTCACGGTCACAGTCACATACTCACAGTCAAACGGGGTATACGTGTATAATAGAGGATAGCATTACGTAGGCAGAGAGATATTTGATATTTGATATTAATTTGGATGAACGGATCACAGCGGATCTCGGCTGAGCCGAGCAGAGAGAGCATTGACTGGAAATACAGCGTTATAGCATAGTGGTGGTGGTGGTTACGAGGCAGATTGATATTGAGTATTGGCTATTGACTATTATTGAGGTGAGGTTGTTGAATGGAATTGAATTGGGGCAGATTGGCGACTGTTTTTGTCGGTAATTCCATCCCAACGGAAAACAGCTGGGGCAGCCCGCCCGCTGATATCCCCCAGCTAGCCGACCAGCTTCCCCCCCTGCAAAACACCTCCCCGGACAGCCTCTGGTGGAGCTTCTTGACTATACTCTGTAGCATACACTGCACTGGGGACACGCTTTTCCGTCTGCACTGCTTCAAAATTAAAATATCGCAATTGGCAGAGGATACAACATACCTACATACCTATCCTATACAAAGATCAGACAGACGGACGGGCCTCGGACAGAAGGAGGCACCTTGGTTCTTCTAAACCCCCAATCAACCTTTAATCTTCATCCTCCCCATCATCATCATCATCTTGTCCTCTCCTGTCCTGTCCTCGGTTCTCGGTGTTGTCGCAGCTTCTCTCCTCGACCTGCACACTTCAACTCCGCTCCTTTCTCTCTCTCTCATACCTCACTCCCACCTCTATCACTACTACTTCAACCACCACCACTACTACTACTACTATAATCCTCATCATCACCATCATCATACCTTCTACTACCTACCTATAGTATAATTATTCAACAGCTATCAGATAGATTCCGAGTTCCCTCTTTTAGTCCCGTTGAATTGGTGTGAATATTGCAATTGCTTCCGTATAACCACCACCACCACAACCATCACCGACACGTTACACGAACAGCAGTTCCCCTCCAACCACCCATTGACCTACACAAGTACGTACTCACTTATCTACATATATCTGTGTCAAGCTTCCTTGAAGAGCCAGACCCGTCTACTATGATCTCCAGCTAACAGACCTGCAGCTCCCTCGCCATGCCGACCCACGAACAGGAGCAGGAGCTCTCCCACTTGCTCCTCATCGAACTCCTCGCATACCAATTCGCCTCTCCCGTCAGATGGTATGTCCCATACACCCTCCTACCACTACCATCACAACTTCACCTACACTATACTATACTATAGACCTGCTAACGAGACTTAGGATCGAAACCCAGGATGTCATCCTTAGCGAACAACGAGCCGAGAGAATCGTCGAAGTCGGCCCAGCAGTACGCTAGTCCCTCTCTTTCTCTCTCTACACAGCTTCCAGAACCAGCTCTAACTTAACTTCCCTTCTCTTACAGGACACACTAGCTGGAATGGCCCGACGGACCCTGGCCGCAAAGTACGAAGCTTACGATGCTGCGTTATCGCTGCAGCGCCAGGTCCTCAGCTACAACAAGGATGGCAAGGAAATCTACTATCAGGCCGAACCAGAGGCCGAAGAACCAGAACCAACAGCTGCCTCTTCGGCACCGGCTGCTTCCTCTTCTTCTTCGTCAGCTGCACCGGCTGCTGCTGCTGTCGCCGCTCCTCCACCGCCATCTTCAGGTCCGGCTGCCGCGGTTCCGGATGCTCCAGTCACAGCGACAGAGGTTGTGCGGAGTTTGATCGCCCAGAAGCTCAAGAAGGGTCTCGCAGACATTCCCCTTTCCAAAGCTATCAAGGACTTGGTTGGAGGTGTAAGTGCTTAAAATTCCAAAGACCGTCAGTAACAAGCAAAAAAAGCTAACGAAGCTGTGCAGAAATCTACACTGCAGAATGAAATCCTCGGTGACCTGCAGAAGGAGTTCGGTTCGACACCCGAAAAGCCTGAAGATACCCCCCTCGACGAGCTCGGTGCCGCCATGCAGGCCACCTTCAACGGCCAGCTCGGCAAGCACAGTTCCTCCATGATCGCCCGTATGATCAGTTCCAAGATGCCTGGTGGTTTCAACATGACATCCGCCAGAAAGTACCTCGAAACAAGATGGGGACTCGGTCCCGGACGACAAGACGGTGTCCTGTTGTTGGCAATTACCATGGAACCCGCTGGTCGTTTGGGATCTGAAAACGATGCCAAAGCGTTCTTCGACGATGTCACACAGAAATATGCTGCGGCATCTGGTGTATCGCTATCTTCACCTTCCGCTGGTGGAGGTGCCGCTGCTGGAGGCGGTATGATGGTTGACCCCGCCGCGCTCGACGCCCTTACAAAGGACCAGAAGGCGCTCTTCAAGCAACAGCTCGAGCTCCTCGCCAGATACCTCAAGATGGATCTCACAGCCGGCGACAAAGCGCACATTGGCTCGAAAGAATCGCAGTCCGTTTTGCAGGCTCAGCTCGATCTCTGGAATGCCGAACATGGTGACTACTACGCTGAGGGCATTGCCCCGATCTTCTCCAGCCTAAAGGCTCGTGTGTACGACTCCTCGTGGAATTGGGTCCGACAGGACGCTCTCACCATGTACTACGATGTTGTGTTCGGCAGGCTCAAGCTTGTTGATCGTGACATTGTCAGCCACTGCATCCGAATCATGAACAGGAGCAACCCCACTTTGTTGGACTTCATGCAGTACAATATCGATCATACGCCAACAGAGCGCGGCGAGACTTATAAACTCGCCAAAGAACTTGCAGGTCAGCTTCTCACCAACTGTATCGAAGCCCTGAACGCAGATCCAGTCTACAAGGATGTCGACTACCCAACCGGCCCACAGACCACAGTCGATGCGCAGGGAAATATGTCCTATGCTGAAGTCACACGCCCCGCGGTTCGCAAGTTGGAGCACTACGTCAAGGAGATGGCCGCCGGAGGAAAGGTGTCTGAATATGGCAACAAGACCAAGGTTCAGCAAGACCTGCAGAAGGTTTATAAGATAATCCGTCAGCAGCACAAGCTTTCCAAGAACGACCAACTCCAAATCAAGCAACTCTACTCCAACGTTTACAGGGCTTTGGCGATGAATGAGGGCCAGCTCTTCAATGACAGGAAAACAAAGAAGGGGGCCAGGAGCATCGCTGCCGCTGTTGGAAAGAGCGGTGACGCGAAGATGCGAAGCATTCCTTTCTTGCATTTGAAGAGCAGGTCTGGCCAGGAATGGGGCTACAGCAAGAAGCTAACTGGTGTCTACCTCGATACCTTGGAGAAGGCCGCCGTCAACGGTATCACATTCACTGGCAGAAACGTCTTGATCACTGGTGCCGGTGCTGGCTCTATCGGTTCTCGGGTTCTTGAGGGCTTGCTTTCCGGTGGTGCTCGTGTTATCGTCACGACTAGCCGCTTCTCTCGCGAGACTACCGAATACTACCAGGCCACCTACTCCAGATACGGAGCTAAGGGATCTTGCCTTGTTGTCGTCCCATTTAACCAAGGTAGCAAGCAAGATATCGATGCTTTGGTTAATTATATCTACGACACCAAGAAGGGTCTTGGCTGGGACCTCGACCACATCATCCCATTCGCTGCCATCCCTGAGAACGGTCGTGAAATCGATGCCATTGACTCGAAGTCTGAGCTCGCTCACCGTATCGAGTTGACCAACGTCATCCGTCTCATCGGTGCCGTCAAGGCCCAGAAGCATGCCGCCGGCATCCAAACCAGACCAGCTCAGGTCGTTCTCCCCTTGTCTCCTAACCACGGAACCTTCGGTAACGACGGTCTCTACTCCGAATCCAAGTTGGGTCTCGAGACTCTCTTCAACAGATGGCACTCCGAATCTTGGGCTAGCTACCTTACCATCTGCGGTGCTGTCATCGGCTGGACCCGTGGAACTGGTCTGATGAACATGAACAACATCACCGCTGAAGCTGTCGAGAAGCTCGGCGTCCGCACTTTCTCTGGTCAAGAGATGGCTTTCAATCTTTTGGGATTGATGGCACCAACCATTGTCAACCTCTGCCAGGTTGAGCCCGTCTTCGCTGATCTCAACGGTGCACTCCACTTCTTGCCCAACTTGAAGGATATCATGAGCTCTCGTCGCGCTGAGATCATGGCTACCTCTGAAGTTCGACAGGCTGTCACCCGCGAGACTTCCATTGAGCATAAGGTTATCAACGGCGAAGCATCCGCCGAGCTCTACAAGAAGATCACTGTTACACCGCGTGCTAATATGAAGTTCGAGTTCCCTGAGCTTCCAGAATACAAATCTCTCGAGCCACTGGCTCAAGATCTCCGTGGAATGGTTGATCTTGAGAAAGTTGTCGTTGTTACGGGTTTCGCTGAAATCGGACCATGGGGTAACTCGAGAACTCGTTGGGAGATGGAAGCCTATGGAAAGTTCTCCTTGGAGGGATGCGTTGAGATGGCTTGGATCATGGGTCTTATCAAGAATCACAACGGTCCCTTGAAGGGCAAGCACTACTCCGGCTGGGTTGACGCCAAGACCACAGAGCCAGTCGACGACAAGGACATCAAGGCTAGGTACGAGAAGCAGATCCTAGAGCACTCTGGTATCCGTCTGATCGAGCCAGAGCTGTTCGGTGGCTACGATCCAAACAAGAAGGAAATTCTTCAGGAAATTGTTATCCAGGAGGATCTCGATCCCTTCGAGGCTTCCAAGGAGACAGCTGAGGAGTTCCGACGACGACACAATGAGTTCGTCGAGACTTTCGAGATTGTTGAGACTGGTGAATGGACCATCCGTATCAAGAAGGGTGCTACTCTCCTCGTCCCCAAGGCTCTCAAGTTCGACCGATTGGTCGCCGGTCAGATCCCAACTGGTTGGAACGCTAAGCACTATGGTATCCCTGATGATATCATCAGCCAAGTTGACCGTGTCACACTTTACCTCCTCGTCTGTGTGGTTGAAGGTCTTTTGAGCTCCGGTATCACCGACCCTTATGAATTCTACAAGTATGTCCACGTCTCCGAGCTTGGTAACTGCGTCGGTTCCGGTGTCGGTGGTATGAACGCTCTCAAGTCGATGTACAAGGACCGATGGGTCGACAAGCCGATCCAGAAGGATATTCTTCAAGAGTCTTTCATCAACACCATGAGCGCTTGGGTCAACATGTTGCTCCTCTCTTCGTCTGGTCCAATCAAGTCGCCATCCGGTGCTTGCGCTACTGCTATCGAATCCGTTGACATTGGTTATGACACCATCGTTAGCGGAAAGGCCAAGTGCGTCCTCGTTGGTGGTTTCGATGATTTCCAGGAGGAAGCCTCCTACGAATTCGCAAACATGAAGGCTACCAGCAATGCCGAAGACGAATTCGCACATGGAAGAACACCACAGGAGATGTCCAGACCCACTACTACCACCCGTGGAGGTTTCATGGAAGCCCAAGGTTGTGGTGTCCAGGTCTTGATGAACGCCAAGTTGGCATTGGAGATGGGTGTTCCTATTTACGGTATCGTCGCTTTGACTGCCACTGCCACCGACAAGACTGGCCGCAGCATTCCAGCTCCTGGTCGTGGTATCATGACCACCGCTCGTGAGGCTTCAAGCCGCTTCCCATCGCCTCTTCTTGACATCAAGTACAGGAAGCGACAGCTTGAGGCTCGTAAGCAGCAAATCAAGGCGTGGACTGAGTCTGAGATTATGTACCTTCAAGACGAGGTCGCCGCTCTCAAGGCATCTGGCGAGCTTGAAGGTATCGCTGAGCGAGAATACATGGACGACCGTGCTAAGCATATCGAACGCGAGGCCAAGCGTCAAGAATCCGAAGCTCTCAACTCGTGGGGTAATGAGTTCTGGAAGAACGATCCCAGAATTGCTCCTCTCCGTGGTGCTTTGGCTACTTGGGGTCTCACCATTGACGACCTTGATGTTGCTAGTTTGCACGGTACCTCCACTGTCGCCAACGACAAGAATGAGTCTCAGTCGCTCAACGATATGCTCGGCCATTTGGGCAGATCGAAGGGTAACGCTTTGCTCGCTGTCTGCCAGAAGTACCTTACCGGCCATCCCAAGGGTGCAGCCGGTGCATGGATGATGAACGGCGCCATCCAGATCCTCAACTCCGGTCTCGTACCTGGTAACAGGAACGCAGACAACGTTGACAAGGTCCTCGAGAAATTCTCGTACCTCCTCTACCCCAACCGATCTCTCCAAACCGATGGTATCAAGGCTTTCTCGGTTACCTCGTTCGGTTTCGGACAGAAGGGTGCTCAGGCAGTCGGTGTTCATCCCAGGTACCTCTTTGCCACCCTCGATGAACAGACATACGAGAATTACAAGGCCAAGGTGGAAGCCCGTCACAAGAAGGCGTACCGATACTTCCATTCGTCGCTGTGCAATAACAATATGTTTGTTGCGAAGAATAATGCGCCTTATAGCCCTGAGCTTGAGACTTCAGTGTACTTGGATCCTCTTGCCCGTGTTACGCCTGACAAGAAGTCTGGATCTTACAGTTTCCCGGACCGACCGCCAAAGAAGGCCTCTGATCCCGATGATACTAGGAAGGTTGTCGAGCAGCTGGCTTTGGCGAGTGTGAAGGGGAGCAATAGTAAGATTGGAGTAGATGTGGAGTTGCTGTCTTCAATCAACATCGAGAATGAAAACTTCATTGAGAGGAATTTCACGAAGGGGGAGCAGGAGTACTGTCGACAGGCACCAAACCCACAGGCTAGCTTTGCGGGGAGATGGAGTGCTAAGGAGGCGGTTTGGAAGACTTTGGGGGTTGAGAGCAAGGGTGCTGGCGCACCATTGATTGAGATTGAGATCGAGAGGAATGATAAGGGAGCTCCAGTTGTTAAGGTATGACATATTTTTCCCTAAAATTTGAATTTATATGACAGGATGCTAATATCGGGGGTACAGCTTCATGGAGATGCATTGGCGGCCGCGGAGAAGAATGGAATCAAGGACGTCCAGGTTACGATCAGCCATAGCGATGTTCAAGCGATTGCAGTTGCAGTGTCAACTTTTTAAAAAAACATGATACATGCATAGATGTAGTATAGAGGTGGGAGGTTTTATGACCGGGGTAGGGATAGAATTATATATCTTGTACACCTTTTTTTCGTGCATATGGATTCGGTACTGCCTTTTCTTTCTTTTTAGAGGGTTTCTGTTCTAATGGGATCGTTCTGTCGTTTTTATTTCTTGTCGATTCTTTAGTACTCATCTTATCGGATTGGAAGAGAGACTCAAGGGTTTTTAATAATTGCTTTCTGCGCGAGGTTTTTGTTTGACTGCTTCTTTGTTTTATTCGAGGGATCCTGTATATAAAAGCGTTAATGAATCGGATTCAAACATTCGTACTTGTGCTAGAAGGTGCCTATAGAGATACTGGCGAGAGCTCTAATTGAGGCTCTGCGGATAGAAGTCTTGGCGATGCACATGGATGCAGCAGATATTTCCCACGCGAGTTAGGAAAAAAAGTTCGACTCATCTGCGACAACCTCCCATCTTGATATCCACCATTCCATTGCATCGAAACCATCGAACCATTGAGGTTCCTAGCCCTCACCGTCAAGTTGTCGGCACGTTGTATTTTCGTCCGGCCGAGCGTCCTCAGCGGACGGGCGACTATAAATTGGACCCCTCGGCGCAACTTGAATACTTCCCTCTTCATCATCTCCTCCCTCTTCGCACGACAGCTGAGTATTCGCAGTAACAACATCACACCTTCACCAACATTTCTACTACAACGAACGTGCTTTTTTTCGACGCGTTCGAGCTTTACAGTTTTACCATCACCGTCAGCATCGTTATTCACTACATCCATCACACCGGTTACAATGGCTCGGAGAAAAGCTCGAGCTGCCCGTGCTGCTGCTGCTGCTGCTGCTGCTGCGGCTGCTGCAACGGCTACTATACACACCGACGGCAGCGCCGATATCTCGACTCTAGATGTACCCATTACTACTACTACATCCAATCTTCTCAACCCCCCCGCACTCCCAACAACAGCTTCAGAACCCCCACCACCACCCGGCGGCCAAGCTCAAGCCAAACAAGAACAAGAACAAGCAGCAGCAACGACCAACTCCAAAAAGCGCAAATCCCCAGATTCAGCTCCCACCCCACCGTTAGAAACCACAGTCATCAACGGAATTACATATAAAATCCAACCGGAGGGACAAGCCAAGATTCTCCTACCCCCAGTGGAAGGGAAGAATACAGAAGTATTCTACAATTATATTCAAAAGTTTAATCGTGATTTAACGATGGCGGTTACGAGGGGGTATGGAGATATCTGGGAGGCTGAGCGGAAGAGTTTGGGGAGGAAGCATAGGGGTGGGGTTAAGTATGCTAAGAAACGGCAGAAATTGGCTGAAAGGGAAAATGCAGCGGGTGCGGTTAATGGGGTTGAAGATCGTGTGGAAGAGCAGCATGTCAAAGAACAAGAGGAGGAAGCTGAGGATATCAGTATGGCAGACGCCTCTAGTCCCAAGGAAGACCAGACGATTACTACTACTACTACCACCACCACCACCACCACCACCACTACCGCTGCCACCAGTCCTTCTACAAACCCAAAACCTCGGTTCGCGGTCCTCGACGCTCTATCCGCTACCGGGCTTCGAGCACTCCGATACGCAAAGGAGATCCCATTCGTCACCCATGTCACAGCGAACGACATGTCCCCCACAGCTGTCGAATATATTTATCGAAATGTTCAATTCAACGAACTCACTGATATCATCACGCCTAATCACGATAATGCAACGGGACATATGTACCGTACCGCCTTCCCAAGTTATATCCCATCACCCACACCCGAGAACCCGTTCAGAATGAAACTGGTACTCCCCGAAAAATACCACGTCATCGATCTCGACCCCTACGGTTCTGCTACGCAGTTTATCGATTCTGCGTTACAAGCGTTGGAGGACGGTGGACTCCTGAGTGTTACTTGTACCGATGCTGCTATATTCGCTAGCACGAGTTACCCGGAAAAGACGTTCGCGACTTATGGTGGATTACCGGCTAAGGGAGATTACAGTCATGAAACCGGATTGAGGATGGTGTTGATGAGCATTGCGACTACGGCGGCAAAGTATGGGCTTTACATCGAACCTCTACTGAGTCTTAGCATCGACTACTATTGCAGGGTGTTCGTGAGGGTTAAGAGAAGTCCGGAGAATGTGAAGAAGTTATCTAGCAAGAGCATGGTCGTGGTAACATGCGATGCGGGTTGTGGAGCGTGGAAGGTTCAAGAACTTGGAACGTTGAGGGTTAGGCAGGAGAAACCGAAGAGGGGGAAGAAGAATGAGTCGGCTGAGCAAGCTACTAATCCTGGTGATATACCTTCTTACAAGTACGGAGTCGCGCAGGCGGTGGAAAGTGGTCATTGCGACCACTGTGGGTTTAAGATGCATGTGGCGGGACCCATGTGGTCGGATGAAATTCACAGCGCTAGTTTCATCAACCATTTGTTATCGAATGTGCTGGAGCTGGAGACGGTCAAGAAGTACGATACCCTTGGGAGGATTAATGGTATGCTTAAGCTTGCCTTGGGGGAGTTGATGCCTTCGCAGGTGGATACTTCCCCTACCGCGTCGTCGACCCTTCCCACTGGTATCCCCCCAGCGGTGACGGAGCCGACGCCGCCGAATGGGCAAGCTGAGTTGCCGTTGGCTCCGACTGAGGGTGACGGACCGCTTAACCGTCGTCCTACGTTGAAGAGGAAGTTGAAGCAGAGGGAGGATGCCGCGGAGGAGACAGAAGAGGAGGTCAAGAAGGTTTCGGGGGCGACGTGCAGCCCCAAGACCCGGAATCCGACAGCCGACCCTCTCGCGCTCTTTATTATGCCGACACAGCTGTCCCGTGTGCTTCACTGCACGGCTCCATCGGTGGCCGCCTTCCGCGGTGCGCTGATGGGGTTGGGGTACCACGTTACAAAGTCGCATTGCAGGCCGGGGAGTCTGAAGACGAATGCGCCGTGGGGGGAGATTTGGAGGATTATGAGGGCTTGGGAAAAGGCGCATCCTGTTAAGGTCGGGAGCGTCACCCCTGGCATGGCTGGGTACAAGATATTGTACCCAGCTGTCGCCGGTGGGGAGGGACAAGAGGAAGAGGAGGAGGACTTTGGGGATGTTAAATTCGATGAGGCATTAGGGAAGGATAAGGATAAGGAGAAGGGGGATGTGATGTACCAGCAGAACCCGGGGGCTTATTGGGGCCCCATGGCCAAGGCCTCCAAGAAGGGGTTGACGGCCGAGGAGGCGAGCAAGCTGGGGAACGCGGAGAAGGATAAGAGAAGGAAGGAGGAGAGGGAGAGGAGGGAGAAGGAAAGGGCGGCCAGTGGTGGCGGGGAGGAGTGGGCGGGAGAGAAGGCGAGGAAGAGGCGGCGGGGGAAGGAGCTGGCGGAAGAGGTGGTGGCAGAGGTGAAGGAGGAGTTGGCCCGCCCCGCGAAGACGGGGGGGTCGAGGGAGTCCGATGGGGCTCAATACGGTTTGGCGGCCATAAGCGCCAGTGAGATGGAGCGGTTGGAGGAGGAGGCGATGAAGGCGTAAGCCTTCGGGTGGGTGGTTGCGGCGGGCCTGTGTGGCGAGTGGGATGGGGGGTTAGGGGAGGATATTCTCATAGCGGCCGGAGAGGGTGGCGGATAATAACGAATGAATCCTCTCAGCTGGCCAACCTCACAAATCAATTCCAAACATCTCGTAAGCGTGAAATCTTGTCTCACAAATCCGGAAATCAAGAGGCGAAATCGATATCGTGACGCGGTATTACTACCACGGTCTCTCCGATTCAAAACCTTGGTCTAAAGATAGCGATTGTTCGAGATGAATCCAATGTCCCCAAACATCGCTCCAAAAAATAACAATAATAGTACAAAACCATGCATGCAGAGAGCTAAAGCTTCACAAACATTTTGAAACCGCATGTCTTGTCAACTTCGTTCAAAGAAATGAGTATTGCATTGACGTTCCATACAGGGGGGTAATATCGATAACATGTTACGTTATGCAATCGAAGCTCGAGCTCGAGCTTTTTGGAGCTTTCGAGAAAAAACCATCCAAAAAGAGAGGTTCGCATCGCGTGTCTACTCTGAATTTAGTTACAAAGCTTCAAGAAAAATCGCCACTGTCAAAAAGTATCATGCGCATGTATGTGTGTGGATTTTGCACAGCCTCCCGAAAAGGGTTTTGGATTCTGCATGTGTAATCCGTTAAATCTGGGTAAGCTTCAGATGAATCCGATGGAAATGCAATAATATGTCAGATGAGTCCTTCAAAGGTTTCTCCCTCCAATTAAAACTGGATGTGGCGTTCTCCGCTGTGGCTAGGAGAATTTGTAGGTACGTAGATGTCATGTTGCAGTTTTTTGACATGGGTGTGGTGGGAGCTTGACAGGTATACTTGGTGTATCAGCTAAAATAGCTACTATAGCTATCGAATCTGGTCAAGCTAAAATTTACTATAGAGAATTTTCACCAAGGAAGTTTTACTTGAAAGATTACGAAGAGAGAAAGTATTTTTTTCGTGTGTTCAAATCCTTTTGTTTTCATTTTTTTTGTAAACGGTTTTCCTTTTTGTTCTTCGATCGAGAAGGGGAAATCGAACCATATGTGCTAATCACACTGGCGAGCTATAACAGAGAAATAAAAGACAAGAGAGAGAGAGATAGAGAGAGAGAACGTGTGCGCCTGTTGCGTGCGAATGTGCTTTGAAGAAAGCTGAAAGGGTAGAGGAAGGAAAGGTCGGAGTTGAATGAAAGTATGTCTGATCTGTGCGATCCAAAAGTCTCGAAAGGATTGACTGAAAAATAGAAATTAAAGAAACAACCGAATGAGTGTGTGAAAGTGCCCTTTGAAAGAGTGTAAAAGGGTATTTCTGAAAAGGCTTTTAAGCCTTTTTTGGTTTGAAATGAATGTCAGGTCGCCTAGACAAGAGGCGGGTATCTTGGAGAAAAAAACAACAGGAAACGAATGTAAAAGACTTTTGGTATCTCTTTTTTCTTGCAAGAAAGCTAAGGAGTGTCAGGCCTGATCATGCAGGCAGAAAAAAAAACAAAAAACTTCTCGAATGAGTGTAAGGGGGTCGGGGTATCATATAAAAAGCGATTGTGAACGATTGAGGGTGTCCAACCGTCAAAGACCAGCATCGAAGAAGAAAACTGTCAAGTAAAAAAAAAGTGATCGGAAAACAAAAATCAAAGCACAAAAAAAAAAGGATAGAAGAAAGCGGTAGAAGAAACTTGAAGAAGAGTCCCACCAAATCCATCTAAACGCCTTTTAACCAGTGACGCCCGTGAACACCTGTGAAACAAACCCGAAGCATGAGCAAATCCCAAAATGTCGATGCCCCCCGTGAAGAAAGGAAATAAAAGTTAATATGTACAGTGACCTGCTAGGCCAAAGGGGGTATATACAGAGAAGCGAAGGAAGAAAAAAATGTGATAGAAAAGAAGAGAAGATGGTGATGAGGATAAATGTCGGGAGATAAGACACGAAACGGCTAGGGAAGTAGATCCGGTATCACTTGATCCGGTCTAGTAGGGAAACTTATAGCGAAGACATCCTAGCGAAGGAAGCGGCGACCCTCTGAGACTCGAGGATGTCCATTGGATCATCAAGGTCGAGGGTTTCCATGGATGCATTGTGCTGGAACATCATTGGTGGCTGGAATGTTTTGTTTTCGAAAGATGGGTCAAAAGTCGACAGCACCGATTCAAATGATGGGAACTGCAGGTCAAGGTCGACGGCAGAATCTGTGAAATTATCCGTTAGCATCGATCTTCCAACACATCATTCTCATGCAAGTCGAAATTATAAAAGGCCATGCGGGGTTCAGGAGTCCGTGCGTCGGTTTAGCCGGAATAGAAGTGCGGAGGAAATGTTCTCACGGAAACAAATTGTGGAGATTGCGGGAATGGAGGGGTAAAATCGATCATGTGTGGGTGTGAGGCTTTTTATCCAAGGGAAGGGTTTCAAGTTGCAAGGGTGTTTTCGGGATGGGATGATGTTGATCTAAAAACAGTGGAACCTTACCTAAAAACTTGGTTCTGATGAATTGGTCTTCCGCGTCTTCGAATGCAAGGTAGTAGTCGACCTTGTATGCTGGTAGCTCGATGTGGATCATGTGTGGATTGATAGTGGTTGGTGTGCAGGGTTCGGAATCTGATATTGTAGAGCATTCCGATAATGCGCGCTCAGTGTAGATGATATTGTTGGTGGGGAGTTTGTCGAAGGTGCTGTTTAACAGACTAGATCCAAGGTCTGCATACTTTGCTGTGCTATGGACGAGGGTCTGATGTGCCATCTCCTCATACTCATAGTAGTCATCGTAGTCCATCTCGTCGTCGACATCCATCTCATATTCGAGATACTCAGGCCATGGGCACTGGGAGTCGGATGATGATGATCTTCTTGATTCAGCGGCACTGAAGCGGCCGTCATCAAGTACCAGTGGGACTGTCATTTCAGTGACCATGTCCACGTTCGGTGTCTTTGTGCTTTCATCAGAAGTCTTTCTGGCGGAGCAGTCATCGCCAGCATCACTTGATACTGATGAATCCGAAACCATCTCGTTGAAGGAGAAGGTTGAATCCATGGAGGAGGATCGGGAAGTGCACGAGCTTCCAATATCGAAGGGGTTCCATTCTCTGACGTAGTCGACCAAGTCTC
This sequence comes from Arthrobotrys megalospora, assembly GCA_036971655.1. Classification (NCBI taxonomy): domain Eukaryota; kingdom Fungi; phylum Ascomycota; class Orbiliomycetes; order Orbiliales; family Orbiliaceae; genus Arthrobotrys; species Arthrobotrys megalospora. The sequence continues at coordinate 369,302 of JAVHJN010000003.1, read as the reverse complement.
CGAATAGCGAATTGTGGGAGATGGTAGATAGAGGATGCGGTGCGGCGCCAGGAATTGTAATGAATTCTGTTTCGTCGGTGATAGCATCTTCGAGTCCGAGGAAGTATTCTTCCCGGAATGGGTTGAAGGGCTTTTCAAACTCGGGTTCGACAGGTCTTGGGACCCAAGTCCTCGAGCATGGAGAAGGATTTCTCGAAAGAGCGCCCTCTGGAATTGGAATGGTGAGTTCGGCTTTCCTTCCCCTTGTTAACCTTTCGAATTCTCGTAGTGCCTCTTCGTCGACTTCCCAATCAAGGTCCTCATCAACATCTTCATAGATGTCAACGATCTCCTGTAAACTTTCGATCTCACGCATGATATCCAAAATTTCGGTTTCCATGTTGTCGTCGTCCTCCCGAATCAGTTTCCCCGGGTAGTGGAACCTCTGGTCAGATGGTATTCTGGCCAACCATAATGTCATGTCCAAAGCCTCCATCTGTTCGATCAAGTACCTTTGCCTTTCCTTGGCAGCTTCATACCCGTCAATTACGACGGGCATGTCATAGTATGTCGCTGAAGCCATTGCGGATGTAGGGATGTGAGTAGGAAGGGAGTGTAGAAGTGTTGCGACGGGAAATGTACCAAATGAAGTCAGATCTCTCTGGCTCACACTTGCACTGGCAGGTCGGTGATGATGAGGATAGGAGAAAGATTGGAGTATCCGGGATGATACTTAAGTATTATATTCGCGCAGCCCAAATCTCTGGAGAAGAGCCCGGGTATATTTTATTTTTCCAAAATATCAGTGTTTGGGTTGGTGTGGAATTCGCACACCCCTGTAGATGCATACATGTGTCTGCAATGTGCTATTTTCTTCTTTCTCAAGACATTGAAGGATGGTGCATAAAACCTTTCCACCGTTGATGCACCGCTCAAAAACGGGCGCTCGGAAAGAAAAAAGGTACTGGGGTACGATGATGGGATAGCGTGAGGTAATCGATCGCGGATTCTTTTTTTGGTGCGCATAGAGGTCTCTGCGATCAGTTTCCATGGCTGATCCTATCGAAGTGGTATGTCGATAGCGTAGGCATAGACATCCAACTAGTTTCAAGTTGAAATTTTGGTTCAACCTGCCTGGAATCGGGCCATCAGAAAGAGCTGCTGCAGACCAAGCCAGAATGCCAGGGTTGCTTGTCCGAGCAAGGAACTTACGGGACCAATTCCCCTAATGGAAGTTGCCCAAAAGAAATAGGTTTCTAATGGACTGTTTCCTAGACGTCAACTTTGAGCGAGCGAGAGCCACCTAGCCAGAACCAGCAACTTGATTCCTGTGCTGTTGCCGGCCCGGGGTCTCAACAGCACCTCGGGCAAAACAGTTGTGAGGTTCAACATGTCAAGTGTCGGATGTGGATGCCTTGAGGCAGGCGGCCGCCTGAATTCGGTAAGCACAACCCACCTCACCGACCTTCAACAGCGCCGGCTACCATTGGCTACTGTCTCGTCTCGTCAACCTAGGACTGTGCATCGGAGACAGCGAGGAGTTCAGCATTTGATGCGGCAATGGATCACACAAATAAGCATTTCTCGCCAAGAATCTGGAATTTGCAGGATATCCTGACTGTATTATGTCACAGAATTTCAGATGACCATCTTTTTGCTGAGTTTTAAAATTCACGATATGAAGGGGTTTCACATACTTTTTAGCTTTAATTAGAAAACGCACATGTGCGAGCACAGCATGTGGCCATTGGCTGGATCGTGAAGGTTTCCTCAGAGATCAGATCGAATAGCCAGGAGGCAATGTCATGTTTGCTAGGCGACCTGCTTTGTCCGTTGTAGTCGATGGGGAGACGAACTGCCTGACGAATTCGGCGTTCGCTCGAAAAGATCAAACGAAAAGAACTGTGAAGACTTGCTGTTTCAAGACCCCAGACTCTGATGTCAAGCTTTTGCGTCTTTCAGACGTTAGGAAGGCTAACTAGAGATGGTTAACTCGCAAAGCACGAGACTTGGGAAATTTCCGCTAGCCAAGCCAAGCGGTAGCGACTTTCGGTACACCTTGCCAGTGCAGTTCTTGGATAGCATGTTTCCTCTGGTGCAGGTAGATGCGGCGTCCTGTAGATGCGAGAGAGGATAGATGCGGGTGTCGGTCGATAAGATACCTCGTCTGTAGACGTCTATCTGGCCTACCAAAGGTGGTGTTTTCAACATCTCGAGGTTGGTGTACCCGGGCGTGTTGGGGCATGGCCGGGTGAGATTACTCTCACCTGGCTCAATGGCCTCCAACCCCGCCACCGGGACCCCAAATACGTCTGGAAGCCATCCAGATATAGAATCCTCCGTTCGCTCGCGGCGGTGTCGCGCATGCGCCTGTCATATTTCCAGCCATAATGCCTTTTCACAGTTAAGACATTGTTAACAGCCACATCTATCATACCCGTCAGTTTTATCATGCACTGAGGCTTTCTATACTACTGTCCATGCGAATCCTATCGATACAAGGGACCCCTCAACCTCAAACCAGCTAGAGCTGTATGCAGGATTGTACATTATCGATCAGCATCCGATATCAGTCCTAGACTCATCTGCGGAATCTAAAATTTTTAAAAGTCGGATCCTAATCTACTAACTACTTACATGCACCCCGGCTTTAACTGACAAAGCTCGAAGCTCATGCAGCTTGGCGCATCTGCGTCTATTGTGAACAAGTTGGCCGAACTCCGCACCCCCTCCCGCACGCAAACACATGCTTCCTATCCGTGGGGATGGTTGGATACCACCGAACCCTCTCGGAGGCGATTTGACCAATTGATAATACAGAGGTAAGCCATCCCGAAGCACGATACTTTTTTGAGTCGCGATTGGGGATACGGGAAGGTTGAGCCTTGGTCGCAGCCATATCAAAAGCCTGGACCATATCGATATCGATAACTTGCTATTGGGCTCCATTGGGTCGCGTCTCTTCCTATCGGGCGGGGTCGCGAACCCTCCCTCATTGATTCAAACCCCGCAGTTAGTGTGCGTTTTTCAATCAGTAGGTATTCCCGCGCGATTTTCTCCATCGTGAAGATGCCCGGAATTAGCTAGGTGAATCGACGTCGGCATAAACTCCACCTGTAGATCTTCGTTTCCGGTAAGTTAGGATTAATTGGATACCACTAACTAGTAACGGCAGAATTAACAAGTATGGCTAGTACCGGAAAACTACTAATCCTATCGCCCAATTGCAACCAATGTCTCGGGCACTACTCGGATTATTTTATATTTCACACTTTATAGAGAGCTCACATGCCCTAATATGATGGCAAGAAGTTGGCTATGGAGGCTGTGCTGGAAGTATAGCTCGGCATTGAGCTTTCCATAACGCTCTAGCTCTTCATTGCCTGCAAAAGTTCTAAATTTTCAAAGCTACTGAAGACTTTTGTCTATTCCGCATTCAAAAGTACGGATATATCCTACGATACCAGGTCTATCACGTTTCCGCGGTCTATGCGATGACCTACTTAGCATCGATCTCCCGGCAGCTCACGATTTTAATAGGTAATATCTAGAAATCACTAAAGATTCAGTCTGTTTACAATATGATATCGGTATGAATAAGGTTCTTATCAAATTATGCATCTGAATTGCATATATGGTCATATTTCCGTGTATTTAGGCTACAACCCAAGCCTCTAGGTGCATATTCCAAGCAGATTGTTCTGTCTGTCAAATATTCCCTCCTTCCTTTTCGGGATATGAGGATCAGTTTGATAGATACTGGATGCCCCTCTATAGGAAGATATGGATGCCGGATCAACTTGATTTTCAGTTCTTCACATGTATTCGTGCTACGTACGTTTGATAACCAGGCTGGTTGATAAAGCACCTTGCCCATGTAGTGATCGTATCTCGCCTATTGCGATCCCATATCGATTTACAGATGACGGCCGTTGGAGTATCTGCTTGGAAGATTCAAAGCAATTATAGCTATCTGTTGCATATGCACATAATTTGTATCCACCCGTGAGATTATTTTTCGAAATGTATAGCAATTCGATAGTGGTGTCTGAAGACATCCTGGTTCAGCCAGCATCTAGCAGGAGGATCTGCTGAATGCTAGCATGCTTAGATAGCAGCCTACACAATTTATTCTTCGTGTATTCTATTGAATACTATTAGGCCCTATTGAAAGGCTTAACGTTGACTCGCCCACTAGTCGCCCCTCCCTTCCTCTCCTTCGATTTATATTCTGAAGCCGTTGACAGTCTCCGGATCCCGTGACCAGAATGTTGGATAGGTTCAAGCCACTTTGTTGTAACTTCTGTGTTGCACCCCCTTTTCGGCAACTGCCCCCATGCCCGCCAAGCCACAGCCGCAAAAAGGTCGCCTAAAGCGAATATAATTTTTTTTTTGCGACAGGCTTCCATACCTCCAAACCTTGCACGCCGCATATGCAATGCTTCGTCTCAACAGCCGACTTTTAGGCAAACAAGCCACCTCGCCGACAAATTACATATGTCAACGTTGCTTCCAATCTACTAAGTGGGCTTCGTCGCCGTCCAACCCGTTGCGCAATCCAATATGCTCCCGGGACTATCACGCGACAGCTGCCTCGTTGCAGCGCCAACGGTATGAACGGAGTGAGGGAAGAGGATATGGTCGAGGAGGACGGGAAGGGGGAAGTTGGGGTGGCGGGGACGGATGGAGCAATACAAGAGGAGAGCGACGAGTTGGCCAAAGGCGACGATATGACGACAACAATGACGCTGCGCCCTACATTTCAAAAAAGCGATACGGGGGTCCCCGGAAATACAAACAAGCTGAAGACGAATACCCTGACGAAGTAGGTGACGGGATAGAGTTCGAGCAATCTCGGTTCCAGATCGACGGAGGGGTAGTGGGTAGGGCAGCACAGGAAGATCTTCCAGACCTACAAGCAATCATGGCCCAGGCACGAGATTCAGATTTCTCCAGAAAGCTACACAAACTACGACGTGAGGAGGCTGAAAAACGGGACCCATCCCAACGGATTCTGGAAAAGTTAGTGAAACCGAATACCTTCGAAGAATCGTCACTACGACCAATTGTGAAAAAAGCGCTGGCAACAGCCTATCCAAACATCACAAGATTATCCCAAACGCAAAAGAACATGCTCGTGCTGTTGCAGGAGGGATATAGCTTATGCGCTACTGGTCCAGCTGCGTCCGGGAAGAGTTTTATATCTGCACTGTGGTTGTTACAAATGATGAGGAGCGTGAGCACGGTTAGGCAACCTAATGGCACCTCGAAAAAGGTACCAAGTACAACTGGTATCATATTCGTTCCGACTATCGATCTTATGAAGCAATATACCGACATCTTGGACAACCTTGTCAATGCGTTCGTTGGACCTGGGAAAGAACCACCTCCAAAAGATACCATCTTCCAAGGATTGACTCGTCTTAGTAATGATGAAGGGGAAGATGAGCAGATCCAAAGGCTGAAGAACAACCCTAGTCCGCATATCATTGTTACTACGCCTACTAGATTCCTCGATATCCTCAACGATCCCAAGGCCAAAGACTATGTCAATCTGGATAACCTCAAAGTCATCATAGCCGACGAGGTGGATGCGATGATTACCCAGAGGCCGGCGCCCAAAAAACTCGGAGACATGGTGCAGCGCAAGAGAATCCTGAACGAAGTCAGATGGGCTAAGCCAACACCATTGGAAACTTGCGTGGACTTCATGATCGCGCGGCGGGAGATGCTAGCCCATCAACGAGATGGAACTCCGGAACCTATACAATTTTGTTGCATTTCTCCAAACCTATCGCCCATTTTGAGATCTAAGCTAGTTCATACAAAGAACTGGGTTGGATTTTCCAAGACAGACAGCAACGCAAATCAAATGGTAAACCTTGGGATCCAGGACTTCTCAAAGTTATTTGATCATGAAAAGATCGGACACATTGTGAAAATCCCGGAAAGAATAAAGCATTACGCGTTGAGTGTGGATATCAACACGGGGTTGATGAGGGATATCCCGCTCTTCAAACAAGATCCGCTAATTCGGTCGTCGGATGAACAAGCAGAGATCGAGAAATACATCAACGTACTAAAAATACACCGCGACCCACGGGTAGCTCTGATGAGCAAGGAAGCCCTAGCTGTTGAAGCTGCCCAGGAGAATCTCTTGATGGAAGAAGAAGGCAGCGTAACGAAATACAAGTATTCTACTGGTGTGACAGACTCGAACTTTGAAGTCAAGGACTTAATCACAGAACTTGCGAATGACTTCAGGCACACCAGCATCCCCAAGAAGATAGCTGTCGAAATTCTGGATGTTTTATTGAAGCGTGACAACTATCCTGAACGAGTCATCATGTATCTCACCCCTATCGCCTCGAGGGCGCAGTACATCGAAGCGCTAAAGGATGCAGGTTTCAATGCTGAACTCCTGAGATCAGATACTTGCGCTGCGAATAATATCACAATCGGCAGGTCCGATCTTCCGGGACCTCACCCGCCCACGGAGGAACAGGTCCGAACCAAAGCAGATACTACGATTTGGGTCACCTCAGCTGCCGGTGCCAGGGGAATAGATACGCCACACTTCACTCACGCATACATTATGGTCCCTACAACCGGATACCAAAAGTACGCGCAGATGGCTGGTCGTATCGCCAGGTATCCTTTCCCATCGGAAAGACCGCAGTTTGTTGAACCAAAGGGCCAGGTTACTACGATATTCTTGGAAGAGCCTGTTGGTGATCACGCGTATGCTCCAATGATCGATGGGGTTATTCAGGTGGATAGCCCCGTTGAAGGTCTTGCATGGAGGCGGATTTACCGTATGTACGGGGTTTGTGGTGCAAAGTTGGATCGGTATTTTGGCCCTGGAGAGGAAGGGGGCGTCATGTTGAGGACTGTTGACCCCCACAGTACTCGATTCCCAGGAATGGAGGAAGATTTGCCGTGGGAGGATGGAACGGACGTGTCGTCTAAGGCTCCTCAGCCCCTAGAACAAGAAACTGAGGAAGAACCTGCTTTCGAGTTCCTACCATTCGAGAGCAGCGACTCTCAGGATACTTCGCCTGCTCCTGCAGAGGAGCTCAAGGTAGACTCGGATATGGCAGAAGAGGAAATTGAGTTCGAAGACTCCTTCGAGCCAATAACTTTGACGCAAGACGTAGATGCCGCCACGAAACATACCGAGGAACCCGTCACAGAAACAGAAACATCTGCAAGTGAGGAGCCCTCGCCTGAAGAAGAGAAAATTGAGTCAGAGACGAGAGAAGACGAAAATGACCCAGAGGACTCACCGTCTATCTACGAGCCAGTAGAGCTCAAAGATGGCCCCTACTTCATTCCTGAGGATGCACCAGATCCGGAAAACCCCATTCAGGCACATACGGAGTCAACTGCTATACCTCCAGAGCTTCAGGGTGTCGGAGACACGCCACTCGAGCTTGGTGAAGGTGTCACGGAAGAAGAAGCCAAGGAGTTCCAGGAAGCCCAAGACGACATCTTCTCTGCCTTCTTAGAGCTTAATGCCCTACAAGAGAAGATGCGTCAGGTAAGGGAGGAACAAGAAGGCATTGAATCTTCTGACGAGTCCGATGAATCTGATCAGTCTGACGACAGCGATTCTAGCGATTCGGATGATGAAATTAGTGAGCTGGCAGATGGTGACATTGACGGTGTGGAAGTTCGCACCGTTCCTGCCACAAAGGAACCAGAACCTACCCCGAAGGAATCTGAGGATGGTAGCGGATGGCGTTATTAAATGTCGTGATCATCACCAGGTCATTTCTATTGTATATATTGAACATTGGAGCATCTGCATATTTGGGCCAGCACGTGGAGGTGTCTACGGATAGATTCTTTTATGTATTATTATATAGACGTGGTGTCTACGCATACGAAAAGTTCACAATTTTGCTATTGATTGCGTCCGCAAAGGCTTTTTGCTAAAGTAAATTACGTGATTGAATCACACGAGACCGCGAGTGCACCAATAAAGCAAAATAACTTGGAAGATCAACGTGAATCTAATAAAGGAAATCTTGTGTTACAGACGCCAAAGCTTTGAGAGATTCGTCACAAAAATGATTTCGACATCAGACTTGGCAACTCCCGTCATTTTGGTGTCCTATGGAATTGATTAATCAACATTGACGCTTTTATGTTGCCAGTCCAGATATCAAGTATATATAATGTTAGAGCCCGAATAGAAAGATTCAAATTAATCCTGATAAATGTAAACCTCAAATTTAAAAGAGAAACCGTCCAGAATATCCAATCCAAGATCTTTCAAGCTTCATCCATAAACTTTTCGATACTTGTTAATACTAGATCGCTGTTATCCGACAAGATGTCCGACAAACCCCAAGATTACCATTCCAACCCGCGCTACCAAAAAATCAAAACAGCCCAGAACAATGGGCACAAGCCATATATCTCCAAAGCCAGCGAGTACCCATTTCGAGAAGCATGGGAGATAAAAACGGACAAAACCCCACCTCCAAAGAGGGAAAAGAAGCGTACGGGACTATGCCCCAATTGGTACACGCCCCCACCACCTATCAATCCTACGTGCGGGCGACATCCAGGAAGCAACGATTGTATAAAGCAACTGCCGGGGGATAAAAAGTCTTCAACGAACACTAAAGAAGTCGATCTCGAGACGAAGGAAGAGAGGAAGTAACGTAGCGAGCAAAGTCTTTGGAGTCTCTACGAAACTAAAAGCCTCTAGGAAGCGGAGCATATCTCTTTGATGGATTTGTCGCCGCACGTTTATGTTTGTATCTCTCCGAGGATCACTGTATCAGACTATTGGACATATTCACGAGACTGGGTATCAAATTGGTAGTCTCATGTGTTGTTTTTGTTGCATAGTTCGATGAGATTTTGATACTGGCACCAGGCGAATCTGGTTTCGATCGAATTCAAAGGTTTAATTAGCTTAAGGCTCTAGATCAATAGATAGACCCATTTGGTAATTCGATAAATTAGATATTTACGCATTGACGCTTGAACCAAAGTCGCCTTGAAAACCACCTTGTTGCCCCAACCCCACGATATTTCATGTCGTAGATGATATCCCGGTGTCGATTACTATACCCTGTCAAAGTCAAGATGACTGCTGGTTTAGTCTAATCAGACTCATTTTGACCAACCTCTCTCAGCGCTATACCCAATCCATCGTTTCCCGTCCATAAATGAGTCAAGAAGCTTCCGGAGTGGCTGAAAGAACACCCTTAAAATTGCGTTTATGTTTCACAGAGTAGGGATGTCGGTAGTCAACCAACCTTCCTCAAACTTCACACACAACGCATTTCCGATCTCTGACAAATCGTGATATAATCTGGTTGCGAGACTCGACTGGTAGCCAACTATAATCTCGTCTTGGTTACTGAGTGTAAGGCCCAGGGCGTAGATATATAAGCCTGAGAGGCTATCATATTTTTCCAATCATTGTTTGCCTCCAATCGAACAATTAGTTCATCGCCCCTCCATCATCAACAAGATGTCCAGCTTCACAGGACCAACCACGACTCTGACAATGGATGCCGGAGTGCAATCAGATGTTGACAACGGTGGGAAATTCGAGTAAGTAGTGCAATTTAATCAATTAACCCGAATTATACAATACGAGATCCAATCAATTGACATACAAACCTAGCTGGTTCACCCTTCCCGGCGAAATTCGGGACCATATCTATGAAGCCCTCCTCCCGTTCGAGGTCAACTTCATCTACAAATCGCCATGGATGTATGAGGACTATAACCACAGCTATAAAGCGATGAAACAAGTAAGTATATAATCAAGACAAAATTATATTCTAACCCATCGAGTTGGCTATTGATGCTAACCGCTCCTTTTGCTTTTCTCTCAAGCATCCTGGGGCAATAAGCTTCGAATTTTCCCCATTCCCCGAACCCGCAATAGCATACTACTCTCAGGTCTCCCACCGGTTCGGGGCCGAACTCTCCGACTGCCTTGATCGCCAACGTCACAAAGTTCTCAAAGCCCTGGAAGACTGTACCTCCGGCACCCACTCCTGGAATGTCGACTTCGACAGTAAAAAAATAACTCCCAAGCTTTTAGAATTGGTAGCCAGGAGCAGGTTTATATTCTCCAGCTTCGGCCACACGACCCAGAATATCATCAATAAACTAGACAAGCGTATCAAAAACAACATTCACGACGTCTTCATCACGCAATCATTGATATCCTCTACTATGCCAGGGAACTGTTTCAAATGGACCTACGGGACCGAATCAGAATTTGGACGTCTTTTCAAGACGAATTTCCCAAATCTTGAAAAGGTAGCGGTGGAAGCTCGACAATGTCGGAGAGATTCGTCTTGTCTCCGGACATTCATGGACTGGTATGACGAAGGGCGAATTAAACAACTTGAAATAATTTATCCCCACAAGCAAAGGAATGTGGCCGGCGGGGTGTGGGGATGGCAATACACCGGCGACAGGTTTAAAGACGAAGTCTCAGTCGAGGATTGTTACGAACTACTATGGGAGGTTATTTTCGGGGACAGGGCGCCGGAAAAGAGGTGGAAGGTCCGAAGGATTGACGAGGATGAAGTTAATGAGAGGGGTAGATTTTTTACTAATTGTGAATATCCGTACGCTGGAAGCCAGACGACAATGGTGGAAGGTACAGTGTTTAGACTGGTTAAAGAGCCAATTGGGACGTTTGAAGGATCAAATGATGAAGAAAATTTGGCATTAATAATGGCTTGTGACACGAGAACCGGTGGTTCAGACATCTACTAAGTCAAGCAGGATTTTCAGGTACTGTTCACAAAATGGGCAGGGCGGTGACCCTGAAATAGTTTTAGTTCCTTCTATGGCTTAGCTGTTCCTCCTTTAAAAAATAGATACTTCGTGTATTACTAATCTCGAGCTTTTTGTATCATATCATCGTGTGTACGTAAATATCTGTGTACTGTTTACATAAACAATTGCTTTCAAATCAAATCCAATATCAACCCCCGCTAATTTCGCTGCAAATCCGTTAAAGAACCCTCCAAGATTTGAATAGAACCCTCAAGATAACAGACCAAGTATTAAAAGTGCTATAAGTATATCAATTATTCCTACCAGCTAGGGCGAGGATATGAAGGTTATCCTGCTACCTATCCAAAAGTGAGGGTGTAGCCATTCCAATAGATATCTATTTCGAGCTAGCCCGTTCCTTCTTCTCCTTTTCATCAGCTAATAAGCTCAACCTAGAACTCTCGTTTGACTCTCCCAGAGCATCAGCACTGGTACTGGCTGTCCCCGCTAGTTCTTCGAGCGCCGTCTTCTCTTTCTCCTTCTGCCGCTTCTTCTTCACATGCCCCATCGCCTCTTCTGTCAGACCTTGTCTGAACTCTTGTTCAATGATTCGCTTCTTCCTCGTCATCCGATCTCCAATAGATATCGTGATACCAGCCGCGATATTACAAGCGATCGAGCAAGAAAGAATTGCTGCAGTAAGAGCACCAGGTCGGTGGTGGTAACTAATACCCCATGTAACACCACCAAGTGCAATCTGGAACATTGAATGGAAGTCCAGAAGGACTGTGACCGTAATTAATAGTTTGACAGGGAAGGCGAAATGGGTTCTTGTCTCATGTGGACGGTAATAAGTGTGTGATTTTGCAAATTTCATGGAATGGTGTTCAAATCTCTCTTGCTGCTTCTCATTAAGGACAGGCGCCTCATCACGCTCTTCCCATGATGCCTCGAGGTCTCGAATTACAGAAGCCCTGTCAGCCTCCATCGAGACGAACTGACGAGTTGGCAGATCGTTGTGGTCTTGAAGTTCGGGAAGTTTTCGCTTCCGGCGTAGTTTCCAGGTCAAAAAGTGGTAGTGGGCGATAAATATCATGTGATAAGTATCGACAGCACGGAACGGTGCCAATCCATCACCAACAATGGCAAATAGAGCGACAAGAACGTTGTCGATAACGTTGATGACGTAAAGTTGTTTCTCGCCAACATAGATCCAACCGATCAAGAACAGGACCCAGGCGAGACCGAAGAGTGTGATCAAAGTTGCATAAACCGTTACGAACAACCCCAATGCTAAATAAAAATCATTAGAGACTCTGTCTGCAGAAGTTTGCAGGGGTATAACCTACGTCGTTTCACGTATTGCTTAAATCCTCGCCATCCCCGTTTGAATTTCTCGCGTTTCGAGTGTAAGAGGTGTCGAACGTGGTCGTCGAGCATAGCTCTCTCTTCTGCGGTCCAATCATCGATCGTAACCCCATGTGGCAAAACGGCATAATGCGAATCTGTCAAATTCGAAGTGATACTCAAAGCGCGGCTTCGCTGCCGCTGTAGGGCTGGGGTAAGTGGGCCTATGCCATCCTCGGGTGGGACGTCGTCTTCCGGGGCTATATCTTCTATTATTGAAGCTGTCGGTTGCTCGGCTCGAGACCCTCTTCGGGATTCCCGGCCAGTTATCGATGATAGGTCATAAGTTGGATGTCTGTTGATGAAATTACCCAGATTTGGGATGAAGAGAGAGTTTTGGACGTTAGTTAGTGTAGACAGCGTCGATACTTCCGGATCTATTCCCAATATTAATGTAAATTCTATTTATGGGTGCTATATGTCGTAGCCTACCAATTACGTCGAGCAAATCCACAACCGATTGATTATACTCCCTCCTAGGTGGAAGAGGCCTCGGTGGCGGCTGCATCATTCGATCTACATCGTCCATTCTCTGTTTCATACCTAGGAGGCTTCTCGCACCAGCCATAGAGAATCCACTACTAAACCGAGCTGGTGCCGGTCTCTGCGCCGGGGCAGGGGGCGGTGTTGGAGCGTCGTCTAATGCTTCCTTTGGTGGAACTGGAGGACCAGCATTTTCGGCCAACGGGATTTTCGGAGGGGGAGTAGGCGGAAAATCCGGAGGTACCTCCTGCACTGGCGACATAATCTGCGACGACCGGACGGCCCCCGGATCATTAAGCCATGAGTGCCTGGCTGGGTCTGATAGACTCCTAGGTCTGGTATGTGTAGCGAGCGGAACATTTAAGTGGACTGAGGGTTGAGGAGCCATAGTTGCTTGATGGGCAGTTTGGGCTTGACCACGGTCGTAAGCATCGTTAAGATCGGAATTGGAGGGGAGTCGACGAAGTCTAATTGTAGGAGGACGACTCATTGCAGATACACTACTTGCTCTGCTTGTTCGAGCACCACTTGCTGATGAAATGACCGATGGAATTGACTGTGTGATTTCGGGTCTATTTGGCCTCGAACCAACCGGTCGACGAGGAAAGAAACGCCGGGAAGAGTTTACAGGCTCGATGTTGTCGACGGGGTTTAAGCTGCTGCCTGCGAAGCCAATGTGTTGAGAGTGTGGTGAACCTCCCAAGTCCGTCGCTGGGTCGCCACCGCTGGTGCTACTGCTCCCAGCGAACCCATATCCAAGGCTTTGATTACTACTACTACTGTTAGAACGGTATCGCCCAGGACTGGGCTCCGAAGGTCGTCTATCACTCGGGCTGGCCATGATGTCCAAGTTTGAAGTTCAACAAAGAAGAAGAGCGAAGGAGGAGTATCACGGAAGCATGGCGAGTTCGAGAGAAAATAAAAAAAGATGCCTGGACGAAAGCGACAAAATGCCAGGGCCTAGTGGATTATAAGTCAATGGAAAAATTTGAATCCAGAACTGCCCGACATCCCTCTAAGATGATAACTAAGCTGCAGACTAATCATTTAGTTAGCACGATAGTCTGGAGATATCCGGTCTTTCCCACTGACGTTGGGGCGCTCTGCGAAGTGGTTGGTCAGCACCCAAGCAGGCCATTCCCACATGACGTCAAACTGCATATTTTGGCTTGTCCGGCTGCTCCTGGCCGGAATCAAGCCTTTCTTAACTGGCAACCTGACATCGTGGTTTTGGGCGCCAATGCCCTTGGCTGTTATCACCATGCTATCACCGAGTGTCCTCCGCCGTGGTTGATATCTGCCCAGAGCTGTTGGCTTGCAAACTTGACGTATGCTGAGGCTCATCACGTTATATCTCAAGAATAACGCCTCAGGGACCGTCTAGTTTCTAAGGGTCTAAATCCCTGTATCGACCATGCACCGACAGTTGAGTCCGTCGGAAAACCCAGCTTCCGAATCCGAGATGGTCTCGAACTTTGTCTTTGGCGTCATTCCATACAAAGAAACGGCTGTTAGCAGATATCGGTAGTTGCTTCAGCACTTCATAGGGCATTCAGGAGTCGAGTCGACCACAGATCTGGTCAAGATCTGGCTCTGGCTGACCGGGAGTCGCTGTCTGAAAGTATTAGATTATCATAATCGTGCTTAAGTGCACAGGCACTTCCGAACTAGCTGCATCCGCGGGCGCAAGCTCGCTCTACCTTGTTTTGTGAGGCATCGGTAACCCTTTCCGACGACGGCGTGTCTAAAGCTTCATAGCTTAGCCAAGGGCCAATAGAGCGCCACAATGACTAGGTAATTAGCCACATAGTGGCTAGCCCGCCACGGACCCGGCGATCTGAGTACGCTAAACCAAGTCAAGGTACACAACAGTACAACACGTTTTAACACTGAACTTTCGGTACAATGAATGGAGTCTCAATATCAAAGGTATATATCACTTACAGTTTGTCAGGGAACAACTACACGATCCAATAATAATATTGGATATCGATAGCCAATCGAACCACGTATTCTCCCCTCTTTTCCGGCGGCTCAAACGTTCGGTCGCGAAACCGACCATTTTATTGCGGTGTTCGAACCTCCAAAGCTTCTTCGCAGGTACAGGTTTGGAGAGCCATTTCAGTGCAGCTTAAATATACGATGTCAGCTAGTAATTCGATATCGCCCATTGTTTTTTACGTTAACAAAACGTTGCGGGGCATGACTAATAACGTAAACCCGCCAGCTAGATCCGAATCCACCGCAAGAGCTTCAAATGATGAAAGTTTCGAAAACGATATCGATATATCATTGGCTACCGGTGCAATTGAGACACCATAGAAAAAAGTCTCAGATATGTCGGTACCACACACACCTATCCGCATTCTTCGTGCATGCATATGCTAATTTCATGTTGACCTGTCACATTTTTGAAATCTCAGATTTTGGATCCGTTGCGCATGCATGTACATACAATATATTACCGATTAGGTATGACGAATCTCAAACCAGAGTGGTGTGACGTATACAACCCCCCTAAAAACCATCGTCCTTATCCCTAATAGTTGCGCATATAGACGTCTAGAGCCTGGTTAACTTGTAAGACGGCTAAAAGTGGTGGATTGGTATCCTAGGACTGATACGAATCGTCTTCATATCATCACGAGATCCCGCGGTGCGACCCTCATTGAACCCGACCTAAGTTAGGTGTAACCCCGGATTCTTCCGTATTTCTATATTACAAACCGACTCTGGAGCTCCGAGTTCCCGTTATAGCTATCGTACTCTACGGATAACGTAGTCCCGAGCGGATAACGGCTTGCCTCGTACATCAGCTACCGATTTCCAACGCAAACCATTCCCATAGATAACAGCTCTATAATGCGCGCATGCCGTGTCATAGCATTAACGCGCATTAGACGGTTTGATACCTACACATGTGCGACGGCCGACAAGGTACAGCTATACGCCAACGGATTCTCATGTGACACCGTCTTATGTTGTGTAACCATATATCTAATTAATAAGCAGTTTCCGTAGCCTGGATTCGAGGCTACGGTTTCCGAAATATGCCGTTAGAAGCACAATCATACCTAATTGGTATCTGCATAGCTGCAGCGCGCTGGCTGGTTCGTGCGCAACCTAATCGAATATTACAGCTGCCGCGGTCTTAGCTTAGGTAGCGAGCTCTTGGCCGCGTTAAAGGCAATTCGGAAGGCGCACTCCGGAACTTTTACTCAGACGGTTCATATAAATTCATGTTCTAATTAATTGATAGAAGCTCTTAAATTAACCATCGGTATCATTAGACTGATAGGAGCCCTGTCAACCCGCAGGTGATCATCGATGCGCCCCACCTATCAGGATAAGTATACCAGCCTGACCACATATATGTTGTGCCTATGAGGAAATTAATAAGCCTCAGAAAATACATGCCCCTCTCATTGCACCGGAGATGACTTCCTGTCCATATATGGACGACCATGTCATACTTACTCGATCAGTACGTTGCGTGTATACGTATCGCCACAAAACCTGAAATCTAATTAGGGATGCATTGCAGGTTACATCCCCGCGAATTGAAGCGAGAGCAGAGTCAGCCTCAAACTCAGTATGGGTCCACCTATCATGAAGCTTCAGCTATAGCTACTGTATTGCGACAAGGTTGTAGCTTACTACCGACTAGGGAAAGGGTTTCCAAACCTGGTCTAGAGTCGGAGCTGAGGAAGCATACACATAGGACCTGGATGGAAATTTCGAGAATGTGACTAAGGGTTTGAGTGTTAAAACATTACATTAGCGCCGTATGCGTAGACAACTCCCATCCTCAATTATCTCTAGTGAACTGCAGGATCCTGATCGAGGCTATGCCTAACCACGACTGAAAATGTCGAACCCTCTTGAAATATTGATGTAGCATGGACACTGCGGCTTCTAAAGGATAGAGGTTGAACGGCCCGCTGCCAGCCGCCAGCGCTCTCGATCTAGCACTCGCCGACGTCGATATCTCACAATATTGAGTAACTCAGCTAGATTGATCTAGCTCCGACGAGATACTTTTTCAATATTGATACGCAGCCTATTGCAACTGCACGCAACATATGCATATGCACCTGATTCGATTCTAGCCTCGAATCCAGGCGCATTCGATTCTAGGGGCACAGAATTGCGCGAAACATGTACACGTAACCCCGCTGCGGTTGAGGGGTAGGGCGATAAGGTGAGAACTAGAGCCGGGCCCGCCAATAACTTTGCCCCACCTGCGTACATAGATCCTACTTTAATCTTAAATTCGGTAGCCTCGACAAGCCTGAACCCATGCAATATAGTAATGCAATGGAGGGGTCGAGCGAGGCTGCCAGTGCAGTCCACCTCCGCCGCCGACAGCTAGGCCTCTTTGGGTTAAATCAATACAACAACAACCAACGGTGAAAACAACACAAAAGCTAGAAGCTGGTAAACTTTCGGGTAGGATTTGGTAAGGTTTCGATCCGAAAGCCAGTGCTTGTACTAGTGCCGGGGTTCATCGGGATAACTCCACGTTTCTACCCAGGCTTAATTAAAGCTCAACATCTTGCATTACAGATGGATCATGGGATGAATTACTCGCATAGCTTTCGCGTTCGGATTTTATCGTTATCCTCTATCTATCAACTATCTCCATCGTATCACATGCCCATATAGCCTAGCGATATCGACATATCGTGATCGCACCGCTATAGAAGTTGGGCTTGATATCAATATCAGCGCATGAATAGGATTGGATAATATCTTTCCAGATCGAACTACTCGTCTTCAGCTACTTGCGCCTTGTGACTTCGCCGACTTCCAAGTAGATCAGGTCAATTCACCCCGCCCTTGTCAACGGAGCCTCAACGTCGATATCGACCACCAGGCCCTCGATTCTAGAGCGCACCCCTCCATCACCATGTCCGACTCTGTTTCCCCTTTCCCCATAGGCCAATTCTTACCCAATGGGGGTACCTATCGAACAGACCCCCCACTGCCTCCATCAGACCCCACGATTGGTTACAAACTCAATCACCTAATGCTCCGAATCCGCGACCCAGAGGCATCTCTAAACTTCTATGTTAACTTGATGGGAATGCGCACAGTATTTACTATGAATACTGGTCCCTTTACTATCTATTACCTCGGATACCCCCAAACCGATGCCGATAGAGCTGATCTCCAAGCGTGGGGTGAGAAAACCTGTGGCGTCCTGCCGCATACACTCGGCTTACTCGAGTTGTATCATATTCACGGATCTGAGAAGCAGCCGGAGGGGTACTATACGACCGGAAACGATGCACCTCATCTAGGTTTCGGCCAGGTTGGGTTTACTATACCCGATGTTAAGGCTGCTTTGGAGAGGCTGAAGGGGGCGGGGGTAAAAGTTCTGAAGGATCTAGGTGTCTCGACAAGGGAGAGCATCCCACTCAGCTCCTATGAAGAAGCAAAGGGTGTAGGGAGGGGTGAAATCCATAAGGATTATGGCAGGATCCTAGATCAGATCGCATTTGTCGCAGATCCTGTAAGCCCCTACCAAGACCCCGCAGTCACTTTTTCGGTTTCGAACTTTGGCTAATATTTCCCTAGGACGGTTATTTAGTGGAGCTCGTTCCTCAAAACATCGAAAACTGACCAGGGATAGATGAGGTACCATCACCGCGTGAACCTTAAAGGACACCCTGGGAGGACTATGTATAGAAGAACCGTTGTTTCGGGGCGTCTTGCGCTTTAGGCGCTAATATTGCGCGGTTATGATCGACGTCGTGGCTCCGAGCCGATTCTCACGCTTATGAGGCTATGACTCGTATTTGCGATCTTTCCTTCTCTCTTTTGTTTTGGTTGGAGATTCTCTCCCGTTGTGTGTAAATATAGCCTTTAAATTGATAGATAGTACATGATGCAATATAATCGTAGTGCACGGATACCGCCATGAACCAGAGGGTGCGTTCAACTAGTACTGTGGTGGTAGTAAAGGTGATATTAGCGGTGTGATGAACGAAGCTTGAACTTGGCTATATGCTTTTTGATACTAGTACGCTGTTTAAGAATGTTCTGAAATTGGACAGGTATATTAAAATCAAGACATGCTTTCTGCGGATAGGATTTTATCAGATAAAACGAAAAGATATTATCAATATAGGGGTGCAAGGCCCATATTGTAGTGTTGGGCGCTTCGGGGCGCGACCGTTCGAGGCTGGGGGAATCTTGGTATTCCTTCCAGTTACTCGGATTTCCCCTCCTTAGAGTCCAATAATTCCTCATTTTGGACAAGTGTAAGATAGGCGATAACATCCTGCAGCGTCTCAGCCGGGTCCTCGTTGCTGTTCTCTCCCGAACTCTTTTTAGACCAGGTCCACAGGTTGGCGATCGTCCAGATCTGTGTGTCGGTACGTGTTTTATTCCTCTCGTCGATGGCGTTCAGCATCAGCTCCCGAACGTTGTAAGGCAGCCGTGTAAGCGTTTTTGCGATTTCTATGGGAGTGGTTGCCGGTTCCTCGTTGCCCGTGATCTTTAGAAAGAGAAGCCGTGGCGAGTTCCAGGTCAGTTTGCTGTCCCTCTGGAGTGAGAGCAACATCATTTGCACGTGTGCCGGCGCAGAGCCTCGACCGCTCATATTTGAACTCTAGGGGGGAAACCACCGGGATACTGTGAGCTTTACGTTCGAACGCGACGGAAGGAGGATATGGGGGCTTTGTCGGTACTTACGTGCTTTCGGGGGAGAGGGGCTGGATCGATGAGATTGTTGAGCCTGGGATGATGGAGAGAGAATGAGTCCTAAATGTGTCGTGGATCTGGAAGGCTCATTGCCAAGCACTTGGACCGGAGCCGCACCGCTCTCGTTATAGCTATGCTGCTCACGACGCCTACGTACGGCAGACTTACAAATAAAGACCTTCAGACGGGCCTGTACTCAAATATCGCAAAGGAATGGGGTAGGATTTGGTATTTAAGAAAGGACCGGGTGCGATGCTCGGATTACCCCATTCGCTTGATCTAAGGGATTTGGTGGATTGACCGACCTGAGCTGGAAGTACGAAGTGACCTGCTTTATAAATACTTATCACCAACCCTTCCTTTTTTTTTTTTTTTTTTTTTTTTTTTTTCCCCTGCACTACAAGCGACTTAATTCTGGAGATGGGATTCCAATTTTTCGGGCGGCATATACGGGCCAACATAAAATGCGGTAAAGGCCGAGAGTGATGCATGCAGCGTAGGTATCCCGAGCAGGATACGATAGGGCAGGGTGCATACGCTCGACCTAATTAATCAATTGCAACCCACAAGCCTCTCATTCCTATAGGCTTAAATCCCACACAGGATATGTGTATCCCACAGGGGTCAAGCACATGCAGTCTCTAGCACCCGTTCTATATACCCTTATGCCTACCCGATGGGCCTCATTTAATTGACCTAGTTCTTCAATTTTGTAATAGGTACTCTGCCGTATCCCTACTTTTGCATTCAAGAGTCTAAATATGTATGTATGTATGTATGTATATATGTATGTATGTATGTATGTAGATTGTGCAACTTCACTGCCCAAAACTCAACTGCGTGAGAACCGAGCAGGATGCAAACATTAAACGCTATAAAACTTCAGCTCGATTGACTGACCGTATATATGCACTGCACGCTCCGAAGTACTAGTCCCTACGCTCCGTTTACTTTAGATGTGCCATGACTAGAGCACGTATCTTTTTCTAGATAGCTTGGCGAATCCGGAAGCTACTAGAATCACCCCGTCCAACATCATGTCAGATGCCGGTCATCTTGTCCTTTCGATGATACACCGCGGCACCGACGTTTTCCGATTCGAGCCATGTGCAAGTCAAGAACTTAATTCCGATCACGATTCGAATATCTAACTTAAGGGCTGCAAAGAAGGGTATCCATCGATGCCCCACGGCCCCGTTTACAGAAGTCGCAGAACAGGCTCGGTTTTGTATAGACAGCAGATTGGAAAAGCGGTTAAACTAAATTTAATAATACTACAGCCGGGGCGAACTCTTCCGCCAATCTGCTCTCTAAGGCAGCAGTCTATTCAGGGCACCTAGACATCTCTCGGAATATTACCCTTCTAACAAAGGAGTAACGTGGCAGTTGCAAATCCAATCCAAAGAACCTATATCCTCGGCCTCATAGACCCTCTTCTCCTACTTTAAAGCATGAATCGACTTGGCTAAGAGATTAGATGTGTCATAGTCCCGCAAATTTAAACCATCCCGTCTATTAGAGTTAACCTCATCGAATCAAAAGTTACCGGTAAAGTCTTGAAACCAGCCGTACCTATAAAAAAGACTATATCATCAGGAACTGGTAGCTAACAAAAGTCGATCTAGACGCACGCTAGGTCCACATCTACAAAAATGGGAGACGTGTCCATGTAATCCAGAGGATTTCTGCTGCAAAGCCAATTGTACAACATATCCTATTCAACCTCTGGAATTATTCTAGATCTCCCATGACCAATCAAACAAGAATGCGACGCATACCAGCATATCGCCCAGCCTCGTCGCTCAAGCGCGAGTGGCTTTCCGGCCAGCCCGATTGTCGCATTCGCACCTCTTTCACAATCGCTCGAGTAGCCATTGAAGGGCCTATCGAGATATAATTATCTCAAAGCGACGTAATATCGGATATAATTGAGTTCGATGTCTCTAAATTTTCCAACTGAACGATCAATCAAACTAGGAGGAATGTTGACCTGTCTGCGCCCATATATATCAACTAAAAGCCAGCGAAATTACGATTTTCCACATACATACCCTGCCCACGCTTTCTAGTGCGTCACTGCATCATCGCCCACCAGATCAAGCTCGCCTGCAAGGAAAACATATATTTGGCCAACTCAGCAAAGAAAAGAAAAGAAAATCAATTCGGAAACAGAGACGTTGCCAGCAAGTTGTGATATCTTGAAAGCTTTCCCGCGTCGCCAACTGTTGACTTACCAATTAGTCAATTCCACATCACTAGGACTGCAGTAGGGCGCCGTTGTACATGTGTGCATGTATCCGCCATGGTATAGTTGATAAGTAAACAACAAACCCTTTATTGTGGAGCAGTCTTACAACTTCGTCAGAATTTCATGGGCTAAAATCTCCCTTAGAGTTATCAGGCTACTGCTCATTACAAGGGGGTGTGAGGTTTATTGTGCGATATTCTAAGTCTAGTCTGCGACGTTTAGTCTAGTCGCAGAAATTAATTATATACTCTTTCGGTTCCTAATCTTCCAAGTAGCCAATCATCATCTGTTATACTACACTGGAAACTTTAAATCTACGACCAAAAACAAAATCGAAATTCCAAACCCAGAGTATATGGAGCTTGCTATTGGCGCAGAATTACCCAGTAATATTACACCGTGAAATATAATTTCTCTTATTCCATTTTTATGTAAATTTATACGGGGAAGGAGAGAGAGGGATGCTTGAGTTGCTAGTTGCATAATTGCTAACAAACCCGTGATATCTATAATGCAACTTGTAAAAGTGCAATATCCAAAAAATCTACAAAACTGAATACCGTGGAAATGGTAGAAGAATTCAAAATAAACACTTGGACTAGGTAGAAGAATACTATTCGTAGATAATTCACGATCGTGATACGAGTTACACAGCTTGAGAAAGCGTTGGTATACTCTGTAGCGGGTATACGACGTTGGCCAGAACCAAAGAGAGCTATCAGGATATATTGATATTGAGAAATGTTCAGATGATTTCTAGTTATATTACTGTCGGCAAACAGACCAATGGCAGGCAATAAAACGACCCATACCGTACCTTACCGCACCCGCCGGCCTACCTATCCCACCAGGGATGGTCGATGGTCATCGGTGCAGATGGGATGACCCCGGGTTTGTTCTTGTGACCCGATTCGACACTTTTCAGCTCAAGATAAGGGTTTTAGGATCCCCCAAGATTAGATAATCGGTGTGGGGGGGCGACCTGGCCATACTCGCAGCTTGGTAGCGAAGGTGTTACCATGGCGCAACTGGCATACGATGCAGGATATCCCTTCGGCGATAGCGCATGTATATAGCTATGATGATCGAAAAGAAACGTGGGGTACGGGGTCGAGGGCTTCAATACGAAGTACGGTGGATACATAATGCTGTTCAAGGGATTGCAATAAATAGCGAGTCCATAGATGATGGTCGCCATGTAACCGAAATTGTGGGGGTAGCCACATATGCATGACCACATGTCTACGGCTCGTTATAATTTTATAAGTGATATCCAAGTTTCGGCCACCAGATTATAATCGGTTACCTAAGCCGCCGGCCGTACAATCCCCAGACTATTCCCCGGATCCTAATATTACTTTAAAATTACGTTTCACGATTCCGTTTGTGCATTTCTTTGAAATGAAACACCAAGAATATGTTTCGCGAATGCCTGATTAGGTAGACAAACGGGCAAATGCCGCGTGTTTCATTGCATAACCTCGAGAACATATACCGCCATACTTCATACTTCATTATAACGAACTAGTCCTCCACGTGATGAATATATCCCGTCACGATTAAACCATTAACTGATCCTAGTATTACCTAATTATATCCTAGAAGAACAAGGCTAGCTGTACATATAGACACTTCATAAAAGTCGCCCCCACGCCCCCAAGCTTCGAAGATCACATCCTCATAAACATTACAAATCAAACGTGGAGCCCGTGTACCCAAAAGGTTGCGTCCCTGCATCAGTTTGTAACACCAGATCCCTGGGTGCTTTATAGCCAGGGATGTTAAAGAGGTCGTGTACTTGCATGTAAGCCGGGGTCGAGTTTGGTCCTAGGAGCTGCGTGTGCTGCATAATTAAGTGTGGATATTAGTATGTGTGACTGCTCTCAATCCGATTGGTTTGTCGAGGGAACTTACGCCGACAGCGTCAATTGTGATAACCCGGGAATTTCTGAACTTCCGGCTCATAGACTTCGCGCTAAATATTCCCGATTACGGATTAGAACGATGCATATATGGAGTGGCAGCGTCGTATTGGGGTCTTGAGCTTACCCTTCGATTGGCCCTAGAGGGTCAATATTATGCGAGATAAAGGTAATCGTATTTTCCGTGGTTTTATCAAGCAGAGCGACTAAGTATAAAAGCCAAGGGTTAGAACAGCCTGATCCTTTTTTATTCACTACTTGTCTTGGGGGGCCCTTACAGTCTAACTTCTCCACGTTATCACCAGTCCACTCTGCCAATTATCGATATATCGTCAGCGTCATATTCCGTCAACACATCCAGGACCGAAAATGCAACAACTTACCGGTGCAGACGAGGTAGTTCTGCAAAAACAAGGTGCCAAAGTTCGGATCCTTCCTGTTGAACTTGGAAAGCAAAGCCTCGAACTCCTTCTGTGTAATACTACCAAGAGGACCCGAGTCGGTACACGGAATCCCAAGCAACGCATCCGTCGAACCCTGCTGCCGACCGTCTACAGGTGGACTCGGCAGAGTTGGAGCGAACCCTCCTTGATAAAAACTAGTCAAAGTGCCACCGATAGCTCCGCCGGCAAGCGCAATTTCAACGTCGACAAGAAGATACGCTAGTGCTGGCCACAAATAGGCGGCGGCCCCAGCGAGACCGGGAAGCGAAGCGAACATGTTCGACTTGAAGTTCTCAGAAGTATAGTTGCCAGGCGGACTGGACATCACGATTGGTTTAGTGATTAACTTATTCTGGATATTTTCGAGGCGGGTTCGCATGGTAGCAATGTTGGGGCTATAGGATGCACAGCCATCAGTGCTTCCGGTGGAGTGGCAGGCACGGAGGAAGTATTCGACCATTTTGGTGTGATCTCGGAGTTCGAACTCGACACTAGTACCCGGTGCAAAACGTTCGTGGATCTTGCCGACGGCTGTTACCGAATACGAATATCAGTATCAAATGCCTCATATTGGATATCATCGAGATTGTTGGGATACTCACAATCAAGAACCAACTTTCCGACTTTCTCCGGATAGAGCGCAACCAACAGTGCTCCGATATTTGCGCCGTAGGAGAAACCCCAAAGGTTGATCTTATTCAAGCCCATAGCGGTGGCGAGGCTAACCAAGTCACGGGTAGTCTGGATGAAGCCGAGGTATGGGATCACATCCCCACTGAGCGCCTGGCACTTAGCATTATAGTCGCGATAGAATGCCTGGTACACGGGCCAGGTAGACTTGGTGAGCGCGGGTAGGGCTCGCTGGCGCTGCTGGAATGCATAACGCTCGTCCTGATCTGCGAAGCAAGTGAGGGTCGGTGTGGTCTGACCAGCGCCTCTTGCATCCCATGTCACAAAGTTCCAGCCAGGTTCGAGGATATAATCTCTGAATATCTGAGCCACGCCAATGAAAAACGGTTCGCTTGGATTTCCGGCGCCTCCAGGGAAGGAGAATATGGTTCCTTTGAAAGGGACATTGGGATCCGCGGGTAGCATCATTGCGGCAACCGCAGCGCTACCTTTGGAAGGGTCCTGGTAGTCCAACGGGACCTACAATCATAGGCATGTTAATTCTGAATTTTGTGTGCGGTTACTACCAAAGAGGGCTCGCCAGCACTGAAGAACGAACCTTGAGTCTGGAACATTTGAAAGATCCATAACAATCCACCCATTGAAGTGTTTCCGACGGCGTTAAAGTCTCAAAACGAAAGTCGTACTCTGTAATAGGATCCGCCTGTCGCTCGAATAGTAGTTTTGTAGCACGTTTAATGTTTTCGGTATGATCCGAATATTCCAATGGAATAGTCGCACATTGTACTACAACGATGCTAACCGTTAACGCAAGGCGAAGGGCCGATAAAACACCCATTTTTGAATTAAAAAAAGAAGAAGAAGCCAAAATTCTAAGAAAGAAAGATCCTCGAGATTCTAGATTGAAAATCACGAGAATCCCGCTCGTCAAGACTACTACCACTGAGAATTTTTAGACCTTGAGAAGGAAGCGCTGCTGGTTTTAAATACGTAGCGCTGTAAACCCGTTTGCAGGCCCAATATTCGGCATCAGCGCTCCAGCTTCCAACATTTGATTAGTTCAGCTGTGGCGGCGCCAAACGTACAATGCAATCGAGAATCCCGGGAAGATCCCACACTAGTATCTGTGCCTTTCTTGGCGACAAGGACCGCCATCTTATTGTCAATTCTATAGGTCGCACAAGCGAAAGTCGAGGCCTAGACGGCATGGAATCATTGAGTTTGGAATGTCGTGGCCATAGAATAAACCTCATGTCCAACAGCATAATTCATCCGAACACAAACCTCGGGATCGTACATGTGCCAAGATACGCCCGCTTGTAGCTTGATCCTTCGAAAACCTGGGATCTGCATGCAGCCGGTAAGCTTGCTATTGCATTTGATGTTGGTATTCCGTCCATCCGATGCCCAAAACTTGATTGCAAGATGGTTTTATTGTTTTCCAATCGTGGTTATTTGGCTGACGGGCGGCCGCTTCCCGTGAAAGGCTCTACAGCTCTAGAAGTCAGACAGAACAAACAGATTGGTAACCATCGTCGGTTTGGGTCTATAGGTATTTCAACGATATAACATTGAAGGTGAGCGGTTGCAGCGAAATCTGGAGATATTAGGCGATACAGTTGTGGGGAACTTTCAGCCGCAGGAACTATTGATCCCAGCTATCGCCGGTACGATATTGTGGCAATCTCGATACGAAACCTGCAGCTGTTTCTGCGATTGTATGCACACGCCAAGCTTAACAATGGATCATAAAATCGGTACACTAACCCATTTGCCGCAGCTTGTTTCCGTTCGTGAACTTGCTACAACATCAAGCGTAGCCGGTTTGGCTCATAAGACTGCCTCTTCAATACTTGTCCTGCGAAGAAAAAACAGCGCTATAACCTCGAAGCACTACAAATTTCTAGCAAACATAACATTATCTACCACTGCCTTCGAAAATGCCTTGTCTCTAGCAATTGAATCCTCTGTTTTTCTTTTACAGATTTGCCCAAGGTCGGCCCCGGGTTTCTTCCGCATAACCCTTCATCGTTTTCCATTTCCAAAGCTTCTCACCCGGATTGACAAGCTCATTATCATTTCGTCGATTATCAATCTTTCCTTCCGCCATCAAGAATCGCAAATATGCCGCAGGATTTAATCCCGGAGTCGATACCGTCTTGGCCTTATACGCCACCTGGTCTAACTTCGAAACCTCAATCTCGCCCGCACCGGCAGCTTTCATCGACTCAGTTATCTGTCTCAGGCTAACCGCATCGCCCGAGAAATACAACTTCTCAGGAAAGCTTTCAACCGGAATGTTTGCGAGAGCGCTCGCAACTGCCTTGCCGATATCCGCAATCGAAGTGAACGAAACAGGCGTATCCCCGGATCCAATGAACTCATATTTCCCTTCCTTAGTGTTCAGTCCGAACCATGGTCCGATCGAGTGTTCCATAAATAGCCCTGGGAATATTAAGCATAGCTTGAGATCTTTCCGCCCGCTTACGGCATCGAAGTGTGCTTTCTTTTTATCCCATTCGGGATGTTGAAAGTCATGAAGATAGTGTTCCACTCCAAACTCCGAGGGGATGTAGAGCTTGACATTGGACGATGGTGAGGTGACAGCGGCGGCAAGTTTAGATTTGAATCCGTTGTCGACGGAAGCAACCCTAAATTTACAATTGTAGTCCTGGTTAGCGCAGGTCGTTTGAAGCCACCACTCAAGGAAGTTCGCCATTTACACATTAACAAGGACGTCAACCCCGACGAGTGCGGTGACGATACTTTGATCATTATCCGCGGAGTATTCCATGACAGTTGCACCTTTGCTAGTCCAATCTAGAGCGTCGGGAGAAGTTGCATTCCTAGTCAGGAGGATAACGTCCTGATACTTTCCTCGAAACTGAGGATCAAGCAAACCCCTAAAACCCCAGTTAGATATTAAAACGATAATATTACATCTCAGTAAATTTAACAATCCTTTCGGTACGAACCTAACAATCTCTTTCCCCAGAACTCCTGTCCCACCAGCCACAGCAACCACAGGTAGTTTCTCCATACTTATTATTCCAACTAGTGTAAAGATCAAACTAAGGGGAAATTTTGCTGCGTATACCCGAGCAGAGTTTACAGAGCCTTACGTATTACCCCTCAATAACTTCGCAAATTTATAGAAACATCGCAAGTCCCCCTCATGGCGAATGTCGGCTTGCCGATATCTCGATCCGGGCACTGCCAGATTTAGCTTTCCAACACCCAACACATACACGGTATCCATCCCGACCTCAGTCTCTTAACCACTACGTACGGTTCGACCTACAAAAGCTCCCTAGACTCGAATATAGTCCCGAGGAGCTGATATCTGTCAAGATATACTGGAACACTTACATAGGGTCGTGGAGCATCAAGATGAATATAAAGAGTCTACGAGATTTGGCGGGTGTTCCAGCTCGAAAAGTTTTCCCATGAATCCGCAAGCATATTCTCATCCGGAGCTATGCTATGCTAGTTTTATTAGGAAGAATATTTACATCTTAACCATAAACTAGCTAACAAATGAGACTCTGGACCTTCCCAAGTTATCTCATCCGTCCTTCTTCATTGTGCACAATCCATAACCTAAAAAGAAGTGCACTAAGGACACTCAGCAAAAGATACCACACAAGCAACCTTCCATTCCGCCCTTATAACGAAAACCGCGCATGTTTCCTGACCTCTCTCAGATTCCCAACATCCTAAAATTTGGCGAGACGAGATCCCAACTAATCTTCATCCAAACCCATAGCAAGTGCCGCTAAGATGTCCAACGTAATCACGACGTTAGGATACGCCTTTTGGGCGTGCAGCTCGCTTTGGTCTGGCCACTGGATCGCAATCTGTCTGAAGAATCGATGACATAATCCATTCCCATGTTCGAAAACCATATGATGCATTCCATGAATACCCGGGGCCATGGTCAAGATATCAAAAACCTTAGCCCTCATACCGTTATCGACGTGGCCGACAACAAGGGCGTCTGATTCTGGATTCAATCCGAGTTGGTGGAAACATTCGTAAATTATATTGAGTGCCCTTGGGTGATCAAGACCGAGAATGGCGATGTATTTTAACCCTCGAAGTCGTCGCGATCCATTTTGTTGCAGAAGCATGTATCGACCTCTGGGGAAAACCCGATTGTACCAGATGCCATACATCACATCTGACCAGGCCCATGGAGTTCTGGTAACGCCGCGTGGAGTCGTAGCCGCCGGGTCCTGAGTAAGGCAAGCGTCTTGTGGTCTATTCGATCCGCAGACAACGAACAACCTGTCCTTGGTTGATAGAACCACATCGTATAAACAGGTATTTTGATTGTCGCCTCGAACAACGTTTTCAACCGTGCACCGTTGGTAGCCCCCGGTGAGGTCCTGTGCCATTCCGTCTCGTCCTTCCAACAGTGTTTTAAGACCCCTCCATTGAAAGCATGTCACCCCAGCACGCCCCCAGCTGAAGCTTTCCGTTTCCAATTTGTAAACGCGCTCGGGAGTCCAGGTGTGGGGTACTCCGCTGAGTTTGAATGACGGATGGGCCACGTCTTCGTATCCTCTCGCCCAAAATTCATGGACCTTCGATCTGTGGCTTCTACCTTCGCCCATGAGGTATGCCCAGGTCAGAGCGTGGAGGAAACGGCATTTTGTGAGGCTGGCTTCTCTACGAGTGGCCGGGATTGGGCTGTTCTCGACCGCAGCGGCTAGGGCCTCTTCGTCTTGCTCAACTGCTGATAGAGGGGCTTCGTCGTTATGTTCGTACTCGGAACGTTCCATTTTTGCGGAGTGATAAGTGCCTGTGAACTTAAGTAGGTACTTGGTGGTAGACTTAGCGTGCAGGTCAGAGAAGACAAAAAGATGGGTTCAGGCATATGCCAATACAAAGGGTCAAATTATTAACAAAATATGCCTCTCGATCGACGCATAGACGCCTTAGTTGATAGACGGTAACCCCCATCAATGTCTCTCCTACCGCTAACGTGCAGGCCCAAATACGAATATAAATGCAAACTAATGTATTCATCTTTAAAACTACTAATTAATTATTTCACATATATATTCAAATTACGGCCACCAGTTCAAAAAAATGCACCGTTAACGAAAGATAATAGAGACCTTTCACCAATATTGAATTGTTGACCATCCTCGAGGAAGTTCAGAATCGTCGTCACGTGCGAAGGACCCCCCTAGTAACACGTCCTCTCGCCGTTATCGCATTGGTACATTCTGCCAATTCATTCTACCGATATCACGAATATTTCGTCTGGCATATACATACACAGAGCTATTGGCTCCCAAAGGTGCGATATCGACCCGCCGGCTGCCCTGCAGTCCTATCTTACACCCGAACCTGCATATTCGAACTCAGCATGATGCGTATTGTACAGATATCAGATACGACACTGAGGACGTCCTTACATGATAAGGCGGTTTGAGGACTACCCTGAACTCAAGGCGTAGTATGGCTCACTATTCGATTCGCCATCCAGGCGTGTCCATACAGCGCACAGTTGATTACGACAGATATTCAAGCCTGGACATCCGTAGCCAACAACTACCACATTCGGGGCGAGATCGGAGGGAACAATTGATCAATGGATAGTTTGTGTAACCAAACCCAACGTCGCGTCGAAACCTGTAGCTTAGATGCAGCTGTAGGATCAGATATACAACAAAAACCCACAAATCCTCTCAACAGGAATATTCCAAATCCAACTCATAACCCCCTTTCATGTAGGGTCCTGAGGGCAGGCTATGGCTGTCATAACTGCACCCCAGCCACTGTATACGTGTCATCTACACTGTATCATCTAAGATGTAGAGGATAGGGCAAGGAAGCCCCCGGCTAAGGTCAAAATTTTTTTATGCTGAACCATGACATGATGCTTGAAGTTAGCTACAACGTAACAAGATACTTTTTCAACAAAGAGAAAAACTTGTTAATGATCTGCCCCGAAGAGCATCGGACGTGCACATCTTCAGATATTATTCCCCGGGATGAACATCATTAAGAGCTATTGCATATGCACGAGCCGGCGGATGAAGAAAGTATATGCATGTTCCAGAGCTCCACGCTATCTGATAAAGCACGAGAGTTCCGACGAAAGGAATAGCTGGAAAGCTTTCTTCAGGATACTGAGTATGTCAATCGTAATCGTACATAACGCCATTTTCGTCTTGCATATGGTAAGTGGTGGACATGATCTCTTGAGGTCGACGATTGGTTGTGGGGAGTTAGGATTAAGCTACTAGCAGTGCTGGAGCTTCCAATTCTCGTGTGATTCCAACGCATCGT
Organism: Arthrobotrys megalospora; assembly: GCA_036971655.1. Classification (NCBI taxonomy): domain Eukaryota; kingdom Fungi; phylum Ascomycota; class Orbiliomycetes; order Orbiliales; family Orbiliaceae; genus Arthrobotrys; species Arthrobotrys megalospora. The sequence goes on along the minus strand of JAVHJN010000003.1, from coordinate 338,415 downwards.
GACGTGGTCATATTGTGTGTTGTCTTTTACAAGCCCTCCCTGTGCTGCCAGGCCAGTGCACTATCGAATTGCAGGATTGATTGTGGAGATTGTTCCTTCTGACACTCAATAACACTCCTTTAACACTCCCCAGTTGGCTATGTAACTTGGGGAGGTTGGTTTTGCACTGAACCCCAGTATGCAACATTTCAAGTTGTGGTCCCGGTTCCTAGTAAATTGATCGACCTCATAGCTCGGGCACTTTAGCTTGAACTATGTAGCATGCATACTAGCTTGGGAGCATGCCACTGCGAACGTGAGAGTTACAGTGTTGTGCCATAAAGCTCCGACTCATGGGGCGGAAAAACTAGCCCTGGTGTATTCTGTAGGGAATACGAGCGCGCGCCAGGGCTCCTAAAATAGGAATATCACCGGATTCGTAGACATTCTAATTTCGCACGTCCTTTCTGGACGACTTTGACGAAATTGGAATCAAATGTTGCACAATTCACAGTTAATTGGGTCGCACTGACTTGAGATTGGTGCGAATAATTTTGGCAAGTTGCCGAATCATCTGTCTGTGCGACGAGTCGGCGCAATAATGTTGGCATTGAACAGATCGACAGGCGCCAGTTCGGGGAGAGATATGTATGGATGCGGATTCCGGCTTCTGGCATGACGAAACGGGTTGTGTGACATGGCAAGATGGTAAGGCTGTGCGTGTGCTATGTATGCGGGTTCCAAGTTCCTGGAAAGGCCCGTAGCGTCCGCCATCCTTTCTCGAGTTTCAAGAGTGATGTTGCTGTGGTACAGATGGGGAGGAAAAGGGTTTGATATCCGTCTTTGGAAAAGCGAAGCCGATGAGTAAAGACACCCGTATGCGCCGGAATGAGTTAATACAACGTGATAATTTTAGAGATGCTTGATCAACCATGATATGGTTATCCGCTCTCCAAACAGCTACCCTTCGGAACCGCGAAACAATTCCTATCTCTCGATGATCATCGAGCATTCCACGGAAACGGGCAAAGGGCGGGTGTCCATTCCAGCGCAGGAGTGTTTGTTCTTGTAACCTCGGACTAATTTTTGCTGTCAAGGGTAAACCGGCCCATCGGTAACTGCAAATGCAGCGTGACGAAGGCAGGCAGGCCAATCCCTTTGCTTGTAAATTGGAACTAATGCAGGTACAAGAACTCCCCCTTTCTTGCGAAGCTGACTCGAGGGCGAACCTCAGGAACCTGGGCCATCCCAGGAGATGCCCCTTCATTGCCACCCGAGCTTCCCCCTTTCATCGAGAAAAGGCTTTCGGTTTCCCGGCCACCGCTGGTAGAGTGACCTTACCTCACGAACTTGTGCTATCACAGGCAGCTCATGCATCGTTAGCTTCGCGTCGAGCTTTTGAGTTTTCCTTCTCAGACATTTAAAATTGTAAGCTTTGGTCCTGTGAAGCTAAAGAGCTGGGTGGTTCTCCACAGCTGCATCGATGGAAAATCACTCGTTGGGAAGCGAAAAGGCCACGAACGCGAACTTTTGTTGACGAGAGATTAAGGGTTCCGAGTTCTTGGCAGCGAACATCCCCTAACACTCACTGCTGGCTCTCATAATCATATTTTCCTTTGCAAGGATATTGTTCTTGCGGTTTTGTGCCCGAGTGGTTTATCCATCGAATATCCACTTCGGGGCGTGATTGAATGCGCATTCCCCTGTGCCGGGTACATTTCATTCTGAAACGCGATGTCTCAATATGCCAGATCTTCCAGAAAGGCGCTAGAATCCGTGCCCCTGGTCCCTCTCAAAGCTATGGCGCGGGCACAAATTGTTCGCAAATTCTTGGGCAGCAAAGCGTGATCATGAGAACACCACGACGACGATGATGAAAGAGGCAAAGTGGTGGCTAGAAAATTCGCATCGCCTAACTGCATCAAGCATCGTAGACACTGTATACGGTGTAGGCGAAAATAATATCTGCCAGCAGGGGAGAGAGCTAGCTTTTTTCGGTATTTAAAAGTTTTTTTTGGGCAGTGCTCGTTTCACCATGCTGCAAGGCCATACGATCCACAAATCGGTTATACCGCCACAGCTTAATGTCAGTTAGTCCTATGCAAGCGTGTATGCACGCTGATATCGATAAACATTGCATGAAATCTCAGCGCTGAATCCTGCCTTTGATGCGCGGGCTTGAGGTTACTTGTCGATTTTTGAACCTTGGGATGAGCTGACCCGACTGGAGAACGTGGGTTCGCTTCAAGGATATCAAACGAGGCACTATTGCGATTCTGAACATCGCCATGGATCTTCTCGATCCTGGCCGACCGCCGTCATACTTGGGTGTTTCTCCGTTACGCTTAGGGAACAAAGACATGAAAATCTCCTACTGTCTGAAAGTGACCGTCCTGAGCGATTTTCTGCTGTAAAACAGCTTCGCCGTATACCTTTGAATCACACCGGCTCTCAGCATGACTTTCTCTCAGGTAGAAGCCCAGATTTGATTGAGACGTTCGAGATTTCGCAGCTGCCCCCCACGCAGGAGAAACGAGATGCGATGAGATGACTTCATCCCACACGGATCTGGTTTGTGGTGCCGATGTGCCACGGCCACTTTTTTGCAAGGAGGCCGCCCATTTGGTTGCTGAAACTGCCGGAAACCGTAACTGGATAGAGAAGTCCGGGCTAGTCAAAAATATCACAGTCATCAATGCTTGTGGCATCGCGATCCTAAGCAAAAGAAATAGATGCGATATGATGCTAAGTTCAACGGACCGCTTTGTGCTAAGAGCCGGACCGCTTTCTTTGAACAGGCGATCGCCTTCGGGATGCCGGTTGTTTGCATTAAAGCTTGCCCAGGAGTCTGGTGTGCTTCTGAGCAAGGGAATATATTTTGCCTCAAATCACGGACATTTTGTGAATCTTGCAACCTCACAACGGAGCTAGAGGCATCCAGGCGTCCGTACCCGCGGGGAAAGATGCCTGCTCATTGGGTAAAACTGTAGCTCTTGTGCGAATTCAGGCACACTGGGGAGTTAGAACAAGATTGCTAAGACATATGTTTGTGCTTGGATGTGAGTTTTTCGAAGGATCGAGATCACATCCAACGGAATCCAAGCCGAAGCCGCTGCCTTTGTGATCGGCTTCACAGGAGGCGGCGTGGCTGCAGGCAGCCAGAGGCCCAGCTCCATTCACGGGACGGATGGATGGATGGATGAATCGAATGAATGAATGAATGGACAAATGAATGAAGCTCACCATTTGAAAGAGCACAATCCGTACAAGAAGTTCCTTCGCACCTCTCACTCCAGACTGGGCGACAAACCAGCAAGTTGGGTCACAACGGTTGCCTCCACTCTCAAGGCTGGAATAAGAAATGCGAACCAAGGACTTCTGTGCGCCTTTCCAGAAGCCGACCCCCCTGCTCACCAGCCAGCCAGAACTATTTTTGAACAGGGGATTCTCCATCCTTGCACTGCTCTCAGGCACAAAGAGTCCTTTCGCAAATCGAATCGAATCTCAGAAATTCACTTTCCAGCGGTTCTCTCTCGCACAAGCCTCTAGTGCGATTTCGCTCTCTTCCCATGTGGCATTGCAGCCAACCGGGGAAGCTAGCAGTTGGTTTGTCCTCTGATAACCGGAACATTTCAGTTTCACCCCTGGGTCCCCTACGAGGCTATCGTGGGAAGCAGTGAGAAAAAGGAACTGTGCCCGGAGCGTGCAAGTCAGCCAAAAAACAGGCGGAAGAAAGTCCCGTAATGAGACTCGCACAATCATTCGGACCCAAGCCCACGAAACCGCAGGCTTTTTCCCTCCGGCTTGCTAAGTTTCTTTTTCAGATGGCCTTCAAGTCAGTCTTTCTTGGTGTTCTTTCTTTTCTTTTCTTTGTTTCGAGGTGTGATGATTCAAACTTCATACCTACCTACCGGTCTCCTGGGTTTCCCTTTGCTCGCGGACGAGCCTCAGCACCCACACCTTGGTTATATATTGCCCATTCCACCTCCTTCCAGCGGCTCTCCATCTTCATTCCATCACCATTCCTTTGCTTCCAGACCAAGATACACATATCGACCATCCAGTTTCCCTGCCTCAGGATCCAGACCGTTGGGTATAAGTTATAAAGCATACTTCATATCATCCCTCTTAGCCTAACCAGCACTTAATCTTCCCAAACTCGCCTGCCAAACGAGCACTTCCTAATCCGAAAACAACACATTTCTACCTTTTCCATAAATCCACATCCACCAAAATGCCAGGCACAATCTCCCAAGCTCCTACGGCCCACTGCCACCACGCCTTCAAAATCATCAAGAGCGACACTACCGCTGTTATGTGGACATGCGGAATGTGCCACTCCGAACCTCATTGGTTCATCTTTGAGTGCCAGCACTGCAAGCTTAAGACCTGCAGACCATGTACCCATGGCCTGTAAAGAGACAGCACCGTATACAACGACAGCCAACGACCTAATTGAGTCACTGAATCCTCGCGACAAAGGGCTGTGCCTCCGCAACCAGTACTTGATAATTCGACATGTTCCATATATCGGTCAAGTATAATATAATTTTGGGACATCGGGTGTTCCGGAGTTGTATGTACTGGGATGCGACACAGCAACAAAAGATTCAGATGACGACTCTCTGGTTTACTCAACCTGGTCTTTCAACATCGTCCTGTCGCCTGTTTTGCCATCTCTTCCCGTCTAAGCCCATGGAACCAACAGCCTTGCGTTCAACTGGCTTGACGTAGAGCAATAAAGTTCCTTCATTTTCCCTGCAGCGGCAAAAAGACATCTCGAATCCCTTTCCGACTCCGCCAAATCCTGCCTTTATGACCATGCCCTATCTTGGATTTTTCAGCCACGAGACTCTCTGCATGCATCTAACGGAACGGTCACAATTTTTCTTTGCAAGCGATTTATCCTTTTTCTGGTTTTTGCCATCGTCTCTGCTCTGCTATTTCCGGGTTTTTATCTCTTCTCAGCCTTTTTATCCGAAATCAGTTCCTGCTTGCTCGACTATTCTCGTTCAACTTCATCGGGACGGCGCAATGTTTTTCCAGCGACTTTTTATACCCCCAAAAGCAAAGCGGTTCTTTACATCCTTACCTCCTAATATACCTAATACCTAATCGCTCTCGCTTTCATCTCGTCTCATTTTATTATTATTATTTTTCTTTTATTTCGATTCTCTGATACCAGTCTTTTGCTTTTATACATTTTTTATTGTTTGATATATACCACATACATCGTTATCAAGCGCAAGCTATGGGATCACGGGCAAAAAGTCGGCTTTCTCCTTCTTTCATCTTCCGTTATTGTATACATACATTTTTTTTTAGAGAGGAAATTTGCTTTTCGTATCACTGTACAATATTATGCACAGCCTATCGTTTCTTTTCAATCTCCTTTCTCAAGAATTTTTCTATTCGCCTATCTTTCTTCAAAACCAGCACGATACCCAAAAGCTGATTCGGATTTTCCTTTTCCAAGTAATGAGATTTGTAATTAGACTAGAAGAAAATCGCACAAAAAAATATTTTTCTCTTCACACACAAACTCTTTTCACCATTTAATATTTCCTCTCTTAGGGGGATCACACGAGCGAAGCAGGTACGAGAAGTGTGTGATGAGTATCCAAGGGTATCGTTTTTCTGCCTAATGTCAGAAGTTACGGAGCACCAGGGTTCTCCGGAATATCCCAACGGAGCGATGGCGGCCGTTTCTGCCGTTTATAACGTTTAAACGAGGGTTTTTTTTCGCATTCTCTTGTGATCGCTGGGGTAAGCTACAGCTTATGCAAGAGTACCGGATGCCATCCGGATCAAAGAGATGAGCTTCAGAAATTAAATGACATGTGTCCTTCAACCCCAAAGCTTCAGCGATTCGAGATAACCCTGTAAGTCTGTGGCGAGGTTGAATACCCGAGGATGTACGCGAAAGAAGCACATGAGCAGCAACCAAACGGCATAGGATGGAAGCATGGGAAGACTATTAGGCTGTGAATCATGATGGTACGGTGCTATCAGGCGTCGGATTTATATATATATACGCAAGTTATGAGGCCGTGTTTATGCATCCGGATTACTCAAAACAGGCTTCAAACCCCGTACCAGGTAAGGAACCAAAGATACGCACGTACGCGGATTCCGAGTGGCCTGTTTTTCGAATTGAAACAAAAAAAAACGAACTGTGCATATGTATAACTCGGGTCCGATATCTTCTGCAAAAGGTCAGATGTGCTAAAGAAAGGCAATGCCATCTTATAGCTGTCGTCGTCGCAATTCGATGACAAATGTTACACAGGGCTGCAAGCAGGCTGACTGGCGGCCATCATCGCATATTTGCGCCGATGTGTACCGGCAGCTCCCGAGATTCACTTGGCTTGGGTACGTACCTGGCCCCACCAAGGCTGTGGGCCGAGGGGCATGTCGACGGCCGACGGTAGTTGGATTGGATCGGATTCGTATATCATTTTTAATATACTCCGTAGGGATGAATTACAAGATCCCGGTGTCTGGAGGAGGAATATGCACGTGGAGGTGGCCTTCCATCTGATTGAGCCAAACACTGCATATCAGCCTCATTTATGGAGACCATCGTTATCTCTAATTCCCACTTTCTCCTCCTTCGTTTCCCAATCCAGGCCTTCTTGATACGACAATGATCGCGACAGCTGCACTTTGGCGTTATGGACAAGCAGAAGAGGGGAAGTGAAGTGGAGAAGCGAAGGCCCAACCAGGGCGGACAATGTGTTGCGATGAGGGTCTTCCGAGCATGCCATTGGCCAGCCGCGGCTAAGCAAACCGAACGCGGGCCCGAAAGCTAATTTTTTTTTTTTTTTCTCTCTTTCATGGACCATAAATATCACACTCCAATGATAATAATACCCCAGACCAGTATAACTCTCTCCTCCCGTCAACCTTTCCTGCCAATCCACCTTCAGTCCCTTACATCTATCGCCTGATGTAGGGGGCTATCACGAACCTTCAAATGATTCCTCGAGATCATTCTAACTCCTCACCTTGATCAAAGACCTTGTCCAATTGATCACGACTGCATTGATTGCAAAGTGGCACTGCAGCTATATTCACGCAACCACACGAAAATTTCAGCCTTACGAAGGTCGTAGATTAGCCGGCATACGATAAAGAACATAGCAATGCGTCGCGTCCAGATCTTCTCGGGCACTTCCAACCCGGCTCTCTGCGATGCCATCTGCGAGAGACTGGGTCGGGCACCGTCCAAAGTCGAGCTGAAGAAGTTCGCCAACGGCGAGACCAGCGTGCAGGTTGGTATGGAACAGACGTCCTAAACCAGTAATTGCGACCTTGTCGGAGGAGTCATCGATTCTAACAGAACTCTATTAGGATGCTCAATTAGAGAGCAGGACGTTTTTATTGTCCAGGGCGGAGGGGCGAAGTATGCCGGACACTCTCTTCGTTGACCTTTCGGTACACGGGGGATCAATGTTGAAGGCTGACAAGCAAACCGCTTGCGGTTGATGTTTGTGGAACAGGGTCAACGATGCCATCATGGAGACCTTGATCTTGATATCTGCCTGCAAAGGCGGCTCGGCGAATAAAGTCACCGGTAAGAACCGAAAAAAAATCTTCCATCCAGCATTCTGCTCAGCCTTATAAGGTCGAGTCAGACGTGCAGAAGGTTTTTCATGTGCTGATTGTTGTACTGTGGCTTGCTCATAGCTGTGCTACCATACTTTCCGTACTCGAAACAGTCCAAAAAGAAGTCTCATAGGGGAGCCATAACCGCAAGAAGTATGCTTCTTACACGATGCTACGTACTTCCACAATGTTATGACGTACTAAATCCTAATTCATTACAGTGCTTGCGAATTTGTTGACTGTTGCCGGTGTGGATCATGTTATCACGGTGGACTTGCATGTGGGTAACATACGGGATCGTGGTAGGCAGACATAGTGTCACTGACAGATCCTTAAACTCCAGGCTTCTCAAATGAAAGGTTTCTTCTCCCGGCCTGTGGATAATCTCTCTGCAGAACCAATCTTTGCCAAGTGGATTAGACAAAACGTCCCCAACTGGAGGGAGGCTGTGGTCGTGTCGAAGAATCCCGGAGGCACTAAGAGGTATTACAATCATCCCTCATGGTTGCTCTAATACACCTCTGACTCGTTTACAATTCAGAGTGACATCGCTTGCCGACGCTCTCAAACTTAATTTCGCTCTGATTACAACAGACAAGCGTCGAGCGATCCACGACTCGGCACTGCAGTCTCGGAGACACTCCCCTGCACACTCGGAACATGGGATCAACACCGTCGATACCGGGAACAATGAGAAACCCATTGAGACCCCGGACACTTCGTCCAAGCCCCAGTCTGAAAAGTCCAGCTCTGGGCGTGAAGGAAACCCTGATACCGTCCCGTTTCGGCGCCAGGGCTTGAGCTCATACCTACAGCATCAGCGTTCGGGGTCCTCGGATTCATCCCCTCGACATAACATCCTGGGGATAAATACTCACATGGGACATCGCAACGTCCCACATCCAGACTCTCATATGTCTCCTCACCATAGTCATCATCACAGCTTGTCTAGTCTATCTAGCCACCCGTTGAAGGAGCAGCACAACGGAATCCCGGAAGACGAAGAAGAGGACGAGGAAGATACCTATAACGATGACCAGGTTTCTGATGTCACTACCAGCCGTCTCGTGCAGGGCCATGTCGTCGACGACGACTACCCATCCCCGTCAATGACCGCTAGTGTTGTTCTTGAGGGTAACGGCGAGGGCAACTTGGATCATATGTTGTCAAGCATCTACTCTACTACGTCGTCCGTCATTGGCCATGATAGCCATGCCCTCGGTGGTGTTGATGCTAACGCTTCAGACGAAGACGATGAACCACATGATCATATTGAAAGAATGATTACGCTTGTCGGTGAAGTTAGGAATAAAACTATCTTCATTGTAGATGACATGATTGACCGTGCAGGTAGCTGGGTTGCAGCTGCAGAGCTGGCGGTGAAGGTGTGTGGAGCAAAGAAAGTCTACTGCATTGCAACCCATGGTCTCTTCGGGCCGGGGACATTGGAAGAGATGGATGAATGCAAGTGCATTGATAAGGTAAGTAAATCACCTTGTTTCTAAACCACCAATAATGTGCTAACGATAAATATAGATTGTCGTCACAAACTCCTTCCCACTCGGCGAAGATATGTGCCGAAAATACAAGAAGCTTATTGTCATTGATCTCTCGCATCTCCTTAGTGAAGCGATCCGAAGAAATCACCACGGCGAAACAATCTCGCCGCTTTATAACTACTATTGGGATTAGATGGGAATAATGCTATTTTCGTTTACTGCTTTCTAGCTTTTGGGAGGCCGGGGGACTTGCATACTGGAGTTTCTTTTCGTGCTTTTGGTACTAATAAGTGACAGTGTTTTCGCTCTAATATGTGCATAGAGGAAATCAGATCGGTTTATTCTTCACACAGCGAATTGCTACTGGCCATCAAGTTTTTCCCGTGCTTTGGACAGATGCTCTTTTGCTTTCATTTTGGATTCATCAAAGAATATCATTCACCAGCGATGCAGGCTGTAGAGTTTGCAGGAATCCCCTTTGCCCATGGCTTTCCATTTGGAGAGTTGTGGGAAGTAGGGTGTGTTCTTAACGGAGCGTTGGGAGAGTAGAAATTTTTATCTTGACTTGTTTCTTTGCCTTTTCTCTTCGGAGTTAGGGTGGAGAGGCAGGAAGGGGTAAATGTCGCGGAAAGAAGACATCGCCGTCTACTTTTGCCCGTCTTAATTGATGGGTGTGGCGTCTGATGTAAGAGAACAAAGCGGACATTCTTTTACTACTATTAATTAGATTTCTTTTTCTTCTTTCAATGAAGTATCATTATCATACCTCGAGGTCTATTCAAACCTTTCTATCCTCTATAACAGTTCAATCTCATAGAATACAAGCATCCGCCTTCTTCGGCCTCGCCCCGAATATACTGCTCCCAACTCTAACGACTCCAGCCCCCATACTAATCGCATTTTCAAAATCATCACTCATGCCCATGCTCAACTTCAACTCCACCTTGACACCTTCCTCTTTCTCAATCCTCTCCTCGAGCCCCTCCGCGACTTTTACCAACGTCACAAAATCTTCATTCTCCTCTCCTTCCTTCGCCGCCTGACTCCGTGCAATAGCCCCGATAGTCATCAACCCCACCAAATTCAACCTTGGACATTCCTTTCTAATTGTCGATATAATATCCCATAACTCCTCCCCATCAGGTTCAACACCAGACTTGGAATCCTCCCCCGAAGTATTAACTTGCACAAACACATTAACAAGCGGGAAATTATCCGGTCTCAGCCGATTCAACGATACCGCCTTTTTAGCAGAATCGATGGAATGTACCGCATAAAGGTTTCTGATCCTGGCAAGTTTGGAGACGGATGAAGATTGTAGACCGCCGATGAAATGCCAGGATACAGTGGAAGGGAGGATTGCATGTTTCTTCCAGAGTTCTTGGACGTAGTTTTCTCCAAAGTGCGATTGGCCGTTGGCGTGTAGTGCCAATATGTCACTTGCGGGTTTTAGCTTCGATACGGCGATTAGGAGGACCTAATATCATTTTTTATATCATATGAGCTCGTGTATAATTTCTATAATGATGTCATCCATAACGCAGATAAGGAAGCATACCTCGTCCCCACCCCGTCGATGAGTCCCCGCCCCGGCCTTTGCAGCCGTAATACTAGCTTGAATATCCTGTATATTCAACACTAACTCCTGAGCCCGCTCCTGAGTTTCCGTATCATTCTGGAGTTTCTCTTGCAAACTGGACAGGATATTCGATGCATTTTCGCTACCGGGTTCGTATTCTGCGTCCGCCATTTTAGGACGAGTAAACTGTAGGCGTATATCTTTGTTCGAGGGTAGGAAAACCGTGGCCCACTTGCGAAAGAATGGTAGTTTGAATAACACAAAATTTAGGTATCGGATTATTCTGGCCGTGGAATATTGGCGCTGGAATCTATGACGTCGTTTAGTCAGCCTATCTACCAAAAGATATGCATAGAAGCGGGTAAAAGTTCAGAGACGGGGTTACTTACAGGACCTTATTCAGTTTCCAATGGCCGAATAAGCTCCGTAGATGCCTGGGAGCCCGGTGCATGGGTCAGCCTATTCACGAGAGAAGGATGGATTTTATAGACACATCCAGATATTCGGGCCCAAAATATCACGTAACAACTCACAGGTCACACAGGCAACACGCGCCCCCAGTCTGAGATTTGCTTGGTCAATATGTCGAGGCTGATTGACGAGACTAGGATATGTGGAAGCTTTTAATTGAATGGGCCGTAGGGGCCCGGGGGGTTGCTATATATACGATTCTGGTTGATGCCCTGGATAGCATCATCCGTACCCGGCCACTGCGTATAGTTATAAGAGTGAAACAAGAACAAGTCAGAAGGATCTATCATCATAAAGTTACATATCACATAAAAACGCCAGCCTAACAAATCTTCCAGTAAAGCATTAGACCCTCCCTATTAAGCAAACCTAACCCTCTTCCTCGGATTGCTAGCCTTCAACCTCGTCATCCCGTCTATCCCAGAAGCAAAGCAGGATTTCAACCCCATAGCAGACGCATTACGCTTTCGCTCCAGCGATTTCCAGTCAACCCCTTTGGCCAACTGCATCGGCGTACCCGTCGGAACCTTCCAGTACATGCTGGGCTCCTAACCCATAACATTTCCTAGATTGTGTTCCTTGATGTAATCCGCTCCTTTCTCCGTGAATTCCGCCTTGGTGATCGCTGCACCTTTCCACGTCGGGTGTCCAATGTTCGACTTACTCCACAATGCTGCTCCTTTCCATGCATCCAACAATGGATCCTTTGCAGTTCTGAGACCGAACTCGGCCTCGAACGGGAGTACGGATGTAAGTGTCGTTCGCATTCGCTCTTCGAAACCTTTGAATAGCGTATACCCTCCAGTGAGGAATATATCTCTGTATATCGACTCCCTCTGCTTCTCTTCTGTGATCCTATTAAGCAACAGTTCTGATGTGATCTCGACAATACCCGCTTGATCAACACCAGCCATACTAGGCTCGAAAATAACTTCCGGAACACGTATCCTCTCCACATTCAAGTGCATTTGGTTCGCTTCAGCCTGGTTCTCGGGGTCGAATGGGTGGCAACCTCGCAAGAACGCGTGCACCAAGCTCTTACTCCAATCCGACTTGGCACTTTGAAGACTGTCCTCCGTAAAGTTCGGGTCATGGCGTAACAACTGTGCTTCCAAGTTCTTGAGCTCCGTCTGCATTTCCTCATCTTCTTCCTCCTCGTCTTCGTTAACAGTTGCGATATCGCGGTAAATCGCCCAGTCGTCGTCATCGGCACCGAAAGTATCTTCGTCGTTGCCTCTTCGGCGTTTTCTCGTTGGCTCGTCTGACGCAAGATGAGCGATTGCCTTCATCCTGTTCAGTGAAGCTAACGACTTCCTATCTGACAGTTGGGTTTTCCTCTGCTCGCGCTCTTTCAACTTGGCAACCAGTCCCTCCCTCATAGCCCTCTTCTCTGCGATCCAACCCTCAAGATCGTTTGTGCGCCTTTCTTCCTCCTTCTCGGCCTCTAATCGTAGCCTCTCACGTTCCTTCTCTTTCTCTGCTCGTAGTCTTTGTCGAGCCTCGTAATTCGCCTTGAGTAGTCTCTGCGCCCTCTTCTGCTTGAGACCATCCTCGTCAAGCTCTTCATCTGGAGTATCTAGAAGAGGGAATGTTGGAACTTCTTCCTCCTCCTCTTCTTCAATACCCAAATCCTTGTTTCGCGATCTCCGAATTGACTTCTCTAACTCCTTAACTCGTTTCTCTAGTTGAGCTTCGTCCCGGAAACCTTCGTTTTCCAATAGTCTGCTGAAATTCTTCTTGGTCTCCGACTTTCCTTTCTCAAGTATGTGTTGGTAGTATGCCAGCTCTTCTTCCTTCTTTTTAAGCTGTAATCCGGATGATTTATTAGCATCAAAGCCATTTGACAGAACAGCAGTTAGCATAAGCGGGAAAATATACCTTTTCAAGTCTCATCTTCGCCGCCTGTTCTTGCAGCCTCCTTCCACTCTCCTTCCTTCTCTCCGCGATCCTCGCAAGCTCTTCTTCACTCTTCTGCTCCTTTACAACTTCTGTAAATGGGAACTGGATCGCTCTATCCCGCTCATCCAAACCGCCCATTTCCAAATACCCCGACATCTCGGCTTTATAATTCTGGCTGACATAACAATGCTCTTGGACCAAACTTTCCATCTGCTGCTGGTATGTCTTCGGGAATCCAGGATATTTAAGGGCAAGCAGCTTGGTTAGGAAGTCAGTGGCCTGCGAGCCTCCCCAGTTTAGACGCGTAGCCATGTTTAAGACTCCCTTGGAGTTGATAACTGGGATAAGGTGAGTTGTTGTATGTGACGACGATAGAACGAGACCGGTAGTGCCGCCGTTATAGTGATATGAGAAAAGGGAATCGAGGCCGTAGGTAACGGATGGTGCATTATATGCTTCAAAGAGGAGTTCCGACATAGCTATAACCAAAAGTTAAACCACCGTCAGCTTTTACTATCGCATTTCATATCCGGCGCAGGTAGATCATACTCTTCCTCGTATAAGTGGGATTACACAACGCCTCGGTCATAACAACCGGATGGCTAATCCCATCGTCATCATCAATTCCAAGTTTTAGAAAACTATAATCAAGTATATTCTCCATGACATCAAAGTTCGAGACTACATTGACATCAAAGGCATTTTTGGATGCAGTCCGGGCGTTACTGTCGATGTAGGTGTCATTACCGACGAGCGTGAATGTACGAGCGAGCTTACGGTCTCGATATTTGGCGCAAATGGGCGGGAATGTTATACGAGGGGTTGATTCCGAAGACCAGCCGACACGTGTGTTCCAGCTACCTGGAGGGGCGGAGGGTAGTTAGTATCAATTGGTTTGATGAGAAAGGTGTTGTTGAAGGGAATACCATTGTCGATGACGATCGCTACATCGCTGCGACCCCTGTACTTAGAGCCGTAGTCTTCTGCTTGAGGCGCCGTGCCTGGGAATTTCGGTTCAAAGACATGATAGAGCTTTGGAGGGGGTTTTGGCGATGCTGAGGACGACGGTTGTTCTGTCGCGCTAGGTGACATCGTGGCGGGATGGATGGAGGTGTTTTGTGTGATTGGCGATGTTCGGAGGTTGTTTACCGGGGAGGGAGAGAAGGAGAGGGAAGTGGTGGTTATAAATATAATTTGGTCACGGCATTGCGGGCCAAGCGAGCGGGCGAAGACGTCGACGGTTTGGCGACGCGGTTGGGTTGCACGTTGCTGTCGCATGGTGATATATATATCACGTGTTGGTGCGCCACTCTTTCATCCATGAATTCAACCTCACCACTACATACTATATACATACTACATCATGGAGTCGCCGCACGAGAGCCAGCAGTCGCTCCTGCTCAACCGCATTATTGGCAATGTGGTACGTCCAGCCTATTCCATCTTCTACTCTACTACTAGCTTGCATCACACACTGACTTGCTATATGTACACAGGAGAAACTAAACGAGGCCGTCAAGGAGTTCAATAACCGTATACGGGTATTACCATGCCGTATCATACAAACAAGCCCTTTTCAAACGGAAACTATCTAATACAAATACATGCATGGTCCAGGAAATCAATGCAGCAAATATGGAAGCTGAGCTCTTCTCGCACATGTGGCAGAACTACCAAAGCTACCTCGAGATGAATCTTGAAGGTTTGCCCTTCTCTCCATGCATGTCACAGATCTATTCGTTTAGGTTTGCTAATATAATAACTTGGGTGCACGCAGAAACGAATAGCTTGGTACCACCGAAGTAGTGAAATCCATAAGGTTAGACAGTATTTGGATTTATTTCTAGTACCATTTGTCGAGCTAGAACCTCGGAAGGAATAAAGAAGAACGTACAAGATATCAACCCAGGTCTAGATTGACCTCGAATTGCATGGACGTTACTGGTTGGTTGCATGATACCAAAAAAGATATCAAAAAAATCAGCACCAGTCATCGTCATCAGACTCCTCCTCACCCATAATCCCCAAACTCGACATCATACTCTCCAGCCCAGTTTTACCTCCAGTGTACTCTCCCTTCTCAGAATCATCAGAGCTAGACTCGGATTTAACAGACCCCAAATCTTCCTCCAATTCATCAACCCTAATCCTCTCCACCCTATCATCCGGATACATAAGATCCATCTGCTCATCAATCATCTCCCTCCTCATCGCCTCGTCCAACTCAATCCAATGCTCCCTTTCCTTCCTCAAAGCCGCCATCTCATCAACTAAGCCCTTACACCCTTTCTCATAATGATCCGCAAGTCCACTAAGAACCTTAAAAACCGCTTCGCACCATTCACATTTCCAAACCACAAAGATACCCCCCTGCATCATCCCAGCAGTAGCAGCGGCCACCCTCTTCTTCTTCTTCTCAACTCCGCGGATGTGCTCGTGGAAGTTGCGAGGTTGATCGTACTTCTCGCCACAGGGGAGACAAGTATACTTCGCATTCCCAGAGATATCGTTGTACTCGTCGCCCTGGATTTTCCAAGTATACTTGAACAAAGACTCGCCGGTGATCTTTTGCATGTCGCTGCCTACGACTTCGTAGAATTTGCCAAGGGGGTCGACGAGCCAGATTGTGTCCTTGGGGAGAGCGATGGCTTTCATGTCAAGGCTAGCCATGTAGACTTTTTCTTCGTTGGTGAAGTCGCGGCAGTAGTCGAGGAGGATGAGGTGGGTCATTCCATGTTCGTAGATACCTTTGGTGGCAGCAACGGTACAGCCGTGACCCTCGATGTGTGCGAGGAGCTCGGATGGCTTTTCGAACGTGTCTGAGCAGCCAGGGACGCAGGACTATTTGCATCCAGGGTGGAGGACAGTTCGAAAGTGCTGTCAGAAGCAACATTAGTATAATTACATCCACAGTCAGATCTGAGAGGAAGTACATGCAATCTGCAAGGCCTTCTGAGAGGTAAAGTCAAGGCCGCACTTCCAGCACCAGGCGTGATGCCAATGAGCGTGATCGTTGCGATCCTTTTCGTTGTCGAACTTTTGACGACATTTCTCTTGGGGACAGTACCACGCGTTCTGGTTGCTTCGAGAGTGTGAAGCGCTTGGTTTCATATGCAAAGATATGATTCTCGGCATGCGCTTCATCTTCTGAGCCCTTGTCTCAAAAGCTGGGGCGATGCTGCCAGCTCGACTGTGGCCTCCTTTGAAGGGATATCGTCTTCCGGCTTCCATCTTGAGAATTGGTTGTCTGAAGCTGTTGTATGAATAGGAAAGGGTTATTGGGTCGAGTTTGTGGAAAGTAGAGAGGATTGAGTGACTGGGAGAGAAGCAGAGCTTAGTTGGTATTTATAGAAGATGCCCAGAGGATGCATCACGACCTATCGGCCTTTAGGAGTAAATGCGTGAAGCAGAATATCTATTATCACTACGCCCACCTTCCATCCTCTATGTATAGCTCTTATTTATAGTACACTGAATTTACACGGCCGCACCAAGTATAAAAAGAAAGCGCCGCAAAGAAGTTCAAAACGAAAAGAAAAAAAAGACACCACCAACTGCCATTACATTATTCGCAGGGTGCAAAGTGCTGTGTAGTAGTCTCCAGTGCTCAAGAAAGTTTGCGAACACGCTACTGCAAAATCAAGTGTTTAGTACCACCGTTGTAGGGCGATAGCCTAATCCTCCTCTGCCAAGTTGATAGGTATGAATCGTTTTGGGAGTTGAACACTGCACTGATATTAGCTTTCAAAATCGTCTTAGAGATACGAGATATTGCGGATACATACCGATCAAACTTTCCCTTGAATCGAGCTAGAAGCTCTTTCCAATCATGGTGCCCAATCAAATTCCTCCTGGGTGTAACTCCGATGCAATGTTTTGCATCCAATTGCATATCCAAAGGATCGTTGCTGTGACAGCCCGGCGATATACTAATACGTATCGAATAGCTCGAGGTATTCGGATCGCATGGCGTCGCGCCAGGCACATTTTTGTTTTCAGATTCGTAGAGCTCGAAGCATATCTGAGTAAGATAATCGAGCTCTGGAATCGCGTTCCGCTCCATCTTGGTCTTGATCCCGGATTCTAAGATGCAATTCAGGAGTGTATATACGTGAGATTCTGTGAAATATGTTAGTCTCACATCTGACGGCATGAAAACTTTCCATTCGTACGCACCCTTGGTAAAATAGAAGAAAGACTTCGCGGTATCGCTCGCCTGGACATGTTCAAGATCTTTGACAATCTGTTTGAGCAGCGGTAGTGAAGTCAACAACCCGATTTCAAGCTTCTCATTATTGTCGATTCCATACTCCTGCGGAGAGACGAAACTATTCACTAGTTGTTAGCGTCATTCAACAGCGATATTAGCCACCATCTAGAACATACTCGAAAAGAACCTTGGCCAACCGATACAACTCTCGGAGTTTCGTGAGTCGAAAGTCGTGTTTGATAGGCGCGCGGTATTTGTCCGTTTTTCCTAAACCATCGTCATCGGTAATGCTAAGTCGACCCTGCGGACTAGTCCCTCTACGACTATTCCTTCTCCGTCCTAACCTATGATTTCTAAGGATACCTCCAGTTTTCCCACCGTCTTCAGTTGACTCAACTGCGCTCTCCGTAGGAATTCCAGATGGTCCACTAACCGACCCGAAACCGCTAGAACCTGTGTCCACTATCCCTTCTTCTTCCATTATTGCGGATGAAGGTGTGAATATCGTCTCAAGGAATTGTCGGTTGTGTAGAGCGTCAAATTTCATTGTATCGTAAAGTTCTGAGATTTTACTAGGGTCTGGTTCCTTTCCTTTTGTCTCACAGAATTCAACGAACAACTTCTCCCATCGTTCCCGGAAGAGAGCTGGGTCTTCACCACAGCACCATCGACTTTGGATTGAATTCGTGGTATTAGCTTGGGCGAGGGCACCTGCCATGGCGCTGGATGATCCACCGGTTGTTTTTGAGGGTTGTACTTGCGCGGCAGCGGAAGTAGGCACGAGACCACCATCTTGTCCCTCACCGAAGTACTTCTTGTAGTTATATTGCATAACTTTTTGGTGAAATTTCATCAATTGAACGACGTTTTGCATGACCTCTGATGGCTCTGGGAAGTTCTCTCTCGGCCATGCAAACTGTGGTGGTGCTTCGGCTCCCTTTCGCAGTAAGGTTTTGAGCTTCTTCTTGACTTTGTCCATCTCATCCTTGGCCGCATTGCTATCGTCTAAAAGATCCTTGCGGATAGCAATCCTACCTGGAGAAATTTCTTTCACGTCGAGGAAGCTAGCCGCCCATATGTGAGCACTTGTTGATACTCTCCTCTCCGAGGATGTGAAAATCGTAACGTCATTTAAAACTTCTCGGTTCATGAGCAACAAGTCTTTTCTCATGTTCTCTCCGAGATCTTGGGATTGGTATCGAGCGGAATGTGTAGGCTCACCACCCCATTTGATGATCAGTTGCAGCTTATCTACTACGTAATCATCGTTGATCGCAACAGGAGACAGGTCTTTTGATGACTTCAGTGAGGATCCCTTGATCGGGATGATCTTCTCCTCTGCGTCATGAGCAGTGTCAGGAATATACGACTCAGTAGCTGAGGGGTCAGCTGGTGTCTCCGATGATGCCACCTCTAGCGCCACTTTTTCCTTTAGCTTCACACTGCTCTTTTTCTTCAGGCCCTGTGGCTTGATTTGGACTTTCGTTCCAGGATATGCCATCTTCCGCTGAAGTGCATTCCTCAATAATCTGACCTTCTCTCGATCTTCGATACCTTCTTTCAACGCGGCTTCGGTGGCCAACAAAACCTGCTCAAGGCCTTCCTCAACCAAGATTACCTCATCTTTATGGCCCTTGAGCAAATCAACAAAAGGCTGAGTGTGGAAACTGAATTTGAACTTTTGCTTCGGAGTTCTATCTGCATGTCGAAGAACGGCAACCATGCCCTTGAGTTTCCATGTGTGTTTGGGGCCCACGGGAACCGGTGCTTCTTGGGCGGGTGGTACCAATTCCGGATTACTGCGCACAGATCCAGGTGCATGTGGTATCGGCACAGGGGCGCTGACTTGTAGCGTTCCTGACGATGCAGATGATTGCAACAGGGTCGGATTGCCAGGCGGAGGAGTACCCGGTCCCGGACTAGGCGGCTCTTTGTCCTTCGAAGAAGTCCGATCTATACTAAGACGGGATGTCGAGGGGCTTCGGTGGAGCAATTGATTCAGGGAATTCCCGATCGATTGTTTCGTCGCACTGAATCTGTTGATTCGTGATTGTGACTGACTTCGATCGATGGATGCCTGATTGGTGGTACTATTCGACCTTGCTCTTCCTGGAGCACGCTTCTCCTTCACATCAATGAAAATAGTTCTGAGTTTCGCGGCACATTTGTCATAATACTCGTTGTTATCTTTGACAAAACTCCAACCGTTCACATCAATGACAAAACTCTTGCCATTGACACGGAGCAAGTCAAATCC
Organism: Arthrobotrys megalospora; assembly: GCA_036971655.1. Classification (NCBI taxonomy): domain Eukaryota; kingdom Fungi; phylum Ascomycota; class Orbiliomycetes; order Orbiliales; family Orbiliaceae; genus Arthrobotrys; species Arthrobotrys megalospora. The sequence goes on along the minus strand of JAVHJN010000003.1, from coordinate 318,913 downwards.
ACATACGTTCTGACCAAAGGCCTTGACGATCTTAATTGCCATCGATGACTCGACCGGCGTCAATGTTGTGACGAATCTGATCTCCTTCCCATTTGTATTGCGACGGACGAGACCATCAACAACAGGCGACTTCCTGGTCTCGGCATGGCAGAATTCGGTGCCGACGGTGTAACCTTTAACGTCTTCAGAATTATCGACAACCATGAACTGCTCGTAGATAAATGAACCAGACGATCTGGGTTTCGTGAGGTTAGGGTCATATTCCGAGGACTTGTTGCCAACCTTGCGGAATAGCTTCCGACCTCCACCGCCCTGGGCTTTCGAATAGTAAATCCGGATATTGTGGTCCTCTCCGTTCACAGGTTTCTCAACAAACGGTTTCTTTAAGGTAACCCCGTCCACGCTAATGGTATCTTCGTCGATGAGTTCCACGGACTGGGGAGCCTTCCACGCAGGATCGCCGGATGGAGGTAATTTAATCCCGGTATGCTCATAAAGTGCTGTGACGGCATCAGGAGAAATATAAGGACCACCGTCTCTTGACACCTCTACACGTTTCGGAGTTGGAACCTTGATCGAGTCGAGGATACGTAAAACTAATCGCCTGTCCCACAGCACTTTCTGCATCGGCAGTGAGTTGACGCAAAATGGCTTTCGGAGGGCAACATAACGAATAGCTTTGTCAAGAGGGAACCCAGATGAGAAGAAGGATATCAAGAAGTCACTACGTAGAGGAAAATACCGTCAGTATCATTAAACCTAAACTCGCAACCCCCACGCTGCTCCACCGTTGTGTTGAGCTGGTGCATAGATCAAATAGGCAATCGCATTGGAGCTGTCAAAGCAATGGACGAATGAGATGTTGCAAACGGGCACATACCATGTAGGCCAGTTTTCTACGTCTAAACCTGGTGTCAGCATATTTTGTTTTTACGGAAGCATCCGAGAGACCCATGAATTATGTCATCTTTCAAGGGTTTTTGTGAATCCTACCTTCATCTAATATCACTTTATCACCGAAAATCACAATCTCAAACTCGCCGTTAACCATCAGCCGGTTCAAAATATGCCGACATGGCTTCGATCGAGCTTTTATGTCAAGAGCACAGACTCCAACTCTCCCAACCTTTGGGGCTGGAGTGGCAGCAGACGATGAAGTTGTTGAAACGGACGGTCGTCTTTTGATAGGAACGGTACCATGTCCGTCTTCACTAGGAGGCGAAGAGGCCGTAGCGGGCGTGCTACGGCCTGAGGTAACGTTCATCTGTGCGAGAGCTTGAGCCAGAGAGTTTTGGGATGCAACCGGAGGGGTGTGATTTGGGAGGCCGTTTTTGTGCAAAATGGGGTTTGGATCGGTCGGCCCACCGTCCGGGGAACCAGCAATCGGTGAGAGTCCGTTGGAAGGAACGTAGGCGGCGGCAGGCATGATAGCGGGTTGCTGAATGAATCCTCCAGCAGCAGGGACATTTACACCGTTATTGTTATCCCGACCTAGTAAGTGGATGTCGGCTTGGGTTTTATAAGACTGTGGTCCCGAGGAAGTAGCCGCTGGGGTACCAACAACGGAGGAATGTGTGAAACGAGAGTTGGAAGTGTTTGTGCTTGAGTGTGAAGCGGTTCGTTCTAGTGTCGACGAGAACAAAGGCGGGTCGTCACGGCCATTACCATCGACCTGGTTGGCCGCCATTGGCGAAATAGGAGGACCAGAGAAAGAATTGGAAGAGGTTGACCTGCGATGTCTGAAAGGTATGCTGGGACGTCGCTTCCCGGAAGACGAAGACGGTAAAAATGCAGCAGTGGTGGACGCTAACAGATCCTTGAAAAAGCCCGAGGTAGCGTGAAAAGACGACTGGCGAGATGAGGATTGCGACTTGGAAGGACCAGAAATTGAATTTTTCCGAGCAGGGACTTGCTGGGCAGATGTACAAGCGGTCGATGGTACTGCTGAAGAGCTTTCGTAGCGAGCGGGAAAAGTGGAAGAGGTGCTTGATAGTGAAGATGCTAGCTGTGGTTCATTATTCTGAATTTTATTGCTGGACTCCAGTGTGCTGGAAGTGGCCTGGGAAGCAGCAGCAGCAGCAACTGCAATAGCAACAGCGGCGCCGGGTTTAGTGTGATTAGTAGTCGCAGCAGCACCGTTAACGTTGGCCTGTGTTGGAGGGCCAGCAGCTGGTCGGACGACAGCAGCACCACGGCCATCGGATTGGCTGGTGACGGAGGGAACAGGTTCGGTATCATTGGTCTGGCCATGGCCAGTCGGTCGGTGAGATAAGGAAGGTCTAGGTTGTTTAGTTGCAGTCGGAGTTGACGTATCGGAACCAGGATTGTTCGCAATGCTACTGGCAGAGCTAGCAGAGGCATTGCTGCTGCTAGTGGCATCTACAGCAGAGGTGGAGTCTGTTTCTGGGATCGATTGTAGCTTTGCCTCGCCGTTGGTGGTACTACTAGTGCTACTTCTGTTGCTGCTGCCACGAAGGCCTGCGCCTGTCGAGGGTGGTGTGGAGGTCGACAGCATTGCATGGATGATGGATAACCCTCTAACTACTAGTTAAGTGGTATGATGAAGTATCAATTTGATTCAAACTCCCCAGTCCAGTCCAGTCCAGGCCAGTCAATCGATCAATCAATCAATCAATCAATCAATCAATCAATCAATCAGTCAATACATACATACATACGTATGTGTATGTATGTATGTACTGTGACAATTTATTTTTTCTCTCCAGCCAAAGCAAGAAAAAAAAACTTCCCAGATGCTCAATTGGAGTTGCGGTTGGTCACGAAAACCACAGATCCCGTCTAGTTCGATCGAGCTATATCAAATGGTGGGGATGGATTGGTATGGAAGGGAAGGATGCTGGCCCCTGCTAGACGGTATGCTGGTGGAGTCGGAAGGAAAGGGTGTGTCTGTCTTGTCTGGTCGCGAGCATGTGCATCCGGGTCTGGCTAGGTCGGGATCTCGCGGTATTGGTCTCGTCCCAAGTGTCGAATTGGTCCAGTCGGGGTTTATGCACCAGCGCCAGCAGCAGCAGGTGGAGCTCGTGATGGTTGGCACGGGCGAAGTATATTTAGTCCGAAGCGTATTGTATGATGTATATCTATAAATTCAAGATTCGGGAAATCGAAGGGAATGGTGCATGCTGGAGGTGATTTTTTTAATCCCTCTCTTCCCAATTGATTTGCCTTCCTCCAGTCTCCTTATCAAGCTTGGGATGTTTCTTGGTGCATGTCAGGCATGTAAGCAGGTATAAGAGCGCCGTCCTTTTTTTTTTTTTTTTTTCCTCCCTCTCTTTTTTAAGAGCTTCCCTGTTCGAGAGTAGTTATCATATCCTGTTGAGTGGCGAGGAACTCTCGAAATGGAGCACTTGACACCTTGCCGGATTGGTGCTGATATCCTGGGGAAGGGGGAACCACCAGACCGGGGGTGATAACTCAGGCCGTCTCCACCATAGCTAGCTGACCCAGTTATGTATCGGGCGCCGTGTATAAATTAACATATAATACTTCGATTAAAGTGTTCAAATCGGACGGAAATTAGGCGACGGCGGTGAGGGTAATATTGTGGGACCTCGAGAGTCGAACGACCGGGAGCGGTTTGCTATGATGGCCGACAGAGTGTGTACGTCGCTGATTCGAATTTGACCGCTTTATGCGAGACGATGGATGTAGACGGGAGCGGAGGGGTTATTATTAGACGATGCAGCGGAGGGTCGCACAGCGAAAGATAAGTATAGCAGTACACAATATCGATGCTGTGCGACTTGACTCGATAATATATATAGACAATGGTGGAAAGGGGAAAGAGGTCGTGAGACTTCAAGATAGGACCGATACTTATAGTTATATACTTTCTCCTCCTCCCAATAGCATCGTTTTATAGGACTGGCCTGTCTTCAAGGCAGCCAGGTCGAAGGCAACATAGGACGCATCTCCACCCTCTCGCCTAATTGACCGAAATTCCATAAGCCCCGCGATACACGAACATTAATTCCAGCAGAGGTTCAGGTACATCCGACCAGTTCCCACAACTGGGGCTAGGGGTACCTGGCGTTCATTTCATCATAGCTTGGTCCGTGGTCACTGCGCTCCCTGTCACGGATTCGATATAACAGCCAATGGTGAGACTGCGGAACTCGCACACGACAACTTGCCAATTCCGGGTCATATCAGGTATTACATGTAAGGGTATCTTCCAGCTAAGAACATACCAAGGCGAAGAATAGGGCACTGACACGTCGACAGGATGTGCAATGCATTCTTGCTAGTTGACTTACCCATAACAGCCGAGTCAATCGAAGGGCGGCTGTGCTGGTATACAGTATGATGTAGACAATGTCAAAAGCAGTGGTGCCGCTGTTCAAGAAGTGCAAAAGCACTAACTCTTTACAAGTTAGTTGCGTGGGATATCAAATAACCTTATTCAAGTCAGCAGAGTCTCATTTACAAGCATATTTCCTTCAAATTGATGAATCCACCTGCTCACAGCACATGCCATGTCGACATGTCGTTTCTAATATAAGGAGTATGTACATACTCTGTACATATAATCTCCAGGACACGATGCCCTGCATTGGAATGTGGCTAGAAAAAAACTCGGATGAAAGTATGAAGACTGATATCATAGTACTGTATGTGCGGCTAAATCGTGATACCACAGTTGTTAGTACCTCTACCCCGTCGACAACGTTCCACGAACATTCTACAGCAGACAAGGGGCCTGGAAGGGGGAACCCAGCTGACAGGCATGGGCCCAGTCATGTGATGCAATATACGTTTGCTGTCTAGCGCAACAACGACAACACAATATTTTGATTGGCTGTCGCGCCGAGCCAGAAACCTGCAGCCATCGAATAGCTGCAAACAAAAATTTTAATCTTTAAAGCAGAAGCTGCGACAGACCGCGACAATGGCTGGGACCGCCTAGTACTATCCTCGATATCTACCCAGCCTCAACAGCTATATCTTAACTATTCGGGCTCCTAGGTATTCATAAACAATAGTTACTAATCCGCCATTATGAGTCCGGACGTATCCAATCCACCGGCCAAAAGGGCCCGTCTGGAAGTCGCAAAGTCAACTCCCCAGCAGTCGCAAAAGTCGTCATCTCGAATATTCGCACCATTCAGAGTCAGTATACAGAAATCCTCAAGTGGGTGTATCTATATCACTAATTCGTACATACTATATATATCTAGTCTCTTGGTCATGTTACAACTCCGACCCCGTTTGCTCTCTTCCAACATTCTGCAACCTTCCAACTCTCAACGTCTACCGGTTGCTCTGTATCAACATACGATATCCGCAGACTCAATCTCCTTTTCGTAACAAGCCCTCAGACTCCATCTGAGATTACGTCGATATATCCCCGTGGGAAGGAAATATATGTGGGATTTCGAACGGGAATATGGATCTTCGAAAGAGGAAAGAAGAAGGGCGAGATGCAGATGGATGAGGTGAAGAAGGGTCGTACCGGCATTAAAGATATCTTCGGCTTCGGTGACTGGCTTGTGGGTATCATTGGACCTAAGAGTGTTGGAGTATGGAACATTGGCTCAAGAGGTATTGCGCGGACTGAATGACAAAGACTATATATGATACTGTGCTAACTAGGGATATAGAACTCTATACGACGATCGAGCTATTCGGCGAGTCGGATATCGTCAACATTGTCCACCCACCGACCTTCTTGAACAAGATCTGTATAGGTACCTCAAACGGCGGGGTAGAAATCTGGAACATCAGAAGCGGCAAGCTCGTCTATTCTATCCTACCACCAAAGACACCCAATGGTACAGAAATAGGACATCTTACATCATTGTCCTTATCCACTCATCACTCCATCGTGGCAATGGGATTCTCCTCTGGAATCATAAACCTCCACAATATCCAGACGGATACATCGCTGTTCCAGCTCTCTTCCTCAGCGCCAGTAACATCCTTATCCTTCCGCTCAGATTTAGTACCACCCCCACTGAAGTCATCCTCGGATCCCCCATCTCCATCCGATATGCTTGCTTCTGCCTCATCCAACGGCAATATAACTCTCTGGTCACTCAAAACCCGCAAAGCCATTGGAATCATGCGAGGTGTGCACTCAACCGCAACTGGTGGAATTTCAAGGGCTACCTTTCTCCCCGGCCAAAACGTTCTCGTAACATCTGGCGGCGACAACTCTATTAAACTCTGGGTCTTCGATACCCCCACCACAGTTCTTCCTCGGATACTAAGACAGCGTGGTGGACATGCATTAGCACCAAATACGATCTTATTCCACCCTAGCACCCATTTCATTCTTTCCGCATCCCTAGACCATTCGCTATGGGGGTTTTCACTTAGATCCGACGCACAGTCTACTGAGCTGTCACAGGGAAATATGGAGAGCACGATGAATAAACTAAAGAAATCCGGGATGTACGACAGAATCGCAGATGTATCGCTGCTCAAGGGTGCGATTATAACTTGTATTGCGGTAGAAGGCAACCGGGATGGCTCTGGGGCAGAATGGGGATCGAATGAACTCGGCTGGGAGGGTGTAGTTACTGGTGGGAGAGAGGAGGCGTTCGCAAGGTCGTGGTCTTGGAGTAGGAGGAAGGTCGGAAGATGGACTCTGCCCACTGGTGATGGAGGAGAAGTTAAGAGTGTGGCCATCAGCCCTTGTGGTACTTTCGGTATTGTAGGAAGTGCAAAGGGTGCTATCGATTCCTATAATCTGCAAAGTGGACTACACAGAGCCAGGTTCCCGGCTCGGGCTACAAAAGCACAGATCGCAGCTAGAAAGAACGGCCAGGGAAGCCGAGCTGGTTGGAAACATGCCGGAGCGGTGACGGGACTTGTGGTCGATTCTGTGAACAAAGTCATGATCTCCTGTGGCTTGGATGGATTCGTCAAATTCTGGGAATTCAAGACTGGGCTTCTTCAGCAGCAGATATCCTTTACGGAAGGAACTGCCTGTACGGCTCTCAGAATACATCGATCATCGGGTTTGATTGCTATATCCTGCGACGACTTGGGTATCCGGATCGTGGATATCGAGACAAGGAAGGTGGTGCGTGAACTCTGGGGCTGCGGTGGTCGTATCTCAGATATTTGCTTCTCCAACGACTCTCGCTGGCTTATCGCATCCAGCATGGACTCGACAATAAGAGTATGGGATTTGCCAACCGGCCACCTGATCGACGGCTTCAAAACTCAGAGTGTCGTCAACTCGATTTCGTTCTCCCCTGACGGAAACTTCTTGGCAACAGCGTCGATTGACAGCGTGGGTATTGGCATCTACACTAACAAGACGGTCTTTACACACGTTCCTACTCGCCGTATATCGGAAGACGACATTCGGAAACTGACAGGACCCAGCTCCACCGGAGAAGGCGGTACTGGGCTTGTAGAATCTGCATTCGCACAGGATACCGAAGAAGAGGAAACGGATGGCCAATACACCACTGTCGATCAATTGTCCGATCAGATGCTTACTATGAGTTTACTACCAAAGAACCGGTGGATGAACTTGCTAAACCTCGAGCATATAAAGGCTCGAAACCGGCCTACTGATCCAATCAAGAAACCTGAGAAGGCGCCTTTCTTCTTAGGCAGCTTAGCAAGCTCAAAGGATGGCGTCGCAAAACTTGTTGGCACGGACGATGCAACCAAGGATCAAGACAACGGTCTAGATCTCAGTGTTGCGGAGGCATCGAGGAGGGCAATTGAAAAGGCGGAGTTAAGCAGAGTTAAGAGTGGCGACCTTGAATTTGAGAGGAGTTTTACAAAACATCTAATGGAAGGAAGCGAAGATGGAGATTGTAAGTTCAAAAAGGATTCACCCTATCTTCACATCCACAAAATGATTGGTGGCCTAATTTTCTCTATAGATACCGCCTTCATCGAGCACATGAAAACTTTACCGCCATCGACGACAGATCTTGAAATCCGGACGCTGGACACTTCCTCCGCCCCGTATTTCGAACTAATATCCTTCGTTGAAGCGTTAACACAGAGGCTACGAAGCAGAAAGGACTACGAACTCGTATTGACCTGGATGAGGGTTTTCCTCAAAATCCATGGTGAAACAGTAGCCAAAGAGGAGGAAGAACTAGCAAAGGCCAGAGAAGACAGCGAGGAGGAAGAAGAAGGAGATAGCGACGATGAAGAAATGGCAGGTTTGAGAGACGAGAAGCCGATGGTTAAAGAAGCGTTACAAGAATATAGAGAAGAAATGAAGCAAGAGGCCGGGAGAGTCTCAGAATTGGTAGGATATTGTGGAGGAGTGTTGGGATTCTTAAGAAGCAGTAGATAAAAGATACCAAATTTAGCACACATGTATGTATGTATGTACGATTATACGAGGGTGGATTATTTGTACAATTGCTGAGTAGTTCATAGGCAAATACGGCTGAAATCTACAAAAATAATTTTCTAAACTCATTCCGATCGATCGAAGGAAGACATGCAGCATGTTGAGACGCTAATGAATTGGAGCATATCACCTCACATTCTACACAGTCTACATCTTGTCCACATTCTTAAGCGACATCGATATATCCCGTAGACTCTCATCGATATCTAAAAAATGGGGTTCTCTAAACTCATTTTCCTCGCCCTCGTCTTCCATACTGCCTCAATCCAAGCTCAGGGGGTCAAATCCTCAAAAGCACAAGAAGACGTCAATCTCATATCCTGCACCGATATGGAGGCCATAAATAACATCACGAGCGTATCCCTCCCGCCCTTCGTCGCCGTTGAGAACTCCGAACCCAATGCCACCTCTAAACCCGGCTCACAGCCGATCAAACGTCAGAACGACCCCGACGTACCTGAGGTTGATATTGAAGAACAGGACGACTCTATTGTAGGACGAGATGTCTGGGGTACTCGCTGGGAGGACGAGTAATACTTCTGGATGTCCAGAGTTTATGCCAGTGCGAAGTTGGGGGGGTTATAGTATACTCGAAATGTGGTTACCTCATGTTGATGTGGCATTTTTTCCCTATCCAAGAGTCCAAGAAGTCTGAAGCTCGGATAAGACATCCTGTAATCTCGATTTCCCATTCTAAAAACTGGTAGCGCTAGGAGTCCTGTAACCAAAGATAATTGTCACAATCGGTGTATTTGGAGGGTCGGCCTAGACCCCATTCACCCTTGCCATCTGATCTCTGTCTCCAAATGCATTGTACCCGAATAATATCGAAATAGTCTGTGACGTCTCCTCAAAGGAGCCCGTGAACCTCGCCGTAAAGGATGCCATCGACAAATTCGCCGCCATTGATAACTTTGTAAACCCAACCCTCCTACTACAGTGTCGTATAGCCCGAGTCCAAAAAAACACCTCCCAACATAGACCCACTGTCTTGCTGGAAACTCGACCAGTCCGTGTAGCCTTAAGCTTAAAGGCGCTGTACCCGTTCCATTTCCAAAAAAAGACACCCCCCGGCCTTCCATTCCTCCCACCCCGTCCGCTGCCATCGCCCATAACGAGCCGCATAACTAACGTCTGCAGCATCGCCGCCAAAACGAGCTACGCAACAGGTGCGGCACATAAGGTCCCGGAACACGTTGCTAGGACTCTCCTGTACTATAACTTTCACATAGCCGGCAACAGAATCCTAAAGAAACCCGTGGTGCGGCAGCAGCTTGTTAACAAATACTGTGGGCAACTCAAAAGGCAGTGCTGGCGAGGTTGGGGATGATGTTGGTTTTGGAAGGATATCGGAATATGCCAAGGGCTGTGATCAAAACAGGGTGGTGAGGACGGTGTGTTCCTGGCTCGTGCGCAGGATTCGGATGGGGCGGAGGTTTCCGTTGCCTAACCGTTGGTTCATTTGTTGGATGTAGAGGATTCCAGTCCTTCATTATTTTCTGAAGGAAAGAAAGAGCGAGAGGCGAGGGGTACGCATCGTTTAGATGACACAACCAACAGGTTAACGCCGGGAGGATGCATAACGGTTCCCTGCTGCTTGAGTTTGCATTTTTGGTATTGGTAAACCAACATCGAGTTTCAATCCATGGAAAAGAAGTTTCGACACCTTGTCCTGAGACAAACTGCGCCTGTAGAAGCCATATAACATATGTTGAAGCGAACCGAGCAATTGAAGCCGAAGTCGACGTCACCTACTAAAATCACTGCCGTATGGACCGTCGTCCCGGGGAGAGGAAGCAATCTAGCATTTGATAGTACAGACAAGGCGGTATAGCTAAAGGCATACACATTGTAGAGAGCCAACAAGAGGGAAGAAGATCGTTATAAGGAAATCAGAGCAGCGACTAGGAACAAGAGCTGATCCAATAATACAGGGATAGGAGAAGAGAAAGCAAGGGAAGACCAATTCACAAATATCCTGCAAAGGTAATAACGGGCCATCAAGGGGAATAACCCGCAGTAGTGTGGCAGGTGAGTGAATAGATACAACGTGTATATCGTCCGACTGTATCAGAAAACAAAAAACCAAGTGATGATGATTAATTAAAAAAAAAAGGAGCCAGAAAGCACGAGGTAATGTGAGCACTGGGAAGTCTGGGGAAAATATTGATTTCCTTTTAGCTCACAAGAAGAAAAACTCCAAAGAACTCCTTCACATTTTTGTTCCCTTTCTTGCCCGCCTCTTCTCGTCCGTATCCGTCGTCGGTATTATAAAATGTAGTAGATTATGGGGTATTCGGCATTATGCAAATTAAAGACGTGTCGGTAGACCAATGGTTAATCTTGTCTTTCGTGAAAAAGTCCTTCAAAAGGGACGCAAAAGGGTGTGGGAATGGTCTATGCAGAGTAAAGAATGCGTGAGGCCACCGCTATACATCGAGTCGCAGTGTTCTGCTGTTAGACAAGGCCGTACATGCACCTCTATCACTCGTGTTCCGTTTAGCAGCACTTTCCACCAGCAGAGTTACTCGTCTCGTTGACGTTAACAACGCCAGGCTGGTTCTTCTCTCCAGAAGACGAATCCATGATTCGCTTCTTGATATCGCGAGCTAGCAAAAGGAAAGCTTCTTCGACATTAATGTTGGCCTTGGCGGAAACTTCCATGAATGGAATTCCAAGCTCGTTGGCGAGAGCCTGGCCTCGTTCTGTCGAAACGACACGTTTCTCTTCCCAGTCGCACTTATTACCAATTAGGATTTTGTTAACGCCTTCTGTTGCATGCTGCTCGACGTTTTGGAACCATGTCTGGATGTCTGTGTTACGTAATCAGGCGATGTCAGCGATTTGGGATTTGGCCAGAAGTGCAGCCGGGGGAGGCTGGGAGGGAAATGGACGTACTGTTGAACGATCGTTCGTCGGTAACATCGTAGACTAATAGGATTCCCATAGCACCTCTGTAGTACGCGGTTGTGATGGTTCGGAAACGTTCCTGGCCTAAGCAAGGACACTATTGTTAGTCGCCTAGTTTTGGTGATTAAACGCCACCGGTTTCTGCCGCTTGAGCTGATTTCCGACAGGGCGAGTGTCAGGACAGGACAGGGTTGACATACCAGCTGTGTCCCATATTTGGAGCTTAATTCTCTTGCCATCTAGATCAATAGTTCGGATCTTGAAGTCGATTCCGATGGTTGTGATGAAAGAAGGGGTGAAGGAATCCTCGCTGAATCTCAGCAGACAGCATGACTTTCCAACCCCAGAGTCACCGATGAGGAGGAGTTTTATCTGGTGAGAGGCGAGGTAGATGTTAGCTATCGGAGTGTCTACTCGAGGACGCGATTACGGCAGCAGGATCGGAGGCAATCCTGAGGCGGGCGAAAGCAGCATACCAGGAAATCGTAGTTACGGGAGCCCGCCATTGCGATAGCACCGACAGCTGGTTAAATAGAGCTAATGGGTTTGCCTTTGGAAGGACGAGAGAAAGAAATGGGTTATGAACGTGTCGAGAGCCTTTAAAGGGTCTATTGAAGTTGTTATCTCAGAGCGAATCTGCGGAAGGGTGTTCTGGCGATGGTGGTGATGACGGGGAGAGAGAGTGTGTGTGTGACGGAGATGGGATGGAGGGAACGGTGGATGGATGAGGTGTCGAAAAGGCGTCGGTGTGTTGTTTCTGTTCTGCTCAGTTCTGCCCGGCCACAGCACAGCACAACCACCACCTTTTAAACAGCTCCAATCGACAGGATAACGACGACATGTAACAGCTGCTGCAGCCAAGAAGGGGCTTGCAATCCGAAAAAAAATCAGATGGCTTGCTTCTCGAGCAGGTTAGAACATCCCTCCTCGTCGGACTGCAGTCTCTGGAACAAGTCCGAGCTAGTATTATAGCTGCCAGCTACTACTGTACACTAGATGGTGTTTCGTTTCAGCTTCGCAGCTAAATTATCGCGACATGCACTGACAGGACCGGCCTGCTCTTGAGGACCCCTTTTTGCCGCCTTTTCGATAGTGTACATGCACATACATACTTCTACATACGCTTCTACGTCGAGGGGCCTTACAGTTTTCCGTCATCGTGCGGCGCTTTAGGCTAACGCCAAAATGCAGGAGCCACAGTAGCCCGTCTAGCCTCGACCATCCTGGCCTTTCCCTGTTGCATGCTTTCTTTTACATATACTACTAATAGATCACATGCGGTAGACGTCGGAACCCGACGGACCGCATTTAGACTTCAATATCGTTGTTAAAAAGTAAGTACTCAAGTACTGAGTGGTCTCTGAAGTATAATGGCTTCCATCTGTGATAGTGGTGCATATTGTTCGTCACTATTACTCCGCCGGTGGAGGCAAAGTTTAAACGGAATTTAAACGGGAAAAACTGGGCGCAGGCTAGTCCACGTGGACTCTGTCAAACACGCGGTGGGAGCGGCAACTGTAGCAATGCTGTATCTTGCGGGTGGTATATACATTAAGGATTAGATATTATCACCTCAAACCGCCTGCTCTGAAATTCAAAAAGGGAGTTTAAAAATGGTTAGAGCGTAAAAGGAATGTCATAATCATCATCAATTGCTGCAATGTTCTGCCGTAAATGTTGAAGGAAGTAAGTTAATCGGGGTTCTAATCGCCAAAAATGCTCCATCCCAACTTTTTGCGACATGAAAAATCACCACTGAGATACATCAAAAACGCCTTGGCACGTGGGACCGGAAAGGGAACAGAAAATGTACAAATCGATACAAACCCATCAATACATAGTCGTCTCTCAAACAATCATCATTTGATGGAGCTGACGATGGTTAACCATCGCTGTTCATCCTTACTGTATTACAAAAGTCTCGTTAGAATACTTGCGTAATTGGTATGGGGCTAGCGGCGGGGCTCTTACTCGTCGAATTTCAGCAGCATTTTCAGAACTGGCAGCATTTGCATCTGCATCTTCTTATTCTTCACCTCTAAACTCTGGAGAACAATATTCTTTATATAGTCGACATTGATGCTGTCGACACTACTTCCATCGATTGAAGGTGTAGCAGAACCTCTCCTTGTTGGCGAAAGCGATTTGTCCAAGGATTGACGAGAAGACGGGCGAGGACTGTCGTCGGATCTCGTTTTCGCGTTCTGAATCATGCGAAGCTCGTCTGTAGCGATCCTATATGCTTTCTGAAGCTTGTCGTATTTCTGCTGTATGTCTTCAGTCTGTTTTCGTAGGTCGCCTTTCTGCTTGTCGAAGTCTCGCATTTGCTTTTCAGTTTCGTCCTAGAAAGACGTTAGCATACGCATTCCAATTTCGCAAACAACCGCCAAATTAATATGTACCAAGGCATCCCGCATATTAAGCATCGCCTTCTTCGTCTCCTCAAACTCTTTGGTTGTATTGTGAAGAGCCTCTTCCGCTCTTTCCTTGCCGCTCTTTAGGCCGTTCCTTTCTTTCTCTGCATCCGCCTTCTCCTCCTGGACTCGCTTGAGGACCTTTTCGGCTTCTCGGAGCTTGTCCTTGATTTCTTCGAGTTCTCGCATCTTTCGCTTGCTAACAGTTGCAGCTTCCTCTTCCGCCTTGTCCCTTTCGTCAATGGCTTGGTCCATCCTCTCCTTCATTTCCCTGATCCTGGAATCTTGTTTGGTTTCAACATCTCTAAGCAAGCGTCTCATAGTTTCAGCTTCGCGACTACGCTCGCTGAGCAGCTTCTGGGCCTCTGCTAGCTCCTCTTCCATGCTCTCATTCTTCTCCTTCAGTTCTTTCATCTGCATTGCAAGTTCGGATGTCTGATCTCGCAAAGATGACATTAAGCTTTGGGCGGATGAATGCTGCGCAGTCTTGAGGTCAATTTCTTCTTGGAATCCGTCCCGCTCTGACCTCAGCTTCTGGAGCTCTCGTTCAGTTGTAAGCAGTTTGGGCCGAAGAGTAGACAGCTCTTCTTGTGCTTTTGTTAAATCCTTTGATAGTGACTCCACGAGTTCTTGGGCTTCTTTTCTATCTTCTTCGCAAACACGAAGCTCTTTCTGCAATGTCTTGATGGAATCTTCCGCCTTAACCCTCCTCGTAGTTTCGTTCCGAACTTCCACTCGTGCCTTCTCCCTGATATTGTCCAGCTCGTTCTCACGGTCTGAAAGCCGACGTTTCAAGCTATCAACTTCGAACTTCAGGTCGGATTCAGCCTTCTCCAGTCGTTTAAGGCTGGCAAGTTTTTGATTAAGATCGCCATTCGTAGCCGTCAGCCTCGAAAGTTCCGACTTCTGGCTGTTGATATCGACCTGCATCTTCTCCAATATCGCCTTCCTCTCGGCCAGGTCCCTGAATCTCGTAGCGGCGAGTTGCTGAGCTATGGATAGTTCCGCTTTCGTAGAATCGACTTGTGCCTTTGCAGCCTCAAATTCCTTTCTTAGGGCATCGTATTTGGCGTTAGCTTCATCCGAAACCTTATCACTAGAAGCTTTGTGCTCTTCGAATTCTTTCGTGAGTTCACCAAGCTTGCCGCTTAACGAGCTTGCTTCATCTTTGATCTTCGCTAGCTCGTCCTGGACTGCTCCGTGCGACTCCTGGATCTTCTTGCCGTCTGCAGTGACTTTCTCCATCTCTGTTGTCAGCTTGGTAAGTTCCTGCTCCACAGTGTGTTTACCGACTTCGAGTGCTTTCTTTTCTTGGATGAGATCTTGAATTCGGTCCTTAGCCTCGACACATTCCTCGCTAATGTTGAGGAAAGATTCTTGCAGAACCTCAAATTCTTGGAGGCGGTCAGCTGCCCGCTTAGCTTCAGCACGAAATTTTCCACCGCGAATTTCCTGCTCCTCCAATTCTTTCTTGAGGGCCGCTATTTCGACTCGCAAATTTGAAATAATGAGGTCTGTGGCAGATATCTCGTCTTCATCAGGTCGCGGGGATGTAGGAGTAGCTACATCTTGCGACTTATCCTCAGAAATGTCATCTTTCGTTGGCTCCTCGTCTTCGTCTTCATCAGGTTTGAAGGTTTTGTCTGTCAAAGCAGCCGTTTCGCGCTTCTTCTTGTTCCGCCGGCTGCGGTTGCGTTTCTGGGAAGCCGTAAGGCCCTTGTCGGGAACAGCTAAGGTATCTTGAGAACTGCTTGTCAGTTTTGACTCTGCCGGTTTAGGGTCGGCTTGTGGTTTTGCGGCCGTGAGATCCTTGACTTTGCGATCAGTTTCCAACAGTCGGTCCTCCAATACCGAGACCTTGGACTCCAGGGCGACCTTCTCCTTCTTCGTCTTGTCTAGCCTCGACTCTAAGTCTTCCATCCGAGATTCTGTCTCTTTATGGAGCTTCTCGACCTTAACTTTAGCATCCCTGACGCTATGGAGCTCATCAGAAACCGCCTTAAGCATCAACGTCTCTCCCTCGAGCTCCTCTATCTTGCTCTCAAGCTCCTCAATTTCCTTCTGTTTTGTGGCTTTGAGGTCTTGGAAATTAGCCTCGGATACTTCTAGTTCCTTCTTGTGTTCCTCGCGGAGAGTCTCATCCTTATTTTCGTATTCGGATTTCGCTTTTGCAAGTTCTTCTTCTGAAGTCTTTAGACTACTTTGAAGATTATCCCGCTCTGAAATCAAAGCCTCCTTCTCCTTCTCTAATTGTTCGCGGAGATTAGCTTCACCCGAGTCTTCCTTCGTGTCTGCTGCGGGGGTTTCAACAGGCTTGCTAGCTTCCTGGGCCTTTGTGAGTTCTTCCTTTAAGCCTCCAAGCTCCTTCTCCAGCTTCCCACTCTCATCGATCAGCCTCTTGATCTCGCTGTCCTTAGCGACCATCGTCTCCCTCATACCCTCAAGCTCTCGTTGCGAATCCTCTACATTCTTCTGGAACACTTGTGCCGCTTCTTCGGCGACCTTAGCTGCCGTTTCGGCGGTATCTAGTGAAGCCTTCAATGTAGAAATCTCGGTTTCCTGATTTTTGACTAAGGCATCAAGGCGGTCTTGTTCATCTTCAAAAGAGAAGAATTCCGCAGGAGCTTCCGGTGTAGGTTTCAGGGATGATATCGACAAGATAGACATTGCTCCAGGAGACTTGACCTTCTCAGCAAGATCAATGCTGTTCTTCGTAGTAGAGGCGCCATTGACCGGGCTTGTAGCGATAGGGCTTATGACAGAAGAAGACCCGTTTGCCTCTGCCTTCCCTTCTAGTTCTTTCACCCGCAGTTTCAATGCTTCAATCTCTTTTGCTCTATCCTCAGAATCTTTCTTATGCTTCTGCAGCTCCTTCTTCGTCTCAGCCAGCTCCTTCGAGACGCGTTTGAACTCCTCCATTGTCATATCAGACCGTAACGATAAGTTGTTAAGATATTCGGTGAATGCCGCGGGTTCGGAGATGGAGGTGCAGGGAGTCGTCTCGCGGAGGACCTTTTCGAAGGGATCGATCTGTTGGACTTTGGCATGTGTGATGCGGTACGACCGTAATAACTCTGCTCAGGGCGACCCCTCATAATCAGCACAATTCTACCCTCCCATGAAAACCTCAGAACGGGATCGCGATTATAGTCGTACCAGTATACTTGTTCTCAATCTTCTCAAGCTTTCGGAGCTTCAGCCTGACCTCGGACGGTAAATCTGCCAGGTTTATCGTTCCATTGCTACCTCCTCCTCCTCCCGCTCCACCTGCATCCTTCCTCTCTGTACTACCCTCACCAGTTTCACCCTCCCGCTTCTCATCTCCCGCCCCGCTAGTACCACCACCACCACTAGTTGAAGGGGCAGGTGTTCCGGTTCGAGAGATCCCTCCACCATCGCTCGAGAAGTCAGCTTCGAAATCCGCTGGATCCCGCTCTCGCTCTTTAAGCGATGAGACTGTATTCCGGGGTCTCGATGATGATCGATCATGAAGGCCGTCGCGCCGGGAACTACTAGGCGTCCGTTGGAGGGTCGATGGCGGTGGTGATGCGAGGTTGCGCTGACCGGCTATCCGCGCGGACTCTTCGAGCGAGTCGGCGAAATTCTTTAGCCTGGCGAACATGTTGAAGGTCTACGAGTTTCTGCCACTAACTCGTGATGGCTAGAATATGATGGGGCAAGACAGGAACGAATAGAGAAAGCGAGCCGGACGAATGAGAGTTATCGCAACTGTTGGGGGGGTTGGTTGCCCGCGATGCATCCAAGGCGGAGTATTAGGACTGGCGCGGGAGCAGAGAAAGATAAAAGGGGAAATTTTAATTCCCTTTGAAAATTGGAGAGATTGAATCTGAAGGACGGAAAGCAGTTGCTATTATTACAACCCTTGGAGATGAGGCTGAATGCTTGGAGCTTTCGTCTCCTCAAGGGGCCTTCCCGGCGAGCCAAGGTTTGGGTACCGGGTAAGCTGAATTAGGCCGAAATGAACACCTTGCACCCGCGCCGAACGGTATCACGAGACCGTAAGCTTCAGGGCTTCGGCGCTGATGACTGCAGGAACGCCCCACATATTGCTTCCAGATTACGATTCTAAGGCTATTATTTATTGCTACCGCCACAGATGATTTGCCTATGTACAAGTACATGCCACCGGCACAGTATAACCCCACTGCTTGAAACTTACTTCCATAGCTTGGCCAAACTGGTAGCCTTATCGTCATGTCTATTCAAGATCTTAGATGTCGCAAGATCAAAATCCTCCTGAGTAACGTGTATTCTTCGCTCACGAAGGGCGTACATGCCCGCTTCCGTACAGACACCCTTGAGCTCGGCACCCGAGCAGCCGTTCATCTTCTCCGCGATCTTCTTCAAGTCAATTCCACGGGTCAAGTTCATGGAACGAGAATGGATGCGGAGAATGTCCGCTCTCGCCTCGACGCTAAATCAACCATTCAATCGTAAGCTCTGAGGAACAGAACAGCCTCTCGTCGGAATGATACTTACGTTGGTGGGGGAAACTCAATCTTTCTGTCAATTCTTCCTGGTCTCAACAGTGCGGGGTCTAGGATGTCCAATCGATTGGTCGCCATGATAACCTTGATGTTCTTTGTTGGTTCAAAGCCGTCCAGCTGATTCAACAGTTCCAACATGGTTCTCTGGACTTCGGAGTCACCACCACTTGAACCCTCCACTCTCGAAGACCCAATTGAATCAATTTCGTCCATGAAAATGATGCTGGGCGCATGCTCTCTTGCCATCACGAACAATTCTCTGACCATTCTCGAACCCTCACCGATGTATTTCTGCACCAACTCGGAACCGGAGACTCTGATAAACTTGCAGTCGGTATGGTGAGCGACGGCACGGGCGAGCAATGTTTTGCCAGTTCCTGGAGGTCCGTAGAGCAAAACACCTTTCGGTTGGGCAATACCGAGGGATTCGAAAAGTTCTGGATGTTTGAGACCCAATTCGATGACTTCCTTGATTTCCTTGATTTGTTGGTCTAAACCACCAATCATATCGTAAGTACTATCGGGAACTTTTTCGACCATCATGAGGGAGACAAGAGGGTCCACCTGTAAGAAAGCACGTTAGTACAAGATGCCCTCGCAGCTAGTGACACAGGGAGACCAACGGAGCTAGGCAATATCCTTTCCAATCGGTAGTTCTCATGTAGCAAGGCCACGCGTTTACCGGGTGTTAGTTTCGCGATTTCGACTCCATCGGCAATATCGACAACTATTCCATCACCCTTATATTAGCATATCTTTGGGGTCGAATATTATTTGAAAAACAGGGTTTTGTCGTACCGTATTTGCCTTCCGGATGGACCTTGACAAGCACCCTCTTTGTTCCCATAACCTTCACGACCTCACCCACATATGACCCATGTTGTTGAAGTAGTGTCAACTCCTCTCGTAGTAACCGTACTATATCAAACACCTCGTGTAAGTCCATGTTGATAGTTCCGAGATGCTGGCGTGCACCGTGACGCACCTTTGGAGTTCAGGTCATTCCGCGTCGCTTCCAACCGCCGCAGGACGGCTGTAGAATGTATAATTTCGAGCTTGACGCTCTCGATCTTGTTCTGGTAGTAGCTATCAAGAGCCATGATGGTAGGTGTGATGGGAGGTATCGAGATGTGGATGCTGGTGGGGATGTCGGAGCGTGATATGGATGTGGGCAGTTAGAGAGCTGACGAAGGCGTGGGTGGGAGCTTTGAAGGAGACCAAGCTGCGTCCTCAAGCTCGCTTAACAATCTACTATGGAAAACTACAACAGCCACAACACACAGAACGACAACGCTCGACGAAGCATTCATCTAAACATGAGTCGGCTTTGTCTCCCAGGCCAGATATTGCGGGCTGTTGATTCTTTCTTCCATATACATTACTATTTTAAAACATTTCTATAGTCAAATATTAAAGGTTATTCCGTCTGGCTGTTTGATTTCAAATCTAAGTCGCCAGTCCTTTCCATGATATCCCCAAGCCGGTCCTCTTCATCAGAATCATAATCATCATCATCCCCCTCTCCCCCAATCGCCGTCTGGTACTCCGTCTGGGACTGTGAAACAGAAAGTGGATCTACTGAAGTTAAAGCTCTGCCCCTCCCGCTTTCATTTAATTTTGAACTTGCACTGCGACTCGATCTCGACGACCTCTCCATGTCGATAGGTCGCCGTACGTCCTCGTCCTGATTTTTAGGGAAGTCCTAGAGCATAATCATTAGTATTTCTGAGGCCCTAGCCCCATGAGCAGCGGCAAGAATTCGAACGAATTATGACATTACCTCTTTAGACTCTTCAAACTTTTCCACCACTTCTTGGCTAGGCATGTTTTGTTTTTTTATTGATTTCTTTAACGATATCTCTGCCCGCGATGGTATTTGAGGCAAATCCATTCGCAGTTCTTGAAAGAGCTCCTCCGCGCTTTTGAGGGGGGAGGGGTCCCCATAAACATCACTTGGGTCAACCTCTAACTCTTCTGAACGTACTCTCGGCCTATCCCCGGCCACTGGAATCTGCTCATCCGCGTCTGGCCGGCCTTGGTTACGATTCTGTGACCGGCCATAGAAAGGCTGCTTTCGAGAGGCAACCCGACTCAGTAAACTCCCTATGTTGTTTTTGGCCTTCCCGATACCCCTAAGTAGTCTCTGTGCTCGAGTTGGGACTCCCGGTCCAACAATTTCATCGTCTCCTAACGAGGCGATTCTCAACTCAGCGGTTGGATATTCCTTTGGTATATTTGCTAGCATAAGAGCATATTCCTCCTCGGTGTATCCATCGTTCTCCACGAATGGCCTTAAACGATTGAGACGCTGAGGGCTGCCCTTGACTCGGTGCACTATCGCAATCCCGTGATATTAGTTCATACCTGGCCACTACCTTGGCTTTGGTCTAAGAGATAGCTCAGGTCAGGATTTAAGCGACAAGATACTTACTATACAATTGCTGAAACCCATTGGGTATTTCTGGATCCCAGAACCGAAGAGTATCCCCCACCATGAGTTTATTTTTCGGTGATAGCGTTTCATAGTTGTTATTGTTTCCAAACCTTTCTACGACCCATCTGCCGAATATAATGTATTAGTCTAGATTTTTCAGATTCCCGAGTAGAAGCGAAGGCCATACTTGCTCGGCTCGGAGTGGTGTGGTCCCAAAGGGGGTCCAAATGACAAGTAGTCTTCTTTAAATTCCGTATTCGAAATAGGTAACATAAGCCAGGACCTTTCATCTACCATTGGTCCCGGGCCTTCGATCTGGAGGACTGTCCCCGGGGGCTTGGGGAGGAAATCCGGTCGCTCCCAATCGGATTCACGGATTACCCAATTTGAACTCCCCCCATTAACTGCTTCACAGGAGGTGACCCTGGGGTCAATAGCGTATACGCCAATCCATGGTGTATCCTGCGGCGGTCGACATACTACAGTCGGTCCCCAAATCCGATTAGCTGTATCCTTCCAGCGAGGTATATACCTGTGAAGATATTTCCTACATCTTAAAACAGATTCCAGAATTTCATCGGGATTCTTACGTCGTAGGGATTCATCACCACTTTCCTGCCATACCTCATCAACTTCGCTAATAACGACGTTGATAATGACTGCTGAAACAGACGGAACCCTTAGGAATAGTAAGAGTGGCACGATGCCCAATTGCGAGATTTTGCTGAACTGAGCCATATCTCTGACTATATTCCCTACAAGTGTAAGCCTAATAGTTGTTCTAGTTTTATACCAATTTGTAGATCGTCAGAGCCACTCCCCGGTGTAGATTTGTATTTGGGCTAGAGCTAGAGAGGGCCGGATTGCCATAAATTTCAGATGGTCCCCATATTAGGATGCGTACTGCTCAATCTCGAATCATCCGCAAATCATCGCACATGGCCCCAAATTATTCGCTTTCGGTAGCCAGCGAGGTGTTATAAGATATTATCATAGTTCTGGTTCTAGATATTGTCCACATTCTAGTTTTGGTTCCCGTAAGGCGTTTCGTGAGCTAAAATATCATAGAAGGCATATATATACTTCCCGAAATTCCCATATACGGTGCTCCTTCGAAAAACCAGAGAACTTGGTGTACTAGCAGACAAGGAGCTTGGGGCAGTCTAGACGTCTCGGAGCCGGGTTCGCCTTAGCTACTCTGCTTGACCGGCAGAACATGCACGAGTGAAGAGAGATGAACTTGCATTCGATACTGAACTCCCAAATTTAAAACTTTATCAAACAACTAGAACAGAATTAAAGGGACTATTACAAAACACCATTCGCAGGCCCGTAATCTCCATATTTGTTAGGAGAGCTTTGAAGCAAATTATCGTTCGCGTCTTCCTCGTCACTTTCAGGGTCGGGTAAGTCATCTACATCCAACGTTTCTGGTTCCTGCTCTTCAGGCTCTTTCGGCTCCTCTTGCTCCCCCCTTTGAAAAACATTAGGTATCTTTATTGGGGGGATACGCTGGAACAAAGACTTGACGTGCCCCGTTCCCTTTTGGAACCAGGTCTCGGGGTCCTCTTCCTGGATAGGCTCCCGAGCATGTGTAACTGGCCTTGGCCTAATGACCTCCTCTTGAGTCACCTCTTCGACTTCTTTGCCCTTACCCTTACCTCCCCAGAAAGAGCTCCACCTAAACTTTGAAGGTGCGTCCTCAACGACATTTTTATCGAACTTGATCTTTGAGCTGAAAGGATCCTCGTAGCTGATATCCAGTCCCTTTCCTCCGGAAGGATTGTTCTGTATCTCTTTCTTCGTCTCCTCCTTTGACTCTTCGTCTCCCCTCCCCCCGCCCGATTTACCCCCTCCAAACCCAAATTTACTCACGACCGACCGCGCCATACTACCTATAAGAGATGGTTCCTTGCCTCTACTAATACCGCTACCCCGACCTGTAGGCACATAGTTTGGTTGCGGCGCTGGGGTATCCCTCTCTTCCATTGCGATAGCTTCTTGTACTGAGGTAATCTCGGGTTTGGGCTTCCGGGGTATGCGTTCGGGTGGTAGTTCTGCTAAGACATCTGCTTCATGAAGTCGCAAGACCACAAGGCGAATTGGAGGGAAATCATTGATCGGTTTATCCGAGCGCATTATCCGTTTCACTCCCGTGTCAGTATTGGAGCCAACTACAATATTAATCATACTAGTTAGCATCCGTATACCTCTCGCAGTTTCAACTATACGCCTATGAAGGCTTTAGGGAGCCTACCCCGTAATTGATAGTCGCCCTCAACATCGTTTGGTCCTGCCCACTCAAGAGCATCGCCAACCTGCAAAGGGTTCTCGAAACTAATTGTTTGTGGGATTAGGTTGCCATCTGCATCTTTGCGGACAACCTCGAAGCTATTGGGATTTAAGGTATAGGTTAACATTAGCAGGTTCTAGGTTCTTATGCAAAAGTTTAGGGGTTGGATTGGCAAATCTAGGTCCACTCTTACATTGAAGCTTCATAGCCTTTGTACGAGTTTACACCGTACCCAAACCAGGTACCCGTCGGCCTCCTTGGGTCGTTTGTCATCGGTATACTGCTTTCAGGTCCGACTAAGTGGATGTAGGTATATCGAATACCTTCATCAGCTGGTCTTCGCATGGAAATGCGCCATTTCCAGTCCGAGTGCATGGTCATTTGAGCCGCAATCCCAGGACCCGTTGTTTCACAAAAGACCCGATCAGCCATCGGATCAATTACTATCGGGCCCCAGTAGGCTGCAATATCCGGTGGTCGGCAGACTATGCCAAGGTTTAGAATGCGTATATACAACATTACTACATCAGGTACGTGAACTTACCCTGTAAGAGATCAAAGCCGAGTGGCTCCTTCGTTTCTTCATCCAGAATCTCTGCCCCAAGCTCTAAAGCCGATACAGAGGAGAATAGCAGCCCAGCAAAGTGGGCGAATATGAAAGACCGACTGAGTCCCATTGTGTCTTTTCGGTTGCGTGGAGAAAGTTTCGAAGTTACCGCGAGGAGGCTGACCCCTTGTACTGCCTTCGTATCTTTTGTATGAAGGGCTTCTTCGATACTATATTTGAAATACAACATGAAATATCCAAAATATATTGTGGTTTGAGGCACGCTAGAAAGCACGCATTCCCACGCCTACAACGTGAATAACGGGGCCATAACCGAAAACATGCCTTATAGGCCGCCACCTTAGGAAGTATCTCCCTCAAACTCAATATCTCTCATTGTGCCGAAAGGAGTTTTCCCAAGGGAATTGATTCTATGCATATATATATATATAGATATTGCGGACAGCACTCTATTAGACAGACGGTTCGTAATCGGAATTCTGGTGCACATGATTCTAGACGAAAATTAACCTGTTACATTTTTAAAACCTATTATATCCTGAGCTACCAACCACAGGAGCAAGCCAAAGCCTTGCCATTTAAACCTTCTAGTCTGACTGGTTGAAAGCCTCAGCGAGGACATCTTCCAACTTCCTATCATCCTGAAAAGGCACATCATTAACTGCGTAATTGCTTCCATACCTATCCTCCTCGTTGAAGATCAATCCCTGTAGAACCTGGTACCCAGCATAAACATTCCCAGCCTTCACTCCAGCCTCTCCAGCCTTAACATGATCCTCAACAGGGACATGCTCCACCTCCCACTTAGTCCCTGTAATCTTCTCAGCCGCAGCGAGGAGCTGGGGTTGCGTGATCTTATATGACCAGAATCGGATAGCCTTATTCTTGCTGGCTTCGGGATTGGTCAAGGTCCACACTACGGCATTTGCAATGTGTGACAAGTTTGTGACCGCAACGATTTGTTTTCCGCTGCCGAAGATTGTGGCTTTCTTTTCCTTAAGGTTGAGGCCGATAAAGCCGTGCGTAAGACCCCAGTCGAAGAATGGGCCGTTGGCAATGAGTGTGTATTCAATCTTTCCGGCATCCGCGAGTTCCTTTAGACGGAGGTAGACTTCGTATTTTCCATGAAGTCCAACTCGGTTCCAGAACTCTGGAACAATATCACCATCGCTGGAGGCGACGGAGCCATACTCTGTAGGGTAGAATCGAGTAACGCCAGCTTCGACGGCTGCGTCGATAAATGGCAGTTGGTCGATAGCTGAGAAGGTAGCGATATTTGAAACAATGGTATCATGGCCCTTGAATGCAGCAACCAAAGATTCATGAGACTTATAGTCGGCCTTCTTTACAACAGTCCCAACTGGGAATGTGGATGTAGAGTCCTCGCGAGTGAGAACTGTGACATTGAGGGAAGGCTCTGCGGTGATGGCTGCCAAAATTGGAGCACCAATGTTGCCGGAACCGCCGATGAGGAGGATGTTCTTGATAGCCATTTTTATCGATTTGGTCGTTTGAATTGAAGTAATTTAAAGGAAGATGGGTGGTATAGTAGGATATTAAACCTGATCAGGCCACTGACTAGATAGGATTTGTAGCTGTGATAGAGTATTGGATATCTGGTATTTGATGATAATGGGGTATCAATAATGGGAAGGGTTCGGTCCCTTTTATAGACTCTGGCAGCATACTCGCCCGCGCCCTCTATCTTAAGTTGAAGTTGATCAATTGAGTTCGGATTATCGAATCATTCGAATGTATCCGTCGAGTTGGATTTGAAACGGTCAGATTGGTAATACCTTAGCTGATGCAAACTATCACGACATATCTGATAAATTCAAAGACATGAAGTTGCAATTGTATGGGCGCCCTCGGCTGAACCGTGACTTAAAGCATTTTCAAAATTAGGTTGCGTCGTAGCGCTGCGGACCTGACGACAGCCCATCACGTTACCGTGCATGCACAGGATTTTGTGTTGTGGTGGTGGTGAGGACCCGCACGTGGATTTCGGGCGAGAAAAATGACTGGGAAATGGCAGCATCTGGCGCCATTTCGAGCTGGGTGACTGGCATTTGTAATCAGGCACCGCCAGAAGCTCAGACCAACGACTGTCGGTAGAAGGGTTCGGAGACCAAACCTTTGCGTGCAGGTACTTAATTTCTCCGAGATATCGTGTCTTATTCCCTTTTCGCCGAGTGCGTTATCCACGAAATCCGATTTTGCATTCGGTCTTATCGCGTATAACGGTGATAGAGGAGTCGAAGCACTTGCAGACTCCGAATCCGATATCGATGTACGCCACGTCAATTCTAATCAACGTCCAAGTTCATATCAAGAGTATTGAGAACGGGTTCGTATGATCTCTGCAATGATAGTATACATATACAATTCTATACGGTATCGTTCCCTATACCTTCACGTTCTCTAGAAACTTGCCAAACCACACGCTAGGCGAATCTTCGGCTCCCTCAACCCCCAGCTTACAAGCCTCTGCCAGCTCAGCTGCAGCTTCGACAAATTCACTTCGCAGCTCCGCGATTTCGTCGATGTTGTCACCATCATAGAATCCCCCCGCTAAATCATCAGCTTTCTCCACCAGCTTCTTGCTTGTCTCCACGATCCTTTCCAGTCTATCGATATTCTTCTCCTTCTGCACCGAGTATTCTTTCCCACCTTCGGTTTCCTTTACTGTCGTGCTAAAAACCCCGCCTAACCTTGTCGCCGGATCTTTCACCCGCCTTTTCATAACAGCAGTATACAATATACTCGTCAATTTAAGCTTCTTCTGCGTCGCCTCTGCTGTAGCTAGCAACTCCTTGGTAACCTTCGGCTTATCCTTCCCCTCGATCCCAAAGAAATCGTCGTCATCATCCAAGCCGAGATCTGCGTGTGTGCTGTTACTCTGGCTTTCATCTTCATCGAACCCTGAGTCCTCACCATTAACCGCCTCAGCAGCATCTGTAACCCATTCCTTGAACTCCGCAATACAATCATTCAACATATCCGCATGAGATTGTAGCTTCGATTCGACCAGGCCTATAAGGTTTTTCTGTGATATGGCGAGTAAATTGTCCGCCGAGAACCATATCTGTCCGGTGGATGTATAAGCAGACTTTGTGGAATCCGCTGATGCTGCAGCGCTTCCTTCGGATATATTACTTTGAATAGCTTGCAGCATCTCCTCGATACCCCTAAGTAAATCCACCATGCCATTTACTACGGCTTCGTGCGTAATGGATCCATATCGTTCTTTGCTCGCAATGTGTGGAGCCGATGATGCAGCCGGGATATTCTCTGTGAGGTCAACGAGGATCCGGGCAATCGCAGGGTAGGTCGAGGCTGCTATTGGTGGATTTGATATCAACCCGAGCTTCGTGGCATGTGCTTTGATGAGGTTTGCAAAGTCTGCGAGGAAGGTGTAGAGTGGGACAGAGGCATAGTTTTGAGAGGTAGCAGCAGCAGTTGATGCATCGGTTGATGGGGTATTGATAAGCTGTATCGTTACGGTGATGGAGGATAAAGTAGACGTAAGTGCGTCTGGGAGTGTAGGCAGTGACGGCTGAGATGGTGCCATTTTTGAATCCGATTAACTGGCTTAGGGTGGAAGCTGTAGATGTAGATGTTTGGAAAATGTGGGAAGAATTTGAGGTTGAGAGGTGACACACGATTTAGCGTCGACAACACAATTAATCCAACCAGTCTCGTCACAACCTCTGCATTGCAAACTAAGCGTAAAATCTCCCCTTCAAACGCCACCCGTCTAGCGTACATCTACCTCTAAACGCCAACTTCAAAAACATTTACACCGCAATCAATATCAAAGAATTTTCAATCCCATGCCGGGTTCCCTTTTACCTCCCTTGCCAATAGCTCCTCAATCTTTTCCGCCTTTCCCTCTTCCCAGTCTTTCCAGGTAATGCTCCAAACATTTGTATTCCTCGATTTCCCTTCTTCTGTTCTCCCTAGGCCATTCTTACTCTCAATTACATCTCCTTCCTTATCTTGCCGAAGCAACTTTGCGCAGCGAATATTGCCTTCGTGGCGGAATCCCAGCCTCTCTGCCGCGTTGTTGGAGTTTTCATTCGACATGTGTGCCAACCATGAGGCTCGACGGAATGCAAGGCCCTCAGGACGAGGTGAAAGCATGTACTTGATCAAGAGAGACGATGCATGTGTGTTTACGTGGCTGTAATATCGGCAGTATCATTAGTAAACACTCTTCTACAGCTGTTATAGGGATACTCACGTCCTCCAAGCTCTCTTCAACACTGTAACATGCCCAACCTCTCCAATCAAGTCTGCAATACTGATATTGATAACCCCAATCCAGCCGGCAACTCTGTTCAGCGGCTTCTCTGCATCATATGGTCGAGAAAGATCCGTAATCAGGAATAAGCATGAGTGCTTATCGCTTCGAATACGCAACTCTAACCAAGTAAGAAATTCTGCAAGGGTAGAGAACGGGCCATAGGGAAGGTATCTGTAGATTATGTTTTCTGGTTCTTGCTGGAGGAGGGAGAATGCATATTCTGCGTGGAGGGAAGGCTAGGATATGTGTCAGTTTTAACGGGTTATACGATCTCTACCTCGCAATTACATATGGCAGGGAATATTTGGAAGGGGAGATTTGATACGTACAATAAATGGTTCTAATCGAACACCATTCGATTCGAGGGTACGCAGTGGCATTGAGCAATTCAGGTCATATTCCTCCACTGGTGTATGAAGGTGATACAAATCAACGGGGAGACCCGCCGTTTCGTTTTCCGCGTTGTTCAAGTACCGCATTTTTGGTGGTACCGGTTTCTGCGAAGTTGAAGTTGAGATCGTGGGATAAACTTTTCTGGGGGTTAATCTGCTAGTAGTCCGCGAGATTTCTAAACTCTTGCGTTGTCGATGTGGTAGATTCTAAAGGTTTTTTTTTCTCTCAACAAAGCTTGCAAAGAACAAGTTCGAAAAAGCTGGCACGGTAGCAAGATACTTCAGGAACACACGATGAAAGAAGATTCCATATATTGGCTATAATATTAGATAAGGAATAAGAGTCACAATTTGTCATATCAATCATGGAAACACTGATTTCTACCGCTTATGGATGCCTTAACGATACGACCCTGGCATTCCAACATGTAATCCACGTACTAGCGCCCGATGCCGCAGCAATGCAAGGGCTGGAAACTGGACTTGCAGACTTAAACTGAGGGTCGCAAATAGCTTGATAGATTAGTAGGGTGATGAAGGTGGAAAGGAAAATATCGCCTCACAGAGTGTGAATGCTCAATAGACGCATAAGCAGTTATTTGTACGACTATCCGCCATCCTAGGAATAAATTCTGCCAAGCGCTTCACTACTCCTCACCGCGCGATTCGCAAGAGAAAGTCGTGGGGATATGCTCGGCAAAATGTCATTTATATATATGCATTCGCTCAAAGTTGAATGTCGGAGGGAGGATATGTGGAGGTAGGTTACACAACATAATCGATCCGTTACCCGAGGTATATACAACCTATCGATATAGGTGTCGTTATCTTTAAAAGTCCAAGTGATTCTATGGGAATTCGTAAAGTCCACTTCGTTCTGGATCAGGAGAGATTTCGTAAGCTTGAAAAGAGCCAGGTAGGCTCGAAGCGACGGTGGTCTCGAATTCACAAGGGTTATCCCGCTTTTGTTCGATCAAGCTTAAATGTCTCGACAGGGCCTATCAACCTTATATTC
The DNA here is from genome assembly GCA_036971655.1 of Arthrobotrys megalospora. NCBI lineage: Eukaryota > Fungi > Ascomycota > Orbiliomycetes > Orbiliales > Orbiliaceae > Arthrobotrys > Arthrobotrys megalospora. Next base: position 289,723 of record JAVHJN010000003.1, on the reverse strand, counting down.
GTCATGGGCGGATCGTCGACGAAAATTGTAGGCATAGTGCTCTTCGAGTTTGTGTAGCCATATAGCCCTGGGTTGATATAATGAGAGAAAATTCTAGGAGGCTCTTCAAGAAAAGCCCGATCTGCTTGGCCGATTCCCAGGGACCTGACGACCAGCCAAGGTCATCAAACTCGCAGTAGCGTTGTGGAAAGTGAGGTTGATAATTTCCTGATCGGTCCGCATCCCTTATTCGTGCTTTAGTGTTTCGTTAGGAGATATCATTCCAAGACCGCCGTTTGAGAGAGGTACGGGATTCGGCACTTCCCTGTGGAGTTGGGTTTGAGGCAAATGAAACAGCGGAATGGCACAAGGTTTTACATGCTGAGTCTCTTTAGGTGGATCTGCGGGTCCTCAATCTCAGGGCTGTTGGGACCTGCATATGGGAAGTCTGGGCAGTTTTTCGCTTGCCAACCCCGATCCCGATTGTCTTGAACATGCTCTTGACGACAAGTGCTATATTGTGGAGCGAAAGGGTCGAGAGAGGTTGCAATAAAGCGAAATATCGATATCTTCGGGGTATTTCACATGAATTAAAGTTATGGGAGCCTTTCGGCATTTAAAACATCCGTAGACAGCTCCCTCGCATAGGATCTACGCGGGGGTGCATGATCCAATGTTGCACTCTGGGTAGTGGATTGTCGATGCGTAACGGCACGGGTAGCAACTGGCGATACCTACCCGATAATTTCTCGACGCTGGCGTTCTCGACCGTCGATGATGTGAAGAGGGAGTCACATCGGCCCGCTTCGTGCTATTTTTGTTTGCGTCTAAACTTTGTTGGTGCCACAGTTTGAACATCGAAATTTTTTCCTTGTAGCTTGTCGAGCTCGAGCTCTTGTCGACCCTTTGATAGCCGTTTTAGGCCCTGAAATCATTTCTGCAAAATATTTTTTCCTTCCTACAAGGGAATGTAGACGGTATTCTCACACCATCTCAGCTGAGCAGGTTTAGACAAACTGTCCCATGTTAGGCTGAGAGCGGGAAAGCCGACCTGACTTTCATCTGCGGCTTCAAACTAGAATTTTTGATTCAATGCACCGATGGTATTATTATATTAGTAGATTACGCATTGGCAATTGATGCTGTCCCTGAATCTGTGGGACAAGGCCGACGGAAAGCCGGACACTAGACGTCAGTTATGAATTCTCCCGAGCAAGCACCCGCAGCCTGCATGCAAACGTCCATGCATTTAATTCCCCTGGTCGACCGATGATCTCATAGTACGGGCATCGGGGCGCCACCGTCCAATCGATCTGGGTCCGAAACATCGCTAAAATCTTGTAACCCACCCTGACCGTAATATCCCCACCAGGCATCTCGATGGCATTTTCGTGGTGTTGAGAAGATTTCAGGGACCGGTTCGAGTTGTGGCGAACGGCCAGAGACACCCATGAGAGAATTGTGTGAAAAGTTTGCGTGTCATTGTAGTCTCAACGTTTTGTCCATGGCTGGACTGGCATGCGGACCATGCAATAGATGAATCGAATGCCATGGCAAGCCGACCCACATGCTTCCAATGCTGGTAATAATGTAGCCCGTCGATCAAGCAGGATGTGCAATAAAAGACGCAGCACCGAAGCTTGCCAGGGAAGTCAAGAATTTGGCATTTCACATCTGGGAAGCATCCCTGAGAGTCTAGTCTCCTCTGACTTGGTATCCGTCCATTCGTTCATTGATTGCATCTAGCCGGTGGGTCCCTGGTCTATTCGTGCTAGTTAGTACGGCCGATCGACCTCCAACATCGGGTTATATCCAACAGTCCCTTTGCTTCTAGGAAGGAGCCGGTGGGAAAACAAAGGAAGGAAGGAAGCTTAAGGAGGACCTCACCGTTCTTTTTCGTGCTCTCTCCTTATAAATCTTTTATTCCTTTAGCTTTTATCGTTCTCTTATCCAACCCTCGTCTTTCTCTCTTTCTCTCTTGCTCCATATCTCTCTTTTATTTCCCAGGGTGTCGTCAACTGTGATCTCTTGATATCGTCATTTCCCTGGGTCTTTGTTATACTTCTCTTATTGAAGAACGTCTCTTTGGTACCTGCGTCACTGCCTTGCATTCGGTTGGTGCTCCCACACTCGTTTCGGTCTTTCCAGCAGTATAAAAAGTACTATCTTCAAAACCCACTGTCGTTCGAGCAAAATATACTCAGTACAGCACCAGTTCCTGGAGAACATATTAGAAAGGACTCATTTGATTTTGCAAAGAAGAGCAGAAGCTGCAGTTGCATTCATTCATATTCACACCTCCCAATCATTGGCTTCCAGCGTGTGACAGCAACACCTGACAGCACCCCAACAGCTCGCAACACATCCCCAGCTTCACCACCCTCGACTTCATATATCTGCTACCAAAAATCTCACCCCTGACAAATTATTAATCCACCACCCTTCAGTTTCTCCGACCTGTTCTGGTGCACCTTTTACTTATAATCCGATACAGTTTATTAATCCTTTCTATCATTTCTTCACCAACAGGAAGGAGGTCAGAACCACTTGTTCCTCAACATGTCTTCACAGCATCCAGCGGGCAGGACTGGCTTCCAGCCCATAGATCCGACATTTCAGCGGCCTTCAGAAGACCATGTCGTGAATATACCTCTTACACCAATTGAGTCTCACCGTTCTCTACGAACCAAAGACGAATCAGTTACAGCATTCAATCCTAGCTCAGACAAACCCACCCGACCACCCTTTGAGAGGGCCGATAACACACTTGATGCCCTTGGACCGTTTGAGAAAAAAGGTGGAAAGCGAAGGCTATTAAAAGATGGTCAAAGCTTCAATGATGGCGAGGAAACTGCCTTGACCAAAGTCGGCTTGCTGTACGAGAAGATCCTCAACTTCAGCTTCATCACCAGATGGATGATATATATCGCGCCGTTGGCGTTGGCACTTGCCATCCCAATCATTGTTGGAGCAACAGCTGCCCCGAATGCTAAAATAGGAGGTGTTCGTATAGTATGGTTCTTTGCTTGGCTTGAGATCGTCTGGTGTTCACTCTGGGTTTCCAAAATCGTTGCAAAATGCCTACCGATTGCCTTCAAGACCCTCGTCGGCGTTATCAGCAGCGGTACTCGAAAGTACTACAAAGTTATTCAGCAGCTGGAGGTTCCTCTTTCCCTTGTCGGTTGGTGTTTCGCTAGCTGGGTCTCGTTCCTTCAAATGATGACCGGAAACCCCGACAAGCGTGCGGAAGGACTGACAGACCCGACTGCAACTCAACCTCAGGCATGGCAGAAAAGGCTCAACCTTGTCCTGGCAGCTGCTTTGGTTTCCTCCTTGATATTCCTTGTCAAGTCCGTCATCGTCCAGTTGATTTCGGTTCAGTACCATCAAAAACAATTCTCTGCGAGAATTCTTGCAAACAAAGATTACATCAAGGTTCTATCGATGCTCCTGGAAGCTTCACGGCAAGCATTCCCAGCCTATTGCCCCGAGTTCGCTGAGGAAGATTATATTTTGCACGCTGGACTAGTGAATGGTTTGGGGACTCCGTTGGCGAAGCAGAGTGGTACCGCAACCCCTATGAGACTCCTCCACCAAATTGGTCGAGTTGGAGACAACATTACCTCTGCTGTCGGACACGTCGCGAAGGAAATTACTGGACGAAATGTTCTGAACCCCAACTCCGCTAGGTCCGTAGTGGTCAACGCTCTTGCACGAAGAACGACGATCGAAGCATTGGGCCGCCGCATTTGGATGAGCTTTGCTGAGGAAGGGAAGGACACTCTTTACATGGATGACTTCCTGGAAGTACTTGGACTCGACCGAAGGGAGCAAGCTAAAGCGGCGTTTGTTATGCTTGACAAGGATGAGAACGGAGATATCTCGTTGGAAGAAATGATTGGGATGATCTTGGAGGTCGCTCGTGAGCGCAAGGCGTTGGCTAAGAGTATGGGAGACATCGATTCTGCTATCTCTGCTCTCAACTCGCTCCTTTCCTCCATTGTCTTTGTTGTCATCATCTTCGTCTTTGTTGCTTTCCTAAACCAAAATTTCGTCACCACTCTCGGTACAGCTGGCGCTACCCTGCTCTCTCTATCTTTCGTATTCGCCGCCACTGCCCAGGAAATCTTGGGTTCCTGCATCTTCATTTTCGTCAAACATCCATACGATGTCGGTGATCGAATCGACCTCGAGTTGAAGGAATACATTGTCGAACACATCTCTCTCCTCTATACCGTCTTCCGCCAAGTCGAAACCAACAAGTCTGTGCAAGTTCCAAACAACATTCTCAATGGAAAGTATGTCGAAAACGTCTCTCGCTCTGGACCTATGCGTGAAGTCGTTGTGTTTAATGTCCACTTCGACACGAGCATGCGCGAGATTATGCTACTCCGGTCAGAGCTTATGACGTTTGTCGAAGAAAACAGCCGTGACTTCCGATCCGACAACTTGAACGTTGAAATTAATGGTGTTAAGCTCGACAGCTTGGAACTCAGAGTTGAGATTAGATACAAAGGGAACTGGGCCGACCAACCTAAGCGGGTTGAGCGCAGAAACAAGTTCATGTCCGCCTTGGTTGCCGCTCTTCGCAAAATTCCAATCCACGGACCTGGTGCTGGCGATCCAGGCCTGGGTGAAGGAGCTAACGCCCAATACTTCGTTACCATTGACCCCGCCGAAGCACAGCGCCGCAAAGAGCAAGCTGCCAAAGATAAGGAAGCCAAACGCTTCAAGACCGAGGATGAAATCGAAGCCGAGGAGGCATCTAAACAGGCTAGTTCGTCGGTACCTGGATCTGCCCCATTGGCTGCGCCTACAATCCTAACAACATCTCCTTCTCAATCGAATCTAAACGCACAGACCGATCCCCGCGATGACACCCTCCTAGGTGATGATGCAAGTTTAATCTCTCGTACCCGCTCTACTCGCCGCAACGAGTTAAACCAAGTCCGTGAAATCCTGCGAATGCAGAGCACCACCGGACGACGGAGACGTAACGGATCGTTCTCGACGCAAGAAGGCCACTCGCCGATTGTTAGGACAACCACCGGATTCCAGTCCCTAGCTCCGACCCAAAGCCGCGACAACTTCAGACGACCAAGCATCCCGAGCCCAATAGCTCAGTTCTCGTCCCAGCAGCAATTCTACCAATCGTATCCCCAGCCAGGGCCTTCGTACCAGGGGCAGCCACCCCAGCCACCTCCGCAATCACAACTGCCACAACTGCCACAACTGCCACAGCAGCAGCAGCAGCAGCAACAAGGGCAACACCAACCCCAACATCCGGGGAACTACCCACAACCAGGCCCAGCGCCCCGAGACCCTAGAGACCCCTCAAACAGAGATCCATCGAATAGAGTATAAACATAAATGAATTATAAGAAGGTGGAAAACTTGGAAGTTGATACACATTGTTTCACAGAACGAAGGAATCTTACGAGCTAGACTGCAAGATTGTTTCCTTTTCTCTTTTGTCTTAAAAGGGCGTTGTCTATTCCTTTTTTCTCCCAAATCAGCATTAACCTTTTGCCTTTGAAAATGTATTTATCTAGCCTTACGACTTTTAGAAGCTTTCACAGCATAATAGTATTACCATTACAAGAACCGCTTGAAGTATTTCGGTGACAACGCAAAGATGTGTGGCATTCGAAGCAATTACTGGATCTGGACGAGATGCCTATTTAGGCGAGCTACGTTGTGGAACATCGATCCTACGACCTAACCAGTTAGTTCCGGCGACTCTCTTGCCAACCAGCTTGAGCTCACGATCCCATGTTAGGAAGCTCACGGACTTGTTTTCATCGGATTGTAGGATGTTAGAAGCCTTTGTGGCAACAGACTACAGGAGTATTCCAGAAGCAGCCTCCCCAGAATCCAGAAATTTGAAAAAATCATCCGATGGGAACTCCACCATTCAGGTTTCTCCAGGTTTCAGCAAAGCAGTATTTCCCACCCTGCGAGCTTCCATAAAGGGAGTGTTCACAGGAACACTGCTTTTGATCGGGAAAATTTCTTCATCGTCTTCGCAATATTGCATTTGGTAACGAACGTTGACAGCCCTGTCGTCTCTGATCTTCGGAAATTATTCTCGCTTCGAAGGTCCTTGACTTGGCACAGGCTTGTCGTGAAAGATGAAGGTCGAACTTTTTTTGATGATGGAAACGATCCGAAAGGCGTACTGCGGCCTGACTTCGTCTTGTGGGAACTTATGTATATAAACGTACGTGATTCTATATTTTTCAAAGGACATCAATTCATCAATCACTATCCTTCAAAACCCCGTTTTCCAAATATCAGTCACTCTTTCAGTTGCAAGCTTAATTCCATCAATATATCACTATCAAAATGAAGTTCGCCGCCGCCGCCACCGCCGCCGCCCTCTTCACTGCCGCCCAGTGCGCTCCAGTCGCCGCCCCAGCCGCCGTCGCGGCTCCTTGGTTCTGGTCGAAGCCATGGGACTATGCCATGTGCGCCAAGGCCACCCACAAGGACAATGATCAAAACCCTCTCTTGAATGACTTCTGCCGGGCTAATTGCAAGAGTATGTTATTGAAGCCTTTCGATTACGAATTTCGATTACCTTTGAGTCCCTTACTAATTTCTGTTACAATATATAGACTGCGTTTCGATGAAGTTGGACTGCAAGAAGTTGACCCTCCAATGCAACATCTAAATGGCAACCGCCAAGGATGCTGCCAGGCATACAGTCGCATAAATGAAGACCGCGCTGGCTAGACTTCTTTCTCACCTGTACATAATCTTAATACAAACTATAGTAATGACCTCACGGTTAATAACTAGAAGACCAGTCATGCATAGAAATCAGTAAAACTAGCTAGTACTTAACTCGTAGACTCTCGGGCATATAGGGAGAGACAGGCTGCCCAATCGTTTAGTGGGGAGGTGCAATATTTCGTATAATTCAGCGCTCGTGAATAATTATGCAAATGAACCTAATGTACATCCCTTAAGGAAAGCTATTATCTAAAAGTCTGACCCCCCTTCAAGCTATACGAGATAAAAGCAAAACATATCGCAAGATGATTATTTAAACAGGCCAACCCCGCTTGATTTCCTTAAGCTGTTCTCCTTCGGGGACTTGCTGTTCGATCTTTTGGGGGTCCTCTTGGGGCTCTTCCCGGGGCTCCTCTTTCTGGAAGATTTCTTTGGGCTCGGGCTACGGGATGGGTTTAAAGTTGAGGTCGGGCTCAAGGTCTTCGCACGGGAGGTTGATTGACCAAAGAGCCTTTGAACAATTAGGTCATCAAACGGTTCCTGAGTTTCGACCCGTGGAGCCCGCCATTGACGTCTTTCAGAAGCGAAACTCTGAGGGGTATCCTACTCCATCGAAGTCATCTGACTATAGACATCTGGAGGCATCTGCGGTGTTGAAATAGGCGTTAGCATACATTGTATCTGAATTCGCGATATGTGGGGTTGACAAACCTTATACTGGATCATTCCCGCGTAAATTAGTGCACTCCTTCCCTTGCCGCTCAACTCTCTAACCTTGTATTCCTTGGCCGCATCCTGGAAACTGGCGTTCTTCAACATTGTCAAGAGCTTATTCGTGCAGTTGACGCTCATGACTAGGAGTTGTGGAACAGTTCGGGAAACTGCCTCATGTAATGTCGCAAAGTTTTGAGCACGACGGCGAATCGCACCGATATCAGCGTTGGGGCTAAGCGGGATGACGTCTAGGCTCTCAATGCGTTGTAGACACTCTTCGAATCTGTTGGCACGATAAAGCTTCTTGGCTTCGTCGATACGGATAAGGACACCGCATGATTCCCAGTTTTGCTTGGAAACTTTGCCATATATCGAGGCATTTCTTGAGTAGACTTCGTTGATGTTCCTTGCAAGCTGAGCAGGGTCCTCAACGGAAGTCAAAGAAATACTTTGGTTAATCGGCTGGCCTTGGGCATTCAAGCCAACAGTTGGGTTACTGCCGATCCAATTATCGTCGGTCTCGCCCGCTGCTAGCGAGTCACTGAGGTTCTTGTTTACTAGGGAGACCACAGTGTCGTAATCCTCGCCCAGATGGTATAGGAGGATGGCATCTGACGTTCTCCCGTCATCATCAGCCTGAGCGGCGGCCTGGTGGGTGATTGTATGAAGATATTCATCTTCGTTGCTCAGTTTGAGGACCTTGAGTCGTTTCTGGATTGTGCCTCGCTCCCGTGAACCATCAGATCGAACATCACCCAACAGTCTGGCAAAGTCGCGAGTCTCTAGAACCAATTCTCGTAGCGCCTCGTGGCAAAGCCTGAGCTGCTGCTCTCCACCAACATCACTATTCAAGCAAATCAGCGAGATGTAGTCGACAGCCTCTTCGCTGTTAGTCTTTCTGAAATCTTGGGTGTAGTGCCCAACAAGACGAGCAAAGTTGATGCGAGCTTCCTGTTCTTCCTGCTTCGATCTGCCCTTGGCATATGAGACTAGGTTGGTCGTTAGTATGTATTGGAGCCGGAGCAGTGTCCTTTTGTAGAATATATATTTTTTACTTACGCAAGTTGGTGTGGTTTGCCCCGGTTTCATCCGCAACCCTCAGCAAGCCGTAGTAGCTAAGGGCAATTGCGAAATGAACAGCATCGACGTAAAGGAAAGAGTACAGATATTGAACAGCCTAAGATGTGTTAGCTTTACGCTCTATCTCGCGCGTGCAACTCATCAGAACGAATCTTACCGTCTCAAATAACCCTGCCATTAGCAGCATTTGGAAGAAGAGGATAAAGTTGCTATTGGCAAGCCCGAAGTGAGGTCCACCAAATCCAACGATCGCTTTCTTCAGATCCGCGTTTGTGTAGACTTCGGGAGCAGGTTCATCACCAGCAGTTGACTCTCGTGTAAGAACCAGTTGAAGCCACATCCAATCCTCCGCACTTGGCAGAACGTCTGGCAGCACCCTCTTTTGCAGCTCACAACGTCCAATGATTTTGTAACAAGCGTGCTTGTAGGGATCCATGCCTTCGGCTCGGAACTTGATACGCTGATTCCATTCTGCGTGCAATCGGTCCAATAGGTTGCGCTGGAGCCGTCGGTCTGGAGAGTTGGCGTAGGCTGTGATGTAATGGACAAAGTTCTTCTCAAGTTTGGCGAACGAGTCTGCGTGTTTCTGCACGAAGCCGGCCGCTTCGGGGATTTTCCCGCAGCGGATCAGGTAGAAAACAACACCCCAACCAGGCCAGTCGTTGACAGATTCAAAGGTGACTTCCTTGTACTTGTCTCTGGTCTGGCTCATCCGGACGTTGATAAAGCCCTTAACTTTAAACTCCGGGTCTGGGATGCCTCCGACCTTGGCTTCGTCAGGAAACCTTGCAACCGTATCTTCAACTTGAGCATAGAAACTGGAAATAATGTGTTAGATGTCTTCGTAAACAAGGTCTTAAGAACCAGCCCAAGACTTACGTCGATTCCAAGAAGCCCCGTGCGCCACTCTCAATTCGCTGGCGCAAGGCTAAAGCCTCTTGACTATTGTAGTCCGCTTTGAGATACGCCCGAGCGAACTGTCTCTCCCTGGGTCCTTTGATATCACCCGTTTCGCCAACAATCGAATGTAACATCTTCCAGGCATCGTTCAATTGTGTGGATATCTAAAACTGGTTAACAAGATGTCACGGCGGCCTGATCCAAAGTTTTTACTCACCAAGTCTGAAGATGATTTCGTAACATCTAGGAAGCTTTCGATCAACTTCGGGGATGCGCCATCTGTCCTGGAATCATTCAACTTCTGGACGGCCTTGGCATAGTTGGCTTGCCGATTGAACATTTGTTCCATGGGAGGGCCTTGGTTCTCCTTGACAGTATCCTCAAATGCCCATGTCTGATTTCCAACCTTTGGTGGTGCGCCGAGAACCAGTGATCCCAAACTCGCATGTGTGAGCCTGCTCCTGCCATATGTGCTTGCACCAGCGCGGCTGGCTGCCGAAACTCCAAACGACGACTGGCCAAACGGTGTGCTCTGTGTTCCATCTGAAGGCTTAGTAAGCCCAAAATGTTCATAGATCTTCTTCCTTTGGTCGTCCCAGTCGATATTCAAATTGTTGAGAAGATATGATTCGAATTCTAGGGTTGTTCGCTTGATGCCTTCTTCGATAGCTTTGCTGATGCTTTGCTCCTTGCGATTTCTCAGGAAGCCCTATTGAGTAGTTCAATGAGTATAACGCCTCATCTTCGAATTGCCCTTTCATAACATACATCGATATCAATATCAACCTGGCCAGTTATCGTAGCCCTAGCAGGAGTTTCCTCGAAACTGAAATCCACAGACTCGAGGTCCTTGAGCGCCTGTTCAGAGTTGACACCTGCCGCCTGTAACAAGTAATGCCTGTCCACGCCTCCATGTCAGCATCAGTCCACCACCTAAAGCCTTCCATAAGGATCCCTTACGCTCTGGCATCAACACTCCGCGATGGATCTCCGCCTTGCAAGTTCTTTGCGCGACGTTCTATTTCGCCCAAACCGAGCTGTATAGACGGTATATCCGGTAGCTTCGTATCATTTCGTAATTTCCGTGAGTTTTCGAGCAGGTCGCCCAAGATCGAGGCGCTCAACAGGCCAGGTGCCTCTTTTGGCGCCGGTGTCGCCATTTTAACTGAAGGATGGGAGTCGGGAGGGTTCGAGGTTAAAGGGTGTATTTGGCGACTTAGCGATTGATTGGGTAGGCAATTGACGAGGTTTCGAAGGACCTAGGGATCGTAAACGGAGGTGGTCGTGATCGGGAGAGGTTTTAGGTGGTCGAAACAGAGGTCGAAGAGGCGACGATGTTTGAAGAGGTTGAAGTTGGACGCGTTTTGGTTCTGCGCAACGCACTTTCCACAACCACCCAGCTGATGCTAAGCTTCGAGTTCCAACTACAACAACCAGGTTCCGTCAACGTCACTTCCTCCTCCTCCGTCTCCACGATGCGCTTCCTATCGAGTCTCCTCCTCGTCGCCTCTTTTTCGACAACAATCCTTGCCAATACCGCCGGCAAGGCTCCGGATACCGTTCCTCTACCGGACGACTTTGACCAGGTCAACAGGTCCCCACCACAGACTTATGTCGTAAACAGATGGCCGCTCTCCGCTGGAGATGACACCAAAGAGCAACTGCCGCTGGGCATGCTGCGATATGTTGCCAACTCATTAACTGCTACATATACGTCTCTTTCCGGTTCGGCCGAGCCTAATCCGGATGAGCCTTATCGAGTCGGCATCCTTAAGAGCGGGAAGTGGATTGGAGGGGTTAGGACTGGAGTATGTTATATCTCCAGACCATCTTCAGCTATCGCTGTTGCCGTCATTGGGACAGGATATACGAGCCTGTATCGGAACTAAAAACTGTTGCTTCATAGAAAATACTGCAGTCAAACTATGCAGCGACGATAACACTTCATGTGGATGAACAAGGCGAGATATTCCATGCCGAGTACAACGCCGTCGAGCTCCCGAAGGGTGCAGAAAAGGTACTCTATATTGCGATATCAACTTGGACGCTGGCTGTTCGCTAACGAATTGATAGGTTGAGCCCGAGATAATCGTCATCAGGCCGTACGAGGGTGCCAAGCCTGCATTGAACAAACCAGTTGTGCTCATGCCAGATGGAAGATTGCCTCAAAAGGAGGAAGAGAAGACATTCTTGCAGAAATACTGGTGGCTTCTCGCTGCAGGCATGGTCCTGCTTGTGGCTGCACCGGGTGAGGGCGGGAAATAGAAGATTCACGGGGTCTGTAAAAGTATTTTATAGGTTACAATTTCACTGCACTTAGGCGTTTAATGTACCAAACCCGGGATTTATCAAAACGATTCCTTGGTTAAATGGATATCTGCAATCCTCCCGATTGTTTCATCATGGCTGCTTATGTACTATTGCTGCTTTTGATAACGCTATACTAACAAGAAAGACCGATAGAGACACGTCAAGCTAAACCGCAATACCGAGTAACCCAGAATAAACCATATACCCCATCACAACCCTTACCACAATGCTATTTCACTGATTCTTCTTATCCGTACCCCTCACAATATCCATGATCTTTACACCAGCATTCACACTATCCTGCCAGGCGCTTTGGCTGCGCCAGAACTTCTCACTAAGAGCACCGTCATCAAGAGCTCGCCCATCCTCCGTGGAAGAAACGCCACCAACCCCAGTATATTCACCACCAGTCTTCTCGTCTTCTTCCCTGATCAATTCATTCTCCGTTCCAAAGCTCTCTTCGAGATATCGCTTCCGAACCATGAATTTCTCCTTTCGTTCTGTTTCAAGGCCAACAGACTGAACCTTTGACAAAGCATAGGAGACGATGAATCGAGCGCCGAAGTAGACATGCTCAGACATCATAATGGAGAAAAGGAGTCCGTAAAGGGTCAAGTCCTTTGGTGGGCCTCCTTCAAGCTCCGCTGATGAGAACATATAGACAAGTGCGGCGGAGGAGATAGATCCAAGCCAAGTGAGGAACGAGAGATTGCTAATCACAGTCAGAAAAACCCAACTCTTCGTAGTATGTATTTTGCAAAAGAGATGAAACTTACTGGAGCCATGGTCCAATCGAATCAGCACGGTTGGGGACTGGGCGCTGCATTTCCATGCAAATCTTCGCCGCATCTCCTCGAATCTCAACAAGGTTGTTGATGAGAAAAGAAACGGCAGTAACGGGCCAGATAGGGGAGAATAGAGTCAAGTAGCCAAACTAAAACTTTTGTTAAAACCCTTGCGCACGGCATCCCTTAAATTGGGTCCAGAGTACTCACTTGCATGCACATCTCTCTCAAGTCAACCGTGACATCGTAAACATCGAGTTCGGCCTCATGGCGGACACGGTCCAAGAACTTCTTCTCTTCCGGAGGGTCTAAGACAGTCTCTGTGTTGAGTCCCTTTCGTCGACTATCGAACTCCTTTGCCTTCTTGAAGACTGTTCGTTTGAGCTGCGGAACGATAGTTTCCACAACAAAGCCAACAACCTGAGCTGTAACCACGAAATAGATCATTTGAGCCTTAAGCCGAGAAGGGTTGATCTGGAATCCAGTATCCGAAGTTGTGTACTTCTCATCGTGACCGAAATGCTGAACAGTGACATTGAGGACATCGAGATAGGGGACTAGAACCTCCCCGAAAGGCACGTAAACGAACGCGGTCAAAAACAATGGAAAGTATCCAGTAATGAAGTTCAATATGAAAATCTTCTGCGTCAATGCGGCTTCATAAGAATCCTGGTTTTCATAGTTTTCGAATTCCGTGAGCTTAGTGGCGAAGCCAGTCAAGATCGTGGATACAATGGGAATAAAAATACTGAGGAGGACGGTTGGGAGAAATTTCTAGATCCTGTTAGCCTGGGAGAAAACAATTACACCCTTACTATGATGTCGAAAACTTACGAGAATCATCTTGAGCGGACCATTGTACACCTCAACCAAAAAGATCTCGATACTAAAGACACCTGCAATGATTGCGGCTAGACAGGATGCCGCAAACAAGGCGAATGGAACCTGGATTGATTGCCTCAAGAGTCGTCGATACGCCGGGAAATACCTAATTTTCTCTCCGGTAACCGGATCCGAGACTTCACTATCAAACTGGAACTCGGCCCGTTTCCTTTGTACGGAAGAGCAGTGTCTAGACCCCCATTGTACAGCGAGGTCGACCTCTTGTCGTTTCCAGTACTCGACAAACACGACTGACCAGAGACAGTTGCAAATTGCGAAGAATGAGGAGTACGCGGGAAGGAATAGGTATGCAAAAATTCCGATAGCGGCTGGTACTGTCAGGGCGATAAAGTACCACTGAATGAATGCAAAGTAGAACGCAATCTACGGATTATTAGCTCCATCTATCACCAATAGACGCACACAAAGATAAATACCTTTTCACCGAAGCGATCCCGCATAACTTTCAAATCCTCAGGACCAATAATCCACTTTGTAGACCAGTCCTTCAGCCATTTTTTATTGAAGTCGTGGTCATGGAGTGCGAAGATTGACTCGACCAGGTTCCATTCACCCTGCTTAGGGGTGATGCCGGCTCCACCTTCGCTATTTGGTAGTGTAATAAGAGAGTAGACGAGGCGCAATCGCTCTCCATCCGTGAAAGGCTCATTTTCAAGGGATTGTTGTGTTTCTTTCTCGGGGGCGGCAGGACGAATTCCATGAAGCCAGTCTCTGACTCTATCGGAGTGGACATCAACTTTAGTAACTGCGCCGCCAACAAGAGGGACATAGGACATCTAACCTTGATCTATAGATCTCTCCAAGGAGTTTCTTTTCGCTCCGTATCCTTGTGAAGATCAAAAGAGACCCATTCCCACCGTCGCGGACGACTGTTCGTAGTCCCGCTAGATCCAAAGTATGTAACAGCCTTTCCAGTTGTTCCTCGGGGGTTCTCGAATCTCCGGTTTGGGCAGAAGATCCAGCATTGGCGTATCTGAATGTGATCACGTATTCGACATCAAGATTCGCGTCAAATATCGAGGGCGGGGTGGCAGCCCCACTGGCTCTTGAAGCCTCTTTGAGGGCCTGCATTGTGGCTGTTGGTTGAATGTTCGTTCCAGCGAGACTCGTGTGAGCGTGAATGAGGGAGGGGATGGGCTGATATAACTAGCCAGACACGATGTTAAGCTAGGTCTACGCAGAGCCTTGACATTCTCCGTTACGTCAAGGAGCTTTGCGTCTCAAGCTAGCCTATCGACCAATTCCTGTTGAAGTGGCCTGCATGACGTATTGGATATCGCATTCTTGGCATTGGCTGTGTTGACATGTGGGATGTAGCCACAGCCTGCGCCACCAGCCACGATATATAGCCTGGCCTCAGGTATTATATCGACGGCATCAAGTTCAATGACAATTGAAAAGATTCGATCCAAGTTCAGATGCAGACCGAAGCCTTTGAAAGGCCAGGATTTCTATCCCCGTACCGCGGAAAATCTCAAGTCGATACATCCTGGAAGGTATTCCCTGCTCCCCGAATTAAAGCCACCAGTTAAAGAACACCAATCTACCACATTTTCAACACAGCAAGGGTATATACGTATCGTCGTTCAGGTATCAGTATTGGCAAGCCGCCCTTGCCCCCACAATTTCCCCGGATTCCGTCGTCCTGTTTAAGAATATCCCACAATCCTAAGAGTACCCACTCGGGTAAATCAACTTGGCTAAAATTCGAAATGCTTAATTCTTCTTCAAACGTGGACATGAAGTTGGAAATACCGTATACCGGGTTCTTCTAGGCTACAGATCAATTTATCCTGCGGAGATGTACTGGATAGACTGGGAAGATAAGACAAGATAAATACCGTGGCAGCCGCCAACCTTTAGATATGTACGTCTTTAGAGAGGTACACCCCATATTTGTGTCACTCGGAAACAATGAAACCCTTTTCTCTCGCCCTCCTGCTCAATACCCTGGCATGCCTGGCAGCGGCCCTCGAGCCATATACGGGCCCGCCTCCGATCCTCCCCATCCGATTCCCTTTTGGTTTCGGAAAGGATGTCACGGGTGGCGGGAAACCCAATAAAACAAACACCTATCTCGTCGACAATATGCCCGACCTTCGTGCCGCGCTCTCGATGACCGGCCCGCGAACGGTCTACGTTAAAGGCGAAATTTTTGGGAACCAGATTAACGAGACATACTCCGCCAATTGTCAATGGTACATTGACAATAGTAATGTCAAGCAATACAACTTTACGTTATACGTGCAGAGCTTAAACGCTACCTATGTTGCCGAAGTAAAGGCAGCCGCCGCTGCGAACGAGACAATAGACGGTCGGAATGCAACAGAGGTGGCTGCGCTTCTACCAAGAATGAACGGCTGGCGAGGCACAGCTCAGAATGTGCAGAAGGCCTACGAGTCGATAAATGTCAAGGGAAACCTCACGCTCATCGGATGGGATAAAAATGCCTATCTTCATGGCGTCAGCCTAATATTCAACGTACAGTCCAACATTATCATCCGAAACTTGAGACTGAGCTCCCCACGGGATTGTTTCCCGGCGCCTGAGACTTACCCTGGCTCGTGGAACGCACGATACGACGCTGTATCGGCTGTCACAACGACGGGGATGTGGGTTGACGGCAATATCTTCGAAGACGGGCCGAATTTTGTACCTCCAGACCCATTTCTCAATGGCTGGTTAGTTGACCGCTACGATGGCCTGTTCGACGTTGAGGACGGGTCCGACAATATCACTTTCTCCCATAATATTGTAGCCAACCACCACAAAAGTCTACTCTGGGGCGGGGGCGAGAAGGAAGGGCCTCGTGACATAGGAAAAATGCACTTTACAGTGTTCGGCAATCACTTCCAGAACTCAATGTCCCGCAATCCACTCATGAGATTCGGCACATTTTATATCGTTAACAATCTCTTCGAAAATTACAATAACAAAAAGCCCATATTCACAAAGGCAACGGAGAAGAAACTTCATCGCAGGGACGAATACCTACCATCATTCGAGTATAACATGGGAATCTACAATATGTCCAACGTTCTAGTATCAGGCAATGCTTTCCGCCAAACTGGAACTTACCCAGACGACACTAGCCGGATTTTTACTTTCAGCAACCTTCTTACGCCGAATACGCCCGCTCACTTTTGTAGCCCACCAGATCTTTCCGTCTCACAATTGCTTAAACCGGACGGCCTCCGACTACTCAATCTTGCTATACCTAAGAGCAAATTTAATGGAAATAAAATTGATCTTGCCGACAATGTATCGGACTTGTTGGAATACCGCTTAGCGACCAAATCGAACACCGTTGTAGAAGGCGGGCTGCTGATTCAGGACTGCGGTAGCTTCAAATCACAGCTGATGCCACTCTTTTTTACAGATGCGAGCCATGTCGAGACCTATGTTAGGCTCAGTGCCGGTCAATTAGGTCGGAACTTCCCATGATACGTTTTTTTGTATTTTAAGTTAGAGGAACATTGACAAGGATAGTTTATGAAACCGGCTCTTAAAGCAGTTAAAGAACATTTCGAAACTCGTATTTCGCAACTAGCTAGAAGCTTAAGCAAGAAATAGCAATCGACGTTCCTAGATTCTTGAACCCATCAATGTATAAAACTCCTTCACCCAGCACTCCTTGAAACCACAAAAGTGGTCTATTGTTTTTAGTTGCAGCAAGTTAAGGCTTCACAAGTAGTAGTCCCGCAAGTGATCCTACATGTGGATCGACTACTCGGCTGTCTCCTCCTTAGCCCCTGAGTGGAGCTAATACTCGCCCCATCTCCTCCCTCAGAGCCCTCATCGGCTAATTCTGGTTGTAGAGTCGCCGAATGTATTCCGTATGCGTGAAAGCACTCATTGAGAACTTTTGCCAGTTCGACGAAGTTTTCCAAAACCCTTGAAGAAACCACCACATGTGCCGAAGCTATCGTTTTCCGCTGATTCAATCTTCGGATATGTAATTCGTGGACCGAAATTACTCCAGGCACTTGTTCGAGATCGTAGCGAACGTCTTGTGGATTTACGCCTGTGGGGACAGTATCAAGGAGTATGATACCGGTCTTCTTAACCAATGGGATGACCGAAACGAAGATCATAATTGCAATAAACATACTAACCGCTGGGTCAGCGTAGTATCTTGCATGCCCTTCAGCCTTCCAGATAGCAATGGCGACGACGATGACGCCAACATTGTTGATCGCGTCGCCGATGACATGGAGCAGTACACCCATCATGCCAAGATCATATTGTCTTCGAGGTTGTTCAGTAGGCGAAGTTTCGTGTCGGTGATCATGGTGCAATTGTTGGATCTCCTATCAATTTGATCAGCGGAAACAGTTGATTCTGGGGGATACTTCCGTAAGCCTACAGCCAATTGTACAGAGTTTCGGCGGGGCTCTATAGTACCAACGCTCTCTCCGCCGTTATTGATAACATGTTTGACCTCTTCTTCGTGATCTACAGTAGGCCAGGATATGAGAATCGGAGTCTGGATGTATGCAGTGGCATTAAACTTACCATGCAAGAAGAATGCCGATATTATGTTGAGCGTCAGTCCAATGCATCCCACAATCAAGATGAGTTTTGGGTTCTGGACTTCTACACAATCCCACCGTTGTTAGGGTCCCAGAATTTGGTAATACCACATATATCGCAAGGGAGAGAAAAAGGAAAACTCGCCTTCAACGGCAATAAACCGTTCAATCGACTGCAAAAAGATGCTCACAGACAAAGCCAGCAAGAATACTCCATTGAAGAAGGCCCCAAGAAGATTTGCCCGCTGCCAGCCAAAGGACAGCTCCTTCGGCGACTCGGTCCTCTCCGAAATCTACCGTTTCGCAACCAGGCACAATTGCGTCAGCTATGGTTTCACAACATATGACATATGATGGCTGCGTGCGCGGTACACAACCGTGGGGGAACTGTGGATCGCACAAACCTTAAAGGCTACGAGTTGTACAGCGAACCCGATAAGATCATTGAGCTTGAGATTTTATTAGAATAGATTCTTGGTATAGGTGTTTCAACAGAATACGTATCAGTTGCATACGTAGTGGAAGGCATCGGCGACCAGCGCCAGAGACCCGGTGTAGAATCCAACTATACAACGTTAGCCTATAGTCCAGTGGTCCGTTTAAAGACTTATATGGGCGAACATACTGGATATTTCGGCTATAAAGAAGCATAGAGATATCCCAATGATAATTGACAACCTCCGAGTCTTAGATAAATGGATATGTAGTTTTCCCCTCGCCATCTTGGAATCGGGGGTATCCAACGATGTTGCAATTGCGTTGATTTCTGTTGGATTGCCGTATTAGCGTCGATGTCAACCTGGTTCAGCACTTGGTGAGGAGAAAATGCAGGCAGCCAAGAAGAGAGCTTGAAAGCTTGTAGTCTTTAAATCCACGGGATGTTAATTACATTAACTGCCCAGGCCGCGTGAGGAGATGCCCAATTTATATTCGTGCGAAAAAGTTCGGATACTACCCATTGACCCACTGTACTCGTGGACCCGAAATTTTCGTCCTACAATTAGCTAATATCAGGCGCTCAGCTAGAACGTCCGATTGGATTGCCCCAAGCCAAGTACTCGATCGATTGAACGTAGAGGAGGTTCCGGACGCGGGTGACCGAACAGGGCATGCCAGCGAACAGGGCCAGTCCCGCATCGATTCGAGACCGGAGCAAATGACATACTGGATTTGGCAGTGGTTACGAGCTTCCCGAATGCAGCAGATTAGGCTGCTGTAGTGCGCGGCATCCGTGGGCAGCTGCCCTTGAGCATTATACCTGAACATATTAATCCTCGCAAAAGAACGCGGACGTGTCGACACAGGGAAGACATGCAAGGTACATACTCGAGACAAGGTAGTTACCACTGACGAGAACATTCGAACAACGCACAAATGACTCAATTGCAAAGACCAATACCCTGTTGATACGTCCAGATGAGATGCTAGCCTTGGTTCAAATCATTCTTCAACATAGGCACACGGATTACGTAATTACCAACGAATGGAATATGATATTGCAACGTTCAACACATTTATATATAGATTTCCTTATAACCCGGGCCCATGGCGCCCAGAGCTCGATCAAAGGTAGATCGAGGAAAAGTTCAAGAGCCTTCGCGTGACTAGAGCATGCTGTTAGCTATGGCTCCATATACTACGCTAGTTCCATGTGTGGTGCTATTTCTACCGTCTCGGGCGCGCGATTGCGTTCGCGTGAGGAACGTGAACGGCGTTCTGGATCTTGAGGTTTTATCTGCGGCTCACTAGCCACTGGCGCCTCCCTTGGTTCTGGAGTGGGACTTGCGGGTGGGAAAACGCCCCGTTGGGCACTCAGGCTGAAAAGAATAACTATGCGCTTTAGAAGACTATCAACTGTACGCGATTTTGATGCCTTCGCTATGTCGCCGCCAATCTCACCCTTAACCAAGGAATAGATGTTCTTCCGGGTGTCTGAATGCCTGAACTCGGCTAGCACACTAGCAGCCATCTCATCTGTGAGGACTTTCGTTTCCCCACTCTTCAGATTCCAGAAAAGCTTTTCAAAACTGGCACAGTGTATGTCAAATTAGTAGGTGTTCTCAATATATAGTTGCTCCGGTCGCTTTTGCATACATTAAAATCAAGTCTGCTGCCCAAATAATGTACCAGCGGAGGTAATGAGGCGCGGTCAACGGCCCGGTAAAGTCCGCCAGAGTCGTGAGGACCATTTTCTCATTAGGATGTTTTTCGTCGTGTATAGCTTGTCGGAATCTCGTTTGCATGGCTTCCTTCTGAAGGATCTGGTCGTCGTCTCGCAGGTTCCAGGCATTCAGTGTCTTGTCGTATAAGTTTGTAAATATATCAGAGAAACGAATCCGATAAAATGGCACCATGCTGCGCTTCCTAGCTTTCTTGAACAATGCCTTGGCAATATCTATCGTGACTATCAAATTTTCAGAGCTTTTAGTAAGTATAGGTGTCGCAGGGGGGATCACTGCTATTACTTTCGCATTTTTTAACAGCCGATACCCGTTGCGCGCTTAGCCAGAGGTTACGCAATTGTGGTTTCACAACTACCTTTGTCGTCTGAATAACGAGATCGTCGATCATTTCGGGACCTGACCACTATCTGTTTAGTATTCTGAGCATCGATGTCACAGTTTTGGAGTTATCAGGACTTACTATGTATCGAAACTGCGCCAGCTACGATTCCGTGCCCCGTTTGAACATTTCCCTGTACTAGCTGCCTCAGCTTATTGACTGTTTCGTAAGCCTCTTGGGTTGCCTGCTCCGCGAGCTTGCTATAGTCAATATTTCCCTGGCTTGCACATTCCCGGAATTTCCTGCCTGTATTACTATTCACAAGCTCGTCGAATTTCGTGAAGACAAACACCACTCTGACGGGGCGGTTTTTAAGGAAGGCGAAGAAGTCCTTTTCTACTCTTCCTATCGGCCGCGAGTCGGTACAGGAGATGCAGTACCTTTGGAATGTTAGCAATTTAGCCCGCCAGAATATAGATATTTGACTAATACCAAATGCAATGCAATTGCTTTTCCAAATTTTCTTGTTTCCCCCGGCTGTCAATAAACTCTTTAACGCGATTAACATTCGATAGCTCTGCAGGCTCAAACCCTCCTGAGTCATGCATCACTAGTAGATTGTTACGTTTTGAGGTAAACTCCTGCTCAAGAATATGCTGTCCGGATTCCCCATCTAACGCATGTTTGACATTCACCTATAGACCATCACAAATGTAAAACATCAGCGTAGTTATTTTTAAGAACTCCACATCTTGAAATCACCTACGTGCTCCTCAGATAGTCCGAAAATGCAAGTGAGAAGAGATGATTTTCCCACACCGGCTTTCCCAATAACTAGGATCCTGAATCTCCGGCATTCGATGAAAACCTCGTCCTCAGGGTCAGACTCTTCACCGTTTCTCGGAAGCTGGGCTTCGCGATTCATCGCTCCTAACTTGTGATAGCTTTTGCGATGCTCGAGGATTTTTCGTGAGATGGAGTTATATCGAATTCAGAAGGATTTGGCTGTGAGATTTCTGAAGAGAGTGCCGACCAGGTAGTTCACAATTCTCTTGATTTCTTTTTATCTCCCACACGCATTATACAAGAGGGCATATTTACTAGTAATTCCAACCGAATCCAGCCTTCCATCTCATGCAGGCGGTTTCCGTATCTTGCATCAAGTTTACTCATGTCGTTGTTCTATAGCAAGGCTGCGGCAAACACTCAAAGCTGAGGCTGAAAAATGACTGGTTCGAGTTCTGCACCAATTGCAACGTGCACATGTACCTATACATATGCAGGCCGCGCCCAGCCTCGTCACCATTCCTTTTGGTTCCAGCTATGGAGCCTCTTACGTTAAAAGCGATGTCGCAGTTTTGCATCGCGGAACCGTTACAGAACGTAAGATATATTGCAGACTCCAGACCAAGACTTCCACCCTGCATTGCCCGCTTTGGCGATTAGAGCAATTAGATAACAAAATCTCGCCACTTCCTACGCCAGAATCAAAATGGCCATCAGGTACTGTGACAGCAATGCAGCTAATATCCTTAGGAACACATTTTCGGACCTATTTCGTTGGGAAAGTTATATGCCCCTAAGTGATTTCATTCAACATAGATACGATATATTTGCAAGCCTGCAGCTTCCAGAGAATGAAGCGCAAATATCGGAGATACTTCGCTGCGACTGTAACCGCTGCAATCGATATCCGCTATCAGATACACCTGGTGACCCCCGCAACATAACCAACTTGATAGCCAGGATAAGGGCAGGCGCTATCGGCATCTACGCGCTCTGTGTTTTTCTTCGATATTCTCGATTAATTATTCCTCTTCTCGAAAACGGAGTTACGGACGAAAACCTGAACACCATAGTTCGCTCCGACACCGATCTTAGGGATCTAGCAGATTTCGAACAGGGCGAAGCAGATATTATATCTTCGTTTGTTGACTTTAGAGGCAAATTTATCACTCCCGTCATTCGAAGAAGCGACCCTCATCTGGAAGTTGCCAATATAAGAGTCCTGCCCTTCTCGTTACCGCCTAATGGTCGATCCGGAGAAATAGTGCTTCCAAACAGATACAATGCATTAACCCATTTCGATCCTAGTAGTGTTAAAACATCGGTGAGTTAGTAGCCCCGCACGCGTACCGTGGTCACTAGTTCTGAATTTAACACTAATGGTACCGATCGAGTCAGTTTTACATTACTAGGTCTCGGACTTATGACGAAGATTTCAGCTCGGAAAAGTTCAGATATGAATGGCTCCGTAAAGAATTGGGTGGAACCAACCTGATGGAAATGCTCTTTTCATTCCGACTCCAAGACCATGTGTATGTGGTATACGAAAAGGCGGAAAGCAACCTCAAAGCATACCTCGAGGATCCCCCAGTTGCGGGAGGTGACCATCGATGGCTATTGGAGCAATTTGGTTGTGTTATCGACGCCATAGGAAATCTTCAAAGAGCAGCCCGCGATTATACGGACAGTACAGCCACAGCGCCATCAACTGAGTTTTATGGTGTCCATTTCAACTTAGAACCATCAAAACTGTTGATCAGCCGTAAGGGGGGCAAACAAGTATTACTCGTGACTGGATTTGGACGGCAGATGCCCCGCGGTGTATCAGATTACACTCCCCCCGAGGCTTCCGATCGACAAGTTAAAAATACAAGGAACCAAAAGTATCACGTATGGTCTTTGGGGCTTATCTTGTTAGACATCATTAAATGCGTTCAAGTAATTACGATTGCGAATGGAAGAAGCAGCTTGGGGCGGCATGTGAATGGCCATGGCGCGCGACAATGGCAGGCCTATGCTGATGACGCAAGTCGCTCTATACTGTCAGTCCAGCCTTCCGCCACGCCTAAAGAACTAATATCTCTCAGAGAAAAGTGGAAGACCGACACACTTATGTGCGGTCGACTCGATCTCGTTCGGGATATGGTAGAGGTCAATTTTCGACACCGACCCTCATTGCGAACCGTCAGCCGAATATATAAGCATCTTTTTGAAGATAGAAAGTCCGACATTGACACCTTCATAGTCCCTGGAGACAATGAAAGGGAGGTCGGATTAAAGGATATTCACTGGCTGTAAGTTTTTTAAAAAAAGAATCTCTATGCTAGGGGTGCTAACGGAAATTTTTTAGGAGGTTGTTTGAAGGGCCTCGGGTAAGTGATTTTGGATCTGGAACTCCTATGAACGATGCGGAAATATCAGCTTTCTTCGCCAGAAATTTGAGACGTTGCCGGGTGCAAATTTTCGAAGGTTATCGTGATGAACGACCTACGCCGGAACTTCGCATTACCAGTATCGCTCATAGAGAGGAAGCCGATTTAATTTCACAAATCAACACCTACAGGGGCCCTGGTGGTCGCCCAAACGAGCGCGTATATTTATGGTTCGTGCGTTTCGCAACTAGGCATACAGATTCGACGAACGGGGAGCAAAATGGAGCGCGTGATACCACCTCAGCGGAAAAGTGTGCTCTCTCTATCTGCAATAACTTCTACGTGTTTGATCAAATGATAGGTGCGATATTGGAGCTCCAAGTCCCCGTTACAACGATCTAACAGGCCGAAAGATTTAGAGTTATTTCAGTCACGCCTTGCTGGGCACGAGGTGAAATTGACGTAAGTCTTGACACAAAAAAGCCTTTAAAAAGTGTGGTATCGGATAGTTAAAGTAGAGGACAGTGTGCCCGTCACAAGCTGCAAATTCCGGAGGAAAAGTACTTTCGGCAAGTCGAACCAAGTTACGGATGCCAGGTATATACAAATTTGGAGGTTTCCAAATGTAAGTATTTTGAAGACATTGCAACTCTCACAAGCCCTTACCGACTCACCCTGACGCTTATCACCAGACAGAAACCAGGCCTCCATCTATACCTGGCGGAAGGCAACCAACTATATTGACGCGTCCAAAACCTTCACGCCTCGTTATACTGGGGATGAGCCATTGGGCTGTCGTCGAAGGTACATTCAAGCTCCACCCGAAGTTCCTATTAATTCATCAAAAGTCAAAGGCTGACCTAATTATAATATTACCGATCTAAAGTTGACTCCGTCCAACTGCAGCTCAAGAACGTTCCGGGAACCCGGCCAACTACGATCGAGCTAACCGCACAGAGGGACGGTCTGCTTTCCGCCGGTTTTATTACTTGTGATCGGGATATGCCGCCTGGAATCCCGTTAAATCGGTCAGACCTCGACTCGATGACCCAAAACCAACAAAGCATCTCAACATTGGAAATCTGTCTTTCGACTCAAGGTACGTTGAGTTTTTAAAGAGATTTATATAACTCGGAGTTCACTTTTGACGATACATTTTTCCCTCCGTTCTTTCTTAGATGATGCGTCCAAGCTAGGGAATTGTTTGGCTAGATATTTCTCCACTCCACTACCGCGAACCAACGAGAACACTCATACCATTTAAAACATCATTCGTTCCTTCCTTCCTTCCTTTCGTTGCAGTCAAGGCACCTGTGCAGCCTGGCGATGTTTTTGATTAATTATAACCGCTTCTATATGATTCCCTAAGTTACCAAGAGTTCCAATAAAACCCCCTTCGAGAACTCTTGTTTTGGCATATACATATATTATTTTTAAACAGATCCGAACATATATTGTATTTGGCAATACGGTATGGAAGGGATTTTGGACGGGATGATACGACAACACAGTGGGGTTGTTGCAACTTGTCGTCGCAAAGGACCCGACATATCCCGGTACGTGGGGCCATTGTAGAAACTTCTCTGGTATACCTATCTCGCTCTCTAGCTCTCTAGTACTAGTTAGCACAGATGGCGCTATGTGACGATGCATCATCTTGCATTAATATCAGCGGTCAAGCTCAAGCTAAGGGAGTTTCAATGTATTCTTTGGCCAACTAGGATACAGGGTTCTTTGGGACTAGCACGAGCTAGAAGGCCCTGCAGATGTCTTACCACTTTTGCTCTACGGCGAAATAAAATCACGTGGACACGATTTTTGGTTACACAATCAATAGAGCAAATTTGAACGTAACGTTCAGCTGCAAACTGGTACTTGAAAAATAAAGAATAAAATAAAGAGTAAAACTTATAAGAGAGGAACAAGTTTATTCTGCGATTCCTGTTTGCTTAAAAGGAGGGGCTCGATCGAGAAGTAGTTGAGATTGAGTGCCGCGAAACAGCCTTTCTGCATTCCATATTATGATAATATATTATCTCGTTCAACAGCTGATGTGTAATTCCATAGCCTAATAATTTGAGTGCAGTGGGCGCAAACTATATACTTTGTTGCACATGTGAATGGCGGATTGCATGTCTAACACAAGGCGCGTTGGTTTTTGACATTCTACCGGCAAGGCCATGAGATTTCAGCTCCAGGTCCCGCATGCATTTTGGTGTGCTTTGATTCTCGCAGCGACGAATTAATTGCATTGGTGGCGGCGCCACCCTAGATGTTGCGAACCCGCCCACGCGTAGGTCTTAGCAGCGGGAGGGCGCCCTTTGCATGCTTTGATAAGGTATCAGCGGGGGATTGGCTGGACTTAAGAAGACCGAACTTAACTGGCTGGTGACGAAATTTTATGGGTCAGCTGTTGCTCTGATGCTTGATAGCCTTCCCAAAATCGATTTGAAAGTACAGGTACATGTACATCTAGAATCTGGTTCCAGTATTCCAATTTCACCAAGCGCCGGATGATATCACAGTATGGCATACGACGACGCAATATGGTTCTCAAGGCCTTTCCATTTCTGCAGTGACTCTTTTGATTATGATCCTTCATAAAATGCTTCCAAGATCTTAAGATAAAGTAGCCTGAATACACTTCTCACACCCGTGTGCTGGCATGCCATACGTATACGTCCAGTCTTTGCAATAATATCTGGGTTCTCACTTCTCACTTCAAACCACAAAGCCACTATTTTTTCGATCCTATTAGCTTTTTCGGATGAGCCGCCAATATGCAAGCGGACACAGATATCACGGTAGCCCTCCCCAACATTGTAGAAACTATGACGTTGGCTTCTCTTGTTGGCGAAAGCCCGTCGGATCCTTCTTTCGCCTGATATCGTGTAACTACATAATTTATTGTTCACACTGCTGACATGCATCGCATTCATCCCAAAGTCCGGAGATATCTCCTGGATTCTCGCGTCTAGCGCATTAGTCTGGATAATGATTCCCGCTGTAGGGTTAATGTAGGTCAATTGAAACAAGTCCCATTGATAGAGAGATCTAACTACGACCAGATATTCTGGAAGCTCAACCCGAGATTCGGCACTGTCGATGCTATGGTTGTCCCTGATGTCTATCTCGATAGTCACTTTTCAGGTATGCGCAACTCGCATTCATACGCGAACAGACTTCTCTAACATACTAGGATCCAAGTGGTGGTTCTGGGGCTATTCTCTTGCATTTTCTCATACGAGCAATTCACAAATGATTGGAAATCTGAACAACTTCGTTTTTCTCAACCTCATGAACAGCACGTCAGCCTCTACTATAAAAGCACCAGAGCTGGCATTTGCCGTATATCAAGGAATGTTTGCGGCCTTCACGTAGGTCGCAGGGTCCACGCAGTCCTCAGGATCAAAATTTACCTTTTTCATGTACCGATTCTAACTTACGGTTTCGCAAAACTCAGGATGGCAGTTGTCACGGCGGCTACAGCGCAGCGAGGCCGGACTGTTCCCTTCATGCTATTTATCTTCGTGTGGACTACTTGCGTCTACGACGTCATAGTCTTCTGGTAATCCTCACTCTATTTGTCACTCAAATGAAGCCGAATTGGCACATTAGCTGACTACCACGGATTGGCAGGAGCTGGAATACTAATGGGTGGCTAAACCGCCTCGGCAGCCTGGACTGGGCTGGGGGCTCACCTGTTCATATTTCATCGGGTGCTGCGTCGCTGGCTTACTGCCTAGTGCTGGGGCCTCGGCACGATTCTACTCAAAGCCAAGATATAATCCATATCTTACTTGGATCCCTCCTTTTGTGGTTCGGTTGGTTTGGGTTCAAGTAAGTGCATGGAGAAGCAAAATTAAATACCTTTCACATAATATAATTCTAACTAGGTGGACAGCGCGGGGACTGCTCTACGAGCTAACCTTCGAGCCTTTATAGGATTTTTCAATACTAATCTTGCAGCCTCCTCTGGAGGGCTAACTTGGGTATTGATGGATCGCTTCTCGGGCGCTAGCTTTGGGCATGGCATCGGAAGTTGGTCTCTAGGCGGGTTCATGTCAGGCGCCGTGGCAGGGCTGGTATGCATTACACCTGGAGCTGGATATGTATGTGCTGTGCCTTTCACCGAATATTCCAAGAGAGTCTATGCATCATATGCTAACGTATTAGCCTCCCCTAGGTGCCTGCTTGGTCTTCCCCAATATTTGGGGTCGTAGCAGCACTAGCTTGCAACGGTTGGATTAGACTCGTTCACTGGACTAAACGTCAATACAGAAGTGGAATTAGCGCCAATGGAGCTGCGGGGAGTTCTAGTCCCTGGCGTATAGAGACAATAATTTCATGGTTCGTGCAGCGTTATGATGACCCTTTCGACGTATTTGCTATTCACGCGGTTGGGGGTCTCGTCGGATTGTTTTTGACTGGAATATTTGCCCGGTAAGCTAGCGCGATCGCTCAGCATGCAAAATTTTACAACATCTTGCGGATCGAGATAGATAGATACTAACGGGCCCATTCGTAGAAACGATATCGTAGCTCTGGACCCACTGGCGGTGATAGACCCCAGTGGAATGGGGGTAATAGACGGCAATGCAAAGCGGTTAGGGTAAGTCAAAAACTTTTGGAATAATAGTAAAACCTAGCTCGCAAATTAAGCTGGATCTATCGCAGTTACCAAGTCGTTGACGGGTTGGCTTGTTTCTCATGGTCATTCTTCATCACACTTGCGATCCTCCTAATCATGAACAAAATCCCTGGACTTCATTTGCGATACCAGGATGCTACAAATTCGAATTCACTTGATACCTACGAACTTGGAAAGGTTGAGGCTTTGGTAGGTTCCAAATTTTTATTATACTTACCTCCATCGATGATACAAGGCACTAAATCCTCATCACTAATGTTAGACAAATCTCCAGCTGCAGCCGGTCTTAAATATTCCCACGGACCGTAGCTCTACCGATCAACATTCTGTGTAAATTTACCTGAATTCCTACTCTCCGAATTCGCTTATCAGTAATAGGTGGATGTTTGCTCCACTAGAGAGACTTCCCTGGTTTAGAATTGCGGTAATGATATATAATGAATCAGGTTGTCTCTCGCGAATGATATAAACTGTTCTGTATAATTAAATCTTATCAATGCTTGAACCTCTATCAATTATTTACTTGGGTAATTTAATAATATTCCCGTGTTACAAGCTAATTTCGTTACGAGACACGAGATACACCCATATATATTATGTTGCTCAGCAATGCATAAGTGTGTTAATTTAACACACTTATGCACTACAGCACTGGTGAGCATAACCCATTAGACACATGCACACCAGCCCGACTTTTACACTATAGTTTCTCTCTAGCCGGTCTATAGCGCTATAGCGTATACTCCTAGATCTTTTGAGTTAATATTTTCTTATCAAGGCTTAATGGAGGGGGCAAAACTAGCGGTACAGTACATATTTTGCATCGCTCTTTGTATCAAGTTACATCCTTGTGACCATTGTGACCCTTGTGACCGCTATAGAATTACTGTAACCAGGTAATATTTCTTACGCGCTCTCCAACCAATTGTTCAATTCCACCGCCCTCTCCCTAGCCTTCCCGACCCTCTCCAACTTTGCTCCAGACTTTAACAGCAGCTTCACCGTGTTTCCTTGTTCACTGTCAATCGCACAAGCTAATGGCGTCCTCCCCTGAGAATCCTCAACTTCTAAGCGCGCCCCATTCTTTATCAAAGCCTCAATCGTCCTCGGGTGGTCTCGACAAGAAGCATGATGTAACGGCGACATGCCATAGTTACATGTCTTCTGTTTATCCGCTCCAGCATCGATCAACCATTGCGTAATAAATGGCCTGTCATTAATGGCCGCCTCGATCAATGGCGTATTTCCTTGGACCCCCGGATGGTCGATAATAGATTTATTTCGATCCTTCTTGATGAGTGTTTTGCTTGTTTCCGGCATTGCCTTGATCGTTGTCCAGTGCAGTGCAGTGAAAGTTTCAACTTCCTCGTCGAACCTGATCTGAGGTGACTTCATAAGCTGTTTCATAAGTTCGTGGTGTCCTAACTCCGCTGCTACTGTTATCGGCCTCCAGCCCTTCCCCCCGCGAGTGTTAACATTGGCTCCGTATCTCATCAAGACTTCGACACACTCGATGTGATTATTGGCACAAGCATCAAGCAGCGGAGTTCGGCCCCACGTATTCTTGAGATCAAGATATTCATTCTTGCGGTCAGGATACTTGACTTCAAGATGTCGTAGAATCAACTCAAGATGCTCAACCTTTCCATTGAAAGCAGCCGTATGTACGCAAGCAGAGCCATGTTGATCTTTCGCCCAGATTGATGCCCCGCAGGCCAGAAGCGCCTCCAAACACTTGATATCCTTGAATATCGAGTCGATAATTGAAGGGCAATGACCACCATCCGACGTCGTCTCCAGATTTGCACCAGCTTTTGCCAAAATCCGGACCACTTCATGTCTATTATTCTTCACAGCGTCATTGACCGCCGTCGTAAACACATCATTCCGTGCTTCCAAATCGATACCCTTCTGCGCCACCAGTATCTCAACAATACGTGTGTGGCCCATATTCGCTGCTCGGTGTAATGGTGTCCAGCTCCTCCTATTCTTGTGGTTGACGTCGGCGCTATTCTTGATGAGCATTTCCGCAATCCCCCAGTGATTTCTCAATATCGTCAATTGCAATGGTGAATACCCTTCCTTCGTCTCGTCTTCCATATTTGCACCGTTTTTGACCAGAAACTCAGCCAAATCATTTCTCCCCTCAAAACAAGCGTAATGCAACATTGTAAACTGATCATTCCGCTTCGCATTGATATCGGCTCCATGATCAAGCAAGAGAGACGCTAAAGAAACAGATCCAGTCACCCAGCAGCCGTGGAAGCACGTTATCCCCTCGTTATCGGCGGCATTAGGATCGGCTCCGGCGTTCAAAAGTATTTCTGTAATCTCCAGATAACCCTTCCTCACTGACTGACGCAATGGTGTCCACAACCCTTCCCGGGATTTGATATTGACGTTGGCTCCATGCTTGATAAGTGCTTTGACCAGAAGCGGGCGCCCTTCATCGACTGCAAAATACAATGGCGGCACCCCTTTGCCTTGATCAAGAGCGTCGATTTCGGAAGCCATGCCAGCCTCAATAAACCACTTCAACATCTCGGGCCTCCCAAATCTCGCACAGTGATGCAGGACATTCTCTCCCAGTTTATTCTTCGTATCAATCCTCGCCCCTCTCCCCATCAGCTCCCTTACAACTTCCTTATTCCCAGCAATGACCGCCCGATTCAAAATTGAAACTCCGTCGGTGTCATAGGATTCGATATCCGCTCCATTATCCAACAACAACTTCACCATCTCAACCGCATTGTCACTCACAAAAGCCGCCTCCTCAAGGCTTGACCACCCGTGCACATTCTTCCCATTGACTGAAGCACCGAGTTCGATAAGTGTTCTCGCCGCTTCATATTGATTCTTCTGCACCGCAAGCTGTAGCGGCTGATACCGATTCTTGTCGCAGTCGTTGACGCTGAACCCAGCACTGGCTAAGTACAATATCATCTGCGAATGCCCAAACAATGCCGCAGCATGCATTGCATTCCGATGAAAATTGTTCTTCGCGAAGAGTTCGGCCCCGTATTTCACCAGCAGCTCGACGAGTTCAATCGATCCGCTCGCGGCAGCCACCCAAACCGGCGTCCGATTGATCTTATCCCCAGCCTCCAAAACAGCAGGCAAGCAAACCCTCCGCTGTGCCTCCTTAAGAATCAGTCTAGCATTTTCCAACCTGCCATGAGCTGCTGCTCGATATAGTGGCGTAAAAACCCCTTCAGCTTTCCAAAGGATGCTCGTCCCAGACTTGAGCAGTAACTTGATAAACGCCTCCACGCCCGGTTCCTTCGCAACCTCATCCAACAGCGCTTCTTTATTCCCAATCCTACTCCCAGACTTCTCAATCTGCGTCCAAAGTTGATGAAAGATTTCCAAATCGTTGCTCTTCAAAGCCTGTAACAATAAATCATCGTCGATCTTCGCGCCGTGCTGTAATAACAACTGCACCGTATTCGATGCGTTTGATCTAACGGCTGCGTGTAAGGCATTGTCGTTCTGCCTCATAACGTTCGGATTCGCGCCCCACTCGAGAAGTATATTGACCGCCTCTTCATGTTTATTCGCAATAGCAGCTTGAAGCGGTGTTCCGTAGCCCCCAGTCTGCACATCCAAATCTCCAGACGCACCGATACTGTGCAAATGCTTCATGGTATCCACCAATCCGAACAGCGCGCAGTAGTACATCCTACTCGCCGGTTTGAAATCATCAAAATCGAACCCCGCCGGCGTTTTGGAACAATCCCCATCCGGTCTCGTCTCATAAAAATACGCCCAAAGATACCAATTCTCCGAATGGTTCCCAAAGAACCTATTCAAAAGAGTTTGAATCCCGTCTCTTTCTTCTGCAGCCCTCTCAGCGTTTTGTATATGCTGGAAAACAAACGAAACCGCATAATCCAAAAACCGAAAGGCAATCCTCTTCGCATCCAGAAGCCTCTGCGTAATTTTCCCATATGGTTTCTTGAACTCCTCGCTGCAAAGATACCGTAAACATATCTCCGCAAGAACAGCCTGATGCCTCGCCTCATCTTCAAAATGAAACCCTTCCCGTCCATAAGCATCCAAGGGGTCAGCGGGCGCCAATAAGAACTCCTTCGCCGTGAAATGTACAAAATCAACCGTCTTCAGCAGGTCCGAAGTACCAGCCTTCTCCGAAGATACCACAAAGGACCCACACAGCGAAATGATCTGCTGAAAGTAACCAGAAGTTAACTTTTCAGGCGGAACTAGGGATCCCCGTGCACGTTGAACTTGCTGTAATCCGCCACTACTGTTCGTGTACATCGCCGCTTCGAGTGCCTCCGCCAACTCCTGCATCTGCAATGGTCGTGCAGCGAATAACACCCATCGTAGCACCGCTTCGGCCCTAACCCTCCTCTCTCCCTTATAAGCCTGAATCATGTCCAAAATCCGTCCATAAGCCTCATCGTAATCCCCCAACTCATCAACCGCCTCACAAAGCCCTTCCTCCGTCCGTCCATTGACAATCGATTGTTCAAGCCGATTCTTGAGCAAAGTGATGTATAAAAACATCCCTTTAGCCTTCTCCGCTGCCAAAGTACTCAATTTGACAACCGTATCCTTCGAGACCGGCGGTTCGGCGTAGGCGACAGCATCTTGCACGCTCTTCTCTGCAAAAAGCTGGATATCAGACCGGGTATATTCGCTCTTAACCTCCAGTTCCGTAACTTGTATCGGTGCAATCCCATGGGACTTCCAAGACGCCAGGTTCTGTCGAATATCCGGTTCATCCCTGCTGACTAGTAATAGCCTGACTTTTGTGCCCTTCGAATGTTTCTCCAGCTTCATCAGGAACTCCAACCACCGGTTCGTAGTGGCTTTATGCGGCACCCCGGCGCTGACTTTAAAGCACTCATCCAGACCATCAAGAACACAAATGCAATCCTCCATCTTTGTCGAAATCTTTGTGAAAAGCTCCCATACATCGTGCATAGAAGCCTTCGTCCCCGTCTTCTGCTTGCCATAGTACTCGCTCGCCTCTCTGTGTGCAAAGTCGTCTGAAAGTAATTGCTGAACCCAAGATCGAACTATACTCTCCGGATCTCTCGTATTCTCGAACCGTGCAGAGCAGAAGAAAAACGCAACATTATGCGCACTCGGTTGCGAGTCCTTCAGATCCTTGATAGCAGTGCTGCACAAAACACTCTTCCCAGACCCCGGAGGGCCATATATCCAAAGTAATTTCGTCTCATCGGACTGCTGCCTCCATTTAACATACTCGTCCCGCTCCAAGAGCCATCGACAAGTATTCTCCATCCGAACATCATTAGCATCACGAAACGTATCATCAAGAACCCATCCTCCAAGCCAATTCTTCAACGTCTCAATCGGCTCAACTTTGGGAACTATCGCATCCATGATTTTGCTAACGATGCCTTGCAGCTTTTTATCATCCCCTTGCATCATAGATTTGAAGTCGTCGACTTGAGCTTGGATGCTCATCAAGACGTTCCGCATGTCCGTGAAATTGACGTCCATGAACGCCCTCGTCTTCCTTTGATAATCCGTATCCATCATCGCAATGATTTTGACAACTTGTTCGTCCTCCGTCATCACATCTCTCATACACTGCATAACCATCGTACTAATCGATGTAGCCTTCAACGTATGCAGCATACGCTCTATAACACTCAAAAATCAATCCATCATACCCATATACATCAAGAGAAGAAAGGAAACTTACTCCTTCTTTTCTCAGACCCCTTATAAAACCTAATAACCTTCGACAAAAACTCCAATACCACCGCAAAAGTCTTAACAACAGCTTCTTCAAGCTTTTCCTTCATAATATCATCATAGTCATCTTCGTCCCCCTGAAGATATGCATCGTGGTAATGGGTATACCGAGCAATCGTGTTGGAAACATCTTCAACTCCTTCCATAACATCCCTATCGGCCTGCATATGATGTTCCGTCACGGTGAATATGGCACTAATACACGCCCACGGGATAGCAGCGTCTAACTCCCCCATAATTTCATCAGTATGATATAGCATCTGAAAAGTCAATTTATTTGAAAACTCACAAATAGAAACCTCACTCAAAACACTCCCAAACTCAAAAAGTTGAGACTTAGTAAACCACGTCACCACCTTCTCCATCTTATCTCGCACGTATACTTTCTCCCCATTCTTGCGTGTATAAGTCAACCTGGACTCAGCGACCGCATTCTGCTGCCGTTGGATTCCATCGAGGAG
The DNA here is from genome assembly GCA_036971655.1 of Arthrobotrys megalospora. Lineage (NCBI taxonomy): Eukaryota > Fungi > Ascomycota > Orbiliomycetes > Orbiliales > Orbiliaceae > Arthrobotrys > Arthrobotrys megalospora. Next base: position 255,262 of record JAVHJN010000003.1, on the reverse strand, counting down.
AAGGCGGAATGTGTTGTTTTGACCGGTGATTTGGCCTTCGTGGATGACACGACTTCGACTCTTGTCGTCGAGGCGGTGGAGGGCTAGGTTCCAGAGTTTGTCGAGGCCGCTTACAATAAGAAAGAGAGAGTATATTCATGTTAGTGAATAAATTGATAGAAATGGTTATGGGTAGTGCATACGTATTTTTGACATTACCCTTCGCTTTCCCGTCTGAATCGATAGTTCCAATTAACGTTTGTTGTGTATCAGCTGCAGAGAGGATACTCAAATCGGAATCTGAGTCCGACTCGTCGCCAGAGGCCGGCAGGGTTTGTCGACGCCGTAGAGACTTCATATGCATCTTGAATGGTTCCTAAATTTCTGATAGAGGATGAAAGGTAAGTAAGTGGGTATCAGGGTAGAAGAATTTACAAGCTTGCTCAGTGAAAAATACCCAATTCTTATGCAATGCAGCTTATGTTCCAATTCTATATGAATATCCAGAATATACACCGACCTGTCGTAAGAGCCTGACACCTTGGACGTTCGAGGATTTCGAACCCCGCTAAATGTAATACAATACACCCATGACAATTATCATCATCATCATCACCAAACCGGCAATTGGCAAGAAAAAAAAGCTTTCTCCTTTCGATCATCGCTTGTCGTTGCAGGATCCACATGCAATCCAGTTACAGAAACGCTAGATTGGGGTCCTGCTATACCACCACCGCCCGCAGGATCAGTCGTGCATGAAGCCAAGCAAGTTTAAGCTGCGGGTTGCCCCGTCCCCCAGCTATTCGTCCGCTTAGGTTGGATGTCATATCATATCATATCATGGATCTATCGGGATGGAATAAGCCATGTTAGCTAGTCATCTCCACTAAATTCCTTTGCCTCACAAAGATTGGCATATATCCCAGTTGATAGCCAGCTGCAGTAGTCTGTGTAACGCCTTGCCTTACGTATTGGCAAGCACCGCGCCGCTATCCTGTTGCAAGTTTGACCATCTATCTGTCCTCCACCACTCACACAATCAATCAATCATACACTCCCCATTGTACTGGTATAAGTCCCAAGCTCCGTATGACCGTTTACATATTAAAGGAAAGCAGGAAAGAATTCTGATATTCTTGTGGCCAAAAGACAACCCTCCAATCGGGCAAAGAGGGCATTAGAAGCAGGACCCAGTAAACGTGATATCTACTTGGGCATCCCATTCTAAAAGCCATTCATATCATATCGTATTCTCTTTTTGTTTGTATCAAAGAAAGAAAAAAAGACAGGCAGATCTGATCTCATGTAGCTATAGCGTCCCCAGAGACACACTCTCACAGTACAGCTCGTTATATAGTATAGTAGCAGTAATATAAAAGGAAAAACAGGAGGCAAAAAACCCAGCGATGGAGTAGGTAACGCCGGTTCCAGATGTTAGTAGCGAACGACTTGGGGTCCTGCAAGATCCACGACAGGTAGGGAAAAAAGCCAATAAAGAATCTGCTAGGGAGAAGCGAAGAGAGAGGCCGGTACGGGCACTAGGAATCTGCCAATGACGACAGGTGAGAAGAGAATTGAAAGTCTAGTAAGCTATAAAAAAACAGTTTGTGTAAAAGGAAAATATAACGATCGTGGTCGTAAATCCGATATCCCCTTCCCTATCATATTTGATCGCGCTATTCGTATCGAAAGAAAACAACAAAGGGAATAAGAAAACCGCGGATTTCATCTTGCAGGCCCTGTTAATAGTATTTATTATGACAAAAGAGACTCCTCATAGCCACAAAAATATCCAAATGTCAAAGAGGAATAAAAGGTCGTAGGAGGTAAGCTTATCGTTATAGACGTGAAGGGATTCGAATTAGAGAGCCAGTCAAAAAGGTATCACTAACTTACGCCTCCTCCACATGGGACCCATGTAATTAAACCAGAGGAATTAACTATCTTTTCTTTACCTCACTGCTCCATCCTTCTATCCCTCCCCTCGACCCAACAGGGATATCTAACCTGAGGGTCTCCAGTCCCTTCGCATCCACTAAGAACGGGTGGCCGGTCATTCCACCTGCGTTCGCCCGCTTCTCCGGATTTAATTCGAGCATCGGCAACAAAAAGTCGGAAATTTCGTTCCCGTCTTTCTCGCTAAAATGGTATTTCTCCCGAAGAACATCCGGAAGAGCCCAATGGCGAAGTCGGTGGATATTCCGGAGCTCGCCCTTCCTGTTAAATATTTCGATAGACCATTTCCCCGCCATGCATAGGTGCCGTGGGAAACTACCACACAGCTCTATTATTTGCGCGATGTGGTCGTCGTCTTTGCCATACTTCGTTCCTTGCTGTGGATCGAAAAGGTAGTCGCCGGTTATTAATTCAAACACCTAGTCATATTTTAGCTGAGATATTTTATGTGCCATCGCGTTAAGAAACCCTTACCATGCACGCCATACTCCAGGTATCTGTGCTAGCACCCCACTTCGCACCCAGGATAACCTCGGGCGAGCGGTACTGCCGAGTCTGGATGTCGTTGGTGAAATGGTGATTTGTCCAACAAGCATTTCCAAGATCCGCAATCTTCACCTTGATCATATCATTCGGGAAGGGCGTTTCTTGGGTATGTTCGGATTCGTCAGCGGCTTTTTCGAGATTGATCCCAGAGATAGCACCCGTGAGGAGTTCTCTACAGTTTTCGTTAGCACACTGTTATATCCTGAAAATAGATTTGTAGCTAGACATACGCCGTCTTCTCCCTTGCTTTGTTTGCAGATTCCGGGTCTAGATGAGTCGAGCTGTCCGACGAGTCCATAAATGTGCTTAATGAGCTATGGCTGTGCGTTTTCGATTTGGGGACAAAGAACGGATTTGCGCCGAATGTTGTCGCTACGGGCGATGGAAGTGGCTGGCTGCCAGTTATCAGGGTTCGTCTCCGTCTCCTATTCGAGGGCCGCTCCGGTTTCGTTTTGTCTCCGTTAACTTTGGCCGTGTCGCCCTCCACAAGCCGTACAATCGACTCCACATCGCCAATTTCGATGAGCACGTTCTCCGGTTTTAAATCCGTATGAATGATCCCGCATTCCCTGTGCAGGTAATCGAGGCCCAAGAGTACCTGTTTTGTGATTTGCTTGACAAGTTGCATTGGAATACCCCTATGATTCCACTTCTTGATCAAACCCAAAAGGTTCTCTCCAAGCACCTCGAAGACCATGCACACGTGAGTCCCGTTCGGGCCCTTATGCTCGAACGAGTCCAGCAGCGAGACCACGAATTGCCTGCCAGGGTGGTCCGGCTTCGCGGTAACGATCTTCTGAAGCAACTTAATTTCGTCCAACGCTGTTTCTGTGTAGTGTGCAGCGCTACGCACCACCTTCAGGGCGACGTGTCGACCAGTTTCGTTGTCCCTCGAGAGCCAGACGGTGGAGAAATGCCCCCAACCTAACTTCCGTATGACCGTATACTTCCCATCTTTGAATTGCTCGCCGACTTCGACCGGGTGATAGCCTCCCTTGCAGTAGTCTTCAAAATCCTCTTCATCGGCCGTCACCTCGTTCTCCTCTTCCGAGTCGTCGGATTGTTGCCTGGCTTGGGACTCCGGAATCGCGGCCGTGGTAGTGTACGCCTTTTGGGACGGGGGAGCATCGGAAGGCTCGGCGAGGGTCCTTTTTTTATTTCTCATGATGTCAGCGTATGTGATGTCTTGAGGGGGGATTGCGAGAGAAAAGTTTAAAACTCCGGGAGCTGCAGAAGCGAGTCCAGAGCAGACAGGTAAACGTAACGACATTGAGGCTTTCACTGGGAGGAGCAGGAAACGGAGATCGAGAGCTATTCGCGGATCTTCAAGCACCCACGTTTTTTTTTTTTTGGTTCGTGTCTCGGGGCAACGGTAAGGAAGCAATGTGTGGACAGGATTGAGGAAGAATATAAAAATGGGCGTTTTTATAAGGGACAATAATAAAAAATAAAATAAAACCCAAATAAAAGAGAAACTCGAGGCTACTGTGACTTACGGGTTCGCCGCGATGAACTGGACCTGAGCTATGCTATCAGCCTCCCCGACAACTGGCTTGCCGTCGGCCGTTATGATAGGCCGTAATTCTTGGCCCTTTCTCTTCTGGCCCTGAAGAGCCATGTTGTCAGTAAAAGGAAACCCCAAAAAAGCTATGACATATTTTGGCTAGAGCGAAAGAGACAGAGAAAGTGGCGAATGGGATACCTTTTTGTAATCCCCATTGACTAGGGAATCTGTCGCCACAGCATCGGCTTGCGACTGATGCTGCTGAGAGGTCTGGACATGATGTTGTTGAACTGTCGGCACGGTTTTCGTAAGCTGCGGTCTGACTGCCGGCTGTTCCATCTTGAGATACGTGATTTGTGGCGGGGTGAACACGGTGAATTTTATGGGAAAGGGCTGACCCAAGAAAAGGCAGCACCCAAAATTCTACCAAAAAAAAATAGTCGAAAAGAAGTAAAAAAAAAAAAAACGAAAACGAAATGTAGGACGGTGGTGGTTTCTAGGTCCGGAACGTGAACGATGAGGGGCTCGCTGTATCCGGGAAGAACGGGAAGCAAGAGTCGGGACGTCGGAGGGGAGTAGAATGGAAGAATATGGACGACAGCTCCGAGAGAGGGAGAGCGAGAGGGAAGCGAGGGAGAATGGGGAATTATCGATAGGAACCTCGAGCTGGGGCTCAGAGAGGAATGTGTCGAGAGATGTAGTCTGTCTGTCGGTAGGTACGTTTGAAGGACCTTAGTGTCGGTTGGGAGGGAATAAAATCTGGCGAATAGCGTAATCAGCGGGATCCGATGCTGCGGGTCGTTCGTTCCAGGCAGGAATACCCTCTTTCGCGGGCTTGTTTCAGCGCCAGAGCTGGAGGGACTGCATGGGAGTCCTGTCGAGACGACGTTTCGAGGGTGTGTGAAGGTGGTTGAAGAGTTCAGCAGGTGGAGATGAAGATGGAGATGAAGTTGAAGTTGTCGAAACTAATTTGATATGGGGAGGTGGTGAGCAGGTAAGAGGCAAGTCGGCAAGTAGTGGTGGTAGTAGTGGGTAGTGGGTAGTGGGCAAGGAAGTACTAAGGAAGTGGGTAGCAGGTAGTGGGTAGACTTGGTATAAGCGCTGAAGCATCAACCCGATGGACCGTCAACGAGATGCATGAAGAGAAGAGCTATAATTACTACTACCACTTGGACAAAAAGTGCCGGGATGTTTAGAGCAGGTAAGATTAAGTGTATTCTATTACAGGCTGGTCCGAAAGACGCTAACCAACAGCGAATATTTTATTCTCGGAATGGTTGAAGTATAAAAAATGATGATGATGATTTCATCATCGAAACATTCCTGCGCAGGAACATATACTACTGGCACATACGCTGCCAGCCAGCCCCCCAAACTATACACCATCGATATCCACCCACCCATTAATCAATCAATCACAGGTCATCTACGATCCAAGTAAATTATAAAGAGGATGATACGATATGATATCGATAGCAGGAGGCCCGGCACGTACTTACCAAATATCCTGATTTTGGTAGACACCTGCCGTTCACGAGCAAAGAACAGAGCCACCCCGCACAGAGCACCGCAGCTCGAGCTCCTGACTCCGCCAAAAACCTGTCTCCGGAAAGTCTGTAAGTCGATTCCCCCTAGGCCCCCTGCTCTATGATGGGATGGAAGCCATACGTACATACAAGGAACAGGCCATATCATTTGCCTCACTTTTTTTGCTCCTCTTTCTTTCCTTTGTTCTTTCTTCAAGCAAGTATCTTATTTTTGGTATGCGAAGCGGGGTGCATTTCGTTCCCATGCCACTCTATCTACCCGCGGTTTTACGAGGCTGGAGGCAAGCACTGCACCGCACTGCAGTTACTTCCGCAAGCCTGAAGCATGAGGTTTTAAATATCATCTAATGTTACATACATCCGTGCTTTGATTATTGAACATCTATGCTGCGTATACGGCCTTACTTTTTTACCTAGTTAAAGCCTAAAATCTCGGGTTTTGCCTCAGCGCGAACGAAAGAGAAAAAAAAGCCACCGTCCGCCTTTACATGGAAGCTTTCTTACTCAATTTTACTTTAAATTTTTTATTTATTTTTTCCCGCGCGAGGCTATAGGTAGCTAGTTCATGGCAAATGTCAAGAAGATGTCAATATCGTTGATAATCTTCTACCGAAAGTACCTTTTTGTTACTTACACTTTTGGACCCCTTTCTTTCCCAACCTTTTGGCGCCCGACATCCCGACGCCTGCAGCAAGATATCGATCGGGGCACTCCATCTTCGGTTGTATGTATGTATTGTATGTACATATCCTGGACATGGACGAAAAAAGATCTGGCCTGAGTTAACCTCAGTCCTTCACCATACCATACTCTGCAGTCTGTGTGGTAGGTACCTACTCTCCGACTCCGACTCCAAAAAAAAAGCGGGGCGGAAACAGATCCTCACAATACCGAGCCGCCATAGTGGATTCGCTTTGAAAGCGGAATATCTCTGGATTCGAGGAAATCAGCCACAATATCCTCCCAGATCACAAAGCATAAGTAACTTATTCAAAGTACTACTTTAAAAGATAAGACTCCAATAGAACTCCTCTCCCTAATCGTATGCATCCATCCACCTCCCCCATCCAATAGAATCGCCCAGACGCACCACCGACCTACTCTACCAACTTTTTTTGACTCCTAAACCAACCCCCGTTTCGTTTCCAACAAGCTCTCGGATGATGACATTGTGCTTGTTTGCCAGTTTTTCCAGGTTTGGATACAAGGTTGTCCCAGTCGGTACTAGCTCTCTCTATTATCCCCAAGATATTGTTACCAAGATAGCTTGAGCTCAGATCGTGATATATATAATATATTGCATTGTCCATTCTAAATCCCGACTTCAAATCCTTCGCTCTATGTACGTTAAAATAAACATGCGCAGCCTGCGATGGCCAAGCTGCAAAATACAGTACAAAAAACTGCTAGCATGCTGTACAAATTATAACGCCATGCTAACCAGTTAGGTCAAATTATGCACATCGAAGCAAAGGCCTACCAATGAAAAAACAGAAAAATACATATTGTCCCTCAGGAGAAGACATACCGATATGCGAGGAAATAAACCCAGTTTGAAGCAGAAGAAAAAATGAGAAAAAATGATGGTAAATAAAGTACAGTGAATATTAGACGCAAGGAATATACCGTATTTTCATACTATAGCAGTATACATATAACAAAGAGAGAAAAATGCTATACAAAAAAACACGCTGCAGAATGCTCCCTCAACGGCAAACGATGAAGGGAGATCGCAATAGAGTTAAAAAGAAGAATTTTTACCCTTGAACATTCAACCCATTCGAGGGATGTCCATATTTATTCCCAAGGAAGTAGTTTGAGTGCCCTCCCCGAGACATGGCGTCGAACATTTGAGCCTTTTCGCTGGCTCCTCCGGCGAGATAGTTGTATCCGCTGAAATAAAACCCGAGCATGACGGTCAGATATGATAGACAGAGGAAAGAGCCCTAGTTCATTTCATTAGCATTGGATTCCATTTTCTTGTTGAAAAACTAAAACTAACCTTAAAGTAATTGGATTTCCCCTCATGAATGATGTTCGTCAACATCAAGACACACAGCACAACCGTGACCATATCCCATTGCGGAAAGATCAATCTATACCACCGAAATATTAGCTTCAACAACTTTAACCCTTTCGAGGACAGTAAGAACTTACGTGAACATCTTGTTGTACCGATCCTGATCCAATACATTCCCAGTCGTCCACGCGGTCCACCCCACCAAGGCTGGCATCTGCAATAGGCAAACCTGCAAGGCGTAAGCCGACCCAATCTCCATGCTCAATGCCACATTTCCATTCATCGCAAAGGAGATAGCGTTCAAGAATTCAGTAGTATTCGGAACCAAGGCGAACAAGGTAATACCCAGCAGCTTCTCATCGATATTCGAATTCTCAAGAACAACATCCACAGTGCTAACCAGAATCTCCGCAACAGCCGCGTAGAGCACTGTCGCTCCGCAAAGGATAACCAAACTCTTCGTGCGACTCCAGTTCGGCGCATCGTGCCCTGTAGCCCCGCCGTGCGCAGCCTCGGTGACAGCGTTCTCGGCTACCTTGTGAGACACCTTTTTGGGGTGTTCCGAAGAACTAGCCGTGCTCGCGCCAGGCTCACCAAAGGCTGCGTGAGCGGAGACTGTAACCGCTGCTGCCGCCGTAGCAACCATTTCAGCCACTCCACGAACCAATGACTCATTTTCTTCAGTGGAAAGGGACGGAAGAGGTTTTTGATGCGGCAAATGAACAGGCTCGCGAGAACCTCCTGCGCGCCCTGTTGTAGTGGCAGAATCTGTAGGCGGGACCAGATGCGGTGTCGAACCCTGGGCAGATCCTGTAGACAATCGAGTCAACCCGGTCGAATTCAGAGTCTGACCCAGCACCCGCTTATAGACAGGATTTTCCCGGATCGATACCGCACCGTTGACACGCTGTGTTTCTGGAAGTTTTCCAACCGATTCACTACTCTGTCGCGCCTTCTGCGAGTGCTGTTGCGTGTGCTGAGGCGGTTTCTCAGGCGTCGCCCAAATCAACTGTGCGTGAGTCTTCAACGTGAACAGACACCCGATGACATAGGCCATGACGAGAAGTACAGATGCTGTATAACAAAACGGCTGAACCGCCTTGGCGTAAAACGGATCATCAACCGAAGGAGGTTGCGTGAAGTAACACCTTCGACAATCTTCCGTTCTTGAGATTGACATCTCGTCATCCTCACAGTCGCGGCATTTCAACTCGTACTAAACCGCACAATTTTGTTAGCTCGACGTACGAATATCCTTCAACTTGGGCACTAACCGTTCCATAAATTTGATAAAACAATGTGGGTGCAAATGCTCCAATCACAGCGAACAACAACATGGTCATCGTAGCCTCTGCACTCTGAGCATTGAAATGCTGCGTCTTCCTGAACACGGTACCCGCGCACATGGAAAGTCCAGGCATCAGGAGAATACCTGCCAAAATACTTCCAACGATACTGCCCTCGACAAGTCTACCCTTTCCTTGCGACAATGCGACACAGTAGAGGAAGACCTCGACAATTGTTGAGAAGAACGCATTCAGCACGCTAGCCAGGCCCATCGATGACTGCGCAGATACCGAAGCCACTGCCAACCCGATAAAATAGGCAAGCGGTATAATCGACAGCAGGGCTAAAACGAACAATGTGGGAGGGCTAGCGAGAGGGCCATGATAGTCAAATGCTTTATGCAATACCCAGTAGTCGAAGATTACGAACACGACAACCAACATCAAGTTGATGAGAAAGATATTGGTACCGTCCACCGTGTACTTGTAGTATTTCCATCCGACTGCTCTGTATGTGCAGACCAATACTGGAGAGTGATCATTTCTCAAACGGCGTGTTTCGCTAGAGTGAAATGATAGCGCCAGAGGGTGTCTTCGAAGGTGCGATAGAAGTATTCCATTCACGCGGGCCATCGGGATAGTGAAAACAATAATCCAGCAGACAGTAGAGACCAAAAACAACATAGGACCTATCTCCCGTTAGTCGAGAAAAGCAAAAGAAGCGGATATAAGTGCTTACCAATGAGACCGTAGAACAGAATATAGAACGTAACACGGCCTACCGTCCATTTACCACGCCCAAACAATCGTCGCCTTCTCCCCGCGTTCGGCCGGTTATCCTGGTCAACATCGTCACCACTAATCAGGCCAGTCCGTTCGTTCGACCCATTGATCGAGTCAACCTCGCTAATATTATCAAGACTATTCCTTCCTTGTCCCACCAACGAACGCGGCGTCAGGGGACCAAAGAATAATCTACCCTCTTCGATATCGCCCGCCTGCCACTGTTCGTACTCGCTGATACTTCTGCCTTCGCCGAGATCCTCGTCCAGGTAATTCTCGTCTTGGCTAAGTTGGATGTACTGCCCAAACGGATAGAAGAGGTACTTCGATAACCCCCACAAAAGCCGTGAGTGCTCCCTGCCGCTTCTCGTGAAGGTCAGGTAACATATCGCTGCTGCCAAAAATGCAACCGCAGACATCCACCAGCCAACTGTTAAGGACCACATGAAGTTACCAATCTGTTGGATCGTGCCCATACGGGCTCCCGGGGCCGAGTGGACATCCTCTTCTGCGAGTTTCTGCACCGAACGGTCTTTCTTGTATAGCGAAGATTTCCAAATTTTGACACCGAACGGATGGGTTTCGTTGATGGCCTCTTGACGTTCCTACGATAAATATTTATGTTAGCTCCCCTTCTTGAATTAAGCTTCAGCCAGCGTGACTTACCTTCAAAGTCTGCTCTCCCTCCTCGACATGCTCCTCCTCCTCGCTTCCAGGTGTCTGCATTTCTTCTTCAATAGGAAGTTCCTCAACTTCATCCTCCTCAACAGGTTCGACAGCTTGTCTCGTAGCAGTAGGACTCAAAGCCTCCTCCTCTATCAAGGTCTCCGGAACTGTCGCCGGTAGACTTCCAGTTTCTCTTCTCCGCAAAGATCCCGGACCGACACCAGTGCTCTTTCTCCTAGCACCTAGCGATACCTGCGAAGCTTCTGCTCGTTGCAGCTGCTGTTTCAACCTCTGGTCTTCGAGAACCTCTTCTTCGTTATCGTCCACTGAGTAGGTATGTTTGCGATGGCTGGATTGTCGTCGAGTAGGCGTAGGACGGGATACTACAGGTGGTGCGGATTGTCTCTCTCGGCGGTCTCGCGCAGTAGTCGTAGTTCGCATACTCTCTATCATATAAGAAATTAAGTAACAAATCCCGTTAGCCGCGACAGTCCGGTTCATCTTATTAAAAGGTATTTTGATTTGTAAATGTTTAAATGATATATAATACAGATACACACCTTCATCTCCTCTATAATCCTCAGGCGTCACAATCGTCACCCTGGGGTGGTCAGACCGAGTAGTAGTTGTAGCTATGGTCGGTGTGCTTTCCGAAAGCCCAGATTGCTCGCCATGTTGTTCCGCTCCATCGATAGTTGAAGTACTTCTCGCTGGCGAGGCAGGTCGGCCTGGTTCCGCCATATAGGCCCTTTAGGTGAAATAGCTCAACCCCCCTTCGATATTTTATTCGTAAAAACCACAGCAGCCACGATGGTATATTTCTTTTAAAAAACGAAATGGTAAGGCTACACTGTGCCGGATTTGTGCAAGTGGGTTTTTTTGGCTTTTCTGTATGAAAGGTGGATGTATGTACGTATGTAGTCCCAGGGCAGCAGATATGCCGTATGCTTTAGCGAGGTATGTGACCGTCGTCAGTGCGGCCACAGAGAGTGGAAAGTAACCGGTTGGATGATAACCAGATGGAAGGATGTCATAGACTTCATGAACGTAGGGATTAATAACGGTGGAATCGGAGGCTCGTTTACGGATTATTCGGAGAAGAAACGTCGTGACCAGAGCAGATGGAGAATGGCGGGCCTTTTTTTAGTATTTAGGATAGGACGCTACTACGAAGTGTGGTCAGATGAGGTCGTTCATACGGGTTTGTTGTTTGATAACGGAAAACACCGCCATGGAAACAAAGAGATGACGGTCAAAGGGCTTACAAAGACAGGCAGACAGATGACTTTTAGGGGGGAATAAGGAGCCGGATTGGGGATGTTAAAGGGGACTATGATAGTACACTACTACGGCGGGAGGGGGTTATCAGGTATACCGGTATGTATTGTCTGTACGAGTACATGCACCGAGGTATTTTGCATGGATGGATGGAATGAAGCGACGACTGATGGAATTGGATCTAAACAAGGAGAACATACGACAGTTAATTCGTGACGAAGGAAAGAAAGAAAAGCCCGAGAATACCGCCCGTCGACGATGTACTTTGCGGCTGTCGGATGAGAGATATTATAATGAAAAAGTCAAGACATGACCGGAGAAAAGAAAAAAGGAAGAGGAAAGCCCAGCCCTTCCCGGACCTCAGAAACGGGAAACCTGAAATGACGACCAGCCTGCATGTTTTGGTGATACGCGAAGTGGGCCGGGATGCTGCCACTGGAGGCCTCTCTGATTGGCTTCCGCGACAAAACTAGCCTTCGACAAGAAGGAAACCGGCATGGGCATGGCGTCCGCCAAGGTATTTCGTGCATGGCGTGGGACGACCTACTAGCTATCATGAAAAGATATACCGATATCATGTCATGTCGAATTTAAAGGAACTAAAAGCATCATGGATGCGATGGCGGAATTCAACTGTTAACTAACAAGCCAATGTCAGGCGGGCTCTCGAACGGAACTCCCACCAGCCGTCAGCCCTATTCAGCATGGTCGCTGCGGATCTTATCATCCAGACAAGCTTTTCTTACGCCGCATGACCTCTGGAATTGCAACATTTGACATGACACCTGCTCCATGGCCATGGCATGGTAAGGTAAGGCAAGACACGGCATCCGAGCTCGCTCAAGTGGAGCATGTTCTTTCGGTCGCACAATAACGATGCCGGTGGTCACACGGACCGCGTGAGATTGGAACCCGAAGTAAGGCTAATTATCGATAATGCATAGTATACGATATGGGCTTTAGAGTACAGGAAGAAATTTAATGCATCCCAAAATGCCACAAAAATACAACAATGATAGCACCCCCACACACCCAAACACCATGCTGGAATGTATACCATGCGAATGCGAATGAGGGGTATAATAGACAGTCCACAAAATGTCAAATATATAAAACAATAAAACGAATATAAAGAAGAAAAAGGATCATGCATAATATTCATCTTCTTCCAAGATATCATTCATCTTCAAAGCGTTTCGCAATGCAATGCTCAAATCCGCCATCTTTTCATCCGCACTCTTCTTCCTCGGCGGGTTAAACCCACTCCCACCGCCACCGCCGCCACCACTTGTATCAGGAGTATAAGTACCGTAATCCATGCTACCTCGCCGACTACCACTCGGCTGCCTTGACAAAATAGCCTTAACAGCACCCGTCGCATGCGACGAAATACTTCTCGCATCGGCATCCAACTGTTTGTTATCGTCGAGGCCCCAGTCGGACTTATACCAATTCGCTCGAGGCGGGATGTATACATCCGGGTGTGACAGGTGGTTTTCAGAGTACCGTCTCCACGGCGTCGATGATGGTGACGGCTCCTCGCCAGGCTGTATCATGCTTTCAAGATCGTACACTGATGAAGTACGACGAACCCTCAGGCCTGGCTCGGTGCCATCGAAATCGTATATCGATGAGGGACGGCGCATCTTACCAGGTTCTCCCTCATATATTGATGAACTCTGGCGTGCTTTCAACGGGATCAGGTCATGCTGAGAGTAGACCGAGGAACTACGCCTCTCCCTGTGTGGTGTAACGGGTACCGGGTTGTCGAATACGTCGTCGTCGTCCATCTGAAGGGACACAGACGCCCTTCGCATGATATGATCCGGTCGAGCAATCGGCAACATGCGAGGTTTCCCATCCACCGCCCTTTGAACTTTAAGAAGCGGGGTCTCAGTAGCAGTCATGATTTCAGGCGTAGCCTCACGACTGCTGATGCTAGAAACCTCGGTGATATCGTGGAGCAGTGGGACAAACGACGTATCCGGTACCCTGGCCTGCGAAGTCTGTGCAAGCTTAGACTTGGATCGCTTCCCAGAAAGGAACCTGAAGAATGACTTCTTCTTCGCCGGTTCCTCGGGACTCCCAGATACCGCGGCAGCGCTGCTGGCGGATTTCTTCGAGATCTTACTAGATCTACGGCTTCCACCGCTGCCGATACTAGCACGGGCAATATTGGACTTCCCACCGTAGATGCTCCCATTCCTGCTGCTAGCGGTAATACTAACGTTCCTGGTATTCGGCTCGCTCTCGCTGAAATCGAAGACCGGCATCTCCGTCATAACAATCGATGGCCGGTAAGGGCTACTAGTGAACCCTTCCTCAGAGATGGACCCATTCGCAGATCTAGAAAACTGTCTGCTATGTTGGCGGGAGTGTCCCTGCGCACTGTGCAAGCTGGAGCCCCGACGTCTCCTCTGCGGGTCCCTCAAATAAATCTGACTCGATCTCTTCCTGTTACTCAGACGAACAGGAATGGGCAAGGGATGCGACTCCACGAGCGTCCGCGAAGTATCCATCAAATCAAGAGGATCCACGCCAGTCATGGTTGCGCTATTAGCTTCGTTCTCGGTATAAGCCGCTTTACGAATCGAGGAGTCGAATCTAAACCCCTTCGTCGGTTCGTTTTCCTTCTCTTCTGTCGGATCCATCTGGTATACATCCTCAGCATCAAACCCCCATCCCTCAAAGGAACGGAAGATGGATGTATTCCGTGGGAGCCTCGATGACATGAGGATCTCTTCGGAGCTGGGAGGTGTACCCATAAGATCCACGTCGCCATCGCCATCGCTAGTACCGTAGTTATAAAGCTTCTCGACAAGTGATTGCTGGAAGCCGTAGTGGACATCAGAGTGGTTGTTGTAATCTTCGTAAGGTCCGAATCCTCCACCGCACGCTGGAGACGGTGCACCAGCAAGAAGGGACATACGAGCAGAAGAGTACTTAACTTCTCCTCTATCTTCGTCGTCGTCCGCTATTGATATGGACCCGGACGCTGACCCCGTGCCGATAAGGCCGACTCCACTGCTCCTCCTGCCCCCTCCTGCGGATGAATAGTTGTAGTTGGCGGAAGCGGCTCCACCGTTGACAGATGCACCGCTAACAGATGAACCTGCGGAGTACCACGTCGTAGCATCTACTGAGGACGGCCGACGATCATAGTACTGCTGCTGCTTCAACTTGAAAAGGTCCACAGACAGCCTATTGGCGCTGTGCCTCAACTTTTGTTTCCATTCTTTGTTCTCGCCCAGGTCCACCGATGCCCTGGGAGACTCTTCGCTGATAGACATTGTTGGAACTTAAAGAGGTTCTATGATAACCGGTTATATATGCTAGAGAGGGAGAACAAAAAGGGCTTCAATGTAAGTGAAAGACGAAATGAGACTAGAACCTATGATAATGCGGTAAAAGGAACAGAGACAAAGACAAGTCTCATATCAGTAAAGATGGTGCCACCCTTTGGTCAAGTCCAATGGGGATTCATCTTCCTTTATATGTTCCTTCGAACCGGACAGTCCTCACGATATATAATTATAAAATAGTTAGAGGATGAGAAGGGCTGAGTTTCCCCTATCAGCCTTTTAGGTGTGTGTTCAATGACATATGTCTTGCTATAAACTCGGGGAAACTTTAGCCTCTCGAGCTTAAATAATCGCTGCATTGGGTCCGTTCCCAACTTTATTAGTATTCTATCTTCTGGAAGCCGTCTATGGGTATCAGAATAACCGAACAACTTTGACCGCATCTTGATGAAAGTTCAACTGAATTTAAACTTTTGGCTAACAACTGAAGTAAAAAAACTCCAACACGTTGATTGGAGCATCAACGAATTTATGTACCTGACGATCCCAAGATCCGATAGTTAGAACCTCGCAATTCGAAGATAAAGTTGAAAACTGGAATGACTCGGGCGGATCCGGGGGGGGGGGAGCATACATGTCTTGGCAGAAAGCATCTTCGTCGGAGATACTCGCAGACTCTATCCCTTCCGTTTACTTGGCCTACCCTTCTTCTTCTTGACCACCACCGCCTCCTCGATACCAGATCCGGACGAGTCCGAACCCCTGAATTCCCCGTCTGTAGTTCCCTCTTCAGGACCCTCCGCCTCATCTTCATACACAACTCTATCCCCTCTGGTGGGTTTTGACTTTTTCTTTGACTTCGACCTCGTGGTCTTAGCATCCGCTCCACCGGCTTGCTGCTGTTCCTCAGCAACCTTCCCAATAAGCTCCTTGACCTCGGGTTTACCATTTTCTGCGCCACACCGACCGCAAATGTAACGGATGTCTTCAACGTTAGTGGTACCGGGTGGAGCGAGACCGTTGACCTGCCTGCAATTGGAACAAATCAATGCGTAGCGGTTTTTCGCAGACATTTCATCCTCGCCTAGCAGGACATCTAAGAAACGATCGTACCATTGCGGTTGTCTTGGTTCTTCGGGTGGAGGGGGCATGAATTGGCCCATGGGGAGGCCCATGACCGGAGGTAACCCACCCATCATGTGAGGAGGGATGATGTCTGGTGGGAATCCTTCGGGTGGAAGAAGCTCGTGTGGGGGGATTTCATGTATAAGCGGTGTTCCAGGACGATCATCATGTCTCTGCTCTGTCTGGAGCTGGTGAGGCGAGGATCCCACGGCATTGCCCTTCTGAGCCTTCTGAGCCGACCCGTGTCGTTTCCTTAAGGTTCCCGGTGGAGTATTTGGTTGAGATCCAGTGCGGGCTTGGTTGGGTCCATTTCCTTGGGGTATAGGGGGAGGAACGGGTTCGGCGCCAGTTGCGGTGGCTGTCTTGGTGTACTTGTCCAGCAAGGCCTGGGTTGAATCGTATTTCGTGACGGCCTTCAACTTCTCGATGGTCTCCTTCTGCTGCTCACGATATGTCTCCAGCGAGGTTTCCACATTATGGACCCTCCACTCGTAGTACCGTTTGATGCTCTGACGGATGACATAGACCCTACACGTCGATCTGTTAGCCAACGAACATCACGAATCCAATTTCGCGAGAGGATAATATCGGTACGTACACGAAGGGGGAGCCTCCTAGGACACCGAGGTGGTAGACGTTGGCGTTCTCGAGCCTGACGACGAGAGTGAGGATGCTGGCGTAGATTACCCAGGCGATGAGGGTGTAAAGGGTCCAGAGGCCTTTTATGCGTCTACCTCTCGCTCGTAGGCGAATAAGTCGCTTCTCGAGGTCGAGTATCTGAGTCGCGAGGGAGGATAGTTTCTTTTCAAAGGCGTCAGGAGAGTTGTCCTGCTTTAGAAAACGTTAGTCTCGTCCCGAGTGGATGGTAATCATGTGGGTACCATCTGAGATGGATTGTACATACGCCGCCGAAGGGCCACAGTGAAACCATGGCGTCGGCCCAGAGAGCCAACCACGGACGGGAAGGCGTTACCGACTGAGAAAGAGCGAGAAGATATCACCAGAAGGAGCAGATGATGACGATGGTGTAGTTAGTTATTATTGATTTGGAGGGAGGGAAGGAGAGAGAAAGGGACAGAGACAAAGAGGGGCAGCAAGTATACTGCTACCTGTATGTATCAATCTGGGGTTTCGTGGCCATATTGGTTTAATCACAAGCAAGCAGGCAGGGTGGCAGGCGGGCAACACATCTTGTCAATATTAATATCAAAGGCACTCACGTCACTTCGCCTTGCCTGCCAAGGACCCTCTCCCAATCAAACAATGCATTGCATCGTGCGGGTACCGGTACTTTAACGACTCCAGAAATTGCAATGGGACGGTAGATGCAATCAGGGTCTGTCAGGTACAGATACAGAATACAGAATACATACATGCTTAGGCAGTTCAAGGGTGTACATACATACATACAAGTCACGTTTCTCCACAGTAATAATATCCAGCAGCATCCAGCGCGACCTCCGTTTCGCTTATAAGCCTCGAGTGCTAAGCTGCCATTAAACAGGACCCCGGCAAGCTCCCCTTATTCAGATTCCTATCATATCATCCATACCGTTCATTCATATCGTATCGTATCCATCCATCCATCCATCGCCTACGCGGTCCGTTCCCTCCTAAAACACCCCGAATCTCCCGGAGAACTCGTCTCTGTCGCGAAAAGACACCCAGAAAACCCCAAGAAACTGCGCTTTAATCCCTTGTCCCGACTTCGATAGCTTAGGGAACGACCCTCCAACGACCTGCCGCCGCCCGCCCGGCAACCGCCATTTTGGAGATCGACGGAATAGCCAGACGAAAGCCCGTCATGTCGTCTATGCGAGGTACCTTGCTCTTGCTCCAATTCGTCCGTCCGAAAGGCCGTTGTTCTGAAGTGTGTGTGCCCGTTATGCAGGATTGGTGCAGTTCATCGCGGACCTTAGGAACGCCCGCGCCAGAGAGCTGGAAGAGAAGCGCATAAACAAGGAGCTGGCCAATATACGGTGTGCCTGGTCTATCATTCCTATTTTCCCGAAAGATCCTTAGTTCTAATTGTTTCTTGTAGGCAGAAATTCAAAGGTACAATAACCTATATGGATATATCGAACCTCGATTTAAATGGTGTGACGAACGACTGCAGAACAAGTTAGCTGATAGTATCCAGATGGCGGCCTTAACGGATACCACAAAAAGAAATACGTCTGCAAGGTTGTACCCCGGTATCCGTTACCATGGTTGGGAAACAAAGGTTGCTGATGTCGAGAGAGAGAAAATAGCTGCTGTATATCTATATCCTCGGGTGGAACGTCGACTTTGGCCATCTCGAAGCCGTCAGCTTGATATCGGCCAATAAATACTCGGAAAAGCAGATCGGATACCTCGCCGTTACCCTCTTTCTAAACGAAAACCATGATCTGTTACATCTTGTCGTCAACAGTATCAAGAAGGATCTTATGGACAACAATGAGCTGTTCAACTGTCTGGCCTTACACGCCATCGCCAATGTTGGTGGGAGGGAGATGGGAGAGGCTCTAAATACCGATGTTCACAGACTTTTGATCTCACCGTATGTGGATACAAAATTCCGTAGGTGCCGGCCGCTGCTGATAATGTTGGGACAGGACATCAAAATCGTTCGTTAAGAAAAAGGCTGCTCTCACATTATTGAGACTGTACAGGAAACATCCCGGCATAGTACAGGAGACATGGGCGGAGAGGATAATATCCCTGATGGACGACAGCGACATAGGGGTGTGTCTCTCAGTGACCTCACTGGTCCTTGCCCTCGTGCAAGATAACCCGGAGCTGTACATGGGATGCTACGTCAAGGCAGCCTTTAGACTGAAAAAGGTCGTGGTGGATGATGATTATACACAAGATTATCTCTACTACAAGATCCCGTGTCCCTGGCTACAGGTGAAGCTTTTGAGGCTGTTACAGTACTACCCTCCTTCAGGTACGCTGGCCCTCCAGTCCCCCGAGATTCTCTCGAAAAGCTAACAAAGCATAGACGACGGCAACGTGCAAAACATGATACGGGAAACCTTACAAAAGATCATTGACCTATCATCTGATATGCCTAAGAATACTCAG
Organism: Arthrobotrys megalospora; assembly: GCA_036971655.1. Taxonomy (NCBI): domain Eukaryota; kingdom Fungi; phylum Ascomycota; class Orbiliomycetes; order Orbiliales; family Orbiliaceae; genus Arthrobotrys; species Arthrobotrys megalospora. The sequence goes on along the minus strand of JAVHJN010000003.1, from coordinate 236,201 downwards.
CAAAACAATGCACAGAATGCCATCCTCTTCGAAGCCATCAACCTTGCCATCCACATTGGTACCGAAACCGGAATCATGGTACAGATCATAGTCCGCCTCGGCCGATTTATTCAATCACGAGAGACGAACGTCAGATACCTAGGTCTGGAAGCAATGGCCCATCTCGCCGCGAAATCAGATAGTTTGGAACCCATAAAGAAGCATCAGAACACCATCATCGCATCACTGAGAGATAGAGATATCAGTGTTAAGCGAAAGGCCCTTGACTTGCTGTACAGCATGTGCGACTCCACTAATGCTGGAGTTGTGGTAGGGGAACTACTCAAGTATCTCCCTAATGCGGACTATGCTATTAGAGAGGAGATGGTGCTCAAGATTGCGATTCTAACGGAAAAATACGCCACCGAGTACCAATGGTACGTCGACAACTCGCTACGGCTCATAAGCATGGCTGGCGAGCATGTCAGTGACGAGGTCTGGCAGAGAGTCATCCAAATCACGACAAACAATGAGGAACTGCAGGTCTATGCCGCCCAGACTATTCTCGGGCTCGTCAAAGGCCCACAGTGCCATGAAACTTTGGTCAAGATTGGAGGTTACCTACTCGGCGAGTTTGGACATTTGATCGCGGACAATCCGGGGTGCAGCCCAATTGAACAGTTCATGGCCCTACAATCAAAATTCAACGGATGTTCTTCAGCCACCAGAGCCATCATCCTCTCAGCCTTTGTGAAGTTCGTTAACCTCTTCCCGGAAATCAAACCGCAGCTCGTGCAAGTCTTCGAGATTTATTCACATACCCTGGATTCCGAACTCCAACAGCGAGCTTGCGAGTACCTAGCTCTAGTATCAATGCCCACGGACGATTTGCTCCGAACAGTGTGCGACGAGATGCCGCCCTTTCCTGAGCGAACGTCCGCATTGCTCTCTAGATTGCACCAGAAAGCAGCCGCGACAAGTGACAAGAGGACATGGGTTATCGGCGGCAAAGATGCCAACCTTGATTCTGCTAACTTTGATTTGAAGCTAAACACGAGCCTCAAGCGATCATTCACAAACTCCAACGGGACACCTCTAACGGCGAACGGTAGCTCCAGCGCGCTATCAGCGGACCTCGCAGGGTTACAGATCAACGGCAGCACTTCGGCCGCTCCAGCACCGAAACCCACCAACCTTGCGTCCGCAGAGCATCTTAGCCCCGACTGGCAGATTGGATTCAATAGACTCTTGATTAGGAATGAAGGAGTGTTGTACGAAGATGTACAGATCCAAATCGGTCTGCGCTCCGAGTTCCGAGGGCCAAAGGGTATCGTGATCCTCTATTTCACTAATAAATCGTCTTACCCATACGGCTCCTTCACAACCACAATCAACAACCCTTCACGAAACGAACTAAGCTACTCGACGCAAAACATCCCGGATCCAAACATCGAACCGGACTCCCAGGTTCAGCAGATGCTGATATTTGAGGCGAATAATGTGTTTACAGACCCACCAACGATCAGAGTATCGTATCTGGCTGGCGCGTTACAGGCCGTGACGCTGCAGTTGCCGGTTACGCTGCACAAGTTCATGGAACCGGCCGAATTGAGCGCGGATGATTTCTTCAAGCGGTGGAAGCAGATCGGCGGCGCGCCAAGGGAGGCGCAGAGGGTATTTGGATTACAGGGAGCGGGAAGGAAGATCGACGCGGCTAAGACGAGAAGGGTGGTTGAAGGATTCCGGTGGGGTGTTTTGGACGGCGTCGATGCAAATTCAAAGAACTGGGTCGGTGCGAGCGTTCTGCATACGTTGCAAGGTGGCAAGTTTGGATGCCTTTTGAGGCTGGAGCCTAATTTCGAAACATCGGTGAGTTTCCTTACCTTACCATTTTTTTTATTGTTGGAAGAATTTGTCACGGTTTACTAATGCCTAGCCGCAGATGTATCGATTGACGATTCGAGCTACAGACGAGAATGTGCCGCCAGTAATCGCCAAGTCGATGGAAGAGCGCTTGGCGCAGGGCTTCTTCCCGCAGGAGGTTATCAATGGACGTTAAGCAATGGGATTCTTTTCTCGTTTGCTTTTTTTCTTACAAGTTCTTTTTTAATCGAAGATATTCAGCGATATGAGTATGATACCGCACCCACGGCATTTCAGCGAGCGAGATGTACGAGCGAATGAAACTAAAAAAAAGCGAATGTTGGGACTTGAATAGTCCCACATGTTCTGTCTCTTAAGCTTGTCTACTTGGTCCTGATTTTGCTGCTTACCTAACTTCCTTACTTATCTTCCTCCACTTTTGTATACTTGTCATCCAGCGTTATAACGTTACCATAACCATTCTATCACCTATTGTTGAGCAAGCTTGTTCGTTTTGATAGGTTTATTATTTTGGACGGGATTCTTTGACTAAGTCTGTCCAATGCCTAAATACAAGTTTTATGCATGTTCCCTATGATTCTCCTTCTCAAACTCCATGGACGAAATGCATGCAAAAGAAAGGGAAAAAGTTCCCCACTGTCGTAACCCCATGATGTGTATAGTATAATCCTTCAAAAACCCCACAAAAACAGTTAAGAATTCCCTTTATCACCCAATTAAAAAAAAAAACGGACTCCACCCAATTCATCACAATCCCCAATTGGAGAGATTCGTCTTTTCGTTTATTTTATTTCAAATTGGTAAAATCAATCTCATGAGCCCTCAATCCAGCAGGGCCGCTCTTGTTCATTTCACAAGTGCAGCTATCTTTTGGTCTGCTCCCACAAGCACAGCTCTCGCCCTTGACAACAAGGTTCTCAGAGGCGGCGCGAGAACAGGTGCAAGCCTGAGCGGGGCGTTTCCCGCACGAGCAACGGGCGCCGGTGACTTGGTTTTCCGACGCGGACTTGTCGCAGCTGCATGCTAGGGCGGGTCTTTCGCCGCAGGAGCACTGTTGATTTTTTTTCGGTAGTTAGTCAAGTGTTTCAGAGATAATGCAATGCAATGCGATGGGAGGATGATATTATATGGAAACAGTGTCAGAGATATATTGTTTTAGTCAGATAGGCTGGCTATTGATAGCAGGAACTTTGAGCTGCGGCTGCAGGGGGTTTTGTGGGTCCGCCCTTTTCAAATACGAGTAATGCCATTTTGCGGGGAAATGGTGAATTGATGGGGGACAAACGTACTGTAGCCTCTTTGGCGCAGGAACATTCGGTGCTTCTTCCGCAGCAGCTGGCTGGTTTTACGACGGTTGCCATTTTTAGTTGATAGCGGATGAGATGTGTGTGGAAGAAAGGCTGTGATATGCTTGGTAGCTCTGCTTTTATTTGAATCGAAGAGGAAGATAATCTTTTCTTGAGGACTGATGGAGATGGAAGGTTGAAGTTGCAGATGCTGATATGAGGCACTGAAATGTGAGCTTTATAGACCTTCAATGTGCTGGCCTCAACAAGGTGTTGATAGGAATGTTTGTCGCTGGCAAAATTTCCTGATTTGGAAGTATTACCAATAAGCAGTCCCCCATTGGCTACAATTGAGGGCAACGTCAGGTGATATGCACTTGATCCAGCGATCAGCCAATTGGGTAAATTCATCTAATCGTAATCAAGCGATCTAATCTAAGATTATCTTGACTCGACTGGTCGTTAATTCTGCAGTCTCTGATTGGTCGGGCGGAATACGACACACAGCCTACGGAGTTTCGGCACAGCATGCAAAAAAAACCATGCAAAACCCTAAACGAAAACCACAAAGTGCAGCAGCCATGATTACGTTTTGCATTCTCAGGCGAGGCTGGCTGACGTGAAAATCCCTTCAAATCGTGCATACCTTTCCAAGAGGCTTTTTTTTTTCCAGCAGTCTATTTTATCTCGAATGCGATGTTCTCGCAGACCGGAGTTTGAAGAAAAAACATGTCATTGGATATCATTGTATACATGTATACACTAGTACACATATGATTGGTAGTTTATAGGATTTCGGGAAATTCCTTTGCAGCGTCTGCTTTTGCGGCTCAGCGAACGAGCGAAGTTATTTCATGTACATGTTGTGTATCCGACGATGCAATATAGCCAGCCTCACTTGTCAAGTCGAACTTGATTATGTAGCATTCGCCGAATGGGACCAACTCCGGGTCTCCATCGCGATGGCAATCCTTTGGAGTTTCAGAATGCCAGCTTCTTGGTTGCCACTAGCCTTTTAAATTTTTACGACGTACGGCGTACGGAGCTTTCCATGTGGTCGAAAGCAGATGCTGACGTTGGTTCTAAACCGGCGCTTGGGAATTTCAAAGTTGGTGGTTCCTTCTTTTTAATGTGAACCCCATCCTTATCCACACTTGCTCGTGTGCCAAGGGAAGCTTGACCCCGAGGGGTGTTAAAAATGGCTGAGGTAACAGCTGAATAACTTGTCACGGGGGGTTGCCTCAAGGTCGGCTGAATTTTCTCTCGACCGAAAGACCTATCCTTGTCCAGCGAGAAGGCTTGTTACGTAAGGCTAAAATGGTGGGTCCTAAAACTGGTTTCTGGTCCATGCAAGATGGCACGGTGCAATTGTGTGGTGGTGGTGGAGGTCTTTGTTTCTTTTTTAAGTTCCAACGGCTTTTATCCTGTTCGTCGATGCTCACATTGTCCGAGGATTTCATGCAGCTTCCCCATGCCCCCCTAGCTCCACCTTGACTCGAGTGAGTCGGGGTTTAGAGGCGGTGGTTTTCGTGGACTCGTCCAGCGGATCTTTTTTATATTACAACCGGGCTTCGGACGAGCTGGTGCAGCTGGAGCCGGGCTGATAAGTCATCAAATAATAATAATTGATTAAAACAAGCTCGCCGTCCCACCGGCGTATAGTTCGATCACAGTCCAAGAATGAGGGTGGCAATGGGATCGTGAAATGGGCTTCGAATCGATATCTCTTGCCTCGTATATTCCCACCGTAAAGAAGGGCTTGGACATTGGCAGAGCGAGTAAGTAATCTTCGAATGTCACGTCGCTTGGAAGCATTTCAACGTGGAAATATGTCTTGCATGCAAGCGCCCCAACAGAATAGAACAGAAAGGACAAGAAAGAAGCAGGCTGGCGGTCTCGGGATCTCGTGGTTTGGTAGGATTGAATCCTCAGTTTGGCAAGCAGCATGGCAGGCGGTGGAACCAAAAGCAGGCCACGGCCCAGAGTAGCTCTCCCATTGGCAGGATCGAGGATCCAGATCTGGTAGCTATTCGCTTCCCTCGTCTGGTTCTTGCTCCCCCTCGAGCTCTTTGCAGTGTGTCTATACTGCCCTATTGTATAATGTAATAAAGGGTCAAGCTTTAGGCACGCCTGAAGTCCAAAAGATCGAATGTTGATGATTTATAGCGTGGCCTGTTCCCGTTTCGATGAGGTTGTGAGTCAACACCCACGCGAGGCATTCAAACGACGCCGTCAGCCCATTCGTCAGCCCGGGACAAGAAGAGGCCCCAGCATCAGCATTACCATCATCGTCACGTTATCGGCTATATATCGATATCTGTATATCGTACATCCACTAGGTAGTGAAAAATTGTGTGGCTATCCGTGTCGTCTCGCTTCTTTGTCAAGTCAAGTTGTCATCAGTAATCAGTGCAGCACAAGTGCTTTGCCTGCCTGCAGTTGCGGTATCAGATCGCAGATTGCTTCTTGGTCGGGTAGACGCATACCTAAGCACTCTGCTACCTGCCAGGTAAGGGTTCTCAACCGTGGCCAAAAGCATACTTTTCGTTATCCGAGTTCATGTTCATTCGCAGTTGGTGCAGCGTTCTTCGCGTCATCGAATTGCTCATACCTTCACCGGGCTCGTCAGCTGAAGACGTTTATAAGCTCAAAGAGGGCCTTCATAAGAGAATCCTGATTACTTTGCACATTCCCATTTTTCCTGTCTTCAAACAAAAAGAAAGAACTTAAAGACAGAATCGTTCATATTTTAAAACCTGCGTTTCATTCCTGACCGACAAGTTGGTTTGCTGACCATCGAACCACCCTCAGATTACATCCTGGTAGAATCGAATCCATCGACGCCCTTTCGCTTGAGCGACGTGCATACAGCAAGTGCCTTCAGCGAGTACCTGTGGATACCAAGTCGGGCTGGATCAGTCAGCAGCGTGCTTCTTTTTACTAAGCATCCAATACAATCCAGTGCGGGCCAACCGACGTTCTCCGGCGGACATTCTTTCTTTGCGAGCGAAAAGGTAGGTTCGTCTGGTTGTTCCTGTCTTGTCTCAAATTGTGCCCACTGGCACTACGTTATTTCCCTCCTACCTCCTAACCCCCCCAGGCAAAAGATGTCATGTATGTACACCACGGTACATTACAGCGTAATGTACAGGGCCGGGGTTTCAGGCAATCGCGAAGCACCGGAGTCAAAAAAAGGTTGCATGTGCCATTACGTTACTTTTCTCAACTGCTTTCCTTCTCGGAACTACGATGGTTCCGAGACCAGAGTGCCCAGCGAAATAGCCGTCAAATCTTAAGTAAGCAGTCGGGCAGCGGTTGGGCAGAACTCTCTGGATGTGCATCCAGCCCTGAGAGAAAGGGAAAAAAGGGAAGCAGAAGAGCGAAGGAGTATAGATATATCTCTCTCCGGTCGGTCGGTCGGCACCATCTTTCGCAAGGAGGTTGGAACACCCGCCGTCGTTGTCCTTTGAGAAAGAAAAGGCTATTACTCAGCAAGAAACCTACTGTGCTATCATCATCGTTATTTATTATCACCAACCACCCCTGCTTCCAGTGCCCTTCAATTTTATATAACGGCGAACAAGCACAAAACCCCATCTTTGATCTGATTTTTTAAACAGGATTGTATAAAACTGCGATCTGGGAGAAAAAACCAAAAATCGAGATCATATTTCTCTACGTATGTATGCATATGGACCCGCTTTGACATCTTTCCCTGCCTCTGGTTCTCCTCTCGTGTAACGATTCTTCCCACTGCCCTTTATTCTACATATCCCCATCTCACTTGCATCTGGGATAAAAAAAAAAGAAGCAGAAGCAGAAGAACAATCGGATTGTCTGCGATTGATTGAACGGACGCTATCTTGATATTTACTCATCAGAAATCGTTCTTCCTTTTCCCTGCACCATTTTTGAACCTGCATACGTCCCGTTGTCCCGACCAGGCACCAATCAGCCCTATCCTCTCGGGCCTTTTTCTCAGTCTGTTTATTCGGTCGGTCTTGCAGTTGCAATACGTACAGGATAGGAATTGCCGTCACGTCAAGATCACAATACCGATCTGATATTACTTTCCTTTCGCAATTCTTGAAAGACCGATAGACAAGTTTTGGGATTACGGTTTCAGGTATTACATATACCCTCCGACCGGTTAGACCTGATTACATACTCCCGCATTCAAGACCTTCCGTTTCTTTGATTCTTTTCGCATCGGCACTTGCACCATCCGACACAACGAAGTGTTTAGTGCCCCCTCGGAAAACTAATCTGGGGGGAAAGCGTGCGAGTGGGTCGATCCAAGCATCATCGTTTTCCAGATCCGAGAATCGAAATTGGATGGATTTTGCTTTGCTTCGGCATATCCCTTTTTTCCTTTGGCAGCGTCTGGTCGGTTTAGGGCAAAGATCCAAATTAAACGGAATACGCGGATCCAGCTTACATACTGACACATGATATCCTCCGCAGGTGATTGAAGTTAACGTTTCCCACGGAGAATAACCAAAGTCAAGCACAACCGTCTCCTCGGGCGATTATTGTCCCAGACATAATCGACGACCAAGCAGCTGCGTTAAAGTTAAAGACCGACTGCTCCATAGCTGCTGCCCAACTTTCGGCCGGCTCTTTCCTCGTCCCTCAGTTTTCAGTTTTAAATTTCCTGCCGCCAATTGTCCAAAAAAAGGTCTAAGCCTCTCGCCATTACATATATCCGACTAGGTCCCTTTCGGATTACTTAAACAATTCGAGCTCCGGGCCCAGCTTACACATTCACGGACAAGAAGCTTGCCTGCTTAGCTGTGCATCTGCCCTGCCCTGCCTTACCTTGCCTTGCTTTGCCTGGCCTGCCTAACCTGACCGTTCAATCTTACGTTGACATATTTAATAGCCCTCGCCCGGTCTCTCTCAAATAAGATAGACCCATCCAACCTCGGCCGGACTGCAGTGCATATACTATATACATACATACACACTCAAGCAGACTATTGATCTATATTCTCGAATCCTTTAGTCAGGCATCGAGAAAGGATTAGAAAGAAACCCCTGCTGCCCGCCCGCCATCTTTTACTAGTTGAAAACCGATCCTAGTGAGAGAGAGAGACCTTCGCACTTCGCATTCTCTATTTTATTTTATTTTATTTTATCTTAGTTATATTTTAAATATAACTCTCCCACGCACTAAACAGGCGAGCCCGACATCATCATTCGAGACTACCTTCCAGGCTTCCATCGGCTGCCCGTCTATCTCAAATACACCCCTCCGGATTATATAATTTTGCTAAGCGGCTTTCGCGTCCCCTGCCAAATAGTGATTTTATCTATTCCTGTCTCTTCTTTATTTTATCTTCCTTTTCTATAAAACCATCACACTGGCTCCGCTATAGCAGCATCGTATCATCATCACCATACTCCCCATACAGACACAAGCCAAAGCATATTCTCACCCACAATGACGGAAGTCGTATCAATGGCGAACGGCCACCGAACCCTCCCTGCCCCCACTCTTACCTCTACTCAGGTACCTCATAATTTTCTCAAACTTCTTCTTCTTCCTGTCGAGGAGGCTCCTCGTGTTAGTTCCGCGACTAACATTCCGAGCTTTGCACGCTTTCAGGACCAACAACACTCTTCTCATCACCACCACCATAACCACCATCACCATCAACAACAACAACATACTCCTTCCTCGTCGGCTGAACAGCCTTCAAGAAAATCCCTCCCCATGGAGTCCGAACCACCTGCATCGTCCCAGCCTGTAAGGGACTGGGGCATTGATCCCCACCTCGGCAAGGACACCGAACTGTTAAGAAAGCAGCTTCTCTCTGCCATCTCGGGAGAGGAACCCATGCAGCAGCCGACGCCCATGTCATCTCAGCAACAACCAAACTCCTCTCCGACAGTTCTTCAGAGGAACGACATCCGACCGAGCTCGAGCCTCAGCCCTGGTAGCGGAGGTGAGGATTCCAGCAAGGCGGACTCGCGACAGAAGAGAGAGTTGAATACTTCCAAGAGAGCCGCCCAGAACCGAAATGCTCAGGTATGTCGCGACGGTCAATTCATTTCTGTTTTTTTGCTTTCTTTTCTTTTTTGTCGCACGATCGCTGACTTGATAATTTTTAGAGAGCATTCCGTGCCCGAAAGGAGGAATACATCAAGTCCCTCGAGTCGAAGGTCCGCGATTACGAAGCTGTTGAGGAACGAAACGGAGCCTTGGAGACCGAAAACGCCGCCCTCCGACAGTACATCATGCATCTCCAGCGACGACTACTCGACCACCTCGGTGAAGGAGAAGCTCTCCCGGACCCACCAGCCGGCCTCAACATTGAAAACCTACACATCTCCAGCCGACCAGCATCGGCCAGGATGTCACTCAAGCCAGAATTGCCACCAATTTCGGCACTTCATGATAAGACTCTGACAGAGCCAGTAGCTGGTGTCAAGAGAGTACGAGTTGAAGAATAAACACCAAAAAAAAAACCCCCCCACAAAGCCTCGGATACCAAAATCTTTACAATACCCTCCCGATGAACGCCACTCTCCGCAAGATGTTATTTTCCTTCTTGTTGATGTCTTGATACGTTCGCTTTTCCTTTCCGTTCCATTTCTACATTTAAATTCGGTGCATTGAGCGTCAGGAGTTAGCGGATCTTTGATTATTATTATTTTTGACTTAAATGTTTTACTAGTCTTTTGGTCGTATACAAAATTATTTGTCATACACCGGTGTTTTTTCCCTTTCTTACTTAAAATTATACCATAGTCACCGTATTCGTTGGTTCTTTTTGTTCTTACAGGATCCAAAAATTGTTTCTATTAGTCAGGGAGGCTGTTTATTACTAGTACTACTTTTTTTGATTCTAACGATCGTTCTTACTGTTACTTTTCCTTTTTACTCACTACACTTCTGTCCATACTACTTTGAAGGAAACGCACAGAGCAGAAACATCCTGCTGCGACGGGAATTTCGTGACCTGTGCACAGAATAGATTTTGTTTCAAAAACGGGCGTTTTCCGAGGTGCATTTGATCCTCCCTTTTTTATCTTATTTTATTTTATTTTATTCCTTCCAAAAAAATTCACAAGATATTTTCCCGACCAAAAACCCACTGGAGTCCTTCGCAAAGAGAATTTCCTGGAGATACGAGGAGGGGCATTGGGCGGTATTTCGTGACCTTGTTGTATGGGGCGTTCTAGCCGACACAGCTTATTCAGCCTCCATGGCAGCCCTCCAGCCAGCCTTTCTCTCGCAGTCGGAACTGGAAGCACAGCAGACCCTTGACTAAGGCCTTAGTCAGAGGACCTTGCAAGGAGCGGAGATAGCGAAGGAGTTTAGGAGGCCGATGCCCTGAAGCGGTTAGAGGCATGCACCCGCGGCAGTTTCATTTGGGCCACGGCCGAGGGTCCTCCTGTCCGCCAGCCGGACCCGGAGCCCTGAATGGACCGACCTTTTTTTTTTGTTCGTTTGATTGAATGCATGAATGATCCTGCCATTTATGCGTGTGGCGTCATAAGTGCTACATACGACATATGAAGAGTAGTTAGTAGTTAGTTTTTTATTTGAGCCGCAGCTGTGCAGATTCGAGGCTAGCTGGATGGGACATTTGTGTCCGTCGAACACTCCGGTCGTCGGGGTTTGAGATTGATATTTGAATATGGATCCTGATATTGATATTGATATTGAATACCGAATATTGGAACTGAGACGGATATGGATAATGGTATCGACTGAAGAGCGAACGAGGCTGACAGTCAGCATTATTCATGACGGGTTATCGAAGTGATCCGATTGGAAGGGTCGATGCATGGTATCTGCCCCACATGCATGTTAATTCATGATGTCTGTAGAAAGCGCCCGCTAAAAATATTCTGAGACTGCAACCACCACGCCTTCACCTCCTCCATCCATCCCCAATGAGCTTTGTCGCGGAGTAAGCAACTTCTATTCCATTCCATTCCACCATCATCATCATCACCATCATCATCACCTTGTCAATTGCAATCGATGAACCGGTGCTAAGCTGCTAAGCTACTAAGCTAACTGACTAACTAACTAACTTCAACAACAGCCAGGTCCGCGCCATCGACCTGCAGCTGGACAGGCTGCATCTTGAGCACGTCTCCACCCTCCAACCTGCTCCCTCCGCTACCTCCGACTCCGACCCGACCACCAGAGAAGTCTCCCTCACCACCCCTCCGTCCCCGCGCATTGTCAAGCTCCGGGGCCTCATCAAATCCCTTTCCTCCACCTCCTCCACCCTCCTAACCCCACACCAGATCATATCCCTGCTCTCCTCAGCCGACATACCCGCCGCCACCACCCCGCCCTCCGCGGTCTCCATCACCGACGAAAACGTCGAAGCATACCTCGAACACGAACTATCATGGCTCATAGTTTCCAAAGCCGCCATTCAAACATATGGCCTCATTCTTCGCTCCCTCGTCGACGCTACCCTCCCATTAAGCGATGACATCTACTACTGGGATGAAGTTCTCTCCTCATATCGCTATACACTTCTCTACTCCCTCCAAACCTCCCCCTGGCGTCTGTACTCCTTTGCAAAGGATGTATACCACGACGCCCGCGCCCGTTTCGAGCGAGGGGATTGGATTGGCCCGGACGACGTCGTAATCCAGCCGGAAGCGGCAGTTGCAGCTGCAGCCAGCTTATCAGAAACGGCGCAGAGGTTCTACGGTCTCATACGTACATCGTGGCATGAACGGAGTTTGTCGGCGTTTAACGCTAGATTAGTCTCGCCGTTCGCGTTGATTACGCATGCGATTCATAAAAAGCATGGGAATATTTCAAAGTTGAGGGGCATGCAGGCTTCTGCTCTTGGGGTGTTGATGAATGAAGGGTTGATGTTTGGACAGGAAGATGATATTGATAAGGAGGATTGGAAGGGGGTTGTGGAGCGGAGTATTTTGTTGATGGATAGTGTGGTTAAGAATGTTTGTGATATTCATCAAGTGGGTGGGGTGGAGCAGTTTGAGGATTTGGTGTTTATGGGGTCGTCGGGTAGTGGGGTTGCGGAGTTTGAAGATGTGGGGATACTTTCGAATCGATTGTTGGAGATCTTGAGAGGTCACCTACCCAGGCAGGAGATCCTGTCGAGGGAGATATTGAGGGAGAACGGTCGACCCAGTTGGATTGTCAGATACTGGATCCCTATAACTGCACTATTATTCTCATCGGGCACACTGCTTCGCTTTCTCGTCAACAGACAGGAAGCTATCCACATATGGATCCAAGAAGCTGGGGAAACCGCCTACGAATTCTGGGACAACTGGGTCGTCGATCCCATCAAACGTATCATCAGTACGATCCGTACAGGCGAAGACGAAGATGTCGCCCTGATGAGTCGTGAATCTCTCATCTCTGACCGCGAAAGCTTGGAACGCATGGTCGTCGAATTCGCAATCGACAATCCCTCCGCTGCTCTCGATAACGCATCTACACCCTTATCACCCGCCGAGATCGAATTGATCAGGGAGAACGTCAAGCAAGGGGATCTCACACCGGTACTACGAGTCTACGAACAAGACATGAAGAAACCCATCCGCGGCGCCATAACAGGCGAACTCCTTCGCTCCCTATTGATACAAATCCAAAAAACAAAAGTCGATGTCGAGGTCGCGGTTAGCGGGATAGATAATATGCTCAAATCCCAGCAATTACTATTTGGTATGCTTGGCCTCACGCCGGGTGTACTGATAGTGGTCGGGACGACCCGGTGGATAAGAGGTGCATGGGGCGGCCGCAGCGGTATTAAGAAGGGAGAAGCAAAGGGCCGGATGGTCCGTATATTACGCCACATTGATAGGATACTATCCACCAGCGCAGCGTACCGTGCGACCAAGGGCCGGGGCGCCGAAGTTCGCGGGGAGAGAAGCAGCATCTTAACGTTTAAGGAGCATGGATTGTTGCTTTGTGAGATTCATGTGCTAAGGGAGCTTGCTGGGTATGTTTTGCCACGAGGGGTGGTGATGAAGGAGTTCTTGGAAGATTTGGAGGAGATGGGGAGTATTAGGAATGGAGTCAGGGCTCAGAGAGGGGTTGTGGAGAGGGTTAGATGGTATGTTTTACGAATCCTTCCCTTTTGTTATGCGTACGTAAGGTTACGAGGGTTTTACTGACGAGGCCTACCTTTTTTTTTACTTTCTTTGTTACAGGGCTTATGCGAAGTGGATGAATTGATTTGACCGACTTTTGACCATTTTTGGGGTGTATGCGCGATTAGGAGCCGAAGTTTGGGCCCGAGAAGGCGAGCGGCTTTTTAGCGTACGGTCTTCTTTTCCTAATTTTGTCTTTTGATACAACTTTTACGACCCGAAAAAAAAAACTACATTACATTTGTGCATAACATAACTACAGGCATTCAATCGGGGTATTTTGTGAGTTTTCAGCATAGCGAAAAACGAAATGAAACCAAGTTATGGAAACTTTTTTGTGGAGGTATTAATTCGTCCGAATTTGATATTGGAAGCAGCCCCCGGGGGCTGGTTATCGTTTTTCGGGGCCGAGAGGGACCGACAGGTTCTTTTGTTGAGAGATCTAAGCTTCCTGTTTTCCAAGCTTGCTACTTCTGTATAATCGCCAGCCGCATGGGGGGGATTGAGAAACAAATCCCTTGGCTGTGAATCGCGGGATCAAGATGCTATCTTGGGATTTTTCAACCTTGTGAAATTGAAACAGCCTTGTGGACCAATTGCTAGTTTGTAAATACACGTATACATATAGGGCTGGTGTTTTTTCTGTTCCAACTACCGAAGCTATACTCTTTTTTTTTTCGTTTTTGATATATCCAGATAGCTAAGCATGGCGCCTGAAAGGGCGGATTTCTAAATACGAGCTGGATGGGAAAGAGTTGCCTGTGCTGTGGATAACGTTATTTCAACTACATGTTTACAGCCCTTTCGTTTGTTCTTGCTTCAGCTATAGCTAGCTAGCGAGCAGTGCAGTGCAGCGCCCCGTTCCGCTTTTTTTTTTTTTTTTTGCCAATTTTTAATTTCTATGATCCCAAGAGAAAGAGCGAGCGAAAAGGGAAGTGGGAATACACCTCTATTTACAGAAAACTCGACGTAAAGGAAGAAGGGAAATGTGACCTATCAGAGTGCGTCGGATTCAAAAAAAAGGTATAATATGGGTCTGGAAGTTCGCGGGAAGGACATTGCATAGGTGGAGTGGAGCAGCTTAGCTAATCTCCGCCGCCGTTCCGGGAACCGCGGATACACACAATCCCCACGGAATAGCTAACTAAGTATGTAACTAGGAGGGAAACTCATTCGATATGCCGTAATGGGGAAGTAATATAGAGACTACAGCTTGGATCCTTCACGTAAAATCTCCAGCTATGGCCAATTCAATCCAATGATAGTATATAGTATAGTATAAACAATTGAAGAAATGCAACCTCTTGATACATAGTAAACCATCTCCACAACTTCAATAAGATACCCCCCAGTTCAATTGATTGCTGTAGGTTCGAATTCCATGCATCCACACTCGCTCCTCGCTGTCTCCGTCGCTCCGTGTTCAACAGCGAAAAAAAGGTGCTTAAAAGTCGGACAGACATTGCCCCGTCGCACCGAATCCCCACTCCCTTCCGGCAGTTCAGCGCTGACCTAATCACCAAATGGCAGACCCGCTGAGATCCCATTGTGCATTATTGTATCCCAGAAAGGGCAAAAATAAACCACCATGCCGCAAAATACCACAATCGACAACACCACTTCGTGCTCCGCTGCAGCGTCGACGACTAATCCAGCTGAATCATCATCAAACATCCTGATTCTGGGCACCGGCATCATCGGCCTCTCTACCGCTTACTACCTCTCATCTTTAATATCATCATCATCATCGAAAGTCTCACCTCAAAACATTACTTTGCTAGATACATCCCCAACCCTCTTCGCCTGTGCGTCCGGCCGTGCCGGCGGCTTCTTGGCTAAAGACTGGTTTGCACCTGCATCTTCCAAACTCGGTGAATTGAGTTTTGGTTTACACCGGCAGCTTGCGGATGTCTATGACGGGAGAAGACGGTGGGGGTATAGTTCCAGTAATAGTTATAGCTTTGAAAGAGGAGCCGGGGAGGGGAGGAAGAGGGGGGATGATTGGTTGAGGGAGGGGACTAGTCGGGTTGATTCTGCTGCCCCTTCCTCCTCCTCCTCTTCTCCTCTTCCGGCTACTACTTCTGGAGGTGGAGGTCTAGATGGTGATGTGCGACGTGGCATTGCGCCGGTTTGGTGGAATTGTGAAGGTGGGAAGGTGGAGTTGTCGAGTACGGGTGATTCTACCGCGCAGCTGTATGTCTTTCCTTCCCCCCCTTCTTCTTCTTCCTCTTCGTTTTCGTTTTTTCGCATAAACAAATTCGAAACATTTTTCTTTCGTGCGTGATTTTTTTGTTTTTGATTTGTAAGAAAAATAATACGATCACCTGCTGATGTAAAGATCCACAAAATTATACCGGCCGAACGGTTTGAAAAAAATAATGCAGAGACCCGCATTTACTTTGCCAATTCTTACTCGAGGAGGTCATGCGACGCGGGGTAAATGTTCGGTACCCTGTGACACCCGTGAAGGTTGTTCAATCGGCCGACGGACAGTTGGAGGGATTAGTTATCTCCAATGGGGATGGTAAAGCCGACGGTCAGGACGAAAAAGAAGAAGAAGTGCTACCGTGTTCGCACATTCTAATCACAGCGGGTTCCTGGAGCGGTCGGGTTTTTGAAAAACTCTTTCCTACGTCCGAGTATCGACTACCCATCTCCTCGCTGGCAGGACACAGCGTAATCGTCCGCTCACCGGTTTATCACTCTCAACAACCCGATGATAAGGAGAAGCCAGGCCTCCACGCCGTATTCGCTGGCATCGACGGCCTAGATTGGCACCCGGAGGCATTCAGCAGGGTGAACGGAGACATCTACCTCGCCGGCATAAACTCATCTACCATTCCACTTCCAGAAGTCGCCACGGATGTTAAAGAAAATGATGTTGATATTCAAAGGTTAATATCCGTTGCGAAGGATATCATAGTAAAATTCGGTGGCAGTAGTGGTGGTGGTGGCGATAACGACGACGACGACACACGTAATGGACTGACGAATGTCAATGGGGCAAACGTAATCAGGAGGGGGCTATGCCATCGACCTGTTACGCCGGCTGGGAAACCGATACTCGCTCGTGTTCCTGATGCGCTTTTGGGTGGGTTGGATACGAAGTCTGGGAGAGGTGGTGTGTTCGTGGCCACTGGGCATGGACCGTGGGGGATTAGTATGAGTTTGGGGACGGGGAAGGTTATGTCGGAGATGATGTTGGGTGAGGAGACGACGGTGGATGTGTCCCAGTTAGGATTACAGTAGAAAAAGTCTCTCTCTTCTTTTGTGAATGTGATAGGTAATGGCTTTTTTTGGCCAAACAGGAAAAGGCATTGAAGTGGATTTCGTAAAAAGGATTCGTATTCTCTCCGGTATCGTATGATAACGCCCTGAACACCATGAACGACGCCCCCCAAAACCCACAAAGTCTAGAGCATATAGAGCATCAAATAGTAAACCAAAAAGAAAAAAAAAAGAAGAAGGATCTATTTCAATATGATGTTTGCACCTCGGACAGCCAAGAACTGATCGGAAACACCCTGTCCCAATCCCCTGATGACCGCATATACCTCTTTATTCGCATATCGTAGCTTCGTCTTTGGATCCACATAGCTAGATGGGAGTCCCGTGATATCGCACCAATGTCCCGAATTCGCCGGATGCAAAGACGGAGCAGCGTCGATGTTACCGTAGGTCGGAGCCGGTTGGCCAGCCGATAGGGACAACTTTTGAAGCGCGGTAGCTTGCTGAGCTGCTGTCGCGCGAGCTGAGAGACCGGCAAGGGTTGATTCGGGGATCGGAGTGTTATCACCGGTATTTGCCTCGGTTTGGGCCTGCGATGCCATGATTGACGCGGCGTGGGCGCGGTTTACTTCGGTGAGGACTTGCTTGAGGTTTTTGTTTCTGCGGGCGGCGGGTTTCCAGGTGGTTGATTTGAAGGGTTTGTCGACGTTGGTGATGTCGAGGGATTCGTGGAGAGCGGTGCCGGAGGAGTTATTTGGCGGCGCCATTGTCGATGGTATAGTTTGATGTTCTAGTTCGATGATGATGGATGATGGAGGATGCGATGAGCTGAGAGAAGAACGTGGTGGAGGAGAAAGACGTTGTTGGTGGTGGTTGGTTGCTATGAAGCGGTGTTGATGTTTGTTTTCGCGGTTGAATTGAATACATCTCAACTTGGCCTTTCCTATCTCATCCTTCTCCCACCATCGACATTACATCTTACCTGTCGACACCACCACCATCACCACCATCACCACTACAAAAAAGACATCATGGCCGGTTCACGCAATCATGCGTCGCCGATGGAGTGGACCTACGACAATGAGTATGGACCTTCAGACCCGAAGTCACCGTGGTCTCGGCAGAACATTGAGCGACAGCTGTCCTTCGGAGGGCCTCCTAGGAAACGTACGACATCATCACTTTTTACTTTCTCTCTTTAGAATACTTTTTCTTCTTGTAACTAACACGTATGATGCACACAGGTCACATCGGAGAAACTTTAATAACACCGATTAAAGACCGACAGTTCGACATGACGACACCATCTATGAAACCGTTCCTGTTCAGTTCGCAACAGAATCCACTTGACTCGTCCGCGTTCAAGACACCTCGGGATTTCAGATCTCCGTCCGTGAACTCCGACGCCGGGGATTCGCCGGCACCTAATGTTGCCGGGATGGACTCGATGATGACGGATGATACTCCGACAAAGGCTCCGCTGGCGATTACATGGAAGAAGGGAGATGACGAGATTATTGATCCTGACGCGACACCCGACGCGAAACCGAAGAAGCAACAAGAGGCCAAGGGGTTATTTGGAAGTTTTGGGTTTTTACCACCGAAAAAGTCGGGGAAGGGGGAAACAAAAGCTCATAAATTCAGTGATAAAGCGGCGAAGAAGGTTGAGAGGAGACGACGGAGACAAGGGTCGAATCAGACGAATTTCTGGACCAATTCCAATTCTGGGGATTCCTACGATGACGATGACTCGGACAGTCCCTTTGCGCCGGCGGGGATTAACAGCAGACGCCAAGAGAAAGCGGTACCGGACAGGACATGGGCTGAGACGCACCGGGATATACCGCAGGTGCTGTCGCAGTATTTGCAATTGACGGTGAACATATTGATTGCTTCACTGGGGGTTTACCTTGTCTATCTAGTGGTGATTACGATACAGAGGGACGTGGACAAGAAGGTTGCAGAGTACACGGCAAAGGCTAAGATTGTGATAGCGGAGTGCCATGTAAAGTGGGTTAACAATCGGTGCCACCCTTCGGAAGTGGTGCCGCTGCTAGAGGAAGATTGTATGAAACTGCAGGTGTGCATGGACGGGGACCCGGAGAGCATAGGGAGGAGCCAGGTTTCGGCTGAGACGTTTGCGGAGATTATCAACGGGTTCGTGGAGCCTATCAGTTACAAGAGCATGGTGTTTTGTTTTGTGGTGGTGTTTGGGTGTGTTTTTGTGAGCAATTTTGCGTTTGGGTTTTTCCGGGCGAAGGTTGGGGGGCATCCGTCGCCGGTGATGGCGGCGGCGGCACCGAGGTTTGTGGAGTATCCTTATGCGACGGCTACGATATTTGCGACGCCGGCGATGAAGAGTATTCAGAACAGGGACAGGGGGAGAAGCAGGAGTCCGGTGAAGAGGACGCCATTCTTTACAGCGAGGAAGGTCAATTATCAGGATTATGAGAATGAGGACGAGGAGGGGGAGGGAGAGAGGGAAGAGCCAGCGTCGCCGAGTGTGACCCGCAAGCGGCTTGCATACTAAATACTGAATACTGAATATTGAGTATTGATGATATTATATGTATTGTAAATATTTGAGGTGGTAATTGAGAATGACCAAAAGCGGTGTGTTTCTGAGATCACATAAATGTGAGCATAATACAAGTATGTAAACATATAAACATAAAATAAGCATCTGTGCATGCTTGGATTGGATACGGGGGGGGGGGGGGGTTGGTGGTGTGATACCAAGAGGACCCTGGATTCGAATGGGAGATCGATCGCACATAACAACTGTTAACTGATCCGATCGGGGTTTTTTTGGGGGGGATGGTTGAGGGAATGACGTCAGAGGAGAGAGAGGACTAGCCGGAAATGGTAAGCGGTGGCGAGGATGACGTCGTTGGGAGCTGCAGCCATCGCCTGACTTTGCAGCCCTGTCGCTGGGGGGCGGGAACTTCAGCCGGGGCGGTCTAGACTCGGTCTCTCTGTTCTTCTCACTCTCACACTCACTCACTCCTCTTCTATGTACATACATTAATTAGTCCCGATTGGATCTTTGCCCGACTGTATGTATTGTATTGTCTGTGTGTGTCTGTGTCAGTGTCAGTCTGCCTGCTGAAGTGTATACTGGCATGGATGGATGGAATTCTATCATAAAATAAAGAGGGGTAAGCCACTTACTTACTTACTTCTTACTTACCAGAAGAACCTGCTCTCGGGAGTCCGAGTCTCAGATCAGTCAATATATTATTTATTATTATTGTATCCCGTGGCGTGGAGATGGAGATATGAGTAGAAACGGGAGTTGCCCTGCTTTGTCAGGAACCAATCCAACCCGAATCAGAGCAAAACTGGTTTTCGCTCTGAACTTTCACGAACATATAAAATACTTTTTACTTTTACTTTTACTTTTACACTCTGAGTTTTGTGTCTTATTTTCTGTCTGTCTGTCTCAATTTTATTTTATTTTATTTTATTCTTTTTTATTTTAAATGAAATAAAATTAAATGAAATAAAAATCTAAATTAAATTAAATTCAAGCAGTCAAAAAACCGTCGGGTTTGCCGTCGTCTATTAATCCTTACTTACTACTTACTACTTACTACTCTTACTAACTAACTACTTGCTTGCTTACCTGCTTGCTTGTCGATTGGCAACTGCTGAATTTTGCCATCTCTCTCGCTCCCCCCCCTTCTCGACTACTCTCTTCTCTCTTCTCTCTTCTCTCTTCCCTCCTCCTCCCTTCTTCAACCAACCCCCAATTCGAACAATACATACATACAATACTATACTATATCCCATACCGGATTAATATAGTGTTCGTATTGTATAGTAGAGTACAGTACAGTATATATATATATATACTATTCAGGGCAACATTCTTGATGCACCAGCTCCAACTCGGGTACGACCAGGAATTCCAAAAGATGTCTCTGACATCATCCCAGCGTCCCTCGCCCGGAACCCCCTTTGATCTCTACGCCAATCCCGTCTTCGGCCCAAGAACTCCCTCCCAATCTTCATCATCTTCGAGGCCTCAGCATGCCCAACCTCCTCATCTCTACACCATTCCTGGAACCCCCGCCGATGTTCTTCCCCCCAAAACTCCCGGAGGTTATAATCACAATCCCCGGAAGACCCCCTTGCCCACCACCACCACCGCCAGGGGAGGAGGAGGAGATATGACCGCCAGCCCGGCCTCGGGCTACTTTGGCCTCGACAGGGACCACCATCATAACCTCGCCGAGGAATCCTCTTATTCTCACAACAATTGGTCCTCCGCCTCTTCCTCCCTTCGTTCCGTCGCCGCCAGGTCTCCTCACGTCCTCGACATCGACACAATGCCAACCGCCGCCTCCGAAAACTTTCGCCGTCAATCCTCTGCCATCGCCGCCCACAATAAAAACCATGCCGCCAATCAACGTTCCAGAGCTGGAAGCAGAGATATGGACGCTGATGGTGGCTTCTTCGCCGGTGCTCTAAAGTCTCCTTCTACTTCCTCATCTTCCTCAAAAAAAGTATTGTCCCCGAGATCGGAAGGCGAAATGCAACAGAGAGCTTTGAGAAGGGAAAGCATCTACGAAGAACCTCAAAACTACTTTGACCAACCTAGATATGATTCCCCTGCAACCTACGACCATTCCGTCCCAAGTCGCTCCGTCTCTGCTTCAGGTTGGAGCTCATCATCCGCGTCCATGCCTCACCTGCTCCATGGCGGCCCTGTCGCTGGTGATTTCTCCATCAGATTACCCGCCGAACGCCAGAGATCTTCAACTCTACCCCCCAGCTCCCAAGTAGACGGCCTCTCTTTGATGTACGCCTCAAAGCTGGCCCAGATACTGGACCTGGCTCCCAAAACAATGCTTCTCCTCGACCTACGGCCCTTTCAACAGTTCTCCCAATCCAGAATCAGAGGCTCCATCAACATTTCGATCCCCACGACTCTCCTGAAGCGACCGTCCTTCAATATCGCAAAACTAACAGAAAGTCTCGGAGGGCCTGAAATGAAGAATCAGCTTGCTCGGTGGAAGGAAGTCAGCATCATCGTTGTCTACGACGCAGTTTCCAGAACCGTCAACGAATCCGCCTCTGCTGCCCACACTGTTAGTAAATTCGTCCGAGAAGGCTGGCAGGGCGAGGCCTATCTCCTGAGTGGTGCGTATTCCCTTTTATCATTTCATATATTATATAAATATATACTAATTTTTTGATATAGGTGGCTTTGAGGAGTTTAGTGAACAATGTCCCGGGGTAGTCGATCTAGGACCTCTCCAAACCGAGACCAAGAAGAAGAACACTCTCTCCCTCTCCGGATCATCGGACGGAGGCCCACCGGCCTTCAACTGTGTCATGCCAAAAGCCGCTGCTAACCCCTTCTTTTCCAACATCCGACAAAATATGGACTTGATTGGAGGTGTCGGCGAAATCGCCCTGAAGATTCCACCCTACATCACCTCGGAAGTTCGTAGGGCGATGCCCAAATGGATGCGAGATGTTCTAAAGGAAGACGGGGCCAAGAAGATTGCTGAGAAGTTTTTGAAGCTGGAGAAAGCGGAGCAGCGCAGGATGCAAGATGCCCTGAACGTCAATGTCACATACGAATCGCCGAAGACTGTCCGACCGCCTCAAACTCATACTCTGGCCGGTGTCGAAAAGGGCGCGAAGAATCGTTACAACAATATCTGGCCGTACGATCATACCAGAGTCAGACTCACCGACTTTTCCCCGGAGTCCTGCGATTACATCAATGCCAGCTACGTGTCGACCGACTTTAGCCCCAAGAGATATATCGCCACGCAGGGACCTATCCCTCACACTTTCCGAGACTTTTGGAGCGTCGTCTGGGACCACGACGTCCGTGTTATTGTCATGCTTACCGCTGAAGCAGAGGGCGGCCAGCTCAAGTGCCATAAGTACTGGAAGGAGCACAGTTACGGCCCGTATCAACTGAATAACATATCAGAGAAGAGGATAGCTCTGGACCCAGCCAAAACCAGCGGGCATCTTTACAAGAAGGATGGGTCGCTTCGTCGTCAGAGTTCCGGTCGCCACGAGCCTGAGTCCCCCAAGGAATCCACCGGACCCCATGTCATCATGCGCAAGTTCACCTTGAGCCACAGCGCCCATCCGTTCTCCCCTCTCCGAGAGATCACCCAGCTTCAGTATTCCTCGTGGCCTGATTTTGGGGCTCCAGCCGACCCGGCCCACATCCTCGCCCTCATCGAACAGACCGAATTGGTAATACGTTCTTCCGGTGGTTCCCGACGATCCTCGTCCTCGAATACCCACGACAGGCGATCCTCACGTACCGACGTCGAGAGGCCGGTTTTGGTTCATTGCAGCGCAGGGTGTGGCCGAACGGGCACTTTCTGTGCAACCGATTCCGTCATCGATATGCTCAGACGCCAACGAGAGTACGTTAGGACCTCCGGCGGCCGGTATCCCCAGAACGGTGTCGACTATGAAGGGGACTCTCCGATGCGCTACAGCTTTGACAATAACGATTTCCAAGGCCAATGGGTCAATGACGATCGCGTGGATCTGATCGAGAGGGCTGTTGAGAACCTAAGAGACCAGAGACTTTCGATGGTGCAGACTCTCAGACAATACGTCCTTTGCTACGAAACAGTAGCGGAGTGGCTTGTTAGGAGACCGCTCGCGGACGCCAGCGTGGTGTCATGGATGAAGAACTAACAGTGACCTATTCTATCTTTTTTTCCTCTCTTCGAAATACCCCTTCGCCTTCTTTAATCCTTTCACGGGTCTATGCATTAGCGGTGTGTTATAATTGTATTAATATCGCCTTCTTTTCTTTCCTTCCTTCTTTCTGTCAACCCCTTTTCTCCCTTCATTGTATGGGTTTTTCTTTTCCACCGCCTTCCAAAATTAATTCGTTACGATAATCATACTGAGCTCACAAACTTCGGCAGCATTTACGGGGCAAAAAAACAAAAATACTTATACAGCGCATTAACTGGGACTTTTTTGTGCATAGGTGAAATGACCAACGGATGAAATACGGTGGGGTTGTCTTTTTTTTTTTTTGGTTTCCCTCTTGATGATTTTCCAAACTTATATACTTGCTCTGTTTCTGTTCTTTTTTTCTTTCTGGATGGTGGGAGGGAAACGGGGATAACTACTAACGCTACAAAAATGAGCACAAAGAGACGAAAAACCAAACTAACCCTCCTACTACTTACTCTTAATAATGGGATATTGACAAGTTCTACTCATCAATGGTCAAAAACTTGCTATGCATATCTGACGAATTCCTTTTCTTCTTTGTCTCTCTCTTTCTTTCCTTTTTTTGGGGGAGGGGTGAGGGGGATATCTTCGTTGTATATATATGGACAGCTCTTTATATCTCGGTTGCATCATGCTTTCTTTGCTGTTTCTTTTTTTTTTTTCCCCTTTTGGCGAGTTTTTTTAATAAATTTGCTGTATAATAGCTTTGCTTTCTGGTTTCCAGTATACATAAAACGAGGGATGGTTGGTTAATAGACATATTTTGGTTACGATATCAAAATTATTATTTTTATTTTATTTTTTGAAGTTTTTTCTTTAGAAAAGAGTAATGGGTGACTAAGCTTAAGCTAGTAGTAGCTTGATAGACGGGATATCTCGGTATAAATTCTCCTCGAAAATTAAAACATTCGGTTGAAAGTGGTCTTGTTGGTTGAAAGTCACCAGGTAGTTAATACAGCAGCAGCATTTCAAACAAAGATGAGCGTAACACCCGTTGTTATACTGACCGGCGCCGGACGAGGTACAATTCTCCAGACGATAGTTTACTTAGTACTTATTGCTAACGATTGGGTGAAAATAAGGCATCGGCCTAGCAATCCTCCAGCACCTCCTCGCCCTCCCCTCACCACCGCACATCCTCGCCGTAACCCGCACGATAACACCAACCTTAAAATCCCTCTCAATAACCCATCCTCAAACCCTCGAAACCGTCTCAGTAGACTTCTCATCCCCACCTTCGGATCTAAAATCCGATATCAAAACTCTAATAACCGACGTTGCGATAAACCGATGGGGTCGGATTGATTCGGTGATATTGAATCATGGGAGACTTGATCCTGTTGCTAAAGTTGGAGATGCGGAGGTGGAAGAGTGGGAGGAGACTTTTAGGGTTAATTTCTTTTCGAATGTGGAGGTTGTTAGGGGGGTTATTGGGGAGTTGAGGAGGTTTGGGGGAAGGGTTGTGATGGTTAGTTCTGGGGCGGCGGTGGGGGCTTATGTGTGTTCTTCTCCCCCTTCCCTTTCATTTTTATATTATTTTGTATTGTGGCTAAAGGCGCGCGGGGGGTGTTAGACGGGATGGGGAGCGTATGGTGCTTCCAAAGCGGCGTTGAATCATTTCAACCAGACACTGGCACTCGAAGAACCGGATGTTACGACCGTGGCGATTAGACCTGGAGTTGTGGATACGGATATGCAAACGGCGCTGAGGGAGGTTCATGGGAAAGTCATGAAGCCGGAGGAACATGCCAAGTTTTTGAATTTGAAGAAGAATGGGGGCATTGTGAAGCCGGTGAGTCCATCTATCTCTTTTATATATCTTGGTGGGTATGTATGGGCTAATGGGGTATATATATATAAAGGAGGACGTGGGAGCTGTCCTCGGGAACTTGGGGATGAGAATGGAGAAGGGCCTTAGTGGGAAGTTTTTGAAGTATGTGTTTTTTATTTCTTTCATGTTATTTTTTATTATTTATGCTGACTATGATACAGTTGGAACGATGAGGCGCTTGCCGCGTATCGATGATTGTCTTATATTATACTATACTATATATTATTATAAAGTATATATACGCGATAACGAAAGTCTTCTATAGGATCGATCTGTTCGGGCATATTATATTAGTATATGCGATTAACCCCGACGGTATAAGATACGATGGTGGGATGGGATGGAGCTTCAGGTGAAAGATGAAAAGAATTTGCTTTCGTCAGCAACCGAAGAAGTCGTAACTTCGACGGCTCCGTATTAGCATGGATATGTTTGCATCATCAGCTCCGATGGTGGTGGTGGTTCGTTGATAAAAAAGAAATATGTCGACTTACCATATGGTATACGTGAATGTCGTCGCGAGTTATAAAAAAAAAAAATTAGCAATCTAAGAGAAGATAAAAAAAATCTTTTCATTCGCGGAAAATGTTAGCGTTCCCATGTGATTGAACGAGACTTTTTATGGTTGGTGAAAAAGGATTTTTGTTAAAGAAAGGTTTTTTCTTTTCTTTCGAAATCAGAAAAAGTCCGTTTGGCTTTGGACGGTGTAGGTCACCAAATCTTTGGTCTGATAGGGGCGACACGAATAGTTCATCATTTGAAAGCGGGCGGCGCGGTGAATTGTGAGTGGGGGTATATAAGGATTGAGAACTTACGAATAATATATAGCAATACAATGGCGATGGGGCGGTGGTGGAAGAGAGAAAGAAAGAAAGAAAGAGAACGGTGGAAGTCGATGATGATGGATTTGAAGAGAGAGATTGTTTTTGAGCAGAGAATTTTATTTGGTGGTTCATTTTATAGTGAGCGACTAAACCCGATTGGGAAACGTGGTCGCAGGGATGTCCATTTCAGGCACCTTTTCTGCGAAGTGAATGGAACCCCACACTTCGAGGACTCCTCATCGGGGGCTGTAAATTAAATAAATTGGAAACCTGCGTACTGCCTTTTCGGTTTCTTCTTCTTCTTCTTCTTCTTCTTCTTCTCTTTTATTCATACAAATCCCCAATCGATAGATACTCAATAGTACCAGTCAGTCGTATTACTTCGTATGTGAGTATTTCCTAGTAACCGTTCTTCAAGCAAAGTTCCGGGGTAGGTACATACATCTTCGATATCAATCAGCTTTCCACAATATAGTATATAATATTATAATGGAAACCGAACGACAAAATATCCACCGATAGCCGGCAGCCTACGACTACGACTACAAAAAGCCTGGATAAAAAACCCCATCCTTTCCAGACCTCGGAGAAGACTGTCAAAAGATGACGTTTTACATAGGCCGGGGAGAGAGAGGGGACGAGGCAGTGTACATGATCCGCGCAAAGATCTTTATATAAAAAGGACAGTGGATACATGGTAACGCACGCCCGTATTTACTTTTGGACTACCGAACTCATCGTCTACGACTGCACACAAAGCTGGCTATAGCTAGTCGGGTTGAATCTCTTCGTTCAAATTGAAGAATATAAGAACAGAAGATAGATCGCGGTTAGGCCTGGTCTGAATACGTATCCGAGGAGGCACGGCCCGAGAGGTAGCCTAAGAGGTAGCCTAAAAGGCTCAAACCCAGAGGCACAAAACCCAGAGGCACAAAACCCAGAGGCTCATTAAACCCAAGAGGTAGAGGCCCAAGAGGTAGAGGCCCAAGAGGTAGAAGCCCAAGAGGTAGAAGCCCAAGAGGTAGCCCAAGGAGCACAGACCCAAGAGGAGAGTAAAGTACTCTTGCTTGAAACTCACTGTAACGGGGGCATTGAAAAGCCGGCTTGTTACTAGGGAGGCTGGCTGTGGGTCGAACAAAGACCCAACCGACGATGGCGAAATACATGGCCATACGGCGCCCCGCATAGGTCCGGTCCTGGCGGGAAAAGTGGCAGCGAGACTGTGAGCACATCCTTAAAATCTAGGATTCGGTGTGTCTTTAAAACGAGGACTATGTATATCTCCGGAATACAAGCCTCGCTGAAGAACTTGGATCACACAGCATTGAAGCCGGTGAACAAGCACTTTAGATATTATACAAAGCTTTAAAGAGATCTGGAGCAGACTCTGAAGTATTATTATCCAAGGAAGCAGTCTGAGCGCCCGAAATCGGGCATTGTCAAGGCCTTTGTCGCTGGTGTATATACTCCCATAGGTAACGGGGTACATGCATACATACACCACGACAGAGTACATGTCGACACCGAATATCGAGAATTTATAACTTCGTTTCTTCTAGTTTCTTCTCTGCTGCTTCCATCGCGCCCTCCTAGATCTCACCCGAGAGGATTCCACTCATAGACCCCTTTCAATTGTCTTAGAAGAGTTCCAACCTCCCCGTCCAACATCTACCAACCCAATTCCAACGTCCGACATTCAAAATGACCCGCAGCTTCAACATTTCAAACCCCAGGCTTGACTTCGACGATTACCCCGACGTACTTTACCGCATCCATTTGGACACCTCTCACACCCTCTATGACAGCAACAACGGCTTCGAATGCCCTACGAGAAGGCGCATTGAAATCTGCAACTACAACCAACTCGCCGAAGAGCTCAGCGACCACTTGAATTGGTATTCCGGTCAAGATACCTGCTTCATCTCCATGTTTGGCGACGAATCACACGCCATCCAATGGGCTCGAAAGGCGCTCCGCAAACGTAAAGCGAGAACAGCGCACATCATGGAAATTGATCCCTCAGAAATCAGAAATGCCCATGGGGCGCTTCTCCCGATCCTGCAAGTTGGCGAAATCATCAGCCAATATCCGGATCTTTTGCCCGATGGAACGCAGGAAAGTTATTTCCACGACGAATTTTTGGCTCTGTACAAGATTCCCGAGGAAGCTATTATGAACATCCGCCGGGTCTATCTTTGAGTTGGAGGATAAATCTTTCCCTTTCCCTCACTTTGGATTCGCATTATCGGAAGGAAATGGGTGGAGTATGGGTGGTATTTGGACAAACTCTTTTTTTTTTTTTTTGTATTATTCTGTCGAAACGCTTGGAGGAAATATACTACAAAAACCAACATTCGAGGAAAGGATATATGCATTTTTAACTCCTGTAATTAATGCTTGCGACGCTGCTACATGGCTGCTTACCTGATTGCTACTCCACGGCTAGCACCGGTTAGCTCATCTCGACTAGCCATCGAAATATACACGCGGCTTCTCTCACCTCTCTACAAGTTCCCGTTACACTATCTACCAAGCTATATCTATCCCAATGGCCAACAAGGAATAACACCCAGCACAGTCTAAACAGATCAAACAATAACACACTTCCTCCTCCTCTGTACCGATCCAGTAAGCCGGTCAAGTTCCTCCATTAACTCCCTCTCCGTTCCTCTGCGCCGCCTCCTCGACGCGAGATTCAAATTCATCCAGTCCCAGTACTTTTTAAATAGTAAGGCTGTGCAGTCCGCCTGTAGGACCTCCCAGTTTGTCATGCCTCTGGAGTCTAGTATCTTTTCTGCCATATCTTGCGGGAAACCGTAACGCATGAGGGTTTTTAGATCTTGCGAGGCATCCGGGGGGAAGGTATGGTATGTTTCGCAGGGCGTGAAGACTCCAGCGCAAGGCATTTTCTTTCTTTCTTTCTGGGTATATCCTAGCGTATTCAGTCTCGTAAGTGAACGAGATAAGGCCTTGAGGCTTTTGTGTTGAGTCTGTGGTTTGAACAGGGGTGGGTTAAGCCTCCTGCGAGTTCAAACGGAGGCAAAAGAGCTAAATGGTGGCGATGGACCGGGTTCTTTTCTTTCAAGGTCCAGGGCAAAAAGATCGTGAGCAGGAAACTTTGGGGGGTTAATGCAAAAGGGAAGATCTCAAAAAGATCAAAAAGCTTCTTTTTTTTTACCCCTCCGTTCAATAAATACCACCTTGGTCTATACTTTCCTCTGGAACGCATAGGTATACTCATCCGTCTCTTCTAGAATACTTAGATAAGGATTATCAATCTCTCTTTCATACCCATCGAAGCGAGCCGTTTCAGCAGAAAGATCGGGTAACTCGCTAAGTTCCGGACGGAAAAACTAACCAACAAACAAAAAACAAATATTAGTATGGTAGCTGTGGGCTTCCCGGTGGGAAAGTATACCCGCGGGTTCGAGCATCTACCCGGGAGCTGGAGATGATTCTGGGCTTTTTTTTTTTTTTTTTTTTTGTTTCTTTGCTTTTCTCCTGTTAAGCTATAAGAAACCTATAGCTGCATTTCTTTTTCTTTCTTTCTTTTTTTTTTTTGATTGACCCATCGCATAATTGGAGCTAGTGATGTGCATGCTGTGGCGTCTACGCCTGTTCACTTTGGGATGCTTAGATGCAGCGAGACTGCTTTTTTCTTAAATGTACTCATAAGCTTTAAGCACTTAACCTTAGTTTTGTATATAGAAAAAGACTGTTCTTTTAGGGATTTAATATGAGGCGTCGTAATATATGTTTCTGAAGTATCTATGTATGTAGGTAGGATTATGCTTCGAAAGGCGAAGATCATTGATTAATTACTAGCTCACTGGGTGCTTAATACGAATAACAAGGTTATTCTTTTAAGAATTTCATTAACTATTTTTGATGCAACGGGCATTTCTCGGGATCATGCGATCGGGTAGTTTGTGGAGAGATTTTGTCTGGGCTATGCTCCCTGCTCTGGTGGCGAAATGGAGCTATCGAGTCGAGGGATGAAGGTATGGCTAGCTGGGGGGTAGCTATAGAAGTGCATAATGGTAGCTCAAAGATAAGCTGGGGAGATGGTGTACTCGAGAGCTCTTTAGTAGGGCCCTAAGCTGTCGTAACTAGCTACTCTATAAGCTATTAGGTGTTCATAAACCGGAATGAAGGACGACATTGTTGCATTTTTTGCGTTGTACCTTTTCTTCAGAGTTAGCTTGGCGTTCAACCTCACGCTTCGAAAAATGGCCTGACGTCCGTCGGAGGAAAATGCATTGAAAACCTCAATTCTCACGCGCGCCTCTGGGAATTCTGAAAGCATCTTCGAATCTAGTTTGTGATCTCACATCCCAAAAAAAAAAGAAAATGCCGACATTTCAATCAAAACCCTTTCGCTCCTCCGCGTGGGAGAGCACCATTGCCGCAAAGTACCGCCGACACCTCAAGCGGCATCCGTTCGTCCTATTTGGCCTGCCATTCATATTGACCATGGTTGCCGGTGCATTCTTTCTTACTCCTGCTCAAGCGCTGAGGTACGAGAAGCATGATCGAAAAGTTAGGAAGGTATGTGACTTCGTAAATGACTTCTCGGTAGAATATTATGAATAGTTGCTGATGTACTTTTTTTTTTGTGGGTTATAGATGACGCAGGAGGAAGCTCTGGGGCTACAGAAGGATAGGCGTGGTGTGGATATTAATGAGGAGTATTATGTATGTTCCGAGTCTCTTGCTTACACTTTTCGTAGCAGTGGCAAACTAACGTATACAAAAAAAGCGTCTGATGGGCAAGGACCTCGACAGTTGGGAGCAGAAGCGTGTAGAGCGCTTGCCTGGTGAAAGCGAGAATCTGTGGGAACGTTCAAAGTAACAGAAACCCATTTCATATCATCCAGTTTTGAGCAATTATTTTGGAATACTCCGAAGCATGCATGGAGATACGGTGTTTTTTGGAGTTTGGTTTCGTAGGACTGCGCTTTGCATTTTACTTGAATACTTTAAGCCCAGGGTTGATATCTTGTGGTTGTATATATATACAGATGAAATCTAAGAACTAATGTACATTACTCTTTACATCCCTCACTGTGACGACTTATCGTCTTTGGGTGTTTCACTGTGAGCTAGGGCTTCCTTCGGTTGGCCCTCTGCTTCTTCAATCGGAACCGGCTCCACAACCTCAGTCTGAGGCGACGGGGACTGACTTTCTGCCTCGGCTGCAACCTCCACCTCGATCTCTGTCTCGGGTTCCCCAATTTCTGCCTTCGTGTCGACTACTGCTTCCGCAGGTTTAGAGCCCAGAGCATCCACTGCTTCCTCTACAGCTTCCTTCACACCCTCGGCTTCCACTTGTGTTTCTGCCTCGCCATCTCCATCTTCACTATCCAACCATTTCAGAACTTCTACCTCTCTGGCCTCCTGTAGAACCTTATTTTCTTCCGTTTCCTTCTTTATCCTTTCGATCGTCTCTGATAAAGCCGCCGATGCCTCTTCCAAAGCGTTCTGGACTGTTGACGGCTCTTCGGCCGCTTGCATCAGGTTCTTAGTTGTAGACATCAAACCCTCAATGATGTTCATCAAATTATCCGACGCATCAGTTACTGGATCTGGATTTGGTTTTGGTTCTGATTTGGACTTAGGTTCCTGGAAGCTCCTATCCACAAATTTGGTCTCGAATTTCCAGTCTAGGATCTCAGGTAGTAGATCTTTAACGTTGCAGGAGCCTGCCCATCTATCGGTCTGTTTTGCACAAGCGATATCCCATGACGAGATGGCTGCTTCGGGCTGCTCGGTGCCCCAGCGGACGAAAACTCGCCTGCCGTAGATACCGAACGAGGGGTGGTGCTCTACGAGCGAAGTCTTAGTAATTTTGATTTTAATGAGTCTTTGAAGACCGTTCGCGAATTCCTAGAGTTCATAAAATCAAACATGTTAGTCAAGATGAAGCAGAGAAGATGGGACGAAAAAAAAGAACAAGGTTGGAGTCTATTGACTAACGCGAGCGGAGTCCCTATTGTCAAACCGGAAGATCTTCTCTATCGCTCTGCCCCCCTTTGCGATCCTCCATGCTTTGTGCACCATTACCATGGGTTTGAGTTCATTCGGTAAGAAATGTGAGCTATACCCCAGCTCCACGTTTAATAAATCCGTACTCTTTACTGTATGAGGGCCAAACTCTTTTGTTACAATATAAGAAGGGTTGTAGCATAGTCTTCGAATACTCTCAATAATCCTCTCAGGCGGCGATGTCGTTTCCCTATACAAGATGTGGACCTGTGTCGGCGCACCCGGTAGATCTGTCGGCCCCGGTTTGACAATACCAACGTATGGTTTGAACCCTGCATAAAGCTCCTTCGCTTCTTCACCAGTGACTAGCGAACGTCCCGCGTGGTATTTCATCCCAGTTTTTATGTCGGTGAATCGAAGCTTTGGCGGCCCCGTGGCGCCCTTGAGTCTTTCCCGATTAAATTCGGTTACCTTGTCGGTCATGTTTTGGTCGCTGGGTGTCATATCCTTATCTCTACGGAGTCCGTACCATTCTTCGATTTTGCCTACTGATCCTATTTCCCTGACCGGAGTACCACTGTTGGAGCCTATTTCCCTGACCAGAGTACCATTGTTGGAGACTGATTTGCTACCCTCGGTTGGATCGGACGAGTACGGCCGTCTGCATATTGACTGTAGCGATTGACCGGCAGCTGCCAAGTTTGTCGACGGTATTCCCCTGTGGATTCCCGAAGACGGCTTCGGGAGGGCGCTGGCGCACCGTCTGGCGCAGCGGAAAGCGTGCATGGCAGGTCGTACCAGGCAGGTTCGAAGTTGTATCGGTTCCCGTATCCAATTAAACAGCAAAGGTCTCCTGAGTTGAACCGACTATTGGCAGAAGAACCGATTGGCGGGCTGTCCTCCCGTTTTATGTATGTTCTATAGATCTGGCGGGGTATGGTGGAGGGGACGTGTGAATGGTTGGATACGTCGATAGCCTGGAACTGCTAATTTGAGCGATTCTGGATTAGTATAATGTACGAATTGAGCATGCGTCTACAGCCGAACCAATATACAGCAGGATGGTGGTCAATGGTGGGGTTTGATAGGTTGGTGGGCGGTGACTTACTTGGGACGTCTATGGTGGGGTGCCTGCAGAATGTATGCGGATGCGGGCGAAGGTGGTGAGCGAGGCGAGGTTCGAAATTTCAATGTCTGCGGCGACAAAACGACCACAAGGCCAACACAATTGGGATTGGATCAAAGGCCAACCTTTGGTCTGTTCTTTCGAAAATGTTTATATATACTACGGCTTAGATGGCTACTCAGACATTACTTCTACGACGTATGGAAGAGAGTGAGAGGAAGTATTTGTTATTTGTTATTTGTTATTTTATTTGTTTGTTTGGTCTTTTTTGCTATTCAGTGCAGAGTATATACAAGCCCAATGGAATCCAAAAGATTTAACGCACAAACGCCAACCAAGCCAGTTCGGATTCTATCTCGTATAGTGTTCCCGCTGCTCCAGATAACGCCCGTTGATATAATTTTTGTTTGCAAGGAGATGATAGTAAAAAAAAAAAAGCCAAAAGCACCCTGAGCAAAGAAAGAGATGACATGCCAATCCTTCCGTTAGTGTGGCGATTCCTGTGAAGCAAAAATGACTCCGATAACGACAGACGAAACACCACTGTCTTGGTGGTGATCTTAGTATGATGCCCCGCCCTGCGGCTACTGATACTCTGTGTCCCTGTACAAAGAAGAGAAGACGGGGTTGGGGGGTATAATGTCTCCAACCATGGGAGACCCTCAGAATGCATGGTATGCAGCGTATGAGGTAATAAAAAACACAAAAACAAATATGAGCTGTTATTTTTTTTCTTTCTCAGATTCCGGAGATGTCGCTTTTTCTTTTTAGAACAGGTTCTGGACATAGTCGTTGAGCTGGGTAGCTTCAGGGTTCCTGTCATAGTTCAATGCAGTGAAGACATCGTTGAAGTGTTCATTGATATCCATGGCATTGACCATCTTTCGCGGTTCAGCGCCAGCATTGGCAGTTGGGAGGAGGATGGAATCAGAGGGGTACGCGGCATAATGGCTGAACATGTGGGAGTAAACCCCAGACTTGAGTTCTGTTGGGGTTCTGGGGCTCTCATCCTCTGACATGGTCTCCGGAGAGCCAGCAAGCGAGGATGTAGGCGAGACAATGTCGTCGAATTGGTTTGTTGGTGATTCGCAAGTAAGAGCGGCTGGGCTAACATAGTGGTCGGCAGCAGCGGTCTCCAGTTTGATGGGAGCGACTGGGTCCTCAACCTTGAAGGCCGCGGACATGGCAGTGGAACCGTTGGAGATCCCCTGCAGCTGCAGTTGGAGGTGAGCGGAACGGGTCTTGTAATTGGTGCATTCCTTTTGGATGGCCCCGATCTTTGCCTTCAAGGCCTTGTTCTCGTCCAAAGCGGCCTGGAGGTCCCTGTAAAGCTGGTCCTGCTGGGCTTGCTTTCGTTGGCGGGAGGTTTCAGCGGCCTTGCGGTTCCTGATAACACGCTCGTAGGCACGCTGTTGCTTTTCAGCCTCCGTCTTGGCACGTTTTCTGAATGAGAGATCACATATTAGAACAAAAAATTTTTCCCTCGATTACATGGAACAGGCTTAATAACATACCTTGGTGGAAGATTGGTGGTGGGAGGGGTCAGCTGCCTGCCCCATGGCTGTCTCCGCTTCTTCTGAGGCGAATCGGGCGGGAGAGAGCAAGACTCTGTTGGTTCGGTCTTGATCATAATTTCATTGTGGGAATGGCTGGGGGTCGAGCAGGCGGTGGAAGGGGTTGTGTTGGAGAGTGTGTTGTTGCTGTTGGCATTGACGTTGGAACCGAAATCCCACGAGGCCGCGGTCGACGGGTCCATGAAAAGTTCGTGATGCTCCATGCCAGAGGCAAAACTGGCCCGCATGCCTCGAAGCTCAGCTTCCAAGGCTGCTTTGGTGGCAGCTTCCGTCTCTTCCAGGGTTGGTTCGCCAAAGCCTGGGAAGACGGCGGACTGATAGTAGAGATCCAGGTCGAAGTCCATTTTCAATATTAATTGGGACTGCAGGGTACCTCTGAAACCGAAACTTAGTGTGGAAAAAGGCCCTTGCCGTTTCGGCTAATAAACCAGCTGCCACACAGGGAAAAAGGAAAAAAAGATGAAAAAAGTCGTGTGCTTGTTGGTAGCTTGGGTTGGAGCTATGGGGGAGCTTCCCTTCACAGCTAGAGGCAATGCACAAGGCAAAAGGCTACGGCCGCAACCGAGTCCAGATAAACACGAAGACAGGAGAGAGACGAGGGGGGAGGGCGAGGGAAATAAGGAAGATGCGGGTCTTTCGCTGGCACAAAACGATGATGGGATACACGTATCTCTTCCCCTGGCTTGTGCAGAGAGGGAGTACTTTGAGGAACGGGAAGGAGAGCTGACGATCGAGGATTTTGGTTTTATAGAAGCTGAGAGTGGACAGGTGGAGAGAGAGCAGTATAACAGCGGGAAGAGGCTCTTAAGCGGTCAGATAGTGCGCATGTAATGGGGGAATTAGACAATAACTATTATTGACATGTAATGGCCGGTGGGTGAGGAGCTCGAGATATTTAATCTTGTCAAGAGAGAGCCACGCTGCCCACGCTATGTTCTTGAATGGTCGCGCGAGCGGTTGATCCCGTATATAATATGGACGGGGGACGAGAATGTTTTTTTCTTGTTCGAAGCTTCGGCGGGTTCTCTGATCGTCTGCAGTTAAGCGATAACCAGGAAGAATGGCAGGCACGTTGATAGTATAATAAATACTGATGATGGTGATGATGATGATGATAGTATGGATAAAGGATGATAACGATATAAGAGTGTGTGTATGTGGATGTGGATTAAGATTAAGAATTGAGGGCCGGTGCGTGCGATACTCGATGCTCGAAGCAATGGAGATTCAATGCAAAGGAGAGGGACAGAAGGCCGCTATTATATAAAAGTGAGGAAGCACGAAAGAAGTCTGGAAATGTCTATATGCTCACAAAAAGGAAAGAAGACCGTCGACAATTACGATAGGCTCCGTGTTTGGGCGCATACCATTGGCCTTTTGGGATATCATCCTAACCATGGTGTGGCATCGAGGGTTCGCGACCTTACTTATACGCAATCCCGGCCCTGTCCAGGCTGATCCATTGTCCCCCAATCTGTTACTGTTCGTTGATTATAACAAACAGAACAGAACATGAATTTCTAATTCCATTGCAATCGCCAATTCAGACGCTGTTGGTGATGTCCAAAGTAAAAATAAAAATAAAATCCAATACAATAACAATCTCCAACTTTCTTGTTCCTTCCCACTGTTGTGTCTCGTCTGGCGGTGTTGGGCTCGTTACCGTTGCGGGGGGTGTGTTTCTGGTCTCGTAAAACCTCGACCTGGCCCGGTACATGTTGGATTTCCCCCAATAGCGTCTAGCTCGGGCCTCGACGGTTAGGATGGCATGTCTACAGCCATTGGCAGCATTGGTCTCGGTGCACGGTGGGCCCTGTCAGATGCGGCCAGCTTGATTCTGGAAAGACACAATCCTTTTGTTCAACTTTTTTTCTTTCCTATCGATACAAGTAATAATCTGGCTCTGTTAAGAAATGCACGGAACCGCAAATGGGCTACTTCTTCCGGTCGATGGCAGCTATCGACCGGGGCCGTCTTGTCGATGGGCTGATGGGGCCCTCTGCGTGTAGACACTATAGGACCATCGTCACCGACATGCATTCCAAGCATGAATGTGACTAGCTCGCATCGGGTAAGGGCATGCTCCATCCCCCTCCTTTAGCCTCGTCGTTTATTACTCTGCAGGGAAACAATCTAACATTTGCCAGAATCGATTTTTCTGCTTTTTGGTGTGCAGTTCAGATGCAAATTTTAATGGTCGGGATAATTTCCATTGCATTTGCCTGTTCCCGGTTCTACCAATTTTTGCCAATATCAAACGATTCCCAGATCCTTTTTTTGGGGGGGTGTTCTGTTGTAACAACAATTGCAATTAATTGAAACCGCACAGCAATTGGATTGCAATTGGAAACTCGATTGATACAATGCGTGTGGGGAGCTGTCCGCCACCCGGAGCTTGAGCTTCGAAACTTGACCAGAAAACCACCTAACTAACTAAACCCAGGTTGACCTTGAGCTCTGTGATCTTAATCTTGCAGCTAGTTAGTTGAAAGCCAGAAAAATAAACTACAAGACAAGCTGCCCACAAAAACTCTACTTTGGAAACCGAAAATCAAAAACCCGCCAAGAAATAAATTTCAATGGAAATCTACTAGTGTTGGCGATAGCTCCATTTTCTGCTATCGATTAGAGGCAGGATCCTAAAATAAAAGTCCTGGCTCAGAAAGCACTAGCGCTAGTGCCATATCTACATTAGCGATCCGAGACTGCGGCTACAAATTCCCTGTCTCCTTCGAGCCTCGGAGGCCATGCCTTTCGCTTCCAGCATTTGGCTTGTGCGGGTTCGTCCTTGTTCATGTTAGGGCATATTCACAAGATACACCCCGCCCGCACCATTGAAACAGACCCTCGAAAGCGGTAGGTGTAGCAAAAAAAAACGGCGGTGTTTCTACGGGGTTTGAGGTTGCATTTGCACCCGTGTTAGAAACGAGTTTGGTCGATTGCATGTCTCGATGCGTCGGTGAGGCTGTTGGAAGTCGTCGACTGTTGGATACACTGCTAATTTTATTCCCACATTACAATATACAACATTTCTAACAATCTCACTCTTTTCTGAAAATAATTCCTGTTTCAAAACGGAGTCTCGAATCATTGAAACGAAACTTTGGTTTCCAAACTCGTTTTAAAAATAAGCTACAGCGCTTGAATTACTCGTGCCAACGGCTCCGCGTCGGAGTGATAATGATCCTGAGTCGATTTTGGGAACACCGCTGAGTCGATGAATCCGTCGATGGCATCAGTCATGTCATATCATGTCAGGAATCGATCGATATGTCGGTAGCAGTCAAGTCAAAACTCTGTCTTAAACGTATAATCCTAAAAATGCCCAAAACCGAATATCGAGGTCGTCCTTGCCGACGCATATCCGCTTTTATCGCATAGCGTGGATTGATACGGACTGCTATTCCCCTCCATTGTCGACTCCGAAGATCTTCTCGAAGCTCTTTAGACGCATTGAAAGGGCGAACCCCTCCATGTCCGAATAAGGATCTGTACAATATAATTCTTCCCCGGAAATCCGGAGGGTAACACCAGTCCTCGTCGGCTCGGAATAACAAGCTCGGGTGCCATGGGTGGAGTTCTGGTATTAAGGTAGCGCCATATATTAGGACGGAAGAGGCAACCAGAAAACAAATCGGGCAATTCTTCGGGTGTGCTGGGCAAAAGAGAACAAAACGTCTACATGTCTTTTGTAGACGCCCGCCCGTACGTTCATTGAAGGACTCCATCGTGGGAAAGCGTCCGGCCAAGCGCGGGTTATTACATTATGCCATCTGCTATGGCTTGTACCGGGTACCCCAGGATGTGCGTGCAACTTTATTCTTTTGTCAGGTAGTTGAACAGGATTGAAGGGTCTAGTTTGGTGGAGACGCACTATCGGCAGTGGGGAGCTTTCAAGCTGCATTTAATCTCGATAGGGCGCTAACTAGCGGGCAGAGGGTAGCTTGCCATTGAGCTATCCCGTCGAGCTTACGAGCTCTTAGCTACAGAAACATAATCGATTACCCTATCGATAGCGAAATATCATGGCCACTTTGACGATATTTGACATTATCGTGCTATAGTTCCTTGATTGATCGCTAGTCAAGCATTAAGACCGCTAGTGGCTTGCCAAATGAACCAAAATCCCCCGACCGGTTGCAGCCGGCGAGACGGCAGTGGAGACTTTCGGCCTTTTTGTGGCTACGTATTCGAATCTTCATGATGCATGTGTCTAGACGTCTACGAACATTTTCGAGCCCGTAGACGGTAGCTAGACGGTAAGATCTGTAGCTGTACGGACGGCACAGAGGTGGGTTCTGCGGCAGAGTCCTATTAATGTTCACTCCACTGTGACCGTATTTGCCCTCAATTGGCGGACACATGCCATTGGTGACGTTACTTCGAAAGGGAAACAATTGCAGGTAGGCAGTAAGTCGATGGTCATTGAAATTGATAATGCCGTCGATGCAATGGCGATGATGCCCTCTTGCAATGCAATGTCCTCGATCCTATGGATCCTAGAACCAGTCAATGCACAGCAGATTTATGTCTGGGTAGAACCCTGTGGTTGAGTGACGGTGGCTGCATGAAGCAGAAGAGGCTGTGGCTAGCAGCAGCAGCTCTCCCATGTCAAAAACCCATGTTCATGCCAGCTGCCAGCTCCTAATCTGATCTGATCCTAAGCTTCCCATGCTCCAGACCAGGCCAGGGTAGCTCTAAGCTCCAGTTAATTCCATTTGTTTGCTTTGCTTTGCCTGGGAGAAGAAAAGAGCAACTAACCTTGATTGCTGAACGGCTATGCAAGTATGAAAGTAGGTAAGCAAGCCAGCAGCTGGTACTAGTAACATTACTGGACCGAGCTCTCTCTTGACAGGGCGTAGATTTGTTTTGCGGTGTGACAACACAATCGAGCGTGCATAATCTGGTTTGACCGAGATGTCTGGACAGCATGAGAGACATCTATTTCTTAGCTTTGGATTGAAATTAATTCACCCATGATCATATCATATCAATCGTGGTCATGCACATCATCTGACTTCTGCCAGTTAGGTGAATCTAATTGAATCAAAACGTCACTTTGGATCGAGAGCTATAACGGTCATCCGATCAAGTGAACTGTTTCTCGTTAAACGTTATGTGGCTGGTTCGTGTCGAATCGATTACCAGACCACTAGCTACTACATTGCCTGGATAGCTAGCTCTAGCTGGCCTCGCGCGTTCATGCGAACTCAAACCCATTGGCCCCTTTGCGAGTCTGTCGCTGCCTGTCTTACTATATTTTCGGTAGCAATGGTTCGGTCCCATGGATGGTGTCCTCGCGAACCAGGGTCCGCGCTCATGCTCGAACGGTCCCTCCGTTGCATGCTATTGCAGCGCTGCGCAGACAATTGCATGGTTCTCTCGGATGACTCCGAGGCGATATCTCTTCCAATAAGTGATCTTGTTGCATTTTGTAGACGATAGATGCCCGATCAACGTTCGATCACGATATATTTGATAATTGGATAGATGCGCCAAATTACAAGGTAATAATCAAAGATAAATAGTTGTCCACCTAGAAGACTGGATCGTGCAGTGCCATCGTGAACCGCTCCTGAAGGAAGACTTCGACCGTCCATTTATCCGGTCGTCGATGCACCTCCAAACAATACTATGCCTCCACTTTCGACACTTCTATACTCTGGAAAGAGTAGCATCTTACCTTCATACACTACCTCTATCCCTTACCCACAAGCTACATCCTACCAAAATCTCGAAAACTACATTCTCCAACCGCACCATGTTCAGTCCCTCATCGCTCGTGGAACCAGAAGAGTCCCCGGTTGGGAAAATTGGATGTGGCGGGTCACTTTAATGTTTATGTTCACCTGGGTTTTTTCCGCCATGTGCGTGGGCAGCTACATCCTCGGAAAGAAAAAACGTCGAGAAGAAGAAAACGAAAAGGTCGAGATCACGGGATTGAATAATAGGAATCGATTAAGATCGATAGGACATGAGATGCCATACGTGCAAGAAGAATTCAAGGAGGAGTTCAAGGAAGCGAAAGCATATCAAAGGTATAGGGAAATATTGTTCAGAAGATTGGGGAGGCCGAAGGGGGAGTGGTTGAGGAAGAGGAAAGAAGCTCAAAAGGAGGCTGCCGAGAAGAAAGCTGCCGAGAAGAAAGCTGCCGAGGAGAAAGCTTCTGGAGAAGAAGCTAGTGGGGAGGGTGCTGGGGAGGGCGGCACTGGTGATAATGTCAGTGGCGAAAACGGCGTTGGTGGAAACGATTCTACTGGAAATGATGTTGGTGGGAAAGACGCCACCGAAAATGATGCTGGCAAAGATAACGACGTTGAAGATGATTCGGATGCCGAAAAAGAGCTGAAGAGGAAAGCGGAAAAAGTAAAAAAGATGAAGCCTCTGCGGACTCCTATTCCATGGGATAATTACGACAACCCCCCAGAGGCCACGATGGGGAATGAAAGGGACGAGTTCGATACAAGGATTCCTATGCCACGAGACCGTCGCAAGAGCAGTGTTGACAGAGCTCGACGACAATCTGTTTGCATTCAACAAGAAGATAGAATGAGGGAGGATGTAAGAAGACGATCATCTATATCTCAAAATAAGCCCGAGGCAGAGGCAGATGCAGAGGCAGAGGCAGAGAATGCTCCTAAACGCAAGGAGCAGGAATCAGAGCTGTGGACGGATCTAATTGAGAAAGTTCCACCCCCTTGGAAATGGATGATTGAATCTGAGCCTTGGCTTCGAACCGTACTTCGGAAAGTCGAAGTCGTCAATGGTCTGTATCACTATACAGCGCCACCAGATTACCCCCCACCAGGGTTTCTCGAAGAAATCTTTAAACGGGAGGACCCCAGAGCCGACAAAAGAAAGCCGCCAAAGAAAGTAAGTATTCCAAAGTATTTTCTTTACTCATATTCACTCATATTCATGTGCTGACCGTCAAGCTTAGCCTGAAGCAATTGTATGGGGGCCATCCCGTGGTCGCCACTGCTTTCTGCCTGACTTGCCCAATTTTGAAGAGTACGAGCACCCATGGGACGAATACTATGGGAATATCAACGAAGTCATGAGGCCCCTAAACATGAAAGCGCGAATGTGGATGAATGAGAGTAGACGCTTGCAAAGGGCTACAAATATTCACATGGACGAGGAGTGGAAGAAAATCGCAAATCGGAAGGGTTATATGCCGGAAATGACGAAAGCATATGAAGCAGCTGGCAAACCAACCCGGCCAATGAAAAGGGGACCAGCCGGACTCCCCCTTCCTGACGAATTTACGTTCCGAGAGACAAACCAGGTGGAATCAGAACCGGTCAGCCCCAAGACGACGATTCCTAGGGTTCCCGGACTTTTGCAAGTTGATTCACCTGAAGGTGGAGATAATTCTAAGAAGAATCAAGACCAAGAAAATAAATCTCCTTGGAAGAGCCGATTGGATCGCATGACGAAGTTCTTTAATCAACGAGGGGGTGAGGTTGGCGCTGGTTCTGAATAGGGTTATAAAATTGGGAATGGATGCTTCATGATAAGCAATGCATCAGAAACAGGTCTGGGAATACTTAAACACTTGAACAATAAGACTTGGCTAATCTGTCTCACAGGTTCTAGACAGTTTATGCGGATTTTTATGTATGCGGTGCGCGCGCGTATATGCATGCACCATAGACGAAGTGGGGAAGTCCCTGCCGCCATAGGTAGGATTAACCTTTATCTAACAACTACTCCGGGTTATGTTTTAAATACTAATTCCTATAGAAGTTGCACATTGTACAGGGTTTGGGTAGCAACCGCATTTTGAATACTGGGTGTACGAGGTTAGTCTTCTATCGAGAGTACATTCTGTTAGTGAACATTGGGCAAATTTGTTTTGCCTACTTTACATGCACTAGGGTTCAGAGGATAGAGTATATTTCGAATGGAGGGCGTATGTATGTGGTTCGGCAGGCCAAGTCGCACGCCACGTAATAAGAAATGGTATTCTAAAACCAAAAAGAATAATCCAATGGGTTCAAATCGTTATGTTTCGTAGTCTACGCCGTGCAACCAGGCTGAGTAGCCAGTTCAATCCCGCTTCGGTGCAGCGTTGAGAAATCCCACAGTTCCAACACTATTTCGAATACTATCGTGAAGATAACCTCGAACTTACAAGCTACTGCTTCCACCCTTGAAGCTCTGCATCGATGCTCTTCCTAAACTTCTGCTGATCTTCACTCATCTGTAGGAAAATCTTATACTTCGCATCCAGTAATGCGAGTTCGTATTTGTCCTTCGTAACCTCTACCATCGTTCCTGGCTTCGACAACCTATCCATAATGCCCCACAGCCCCTCTGTCTTCCCACTCGCATCTGCGCTAGCAGCTTTCGCACCTAGCATTGCGGAGCCTAGTACGACCGCTGCGTCGATGTATCGTGGTATTGCGACGGGTAATCTTGTAGCGTTCGCGATTAATGACATTAGTATTGGGTTTCGACATTGCCCGCCGGACATAAATATCGTCTTGATTGTGTGTCCAGAGTCGTTCATTGCAGAGATGATATGACGAGTTTGCTGGGCGATGAATTCCATTGCGGCATAATACTGGAGCGCTAGGTCATTTACTGAGGTGTCCATACTGAGGCCGATGATAGAACCTCGCATCGTGGCATCCGCGATTGGGCTAATAGATAACATAAATTTTAGTACAACGACGGTAGTCTCCCGTGTATGGACGCTTGCAGATTCAGTGAAATTACCTTCTGTTCCCGTGGTGGTCACCGTAGAAGAACATATGTCTCGCGATATAACTGATAGATGGTGCCTCTTGTTCTACCCTTAACTCCTCAAGTCTTGTATTCAAAAGTTCATATACGCTGTGTCCCTTTTCGGCCGCCTGTGCTTTTGTGGCCGCATAGCTTGGATGTGTCGTCAAAACATGATTTAGTAAGCTACCAGTGCTTGATTGGCCACCCTCTGCCATCCAGAAGTCTGGAAGAATAACGTCCCGGTAGGGTCCCCAAACTCCGGGAACAAATACTGGATCTTTCGACATAACGAGATGGCAAGTTGATGTTCCGGCAACAGCGGCTAGACGGGTGAATGCTTGTTCGAGACTGTTGTCTGGTATCGATTCGTCAAGAAGCGGCTCATGTAACTCGACTTTCGCTCCAACGGTCCCTATACCGCCATTAGTATCTCGTACACCAAACAGTTTGATGTTCTGTTTCATATCCCGACTCACCAACCCAACCAGCGTACGCATCAATAACCCCACTCCCAATTTTTGTTCCCACAGGTAGACCTAGTTGCTCTGCCGCCTCTTTGCACAACCCACCAACCAATTCGCCTGCTGATAGTATCGTTCCAGTCTTTGCATACTAGTCAATATAAAAACACCAAACAAATCATGATCTCGAATTACACTCCCAGTTATGTATGTAACGTTAGGAAATTGGGGGGGAGGTCTAGAACGCCTACCTCGCCATGCACGCCTCCCATCCGTTTAAATCCGTCCTCGACCAATTCTGGCAACCCAATGCTATTCAAGAAATCCTCTTGCCAACCTTTAACACTTCCATCAATACCAACGGGCACATAACCTTGTTTGCACACGGCAGAGCAGAAGCTGCGGGTCTCCTTCCCACTGGCGATGTGTGTTAGTGCATCGACTAGGTCGTAAAACTTGCAATCCCGGAATTTGTCGATGGGCATGTGGTTTTTAAGCCATAGGACTTTGGGGATTTCCATTTCGATTGACATTTTGCCGCCGACATATTTAAGAAGCTTGTGGTTCGTGGCGTTGATTGAAGCAGTTTCGTCGGGGCAGCGCTGCGTAGCGTTTTGTTAAGATCAAATTTGTATTGGTGATGGATAGGTGCTATTCAGACATACGTGGTCCATCCATACTGCAATGTTGATATTTAGCAATATGGCTTTACGATGGATTGAAAAGAATAGGAGGACGTACGGATGACGTTTCGTTCGTGTTCTTCAAAGTCGGGGCCCGCTACAGACACCGGTTTATCCGTACTTTCGCTCAATACTGCCAACGAACAGGTAGCATCGAAGCCAATACCCGTCACTTTTGAAGGGTCCACACCGGTTTTTGTAAGACATGCCCTAACGCAATAGCATATCGATTCCCAGATATTTGTAGTCGATTGTTCCTAAGTTTTCACATAATATTAGCTCCGCTCCGCAATAAATTTGGAAGTTCAGTCATTCTTACATAGTAATCGGCTCTGGGGTTCCATGTTTTAATTTCTTTCGAGACTTCGGCAAGGAGTTCGCCGGTAAAGTCGATAATACAGGCTCGTGCGCTGCCAGTGCCGACGTCCACACCAACGGCAAAGGTATTCTTTGGGTCAGACATCTTGTAGACGG
The DNA here is from genome assembly GCA_036971655.1 of Arthrobotrys megalospora. Classification (NCBI taxonomy): domain Eukaryota; kingdom Fungi; phylum Ascomycota; class Orbiliomycetes; order Orbiliales; family Orbiliaceae; genus Arthrobotrys; species Arthrobotrys megalospora. The sequence continues at coordinate 191,294 of JAVHJN010000003.1, read as the reverse complement.
AAACAAAGTGTTTCTAATTGCTAAAATCTAATTGCTTGACTAGACTGTATATTGCAAAGAATTGGAGGCTTGAGGATCTTTGGATTCGGCAAGCTCGAAACTAGGATAAAGGAATAGAATGCAGAACTTCATGCGGGGAATCCGGGGAAGGGTCGAAGGAGGGAACGACTAATATTATATCATCGAGCTGTAGGCATGTATGATATCAACGGTCGAGGACAATCAGCGAGCTAGTTCAGATTGATAGCATGGATGTGACAATCCGGGGTCGGCTCCAGCGAGGACTCTATTAGTCGCTCGCTCATGGCCTCCATGCTCTCGTCTCGAGGGCATATCCAGCGCCCCACCATGTGCAGTAATTCCGGTATTTGACCGACAATCTATCCATTGGAGCCATTCTATCGACAATCGCAACATCCATCTGGTAGAGCGACCGATTCCTCGGCTTTTTGCCTATTTTCTGGTTATATCTGGGGGTGAACTGGGAAGTTGGTTTACCTGTTATCGATAAAGCAATACGTCCCCGAGCCGAGCTGCCGTGGCGGCCAGCCATGCTAACAAATTTTCCCTGCTCGCCTTTTCCTTCTCTTCTCTTCTTCCTTTCTTCAACCACCTCATCCACGCGGAATTTTCAACATCCTATCGATGGCTCCTTGTCGTCTGATGGAATGTATGAAACTCATAACATTATATTTCGCGTAACTGGGTCTTTTCTCTCTTATTCTTTCTCGGTAGCGCGATGAGGTGCAGAATAGACTTTCCACAGTGGTCACAATTAAGCCGGAATGCCATTTCGTTACGCTCTGTCGATGGGATTTGACTATGCATGATCATACATACATCCATAACACAAGATATTATTGATTTGACGACAAGAATGAATTGCTAGTACAAGAAGATATTAACGCCTATAACGCTAATCGACATGTATATATTTTTCAACAATGAGCAAAGCGATACGCTAAAACGCCATCAATCAAAAATCGAACCGCAAAAGTCCACGGGGCCGTTAAAAGTCACCATCCTCTCCGAAACTCTTCAGCGTATCCTCCACCACCATCTTTCGCGTCCACCACTCCTTCACTTCGTTGACACCAGGGACCATATCTTCAGTTGGCTCGACAACGTACCATCTAGTCCCCGCGACATCACTGAACGCATTCAGACTCCGACCGTCGTATTTGTGGACCGTCAAACCTCTGAATAGCACACACCTTCCAACGGGGGGCTTGAAAGTAGCCGCGTCAACCCACACAGACAACCATACCGTCTTCTCTGTGCTCGGGTCTAGCAGATGCATATCCCTTTTGATACCAATTGAACGGGTAATCGTGTTATCATCAATGTCATCAATAATAACAAGCACATCGACTTTGCTTTTCAAGGTTTTGTTGAACAAGTCGCCGAGCTTTGTTATTTGAATGGGGCGCTGCTGTTGCGGCGACCTGAATTGCGGGGAGCTGAAGAGTGTAGTTTGCCTGTGAGACTTCTGGGGGGTGGATAGTTCTGGGGTGGCTGGTCCTATCGGAAACAGTCTTGGACCTGTAGATGGACCTGGTGATAACCCTCTATCTTGTCGTGGAAGAGGTGAAACTGGCTGTAGGGGCTTTTGTGAACTGCCCCCACCCGCATAATTCTTCGAGCTACCGGGTACGGCAGCGGAACCTCCTAACCCTCGACCGTTTTCCTTCTCGTGAAGCAACGGCTGGGACCCCTTCTTTGCTCCTTGTTGGCTTGAGTTGCCATACGTACTCGTGACTTCTCTTAATCCTCCTCCTGGCATGGCCTTCTTCTCCTCCTCCTCTGGTATTCTCTGCTTCTGGGTCGACTTCCATGTCGAATCTATAGCCCCCTTCTCGATAGCCATCTTGGGTTCAATCTGTTGCGATAACTGCAAGATTTCCTCTTCTGTCAGATCGTCAAGCTCGTCCAACATGTAGTCTGGTGACAGAGGCCGCTCATCCGCCGTAGCAAAGCTATCCGGTGTCGTATTATGCGTTTCCATAGAATCACGCCCGCCTTGACTTTCCAACTGAAATAGATCTTCCTCATCATCAACATCTAACCCATATTGGGCGTCGTCGTCGTCAATCTCTCGATCTCGAGTTCCGTCTAGTCCTAAATCAGCTCTGTTTTGGGGAGACGCGGCTTCTTGCTTGATTACTACCACCTCGTCTTCTGCATCCTCCTCTTCCTCCCCCTCGGCTCTAGGTTGGGCGAGGCGGCCAATGGTGCGGTGGATGCCGCCCATGGTAGAGTCGCCGTCTGCATCCGTAATTTCTGGGTGAAAGTGGATTCCTGGAGAATAGGCGACATCAAGTCCTCGGACCTTGAGAAACCTGTCCACGAAGGTTAAACATCTGTTTTGTTGTTTTTGTAAAACCGTGATACTACAAAATCGGGGACCTTCTACCTCGTGAATCTGTCTGTCCCAATCCTCTTAGATGATGTCCTTACGTCATAATCCGTCAACCTGACATAGGTACCCGGACCAGTTAAGATCTTGTCGTGTACAAGCGGGTGGAGCACGGGATCCAATACGGCTACCGATAACAAAACATCATAAATCAGCCTCCATAACTCGAGTAACATCTATCTTGAAACCCAAAAGAAAAGTACTAACCAGCAACAACATATTCATCGTCAGTTAGAAAGAGTCGATATGCGAACAGCGTTTCGCCTTCTGCTGGCTCCGTTTCATCGTTAGGGTTGGTGCGAGGTCCAGCGGTCATGGATATGCCTTGCACCTTGACGATACGAAGTAGTGGGCGCTGGAACAGACAGTCGGTTCCGAAGCTTCCTGAAACAATTCTAGCGAGGGCTGGAACCAGCGTGATAGATGGTGCCTGGCGGCGTCTCGTCGCCATCGTAAGAGGGTGAGACCTTGAGGCGCGCTGTACAGTTGGGGTTATGATACGGTGATGTTGATTATCTTTGTTGGAGTGGATGAGCTTTGTGGAGCAGTTGCGACAAGGTTTCGTGCTTCAATTCAGGCACTTTCAACAACAAACGTTGGCAACAGTTAACGTAACCAACGATTGACAGCTAACAAGGCGTTCTAGGACTTTGAAACGTCCGGTTTCATGAGCCTGGGCCAAGCTTGTATGTTAGGGCTACAACTTTGTCACATACGTTCTAACTGAGTACTAGTATTTGAGATATCAAGAGCGATGTGAGACGGGTTTCCAAGTTGGTAATGAAGCCGACAAGGCTTCTTGAAACCATACTATATTCTATTTAGTTTTTGAAGACTATAGATATCAGCTGTTAGCTTGTTGGACTCGAAATGCACGGGGGCGCATTCCAACCAACTGCAGCTGTAAGTTGTTTTGTAAAAGAGGAGAGGAGAAGAAAGAGAAAAAAAGGCATCTCGTCCTCAAGGTTCCCAAACTCCGAAAACAGAACACCGGTCTAGAACCCCTAGAGATGCTAAAATAGACAACCAACGAAACAAGATTCTTGCAAGGGAGAAGGAAGCAAGAGTGGGAACATGAAGAAAGCTGGAAAGAAAGTAGTAGAGAAAAGGGTATAGTGTATGATTCTTCCAAGTCTTTCATTTCGATCATCATCAAAAAACCAGTCAAAACTCCCGCCAGAAAAACATCCAAGTGATATAAAAGACCCGTCGTCAAGCACCATATAGAGGATATACGCCAAAACCCGGAACCAAAAGCCGCCGTAATGTTAGTAGAAAGGGGATGAAAAGGCACTATGCTGCCCAATAAAGCAGGGGTATGTTAGATGCCATAAACAAGACGAAACAAAAAATCGCATTTGTCAAAAAAGAAGAGAGGTTATGGCATAGCCGTGACAAAACGGAAGGAGTGACGAAGCAATAAAGATCGGGAAAGCACCAAGGCAATTACTTGTGTTTGTAACGATTATTCGTTTAAAAAAAAAAAAAAAAAAAAAAAAAAAAAAAAAAGAGGCCTTGGGCGAAAGCCAAAAAGAAAGAAAGAGGCAACATGAACCAATAAGCCATCGTATCATCAAAAGAATATCCGGAAAAAGCCAACCTTGCCGAAAGAACTCGCTCGAAAACACACATGAGCCGAAAGCCAAAGACCGGGATGTAGCTCTCCAGAGGTCATCCCGAGGGTATCATATTGATAACTTTATTACACGAACTCGTACTCGTCGTCCTCAGAGGAAGCAGACTCCTCAGAGTCAACGACATCATACTCGTTCTTGATGAGTAGGTCAAGCTGCTTCCTTTCCATTTTGTCGATAGCAATGTTGAGGGCCTGAGATAGGACCTGAGATCCGTGGCTGGGTCCGGTAGGACGATCGTACGAATAGAGGACACCGTCGACACCATCGCGATAGAGATTATCTTGATCAAATGAGTCGTCAGCGCAGTCGACTGTATCGTGGTCCCAAGCTCGTTGGAGGCGACCCTTGCTTCGATTATTTGATTCCCAGCGATATGATCTGCATGACTGGCACTGACAGGAGCGGCCGCCGAAGGTATTGGGGTTAGGCATCTTGAACATATTGCGTTCGTTCCAGCGTTTACAATTTGGGTTCACATGTTCGAATGCTGGAGATATAGGCTGGTTAAGAAGGTTGACATTTGCATTTCTGTACCGGACCTTGCGCTGTGTGCTAGTTAGTAGGTGTTTTGAGGTGTTTATCTAGGGAGTTTATCAGGGGATACACACGTTTTTGGCACGATGTTGTTCAACGGATGCCTTCCTGAGGTCAGCGGTGGATGGGACAATGCTGTTAATAGAGTCGGTGATAGATGCCATGTTGGACTGTGCTATCAAGCTTCGAGTTCCCTGGGATATGGTTTAGGGGAAAGGTTGTTTGGAGTTATTCTTTGGATAATGATGATGATGATACTGCAAATTGCAATATACGTAGAAAGCGATTTGGTTGGAGAGAAGAGAGGAGAGGAAGAAAGGTGTGAGAGAGTTCGAGAGTGATATCAACGAATAAATAAAAATAATAAATATCAGTTAGAATGATTTGGTAGGCTGACAGTTGTGAGTGGTAACCTCGTAACCCCGTGACCGAAGCTTCGAGACACTCGAAGGGGGCGGAGGGCGCCGCTTTATATGTTTCCAAGATGTCATCATCCCCAGCCCGTACCGTTTATAATTATGATTCAGGGGATTAGTTTACGTATTGGGGATTTCAGTTCAGCTATGACAATATGACTCCTCGCCTCGGAAGGGGCGAGAGCCTGGATTAGCTAATTTCCCCGAGCTAGTCCGGCCTCTCTTCCACTTGCCGACGTTGTTAGGATTTCTGTATCTCCTGAGTGGAGCCCTACCATCCAGATCAAGATATCTTTGATATGGATGGCTCTGCTGGTCCACCAGACATCAGCTATGTGCGTATGTACAATATCCCGCAGTTCATGGGGGTAGACAGTCGCCGACAGGGGTTTCTATCTCGATATCTGACTCGGGGTTTTCGGCCCTGTCATGTCGACGGTTGGGGGGCCATCGAGCTGAACCTCATGGGAATCAGCTACGCACAGTACAGAGTACCGGCCACTTCCGATCTTTGTTTGCTAGATAGGGACGACGAAAACAGCAAGCATCTTTTGGGCCTTCCCAAAAATAAGTCGCTTGCAGCAGATGAGCTGCATCTGGGGTCACCGAATGCCGGCTTCTCATTGGCCCATGCTGCGTATCAGCGGCCTCCTATTGGCCTCGTTCTCCCGTTCCTGCACCAGCATAGGCGAGCTGCAGTAGGGAGCTACTCATGCCTTGAGCTTGTAGGCACAACTTGATCGGACTCAAAAGCCAAGGCATGATACCTAGGTCTGGGGGACCCCATCATTTCGTCAGCCTTCACCCTTCTGGTTGATCCAATTGTAGGCTGTCGTAGTCGCACGGCGTCCTGCCGTTGGTCACTCACAGCCGTCGGCAGGTGATTTCATGTTTTGCTTCCGAGCCTTGGGAACCTTATGCATTTCTCATGACCCCATTCCTTCGTCATATTCCCTTGCCGGACCCTGACGACCATCACCTGTCGTCATCGGAAATAATTGCAATTCCTGCTGTGGCTTCTCGATGCCTCGTGGCTGGGTAGATCTGGTCCGGGTAGATGTTCCAGAAGGCTCAAAGTTCGTAGGATTGACAGGCACATGTCTATGCCCATGGACCGACGTCATGTCCTATTTCTGTTCAAGCTCCTTGCTTCAGCGTCATTGAGAGCGATATCGACCCGCCTACCGGTAGCCGGGCATGTAGGCAAAGTGGGCCTTTGCGCAGCCTTTCAACCGATTCGCTTTATCCACAGTGAGATGCTACAGTCGTGAGTGTTTGAAGTTGCTCTCCCTCACTACTCTCCCTCCAATATGAATTCCATTTGCCTCGAGACCGTATTTGTCTGCACAGCGCGCGAGGATTCGCTGAGTCAGCACCAACAACACATTCGAGTCTTCAACACCCAGCTTCTGCGATACCCTCGTCGCCGTACATCCAACAACCGCAATGTCCTCTTCACTCGCCGACTATCTAAACGCCAAATACCTTACCAAAGACGAGTCCTTCGACAAAAAGGCCAAAAAGCGGAAACGAAAGGAAGAGAAAGCAAAGGGTCGACAGGTCACACTCGTGGATGATGATGCGACAGGATGGGAAAAGGCAGGCCAGGACGACGATGATGATGACGACCGGCCCGTCACCGTAAACGATCGCTCAACGGCTGAGTTCAGAAAGACAAAGAAGTCAGGGTGGAATACAATTTCCGGGCCGGCAAATGATGCGGAAACTGCTGCAGCAGACGCGATCATCGCGTCTGCGGCTGCCGACATTGCTGCCTCCGAGGCCGCACTCCTTGAATCGGAGGCGCCGGTTGTTGTTGGCACAAACCCAGAAGATGAAGCCTTAGTTATGGAATCTGGCGCTCGCGCCGGCTTGCAATCCGCTGCGCAGGTCACAGCAGCAATGAAGAAGAAGCGAGATAAGGAACTTGAGGAATTTATGAAGGTCAATGCTGAAGAGGCGGGCAAGGGCAAGGACACAATATATCGTGACGCATCCGGTAGGATTATCAATATCGCCATGCAGCGCGCGGAGGCTCGCAGGAAACTCGAGGAGGAAGAGGCAAAGAAACGACAACAGAAAGAAATGAACAAAGGTGTCGTGCAGCTCGCTGAGGCCGAGGAGCGGAGGAAAAGACTTGAGGATGCTAAGCTCATGACAGTGGCAAGGCACGCGGATGACGAGGATATGAATAGAGAATTGAAAGAGAAGGCGATGTGGAATGATCCGGCCGCGCCATTTCTGAAGAAAAAGGTGGCCGGCCAGTCGAAGAGTGGTTTTCCTTTGTACAAAGGGGCCTTCGCACCGAATAGATACGGGATTCGGCCTGGCCATCGATGGGACGGGGTGGATAGAGGAAACGGGACAGAAGCGCTGTTCTTCCGCAAAAACAATGAGCGGAGGGACAGGGCACAGCAAGAGTACGCCTGGGAGATGGATGTTTAGCCTGAAAATACTATTTTACACGCATTTTGGCGGTGTCCGGGCGTTCGAATGGGTCTTTCTCTTCAAGATTGTATTATACTAGTAGCATTATTCGATAGAATTGAGCGGCTAATACCATGGCTATCCTATAGTTCCGGATCTCTAGTCCTAACTCAAGGTTACTCCCTCGATATATTTAAATTCTACGAGATCCTCAGCCCATCCAGACCCTCTATGATCCTAGTAGCCTTAGGACTTGAACTAACTACTTGTAGAGCACTGTCGTCTGAAGAATCCGATTCGTCGTCTTCGTCCCCATCAGTCCTCTCACTCCCTTCCTCACTCTCTGGAGGAAGTTCCGCGTCATCTGGTAACCCGAGCTCTCGTTTCTTTTTAAGCTCTTCCGCTGCGGCATCAATCTGTGCAAGGCATTCACCTACAGTCCAGTTATTCTGGATCCACTCCACCAAGTGCTTTTGGTTGTTCTTCCTGTTTCTGAACGTTCTATTGTTCTGCCTTACGGTAACCATCAAATCCTCCAAATTGACCGGGACTTCCCAGCCGGCATTCCTAGCAGCTGTAGCTGGAGACTCTGGAGCTGGTGGTGTTGAAACTTTTCGAATTATTTGTGCGGCTCGTTGCATTTCCCCTCGAATCCTTCTGACACCAGGCCCGCCACATGTGCGACCGACGTTGTGTGTAATTTCGAACGGGTCTTCCAAGGCGAGTAGATATCGATCTTGATATGTTGTCATTTCGCCGACACGTTCCCGAGCACTCGTCCACCCCTTTTCTTGCTTGTACATGACACCTCCGGGTCTACGAATTGTTACTACTTCCCCGACGAAGTTGAAATTTGTGGTAAAGTATTGAAAGAATTCGTATAGAAGCTGCCCGAGTCCCATTTGGTTCTTTCCACCTGGAAGAAGCTCCCCCGAGGTTATTTTAGAGATATCTTTGAAATACCAGATGTTAAACCCGTCTTGAGTAAGCTCGGACTCGGGGGTATCGGGTTCTGGGGGTATGAGTTGAAGATTAGGAAGAACAGGTGGCTGCACAATGTTGATTAAAAAGTGTGCTACCATCAGAACGTAGCCATAGGATGATAATGTTCCAAAATACGGCGAGTTAAGGTCACGGTTTTTTGACCATTGCTACAGCTCGTCAGTATCAGCTCTTTATCGATACCATAGAATTCAGCGATCTTACCTTGACAAATAACACCATTTCCCGGAATCTAGGGTCACACTGGCTGTAGGTTCTGAAAAAATAGGAATTTGTTATCCCAAGATGGGCTTTAAATCCAATATCACAGGAAATGTTCTCAGGCCACGGCTCCTCCCCAAGATCTTCCTTCAAGACCTCTTCGGCAGAAGGTGACCCCGGCCGCGACCTGGGCTCGCCGCTACCAGGCGTTTTAATCTTGAGGATGGGGACTCTTGTTCGGATAAGAAGATCAACTTCGAACCCCCTCTTCAGAAATTCATTCGCGAGCTTGACAGGTATGCTGGATTCGTGGCTAAAGGGCTGAGGATCTAGGGTATCATGAGCAAAGATCACATCCATATCCGCCCCTTTAGTTGCGAAGCCGGAAACAAGTGAGCCGAAAGGTATTATTCGAGAACCTGGGACTAAATTGCTGCAAATTTCTGTGATCCGCCGCAGTGTAGTGTTTTTCATCGCTATCTCTTCGGGTGCTGGACTAACGCTTTCAACTATAGACTTCGCATAGTCGGTCATTAATTTATAGTCAAGAGGTACGACTTGATTCTAGTTAGCTCGGCCTACGTGTCTAGGATACATGTACAAATTTGGACTCACAGTGCCGGTAGAGCCTGCCACCATGGGAGCCTCTATAGTTTTGATATGGCCGACCCCGACGATTCTGTGGAGGGCTACCTCCAAAACCCTGATATTGTCCAGGTTGCCCATGAAAGGACTCATTTCTGTCAAAAATCGGGCTATGCGCCTTATCGTGCTGATACTGCCCCGACCCTGTTCTATGCGTTAGCACAACCCACCCCAATAGCAGTATATGGTCCCATACCAGAGTGGCGGCGGCTATGATCAATGCTGGAAGGGAAGCGGTTTTCAGAGAGTGGTGGTGGCTGCGGCGGAACACTTCCCAGAGGAGGAAAATGCAAGGTATTGTTTATCTGAGGGACTGGTGCATTTTGGAAGCCGTTCGGCCTGTTCCATCTTCCTCCACGGGAACGTGGGCTTTGGTAAGGCGCAGGGCCACCGAAAGGGGGTGAAGCCATCCCGTTGTGAAATGTACCCGCTCTGTCTAGAGCTGGGGGATGTTGTTGCCGTCGAGCGAACTCATGACCAGGAATTGTGCTACTTCTCTGTAGCATGGGTGGGTGTTGCTGTCGATGGATACTAGGGCTAGGAAGCAGGCCTTGGGGCGCCGATGTTACTGGAAGCTGGGCGAACTGGCCTGGTGTCGGCTGCATCGGTGGCCTGGGTAGTTGGTTAGTGACTTGATCGGATTGCAGCATGCCTCGCAGCTTTGCTTCCAGGTTCTGGGGTTCGTCAGGCCCTGCATTCCTAGAGCCCTGTCGGAACTGGTTCCCAGGTCGGTTCATCTTGCACGTAGCGAAGGAGAATGATGAGGAATTTAAGGGCTTGAAACGTCAATCGTTTGTTGAGTAGTTGAGGATATCTGCAGTCGTAATAATGGGGGGATCACGATCCATTCCGCCAGGAGGCCGTGTAACGCTTGTTTGAGGCAATTGGGAGCTCGCAAGAGGGAGCTTTGGGAGTTGCTGGAGCCAGCTAGTCGGTGCGATGAAGCCCCAAGTATGTGTATCGATGATGAAACTGTCGAGGAATTGGGGGATGGTTGTAGCGGGGATGGTGAAGTAGCGGGATGGATGGATGGAGGGGTTCCAACAGGGTTGGTTGGTTGCAGAGCGCGTGAACGTGAAAGGCAGCACTGCAGCTCAACACTTTCTTCCTTCCTTCCGCTTTCCACTTTCCAACAACCGTCGAGGAGTCGACTCACAGACTTCAACTATCAAAGTATCAAGGTATCACCATCGCCACATATCACCAATCATTCCACCAAAAAGAAATGGGGACCACGGAGCCATTTGAAGCCGATGCCTTCCTTAAGGAGATCCAGGAGATGGAACGGCTCCTTGAGGAGTTTCGTAAGGCACACAGTAGTTTCGAAGAAACCAACAAGCCGCAGGCTGCATTGGACTTGTCCGACCTCCAAAGCTCAGACGATGAGGCCGAGGATGATGATGACTTGTTCGACGTCTACGATTCTGAGGATTCATTCAGTTCGGGCTCTGAATCACCAGCTCAGAAGCCCTTCGGTCACGGATCACCAAGCTATGACCAACGCTGGCTTTCCTCGCAAATGGAAGCGGTGGCCTTGCGGACAGGTTCTGCCATGGATTCGTCAGACTTGTACTCTAATGTATTGCAGCTGTTGCAATCGAATGCATCAGGTTCGAATGCGGCTTGCTCAATTTAGTCCGAAGTAATTTGCAGGGGCTTATGTTGTGAATAGATATGGAATTACAATCTTCCTTGCCCGATATTCTGGGGTTCGAAGAACTCGACCTTATTGGAGAGCTTATCGAACATCGGAAACAGATAGTCCAGGCCCCGGCTACTCAGACCAAACCAGTCTCGAGTAACACCGGCATTGATGGATTCCACCTGTTGACCCCGGATCAGCAAAGAGAACGCCTCAAACAGGCTGACTTTGCTCACAAAACTCAGCTACTCGGTCCAAAATTGATGCAAGCTGAAACTCAATATCCCCATGTCTATAAAAGCCATGATGCGGGGAATACGTTGAGTTTCACCGGAAAGAAATATGCTCTGCCTTTCGGTAGCGTAACCCAGGACTTCGAGGTACCCTACGCCATCTCATTGTGTACCCGTTAACCCGCTAATTAAACAATGTAGAAACATCAAGAAGTTAGAGTACCTCCTAACCGGGTCGGTGTCGTGAGGTCTAATGCCGAAAGAGTGGATATCAAGTCTTTAGACAGTCTTTGCCGTAGAACTTTTGTCGGGTATCAGAGTCTCAACAGGATGCAGTCTCTTGTATATCCAGTGGCGTATCATACCAACGAGAACATGTTGATATGCGCTCCGACGGGTGCGGTAGGTCATCTCCCGGACCCCCAATAGTTCCTACTGTCAGTCTAATTTATTGATTATAGGGTAAAACGGATGCTGCCATGCTGACAATCCTCAGCACTATTGGGAAAAACTGCACCCCACCTCCATCCTCGGCCAAAGGAGACGAGTTCCTTGTCAATCTCTCTGATTTTAAGATCGTAAGTCTATCCTACCAATTAGGTACCGTCAAGGCTTTGGTCGAACCGATGTTTCTAGGTTTACGTCGCCCCAATGAAGGCACTGGCTGCAGAGGTCGTTGTCAAGTTTGCGAAGCGTTTGTCTTGGCTTGGTATTGAAGTCCGAGAACTTACAGGTAAGATCGAGCCCCTACCTATGTGATATACCTCTCTCGGTGATGGATGCTAAAGATTACGCGAACTTAGGTGACATGCATCTTACCAAGGCTGAGATTTTGCGGACCCAAATTATTGTGACGACTCCAGAGAAATGGGACGTTGTCACAAGGAAAAGCACCGGCGACAATGAACTTGTCCAAAAAGTTCGTCTCCTCATAATCGACGAGGTTCACATGCTTCACGACGAGCGTGGACCCGTCATAGAAACACTAGTTGCCAGAACTCAACGACAGGTTGAAGCCACCCAATCTATGATCAGAATCGTCGGACTTTCCGCAACATTGCCCAACTACGTCGACGTATCAACATTCCTAAAGGTCAATCCGATGCAAGGATTGTTCTATTTCGACCAATCCTTCAGACCAGTGCCTCTAGAACAGCACTTCGTCGGCGTAAAAGGCAAGGCAGGCAGCAGAGCTTCGAATGATAATATTGACCGGATTGCGTGGGAGAAAGTTAAAGAGATGCTCGAACTCGGACACCAAGTTATGGTATTCGTACATTCTAGAAAGGATACAGTGAAGACAGCGCGACTATTGTACGAAATGGCGACGGATGAACAGCGTACCGATCTATTCGAGAATTCAGAGCACCCCAAATACGATATTCTAAAGAAAGATGTCGACAAGGCCAAGGGTAGAGAACTCAAAGAGTTATTTAAGAAGGGCCTTGGAGTGCATCATGCAGGAATGTTGAGATCGGACCGAAACCTCATGGAGCGCCTATTCTCAGAGGGTGTTACCAAAGTTTTATGTTGTACAGCCACACTAGCCTGGGGTGTCAACTTACCTGCTGCTGCCGTCGTTATCAAAGGTACGCAGGTCTATAGCCCACAGAAGGGTGGGCATGTGGATCTAGGCATCCTTGATGTTTTGCAGATTTTTGGGCGTGCAGGAAGGCCTCAGTTCGAGAGTAAGTAACTTAGCGGATGGAGCCCTTAAGATGTGTGAACGCTACTAATTGTGAACCCCAGAGTATGGTATTGGTATAATATGTACGACGCATGATAAGCTCGCACACTATTTATCGGCAATCACCCAGCAGCAGCCAATTGAGTCAAGGTTTACCGAAAAGCTCGTCGATAACCTAAACGCAGAGGTTTCGCTAGGCACTGTTACATCAGTAGACGAAGGTGTCCAGTGGCTTGGATATACCTACCTCTTCGTCCGTATGAAGAAGAATCCCATGGCATATGGTATCGACTGGAGTGAGATTCAGCACGACCCAAATCTCGGAAAGAGGCGCCGGGACCTCATCATCAAGGCAGCCCGTTCCCTGCAGAAAACCCAGATGATGATATTCGACGACCGAACGGAGTCGCTAACTTCAAAGAACGTTGGTCGGATCGCTTCAAACTACTATATTCTTAGCACTAGTATCGAAATATTCAATACGATGCTGTCGCCACTTGGATCGGAAGCAGACGTATTCAAAATGCTTAGCATGAGTGGCGAATTCGACCAGATAAAGTCCCGAGACAACGAAGCCAAAGAGTTGACCCGACTTCATGAAAATGAATGCCCTTGTGACATTGAGGGTACTTTGGATACGCCCCACGGCAAAACCAATGTTTTACTCCAATCGTTCATATCAAGATCCAACATCGAAGATTTCGCCCTCGTCTCAGATTCCGCATACGTTGCGCAAAATGCTGCAAGAATAGCGCGTGCTCTATTCCTAATGGCTCTTGAAAGGAAATGGGGGTACTTGTGTCAAGTTCTGCTCTCTATTTGCAAATCCATTGAGAAGAGGCATTGGTCGTATGAGCACCCACTTTCACAATTCGACCTTCCTCCGCATATTCTTAAGAACTTGGCAGAAAAAGAATCTGCGTCTTCAATTCAATCGCTTCAGGATATGGATGCCCTGGAAATTGGCGAACTGGTTCATAATAAAAAAGTTGGTTACGATATCAAGCGGATCATCAACAACTTCCCAATCATTTCAGTGGAGGTGGAAACGGCTCCTCTAAATCGGGATGTCCTGAAGGTCCACCTAAGTATCATTCCAGAGTTCGAGTGGAACGATAGGCTACACGGGACATCCGAAAGCTACTGGATCTGGGTTGAGAACTCGGAAACATCGGAGATACTACACCATGAATACTTTATACTGAGTAAGAAGAAATTTAGAGACGACCATGAGATAAACTTCATGGTTCCGTTGACGGATCCCCTGCCCACTCAGCTCTACGTCAGATGCATTTCCGACAGATGGCTTGGGGCGGAAACCGTCACCGCCACATCTTTCCAGCATCTCATCCGACCCGATACCGAATCCTTCTATACCGATTTGCTAAACTTGCAGCCACTTCCAATCTCAGCGTTGGAAAATCCACTCGTAGAAGGAATCTATGGGGCAAAGTTTCAATATTTCAACCCGATGCAAACTCAAATATTCCATACCCTCTACCACTCAAAATCCAACATCTTACTTGGTTCACCAACTGGAAGTGGGAAGACAGTTGCCTGTGAGCTTGCTATGTGGGCAGCCTTCCGTGACAAGCCCGGATCAAAGGTTGTGTACATCGCTCCGATGAAGGCCCTCGTAAAAGAGAGAGTCAAGGACTGGAGGGCCCGCATCGTCGGCCCAATGGGCATTAGATTGGTGGAGTTGACAGGTGACAATACTCCTGATACGCGATCTATCAGGAATGCTGATATTATTATCACAACACCGGAGAAGTGGGACGGTATCAGTCGTAGTTGGCAGACGAGAGACTACGTTAGGAAAGTCTCATTGGTGATCATTGATGAGATTCATCTGCTTGGTAGCGATCGAGGTCCTATTTTGGAGATCATTGTTTCTCGTATGAATTACATTGCGTCCCAAACCTCGAATCCTGTCCGATTGATGGGGATGTCGACGGCATGTGCTAACGCCGCCGATGTTGGTAATTGGTTGGGCGTCAAAGAGGAAGGACTGTTTAACTTTAGACATTCCGTCCGTCCCGTCCCCCTGGAGGTGTACATCGATGGTTTCGCGGAGAAACAAGGATTCTGTCCTTTGATGGCATCAATGAATCGGCCCGCATTTTTAGCTATCAAGAGTCATTCTCCAACAAAGCCGGTCATTATATTTGTTGCCTCCAGACGACAGACAAGATTGACCGCAAAGGACTTAATCGCTTTCTGCGGTCTAGAAGATAACCCAAGACGTTTCTTAAATGTCTCTGAGGAAGGCCTTATAAGTATTCTGAGCGGCGTTAGAGATACACCTTTGAAAGAGGCCTTGGCCTTTGGAATTGGCCTGCATCATGCTGGCCTCGTCGAAAGCGATCGTCTTCTCGTCGAAGAATTGTTCCTGACTAACAAGATTCAAATCTTAGTAGCCACTAGCACGCTTGCATGGGGCGTCAACTTACCGGCCCATCTCGTCATTGTTAAAGGAACCCAATTCTTCGACGCAAAGACTGAGGCATACAAAGATATGGATTTGACAGACGTATTGCAAATGTTGGGGCGAGCGGGTCGACCGCAGTTCGACACCAGCGGAATTGCTCGCATATTCACACAGGAAGCTAAAAAGTCTTTCTACAAATACTTCCTTCATACTGGCTTCCCAGTCGAATCGTCATTGCATAAAGTCCTAGATGACCATTTAGGTGCTGAAGTTTCTGCTGGTACGATCAAGACGAAACAGGACTCGTTGGATTATTTGACTTGGACTTTCTTCTTCCGAAGGCTACACAAGAACCCGAATTACTACGGGCTCGAGATCGCAGCAGAGGACCAGCAGTCGATATCCGCGCAGGAAGAAGCGAACGAGTTCCTGGTTGGCCTGGTAGACAATTCTGTGAACGAGTTACAGAAGTCGGGGTGTCTTGTATCCCATCCAACTGGCCGTCTCGAACCAACAGCTCTAGGGAAAATTGCTAGTTATTACTACTTGGTAGGTAATAGTTATATACCTTCAGGGGGCGTTGTTCTAACTCAAGTATGCAAATTAGTCACATAGAACAGTCAGACATCTTCTCAAGAAGGCAAAGAGAATGGCTACTTTCGAAGACTGCCTTGCCTGGATGTCAAGAGCGGCAGAATATGATGGTGGGTACCCCACATTCGCGGGTAGACAGGGCCGACGCTGACTCTCATATAACCTAGAACTGCCGGTTCGACACAACGAGGTATCATTCGTACCCGGTATATCATAGACGATCAGCCGGCTAACACTGGAATAGGATCTCGTCAATGCGGAGCTTTCAAAATATTTGCCCTACGAAGCAGGACATATGGGGCTGCCAATGTGGGATCCTCACGTGAAAGCATATTTGCTTCTGCAAGCTCATATGGCTCGTGCGGAGCTACCTATCACCGATTACAATCAGGATCAAATTACCGTGAGTCAAAATATATTGCCCGCGATCCTTTAACTTGGGTAGGGTTGACGTGCTAAAACGCTATTCGTAATGATGGGCAGGTGCTTGACCAAAGTATTCGTATTCTCCAGGTAAGAGATAAAGTTTTTAGAGAATCCCTTCGATAACCGGGTACTAATTAAGGAGGAAACAGGCGTCTATAGACGTTATGGCAGAACTGGGGATAATGTCTACCTGTCTCACGATGATGAGCCTGATGCAATGCGTTAAGCAGGCGAGGTGGCCAAACGATGGTCCTTTATCCATATTACCTGGTGTAGCTTTTGAACGCGAGGAGGCCCGGGTAGGAAGAAATGGTCAACAGCTGGCTAGTTTCGAAAACTTCGAGGGTATTTCGCAGAAGGGGCTTGCAAGCTTAATGAAGGAACTAGTTGTGGCGTCGAATTATGAGAAGCAGGTATGTTATCATACTTATCCGGAGAATTTTCTGCAACCCAGGCCAGCCCGCTTCCCCCTCCATTTGCACCATTTATATCATCTACTTGGGTCAGGCTTGAATATTTTCATCAAGATTATTCGAGCCCCAGTTGTTTTATGCGCTCTTTTTTTGTTGAGCAGGATTGCATACGACAAGCGAAATGAGATGGGATAAGATGCAGGGACGGCCGGGTAGTAAATATGGTGTCAACTGCCCGGATAAACGCTGGTCTTCCACGCAGCCGTTCCTTAGCCGTTGCTCCCTTGCGTGCCACAAGGCAGCTGCACCCCGCAAGTGATGGATACCCCAGCTTTGGGCCCTGTTACCCACCCTTATTTTGTGTTGAAAGTCGTTGCAACCTTTTTTTTTTTTGTGATGTCGTCCCCAACTAATATCTCGATAGTTTTCGAGAGTCGCTTTGTCGCTACCAAATCTTGACATTTCCGCCCATTCCGAGCTGACGGGGACGACAATAACCGTCAAGTTGACACGGAAAAATGAACCCTTGGACAGAGAACACCGAATACACGCACCAAAGTTTCCAAAATCGCAAACTGAAGGTTACTTTATCTTATTCGGAAGTGAGGAGGCGGATTCGGTGTGGGCGCTGAAAAGGGTCAGCTGGCCTTCGAATAACGTCAATAAAGGGAAAGGGAAGGGACGATCGGCCGGTGAGTTATCGATTACTTTCACATTGGATGTTCCCCAAACAGTTAGGACAAACGATTATGAAGGTGGGGGTGGCTCGGGCAAGATGGTGCTTTGGATAGTCAGTGACGGATACCTGGGGATGAGGTGGAAGGTGACCTTGTAAGAAGCCGCGTCCTAGTGAGCAGGATTTACACAGGGGTTATGGCTGTTGTAATTTAGGCTACAGTCAACCTGCCAAATCTCGTAGAAATAATTGTCTGTTCGATTATGAGGAACATAGCAGCTTCAAGATCCTGCTAATTACACACAAAGTCAAGGAACTGCTGGAAGTATGAGATGACCATGAGTTGGTGTGATTGAAATTAGATTTGAACAAGCTACCCGGGCAGCCAGTCTACTCATTCTATATACAAAATCGAAGCAATGGGTATTTTTTGACGGATCCAGGACGCAGCAGGATCAGGAAACACGGAACAAAGGAAATTACGGGCAAATAAGAAACTCTGTAAATCCAACCAGTGATCCCAGATATGAGCCGGCTTGCAGCAGGAAGCGAACAAAACCACAGAATGCAACCAGCTCATCATCCATAAGGTCAACAAGAGGCGGCCAAGCTAAACAAATGAAATGTCGGAACCAGGCTCAAAAACTGTATAACATGATACAAATGGGATAAGTCATGAAAAGCATAGGGAACAAGATATAACGCGCTTTCAGAAGATCTGATGAAGCACTTTCGTCAGGCCAATTGCCGTCGCGCAGTATATATATAAAGAGGATTGGTGAACTATAAAGCCATAGCAATGTGTTCCGATGAAACGGCCGAAGTCGGGGCAGGGCTAGCATTGATTGTGTCGTTTTGAACGGGAGTGATGACGAGAGAAACATCCGGTTTCGAACCTTGTGACTTGCCCTTAGACTTTGATACGAATCTCTCCGGGTTTGAAATAACAGGTAGGAGGAGTTGTCGTTGGGAGATAGATATCTGTCGTGCGATGGAGATTTTGGCTGCTTTTGCTACATATGCCTCACACTCATTCGCGGATTGGTCGAGCTCGGTCGGAGAAGGAGTCCTGGGCCGCAGTGGTGTTGTAACCATTTCCCACTCTGGCTCATCGAGCATGCTGAATTTTCTAACCCAGGGAGCCCTACTGTCGGAAGTGGCGCTGTATCCCCCATGAGGGGTGTAAGGGCTGTCAAGCTCCGAGCCTTCAGAGATAACGGAGAATGGCGTTTGTGGTTCCTTTTCCGCCTTTGAGGTGGTTCGCTCAATCCGTTCTTCCAGCATCATCAGCAGAGAGGGCACAATATCGCTTTCAGGTCGGGATTTCGTGAATGTAGGAGCCTCAGGTGTTTCAGATGCACTGGCATTGGCTACTTCTGTAGGCGTCGTCATGGCACGTGGGCGTCCAGGGCTCTTCGGTGTTCGAGGAGTCGCAGGAAAAAGCCACAACGGTGATTTGCTAACGAGGCCAAGTTGGCCTACCGACAAGTTGTCTTTCTTTTTTGGTAGATTTAAGGTTGGAGTAGGAGCTGGGTTCTCAGACTAGATGGATAGGATGATTAGAAGGCGCTCTCATGGTATACTCTCTAGAACGGGAGCTTACCGGGTTCTGCCCCGCGGCAGCACCGTGTATCCCAGACTTTCTCCTTGCATATATTGACAACTTTGAGCCCTGTTGATTGAGTAATGAATCGAACATGACGCTGTAGCGTTCCATCTCAACCTTTGGAATATCCACATCTAACAAAGGAGTCGAGTCAACCTTGGGTTTTTCCTCTACCTGTATCTCAGGCTCCGAGTGTTCTTCAACTAGGGTATCCTGCCGGAGCGACTCCATCGACTCCTTAGTATCTTGAACGCTTGTTAATGTCACAGAGCTCATAGTCGTAATGGAGGTCTGAGATGTTAAAGCTTGTGCACCTGCCGATTTCTGAGGGGTCTTTTTATGAAATAGCCCTTTACCAAAGAATCTCTTCCAACTGCCCTTGTGATTGGCGTCTTTGTTTTCAGGAGTTGGAACGCTGTCAGGTGCGGGAGTAGGCGCAGAACCAATGCTCTCCGCCTTGGTGTCCAGGGACACGTAGTGTTGCGGCAATGATTTCGTGCATTCGTCCAAACCATACATTCTACTGCTTCGGGCGTCTAGCAATGTCTTTGGGTGGTGAGTCGGGCTACCAAGCGCTACTCCGATCTCTAGATCCGGGGTATGGTCCCGCTGACGGGAAGCAGATCTCTGCGGAAAGGCATGTAGCATAGGGCTGCTTGTTTGGCGTTTAGGAACAGGCCTTGCCTTCCCCACCTGCTCACGAGACCATGTGTATGATCTGTTTAGCACTGAGAAGTTTGGCTCTTCCAGATTAGTATCCTTCTTAGGACCATGGGATGTCTTCGGTCGCTCTTCCGTCTTGGATGGGCTATCATGGCCACCGGAAGTTTTCGGTCGGGCGATATCGAAAGACCTTTTCTGAACGTTATAGGATTCCACCGTCAGGCCGTCCATTTTGCGAGGGATATATTGAGGACTAGGTAGTGGCTCGTCGTCGAATTTGGGTGGGAGTACCCCTAACGATTCACTGGATTTCGCAGCATCCTTTGCTTTCCTTCCCAATCTCCCCTCGGATCTCGACCTCGAGCGTGAAAGAAGAAGTTTCGCCATAGTCCAAATCCACCTTCCACCTCTTAATAGATATATATAAAATGCAAAATAATTCTAGGATATCGTAACAATATAAATCGTAGGCGAGTATGTTCGGAACAAGCGTTGACGATGTTGGAGTTTTGTGTGTTGCCGACTGATTGGGGGGTTGTGTAACCAAGCGACCAAGCGCGATGTCAAGAGAAGAAAGCGAAGCAATGCAATGCAGATGCAGAAAGTGAAGACGAAAACGAAATAAGAAAGCAAAGTAAGATAAATGGTAGGATAAAATATACAGAACGAATGGAAGAAACAAATCCCGCAATTGCTAGCCGTCTTCTCCTGGAAGCGATTTGTTGCAAATGATTGTAAGAGAAGGGAAAAAGAAGGAAAGCTTGGTTAGCTTAGGCTGTGGGTCTGGACGGGATATGTATGTAAGCAGGCAAAAAAGAACGGATGCTGACAGTGCTGGAATCGGAAAGAGCGAGCGAGGGTGCGCAATAGATGAGGAACTGGACGGGCAGGTTTAGCAATGCAATGCGTCAGGCAAAGAAATGGGAATTTGGTATATAATACATTACGGGTGATCTGCCATAGAGGCGGGGAATTATAATACTGGCCCAAATATGCACCTGCAATCTATCCAAAAGAGTGAATGGTCGCACTAGTTCTTGAAGGGAAGACTTTGAAACTGCGCTGGCAAAGGTCGAATTCAGGAACCAGATCGTAACAAGGAAAGGGACCCTTTGGGAGAGGGGCATCGAATTCCTTTTATCATCCCGACTTTTAGCAACCCACAACGTCTGAGGACAGCCCGGTCGCACACTTCTGCCTCTGAGGTAAGTTCGGGCCGGGCTTTGTCGTCAGGCCCTGTCACAAGGGCTCGTGGTGCATTTCACCAGTTAATTAAAAACCTAAACCGACAAAACCAAGGCAGTACATAGACAGCGCCTAGGGTAATGAACTGCCGATCTAATGAAGTAACAGACTAGGTCTCCCATCCTATCGTCGGTGCCCTTGCTAGATTATCGAGTCGGTTGTCCAGCGGTAGACCCACGACACATCTGCGCAATTGGGATTTGAGGCTAGTGGCCGCTGATAGGTTTCATTGGTCGGGCGCCTGCGGGTTTGCAATTTTGACTGCTTTCCAACGGTGCAATCGTTGCCTTGAATCAGGCGTTAATTGGCCTAACTCGACCTCTTTCTTCTTCTTGGATGCATGAGTAGCACCGGGCGAGGAGGGCTGCCAAAAAAAAAAAAAAAAAAAAAAAACTCGCTCATGTATGTACATACATGTACTCATGACTCGGCACGGTGTGTCTTTCGATAGCAGGTCCGTGTTACATTGGTAAATGCTTTGTGTCGCATGTTAGGGTCCATTCCGTGTGGAAACAGCTGGTGTCTTGTGGGTTAGTTCTGTGAAGTTTCAAATAAAGACCTGGGGTTACGGCGTGCAGTTTGTGGCAAGCATCATGATACCCAGCCTCATTTTCCCTCGGCTATGTCGCTCCTCTGTGGAAGCTACTCGAGCATACGCATTAACATCTCCTATCTTAATATTTTCGATAAGCTATTCTCGAACACAAGTGTTTCGTTCTTTGAGTGTGTCAAACGAAGAGAGCTCTCGAACAAAAGCATCATTTCCGTTGACAAGGCGAACCGTTCGACTTCGACGATGGAAGGCGATAAACGAACTGGATTGGACAAGTGCAAATTGGCCCACGGTTTGCAACCTGCATGTTGTTGCGCAATTCAGCCCTGCCATACCTGTAGTCGGGGCCTGTCGGCTATGGTTGGCTGGCGATTGGTGAGAATTGGATCTGGTTCCATGCTGAACGGTTGGCTCGCGTGCACCGGCGCCAGATTAAATCAAGCCAACTATAATTTCGGCCTCGACCTCTTGTAGAATTCCACATCGGCATTCCGAGAAACCGTCTGATATTAAAGGGAGCCTCATTCCTGGAAAGGCTGTATGAACGTGGACGAGTGTCAGCCAAACTGCTGGGTGGAACCGAGACGTTCTGCGGGAATGTCATCTCCCACATTGACGAGGCAGCTGATTTCGACGGTTCGAAGTGGATGCAGGTGCCTTGGCAATAAATTGACACCGAGCCCAATGGATTTCAAAGCCCGAGACATCCCAGCTAAGATCACGAAGATTGAGGGGGCGGACTTTGGCGGTTCTAGGATCAGTCCAACCTCGCCAACGCAACAGGGTCTCAAATCCAACATTCCAACTCTTCAACATCGACGGGACGGCCATGACAAGGCTCGGGCCTTGCCGCTAGTTCTACCATAAATGCATAAATCAGCTCTACTACATTACATCAGATAGGGTAGCTACCTGGTCTAGACATGTCGACACCTAGATATTAAAATTACCAAGGGCCATAGGCTTGCGGGAGTATCACATGTACGCAGCAGTTTTAAATTTGTATCGTTAACATGGCAATCACGAATAAAGAGCCGGGAGGATTACACATTTTTAACATACATTACACTCAATTCAAAGTCATGACCAACTTCGTTCAGGTGCGAACAAACATGGCCGGTCCTTTATTGGGCCCGAGTACGTACCTCGAGCATTCACTTCCTCTCTCTCTCACCAAGGCTGTCATCGAGATCCTTAACCTTCTCATACAGGAAGGAGCTTTTCCTTCCCTACACCATTAACAGTTGATTTTCTATAACCATCTGAATGAATGTCGGACCATACTTGGGGAAGGGTGAATTTTAAATTTTGATCAGTCTAGATTCCGAACGCCGTACTAAATTTATAACTATTCACAAGATTATACCATCTTGGGCACCCAACAGATCAAAAACACGATTATCATAAAATCGATGCCCTCTCCAAGCGCGCAACTACCTTTGTAGTCAGGGAGGGCTAGCGTAAACCCTTCTTTGATATTTTTCACTAGTACTCATCCGTTGGATCAATAGACCCATGTATTTCTAATGTTTTTTGAATTCATGAACCGAATTTATGCAACAACTTGGTCTCGTAAACCAGGAATAACTCGATTTTAGTTCACTACTTAGACATTTGCGAAAGCCTTCCGTAAAAATCTCAAACGCCGATAGACCTTTTTCGGGTAGCCAATCAATGCGCAAGTTTTTTTTGGATTCCTGAAGGACAGTCGTATCTCAAAATGCCAATGTTTCTTAGAACACGTTGATTCTAGCCATTGAAATTTGTAAAACCACACGGTGTCCATGTGCCGTAGATCTCTACATTTCGATCATTGGCCATACTCCTTGCTGGACCAATGCCACGTTTTCACCAGACCCCAGGGCTTGGTGGATGTGTAAATGTGTAGGGTCCAGATAATTACACCATCTAATTATATAATCAGATTATACATACTAGTACTGTAATATTACCCACGGCCGGCCTGGAATTCAATATATACACGCACCTTTCGGGAGGCCAATATATTCGAATATCATGATATCAACTCCGAATTCAACTGAATCGAAAGCCAGCGAGCAAACAGGGTTAGCTCGCACTGCACTTAGATTGAATCGAAACGGGCACATCCAAAACATGAATCTTTGCCCCGACTTGGACAGATCCCATGCGGGATCCTGCACGATCCAGATATCTCGGATGCCAATTCCCTATCCGCCAGCGGGCCAGACCACCGAAATCACCAGCGGAGGAGGAGGGCGTCGGGTGCAGCATCCAGCTTCAGCAAATGGAAAGGCCAGGTTGTGATGGTGTGTTGTGGCGTGCCCCGCCACCTAACAAACCCCACTCAACCGGAACCCCTCCCTCCTTCTATCTAGTGCTTTCGAACTTCCGCAGTCAACTTTCTTCCCTTCCCTTCCCTCCCTTCCTCCCGCCCAGGAAAACTACCTGTCCTTACTATCAAACCCAATTTTTACCTGATATCAGTTCTCTCTCCCTCTACTCCTTCTTCGACTTCCAATCTTCAGCTCCCCCAAGTGTTCCCGTTTTATACAAATCATAGCATACATTCACCATGTCGTGGCAAGGTACGTCACTTTATATCAACCCATCTTCCTTTATCAAACGACCTATCTCCACCGGTCACAAGGCTCACGGCGGTTAATCGGACTTGGCTAACTAACAAATGTTACAAACACACAGCATACATCGATACCAGGTAATTCGATACACCAAGCGTCGACCCTCAATACAAGGTCCCGTTACTGTTGACCGTTCAACAACACTCACCACCTAAAAATCCCCCGTTAACTCGTTTACACACCCATGCTAACCACTCTCAACTTGTTATCAGCTTAGTCGGTACCGGCAACATCGATAAGGCTGTCATTCTCAGCGCTGCCGGTGACTCTGTCTGGGCCGTCACCCCAGGTTTCGAAGTACGAGTTGTCCTCAGCCTTCCCTTGTAGTAACGCGAAATACTAAGCCTTCTCACTGGAACAGGTTAAGCCCGAGGAAGTAAAGGCGATAGTTGGTAGTCTGTCGAAGAGCGGCAACGACTCTCCATTTTTTCAGACTGGAGTTCACATCGGAGGCGAGAAACATATCACTGTCACTCACGATGATGATCACGTATACGCACGGGTAAGGGGCAGCTGAATTTCCATCATCTTATATGGTCCCCTTCGGCCCAAATACTAACGGTGCCTTCTTTATTGTTATTATAGCAAGGAAAGGCTGGTCTCGTCGTCGTCAAAACCAACCAGGCCCTCATCATAGCCCACCACCCAGACACCATTGACCGGTTTAAGGCGGTTGATACGACCAAAGCCCTTGCGGACTACCTCAAGGGTGTCGGATATTAGACGCTCGAGACGACCGGGGAACCAGCTCTTCAACCAGCCTTGTCCATAGAACAAACAAATGGATATATATATTTTCTGTTTCCCAACTTGGGTTTCTTGCTCTGAGCGGGTATTGAATGTGGGTACAGGCACACTTGTGCTTGGTTGGACAAATATGTGATGATTGTCTTCTTTCCCTCCTGTTCTTTCAGACTATTACACTCTGCTGCCTTTTGGCGCTTCTACATTGAGACTCCAATCATTACCGAGGGTTACCACGGCTTCTTTGAATCGTACCAGTATCTTGCCATTTATCAACGACCCTACGCGGATCCATAAGTCATGAAAAGATGGATTCGAAGAATTCGCCGGGAATATACGTCCGTATTACTTCGATCCGATCCTCTCCAATCTCACAAACCAATTATCGTATATCCAATTCCAGCCAAAATCCCCAAATCCAACCCCCCCGGTTATGCAGCTGATGTTCTTTTTGATCATAAAATGTCGACTTTATACTGGCAAAGCCCTCCCCGAGCTCCCGGCCACCCTAGTAATGTACGGGCCGATAATCGGTATACTGCCCAAAAAGCCGATAATGACGCCGAAAAAGTCGCCGAAGAGGTTTAGTATGCCGTAGCACTCGATGACGAAGCCGATAAGTGGATACTTTAGGAAAATAACGAGGATGCCGAGGACAAAAGTTGCGGTGCCCTTCCACTTTTCGCGACGGGCGAAGAAGAGGAAGGTGCGGTTGACACCCATCGTTAAGGTCAGGCCGATTAGGAATAGGATCTGTTGTTATTTCAGAATGGCAAGTTTAGTACATTTGCAGAGCTAGTGCGAGGTGCGAAGGATAGGGATGGAGGATTCTAACATTTCCCATGGCCAACCTAGATGAAAGATGCTCATATCAGTACCCGAGTGTCGTCAGCTTTATCCTCTCGCCTGGAGAACCTACATGGCTTTATCGAAAAACATCACCACCCCAAACGTGAAAAAGAAGGCACCTGTAAGCTATATATTAGACCCGGTATGTTGAGGAGCCGCCATCTTTGAGATACGGGAGCATGAGCATACCGCCGGAACAAAAGGCAACGCCAACCTCTAAGAAAGCACCAAGAGTTAGCTTCCGCTCGAGAATTGCAGGCCAAGTACAACTTCAGACCTACTCTGCTGATCGGATAACCACATTGTGACTGGTCGCGCGGGTATCGGACGAATTCGATGGTCGTTTGGTGAAGATAGGGGGTCTCTGGAAGCTACCGCGACTCGACGATGGAATCTTTTGGTTGCACGCGCATGAACTAATTGGGAGGACTGAAGCTTGAAGGGTTACGGCGGTATTATCGTTTATATCATCGCAAGGTATTAAAAAGAGGCTACTAGAAGAAGAATAAGAAGAAGGAAAGGATGAATGCGCCGACGGAAAGGAGGTTGAAGGACGGGATTGAAGGTGCATGTATGTCGCATGAGCGGTCAGCGGTCTCTTACATTGCATGGAAGGGACAGATTCCACCTTGTGGCGGCCGGGCGTCTCGGGGCCTGCTCCCCGGTCAGTTCCCGGAGTCCACGTGACAGCACGGGGAAGGCAAGCTTGAAGCTCTCGCGTGGTTGTGTTGGCATCGGTTGTTCTTTGTCCTACCAACACAACAACGCGTCTTCCTGCGAGCTCTACTAGTATCTTTATCCTTACCTCTTGTCTACGGAACCAATGTAGTTTCATTTACATCCCATCTCATCTCATCTTCACCCTGCCTACCATAAAATCGACGATGTCCTACTCAAACATCCACAGGGCCTTCCTCCAGGCCCTCCTCATCCGGCCCTTCATCGACGTCCAAGAAGGCCGAGAGCTACTTGCAGCTATCAAATCCGCAGAAGCAGGCTCTCAAGTCTCCATCGAATCCGTATCCGAGAAGGATTTCCGTGCCATCGTCCATACGATCCAGAATACGATCTCCTCGTTCGACCTCGATGTTCGTGAAATGCCAGATCAGGAAGACGGAAATCGCTGCTATGCCCTTGTCAACTCAGCCAATGATGATATCATCCGCTTCGCTACCACGCATACCCCAGACGAAATCTCGTACTTCAAAAGATTACTAGACGAGATGTTCGATACGAGTAACACCGTCTACGCTGAGATCATGGCCGTGAAGAGTATGCGTGCCATCAGTTTGAACAAAAATCCACCGTCGGAACGAGAAAACCGGGAGGTTGTTGTTGAAGGAGCCAATGGTGAAGAAGCACGGCAGACTATCGCTGGTGCAGGTATCGGTCTTACAAAGCAAGAGGCAGAAGATTGTCTCACTCGATTTGTCGACGAAGGATGGCTTGAGCGCGATAGTGCAGGGTACCACTTTCTCTCAACTAGGGCACTGCTGGAACTTGAAGGCTACTTGGTCGAGACCTACAATGTGGAAGAGGAGGAAGAACAGGAAGACGGCACAGTGAAAAGGGGTCCTAAGAAGACCCGCATCAAACATTGTGGGTATTGTAAATACATCCACACAGTTGGACAACGGTGCTCGGATATCCATTGCGAGTTTCGGTTACATAACCACTGCACGAAAACAATGTTCGAAAAACTACCCGCAAGGCAGTGTGGGATTTGTAAGAAGGAATGGACAGGGGAGCCTGTGGGACCTAAGGCAGGGAAGGGTTCTGGTGGTGCGGCAGGTTTACGAAGGGCTAAAGGTCGTGACTCGGAGGGAATCATGCCTCAGAGATTAAGCAAGGCCGTGAAAAGAAGCATCGAGAAGAGCAAAAGCCGGAGGAGCACCATGTTTGGCAACGATGATGAAGAAGTTGACGAAGACAACGAAGACATGGAAGACGCCACTCCCGGACCAAGCAGACCGCGGAATTCTTTGGGACGAAGAAACAGATCATCACTCGGAGATGACGAAAATGACGAAGAACAGCCTCCTCGAAAACTCACGCGTATCCTGAACGGCACGAGCAGGCGGTCCTCCGCGATGCACCAGGAAGCTGAATCCCCCAGCGAAGATGAAGTGGCGGAATCTGCCAGCTCTCGTTCCGCCGCCGCCCATGTTAAGAGGGAAAACCAAACAGGTCGACCGGAAGGTATCACCGGGGAAGAAAACGACAACGAAGATGATGATGAATTGCCAAGAAAGATGAAGAAGACAAGCCTTCACTCTAAACGTAAATAGTCTTTTTATATTGTTTCTTGCCTGCATCCTGGCGTTTTGATCTCGATCTCATCATATCATTTGGTTACTGGCGTTCGAGGTCGGCAGTGTGGCATATCACTCGCATAGGAAAAGCATTCTAGTGGCGTTAGATATTAGGTTCGATCAATAGTATGGAATTAGAGTTAACCGTAATGTTTTCATGACTTTTTTTTTATTTATTGCGTGGGGGCCTTGATTTCAATAGCCCTCGTCCTCATTATCATCCTATTTCGACTAATATACAGGGAAGAAGATCTAAACGCTAAAGGGATTCAACCTAGAACGGCCAATATTAATACAATGTGAAGAAGAAGAAATAGCCTCGTGAGGCTTAAGGTGGCGGCAGTGTCGAGTTGGAAGTACTTGGGAATCATGCCCCAGGATCATCGCCCAACTTTGGTTTCTTTGGCGGAGGTGGCAGCAGCTGCTGCTCTGTGCCTCCGGAAATGTGTTCCCCTGCGGTTTGATAACCCGGAGGAACCGGCCCCATAAACCAGTCGGCGGTGACTCCCATTGATGGTATTGGCGAGCTCGCCGGTATTGGTAACATTCCCACACTACTTTGGATCTGTATTCCTTCCATTGGAGTTGGTAAGGCCTGTGCGGTTGTTGCAGCCTCTCTGTTGACCGGCAACATCCCTATGTTGGGCTGGATCCGGGTTCCTCCCATTAGACCTCCTAAAGCCTGTGGGTCTAGTAACCCGGTCCCTCTGATTGGCTTTACATCTTTCTGCGACGGCAAACCAGAGACTCTCCCACGCGACGGGGCATTCTATTCCTCGTCGATGTGCATCTCTTGGATTTCCTTCGCTTCTTGAGTAGGGTTCACCCCATTCAGAGAGGTACCGGCACCACTTCCCGCGCTGTTCTGACCAGCTTCAGCGGCCTTTTGTTCCGCAAGCCACAAGTCTACCTCGTCAATAAGGTCGTAAACGCAGTCCTCCGCGATCTGTTCATCGTAGCGCTCACAAACAGGTCTTGCTTTGGCTTTCTGGGCAACGACGTCGTCGTCGTCGTCCCGCATCTCATCATCATTAGTTATGAGAATAGGGATCTCCTCGTTTCCGAAGACGAGGTCTTCAGGCGGGTATTCCCACGTGGGTCCAAAATTCACTTGCGCCCTGCCTCCTCTAAAGACACTGACGGTTGGATAGTACCCACAGAAGCCATCATCCAGAGGCCTACCGCCACCGTTCGGGAGCGGTTGGCTTGCCGGAGGCAGAAAAACGAAAAGATCCTCAAATGCGGTCCCCATACGCTTTCCGTTTTTGTAGATAGTAATCCTGCTACCCGGCAAGGTTCTAAAACACGCTTTGGAGCCCTTAACCATACTCAAAGATGGAGCACCACTAGCCGTCGGAGCTGCAGGATTCATCGCATCTTCCATATCCTTTACTGGCATGTACTCGAACTGTTCGAAATACAGCTGCGCCTTGTATTTAATCGGGACCCTATCCCGAAGAACATCTGGCGGGTATTTCGAATTATCGGAGTACGGCGCAAGAATTTCACGCTGGACAGACAGTGGTGGAAGGGATATATGCAGACCGATTACATCGCCGTTGACCACGCTCTCTTTCATGAAGTCCTTCGGTCTCGACATGTGAACTATCTGGCCGTCCTTGTCTCTAATTCCGTAGCTATAGGCATCGTATCCGACAGGGACGTCCAAGCTAGTTTCTCGCCGTGCAAACCCGATGCGGACATGGCCGTTCTCCTCGGTTGGGTCGTT
Organism: Arthrobotrys megalospora; assembly: GCA_036971655.1. NCBI lineage: Eukaryota > Fungi > Ascomycota > Orbiliomycetes > Orbiliales > Orbiliaceae > Arthrobotrys > Arthrobotrys megalospora. The sequence continues at coordinate 161,592 of JAVHJN010000003.1, read as the reverse complement.
TGGGTTGATGCCATTGAGAACTTTGCATTCATAGTACCAATCTCCCTCACGTAGTCCAACATTAGCACGAGCTGAACGGAACCCCTTTTCTGTTGTAAGAGCAACACCAGTTTCATCGAGATGAATGTGACTGGATTTGTCCTCGTAGGATATTCGTGCAGCGTATGGTGGAACCTCAGTCGTGTGGTACTTGAGTGTTGGGATGAGGCGGGAAGCTTTGCAGGGTAAGTAACGAAATCCCTTGCGATTTGAAGGACTACTCCGTCGAACATACTGTCAGCATACAGTTAAGCAACGTGCTGGAATTCATGACATACTGCTCTGTCGTCTCGAAGAAAGCTACATCTGAGTTCTTCGGGTATGTAACAGGTACAAAAATCGGCGGCTTTGCAGGTAGATAATCAACCTCCTTCGGTGGAGAAAGCGGATAAACTTGGAGAGCGGGAGGTGCGTTCTTGGCTACAGCGGCTACTGCCTTGCCCGAAGCGCCTTTTGTCGAAGGCCCAGCTGCGGGAGCAGATGTCGGGGTCCCTCCTCTAGCAGCAGCCTGAGCTTCCTTTTTCTTCCATGATTCCTTCTTCTCACGACCCCCTTCACGAGGAGCTACTTTGTCACGCGCCTTCGTCTTGATAGGGCGGCTTGTAGCTGCCCCAATCCCAACCAGATTCGGCTCTGGTGAGCCTGCAGTGGGAGTCGCGTGGTGTGCACCGGGAATAGGAGACTCAATTCGCGGTTCCGGATCGCGGGATAGTGACCGTTTCATAGGGATGATCGGTGGTGGATGCGATGTAGCCCTACCAGGTGAAAGCGCAGCTGAATTAGCGGTAGCACCGCCGCTTCCAATGGCAGGCACGGGGAGGTCGTTAGCCGACATTGTATTGAAGCTGAGGCTAACAAACGCGACAGTCAAGAAGATGCTCAACTGCTACCAGCCACAGTAGCATTGGAAGTGGCTGATGGTTCCGGTACAGGAGGTATTGCCAGCGTGGGTTTGGTTCGTGATGGTTGTGGGTTGGTGGAAGAAGAGGTGGAAGCGGAAGCAGCCGTTTACTCCAGAAATCAGCTCCCAAGACCTCTCTAAATTGCCGTAAACGGTAAACCTTCCTAATCTGGTAATTTTCGGCGCAAACACAAGCTCGGGTTTAAAAGCAAGAAGCGAAAAAAAAAAATTATTTAGCTTAAAGTCTTTGAAGCTGTGTACTACTCCACATCCTATTATATAACTAGACCTCGACCTCGTCAGAACCAGCAGCCGAAGCTCTAGAAAATATTCGGATTTTTATCTTCACAATGCCTAAAGATGCTGCGAAGTCCTCGTCGAACCGGCAAGCCCGTCACAATCCTCTTTACGAAGACTTAACCGCCTCGAAAACAGTTTCCTCGAACCCACATCGCCAGAAACGAAAGGCGTCAAAAGATGCACGGAATGATGGCGACGAGGGCTTTGTGGACCCAATGCTTTCCAGGAAGATTTTACAACTTGCAAAGGAGCAGCAGGATGAACTCGAAGCAGAAAAGCCCACCAAGAACGGAAAACCAGCTGTCGATAACTTCTTGATACCCCACCAGGGTGTAGGAGAGTGGGAGGATGAGAGTGACGAGGAAGATGATGATCAGTATCAGGATGAATACGGTGGCGATGACGTCGCAGAGGAAGTGGTTCGTCTTACCTGCCAGTGGATTGAGACACATTCGATTGAATGGCTTCTAATTTTTACCAACAGAGAGTGAATGAGGAAGATGAGGAATTATTCAACAAGTTCTTACCGTCGACGAGCGAACGCCCAGCAATCTCACTAGCAGACAAAATCCTGGAAAAAATTGCACAGCATGAGAGCTCGCTGCAAGCGAAGGGTGGTCATGGTGGCATGGACATCGATGAGGAGCGAGCAGAGCTGCCCCCGAAGGTCATCGAGGTTTATACCAAAATCGGCGTTCTGCTGTCACGATATAAATCCGGGAAGCTTCCGAAACCGTTCAAGATTATCCCTAGTTTGAGGAATTGGGAGGAAATACTCTTCCTAACGAGGCCCGATGAATGGTCCCCTCATGCTTGTTATGAAGCCACTAAGATGTTTGCCAGTAATTTGAATGCTGCACAGACACAAAGGTAACCCCGACAGCCCAGCTATGGTACCTAATTTTGCCTCAATACTAATTGAAATAGGTTTCTTAATCTAATACTTCTCGATCGAGTCCGCGATGACATTTACGAACACAAAAAGCTAAACGTCCACCTTTACAAGGCTCTAAAGAAAGCTCTTTACAAACCAGCCGCTTTCAACAAGGGTTTCCTTTTTCCATTATGTTCATCGGGAACCTGCACCCTACGTGAAGCCCAAATTGTTGGCTCGGTACTTACAAGAGTGTCGATCCCGGTGCTTCACTCCGCCGCGGCGCTCCAGCGGCTATGCGAGATGGATTATACTGGACCAACCAGTATATTCATCAGGGTCTTATTGGAAAAGAAGTACGCCCTTCCATACAAGGCTATCGACGCAGTAGTATTCCATTTCATTCGGTTTGCAAACAGCGATGAGACGATGCCTTTACTGTGGCATCAGAGCCTTCTAAGCTTTGCAACAAGATATAAGAATGACATTACCGAGGACCAAAGGAAGGCGTTGTTTGAATTGGTGAGGAAAAAAGGCCACCCAGCGGTCGCACCTCAAATAGTGACAGAACTAGAAGAAGGCAGGAAGGGGGGTAGGGAAGAGATGATGCCCCCAGGAGATGGTGACGGCCTGATGGATGATATCATGGATGATATATAACCAGTGTACCAATAAGAGCTACGAAACGTCTCCTAGCTCGACATCTTGCATTTAATGATGGCGTTCAGGTGAGAGAGTCAATCAAAAGTTCTATTTCTCTGATGTTGTAGTATATGAGTTCCAAATTTCAGGGTATATGCGCGCCAGCTCAGCCCGTTTGATCACTCTCAGTTCAAATATTTATACCGAAAGTTTGCTAGAGAGTCACTATCATCTTTCCAAAATTCATGCCGAATTTCCACACCCTCTTCGTACATGGTCTTCTCCGCTTGCCACTCCCACCAAGAATCAAAATCGTGCCACTCAAGAACAAGCATTCCACCCATCCAGGCGACGACTGCATACTTATCATCAGAGAATGTCTCCACAAATGCACGTCGTGGGATTTCCAGGTTGATATCATCGCCATCCCAATATTTTCCAGTTTGTCCCAAACGACGAAGTCTCATAAAGGCCATGTGTAGAGAAGGCGCCATGATACCATATAAAGTTTTACCCATAGGGAAGAATGCCTGGCGAGAATGCGTAGTATAAGGGTTTCGAGTATCCGATACCGTCCAACTTTCCTGTCGGATATTTTCCGATCCATCTTGGGGCGAATTGTAATCGTATTGGAAATAGTCCACATTCAAGTCTTTCGGGGTATTGGGGTCGGCGGCCACTGCCATGACGCCATGGCCACGATTGATAAAAGCCCGTTTCGGTGGATCGCCAAAAGGGTCAGATGGAGATTGAGGAAGTGTAAAGCTAGCTTGTGTTTCGGAGACAAGCGCCAGGTCATCTTGAGAGGCAAAAGAAAGGCGCTGGATATAAAATCCGACAGGATCGAACCTGCTCGATAGCGATATGGTTTTCGTATCGTTATGGATTAATATATCGCATTCTCGTACGGCCCAGTCGAACCCTTGAAGGGAGAATGGGTCATCTTCGTCCTATTCAGGGCCCTGTCGTTAGCAGGTGCAGGAAGGGCTTTAAAATACACACATTCCCTTACGAGCTCCTCCCTAGATAACACGGTTTGCCTACTCAATATATCTTCTTCTATATCATATGCAGCTACACCGTTTGTCCTCGCATCCCAGACTTCGTAGTGTACCAATTGGCCCGTATCGTCCTGAGCCCGAATAACGACATAACGATCCGTACACCCAGCTAAATATCTCATCTTCAGAGCTCTGGGAACGTTCATACACCACTTGTAGACGAGGTTACCGGAGTAGTCGAAAATAACTGCCTCGCTACACGTAATCAAGTTAGCATCCCCCGCTGCTCCTACCAGAGCGAAAAAATACAATACCATTCACTCCCCCTGTCCACATCTACAATAAACCCTGGTCCTGCGCGGAGATATCGACTTGTGTGAATATCATGACCATGGGGATCGGTTGCGACAACTCTCTTAAGTGGTGACTCTGCTTTCCGGTCGAGGTCCAAAAGGTAAATACCACTTGTACTTCCTTCGCTCGCTCTCCTAGCTTCGATTACCAGTATACCGGAATAGCAGTACTTCGGGGAAACGTAACCTCCTGGGTAGCTAAACCATTTAGTCTTCATGACGAGCCCTGCACGGTGGGCATGTTCCCTAAAGACGAGGTTCCGGAGAACGGAAAACCGATCCTCCATATTTTTATAGTATGCGAGATCAGAGTGTCTATTGAAATGCTGTCGGATTATATCATTCACTAGCGAGTCGCTGTGAAGGAGTGCGGTCCATTTTTTAGATACCTGCACAGTCGGATTATAATTAACATTAGACAGTCCACCGATTGTACACTGATAATTGTTGGATTTTCTGCGTTGGGCGGAAGGAGACACACTCGACAGAAGGTAATATATTCTTTTGGGCTGAATTGACCTGCCACCTGATACGCAATCTCCCTAGGAAGGTATCCGAGAATATCGGTCTTTTTGTACATTGTGTGAGGATAAATACGACTTGCTACCGAGGGTTGAAATCAAGATGGCGATGCAGGCGCTGCGCAGGCGCAGGACACCGAATTCTAGGTATTGGCTCAGCTGAGCTAGCTGAGTGGGTCTAATATATGGATTTGGATGCCGTGTCCGGGCATCTTCAGACAAGTACAATGTTGTCACATGATATCGTACGATATTTCGAATTGCCCAGCAGAAAGCCCCAGACCAGCACATTACACCTGCTCACATACTTCGTCTTCCTTCCAGAGCCTTAGTTTCTACATTGCAGTACTAGTCATCTATCTGCAAGTGCAAGTTGTGCAGCAAACAGGAACAATGTATGGAAACGCTACAAGGTGGAACAAATTCAATTCTCTGGTTACGAGACTGGAACGATGCGACCTCACTCCTTGGGTTAGCTTAGCAACACGCGATATCCAACAATGAGCAGGTCAGTACTTGAAACGACGAAGCTAAGGGGGACGGCCATTAATTGCGAGCCACGCCCCAAACTATTACGCGTATATCTCGATTTCTAGCATACTAGAATTATTCGTAGGCCACTTTAAACAATGTTGGTGATATATAAGAACATGGCATTTCTTGTCCCAGACCTGAAAATACCACATCCCATACATATATACCAGAAAGCATCTAAGTAACCCAAAGGTTTCCTTTCGGTATAACCTTAAATTATCATTATCCCTCCGAAGAAGAAGAAGAAGAAGAAGAGACCTCTGGTGGCTGGCCAACAAGTTATCGATTCGAATTTTACATAATAGATATATCGCGACAGAAAACTCATAATGAAGTTTTCAATTACCACAATATCGACTATCCTCGCAGTCACGGCCTCTGTGGCCCCATCTCAGGCCCCTAAAAGGCAAACCCGGGGTACCACTCTCAATATCATCGAACAAACGGATGCACCTTGGAACCTAGAGCGAATATCTAGCAGAGGATCTATCTTAAAAGGCAGTCGCAAGGTGACTGACCTAGCCTATAAATACCGATACGACGCGCGTGACACCGCCACTGGCGTCGATGTGTACGTCCATGACACCGGTATCGACCCGCTGAATCCGGATTTCAATTCTCGGGCGCAGATAATCTTCACTGAGAATCCCTATGATATATGGGATCGTGATGGGCATGGGTGGGTCAACAATATTCTACAAACGTGGTTTCTAAATTATTTCCTCACATTAGCTAACGGTATATGAACCTGTCTAGCACGCACGTCGCTGGAACAATCGGCTCGACCCATTACGGTGTTGCGAAAAATGTGTCTATCTGGGCAATTAAAACCATGTCAATTCCGATGGAAGACACACTTGGCCCTGATATGACGAAGAGAACCTTCATAGATCAAGTCCAAGACAGAGTAGACGGCATCAAGGCGGCCATAAGGCAACACAATATCCGCAAGAAGGAGAAAGACTTCAAGGGTTCGGTGATGAACATGTCCTGGGGGTTTCCCAAGGATTTCATGGATAGAGCTCCAGGTGGTCATGAACTCCTCAAAAAGGCATTGAGGGATGCAATTGCTGCCGGTATTCACATAACCGTCTCGGGAACAAACTCTGATGATGACGCATGCGTATCGTTCCCTAGCGGATACGTTAAAGAAATCCCACAACTTCTTGTAGTGGGGAACGTTGATATTAACGACACCCGAGCAAGGTCTTCTGACTGGGGTCCGTGCATCGACCTTTGGGCTCCTGGAACAGATATCAAGAGTACATCCCTCAAGATTAATGATTGGGTTGCCGTGAACACTGGGACATCAATGGCAGCTCCACTAGTTGCTGGTGTCATCGCTACTCAACTCGCAAAGTTTCCCCAACTAAGGGATGATACAGTCTCGATGAAGAAGAAGATCTTGGAAATGGCACTTAATGGTGTGGTGAAGGATGCTAGGGGTGGCGGAAATCTTCTGTTGAATACCGGGTTAGTAAAAGCCTGAGCTCGCGGGGAACTGGAGTTTACAAAGCCGGTACGTCTTCTTCAAGCGCGGTCGGATCAAAAAGTTCTCTTTTGGCCCTCGATTCAACTAGTTAACTTGAAACTTCGTTGTAAATATGATGGATTTTGGAAACATGTAGATACGATTCATACTAGCCCAACTGCAAAACACTGATATCTAGTCAACAAGCTAGTCATGTTCATAACCTCGAACTTTCAAGCTCCGTAGCCGACACTTAAGTACTTGTACGTTTTTGAAGCTCCATAAACTCGTCAAAATCAAGCCATTCATATAGGAGCAGCCCTTCGTCGAAGAAAAGAAGGAATCCTTCGTCACTTACCCCTAATGTCTGCAACGTTCCGCCCATGCCCGCAAGGTCTAGAAGCCGACCTGGCCCGAGCGGAGTTGGTTGGTCACCTCTAGAGCACCAAAGTTGGTATTTATTCGAATGCCCTCCCTCCACATACAAATCCTTCGTCGTAGAACCTACGACGGTGTAGAGAGCACTTCCATAGCGAAAAGGCTTGAGAGTGACATAAGAAAGGCCGCTGGGGACCCTTCCACAAAAATTGGGATCGAACTCTCCCAGTTCGACCGATATTTCAGTATCTGATAGAATGGCCGCCTCGAGGTATATATTTCTCGTCCTCCCATTGGATATATCCAGGATGGACGTGTTCGTGCCGTATTTGAAGGTTACTGGGCGCGGAATGTTTGGCACCCCATCCGGTAACCTGAAGGGGATAAACTTTCCAATTATTTCATGAAAGGTTCTTTCTTCTTCATTAAAAGCCATCCAGCTCACGGCAACTTCACCTCTGCCAGCAACGTCAGCAGCCAAAACAATACGATTGCTCGGGTCAAGGATCTTCATTGCTGGTGTTGCCAGAACAGCTTGCCCCTACAGGCGAGAGCATCAGTAACTCGGCACAACGTAGGAACCCATTCTTAGAACTCACGTGAGTGGCAGCGGTGCTTTTAATAAAGTCCGGGACTCTCTCAAAAACTTGCAAGACCGTGGTTTGGAGATTCAACAGGTAGTAGTCGGAGTATTCAGAGCGCGTATATTCGTCTCGAATACAGAAATACTTTTCTGACGAAGCCATACTGATAGTCCCCTCATGCATGAGTCTGAAATTGCGGACAGATTCTCCTCTCATATTCCAGACAAGCACCCGACTATGAGCAAAAGGTTAACCGCATATTACCTAATTGTGTGGGACAATCTCATTCTACATACCCTGAAGTAAAGGTAACACCGGCTATACAATGACTACTCACATGTATTAATTCTGGATCCAAGGCCTCCCGATGTTTGTTTATTAACGATATGACTCCCTGGGGAGGGTAATTCTTTATGTCAATCAGGTACAGTTGAGATGTGGTAGGTAATGAGCACTGTCTGAGGTTCTCGAACACCACATATTGGAGGTTATCCGAGCAACCTAAAAACCCGAAGAAACAATTTTGATTAATGATCTTCGAAGAAAGATTATATATAGTTTTCAGCCGGAACAAGCCTGTTTGGCCCGCATATTCTCTGAATGCCAGGTTTCGCAGTGCTGAGAAAGGATCCTGTCTGAATTGATTGGCGTAATAGGGAAAGTCGGAACGGCTTGAATAGTACACCCGGATCAGGTCTCGAGCGAGCTGCTTAGATGACAGGATAGACTTCCATCGTGATGATACCTGGCGAAGGAGTACAATCTCTTTTGGATCGAGACGTTCAGCGATTTGAAGGGAGATCTCAATAGGGAGAGACCCAAATATGTCAAAGAAGTAGTTATCCTGTAGTAGCTTCGCGTGCAAAGCATACTTCTCGGATGGGCGTAAGGAAGCAAACAGTGCGTCGATGCTAGAGCCAGGTGTGAGTTCGAGGCATCAGCAGGAATAACACTTAGGTAATAGAAAGATACAGAGCAGAAGCCGGCGGGACGAGGAGCAGGAGAACCGGCGAGATACGGCTGCATGCAGTTAACCGAGAAGAGGCGAACTCACAAATGGCTTCTCTGCTTCTGACTCGCACCTTCGAAGGCTTCAACAGCTTCGCCTAATGCCGGTAGCTCCATGCTGGGAGGAGGAGGAGGCGTGCATACAGGCGAGGTGGACGGATGTTGGTCGGTCTGAAAGTGGAAGAATGTGGGGTAACGGGTAGGTACATCCTTTGGTTCACAGTCCGGTGACGGGTGCACGGATGCCGCGAAGGTGGAAACCCCGACGCAGGAACGTTGGCGTTTTGATAACGACCTGCACTCGTATCACGGACCTTAGTCGGGCAGCGATGGACGCGAAATGGCTGGGATCTGGGAGCTAAAGTCGCAGGCGGGTCCCCTTTGAAGCCCGAATACGGTTGACATTGGATAAGGATTACCTGATTTCATCTATTCCAGTCCATATGATCGCTACATATCAGACGATAACTCTCTCGTGCTAAGCTTAATTTACGACGGCCCATGTGAGGAAGTGCATACAAGCATGCATGCATGCATCCGAAGAACAACTTCCTTGGCAGCCTGGTGCGAGGTTGATGATATTATTAGTGACTTTGGGCCCGGCATCCTGGATCGAATCTTAACACAGGCGTCGGTGGCCTGAATTGCATTAGGGCGTTTCAGCTGTCAGCGCCCAACGTCACCGATTAGGCCAAGTTGCCAAAAAAAGAAGGCGAGAAAAAGAAAGTGATACCATATTTGGCAAAGCGCCTCCAGCTTTCATCTCGGGAATTATTGGTCCATCCTGCATTTGATTTGCTTTGATTACTTGTCTGCATGTCGCCGAATATGGCAACTTGATCGAAGTTTGATGGAAGTTTCGAAGCTTCCATGGCTGCTTCGCCGAAGACATCTGGTCCTCACAGCTGCAAGGGTTCCAATGATACCAATATTGCCACACGTCATAAAGTGACGGATGTCGAGAGAATCCATATGTGTACATGTTCACTGTCGTCCTTGGCTTAGCTTCTATACCTATCGTACGTACTCATACTAACTATCGTCCGGTTGACGAAACGTAGATCCGCCTCTGCATGCAAGCCACTTTCTCGCTTCTTCCATCCGAATGTTGATGACAAGCTGAGGCTAAGCTGGCTGGCTGGTGATAATCATTGATATCTTCGAATTTAGGTTAGCCAGGAAAATTTTTTTTCCCCGGACTCCAGCCTCTTCCTACCGATGACGGGGACAATGTTAGCCTCCGATTAGCTGGAGGTTGGATTTAGTCCCGTTAGCGCGAGGCAAGTTTTGCTGTTTTGGGAGAGGTGTGGCAGAGACTCTGATGCCTCTGCCACAGATGCCAAGGAAAGGGCGTGCCTGCTCGCCGTACATATAGCACAAGCCCGTTAAGATGCCATTGCAGAACATGAAACAGTCGACAGGAAGAAATCTTCATCATCGATGCCAAATTTGGGTCGACAGGCCCCATACAAGCAGGGAAGATTGCGAGAGAAAAACAAACGAAGACGCCGGTAGCGAGGATTAGAAAACTGGTACCTGCATTTCGCGAGGGAACAATAGGGACGGATAGGTGGCATGAGCGCAGGCCATTTTACTCTCCGAAACGGTGCAGCGCCGTTCCTACAGACAGACACCCTCATTCGCAGCCCTATGTCGACAGGCCCCACCAGATGACGACAGATCTGTACAGAACTGGGGCCGACGGGGCGACCATGTACAGTCGTGCAGTTAACGCCCGTCGATGAGATTGTACAAAGTGTACGTGCATGTGGGGTCGCGAACTTGGATAGACTGGCTGAAGGTTTGTACATCTTCATCGGATTGAGTGGTGTCCGATTATATTTTTGTTACGTGATGGACCATGTGCGTGGGTGACAGGTCAGATCGAATCTAGCTACTCCGTATGGTGTAGTGATGCTCTTTTGGGGAGGTTGAAGACTCCACGACTCCTAGTACTAGATAGTCGAGCTCTGGAGATTAAGCTGCGTGAACAGTCGGTGCGTAAACGGTTAGCATTTCTCCGATGAGGCCCGACTCAGGAACCAAGCTAGGGGCAGGACCTGCAGGAAAGCTTTCTCGGTCGACGTTTCAAGAGGGGGGGATTCGAAAGAGCAGTTGCAAGCAAAGCAAGGTGCAGGCGCCTCCCCTGCAAGCACGAAATGAAACAAGCTGCTGCACCACCACACTAGGAGGCAAAGCAGATGGGATTCTGCACTGCAAGCCACATTGCCAAACCAGGCTAAGGCTGCATGCATGGGCACCAGCATGGGCATCTCAAACCAACGTTAGTGAGAGAACCTTGGATGGGCTATCTCAGGTACCAAATGTTAACTCAAGCCGGGATGTGAGAGGATGATAAATATTTAAAGATGCGACCGCCTCACCGTCGTCGTCACAATCACATCATCTCATTCGCAGCCATCCTTTCCATATCACATATACTCGCCCATTGTCGTTCTGATGTGAACCCGCGGATTGCAAATCGGTCTGTGAGAGAGCATCGCCAGTGGAATTCGAAGCCACCCATATTTATTCATACAGACGAACAGACATACGTCTACTATATTTCCAGTAAATTACTTTTATATATATACGTATCATATCAAGCAAGTGCTATCTTATATAGTACTATAGCCGATTATTATTATTATTATTATTATCAGTAAGTTGAAACGCCCTGATAGAATCAAGTAATGTCGTTCATGTCTGGGATTGCCTCACCCTGGGTCTGCGTTTGAGGCTGGTTTCCCTTCAATTCTTTTTTTCTTCTTTTCTTTTCTTTTTATTTTCTTTTGTCCGAATGTTTTATATCATCCCTCCCACCGTATTTCTATTTAATTCTCTATTATATATATCGGTATATGCCAATCTTCAAAGGCATATACCAAGTGTAATCGAGCGGCATCTCTCCTTCTTCTTCATCCTCATCCTTCCTCATCTTCTACTACAGAAGGCTTTCTCTCTTCACCAGACCAACCAACCAACCAACTAACAGGCTTGGTTAGCTAACACCTTCAGCGGGAGGGAATTCCCGTCAACCAAAAAAAAGAAAGGAAAACCCGAAGAAGCAGAAGAAGAACCGACAAAACCGTTAAATCTCAAATCGTTTGACGATAGAAGACTTCCAAACGTTACCAACATACGATATATAATATCTCTACTTGACATCTCCTCGGATATCTGTGCAAGTGAGTAAGGACATCCCGCCCGCTTGTCCCCTGCCTCATTTTACATAGCATTGGTTATACATACAATACGACATCGTGTTGCGGTCCCCGCTTTTGATGAGGAAAATAACGGGGGGGTCTGTGCGGCCATGTCCTGTCATGTCCTTTGGAAAAGCCTGGTCTGATCTGATCTGATGATACGATGCATCCGGGCTTTCTTGGACTTTCCTCAAAGGCGCATCGTGGGCAAATTCGCGGATTCACAAGGCTGCCACCGCTAATTAATTAACCGTCTCCAACAACTTCAACTCCATCTTCCTCATCTTCGTCTTCATTTTCGTTTTCACTTCTTCTGGTTTTATTTTTTATTTTTTTAGCTGCCTGACTGTTTGTGCTTGCCTGTGCTATACATACATAGTACATGTACCTGCAGCCTGGCGGTTCGACTTCTAATAGCAGTGTATTTTTGATTGCTTCTGATTCCAAGCTGACCCCGGGCGACAACACCTGCAGGCAAACTTCATCTTATCTTCACCTTCATCTTCGAAGCTGTTTGGATTCCGTCGAGGTTAGTAAGAACTGCTGCTAAATATTGGACTCCGATGTTTCGGCCCCTCGCATTATCCCGTTCATTCATTCATTCATTCATCCATCCATTCAATCAAATACGCACATACACACGCACATACACACGCACATACACACGCACATTCATTTGGTTTTTCATTCCCTCTTGTTTCATTCCCTCTGTGCTGGGCCGTTGTGATCCCGGCAAGGGTACGGTCCATGTCCACTTCCTTCCCGATTTTTCCGTTGGCTCAAACGTTGTCGCGAGGTTGAATGGTCTCGGATCCAACCAGGTGATTCCCATCATCCGCCTTCTTGATCTTTCCAGAGTATCTTCTTCCTCCTCCTCTTCTTTTTTTCTTCTTTTCTCTTCTCTTCTTGATCTTTCCGGGGTATCTTCCCTTTAAGCTCAAGCAGAAGAGGGCGTAGACTAAAGATCTCGATCTCAAGTCAAGACATCTTATACGAGACCCCAAGCCTTCAACCCAGGTATATCTATTTATGCATCCACATGCATATTCCATCAACTCGCCTCATCAGAAGAATAATACATACCTATGTATCCTCGCACCCTCCTTCCCCACACTCAATTACGAGGAGTTGAACAGCCTGGACATGACTTCGGGTATGTGTCTGGCTGTGACCCCAAACCCTGGGCGGAATCCCCGCTCTGATTCCCTTTCCGTTTCCTGCCTTGCTTGCTGCTTGCTGCTTGCCTGCTTGCCCGCTGCTACCGCTGTTGGCAAAAGAGAAAGGGTAAACGGTTCACACCTTACCCGTCCAGTGCAGCATACAGCCATGGCAATGCCGTGGTTAGCTTAGGCTAGCCTGGAAAGATGGTCTGGAAGACTCTGATCTGGAGATATTGGCACTCGACTCAAATCTGACTTTCGGATCAACTTCGATTGTACACGAGCGGTCGAGGCATATTTCGTCTTTCTGCCGGACTGGGCTATTCCGAGGGTGAATGGACTGGACTGTCTCTCATCGAATCAGCTTTTTTCCGAGACAGCCGTGCAGAGATACTTAGTCACTCGAGACCGTATCGAAAAGTACCAGAGTACACGTACGTATCGAGTATCGTTGAAGTATCTGAGATACCCTGGGCCGTCCGTTCGCTCGCCGGGCCGTCTAGCTCACCTCTGCCATCTTGTTTTTCCGAACTGGCCGGCGGTAATAGCAGCGGGCTCCTCTATTCTGTTCTATTCTACATGCTTTTACATACCTCAGCATATAACATTCACCATCTCCTCTCTCCCACTCGCTCTCACTCTCACTCTCTCACTCACTTCAGTCCCTCTCCACTCTACTTCTACATACTCCTGCCCGGATGGTCTGGGTGCAATATCGTATCATATCATTCCTCCTCTCTGCCTACCACCCCCTCTCATCTCCCCGAAGTCACTAGTTCTTTGCCATCCAATGCATTAAAGTCCGAAATCCGACCTTCCAGAACCATCAACCACCAGTCCGAGACGCCGCCCGCATTATCTGACCGCTTATTTGGTTGTCTTTTAGGCTCTAGTCCGTTCAGCAGAAGAACCTCCTCGCTACCAACCAGCCCTTTCGTTTCTTTTTTTCCCCTTCGCCCTCTTGCCTGCTTCAGTTCCGTCGCAACTTTCATTCGCATCCGCCCATCCTTCCAGCAGAATATTCCACGCCGATTCTAGGGCCACCCTCCCACCCTCCTCCACCGAACATACCCACCGACAGGCTTTCACCACCCCGACTCTTCCTAATCTCTTCTTCGGTCCTCGACGAGTAGCTTCACCAGGCACTTCCTTCCAAATACCACCATTCACCTAAATTACTCGTTTTGAATCCGTTGTCCCCGTCTATTGCCGACCGAACCAGCTCGCTCCCAACCTGTGAAACAATTACACACGCACACAATCCTTCCACCCGGAAGCCTCAGAAACTGCCAAAGGAAACGACTAACAGGAGGACCACTATCGAATTAGTTATACTTATTGACTTGTACACCCGGGAAACTGCTAAGCCTTTGCCCTGTGCCTGCCAATAAGCAAAACCACCCAATTCCTTCAGCTGCCCCATCCGTTGACTCTCACCGCTTGGTTTTCGACAAATACTAGAGTAATTTGCATGATATCTCGGAATCACCTCACAAGTACTTTCGGATCGCCAAGATGATGATGATGGAGAGAAGTACCAGTGCCAGGTCACCATTTAGCGGACCGATAGAACGAAGCCATTCGATTTCGCAACCCCATACACATTCGTCGGAACCTAAATCCGAGCCGATGGACATTACAACGACTGGGAGCCCGGAAATGGATCCCCAAGGAGACTCTGCTGTTGCCTCTGATGCTACAAAGCTAGGAATGACTGGCAGCTCTCTTGCTATGGCCTCAGCCTCTAATGGTCTTCAACAGCCTAAGGTCCAAACCGCATTCATTCACAAACTTTACAGGTACGGGATCTCTACGGCCAGCCCTAACAGTACTCCCACATTGGGGCACCAATACTAACAGGTCACAGTATGCTCGAGGATGCCGCTATTCAGCATCTCATTTCGTGGGCAACCTCTGGGGAAAGCTTTGTTATGTCCCCAACAGGCGAATTTTCTAAGGTCCTTAGGTTGGTTATCCTTTATCTTCTACGGTCACCACCTCTCATTGACGCCTAAACTCTGCGTAGCCAATACTTCAAACATACCAATGTATCATCCTTTGTTCGGCAGCTGAACATGTACGGCTTTCACAAAGTAAATGACGTTTTCCACTCCGCCTCTCCGGATTCCGCGCTCTGGGAATTTAAGCATGGTGGCGGTAGTTTCAAACGTGGTGATTTGGCTAGCCTCAGGGACATTCGACGTCGACCATCTCGGCCGGCAATCCATAAAGAGCCACCATACTCCGGAAATCGAAGCGCAGTTCCAAGTGCCCCCGGAACACCGAACGAGCAGGCAGTCGACACCATCGAGAGCCGCTTGGCCGGCCTGGAACAGGCGTATTGGGATGTCAACAGCAGAGTCCACCGACTGGAGGATGCCAATAATACATTGGGGAATCAATGCCAAAATCTCCTCGAAGGCTTAACCCGGTGTCACCAGTGGACCATCGATCTATCCCAATATATCGCCAGGATAATTCCCCAGTCTGATATCTCCATTCTAAGAGAAAGTGAGTTTTTCTTCCTCTTTCTTTTCCCTGAGGTTTATCGACCCTATCGAACTAGTACTTATAGAATTCGTGAATAGTCCAATCGAGACAAAAGGAAATAGAGCGATATGCAACATCTCTGGAGGAAAGCATTGAGGCTTTCCAACGAGAACGTATACCCACATTTTCCTTCCCACCGATGGATAGTGCTGGTCCAATGTCCCCTCGACAAGGACCCCAATATGACGAAGATGGCCGACGCCCCCCACCAGCGCTTCGAGGCGGACTTGGTAGCGGATACTTCCGCCCCCCATTCTCCTCTAGTAGCCAGAACGGTTCACTGGGTCAGAGAAGATTCGGCTCCATGAGCGGACCCGGTGGAGCCACACCTACATCTTCCCTTCACCCCTCTTCGATCGACAGACTCGCGCCGAGGGCATCTGGACTCCCTGTTCATCCGAGCCATCTATCGAGACGCCATACCTCCGCTGATATCAGACTGCAGGGCTGGAATCCCCCAGGAAGCTCGCCGTTTTCTCATCAATCAGCGGTCCAGTGGGGCAACAGCACTTCCAGCAGATCCTGCGAGCCGCAAAACGCTCAAGACGAGGCCCCCCCAAGTTTCTCGAATTATGAAATAAGGTCACAGCATTCAGCTCCTCGACCGTCCTTCTCCTCTATTCGGAAATCGCCTCCGCCATTTGAACCATCTCTATCCTCCATCGGTCCGGACAGCACTTGGTCATTTGCTACAGCTAAGCAAACGACAAGTCCTTCTAAATTTGACCCACCGCCTCCCCCAATGGGCTCCCGCCGAGGCAGCATCGTTGCTAGCGGCGTCCATGCGCTATTGAACCCATCATCCGCACAAGACACCGTTTCCCGCCCGGATAACTCGAGCGACAAAGGATCCGATTCTGAGCCAGCAAATGAGGAAAGCCGGAAAAGAAAGAGGATCGATTAACCTTACCTTTTCCTTACGTCCAAAAGAAAGGCGGATATTTTCAATTTTAGGTTGATCAAAGTACATGCATTATGGCTGTTTATAAGTTTGGCTCTTCAGTTTCCGCTAACGACGATTGATTCAGTATTTTGCTTTTTTATTCTTCCTTATCTTCTGCATACTTCTCCTTAATACCTATTACCCCTTCTCATTCACATTTCCCTCGTATCTTTATTATTACTATTATTATTTTGCGATTTGACGCTCCTTTCCTTTTTACATATACGTCGGCTCGGAACTCTCATTTCAGGTTTTCTTTTAGTTTCTGTACCTTATTGTTTGATGACAAAGGGCAAGGTCCGGCGTTGTATGCTTTTGCTGCGGCTCGTGGTTCCCATGTTGACGCGAACGTTGTTGGCTCTTTTTTAGCCAATAATGATGCACGATGGCTTCTGCGAGTAAATATTCTGTGGAGGAGGATCACGGGAAGGAGACGGCAGATTTGTTTTCCTCGACATTCTTCACCAACTTGATCTATTTGTACAAAGCCTGTCATTTCCTATTGCAGTTGTTCAATATCGATTTTCTTCAGCTTGAATATAAGTTCGTTGTACTTTAAGCAATCACACATGCGTGTGCACACATATGCATTTCCTATTGTGCAAATAAGAATACACACATGAATCCAACCTGAATAGCAGCTAACTCTCAGCACTGTGGCTCTTGTTTTTCCTCTTTTTCTTCTTCTTCCTCTTCTTGTTTTCGCCGACTACGACAATCTTCTCTCCTGTTAGAGCCCGCTGTGTAGGGGAGTTCGTCGATGCAACTTTAGTATTCGTATCTGTAGCCTCTGCATCCGATTCACCGTCGTCATGAGTAGAGCCTCTAAATGCTGTGTCGTGCTTCGAATTCTTTGATTCACTCTTAATCTTCTTCCCCTTCGGTGTGACAGACTTTGTTGTCAATGACACAAACCCACCGCTGACGCCAGTGTCTGAACCACTACCTGAATTATGGGTATCTGTAACCTCATCATTTGCCTGAGGCTCATCGTCCGTCTTGAACTTCCGTTTCTTCGAGGCCTTTTTGCTGATAGCTCCACGGCCGGTCTGCTCTTCATCGTCGTCGCTCGATTCCGAGTTGTCTACGTCCCTGGATCGGGATTGATGCAGTGTTCTCTCCTGGTGCCTTTGTCGCGCATCCTTCATGATGCTCTGGCCGAGGAGCCGTCGTCGCAGAAGGTCATGCTCACGGTTGTAAGTCTCTGTTGCGGAGGCAGACATAGGTACCGGATGGCCAGCACCTAGCCTATTCGTGCACAAAAACTTTAGTTTAGCATGGAAGTGAAAGGATAGACGACAAGGGACAGGTGCTACGAACGTGGCTGGCCTGGGTTTCCAGAGTTCTTCCTCCTCTGCAGCGATTTCCTCGGTGGATTTTGCATTCTTGAGTTCTTCGGCCGTCGGCGGGGTCAGTAGGGATTCTATCAATTTACGCCTTTGGGCGGCGACAACTGCGATTCGGTTTTGGAGGATGAGGGGGTCGATGGAGTCGGTGGAGGATGTCATCTTGCTGATGGGCAACGCGATGGTGGTGTGGTTTTTAAGGGAAGAGATTGGGCAACACAATTTGTCTTGGTCGAAGAGACCTACGGAAAGAAAAGAAAGGAAACGAAATGGACTGAAATGAACGAAGCCGATGTTATCGCGGAATGAATTGGTCATTTTCTCTACAGACAATTGACAGGCAGTTGACAGGCCTCATCTCATATGAACAAGGAAAGAACGGTAACAAGCCATGTGGAATACCCTCTATATAGACAATAATTGCAACCTCCCATACTTACTTAGGTCCTTACTCGGGTGCTTCTTTACCTGCTTCTAAATCCCCAAAGTGAACTCCACTCCAACGTCAATATCTCGAGCTACATATCAAAGTCAGCTACGCTATGCTTAATTCTCGGAGTCCAGGTTGCTCTCATAAAACTCACCCATCTTGACTACCTTTGAGAACTGAACGGCCTTCTCAGCTGCTGACTGCAAGTCCTCCAACGAGAAAATCTTCAACCCTGATTCGTTGATCTGATATACGTGTAAGTATTTACCATCCAAAGCGATTACTAGCCCTAGGTCTAGTTGTAGCTTACCAATTTCTGAGCTTCCTGCATGTTAGTACCCTGCAATCGAGCAACGACGGGGACGCGAAGGTTCATGTTCTGGACAGTCCCAATAAGGCCGCGAGCAATGTCGTCACAGCGGACAATGCCACCGAAAATGTTGACGAAGATAGCGGTAACCTTTGGATCTTTGGTAATAAGCTCGAAGGCACGCTGAATCGCCTTTGGAGTGGCACCGCCTCCAACGTCCAAGAAGTTGGCTGGGCTGCCACCGTTTAGCTTGATGATATCCATGGTAGCCATGGCCAATCCGGCGCCGTTAACCAAACATCCAATATCACCGTCCAACTTGATGAAGTTAAGACCATACTCCGCAGCCTGAACCTCATCGGGGTCTTCTTGGGCAATATCTCTCCATGAGAACACCTCTTGTTGTCGGAAATCAGCGTTATCATCGAACCCAAACTTGGCATCCATGCACAAAACTTTGTGGTCGTTAGTTTCGGCGAGAGGATTGATCTCGATCTGAGTCGCATCCTTTTCAATGAAAACTTTGTAGAGATTCTGAATCGTCTTCGCTGCGTCGTCGATGCACTGAGGAGAGAAACCTAGTTGTTTGGCGATCTTCTGAGCAATTTCGTCGGTAACACCTTGGTGAATGTCAATCGGGGTGGTGATGATGGCCTCCGGTGATTCTTTGGCAACAGTTTCGATATCCATACCACCCTGTGAAGAAGCCACGATCACCGGGCCTTGAGTCGCGCGGTCCATCAGGATTGCGAGATAGAACTCTCTCCGTGCAAACTTGCGCTCGACGATGAAAACTGACGTGCACAATTTACCAGCCGCCCCAGTCTGCTTCGTGACGAGTTTATGGCCAATCATTTCTCCAGCAAAGAGCTTCGCTTCGGCGGGCCTATGTCGGGGAAATTCGATCAATTGGGTTCGGGTAGTGCTACGCGGCCGCTGGGGGTATCTTACGAGTAAACAACCCTCACGCCGCCCTTTAGACCATTATCGAATGTGCCCTTTCCTCTTCCACCCGCGAGGACTTGGGCTTTGATGACCATATCATCACCGCCTTATCCATGGAATAACCAAACAAAATCAGAAATCGGTGGGCATTGAAAGATGATCGGGATGTCACTGCATACCGATGCTTTTAGCGACCTTCTCGGCTTCATCGATGGTTGTGGCATTCTGGCCATTCGGAACACCAATGCCGTACTATATTATCGTCCGCGAGAGAGGGAGAAAGATGAGTTATTATGTGACGTTCACGACTGAGTTGCAGACACCGGACGGAAGGAAGCGCGACGAGCAGGCTCGGGTTCTTCAAGGAAGCCAATTCATACCGATTTCAAAAGGTTGGCTGAAAGGTATTCGTGTATCGACAAAGGCCGGACCTGCTGGCGAATGAAGTAGCTTTTTGTCGGGTCCTAAATGCCATCATCGGCGAGTTAGCGTGGGGTTCACAATGTGGCATGAATTTGAGGGTAATTTACGTACCCTGAGGGCGGAATTCAGGGAGGCCGCTATCGGCCGACTTCGGAGTAGTTTAAACATGATTTGGTATTGAGAAGAGTTTTGGATAATAAGGGAGGCGGAAGAATTGGAGAGATGGTGGATAGGAGTCGGGGCGGAGGAGGAAGAGGAGGGATGAGGCCTGGGATGAGGTTCGAGAAACGGATGCCGGGATGGCTGCTACTTGCTTAGTACAAATGTGCAACACCACAAAAAAGATACTTCCCACAAATTTACATAAAAGCTACAAGGACAGTCGAATCTTGGATTTCGCTGAAACGGTATTTATAACATATCGCAGCGTCCACGTCCAGCGATGGCAGAACCGTCGCCGATGGAGGAGGTAAGCAAGATCTCTCCGCCGCCAAGTGCAAACGGGCAGAATAAGGATGATATCTGACAGTCCGGGCAAATCTCTCCAGCTCGTGGGCTTCCTCGCATCTCCACGCCATGAGATCAGAAACATTGGTACCGTCTGCACCTCAGACGCCACTTTAGCGGGCTCGATACCTGCGGGTTCTAACTTGGAATCTCGAAAATAAGCTTGTGGGACCCTTGTTGGTTACTCAACGGGTTCCCAAAACTCCATATTCAAACCTCCTGGCCTGAAACCTATCAGGGACCTCAAGATTTTACTGAGAGACCACCCTGTAAGTTATCTTGCACACATATATAGCGCTATCCTCAGCATGTGAATTTGGCTCTAATTACAGTGAAGGCAACTTCGGAGAGTGCGGCAACTATTCTTGTCAATGTGTCCGACGACAAGGCAGTTTTGGACCTCCTTGCAAATGATAACAGCTTCCTCGAGCTACTGTTTTCCTTGATCACAAACCCCTCCTACCCTGGAGCAGATTCTATTGCCATGCTACTGGCAAATATGGCAAAACATGAGTCGATACCGGGCAAAATCCTGAAGTTAAAGCGGGAGAAGCCGAAGGTCAGCGGGAGCGAAAATGCAATGGACCAGTTGATGGACCTGTTCGTGAAAGGGTCAGGGAAGACGCTGAATAAAAATGCCGATTTCGATTATCTTGCTTACTTGTTCGCGGACATTGCTGGGGTAAGATTCCCAGGCTTCAGGCATACGGGCTAGATTCCTCCTCTTCTATACCGTTATTAACTTGTAGGCAACAGCATCCCGAAGGAAGGAAACACTTCACAGAAGCACAGCCATATGACAACGTCATACCTCTTACGAAGCTGATAGTATTTACAGAGCATGAATCTTTAGTACGGAGAAAGGGAGTTGCATCAACTATCAAGTAAGCCTGTTGTACACAATGCTCCCGCTTCCTTTTTTTTTTTTTTTTTTTTTTTTTTTTTGAGGCCCCTAAGATCTTAATACTGACGGACGACAAAGGAACTCCTTATTCGACATCACATCGCATCCGACACTGATATCAGAATCTTCTGTCAACCTACTACCCTATATTCTTTTGCCGCTCATGGGTTCTGAAGAGTACCCAGAAGACGAGTCGCTCAGCATGCCGGCTGAAGTGCAGTTGTTACCACCGGACAAAAAGCGAGAACCGGACAACTCGATTATTGCGACGCATTTGGAGAGTGTCATGCTGTTAACCACCACGCGTGAGATAAGAGAAATTTTAAGAGAGCTGCAGGTGTACCCGATTGTCAGGGAGGTTCACCTGGCGGTAGAAGATGATGGTGTCCGAGATATCTGCGAGCGGATTGTTAATGTTTTAAAACGTGATGAAGCGGATGCCTCGAAACTCAATGGTCCGAGGGTTGAAGAGCTTGAAGACGACATAGTCGACCTTGCCTGAGTTTTCGATCAAATCCAGCCATTCATCGCTATACGCTCGCTGTGCGTAAATAAAAGCCAGCAGTAAAAAAAAAAAAAAAGAGGAAACGCGTATTATGTGTGAATCGCTGCTGCATAATCGAAATCGAATAACGACCAGCCAGCAAAGCAGTGTGTCTTGTGTGTGCGAACTACGATAGTGGAATGCTCTCATCTTTGAGCCTATCGCTCAACGAACTCGTGTCCAAACCGATATCTGGTAAAAGAGACCAATCGAAAGTCAGCAGGAAGGCTTCCTATTACAGTTTAGTTCGCCGGGACACGGCATCCCGAGTCGGTCTGAAGCCTGGTCACCAGCTAGTTTCCAGGACCAGGGGGTTTGTAACCAATAGCGAAGTGGCGGCCATGTTCGAAGAACCTCTCCACAGTTTGGAATATTTATGTCTGATAGGAGGACTGCCCTGCTTATCCCTGCCTCCCTCTCCCTCTGCATAGTTAAAGATCAAAACGCCGTGACTATCTCGGTTTCCAGCTTCAAACCCCATCAGCTGCGGCCGGCAGCATAAAAACAGTAATATCACCATCCTACATAGGACTTTGAGGCACTCCGCCCCGCCCTGCCGACCCAGCCGACCCGACCCGATTTTCGTCCTTGCTTGCTCACTCGCCTGGAAGTTTGCACGTCGCACAGCAGCTCCCCAGCCGGCAATATCAACATTCCTACCCGCCCAGTCACCGTAATATAGCTATAGCTGGCGACAACCTTCTATCGGCCGGCCTCATACATATACCCATTCCCACGGCCCGCGCATAAGCTACGGTATCATGAATCACAATCATGAATATAAAATAGTAATTCTGGGATCCCAGGGAGTAGGCAAGCAACCAAATCCGCGTCCCCATCCAAAGCACCCCCCTGCGAGTATTTCCTATTGTATTATATAGCTCGGCGAATTCTGCTTCGCACCCTTCTATGTCTCAAAATAAACCGTTTCTCCCTCAATGGCCTTCATCTATCGGACCTCTGTCGCACGGGAACGTTCGCAGAACTTGAAGCTTACTCCCAAATTTCACCCTTTTATTAATCTCCCATGTACATGTCAACAGTAATAGCCCCTCAACATCTCGAGTAAAAACAATATTAACATCGAAGTTTTCTAAATAAACAGGCAAGACCAGCCTTCTCACCCGATACGTTCAAGGCACATTCGACCCGTTAGGTTAGCCAAATCTGGGCCTGGATTATGCCAGCATATCGGACCCCCATGGCGCTGATTTCTTTTTTCCCTTTGCTCCGCTTCGATGCGAACCACAGCACCATCGACGATTGGGGCATCATTCCTAGCCAAGAAGGTTGTCGTCGACGATACCGTAGTACGATTACAGGTGTGTGTCGACTACCCAACTTCAAACCTTTAACCTCCAGGCCGGAACGACGTATCTGCATTAGATATATATTAAACAAATCCGCTGACAAAACAATCTTTCGGGATGCTATAGATCTGGGTGTGTATACATCTGTTGGACCTTTAACCTCGCTGAAGGCTACACGTCGATGGCGTTGGACATAGGGAGAGTTGTACTTATGCTGCTTTTAAACTAGGACACCGCTGGTCAGGAGAGGTTCCGCTCTATCTCGAAGCTCTACTACCGTTCCGCAAACTGTGGGGTGATTTGTTACGATGTGCGTCCGTCAACTGGGTTCCGATTCTTTCTATTTTAATCTATCTAACAAGTTCCGCCGGTGGCTAGGTCACGAGCGAGGTATCCTTTTGCTGATACATCCTCATTTTCTCACTGCCCAGTGACTGATAAGAACACCCACAATTGCAGGCATCCTTCGTTGCCGTTAACTCATGGTACTTAATCTTCACAGTCCTCCTCGTGTGCTCTCTCCCTTCTGACATCAGCTATTTAGGCTGCAAGAGTTGAAGAAGAACTTGAGAAACAACATTATTATCCATATCGTCGGCACAAAAACCGTGAGCCTTACCTTTAGATCTCATCTCCACTTCAGTTTCTAAGAAAGTGACTAACACGTGGCCCTATCCATATATTCCGCGCGTTTTTTAGGACCTCGTAAACGATGATCCATCCAAACGTGAGGTCCCGTTCGAGCGCTGCCTCGCCTATGCAGGGGAGCATCTATCAGATAGCGATGAATCTTGGGTAGGTATGGACTGCTGCCACGAGGTTTCCGCGAGGGAGGACTCTGGGGTAGACGAGTTGTTTCAGGTTATTGCCAGGAAGCTTATAGAGAGAAGAGCGGACATTGAGAGAGAACGACTTTATGGGGTTAGTGGGGGCGAGTACGATGAGGGTACAAGAAGCGACGGATCGATACAAATTAACACGGGGCCTACTGAACGCAAGGGCGGCGCCTGTGCCTGCTGATTCTAATTCATAGTTTACCAAGTTTTCCTTGCTGTCTTTTGCGATGCATCTTCCTGTTCCTCATTTCATGTCTGGCGTTTGTGGTATAGTTTCGACTATATTCGCTGTCGACTAAATGGATGCTGCGGATACCTTTACGATACCATTTTTTTTTGTTCAATATTGACAGGTGTTTCCTCCTGTATCACAAATAATATTTTATCTGACACATAGACAATGAAAACGAACAGCGCACCAATCTATAAACTCCTAAATATCTATCCCGTATACACGCAGCCGCGCAGATAGCTTGCACCAGATCGTCGTGGAGCAAACTTCGTGTTCAATACAGTGTGAGAAATATCCTCCGAAAAATAATGACCAAAAAGGACTTGTGATTGATTGCATTATTGTATAATATCGGTTATCGTAATTAGAGGCTATTCTCACCCTGTTGGGCGGCGAGTCGGTCGTGTTCCTCGATATCGACGGCCTCCCAAGGGTAGCACAGCCAAACGTCCTTGGTGGTTCTGGCAGCGAGGTACCTAGAGCTGACTATCTCATCAGGGAGGGTACCACGCTTTTCCTTATCCTTGTTCTGCAATGGCGGAGTTACGGATTAGCGCTTGACAGGGATTGGATTTTGAAGACCGGGAGGTTCATAGTACTCACGTGGAGGACAAAGATGCTGAAGTTTGTCTTCTCAGAGCGACCGAGTTTTCGGCTCTGCTCTGCGACATCCTTTTCAAGCTCCTGGACAGCGTACTGGAGAGTGGTCCTGGTGTCATCGACCTCTAAATTTGGGCCTACGTTAGCAACCTCCCTGATATAACAAAGTTGGTACAAGACGTAAATACCATCGACGATCAGGATGTTCTTGCCAATCAGATGGTTGATTGCTTCGGAGCTAAGAGTATGAGTTTTGTGGTTAGGGTTGGAATGATCGGGGAATGACTAGTGAGCGGAAGTACCTAAACTAGTAGATATTGGTAGACTGAGTCAGTTTGGTCTCGTTCTTCGGGGATAGAAGAGTCTGTGCCTTACATCAAGCCATTGCAACCGAACAACTTCGGTTCCTGGTGTCTCTTCCGGCTCCCCGGTTCCTAGGTTTTCGTACAGAGAGAGTCCTAGGAGTCACAAACGTGTAAGAAGAGATGAACAGGAGGGCCCAGCGCCAGGTATCAAGCTTCGGAAGGCAGCATACCGATAGCCTGGATGGAGATGTTCTTTCCATTGGGTTGTTTCAAAAAGGATCTGGGATTCAAAACTTATATTAGTAAACCTGCTCTAGTTTCGGGGACAAACGGTTAGTGGGTAGAATATTGGGCTGTGGTTCTGTGATATCGAGGGTTCTTCCGCTGGGATGCAGACTGACCTCAAAATTCTGGCTGGGATATAACCACCACCGCCAATTGCAATGATGAGCTCTGGTTTGAAGTCATCTAGGATCCTTTGGGCGGACTCCCTGCAGAGTTTGTGGACATCATTATAAGTAACGTAAACTTTCTGAACCATTTTGATAAGATGTATTAAGGTCAGGCTAGCGGTTTGGGAGAATGGTGCCGTTCGGATGATAATTGGGTTGAGAGTGCAGCTTCGATAGTGGTGATGGTGATGGTGATGTAGGTGGTGTTAAATAATATTTCTGCCGAGGATATAGGAAAAAGAAAGCAATTTCTTTAAAAAAAAAAAATATTGACGGGAGGTGAGGTTTTATTGACTGGGCGGTATTCCTACGGAGGTAGTTTTGACGACAAATTTCTTGCTTGTATCGCAGTGTATCTTCTTTGAATTTTTTTAAAGGAAAAAAAAAAAAAACAGAGATAAAAAGACAGACCGAATGGGCAGGCGCAGGGGACGATTTCGATAAAAGGGCAGGCGAGATGACTTGCTCATCTGCTCGTAGGCGAGTCTCGGGCGGGGCCGACTCACCCCCACCCCGCGTGCCTTGCTCGTGCCCCGCAACAGCCAAACAGGGGTTATGCGTCTGGCAAAAAAAAAAAAAAAAAAAAAAAAAAAAGAAGCCATCAACAGAGAACAAAAGGTATAGATCAGCCCTATCCCGGGGAGCGTCGTCGTTTGTTGGACGCCGCGACACCACCTCCTGCATGAATTGCCTGTGCTGGTTGACCAATCATCCTTTTTGCTAGCCATGCGCTGCCGTGTTCTTGATAATCCGCCCTTGTTATCCGGTGCTGTTCTAATGCTGTCTTGTTATTTCCGAATGCCACTCCACCTTGCCAGGCATACTTGATCGGACTGAAGGTTAACATTAGAGAAGTCATCAAAAACACAGGTTATGATTGCGCGATTACGAGACAAGGGACGATATAGGCTTACTTATCGGGAACGCTAATTCGGACTAGGTAGTTCTCCGGGGCCATCGGAATTAACTCAGTTTCCCTATTTGGGTTTAATAGTTAGCCTGGATTCACAATCTCAACACTCCGGGGCCACGTACAGTCGCTCTTTCAAGCCCTTTAGTAGCGCGTTTCCGCCGACAAGCACAATGTTCGCTAGCAAAAGTGCTCTGTATTCATCCGGCACGCTGTCCACCGACCTCATTACAACCTCCGAAAGGCCTGCCTGCCGATAGCCAACATCACCGGGATGGAAGAGAAGCTCTGGTGCCATAAATCTCTCGTTTCCGATGACCAGAGTTTGTTCTAGATCTTTTCCCAAGTGGTGCCTTTCCGATACATCCCTCAGTAGACCTTTATGCAAATTCTTATAATCTGGCAGAACATATTCTTTAACGATATCATTCCGTTTTTGCCGTTTGCAGATATCGAGGTCTCGCTTAGGGTCACCAGAAACGTAACAGCAGCTCTCTTTGATTTCATTGACAATGTATGTTTCGTCCATCATATTGAGCTGCCGAATGGAAAACGTTTCTTTTAGATAGTTGGTAAGCACTTTCCCACCAACATCGATACGGCGAATACCAGCTTGGTAGGGTTTGCCATTGATGATGGGGATTGCATGGGTAAAACTGTAGCCGCAATCGACGACAAGGACGCACTCTGCGGCATTGTGCTGGGCTGGTGCTCCTGGATCGAAGAGTTGACCAATATCGTTCCAGGCGACCAATTGCCTAAAGGTGCCCAGATTGAGGCAGTCAGCCGGGGTTTTGAGCGTCGGCAAAAATGGGATTCTCTGGTGTGACATACGACGCAGGGCATCTATAGTAAGCACCAAATTCGTACTCCTCGAAAACTATTTGGTCGACGTTCGTTTGTAGTGGGGTTGGAGCGTTGGGAGCTTCGGTAAGGATTAACGTGGTTGTTTTTGCATCGCACTGAAGGGTTTCTGGTAAGTTTGGAACCGTTGGGTAACAGGACTGAGCGGCGTAAAATACCTTCAACGGCGACTCTTCGTCAAGAAGCAACCTATCCCATATCTCCTTTTGAGATTCCCAGTTCACGATATACCCCTACAGCTAGCAACTTGACCCGACGGAGTGTAGATGCTGTGGTTAGTGTGCTGTTAACGGTCGTGGAATAGGATTGGCGGTGACTTGGGGGGGCACGCACCTTCTCCACAGGCTGTCGGAACACAATAGAGCCGAAGTCTTTGCAGTTTTCAAGCTGCTTTCCAACGTAGAGCCTCCGGTCTCGAGAACGCGCGATGCAGTTGGGGACAATCGAACAATCAGAAAGATCGGTGTTTCTGGTCGCAAACCCGGCTTTGATCGTGGATGCACCGTTGTCGAGGACGAGGACATTGGAGAGTCGCGGGTGGCTCGCCGAAGCCTTGACCATCTTGATTATCGGCTCATATGACTGTGGTTGATGTTTATGGTTGAAGGTTGGACTTGGTGGTTGTGGTGTGATGTTGATGCTGTGGGGATGTATTGGCAAGAGAGAGAGAGAGAGAGCTTTTCTAAGAAGCGTGTCGCAGCCGAAGGTCTTGATCCCTGTTCTTCACCATCACCATCACCATCACCATCACCATCACCATCACCACTATTATCACCATCACCATCGACATCACCATCGCCATTACCACTATCCTCGCCACCACCGCCACTGCAGCTCGTAAAATAATACGTCGCATCCAGCTACGTAGCTACCACAGATGTCCGACAGAGAGTTTGGAGGGTCTGGTAAGAGATTGCCCATCTTCCTCCGTGTACATGTCGAGCATGCCCTCTAAAACCAATCGGCTCTAGATGACCTCTCCCTTCCGAAGGCTACGGTGCAGAAAATAATATCTGAAATCCTGCCTTCCGATCTGGCCTTCGCAAAGGATGCTCGAGACCTCCTCATCGAATGCTGCGTTGAGTTCATCACCCTAATTTCCTCCGAGGCAAACGAAATCGCCGAGAAAGAAGCAAAGAAGACCATCGCATCTGAGCACGTTGTGAGGGCTCTCAATGACCTCGGTTTTAACGAATACGTGGAAGATGTCCAAGAAACTGCCCAAGAGCATAAAGAGACTCAGAAAGTGGTATGTCATACATAGCAGCTGCCCCTATGCAAACAACTACAACCTAGGGTCATACTTATTAAACATCTGCAGACTCGCGAAAAGAAGCAGACTAAGTTTGAGGCCTCCGGCCTTTCTGCTGAAGAGTTGCTGCGCCAGCAGGAGGAACTCTTTGGTTCGGCTCGGGCAAAATTCGATCAATCGCATGCGGCATCAGGACCAGTGTAGGCCGCTATCCTGAAAGCCGCAGGCCATACCCCAGTGCAGAACCCCCCGATAACGGAAAACAATTCTCATTCCACAATCACTCCCGGCACCATGATTGAGCCGAGCGACTCTCCAGCCCTGCGGGTTGTTGAGCATCCCTGTGGAAATCCTGTTCACAAGAGTATGAGCGCAACCTTGGAAGTGGTTCTTTCCCCAGTCTCCGCTAGATCGACAGGGGAGCGACCTATGCCGACAATGCCGACAGATGGTATCGATGGAAGTTTGCTTAGCGCTAAATAACCTCCCAAACGCTTCGCGGATGTGCACATGCGAAAGCCAATAAAGTAACACCACTTTATCCCAAAGGTGCTCACGTCACATTCCGTATCAATAGCACCTCTGGCCGATAGTATGACCTTGACCTTCACTTAGCTAGTTCGTCACCATACGGCCCTTACCGGCCATACCCTAATTTCTTCAAAGAAAAGGTGGGCTACGAGGACCGGTTCCCTGCGGTTTCGCGATAGGTGGCCCCGAATAGCTCGGGGACTTGGGCTCAGTTTATGATGGAGGGGAAATAGGTTAGCTTGGATGACTAGAAGAGCGAATAATCCACTCGATCTGTGATAGACGATGAATGTTTCGGATTAGCAGCCTAAGTGTACATCGTTCCCTTCTAAATAACCTCAGAGCTCTCTCCAGACATATAGAAGATGACGATATCCGGTCTTGATTTCCTCCAAGCGTAAAAGACGGCTATTAACTCCGAAATAGACTGGAAAACTTTTTAGACCCCTGGGTTACACAGTCCCCTTGTTTATATTCTCCATTGCGGCCTGATTAACGTCTGCCTGTTTTACTACCCCCTGTAATACATTCTTCTCCTCGTCCGAGAGTGAACCTATTAAGTTATCGTACATCTGTGGTTGCGTATTCTTGAGGTCTAAGATACTGTTAATAGAAGCTCTTGATAATACCCGAGGCGGCTCGACGACTTACTGAGAAATGAATCCCTAAATAGTTGGTATGGTTCAATGTTATCGAGAGGAGTCTCAAGTAGCGACTCCTCCTCTAGATCGCCCTCGTCATCATCTGCATTGTATGATTGAGCATTGAATTTCTGGGCCTATGTGGGCGATGTTAGTTCCGTGGTGCGGTTTTTGTAGTCGGCGAGGTGCTCACCTCTTGATTCAAGAATTCTAAATATGCTTGGCTTTCTTCGTCGGCAACGTCCTTGTCGTCGTTTTCGTTTTCCTCCCAGCCCTCGTTTCCTTCTCCTTCCCATTCATTGTCACTATCGGATGGGTACCCCTCATCATACAGGTCCTCCTTTTGTGCCTCTTCCCGAGCTAATCAGGGTTGTTTTTATGTTAGCAAAAATCCGTCAACATGAATGGTTGTTGTTTCTGTAGGGGTACACACCCTTCATAGCGACAGGTAATGTATGAAAGAGCTTCACTAGTCCTTGCAGGAGTCTATTCCAGTACGGTTGAATACTAGCAGGTATCTGGTCAGGTGTGAGGTCGAGCAAAGCTACTATTGCCACTATCGACAATTTTTTATCATGCACCCGATTGAAGTTGTCGATATTCGAGAACCACAATGTGAAAAATTTTGCTGTCCAGCCATGTTGTTCGAGTATCTGGAGAGTCTGGCTCGGATTGTAATAAATGCAGTTGATAACCATCTCCATAAGATGAACCCGGTATGCCTTGACTTTCGCGTGGTTTTCTGCTGTTAGGCAGAGCATTGGTAGCTCAATCAGCCGCCGCAGATAAACATCAGCGTGGCCCCGTAGATTTAATAAAACGGCCTCCGCAAGTTTGCAACCGCAGATTCTGTCCATTGCCCCCAACTTGTCGTGAACGAAAATGGTCTGGATTATGTCGTATATGGCTTCGAGGTATGCAGGATTTTGTTTCATAACATCGGCGCCGTAGGTGACGTAGTTGTCAAGGGCTGGAAGCATCTCTTCCACGTAGAATTCCGCTTTATCTTTGAATGTAGAGTGGATAAGCCCGAAAATCATCCACATTGTTGGCGATATCGCCTTTGCGGAGAACGTGCAGCTGTCAATTATCTCGAAAACTTCGTTGTAAAGATCTATTGAACAGTTCGTTAGTATTCCTTGCTCTTTTTAAGAAGCCGGACTTGGGCGTCTATACCATAAAGCTTGTTCTCGAGTGTGATTTTGATGACGGGTTCCAAAATAGTTTCCAAGAGAAGCAGTATATCCGGCGATGTTTCCAAGGTCAATATCAGAGTCCCAATAGTTTGCAGGATTCCGAGAGCTGTGATGCTCTTGTCATCAATCAATTCGTTAAATTCATCTTCAGCTGTCTTGTCCAATACTTCTGAGACAATGCGGATATATGTATCCCTAAGAGATTTCGTCAAATCGACAGCGAATGGTGTTAACTGTGTTGCAAAACTTTCGACAAGCTCTTCCATAACATTCGCAAGGGAATCAAGGTCGACCTCGTTTGTAAGTTTCAATAGCTGTTGCATGATCTGAACAATTGTGCCTTGCATCTGAGTTTTGATGTATTCGTGCCGGATGAGGGGCGAAAGAGCCAACGCTGCCTCGACGCGCACGGGGAGTTTTTCATCATTGAGACATGTAATTATACTTTCGTATATCAGGACGATATTCTAGTTCAGGGTCAGCAAGTCGTGTTCAGGGAGCTTGAAATGTATCTGAGCATACGTTCTGATCCTGGAAGTCTAAATCGCTGAACTTGTCCACAACATCACAGGCTCGAGCCCTCAGGAAGGGGAACCCGCTTTGGAACTCTGGGAAAACGTGGCGGACGAAGAAATATTCAATTTTATCGGCGATAGGGCTCTTCTTCCCGAGAAGAATAGATGACAATGATCCAATCATTCGTAGTGCGCCTTCTTTTTCTAGTGGATTTTTTTCGCCTTCTGGGCATTGCTCGTATCTAGAGTGAGAATAGTCAGTATTCGAAATTATGCATAATTCTTAGAAGCTTTGTGCTCACTTATTGACGATTTGGTTAATGTAGTTGAGGACGTTGAACACTGTTGTCTTCCTGCTCTTAGTAAGGGTTACGAGGAAATTGGTTGCTGCGACATCTGGAGCAGAGATATCCTCGTAAAAGTCTAAAAGCCCATATTTGTTAGAAATCGAACGCACCACACCTTGTATTGCTCATTCCTAAGTCCGGCTTACTCAGCTTTCGGTGAATATATTCGACAGGCTCCGACTCAAACATTTCCAAGTCGTCAGAGTTTTGGCAGAGAAGGGGAAATAGGACATGCGAGACGAGGATGTCGACATGCGGCTTGAGCAACTGCCAAGTATTCTTCGGTTTAATGCTAGAGGTTCAAAGTCAGCAAGATATCTTGGTTATGGCTCCCGATGTGGCGGGTATACCATTCTTCGAGGAAACTCAGGGTGAACGAAAGGCAGTTCCGACTCAGCCAGGTTTGTTTCTGGGCCCAAAGGTCAATTTGGCCGAGGTACGCCTTGACGATTTCCGGCACAAAATTTTCGATGAAGTTGTGAGCAAACTGTTCGTATTCGGCAGTCGTGGATTTCGATAGGCTTTGTGGATTCCCGTATCTAGCTTTGTTTTAGCGTGGGGCCACCCCCGAACGTGCAGTGTGAGATCGTATATACCGGACAAAAAGTCTATTCAAGTTAGAATAAGCCCACTTCTTGGCTTTCCACCAGGAATGCATTTCTCTCTCATCGATATCCTCTGGTAGAGATTCCGGGGGAGGGGTTTTATTGACAACATTGATGAAGAGAGTCGCCCAGCCGACGATAGATTCCCGTTCTCGCAATGTTGCTAAAAGCTCATACTAGTACGGGGAAAAGGTCAGATAAACCCACTGTCATAGCTGGTAGTGGTAGGAGCTTACATAGATGGCGTGCTTATAGCTTTTGAAAATGAGTCTCAGCATTTCGCCTGAATCCGCATCGTCGTGAGCTACCAGTTTGCTGCCGATACTCCAAATTAAGGGGAATGTGGCCTTGATAACCCCTTCAAGTTCCTCTCTCTTCTCCGTAGCACTCTTTAACCTGTAGACTCTACAAATGGCCAGAAGGCACTGTAACCCGGAGAAGACAGAGGATGCATCGTGTGCTTGTAGCAGAGCTATCGTACTGTGCATATAGGAGGGCCATCGTTCTGGAAAATCATAATGTAGAATCTTGCCCATCATTGGGAGCATTTGATGCCGAATTTTCGGGTTGGACCGGGTCAACGTCGGGATTAGACGCTCTCTGAAGGCGGGTTTCTCATCTTCCGGGATTGGTGAGGGCTTCACATCTGCTGCTGAAGGTTCCCAGGATCGTAGAACCTTGTTTTTGAGATACAAGACGGCTGTAGCAGTCGAGTCGAAGTGTTAGATGGACGAGCTTTCTGTTCCTTCTGCAAACTTCCGATTCCGAGTGTGCTTCCTGTGTTGCATGTGCTTACCGGATAGACGTATATTCTCATCGTGGTCGGTATCGACAATGTGCAGTAGGGCTCCAATGAAGCCGGGAGCTTGCTCCGCCTAATATGTAAATGCTAGGTTAGTGAGGGATCTCAAGCCTAGTGTTTCCTCCACATGGAAAGGGATACTCTCGCGAACTCACTTGCTTGAGCTGCCGTTCAGCATTCCGGCGAATCTCTAAGGTATGGTCGAAGGTCTCGACGATAGATTGCCTCAGCAATGGATTTATTTGATCCATCTTTGGCGGGTATTATGTCATCCAACCTTGTCAGGGGTCAAGGTAACCTCGAGAAATAAATAATGCGTGCAAGTCGAGGACGGTCGTACGTAGGCACAGCTGTTTGAACCTGGGGCGATTAGCTGCTGTGGTGTGCTGAGGTAGTTACTGGCTGGTTCTGCTTGCTCGCTTCAGTCGGGGTTGTGGTTGTGGAGTGGTTTTGTTCTGGTGGGGGCGCAGATTGGGTTTTCTATTTTTTTCCCGTTCTTTTTTTTTTTTTTTTTTAGATCATACTTTTCGACCAATGCTCTGCCTCCTCGAAGTGGGTACGACGTTATAGTAGGTAATACATAAGCATCTGTGCCTTGACAGTCGTATACTGCGAAGCTTATCTTAAACTGTTGTATTATATGTGGATCTTGGAATGTATTTACAAGGTGCTCTACAGTGCTCAGCTGCACGATTCAATAGATCTTAGAATCGATCTCATCTGCCCATAGAATCCGCCCCTAGAAAAAAGTAACAGTTGGATATAAAAAAAAAAATCCTCACCCGGGAACAGGTACCAATATTTGCTTGGAGAGAGGTCGGGAGGACTAGAAATACAAAGAACCACAAGAGATGATGTCCCTCCGGATCATCTCCTGGCACTTCTCCGCCTTCTGATACAGCGCAGGGTCACCAATGATTCTGGCCGCATTCCGAACCTCTCTGCAAGTTTCGTCCAACCTAGTGATCACGCGAACAATGGTACCCTCTAATACATCCGTCAAATCCGTAATCCGCTCGAAACTCATCCCTTTTGCCCATTCGTAGACGACTTCCATGAGACCAAACCGCGGTCGTCCTTCGAAGTCATCCGTCTCGGCATTTATAAGCACCTGGTGCTCAGCTTGAATTTCATTAACCCGTTTGGCGATCTCTAAAATTTTCTCCTTCCCTCTTTCAAGCTTTGGCGGTACCACCGGGACCGTTTCTGTCTTCTCCTGGAAAACAAAGGCGGACAGCAGTGCCACCATCTCCTCCGGTTCAAAGTCGGCGAGTGTATTCTCGAGGATGAGTTCCGTCAATACTAATTCATTTGCAGAATTTATCTCGCACGCGACCCTTCCCTTCAGCTGCACTCGTGAGCTTTCGTCGATAAAGTCCAGCTGCTTCAGAACCCTGACTCTCTGTTCATAGTCCGGTAGAAGTTGGAGGTTTTGGTCAGAGATAAGCTGCTTGAGGTTTCTGATTTCTTCTTGGAGTTTATATTCCTCATTCCGCGCCCGGAAATGCTTCGGGAAATTGGGACAGCCTAAGCTCTTGCACTTTTTAATCTTCTGTAACTCGGCCTTCCTCCCTTTTAGAACCTCCTGGAACTGCATGTCCCGGATTTTTGCCCAGTCGTTTTCCGTCCACGCGGAATTATCCCAGTTCTGGCCCAGGTCCTTCAGTTCTTGCACTAACTGCTTTATTACAGCCGCTTTCCCCGTCCGAGCCTCGGTGATGCGTGCTTCCACAACAGTTTTCGATATGTACTCGATTTGTGTGAGCGGGACTGCGGTTTCTTTGATCTTTGCCTTGTCCCCCGCAACCTGTCGAATTACGGACGAGAAAACTGGGCTGAAAGGAATGGAGTCGCTAGTGATTTTCTGATCATTACCTCCACTAAGCCTCAGAACCTGAATAAAGGGATTCGAGCCGGTGGTTAGCGAAGGCCGTATCAACACGCCGATAGTCCGAGTGCTCTTTTCGTCTTGGATGATAACCACCCTTCCGGAGCAGTACATCCGTTTCCCTTGCGGATTCTTTAGAGCTAGCATATGTAACTCTTGTGTCAGTTTCTTGTAAGTTACCGCTGCCTCATGCAACGTGTCTAAGTCTTCGTTGCAGTATGCGCAATCCTCCCTTGTAAGTTTTTTTAGATCTTCCTCATTCGCCATAACCATTTTTTGGTGCTCAGGTAATAGGGTTTGTGTAGCATTTTCGCTGAAACTTCGCTTGATCATTTCTTCGATCTTCAGAGCCTCTACTCGCAAAAGGTTCAATATCATGTTGTATGTAAGGCGGAATTGGCTTTGTAGCTTTGTCGGCTGTCCGAGAATCATGGTTTTAAGCGTGCCTGCAGGAGGGGCTTCATCTCCGTTACCAACAATGATTACCGTTCCAGAACTATCCAGCCCTCTTCGACCGGCTCGGCCCGCCATTTGAATGTACTCTCCAGAAAGAAGATCTCTAAATGACCTTCCATCGTGTTTTCTGATCCCCGAGAATACCACTGTACGTGTCGGAAGATTCAAACCCTAAGAGCCAATAAACAAGTTGTTCAAAGCGGAGGTGCTAGATAAAACTTACCATCGCAAAGGTCTCGGTTGCGAACAAAACTTTCACTAAAGATTTTGCGAACAGGATTTCGACCATCTCCTTCACGATCGGGAGCAATCCTCCATGGTGGACCGCGATCCCTCTGGCGAGGAGGTCTCTTAAGCGGCGGATTTGTGGTAACTGTCGGTCTTCAATCCGTAACCTAGCTATCGATTTTTCCACGATCATATGGATGGCACTTTTTTCGTTGGCTGTGCAGTAGTCTAGGTTTGACAGAGCATCGGCATTCTCTTCGCAGCGTTTCTTGGAGAAAACAAATATGCAACCTGGAAGGAGATCTTCCTTTTTTAAATGCTGTACCAGATGGACCCACAGATTCTTGTCCTGGTTTGCCGTAGTTCTACCCCCTCTACCCCCGCGGTTGAAAGAGGCTGCACCGCTAGCCCCTCGCATTACATTCCCCCCACGTCCCCCGCGGGCTGATTGGCCTCCGCGGTGACTTGGACCGCCCCTCTGTCCACCCCTCTGAGAAACACTTCCACGGGTTGGCGCCGATTGAGTCGCTTTCTCGTCCTTCTTCCCGGACATCGCATCATTAGCATCCTTGAGCCCGGCTTCCAAGAATTTCTTGTTTTGATCCACGATCTTATGCATTTTCTTCCCCGCCCACAAATAATGTTCTAGAGGTACTGGGCGCTTGGGTGTAGAGATGACATAAATGTCCTTCTTTTTTGTCCGACCGACCCAGCTAGCAAATTCGTAGGTGTTCGGGACCGTTGCGGATAGTAGGATAAGGTTCACGTGATCTGGCAACATAATGATGACTTCTTCCCAAACGACGC
This sequence comes from Arthrobotrys megalospora, assembly GCA_036971655.1. Taxonomy (NCBI): domain Eukaryota; kingdom Fungi; phylum Ascomycota; class Orbiliomycetes; order Orbiliales; family Orbiliaceae; genus Arthrobotrys; species Arthrobotrys megalospora. The sequence continues at coordinate 124,941 of JAVHJN010000003.1, read as the reverse complement.
CCCTTTCTTGGTCGTTGACGTAGTGAACTTCATCAAAAATCACAAATTCAACGTCTCGAATGAGATCAGCCCCGCGATAGAGCATACTCCGCAAGATTTCAGTTGTCATGATCAGACAGCTGGCCTCTGGATTAATCTGTACGTCGCCAGTTAAAATTCCAACATCGTCAAAAATAGTCCTGAAATCCCGAAACTTTTGGTTGCTCAAAGCCTTAATCGGTGAGGTGTATATCGCTTTCGTCATATGCTTGGCGGCCAATGCAATGGCATATTCAGCGACGACAGTTTTTCCCGCGGACGTGTGTGCCGCCACGAAGACCGAGTCTCCGTTTTCTAGATGGTAAACCGCTTCTTTCTGAAAATTGTCAAGCTCGAAAGTCCATTCACGGGCCATATTTGGTACGAGCTCCTTGAAATTTGTTAAATCCTGGTTGATATCGACCATATGAGCCCACTCCTTGCCACGGGATTTGGTAGAAGATGGGGCCAGTTGGCCCCGCGGAGCGAGAAGTGGGAATTCAACTGGCAGCAGGTCGTCGATACCTTCTAGTTCAGATACTGGTGCCGAAGATTGTGCCCTTTGCTCATTTGGCTCGGATGTATCATTTGGTTTCCGGATTGGCTGGACGTCCCCAAACTGAAATCCGTCCGTATCCTCCTCTTCATCCGGCTCTTCGCTGCCCTCTAGATTCAGTCCTCGTAATAGTCCAGGAGCGACCTGCAGCATGCCATCCTTCCCGTAGAGTAACTCCTGAGTAAACTCAACGGCGGCTATATCTTCTAATCGTTCATTCGCCGACCCGGCTTCCAGGCCTCCTGGTGTGAAAGGGAAGAAACCAGCCTTTCCACGAACAAAGTCGGCCCGAGTTCCTGGTTTTCGTAGTAGAGATGTGGAGTTCTTGGCGTTGATCGACTGAGCTGGGACGGATACTTCCTTGTAGCCAGTGACACGGCCCTCAAGGCCCTCGCGTGTAAACCGGATGACGGTCCTCGTCATGGTCGGCGATAATGCAAACAAAGAATAGTAATCCGGAGGGTCCTCCCATCGCCTAATGGTGGAAGAGGGTTGATGTCAGGTTCCTGAACATAACAAAAGTGGGAATTTGACTGAATCATTGGATGCCACACTCTTGCAAATTGTTTAGCCATTCCACTGGAAAGTGGTCTAGGGGGGTGAGGGAACCATTTTCAAGTTGCCTGAGAAGCTCCTCCTGTGATCTCTTGATAGGCGGCCGAGGCTTTGGGGTGGTAAGTGCTGCATCGACGTCGATCTCGTCAACTGTCCTAGCGTTGAAACCCTGTATGGTAGCCATTGCTGATGATATATCAAATTCCATCTCGAGGGTGTCAAATGGTGGTGGTTGGTGGTTGGTGGTTGGTGGTGGTGGTGGTTAGGCAAGCGGGTCGTAGGAACGTTGTAGTTACTTAAGTATGTAGGTACTGCGGGCTGGGGTTTCTGCGCTAAGTAAGAAGCAACTACTACCAAGACATTCGGAGGTTCCGTTCAACCTTCACGAAATTCTACCCCCCAGGTCCACATCTCCATCAGTCCAGCATCGACTCAAGCCCGGAGCCATTCCGTCCTATAACCCCAATAAACTACAATTGGCCCCTGAATCTTGTACCTCAGCGTTTCCTGAGATCCGCAGACAAGATGGCCGTTCCACCAAAGAAAATTGACCACCCGTACCCTGTCAGTGGCTTCACCCTCCGTAAAAGCAGTTGCGAATGATTTCTTTGTAACGGCCGGATACTGACATGGAAGGATCACTAGCTTATAGACAATGACCCGTATGTCTCCCTCTCCTCTATTCGACCTTGACTGAGGCGCTAACAACAGGCATTAGGTATGTCACCCGCGTCATACGATACTTTCGGCCATCCGACTATGCGACAATTGCTCTCTCAACGGCGGCAGCCCCAGGTCTCTACATGTTGATGGAGATATGTGCGCCACAATACATGGGAAGGACGGCTGTCATGTCCGGAATGCGAACGAGCGGCCTTATCGGTCTAACTGGCGGGTTCTTCATCGCATACCAGCAAAGTTCTCGTATAGTGCCCCCGCAATCACTGCCTCGAAGAGACAATGGCTGATTTTAAACCCCATTTACCTTAATAGTCCGTTTCTGGGGTTGGAGAGAAAATGAACGGGAGGTCAAGATGGACATGAGAGAGATGGTTGACAAGGTCAAGAGAAAGGAACCGTTGTACGGCGAGAGCAACCTAACACCTTATATGCAAGGTGTCGCTGCTAGAAATAGCAGGTACTCACAGCTGATGCTCTACGTTTTCCCGTGGTTCAACCTTGCGAACCATGACCAGGTAAGTAAACCGTCTTTGCGAGTGTATATTTCGTCCACGGCGTTATACTAACTAGGTATGATTGTACAAAGCATGGCGTTGATACTGCAAAATACTATAGAGCCGCCGAAGCAGAAATGGAGCAAGAGAGGCTTACCAAAGGGAGATCGAGCTAGAGTTAAGACCTAATCTAAAAATAAAAGGCTGGTTCGGTTCCTAAATATGGTCTCGGACTAACGTCTGCTTCTAACACAGTACCTCCGCTTCTGCGGGGTTTTAGGGTTTGCCAGGAGAAGCCAGCAACTCATATGTACATATTATGTATGCTCCTGAAAATAGTACATTTATCTTCTAGCTTTTGGACCGCAGAAATCCCGTGAATCTTATATAGATTCAATAAGAGCTTGCAAGGATAGCGCCCCTTCTTCGCCGGTCCAGCTGTGATCCTCATCTTCACCTCCCCCAACTGTCCACCGGACTGCGAGGTGCTCGTTTTCGACCTCTACCCGTAAACGTTTGTACTGGCTTTGTTCACCGGCCTGTGTCATTTCGTTGCTCATTGCGATTTGCTCCCATCCCTTGATCCTGACAGCTATATAATTGATGACACTTCGTTCCAAACACCACTGTAGATATCTTTGAACCTCCGCCTGTGAACTAAAGGAGTTGGTGCCCATCAAAGTCGCGCAGCTGCCATCGTGTGCAGTGTGTACGACGAATCTTGTACCAAATATGGGTGGGCCGAGGAGTGTTTGTATTAAAACAATAATTTTCCAACTCCCTGGAAGGTGTATTGTAGCCTTCGATTCCAAAAGCCCGATTAATGAATCAACCGCCGTATCAACGTTCTCAATATCTCTCGATAAGCAGTTATGACATTTCTCGAGCGTGAGATATGCATGTAGTCCGGCTGATCTGGAGTAACTCACGAGCCTAGAAGCGGAAGTTTTGAATTCGTCCGTATTTCCCTGATGTCGAAGGTGCGAAACTATCGGCCGAAGCAAATTGGGTGGGAGGTTCGGTGCGGGGCGTTGTGTTAGTAAAGGAGGTGGAAGGCGCCTCCTTTTCAGAGTCTGTCGATGAGCATGGGACAACAGAAGATGCAAAGCCGTTGAGAGACCCTGCGCAAGTTCGTTATCCTGATCGGAAGTCGTCTCCGGGATTGATATGTCTGCATTGCTCGTCTGGTATTATTGTTAGTATTTCGCTTCAATCATAATCAATTGAGAGACGCCCCACCATGTCAATAATAACGGCACTGTCTGCTCCAAGCTCGAATGTAACCGCCTCGTCGACATTGCGGAACCCAAGGTTTGCTAATGTCCTTGCCTCCCGAGCAATTTCAAGGAATAGCTCATGTTCGTATGCATAATTCCTAGAGTTTTGGATCATGCTAGTAATGCCTGATGCCTGGGTGTCATCCGCAAACGGCTTCGACGTTCCTGTGATCTGCCCACTGCGCGAAACTTGGACTCGGACTGAGCTCCTACTAAGGTTCCCGTGACCGAGGTCCTGCATCGTTATTGTTCCGTCGGTCCCCTTTCGTAGAACACCCAACCCGCGGTATTTTTCATCAGCACCGGCTGTGAATAGTTAGCCTTAATGATTAAAGATTCGGTAATACTATTACGGTGAGCGAAAGGAAGCAAAATACCCTCTGAGAAGCCGAACCTGACGCCTAGGCTTTGTGGCTCTCTAGGAACTCTGCAGATAGCCCACCCTTCTCGCTTAACGTCTAGAACGTCCTCCCAGTACATCTCCTCCCGCTCGGACTCTTGGGCCAGGCGTGAGGCAGCAGTAAGGAGAGAGCTAGCTGACTGTACCAGGGCCTCCGATCTCCAACCCTTTGATATGGTTTCACTATCAGTCTTTTCGTTTTGGGGCGAGTCTTTCTTCCGTATCGAATCCAATCCGAGCGTCCCACTGGCAACATTGTCTTTTAAGTGTCGAGACATCGAGGTCTCAGCGTGTGCGGGTCGGACGCTGGAGAGGAGCAAGGAAACAAAATCTAGAGCGTACATTGCTTCGAATTGCGCATGCCTGGAAGATGTATAGGACTAATCAGTCTACCGTATTCCAGGTAGCCTTCAGAGAGAAGACTGACAGCTCTGTTCGGTAGGAATATGCTCACTCGATCAATTTGATGAGTTCCTGTCTATTAAGGCTGAGTGTTTCCCGCGGATTGGGCTGATCGTCGGTGGTGGTGGGGAGAGGAACTTGATCGTCATCGCGGGGCGCGTCCTGTTCGGCGAGCTTTTCGGCAGCCGCGATCTCCTCCTTGAGGCAGTCTTCAGTGACATTTTTGAAAGGACCGCGTTCCGACTGAATGCGAGGGATGAGGGATGAGAGGGAGGTTGTGCGCGGGTCCGGGTCCGGCCAGGACGCCAGCGAGAGAAGAAGGTGGTCGTCCATGTTGGGTGGGTGGGTTGATGATGGGAAGGAAGAGGTTGTGGAGGTGAGAGCGTGTGCTGAGATGCCATAATACAGGCGTAGTCACTTGGCAGGATCAAGAGACCAAGGGGAAAATAAAATAAAATAGAAAAAATAGAAAAAATGAACAAAAAAAAAAAAAAAAAAATCAAGGCCTACTCCTCCCTCGTAAAGTAGAGGAGCCAGGAAAAACAGTAGCAGCAATAGCAGGAACGACAGTGATGGTGGTTGTGCACATGCCGGTGCTCCGATGCTGGAGACACTATTTCTCGCCGTCCTCGAACACCTTGGTGGCTCCCATGAACAGCCCGGCCTGTAGACCTCCCAGCGTTTTGATCTTCTCCGCCTGGTTCGAGGTCATCCGGAGCAGCTCTTCCATATCAGACAGATTGGCCTGAAGCTGTGCCAATTGGCCCTGCAGATGTGTGTACTGCCGGGTCTTGTACGTTGACGAGCCTGAACCCCCCGCTGGCAGGCTGGTTGTCGAATTTGTAGACATCGCTGATGTGCGAGAAGACTCTCCACCGTCGGATACTTCGGGAAGTAAGTTAGCAGTCGAGAGTGGCGTTTCGGACGTCGATGTGGAGTCGCTGGCGGGTGGTTGATATCGATAGTGGATAGGTTCGAATTGGTGGTGGTTGGTGGCTACCAATTGAACCGGCCATCACCATCACCATCACCATCACCATCACCATCCTCCCTCTTCTCCATCTCCAACTGGATCCTTCCCGACCCCCCAACCTTATAATTACACGCCCATCCCGTCATACACCTCTACTAACCACTCCCCCTTCAATCTCTCTGGACCATTCATCACTGTACCTCGCTCTACAAATAACGCGCCATGGCGTCACCGACGCCCCCAAACACTTCCGCCAAAACGACGCCAGGGCCAAACGGCCCTCACCCGCCTCGAAAAATACGTCGCGCCACTGGTGATCCGCTGGTTAGGCCCAAGCCGAGGAAACCGCCCCCGAAGAAGCCACTGGGACCTGCTCCTCCTGGTTTGAAGCCTGCCATCAATGAGGATCCCGAACCCGATGACGACCCGTCCACCTACACCCAGTACAAACTTGTCACTACGAAGAAGGCTCTACTTCGTAACATGCGATTTCACTGCATGAGACTGTACTCGAAGAATGATGTCAACATCATGGACCCGGAGGAGTTCATCCGTCCCATCAAACTACATCGAAGAGATCCTCGTGGCCCGTTGCAAGGTGCAAAGGTTGAACCTGGAAGTAATGGTGCTTCTCTGGACCCGGACGAAAAGGACATTGACCCGGAAGAGAAGGCGAAACGGGAGGCTGAAAAAGCAGAGAAGGAAAGGCAGCACGCAGAAAACTTGGCGCGAATTGCGCCTCATGGAGGAGCTGTTAAGCAAAAGAAGAATATGTTCAAGAAAAAAACCCAGCAGGTTTTCCAGCGTGATGAGGAAGAGCGTCGGCTCAAATACGAAGAATACTTCCCGTGGTTCATAGAAGACTACGAAAACAAGAATACCTGGATCGGAAATCTTGAGGGCGGCCTCAGTGGTACTTCCGTCATGCTCGTTATGGACGATGGCATGTTCAAGATGATACCAGTGGAAAAGTTTTATCGATTTCAGCCACGAAACAACTTTAAAACCCTATCCGCAGATCAGGCGGAAGCAGCTATGAAACAGAAAGAAAAGTTGAACAAGTGGTTTATGGATGTTACCAAGGCGGACGAAAAGGAGGCGAAACTTAAGGAAGAACAAGAAAACCTGCGTGCTACAAAAAGGCTCTACACTGTTAAGGGTGACCGCCTAGAGGGCCGTGAGGCGAAACCCGGCTTCGCAGACGCTGATGAACTCGATTTCGAGGAAGATTTTGCGGACGACGAGGCCCCCCCGATAATAGAAGGCGACGAAGAAGAGCTCAAGGCGGCAACTGTACGTATGGCTGTTCGAGTGATGTATTCTGGACTCTCTACTTACTTCATTCTTAGAAAAAAATGCAAAGAGAGCAACTTTCCGCCAATATCTTCGACATCCGCGATGAGAAGGACTACGAAAGAGAGGAAAAGGAAAAGCGAGCCTTGGAGAAATCTAGAAAAGCTCATGGACGCAAAGTGAAGAAGTATTTGAAGCAACGTGAGAAGAATGCTATATACGAATCCGATTCGGACGAAAATCCATATGCCTCATCTGTAAGTTCCTTCTTTCCTAACAAACCTCCGTCCCCCTTCACTGCAATGTGTCACCGGCCTATTTTCTATTCACTTTGTATGGCCCATGACACGGCTGACGTGCTGTGCAGCAGGAATCAGTCGACAGCGATGAGGAGGCGGCTAAGAAGGAAGAGGAGGAAAAGAGGAAAGCGGCAGAAAAGGCCGCGAAAGAAAAAGAAGAGGAGGAGAGAAAGAGAGAGCGACAAGAACAGAAAGAGGCCGAGGAAGCCGTCAAGTCATTGAAAGCCGCTGCTGCAGGGAAAGTGGCAACTCAGCCAGGCACGTCTTCTCCTACTACAGCTACCACAACCCCAAATAAACCTTCGGCCGCCCCAACCGCTAAATCTTTAAAACGATCCGGATCTCCAGGTTTAGCGGACGCAGGTTCTGAATCCAGTGGTCAAAACAAAAGACCCAAAAAAGATGACCAATCCACCAATGCCAAATCGCTCGCCGCGGTTAATGGTCAGACGTCGACTCAAAGCCGCTTAATCGCGATCAAGCGAGAACCGGATGGTGGAGTGCCCAGCCCGAGCAGCTTGGCTGGAGATATTTCCAAGAACAAAAATTTAAAGAAAAGGAGAAAGCCAACTGGAGCCGGTAGTGGGAGTGAGTATGAAACTGGTGGTGAGATGTCTGACGGTGCTACAAGCGAGGGAGGTAAAGCTGCAAAGAAGATTAAGCTTAAAGTGAGTGGAGAAGGTTCAGCCAATATTCCGGCTAGATCTGGCAGCCCCCCCGTTGTAAAGGCAGCGGTGGGCAAGAAATCGCGATCTGGCTCCCCAAGTGCTGGAGTAAGCAGAGATGGCAGTCCAAGTGCTGCCATAGGTACGTACCCACCGCCCACCAGACTCCTACCTCGCCCGCTAACAGCTTGCAGACAAATCGAAAGCACCAATTACGGAGGATGAAATCAAGGCGGTTCTCACCCCAGAAGGTATCGATTTCGCAACCATTAGTAAGAAGTTCCACGGTCGTGTCAATCCTAGTAATAAGGCCGAGTTCTTCAAGAAACTCAAAGGCCTTAGCCGACTCGTGGACGATAAGGAACGTGGCAAGGTGTTCTACCCGCGGGAAGAGACGTCATAACGGACTCTATAGCTATATTTGTCCTCCATATTGCTTCTCGGCAATGTTTCCATCAAGGATGATTTTCCAATATTTTTTGCCACATATACTTGCAAATATTTAGGACTGCTGCAATCGGTCGAAATACGACATTGTAATTATTGAATGGAATGATACATGGGGTAGGCAGCAGTGGGGGACTCGGCAAATCCCCGGCGAATCAAATTCCAGGCTTTACCAAGTCAGGGTTAAGCGCAGGTTTACATCCGAGCGATTTCTCTCCGTTTCGCCGCCGAACAGCCTCGAGGCGGTCGCACGCTGTCGCACAGTCCATGTATTTTATCTGCATCAATTACTTAATCAACCGGCCATATGGCATGACACTGTACTTATACGTAGTACACTTCTTTAAAAAGACCCCTATCACCTCCGCTCCACGAGATCTCACAATATCCATTGTTTCCACAGAGACTCTTTCCGTTCTACTATACAGTTAGTTACGACCATAGGGCTGCGTAATACACAAGTTAAACCATGGTGAACGCGCCGTTAACGAGTAGCGAAATCGCAAAACATAATTCCGCAAAATCCTGCTGGGTCATCATCCACGGCAAAGCCTACGATGTGACCGATTTCTTGCCTGGTAAGCCACTTTGCATAGATTGCCATCATCCGTAATATATTTTGTAGAGTATTTTTCCGGTTAACCAAATATTGATCCCTCGCGGCGCTCGTCTCCAACAGAACATCCTGGAGGCTCCAAGGTAAAGCAAAAAAGAACAAGAAACTCGTAGATACATTCATAGTCCTGAGTTAACAACCTCCGTAGATCATCCTAAAATACGCAGGCAAAGATGCTACTGAGGTAAGCATGGTGATGATAGGGCATCAAAGACAGACCGACGGTCATCCTGACGATTCGTCATTCTTAGGAATTCGATCCAATTCACCCGCCGGATACGCTCGAGAAGTATCTCGACCCTTCGAAGCACATGGGTGAGGTCGACATGTCAACTGTAACCGCCGAAGTGAAAGCAATCGATCCATACGAGGCTGAGAGGCAGTCATACGTCGAAAACAAGCCAACCCTCGACCAATGCTACAACCTCCTAGATTTCGAAGCAGTTGCCAAACGTGTGATGAAGAAAACCGCATGGGCGTATTATAGCAGCGGAGCAGACGACGAGATTACATTAAGGGACAATCATTCAGCCTTCCATCGAATTTGGTTCCGGCCGAAAGTATTAGTAGACGTGGAGAAAATCGACATGTCGACTACTATGTTGGGAACGAAGACTTCAATACCTTTCTATGTTACCGCAACAGCTTTAGGCAAGTTAGGTCATCCTGAAGGAGAGGTTGTCCTAACAAAAGGAGCCGCGAAGCACAACATCATCCAAATGGTAAGTGCACCTCCATACAACCCTGATAAAAACGAGTTACTTAAATTAAGCTAAACAATCAGATTCCAACTTTGGCATCATGCTCGTTCGACGAGATTTGTGATGCAAAATCCGAACATCAAATTCAGTGGCTTCAATTATATGTCAACAAAAACCGGGAAATCACCCGGAAAATAGTCTGTCATGCTGAAAATAGAGGATGCAAAGCCCTCTTTATCACTGTGGACGCGCCTCAACTCGGACGGAGAGAAAAGGACATGCGATCAAAGTTCGAAGATAATGGCTCTAGTGTCCAAAACAACAACGGCGATTCCATGGATCGATCACAAGGCGCCGCCAGAGCCATTTCATCTTTCATCGACCCATCGTTAAGTTGGAAAGACATACCTTGGTTTAAAAGCATTACCAAGATGAAGATTGTCCTAAAAGGAGTTCAGCGTGTAGAGGATGTTATCAAAGCTTGCGAGGCTGGGGTTGATGGTGTGGTATTATCGGTGAGACTTCAATTCCTTTCTCCGTCAGACCAAACAAAGACAAAGCGCTGACGCACGCTTTACCTTGAATTAGAATCACGGTGGCAGGCAGTTGGATACTGCCCCCAGTGGAATCGAAATTTTAGCCGCGACTATGCCGATTTTAAGGGAGAGAGGACTAGAAAATAAAATAGAGATTTTCATAGATGGGGGTATTCGGCGTGCATCCGACATTGTGAAGGCGCTCTGCCTCGGTGCCAAGGGTGTGGGTATCGGGAGGCCTTTCCTATACGCCATGTCGGCATATGGATTGCCTGGAGTTGATCGCGCGATGCAGTTACTTAAAGACGAGATGGAGATGAACATGAGGCTGATTGGTGCCCCAACAATTGCTGATTTGGAGGAGAATATGGTAGATACACGTGCAGTTGCTCTGCATTCTACAGCCATAAAGGATACATTGAGCTTGAAAGCGTATGATCCACTCGTTGCCCCTGCTTTCAGGTCGAAACTCTAGCGTTTCCAAGCGACGAGAAGCATAACAATCCCGGATCTCAAATTCCTCCGGTTTTTTTTTTGTTTTATACCATGCATGTATATTTATTTGCAAGATTATCTGCCAAGATAACGAGACAGGAATATACGGTTCAGAAGCTTAGGGTCCAGGAAGTTTGGCGGGAATGAACGGGCCGTAGACTAGCCTTCTATTTCTCTCATTGCCGCCATAGCATCCTCGAATTCATCGTCCGATTCTACGATGTTTCTTTTTCGGGAACTAGCCTCAGGATTTGTATTAGTGCCGGTGTCGGTCTCCATATCCCTCATTATAGCATCCAATTCATCCATCTCATCATGATCCCGCGACTCTAGACGAGCTGTTCCCGCAGGTCGCGATATCTCAGCCTGCTTTAGGATTTCGTCCAGCTCATCCAAATCGTCGTCATCGTCATCATCGAAGAACAGAGAGTCGTCGTTGTCCTTCCTAACCGTTTCTATCCTGTTGCTTTCCGGTACGCCTATCTGCACATCAGGGCCTTCCCTGGGTCTTTCTCCGGGCCCTGGCCCTTCAGGTTTATTCAATGGATCCGCGATTCTCAATACAATCCTCCCTTTGCCATCTATTTTCGGGGCATCCGCTTCCAAAACCTCTCTCGCCTTCCTTATTAACCTATCATCCTCGTTCGCTCGCTTTGTTTTGAATTCTTCGATCCATTCTTCTCTCTTTCTTTGCATGCCTCTTGAACTTCCCAGTTTCTCTATCATCTCAATGACGTCCTTGAACTGAGCTTTCGGGAAGAGATTATCCGCCCATATTTGATAAAACTTGAGCAACCGCTCAAGGTCGGAAATCTCATGTCCTTTGCCCTTGAATTTGATCTTCTTCGCCGCGTGCTCTTGCAGGTACGGAATACCATCTGGGCCGAGCAGTCTAGAATACCACGTCAGTTTTGCTCTGGGACTGGAATTTCGGAAAAGTTCATAGAAATATAAGGCTAGAGGTACCGTTCTTCTGTAAGTTTTACTTTGGGCTTCCGGGTCCGGATCTTGATTTCTTCATCAACGCCCAGGTCCTCGCCACCCGCGTTCCCTTTAGCCTTAGAGGCCGTCGCGGCTTGCTCGTCGTCCGCGGTTTTGTTTGTGTCAAATGTTGTATTGATTTTATCGATGTCATAGTTGAAAAGTTCGTCGAAGTCATCATCATCGTCGATGTCGAAGTCCGACATTTTGACTAGAAGAGTTATGATCTGGTTACCCGTCGATAGTGGAGGTAGGAAATCGCAATTGCGATCGCGGTTGGATTGGTCGCATGGGAGGTGCTTTTGATACCCATCCTAGAGCTAGACTAAGCAGGAGAGTTGTGTTGGAGAGTTCTGTTTGATATAATCGCATTACTTGTTTCAGTCTTTGGCCACGTCTCGAGGACGCCAAGCCCTCATCTATCAAAATCTAAATACTGGCAGTCTATAATTTTATGATCTCGCAAGGAAGCCGGGCAAAATTCGCAGTATGCAACTACGCAACATGCTCTCTAGCTTTTCACTTCGTCTACATTATTACCCTTGCATTGCATACCTTCTTGATAATATTAATATTAATATCAATTAATATCAATACTTCAAGCAATACCTAGTGTAGTCTATTACACTGCTTAATGTGTTAACGTGTTGAGGTTGTTGTATTTAATCCACGAAATGCCGGCATTGTAGCTAGTAGCAAGTACCTGCAGAATATATTAATTGCACGGTTATACATCTACGATCCCACGACTCTGGCGGGTAGCAAACCAGAAATTCACAGAAAGGTAAATCGGAAGACACCAGCCCGCCCGGATAAAAAATAAAGTCCGTTTGCAACTCGCTTCATTTCCCTACGTAAACATCGAAATATTCACAATAGCTAGTAATATTGTAATGGATAGGTATACGTCGTATCTATCGTTGTGTTCATATGCTCCACAAATAGAAGCCTATCTGTGCAGCCGAATTTCGCTACAGGCGCAACTACAGGTTGTGAAAATAGAAAGCTAGCTAGCTAGACTGTTGAGGCCAATTCAAGAAATTCGTCAAGAATATCGACGGTCTCTGCGGGAGAGGCGACCCAGCAAGTTGTGCACACCATCCGAGTCTAGTAGATTCTGTCAGCGATGGTGACAACTACTCTCGATTCTGGTCTAAACCGGGATAGAGTACTTACCTTAAAATCATTCCCGCTAACCGAGAGAAACTGGTCACCGACGTGGAGGGTGTTTAGTCCTTGGATATCACCGAATAGACGCTGACAACAAGCGACACCAAGCCTCTTGTCGCCAATATCAACAAAGACATCATTTCCGCCTTTCGGAATTCAATTTTGCGATAGTTAGTTATCAACACTGACTAGCGAGGCTTTTGATATGCACCTACCATTGAAAGCACAAAACGGGAGTCGTCTCCCGACATCGCTCAGCTCTAAGACCTTTTGAGCCGCAAGAACGGTTTCTTCGAGTTGTTCCCGGAAGAATTTTGTGCCAGTTTGAGGGACAATACCAACAGCTCTGCTCTTCCTGATGATATCTGCCTTTAATCTCATCGTCTTAACGGAGTCGTTTAAAGTGGCTTCGGCTATGTCGAGTAGTTCGGTAATATCCTCGTCCTTCCACGCTTTCATTTCATCTAAAGCCCACATCTCCCTTGGGACGCTTTCTAGTAGATGAGGTGAATCCAAGTTGAATTGAAACATGAAATTTGCCTCCCCCCCCAATACAACAAAATTTTTCTTCTGTTCCGAGGTTATTAATTGCGAAGCGCTTATCGCTTCCAAAAGCCCATGAAGTCGATCATTATAGCGTTTAGCTTCCTCGTATCCCGCCTGCCACCCATGGTTAGTAACCATTCAGAAGTTTGGTATAGTAAAAAGGATTTAAAAGCAGTGGTTGCGACGCACAGCAGTGACAACCCCAACCCGTATGCCTCTGCTCATGAGGGCGAGTATTCGCGAACTATAGTGTGTAAGCAATGCTGCACAGGATTCATCGCTCAAACGAATTGGGGTCACTCACATTACTTGATTTGATGGTATTAGAGACTATCGTGTTTCCGATAAGTCAGCATGTGAACTCCAATTGCCTCTGATCTGAAAATATTTCAAACTTACAGCTCCATCATCGTACTTAATGTTTGTTAGGACAATCAGTTGGCGTTCAGAATTATCAATTTAACGACAGCAAATATTGGAAATATTCTCACCAACGTAACGTCCCCGTCGAATGTAACAAGTTGTAGAGGGCCGCCCTTGACCAAACTCATGATTTGGGCTGTATTCAAAATGAGTCGGATATCATTGAAAGACTGTACACGCATCGCTCGAGGCATCAGTCGCTGTAGATATACAACATTGAGGAATTGGAATCTCAAAACCTACTGGGGAAACAAATCTTCGTGAACTAATAGCCCTTTTTGCGTCTTGCGCCATAAAAGCCTCTTCCAGGAGGAGCGGAGTAAAAAAAATGCTTAAAGACGGAACAAGTAGCTTCAATTTCGATCTCTCCGGTATTCCCAATCTCTGGTGTTCAACTATTCAGTTCTCAGCCAAGTTTTGTTAGTACTATGAGATAAAACTTTGCCAGAGTAGGCCCCATAAGCGCTACTATCACGTACTATGGTCGTTCACCAGTTGTTCAACATCTCGCATAATCTCGGCATACCGTCTCCTTGCATTTGATACCGTGTCGTCCGTTCTTACATGAGTCAAAGCAGCATTCGGCTGAGAGTGGAGAACAAAAGGTACAGCAAGCAAGCCCTAGTTTGAGACCAATGTTAGAGGAAGGAGCATCGTAGTCAGCAAAAGACAGTTCTAGCATTGTGAAATTAGGAGTAGCGAGCGTTTTCACAAACCTTGATCCCTAAATGATAATAATAATAATAATAATAATGGTAACGGGATCAGTATTTAATTGGTTCCAAGGTTTCGCGGAGAAATCGAGATTCGAAATCGGCGCAATAATAGTCTCACATTCAATGAATTGGTCGCGGCGATGGGTCTAGAAAGAGACAGGAGTCTGCATAAGTTACCGCCCACCACGAGCTTATAAACCACGTCGGGCATACTAACCTTTAGCGCATCTGGACGAATATACGAAGTAAATATGTCAGTCGTTGAAGCCAAATTCTCTCCGGCCTTGCAATGACACGGGTGATTGTGTTGCGAATGTTGGAGGTAGGTTCATACATTCAACGCGATATCTTGACGTCATGGCTGATGTTTTCAATTTGAGTAGATACGATGTCAATAGAATGGATGGTAGCGATTAATATCAAGACCTCGCGGAGTTCTATCTTGTATTTCGGTGATGCTGATCTTGTCGGGAGATGGCCAGCTGGGTGGGAGAATGCTTGAGTACGACACGCTCACGCTCAACAGGGAAGGAGCTCAATCCCAAATATATACTGGGCCACTTGGGAAGCTAGCCGCTCGAATTGCTCGTTAACTTTCCGCCGTTGGCTGGGGACACGAGAATTCGATGAGAACGTGCACAATTGAGGACAATGTGACACCTTCATGCATGAGAATGTGCCTATACGTACACCAATCTAGGCTAAGGGCACGTGTACGTACATACAGAATGACGGCCGCTTCGATTGGTTATTACACTTAGGAATATTGGACCTGGGTTGCGCCGGATAGCTTGAACTTTATGTACACGATCAAATTGAATTGTGCGTGTGTCTAAATAAATGGTCAGGGAATACAGATCCAAATGATCCCAATAGTCGAGGGCAGGTAACTTGTGTCCCCCATTTGCATTTGAACCCCCAAGCGCTTCTGAACGGGTTAATATTAGATCTCGGTCTAGAAGTATGCGCACCACCCGATGTACCTTCATTAATCGCAACCGTGTCAGTAGATACACCTTGTTAAACAGCTCCCCATTTGGTACAGGGTAGGTAGTATGCAGGGGGGCATCGCTTACATCTGAACAAGATTGTCAGTGTTAACAGCTTGTTGGATCAGTTCTTGAACCTGCCCTTCTACCGAAAGGGGGACGGGGTCTCCAGCATGTAGCCCTCTCAGTTTGTTCTCAATGCTTTCCAAAACGTCCTTCGGATTGTCTGGAGCCTTACTGGGGTTGGTTGTACGGCGCTATCAAATCACATTAGCTAGGCCTCAGACATCTTGGTTATTATCGCCCTTACTTTCTTAACTGCCAACCACTCAACCAAGGGATCGTGGAGAAACGTCTCAACTACTGTCATTAAGCTTTCCTCATTTTGCCTAAGAATACGCATGACAACTTCGGACGACCGCCTAAACGGGCCTTCGTAGCCAGTTAAACCCATTGCATCAACCATATTGTGAGTCAGCCGAAAAGGTACACGTTCGGGTTTTTCAAAGGTAAGCCCCTTATCGAAAAGGCAATTGAAGTCGACATGTTGAGTCTCCCCTGTCACTTCATCGTAGAGAATGTTCTCGCCATGCCGATCGCCCAGACCTAATATATATCCTACCATTGATATGACCGCTGTGGTCCGAACATAGGAGAGTCTTGCTGCGAACCATGACTCAGGTTCGGGGAATATTTCAACAAACCATTCGTGAAATACGGAAGGGAACCTATGCAAAGTATGAGGATTTTCATCTTTCGGTAAAACTTGCATGGGGGTTTTCGAGGAGCACAGTACCGTGCGACGACGACGTCGGTAAACTTATGGTATTTTGTATGATGTGAACACGCATCATCCAAGATAAGACGAATTTCTCCGTACTGTCTCCCATCGTTAATAGTGAGCTCTAGTGTTTGTGGGTATATTGTGTATCAGTTGAAGCGGCTCACATTAACGGTGATATTCTTGGCTCTGTAGGATCTGAGAAGGATGTCTCTCAGAGGACGAAGATTGTTCACCCACTCGATCAAACCGCATTCTTCATTCAACGGCGTCACGGCGTATGTGCGAATTTCTGTGCTACGAGCGTTAGGAGTCAAGGCCATCAAGATAAAAGGGACGAAGAACGCACGTAGTTGTCTCCTGCTCGACTCATCGTCTTTCTTTAACAGGCGATTGATGATTGTATTGAACTCCATTAAGCGTGCATCTTTCCTCAAATCATCTTTCGGTTTACACATCAGCGGGTACCGGCGACCATCACTGCCAATTATCGTAATTTTCCGGGGCTTCTGTAGCGAGCTCATAACATCGGCCTCGTCTTCGAATTCTAATGAAAGTTATCAGAAGTGCTAAAAGTGACGACTGGCATCAATAGACATACTAGAAATCGTGGCTTGATCTCTGGAAAAGGGATTATGGCCTGATTTGGGGGTCAAGCCATCAGCAGGGAAGGAAACGGTCAACGCCGACTGGACGGGTATGATAAGTGCAACCGGTGCGACACTATGCTGAAAGTTTAGATCGTCCCGAAGACTGACATGGCTAGGTTTGCCCTTGATTTCGAAATTGGATAAGGCCAGTAGTTCCTGGATTAACCTCTGAGCTGCAACAATAAAGGTTTTCAAATCAACATTGGCGGCTTTTTCGGTCTACTCTATATTAGTAACCTACTAAGCGGGCGTACGCAGTGTCATGGATAATGGGTACCTTAAGCCTATTTAATATTTTATTAGCCCTGTTCCTTCTCTCAACCTGGCCAGACTTGAACACGGCAAGTATCGACCACATAGTATGCTGTGGGTATGCGATCAAGATTCTTAAAATGATCTTTTCCAGGACCCCCCATGTGCTCTCACTTGGAATGCCAACTCGAGACATTATCTGGGGAAGAGCGGTTAGAAATACGAAGGTTGGCATGCTCTGGAGACAGCCCTTCCTAATCTGGTCCAGCAAACCGGTCATTTCATTTTTCCGCCGTAATGCGAGGTGATTCCGGAAATCTCTGGTGCATCATTAGTATAACGACACCTCATCAAATCAAAGAAGTTTCCTTACTCGACCCCAACTTCGGGTTCAAAGGCCGATTCAGATTCCACACCAAAATCCAACCACAAGTTTAGGAACTGCGGCAGTGTTTGGAATATATATCTCGTCCCGTACATCATTGCCTTCATGTAGTTAGTGCACACCAACTTCACATTTTCACCGATAAGACTAAGAAAAGGTTAGCTATGCGTTATATTACCCAAGCAGTAAACGTACAGGCTCTCCGGACGCTTCGTAAGCGGCAATGCTCTTTCGGTCTTTAGGATGTTGTTGTAGTGTCGCCCAAGGTAGAAATGGCCTTTCTCCCAACTGCCTCAGAATTAGAAATATTCTTAACAATGCTTCATAGAGGATAACGTACCGTGCGTACGAGTGAGCGACTTCTCGAAACTTGTCAACGAGTATCTTTGATTGAATTTGCCCAGCAGTATCCATCCATCTTGCCCAGAGGAGCATAGCCTAACCCCTCATTAGATAAAGGCCCCAGTACTTATTCGATTTCAATGATTACCCACCCTCGCTTTAGCTGAACTCTGTGGGTGTCGCTTTCGAGTTTCGGAGGCATCAAGGCCTTGGAAGGAGTCGGTAGTTGGCAAAACAGCTTCGAATGCGTTGGTCTCTATTGCATTTTCAAGCAGCTTGATTGCTCTACGATGGCGGCCTTCATCCCAGGCCAGTTTGGCTTGTTCTATGGGACCGTTCTGGTCGTCATTCGAGTTCAAGATAGCGGTAAAGGCTTGGTGATAGTCTTTCTTCTTGCGGGCGAGCTTCGCAGTAGTAAGCCATAATGATGAAATATATGGCCTTGTAAAATCGTCGAACCCGCTAGAACAACATGTTAATAGATACTACAGGTTCGAATAACCGTTCCCAAACTCACCGACAGAGGGAAAGAAGCGCACGGCGAAGTGCCAAGATATACTGTTTCTCACGATGTGATGGCCCCAATAAAGTTAGCCTAGCATCCAGATTGTTCTTGAAAGCGGCCTCATCGATAGATCCGTCCTGGATTGTCGATGTAATATATTGACATTCTGCCAAAACTTGGAATTGAAACAAAATTTCATGAGACGATCGTATCGAGTTAGTTCCGGATATCGTCATCGACCGCAAGAGTTGTTCTCGCCCAGTATGGATGATACTCTCTAAGGAGGTCTTGTCACCATTTCGGAAAGCATTGATTGTCCGCCCGATAGTAACATCGAATGAAGTCTGGTCAGGACATCGCTGGAGTAAAACCTCCAACTTATCCCAATTGAGAGACCTCCAAGCTGATTCAATTCCGAATCCTAATACTCGGTATAAGAGGGAACTATGCAAGTTAAGGATCGGTTCCATGTGTACTAGGAGTGTTTCTAACCCACAGTAAGCCTAAAATCCTTAGGGACATGGGAATGATTGGGGCTATTGTTACCATGCTGGCCGGACTCTTTCAAGCTAGAGAGCAAGCCATATTGTAGATCAACTTCTGTTGGTCTTTCTTTCAGTAAATGTTCGTACCAACTTTGTACTGCCAACCATCTCCCAGCCTTGCGATGCTCTAGAATTTGCTGTTCGATATTGACCACGCTCAGCTTTGTCGAAATTCCCTCGATACCGTCAGGCTCATCAATCTCGGAATAAATAGATTGCATCTGCGTGTAAAGTGCCTCCATGTTGGCCTGTTCACTACGGCATTTCCTCATGTATTGCTCCCAATAAAACAGTGCTCGAGAGTACGATTGGCACTGGATGGACCGCTCGCCAATCAGTTTGGGGGGGAGCTTGGACAACAAGGCCTCCACCGGCACGATAGAAGAATCAGGGCCTTGGTCTATAGAATCAGACGGCTGACGAGATAACTGACGGGCCATCTGACCAGCTGTGCTAGAATTATACCGTCGCTTTTCGCGTATCCACTTTGACATATGGTCCACCAATATGAACACGCTCTAAGAACCATTAGTACCCGGAATTTCATCCAAAGTATGGGCAAGGCCTCACCTCACTACACCTTTTTACCATCTCGAACTCTTGATTTCTGTCCGCCGACATTTCATGTTGGAGGATCGAAACAATTTCAAGATAGATGTTGTTCTTATCTTCCACAGAGCCGCTGACGACGATGTGTAACACAATATATGGTAGGATAAAATTGAGGATTGACAAGTCTTGCCCTTTAACAATTTTGCTTATTATCTCAGCGAAAAGGGTTTTCGTATGGACCCCTCGTGCCTTTGGGAGGAGATCAAGCAAGAATTCAGTTAGCCATTCTCGATATGATTTCGTAGTTGAAAATATCGGGTACGTGGATTTGTGGCTTGTTGCAGCTGTTGACAGGATATATTTCGAACTTAGATAGGGTGAAAGAACGTTTCTCGCAGTAACTGAAAAATCTCTCCATCGGGTCTGACTCGGGGCGACTGTAAAATCCGCATTCTGTTTGGCCAAAACCTCAGGGTTGAAGCCGCAAAATTTCAGTAGTTCTTGCATCGCGAAAGAAAGGAATCCTTGTGCACGAGTGTCTGTTGCTGATAGAAATGCTCTAACAAGATGATGTTCAAGCAAGAAATGAGCAAACTGTATACTTTCCTCTGTTTTCTCAAAGTTATGCAAAATCATCAAATCATCCAACTTTCTAGGGCTTTCAATCCGGTTGGGGTCAACTGCCCCAATCATACCCAAGCATTCAGAGGAAAGTTTCGCGATGGAGTTCGCAGACTGGCCATGCTTGACACAGACATCAAGTAAATTCCGTATGACTTCCGCAACAACCGAATCAGGAATTTCGTCGTTCGTGATGCCCCGAATGAAATGCTCATTTTTCTCAAGGTACCCTTTTAACTCGGTCAACGCCCGTTCAACAACAAGCGGATTTTCGTGAGTGCTTCTGGCAGACAAAATTCGGAGCCGTTCTTTTAGATCTTTGTTTCTTGACCTGGAAAGCAACTTTTCGTACTGATCGAATTCCGGGATCACCCCCATTGACGGAAGTGAATCAGCCTCGTTTTGCAACTCTGCCCTGTGCATCTCAAACATTTGGGAAAGAAGGGACCTTCCTAGCTTTTTGGAAGGTTCGCCAAACTCTGCCCACGATTTGATCAGAAGACACAGGACGACTGGGAAGTATGGTGCGATGTCGACCGACGGCATCTCAGTCATCAGCGCGTACCATACAGAGAGTGTCGTCTCTTGCAGCCCTTTGATCTCCAAAGCTGAGGATAAGCAAGCGGATATCTACATAGTTTACTCCTAGTTAGTATGTGGGGACATCATATGACATATCAATGAATTTGTTACTTGAGGTAGCCCATTCACAAGCCCGCCTTTTCCTAGCCTTATCATGTCCTCGATTGCCTTGAGATTACGCCGTTTCTCGGTTAAAGAATGTTTCGCGCGAAGACTAAACAGAACTTCGGAGTATTGTGCAATAATTCCTAGGACGTGGACCTCGAAAAATGCGTGTAGCATATCTGGGTTCTTTTCTCTCTTGACACCAGCCGGCTTCCGGTAGCATACTATGGCGATCTTTTTAATAGCTTTTTGGGCCTTTGTCCAGTTAAAACAAGGTATACCTAGTAATATCGGTGCTGTGAAATGGCTTACATTTGGTTTAGCTTCCGGATTCAAGACGGCGTAACATCGAATAGTTTCAGCCATAATCGCGATAGGGTCTGCTTTAATCAGTTCCGAAAAATCCAACCTCTGAAAGGTTTGGTCCGTGTGTCGGAGCAGAGACATGGCATGATCTTCAATGTCATCATGTCTCTGAACAAGAATGAGTCCTAGGATGGATGTAATATGATGCATACATACTTGGAAAGCGGACTCCGCGTCACCTTTCCTACAGCTATTGTAGGCCAGCACCAAGTTCTCAAGGACATCCAACTTGCGACTAAGAACCATATGTGGGAGAGTGTACGAAATGGTATTTGAAAGGAACTCCTGCGTCGGTATTCCCAAAAGTGTAGAGACACCTTGTATGACCTGTGGCTTGGTTTTGAGGAGGCTCACAACCATTACGCTCAGGTCCCTCCAGAATTGCCCTAATAGAGCTGACATCGATATGTTCTTTACTTGGGCCACAGACTCGATCTATCCAAACATGTCATGAGTGATGGCTGAAAAGAAGACGAGGAAAGGAGAAACTCAATAGTACTTCGTTATAAGCGACCGCCGCAAGATAAGTATTGCTATGCCCCAGGTAGCTGAGTAGTAATCCAAGGGCAAGATGAAGATCGTCTCCCTCAAGAATCCTAAAAAGCGAGTTAGACTGGAATCAGGGCACATGGGGAAAGTCATGTTTAACCTTGACATCCTGCCCCAAGCAATGATGCAAGTTTCCTGTATTGTATCATCGGAGACGGAAGATACTTCGCGAACCTTTAGTAGGCATGCCGTACGCTCCGATATCGAGTTTTCGTCATGGTTCCCAAAAATGGAGAAGTGCGGGAGTGTCATTCTGTGACACAGAAGCGTGAGAATTACATTGATTATAACACCATCACACGCACAGAAGGTCATCTTACACTGCAAGCATTCTGAGGTCCCGATTTGAGCTTCTTAAGGCTTGTAAGCACCACTGACCGAACGGATGGCTAATAAAGTGGCCTTCCAGCATTATGGGCTCATGCTTCACAATTTTTCGCATGGCCTGCATTCCGGATACCCGCACATCGCTACTGTGCAAGAATCCGTCGGATTTTTGAATTGTCGTGAAGATTCGTATCAATTCATCAGATTCCCAGGTTTTATTCCCCGGGTTTCTTGTATGCCGAGCGACATCGCATACTACACAGGGTAAACACCGTGATTCTGTATTTCCTGATGTTTTCTGTTTCTGGGATGTATTACTAGTATGTACACACGTTAGCAGGCTAATTTCGCGGAAAACATCGGACTGTTCCTTGATAGAAAGTTTGCCAAAACCGTCCCTAATGACTGTCTTAGTTCCACATCGCACTCTGTCTATTAGTATCGCGATCGAGTGCTTACGCGGCGATAGCACACAACCCCGCCAAGTCGCTCTTCGGTTGGCCGCCAAGTTTGGAATAAATCCTTGATATGGACTCCTGCTTTAGTTGAGAGCCCGGGCCTGGCAAATCCGTATCTATTTTCCGTCTCTTGCTTGGGACGTCTACGTTTTCAAACTTTGCCTCAAGTGGAGCTGCGTATGAGGTTTGAAGGGAAGGGATTTGTGAGTAAAGGAATTGTAAAACCGGGCTCTGGAATTGCCATTCGACCCCTGCGATCAATTGTAGGTTGGATTGGAGCATTTGATGAAATGCGTAATCTTCAGAGCATATCATAGCAAATTTCAGGAGGGTAACCTATATCCATAGTTAGTAGCATCCTTTTCTAATCTAGGGCTGTATCCCCGCGTATTCATAGCCCGTACTCTTAGGTCCCGGTGTCTTGCTTGCCACCTGAGCGAGTCCTGAAGTATACTTCTGATACAAGGAATGAGATCATGCGACAGACTTATCCGCAAGGCACTGGATCTTTCAGCAAATCGAAGAAGCAATAGAAGCAATGCAGACAATGATATCTCGGTTTCTTGGTCGATCTCCGAGACTGGGTGGTAGAGAAGTGCTTGTATTGATCCCATGCTTAACTTTTGGATGAGTTGAAACAACGGTTGGGTTGTTTCTAGATCGTCATGACTAATGATCTCCGCCAGCGCCTCTAGGATCTGCTTGTATAATTGCACGGATAGCCTGCTTCTGATAGGGACTGTCCCCCAGGCCTTAAGCCTTTGACAAATTTGACATAACCCTGCAAGCAAGGCGGCAGAGAGATCCGAGTTAGGTTTGCTGACTTGTACAGCACGGTAGGCTAACCCAACTTTCGAAACGGCGAGGGTGATCTGGATAGCGAGGGAACAGGCTTCGACGGGGTCGACAATTGTGAAGTACCAGGTTGGGGGCTTCACAGTTTCGGACCGGTATTGGCTCTCAGGTAGAGCGAATCTAGCATTCGGGAGGGTAATGCTGAACGACTTCTTGAGAGTCGACTTGATATCCGACCTAAACTTTTCAACAACGCCTTTCGAGGTTTGAGTTAGGTTCAATTGGCGAGGTTCCCTATAGCATTGAATGTTGAGCCTACCGTCTACGCACGCCTTTAAGTACGCTCGTGCAGCACTGGAATGGTCGCCATCCATGGTTTGCCGTCCAAGTTCGGACAGGATGACCGAAATGGTTTCTACCATCTCTCGGCGAAGGGAGAGCATCCTGGTCTGGCAAAGCAGCGGTAAAATACGCTGCAGCAACCAAACCCATACAGATATCCTACAGGCATTCGAATCCCAGCCGCCGTTACCAGAGCCGAGAGGACGTATGAGGATTCTCGGTGTGGTTTGGGTAACTAGTCGGATTATGGCAAGGCAGTCCTTTGATATGGATAGGCGAGATTCCATTGTCAGGAAAGGATCCTCATTATATAAGCCGTGCTGGACGACACTCTGGACGAGGTTGAAGTTAACATCTTCATTGTCAGTTGGGCAAGCAGGCGTGCTCTTGGGGGAATCGTTGGTGCTTGTTTGCTCGGGTCGATAGATTGCAAGAACTTGTTCAAGAATGGTCTTATCAGTTGTCCCGATCTGAGTACTTGGACCTTCAGAGCCTAGATTCCGTCGAATGGCTTGAGCGAGGAGGGTGCCCTGCGGGGCGTTTGTCGCCTGGGAGGACATCTTGGTGGTGGTGACGAGTGACAGACTAGCTTATTCCCGTTGGGTAGGTCAGTATCGAATAGCATGGTCTTTGATCCGTGTATTATAATTTAGTAGTAAGTAAGTAATCAAGTATGGCTATGAAGATATGTAGCTGTAACAGGTCAAGTCAAGTTATGCAGCCGTGGAGGATGGGTTTGACGGCTTGGTTGTTAGTTACTAGTTACTTAGTTGGTTGTTTTGGCGCCCACGCGAGAGGCGAAAGTGAAATGCGACGCGGCGCCAGGCAGACCAGGCAAGCAAGCTCTTGAATCCGCTTGGGAGTGGGAGAGTGGGAGAGTGCGAGTGGAACCAGACCCAAACCCCCTGACCATCGTCCCATCGTCCCATCGTCCCATCTCCATCCATCCATCCATCCATCCATCCAATTCTTCGACTGGTCTCCTTCTCTGCAGACGGTGGTCCTGCAACCGAACAGAGCTTCAAGCCGGTACCTCCAAGCGCAGGCTTTCTCTCATGCAAGCTCTCGGTCCTTCCAATCCATTTGGTATATTATTATTATTCGACGATGGCATCTAAACTCCAGCTCCCACCTCTGAACTTCGAGTCCAGGGGTTCGTTAACAGCGGATTTCCACATCCCCGATTCTCCTCCCCATTCACGCCCGGGGTCCCCGTCGCGATATCGAAACGCTACCAATGCTGCTAACAACAGCACCAACGCGTCTTCCAGGGCGACCAAAACGAAGGACCTTGGACTGACAAATAAACCCTCAAGCTCCAGCTTACAAGTGTCGCCCAATTCCCCTCCCATGTCCCCACAGTCTCCGAGACCGGGGTCCGTACGTAGGCTTCTATCTAAAATGAGCCTATCGGGCTCCTACAAGGAATCCGACGAGGCTTCCATAATGTCCCTCAAGTCTCCGACCAACACCTCGCAGTCCTTCCTCAAGGACCGGGATTCCGATGTTGCTAGCGAAAGAGCCCTCTCAATATCTAGCAAAGGATTCTTTTCCAGCTTCAGAAGGAACAGTTCCAAGAGATCTGTGAGCTCCGGCCGAAAGGCTTCTCTGCCTCCGCCAACCCCAAAAGAACGGGAGCCCACGATCGCAGAGAAAACAGCTGAAGTTGCGAAGAAAGACCCTGCACCTCAGATTCCGGATCTACCACAGGCATCCGTTTCTTCCTTTGATACCGACCTGTTCAAGAATATATAATACACCAGCGGTCCTTGATTCATAAACCGCTTTTATAAAGTATATCTCTTGGTCGTTCCCATTTCGGCCGCCTTATTAATGTAATGTGTCGGAGTGGATTTCGGGCATATTGTTTATTTGCTTTTGCATCTGGCATTCGCGCGTGCGCACATTACCCACCTTTCTTTTCTCTTAGTTCAAAGACATATATTAAACCAGGGATCGTCCTTTTTTTTTTGTTCTTTAAATGGGGTATCTTTCGTGGCTTTTGTAGGAAGTTCTCGGGTCCTGTCCAGGTGGCGTTAATTGTCATTCATAGAGCATTGTGAAAACACCGACTGGTAGAGCTTCAAATGCTCCTTCTTTTCATGAATCTTTCTTTTTTTTTTTTTTTTTTTTCATTTTCCCTTATTTTGTCCGTGCAGCCGTGTATGTGTAGCTGTTACCTGGATTATGTAACCGCACCGTTTTTTTGTTCGTTTCTTACCTGCTCACGTACCTACTTGCTTACTTCTATATCATCCGCGTGGTTGGTTATTTCGGCCTTTGCGGTTTCTAATACTCCACCACACCCCTTACAAAATCATTACGCTGCATTCATACAAGCGAGAACATTTAAATTCAGTAGAGTTATCACCATTACAGTCGCAGCAATGGCAAAGCCGATATCAGAACGCCCTTTGGACTTCTTTTACAGATCAGTCTTTTCTTTGATTCTTGTAATCGCGATAGGTCGGTGCCGATTGTCGCGACCCCCCAATTTCTGAACGTACCGATCACTAACATAAACTCTTCCAGTTGCCGACTGCTCACCGCTATACCCCGAGTGGCTGCGGCCAGAATTCGTGAACCAGATGCACCAGTTCCAATTCGAGAGCTTTAAAGATCCTTTTTTCAACCCTAACATCCACCGACCATGGTTCGAATCTCTCGTTGGATTGGAGCTCTTCATTCTCGTTCCCTTGAATGGCTGGCTGCTCTGGGGCTGGACTGTTGGTAAGAGCGAAGACTCGGCCACCCATTTGATGCATTTTGATTTCCTAATAACCCAATCAATTACTCATAGACCACCCACTGGTACCCGTCAACATGATCATATTCGCATATCACATGTTCGTCACTACCGTCCCGTGTCTAGCGGAGATGTATCACGAATTTTCAACAGGTGCATTGTCTGTAACCGAACTCTGCGCATTGTTCGGCATGTACGGACCCTTTGTAGCTTTACGTAAGTTAACCCCACCAGTTGTTCCTCTTCGAGTATCCTCGACAATACTAATTCCTTTTCTCTCTCCACAAAGCACTGTATATGGTATTTGATGCCCACCAAAGAATAGCCCAGAAATTGTGGGCAGCGGAGAGATCGAATGCTGCTGCGAAAGCAAAATAGTTACCAATCATATATAAGTACTAGATATAGACAAATAACCGCGGTTTAGAGCAAGCAACCATCATACCGGTGTTAGCGTTTCCTACTACTAAATTATATGCTTAAGTATACGCGCTGAAGTCGCTTAGTCATGGGTAAGCTTATGCGGTTTGTGATAGAAAACCACGTGACTCGACACGGAATGCCACAAACTCCAAAAAAATTTCCCATTCGAAGGTCCAGCTGTGAAAAAAACACAACAAAGAATTCACCACCCAACGTTGATATCCTGTCACTGTCACAATGAATGTCGTTTCAACAAAGCACTCGCTGCTTCCAGCAGAGCCAGAATGGCCTCATGAAAGCGGCTTCCACATCCTCGAGCAGCTCTCCGAACCTACCCACCGAAACCTCGAGCCCGTGGGCCCGCACTACTTAGCCCACGCTCGCAGGGTATGTCTTCGAACCAATGTCTCTCTTATACCAGTATCAATCAAGGTTAATTTTTTCTTTTCTTGAATGACTACAGAAGCGCCATCACAGAACCTTCTCCGAGGATGACCGCATTGTTGCTGCGCAGCAAGCCAAGAATGTCGAGGACGCCGACCCTGGTGAGATAAGTGAGCCGGAGGACGCTATGCTTCTCTCTAGAGATCCTAAGGACTGGAAGGTAAATACAGTCGCTCTATCTTACGAATATACTATTCGCTCTGAATTTGTGCTCAATCTTCCCGTTTAGAACCAAGATCACTACGCTGTTCTCGGTATCAGTAAATACCGCTGGAAGGCAACCGACGAGCAAATCAAGCGGGCGCATAGGAAGAAGGTTTTGAAGCATCATCCAGACAAGAAAGCGGCTGCTGGTGGTGTCGATGACGATAACTTCTTTAAGTGCATCCAAAAAGGTACGGTCGAGTTCACACTCTTTTTGCTCGAGGGGCTATAATACTGACGCTCTTTATTTTCAATGGTAGCCATGGAAATTCTCACCGACCCCGTCAAACGTCGACAGTACGACTCAGTTGACGAATCTGCCGATGTCGAACCACCTTCTCGCAAGGCTAGGGGGAATATTTATAAGCTCTGGAATCCAGTTTTCGAGAGCGAAGGCCGCTTCTCCAAGAAAAAGCCTGTTCCTCGTTTTGGTGATGACAAGTCCACTAAGGCAGACGTTGAGGAATTCTACAACTTCTGGTATAACTTCGATTCCTGGAGAACTTTTGAATACCTTGATGAAGACGTCCCAGATGACAACGAGAACAGAGACCAGAAGAGGCATGTTGAACGGAAGAACAAGGCCGCGAGGGCCAAGAGAAAGACGGAAGATACAGCGAGACTGAGAAAAGTTGTCGACGATGCCCTCGCGATGGATGTCAGATTGCAAAAGTTCCGAAAGGAAGAAAGATTGCAAAAAGACGCCAAGAAGATCGCCAGGGAAGCTGAAGAAAAGCGCCTGGCGGAAGAAGCGAAGAAGAAGGCTGAGGAAGATGCCCGAAGAAAGGAGGAGGAGGAGGCCGCTTTGAAAGCTTCAAAGGCCGATGCTAAGAAAGCAAAAGAGGCCGCCAAAAACGCGGCGAAAAAGAATAAGAGAGTCCTTCGGAAGGGTGCAGAGGACGCCAACTACTTCCACGGTGACGGGGCCGCTCCACCTGACGTAATCACGAACGTTTTGGCAGATGTGGAACTCCTCATTACCAAGCTTGATAACGAGGAGCTGGATGTTGTGGCCAAGAAGCTTGCTGGCCTTAAGGTTTCCGATGATATCAAGTCCGTTCTAGTTGATAGTATTCGTGGAAGCGTCAACAACGGATCCGCTGCGGAGGGTGATTTTAAAATCTTGTTGAAGTAATTGGACAGCTGTGTTCAGTTAAATATGGACATGGCAGCTAAACCATAACTGATTTAAACCCGAATAAGGGTTAGAAAATACTAGACACTTCTCGATTCCTTATCCATAGCGTCCCTAAAGAACGCCTAATATCCCCAACAGCTAAATCATGACAATAGTAATTTGTATTGATTAGATTACATAGCAGGCATACGCTATGCCAGGTCATTAGGTCTATCGAGAAGGTATCTATATTACACTGACCACTATGGGATATGCTGTTTCTAAAACGGTTGCGTGGCCTCACAGCACAGGCGGCATTCAAACGCTCAATTCGCAGGAAGAAAAGGGGTACAGGAATTAAAGTATTATAAGCCGTGAAAGAGTGTGCGAGAGAAAAGAACCAAATGACAAGTCCGATAAAAAAAAAGGAGGACTAGGCATTGGCAGGTTTTCTTGCGACGGCAAGATACATGGGTGTGAACAGCTTCTTTTCACCACCTTCGACAAGAGCATCAGCCGCTGTCGCAAGAGAGTCCGCAGCCTTTCGGGCGCCTTGGGGAGCAATCCCAACGGTCTCGAGAGCCCCGACCAAGTAGTGAGCAAGGGTTCGGCCGACCCAGGTCATTCTACCGATGGTAAAGATGTCTGATAGACTGGCGCAGTATTTCATGTTGCCCGCAAGCGGGTAGTACCATGGGATAGGATCAGGGCGATCAGCGAGATCCTCCTGGTATTCGATCTCGAAACCAACGGTCTTGAGTGCCTTGATGCATTCCTCAATGCGGACCATTTGAGCAATTCCGTCGCCCCTAGAGTGAAAGCAATTAACCTAGATGCTCTTGCGATTTGTTAAAGGATTGGTGACAAAGACTCACAATTCGATGCCTCTACGGATTCTCTTATGATCAGCGTCGGAATCGTCATAGTTTTCGGTCATGAGCCACTCATAAACTCCGAATACACCACCAGGTTTGAGGACCTTGAAGATTTGTCCGTAAACCCCGGCAAGACTAGGAGCGTGAACAGTCGCTTCGATGGCGTAGACAGCATCGAAGGTGTTCTCCTCGAATGTCATTTGCATGAAGTCACCTTTGGCAAATCTCTGTGATGAATAATAAAAGAGATTAGTATCTACTAGCTAGTTTCTCTCGGAAGGGATAACGAGCTAGGACGAGAAGATGGGACGCGACATACCAATTGGTTGCTAAGGCCAGCTTTATGCGCATACATGGTTGCCCTTGCGATCTGATAATCATTATTGTTGAGACCAGTGATTTTGCAGTCGCTGAAGCGTGCTATCTCACGGGCTGGGCCACCAACTCCACAGCCAACATCGAGAACATGCATTCCAGGCTTGATACCCATCTTCAGAGCTAGGAAATGCTCATGTCGGGCGATAGCTTGGTTGAAGGCTTCGCCAGGGTAGAATCTACAGAAATGGAAGGATTGACCCCAGCCATTCTCGTAGAGGTCGGTTGCGAGGTTGTAATAGTGGCGTGTGAGAGTAGCATACTCGGCCAACCGTTTCTGCTTCTCCTCTTCGGTTTCATTGCCATCTTCGAACCCATCCCAGTGTTTGAAGTATTCTTTGGCAGCTTCAGCAGAAGCCGATTTGTCCTTGCCTAGGAAGCCGGCAAAATAGCCCGCTTCACTGACCTGACCGTGCATTGCCTTGGAGAAATCGGCATCACGCTTGTGGTCCTCCTTTTCGAGCTTCGTGGCAGCAACCATTGTGTATGTTGGGTTGATAAACGGGTAAAACGTCAACTAGAAAGCGGTTGAGATGGATTGAGGTTCGAATTGGAGATGGGAGAAGAGAATTGAATATGACGGATGAATGAAGAGAAAGGAGTGAAGGAGAAAGTAGGAGAAGCCACATGCAGCTGCTTGATAAAAGGAGAGATCTGGACAGCTATTTTTTTTTCACGGGCACCGAAAGGCCCCAGTCGGGCGAGAATTCGAGCCAGTCTAACTGGCGTCCGAGGCCCTTGCCGGGATCCCCTGCCAGCCCCGCCAAGACTCTTGCGCGTGTCGAACCGGCCGCCGGGCTCCTGTCGGCCGAAAGCGGATCTCGTTCTTGTTCTGCTGAGTCAGCAACGCAAGGCGCGTGGTCACACGCTGTCTCTTCAACGTCCTGTCCAACACATTTCATCATCGCCACACCTACACCCGTACATACTGCTAACATACACTCCAAAATGCCTCCCAAGGCTGATATCAATAGGGTACGTCGCGTCGGATCACGTCTCTGCTCATCATCAAGACCCTCTTCTTCTCAAGTACTAATCCATGCCATTCACATCTATAGTCCGGATCCGAGTCCACCGACTTCCCGTCTGTCTGCGAAAACTGCCTCCCCGAAAACCCTTATGTTCAGATGATCAAGGAGAACTACGGTGCTGAATGCAAAATCTGCACTCGTCCCTTTACAGTTTTCAAATGGCTTCCCGATCGCAACAGCCGCTATAAAAAGACAAATGTAACGTTTCCAGTCTATATTTTGTTTCTTCCCTCTACTTACTAATGCTCTCGCCGCAGATCTGCTTAACCTGCGCCAGATTGAAAAACTGCTGCCAGTGCTGCATGCTCGATCTTTCATTCGGCCTCCCAATCGTCGTCCGCGATGCCGCCCTCAAACTCGTCGCTCAAGGTCCCTCTTCCGAAATCAACAAGCAATACTATGCTCAAAATACCGAAAATAAGTTAATCGAAGGAGAAACACCCGAAGAATATGAAAAAACGGACTCAGCAGCAAGAGACCTGCTAAAACGGCTGGCGACGAGCGAACCATACTACAAGCGGCCTCGAAGGAATAGAGATGAGGGTGGAATTGCGAATAAGGTCGGTCCGGGCCCAGTTAGGACACGGGGAGGAGCGGGCGACAGAAGCAGGGGAGGACATAAGGGACCCATTCGAAATTTCCCATCAGCAGCCCAGCTACCACCCGGTCCACAAGACGTCGAACCTCCTGCCGATAAAAGCATCACCTCGCTTTTTCTTTTAGGGTATTTATATCCCCCTATCTCATGCCATTCGCCCGTTCTGAAACTAATTGCCCTTGGCACTAAATTATGTAGAGTCGAAGACGATTTAGCAGAGCATGCCATTCGCACTTTCTTCTCCGCCTTCGGGCAAATTCGATCTATTGTCTGCGTTCACCATTCTCGATGTGCATTCGTAAACTTCCAAACCCGCGCTGGGGCGGAAGCCGCAGCGGAATCGTGTCAAGGAAAGGCGATAATCGCAGGGTGTCCGTTACGAATAATGTGGGGAAAACCGCGCCCTCTCGGTAGCATCGACAGGGCCCAAATTACAGCAATGGCCAAAGCTGGGTCGAAAGGTTCTGGCTCAAATGCCCCCAATACCACAGGACCCGGTAGTAGCGACAACGACCAAACGGCTGTCGGCCTAAATACAGCAATGAGACCGCCTGGGACTGAAGATGACGGTTTTTTGTATCCCTCGCAGAGACCAGAATAAGTCTTGAATTTTTTCTATTTTTTTCTGTTTCTTTTGGATGGCTTTCTGGGCGTTAGGGTGTAATTCACACAAAAGGTGTCGGTTTGCATTTGGACTGGTGTGTTTGTTTACACCGGATGTTCAATCCTGAGAATTTACTTAGATATGTACATTATTTTGCATAGTTGGCTTGTAGGGTCATGACGATGATCGATCATTGGGAAGCGTTTTGAGGCTCTTGGAAGAAAGAAATATGTAATTTTATGCGGCATACTAGCTGCCCTTCTCGAATTTGCCCACCCGACCTTTCAGCGGAGTTTTGATGCTTTCATTGTCTCCTCTTTCAGTTTCATCTCGTATCCGTAGCTCTGCCCAGAAAATGAATCATTAGAATACTGACTCGACGGGACAAAGGGTAAGAACTGTCTTCAAAAGAGTGTCTGCATACTAAAGACATCCTGCCCTTCTACCTTCTCTGCTTGCGCCACGTTTTGTTTAAGAAACCTAGCCACCTCGAATGCATGTCTGACCTTTTCGTCCTTTTCGTCCGCTGCATTTCCGTCCAAAGTACGCTCAAACCCAGCTCGTATTTCTCGATGTGAAGCCAAAAGGAGCTTTGAATCACCTGTCGGTCCGATTAGTTCACGGAGATACAAAACAAGAAGTATTTCTGGGCCAAAATCCGAACTCCGATGGGTGTGAGGTTGAACTTCAGGCTATAAAAATGGAGGGTCTACCTTGGAAGGCGGAATGCGAGGCGCGAAGCAACGCGCGGTAGGCATGTATAGCGTTCATTTTAGGTCATGTACGGCGGGCGCCTTATAATATAACTCGGGTTTATAGATCTGCCTCAAAGGCTGACGAAGAACTCGGAATCCAACAGGATTGCGGTCAGTGTTTGTGTTGAGAATGGCCAAGTACAAGGTTTTTAAAATTTGAATTTTCCCGTGCAAGGCTTTGCCCAAACGAGACAGAACACTCGGCATGTATTGAGATCGATAGGCGAAGGTTCTGATTCAGTAAGCTGAGATAAGTGCTTAGGTGTTTAGGTGGTTGGTTGTATCTCGGGCGTGCCCATACCCGGCACTTGACTAGCTTAAGTTCAGCAGTTATCCCATCTAAAAAGTACCTACCGGTTAGAGCCAGGTAGGTACCGGCCGCATTTTCAGTATTTGCTCTTCAAAGTGTGGGCCGAATTGGAGGGCACCGAGGCTGGGCTCCATTCTATCCCGCTACACCACTTTTATGTACAGAGTTTATGTCGCCATCATTGTTTGGCTAAATACTAGAAGACTGCTAAGGTTATCCACCTTGCAGGAGGGAAAGAAAATAAATGAAGAATTTGAGATATACATGTAATGATGAGGTTCGAACTGGCTGGAAAGGTGATGCTTGACTTAACCCCAATATCCCGGGAGACGGGGGCTAGCTATCAACCAGCAATTTACACACGCAAAAGCTGGGCGGCTTTCCTAAAGATGAGGTCTTCGTCGGGGAAGGACATGGCCTCTAATCCCTGGGCATAGGGAGTGGGCACCTCAGCTCCGGTGATTCTCTGAGCCGGGGAGTCTAGATAATCAAACATGTACTCCATCGAAAGGGCCAAGATCTCGCTTGAGACACCGAAGCTTGGGAACCCGCTCTCTACAGCGATCAGGTTACCAGTCTTCTTGACCGATTTGACGATCGCCTCGACATCCATTGGTTTTATGGATCGGAGGTTGATGACTTCGGCCTCGACTCCGTATTCGGCTTTCAGTTTTTCGGCCGCAGTCAAGCATTGTCCAACACAGCGAGACAGAGAAACAAGAGTGATATCCTTTCCAACCCGTTCAATCTTCGCCTTTCCGAACTAAAGAACATAGTCAGTTTGATTGAGCGCCCAAATTTGCATGCTTTGGATCGCAGACACGTACCGGAATAACAAAATCATCCTTTTGGGCGGCAGCGCTCATTGGAAACGATTGTCCGTAAAGCAGTTCGTTCTCGAGAACCTGTTCCGGCTAGTGTCAGCAGACTCGTCTTCCAATCCGGTCTTTCAGGACTACTCACAACAACCGGATTTGGATCTCTTATCGCAGCTTTTAGCAAGCCTTTCGCATCTTCGGAACTCCACGGGCTCACCACCTTCAGCCCTGGAATCGATCCGTACCAGGCCGTATAATCCTGAGTAGAAGCTGGCAGGTCTTGTCAGCTGGGAACACTCGGCACGGAGAACGAATATAAGACTTATCTGTGTTGAGCAGCGACACCAGCCGCGAAACCATTGGGCCCGCGAAACGTAATATTGCAAGGTTGGATTCCTCCACTCATGTAATGAGTCTTGGCAGCGGAATTGATGATTTGATCAATGGCCTGCATTGCAAAATTCCTATGCAATCTACTTTAACTAATTGCACTGATTGTATAGATCCTGAAGAATGGTTCACAAACCAGGTCATAAACTCCGTAATCGGCTTCAACCCTGCGAGCGCAGCTCCGACAGCGAGACCGGCGAATCCTGATTCCGTAATTGGAGTGTCGATAACCTGTCAGTTTGTGAGAGAGCGGGAGTTAGTTAGTAAATTATAGTAGCAGCTGATGGATCCATTGGGAATCATTTAACTCACCCTATCCGGGCCAAACCTATCTAACAGGCCCTTAGTAACCTTATATGCGCCATTGTAAAGAGCGACTGCAGTTTTACCGTTGTTAGAGACAGTCCAGTGAAGGTATCTTCGCAGGGTTCTCCAAGATACCTTCTTCACCCAGTATGAAGACTTTGGAGTCTGCCTCAAGCTCCTCGGCTAGTGCTTCGTTCAGGGCATCACGGACAGTATATTCCTTGATGTCAGCCGCCGACGCCAACATCCGGGCTTGGGGGTTGCTGAATTTCGGTAGGCCATTGGTGAGGGGGCGAATCGGACGAGGCGTGCGCGTCAGTGACGCTATCGACCGGCGGTTTGCAATGTGAGAGCTACCAAGTACCCCTCGAAGAGTACGAGATAGCAACCGTGTTGTCGTCAATTTCGCCGACATATCGAACGAGCGGGTTTAAGGCCAACCAGAACTGCAAGTGTTAGCATACATCTCTGACGACGTTTGTGGTGATCAATTGAAAGGGAGGTTGTTACCTTGATGACAATGAAGAAGAAGAAGAAGGAGCAATCCTGCCGTTATATCGACGGGAAAGATGATACGAATGCTATCGCGAGTTATAAGTTAGAGAGCAGGTCGTCGGAGCAATCCACGGCGTGCAAGCACAATATATTCGGCCAGTCGCGGTGGGGGGAGGGCAATGCAATGGACACCGATTCCTTACTGTGGTGGGACGGGAGCGATATTGTTTGCGGTATCGGCTGGGCGAGGGAAAAGGCGTTGGGGAACTCGAAAATTCGGAACTGGATTAATATTGCAATTGATGACATTTTCCGGAGCGATTTAACAGGTACAGCGCACTGTCCGGCCCCCACGTAAATTAAATCCTACCAACGGACGATTGCATTTGAATCTAACTACAGGGCATACAATTACTGTTAACATGTACATGTACCAGGTCTCGAGCGCAGCTACTACACAGTAGACTTTGCGGTCTGGCCGGGGTTTGGACGTTTGTTGGGCGCCGCTTGCCTAGCCTAAGCAGGTCCAGCCGGACATACCATATCCAACGTTCCTAACTTCTTTCACAGTTCTTAGTTTTAGTTCTAAGGGTTCTTTTTTTTTTGAATTCACAAACATCCATTCGCATTTCATTGCATTGCATTGGGAAACGAAAGCTTTAAAAGTCGAAAGCACTACGTGTAGGCAACAGACAGCAACGTAGGTTCAGCCCAACGGCACTACTCATATTCGCCAGCTGCTTCAGGCCGAAATATCCGCACTTGCCGGGTTTCCCCCTCGCGCTTGTTCTTGCGCTTGCGCCTGAGCATCTCCTGGAGCCTGTCCTTGGGTTTGTGTCTGCCCCTGCTCTTCATTGTCATCAACAAGATCCGCTGCATCAAAAGTCTGCTTGCGACCCGAAAGGACGTCGACAATCCCCCTAAGATTGCGCCAGTATGCCTGCTTCGGGCGCCGATTCTCCCAATCGGTGTCGGTGGCTTCTAGGATTACCATCGGGGTAAAAACAACCGCTGCGCCCTTGATACCAATCACGGCCGCGGATTCGGGGTTGTCGTATACCTCCGCTTTAGTCCCCCCGTGTGTTTCTAAATACTGGATGCACTTGGTAGCGAGACGAACAGCTCGCACACGATCCATTGGCGATGGCGTTCCACCTTGTTGGACGTGACCGGGAATCGAGGTTCGGGATTCAAAGCGACCCTGTGCTTCCTCACGAATCATATTGGCAATGATTTCGGTCGTGTAAGTAGCAGACGCCTTCTCATTCCTATATATCGTATTTGGGTTAGTGCAAAGTTCGCCTTCGCGATACGTAATGAATGGATAGAAACGAGGGATGCGACCATCTCACCTCAAAATGATTTTCCCTGCTCTGTTCATCCCTTGATCGTTCGAAAAACTTCCTCGCAAGGTATTGATATCTTTCATGAGTGTCTCGAGCCTAATCCCTTCTTCCGGCGTATAGACAGCCAGTGCGCCGGTTGAGAGACCCCCCATTGTTGCAACATAGCCACTACGTCCTCCCTGACATTCGACACTAGAAAAATCCGGATTAGAATCATTTCCAAAAACCATATTGTGACGAAATAGGGGAGGGGCTTACACAAAAACCCTTCTCCTGCTGGCACTTGCACTCTGCTTTATAGCATCGCAATAATCAATGAGAGCATTTAAACAAGTGTCACTCCCAATCGAGTATTCAGTTCCAGGCACATTGTTGCTGATTGTCGCTGGAAGGCACACCATGGGAATCCTGAATGCAGGATACGACTGCCGGGCCTTCCGGAGTTCCGACAAGGACTTGTAGGCTTCGAAACCGCCAATAAGCAGCAAGCCGTCGAATTGGTACTTTTGGAAATACCAGGCAACCATGCCCAAGTCTACCCCGGGTTCCGTCCTATTGGTCCCTATCTCACTTCCTCCGCGAATAGCCCAACCTTCCACCCCGAGCCAGGTTAACTCTCGAACAGAATCATGTCGAACCAATCCCGGGAAGCCGTTATGTATAGCA
Source organism: Arthrobotrys megalospora (assembly GCA_036971655.1). NCBI lineage: Eukaryota > Fungi > Ascomycota > Orbiliomycetes > Orbiliales > Orbiliaceae > Arthrobotrys > Arthrobotrys megalospora. Next base: position 88,048 of record JAVHJN010000003.1, on the reverse strand, counting down.
AATGCCCGATGGCCGCGACTTATGCAGTAAAGGGCAGCTGCTCTCGTCGCCGCATTCATCCCCCCTGCAGGTGCGCCGACGTGGATGATTGCGTATCGTTTGCGCTAGCCCTAAGTTAGCCGCTGGACCTTAAAAGACAGGAAGGAATTTCGTTATATACCTTCTCTTCGGGAAGCCTGTCCTTTTCCTTGCCGGTTACAGTGGTTGCTATGAAAGCCCGATAATACTCGTCGAACTCTGCATCTCGAAGCTTCATTGCGCGATCAAACTCTTTGTTTTTGATAGCCTCGGCGACGCCTTTGGTCTAGAGAAGTTGGGCCTAAGCACACATACAAAAACAGAGGAGGGGTCTCGTTGGGGAGAAAATCGCCATCCACTTACCATTCTTACGGCCTCGACGAGTGGCTTCCTGGTAATTTTGTTCTCGGTAATGGCGATCATTGGACTAGGGCTTCCGGGTTTTGCTTTCACAATCGCTCTAACGGCCTCCACACCTTGTAACGATGCAAGCATTCTGTCGTAGGCGACAGCAGTCCCGCCCCTTTGGACGTGTCCCAGGCAAGTGACTCGGGTGTCGAGCTTCAAAACATCGACCAGGACCTTTTTGACATACTCCGAGGTGATGGGCTTCAGGTCTCGATCAATAGCACCCTCCGCAACGATAACAATTGTCTTTCGTTTCCCAAGTTTCCTGTGCTATACATAGGTTTTAGCTCACAGAACAAAAACGTGGCCGTAATCTGGTATAAAGACTTACTCGGGCGATGATATCACACATTTGCTTTTCCCATCCCTCGCCAGGGGGCTTTTCCGGAATAAAGATGTAGTCTGCGCCGGTGCTGACACCAGACATAACAGCTAGCCAACCACAGTGGCGCCCCATTACCTCAATGATAAAGGCCCTTTGATGGGACGCCGCAGTTGCATCTATATAATCGACGGCTTGACAAATTCGTGCTAAGGAGGAGTATGCGCCAATCGTGGCATCCGTGGATGACATGTCATTGTCAATAGAGCCGACGAGGCCCGCTATGTTTAGCGTCTGGAAAGGCTCTGCTTGCTCGCTCGTTATTTCCTCCTTGTTGATCAACTCTTCGAGAAGGCCAGGCCACTCTTCTCGAAAGAGGTCGGCTCCAGTGAGTGAGCCATCACCACCACAGACGATAAGCCCATCGATACCATTGATGATGAGATTCTTCGCTGCTGCTAAGCGACCATGACGCTCGCGAAACGCAGCACACCGAGCAGTCCCAATCAGCGTGCCGCCCTCTGAGAGCCAACCACGAACATCCTCCCAGCCCATTTTTTTGATGAGATCACCGCCTTGTACCAGCCCCTCGTAGCCCTCGTATATACAATACGCATCATGGCCCATCGCTATCGCCGTACGGACGACAGCTCTGACTGCTCCGCTCATGCCGGGAGAATCGCCACCGCTGGTCATCACGGCAATTTTCCTTCTTTTTGTGTCTGAGGTAGGCTCGGCGCTAGGAAGGATAGCTTTGTTTTCTTGCGAAGCTGCTGGCAACGGCTTTACGATAGTTGTGAAGGGGTTTGGCTTGGACGTAAAGCCCACCAGGGTTGACAGTGGGTCGTAAGTGTATATCTCGAACGGAGCATGTTCGCTCGGTTGTGCCTGGTAGGCATATCCTTTTTCCTTGAGTAGGTCGATTATGACGTTAAGCTTCGGAGCAAACAATACCAACGCCTGTTTCGCACCTCTCCAGTCTCGAAGTTCCGTAGGCGGATACAGAGTGGACCTTCTCCTTAGTCTTATCGGACTTGAGGGCTCTTCTTCTTCCAATCTCGCGGCAGTAACCAGTCGGACTTTAACAGTTATGGCGGTACCCTGGCCCTCCTGCTCGGGATCGGTATGGAGCCAGGTTTCTCTGTCGCTGAGGAAGCAGAGATCATCTTGATGCTTTAAGGTAGAATGGTTGGCCCTGTCGTAGACGAGCGTCTCTATGAACCCGAGGTCGGTGTAATATGTGATCGTTTCATAAAACAGATCCTCATTGGGGGCGACCAGGGATATAAATGAGACACCACTAAGACAGGTAAGTACAAAGGCTTGATGGGAGCGGTGAGGGGAGGGCTACCCGAGATAGTTGTGAAGATTCTGAGCGTCTTGAGTTACCATTGTGACGGATAGCGGCGAGGGTCGCAGTCGCAGCCAGGAATAGCACCAATTCCGTCCTCTTTGGAGCAGGGAAGTCAACTTGAAATCGAAAAGGATGTGTGACCAAACGAATGTAAAGGTAAGTAACGTTGCGGTTGTGCAACGGAAGGGAAGCTTGAACTTGATATAAAGACGGGGCCTCCAGGAAGTGAAGGAAGGAAGGAAGTGAGTAGGTACGTAAGTACTTAGTCAAGCTTAGTAGGTAAGTAAGTAGGTAGGCTAGGTAGGCACCGACAGGCACTGAAGTGCTTGTGGGGAGGGAAGGCTTTGATTAAGTAGTACTTCAACAAGTACTCCGTAATTGGTTGGCAAAAAACACTTGAAAATCAGATCGAAGGAATTCAATTCAATCCAATTCAATTCAATTCAGCGTCGGGGCCCAATCCGGGATGTCAGGTCAGGTCAGGTCATGTCATAACGCCGACGTCAATGGCAATGCAATTGCAACCCGGAACCGGAGTCGAGTAGTCTCGAAGAGTTTGGCGTGTGTCGATTGGGAAAACCCCGCGTACATGTAAGTATGTACATGCCAGTGTACATGTACACACCCCCACTTAAGCACTTAAGTTGGTCTTCGAACATGCGCAGGTCGGCGTTTCCTCCGATGAGCTCTCCAGTCACGTGACATGCCGCCTTTCTTAACCCCCATCCGGCAAAAGACACTAGCCGGCGAAGAAATATTACTTCTGTCAAAAAAATCGAAATCCTCCATAGGAAAAGCAACTGAAATACTTAAGTAGTTAAATAATTTTCAATCGAGAATATTTGAGGAGTGGTATCTATGTACATGTACAAAGGCACAAAGGCGTCCGTGCATGTTTCTCAACTGAATGAGGGAAAGGGAAGTCTGTCTATGTATGAGTATATTGCCGAAGGAGGGGCACCAATTCCCCCACCCACCCACATGCACGAATTCACCAGGGTACAGTGGAAGGGGAATACAAGCCCTCTGATCTTATTGTGAGGCCACTCCACTTGGCAACACCAGGCCCTCTTTCTATACAACATTTGCAACACGAGCTTTTCAACCCCTGCAGCTGCGTGCTGTATCCCACAGGCCGGATTCGATCGTAAGACGATGTAGATAGATAGATAGTACAGCTCAGCTGAGGAGGAGGAGACACAGATATTTGATTTTGAGGATTCGGAAGGACAGTGTAACATGATAGAGAAGGCCAAAGGAAGAAATTATAGCATAGTAAACGATAGGAATGAAACCTATAACCCAGAAACGCCTAGTTATCACAGAGCTGCGGACAGCTCTCCACCCTCGCAAAAGAAAAAGAGAAAAATATTCACGGGGTCAGTGGACGGCCATGGACGTCGCCGACGCTAGCTTCAGAGGCTCACACGCCTCACCGAGTTCTGCTTCAAGGAGAGCATCCGAACGCGTGTTGTCGATACTCATATTCTCGACAATCGTGTTCAGGATTCTGTTCCGCTTCGCGGTCGGGTTTGGTGCTACCCACGAGTTAGTTGTTTATATTTAATACTGGGGAGGGGTAGAGGGGCGGGAGAACTCTTAGTGCATACCTTTGTCATTTTCCTGGAGATAGAATCGTCGCAACAGCATGATAGCCTCCTCGCGGAAGATGCCTCCAATTGCAGGGTAGCACCTATCAATCCCAGCACTATTCGCGACTTAGGTCAATACTCCTACAGAGCCTTAAAGCGAACAATCACTAGCTAGAACTTACTCCAAGTTGACGTGCAGTACACCGCCACACCCTCCGAACCGGTCGTTGGAACACCCGAAGTAAACGGCGCGGATTCCAAGCTGTCGCAAGGCAGATGCACACATGATACAAGGTTCGACCGTGACGTACAAATCGACATTCTTGAAAACAGATGCAGGGTACTTGCATAGGACCGTTTCGATTCCGGCAAACTCTGCGTGCCGGTGGCCCTGTTTGGGACAATTAAGGTAAGCATGATGTAATGGTAACACGGCATGCGTGTTTCAAAGTAGCTAGAAGATAGATTCGGATACTCACAGAAAGAGAACGATTGGTATCATTCATGCCCTTAGCGATCACCTTGTTGTCTAGGACAAAGACGCATCCGACAGGGACCTCATCAATGGAAAGAGCTAGCTCGCCCTGAATAACAAACGTTAGTAGAAGGTCGGGCAGGGGTGCGAAGCATGGCTGAGGATGGGGGTGATTGGAGGCATTCTCACCATTTCCAAAGCCTGTCGCATGAAGTATTCCCTAATGAGGTTCTCATCTTTGAGGGGAAAGTAGTAGTCGGCCATTTTGAATCTGAGTTTTCTGACGACGGAGGGTATCCTGAGAAATACCAGTATCTGGATAGTAAGTTAGACCGGGCTTGCTTGTTTTCGTGTGGTAAGGGTGTAAGCGTGAAAGAATGATGTAGATGTAGGAGTACCGGTGGTTTGGCCAGGGAAGGTGGTGGAGAAGGGAAGAAGGAGAAAGAACAATCCAATACGACGATTCGGATTCAGGCTCGAGCGCTCGGTGGTGACTATTCCCTGGAGAAGGGGCTGGTTGTTGTTGCGACGCAGGTGGGGGGCACCGAGGTTGATAAATTGCAACAGCCTGGGGTACTTAAGCAAGTACTTAAGCAAGTACTTAAGTATGTAGGTACTCAAGTACTTACCTAAGTATAAGTAGATAGATACTGGAAGATGAAGGAAGACATTGCTATCGCGAACAAAGACACCCTGCTCACCTTTGTGAAGAGCGTTCGGAGGGACGCCAGGACCGCCATCGTGGACGTCGACCCTTAGCTTTCAATCGATATTGATATGGCAGTATACCTACTTAAGTAAGTACTAAGTAATTACTTAATTAAGTACTTGATGAAGTACTTGATGAAAACTTAGATATATAAAATAAAATGGAATGGAATGAAATGAAAGAAAATAAATGGTTGGAGAAGTACAGCCTTGCATGTGGCGCTATAGCTCCGCAGCTACAGCCCTCAAGTTGCTAGTTGAGCTCGCTTGAATTAAAATAGCAACCAAGGTCCGGTCAGATCTACCGGATCTATCGTCGGCAAGCCGTCCAGGATATATATATAAGTAAGTAAGCAAGCTAAGTACTGACAATATTAATCGATGCAATCTCGAGCCAGATCTAGATCGAGATCTGGGTCTTATAATTAAGTAAGTTAAGAGCAATATGGAACCTGCAGGGGTCCATAAAACTCTGTCCCAACATCCGCCAACACATTAACTAAGCTTCCCCGGTGCAATGCATTGCATATACATTACCATACATATTGTATTGCATGCAATTAAGTATATTTATCACTCAAGTAAGCTTAACCCATTGATCGATTGTATGCAAAATAAAGCTCTAAAGTTGCACCGGTAGCTTGAATTAAACTCATCTGAGCTGAGCTGAGCTGAGCTGGGTTCTAAGCCTATCCAACGTTCCCGGTTTCTCCACGGTGCACGGCGATGGCAGCTAAACCCATTGTACTTGAGGCTGTCAATTGCCTCCGGAAAATTCACCAAAGAAACCGAGTCCTTAACGCCTTTGTCCATGTTTCTCCCGAGCAAGCGGTCACAGAGCAAGCAGTAGCTGCTTCCCAGAGACAAAACTCAGGTGCCCCGCCTCCATCCCCTCCATTTGAGTCGGGTTGTTCTCCGGTGCAGATTTATTGATGCTCAACATCAACTGTTCTAGGAACGCCTCTGTCTCCGCTCGACGGCTCTGCATTCGCGATCAAAGATAACATTTGCACCAAGGACATGGTCACTTCATGCTCTTCTTCCATGTTGTCCGGTAATTAAAGAAACAAGATAAAAAATCCCAATGCGAAGGTTCCACCCCGATCACCGGCTAATATCCACAAATCCCCTTTCGTTTATACTAGACTTCAGCCCTGAATACGATTCGACAGTGGTCGCGAAACTTAAGAGCGCGGGAGCTATAATTATCGGCAAGACAAATATGGATGAATACGGCATGGGGTATGGCCCCAGTGGCGTCAAAATATCGGCCGGCACGTTTATGAGGAGCTGCTAATCGGCTGTAAGCCCATAGATCACACTCTACCACCGGTTTCCACGGCCCTGTTAAGAACCCTTATTCCCCACGGCTTTCGGTCTATTCGGCCGGGGGGAGCTCTGGAGGTAGTGCGGCTGCTGTAGCGGCGAACTTATGCTTTGGGTTCGTTCATATTATTCCATCAACTGATCCAAGGTATAACTAAGAAAGGAGATTAGAGCCTTAGGTTCGGATACAGGTGGATCGGTTAGACTTCCCGCTTCATATTGTGGGATCGTTGGTTTTAAGCCGTCTTATGGATTGCTCTCTAGACGGGGGCTAGTTGCCTACGCAAACTCTCTAGATACTATTGGAATATTCACCCGGGACGTCCGCTCCGCGCAGCTGGTGTTTGGTAAAAGCTACAAACTTGCAGTACCCTGACTTGAGAACCGTCTAATGGAAATTCTGTAGATTGCTTGAACGAGCACGACCCGGCCGATCCATCCTCGCTGAATGACCACTCTCGTAGCAAAATCAAAAACCAAGCAATCGGCTCCCAGCCTAGCACGAATCAGAGTCGGCAGTGGAATATAGGGGTTCCAATAGTACGTCGCACCATACTGCTAGCCGTTTTTTACACTATGTATCACTGATTCCTGAGCTAGGATTATAATGTTGCCGAGGTATCATCCCCATTGAAGGATGCATGGATATCGACTCTCGCCACCCTTCGCGACCTTGGCCACCACATTAAACCCGTTAATGTACCGTCAACGCGGCATGCTGTGAGCTCATACTACATAATAGCTCTCGCCGAAGCCTCCTCAAACCTAGCGAAATACGATGGGGTTCAGTTTGGACCACACGCAACAGCCGCACCAAAGTCCGCCAATGACATCTCTCCTTCTCTGCAGTTAATCGCGGCTGCGAGGGAAAAAGGATTCGGAAAAGAAGTGCGTCGCAGAATCCTCCTTGGGAACTACAGCTTGACTTCCGAGTATGCCCCTCCGGCAGCGAATGCTTATTTCAAATTGAACAAAACTTACACCGTCTAGGGCAATGGAAAACTACTTTATTCACGCACAGAGAATACGACGTCTGATTAAAGAGGACTTCGATAGCCTTTTCAGCTCTCCGAGTCCCCTCAATATCCAGCCAGAGCGGCCCTCGGACTCTAGGGATAGCGTCGATTTCTTGATATCCCCTGTGTCGATCTCATCTGCTCCAAGCTTGGAGGAAGTTTTAAAGGCGGACGGGGCCGGAGTGGACAGCTACATAAACGACGTTTTTACAGTGCCTGCTAGCATGGCAGGGCTTCCCGCTATATCCATACCGGTGCATGGATACGAGGATCTACCGATTGGTCTCCAAGTCACAGCTCAGTACGGCGACGAGAGCCGCCTGTTAGAGGTTGCCCAACTGATCGAAAATCTATTGGAAACAGATGATTGATCTGCTTTCGACCACGAACCACCCCCCTCCCGCTCAACAAGGAACCAGTCGGAAACTAGGAAATAGTAATAAAACTCCCATTAACTATTCTCAATCTTCTTCCATAACGAATATCCCTTTCCTCCCGCTGTATTCCGATATCCCTTTCTTCACCGGTTCAATTAACGTATCAAGCTCAGTGTCCTCGGACCACCTAGTCACCTCGTATGGAGTATCTCGAAATTCCCCATCCCGGATCCAGTCAAATATTTGTGTAATCATCTGTGACTTGGCTGCTTCATTTTCCTTTGACCATGCTGAGATCCAAAACCCGTGACAGCAGATGTTCTTAAAAATTAATGCGCTTGCAGGGACTGAGAATGGCGACTTTGCCATCGCTCCATAGGTGACAAGATGGCCACTCTGCCTGTAGTGGAAATTCATTCGGATGTCAGTCCTAGCGTTCAACCAAGCAGCTGTATCAATGCACCTACCCTAGGATCCGGGCCAGATTTGTTGCAGATTCACCGCCAACACAATTCAGCGCCAGCTTGACAGGTTGACCCCCTGTTATTCTGGCAATATATCTTCTGTCTTTGGCTTCAGATTCCGTGATGACCTCAGTGCCGCCAAGGGCTCTAAGCTCTTCTTTCAATTTGTCGATGTCAGGCCGGTCCCTGACGATGTTGATACTTTTGAGACCCCATATCCTACCAATCTGAATGGCTGACCTCCCCACCCCACTGTTGGCTGCGTTCTGAACGAAATAGTCACCTGCTCCTAGTCCCACAAAATCCTTGAGCATACGGTATGCTGTAGAAGGATTCACTGAGACTGTAGCAGCCTGGACAGGGGATATCCCCTCTTTGTTGGGTATCATTATCAGATTGGATTCTTTTGCTTGGGCATACGTTCTCCACGTGCCAAAATTAGGGCCCGACATTATTGCCCATTGACCAGGCCGAATAGAAGGGTTCACCTTGGACCCACATGATACGATCTCGACAAGGCCCTCGTTCCCGGGGACCGCGCTCTTGTCACCTGTTCCTAATCCTAAAGTAAACTCTGGCTTTTCAGGATAAACTCCCTCTATCTTTGATAAGGGTGTTAGTGTGAGATATTCCCGGCTTGGTAAATGCGGCCTAACATCCACGGTGCTACTTGGATTGTTTTGATACATTCTATCATTACCGCATTGGATCTGAAAAACTCACCTGATTGATGTCTGCGGGATTGATTGGTGAGGCAATGAACCGAACGTTGATGATGTCATCGTATGGGGGAGCGATCGAGTAGGAATGTAGTCTGTTCGCGAAGACATATTTTTAGGCCTGCGGATGTACAGTGCAAACTACGACTCTGCTACCTACTTCAAGACCTTTTCCGGTTGACCGAAGTTCGAAAACACAAGAGACCGACTGTGTGAATAACCAAATCTGGTAGAGTAGTATCGGCTGTACTTTGCAGCTTGTGTGATAAAACCGGCACGACGCAGGATAAGTGGTTGCATCTTCGTTCTGGAGCGAGGGAACGCTGTTTAAGTTTGCGCGTGATAAATTTAAAATAAGGTGGCGATAGCAGGATGCCGCAGCTCCAGATGGATGCTGAAGAGTACTCTGCTATGCATGTGTCGATACGTGCCTACGGAGATACTGGTTGGGGTTTAGTCCGCGGGAACAGTGCAGCGAGGGTAGTGCAATATCTAACGTGCACCTGCGCTGTGGACGTTAACACAAATTTAAAACACAGCCACTCGTAGTCAAGTACTGAGTACTTAGTTCCATGTGATTAACGACAACCCAACTATATATCCCGTCACGGCCCCATTGGCGCTATCACCCCGCCTCACAGATACTATGTATGGAACTCGAAACCTCTTCGCTTCGGGAGGCTAACCGGGCGGATTGCAATGGTTTTGGTACAGGTCCAGATCTTCGCCCAGGCTTCAGGTGCTTGAGCCTTCACCGCTGGCAACACCCGAGGCGTCCACCCCGGTGGAGGCATCCCCTCAGCCTGCAGGCTTTTCGGAAGGAATTCATCAGATCACAAATTGCCGTACGTAGGTACTTAAGTACTTGAGTAATCGAGTTCTCAGTGCTTATCTTCCTTCCTATTCTCCCGACTTTATTGAAGATGCCGCCGCTCTGAGCTGGGATGCTTTTCTAACAAATTTACAACGATCACGGACGCAGTTGCCAAAACTCAACAAATATCTTCTTATATCTTTACTGGGTTTTTGGGTATCCACTGGTTTACCACGGGCGTCCTCCCTCTGGTATCAAGCACCGAGGTCGCGGATAACTCGCTTCTTTTGTCTCGGGTGCTCTACCAGAATGAGATAATAGAGCCTTGCCTTGTCCTTGGGAGCTTGGGAGCCCACGTCTTGTCCGGCGTGGCCTTGCGTGCCATTCGCAGGGCCAAACGATATAAGAATCACGGCCAAGTAATCTGGCTCAAAGACTTGAATCTCCTACAAGTGAGTGGGTATCTTTTAATGCCGGTTGTTGCCGCCCACGTTGGCATTACTCGGGTCCTACCTTTTTTGAAGGACGGGGGGAGTGAGAGCATCGGCATCGGGTTTTTGGGACACGGCTTCGTCCGTTTGAGATATCTCAGCTGGTTAATCTACCCCACTCTCGTGACAATCGGCGCATTTCACGTTTCTCAAGGTACTATCTTCATCTTCCTTCTTCTACAGGGGATTTGCTTATATTCTGGTAGGCTGGGCTCGATGGTGGAGCTATCCAAAACGTTGGAAAAGTTGGATGGCGTGTCTCATTGCCGCTGTTTCTGGCGTTTGGCTTGGGAGTGTTATTCGGATATCAAGGATTGGAAGAGCCGTTGGCCACCTAGGGAGACATTATGATGAGCTTTATAATGTCATATTGAACTTTGGTTGGGTCGTCTAGTTATTGCGGCTTTCCTCAATCCAAAGTTGATCAGAGCCAGATCTAATTAAAGCGTAGGCCTCGTAGGGTCGTATGCATCGTAGATGCTATCGTCGTCCGTATCGCTAGGAAGATTGTCGCTTGTGAATTCGGTGCGGTGTGGCTCGGGGAGTTCTAGGTGTGAGATGTCGTCGCCGGGATCGCCCATAAACGCTTTCTTGAACCCCGTAGACTGTCTGTCGTTCCTCTGCTGCTGGTCCGGGCGCCCGAAGGCACTCTTGAATCCCTTTTTCCCAACGCGAGGGACTGAGTCGTCTGAGCACCTTGAGCCTCCAGTATCTCCTTGGGTCCGAAGGGGTTTGATAGTTATAAGACCCGCTCTCTCCTCAGCGCGACGCTCCCGTTCCCTCCGAGCTTCAACTGAGGATGCACCTTTCTGCATTTGTTTCATCTCCATAAATCTCTAGATAGCAGAAGAAGAAAACGAAGAGGACGAGAAAATACATATTAGCAAATATAAGAGCGACCTAGGATGTGAGGCTTCCACCTTCTTATGTTGATGATCATATGAGGACTCATGAGCCTCAAACTCATTCATTCGCCCATAGCCCTTGGGAGGAGAAGCGGTTTGTTAATATGGCGGCGAACTTAGGTAGGTAGGTGTGGATTGTATGTTTATCAGGGTTACCTTGCCGCAGAGCTCGCCTTTAGAGACAGCGGAAACAAGAATTAGCGGTCCGGTAGGTAAAGTGCTGGGTGGGGCCGGGACGGAGGCAATATACAGTAGAATGATTTTCTGGCATCGAGTGCACTTTGTGTCTGAATGCGATTGTGAGTTCGATTGAGGATATTAATATTAATATTGATATTAATTAGGAACACGTCTGCATACCAACGGAACAGGGACGGAGGTCGAGTGACTACCTCTACCGCCCTATCGTATCTGGTGTGAGCATATCATATGCATATGGGCCATAAGATGGTGGCGGAGGACGCTCACCCGAGGCATCTTTGCTGCTGCTGTGTAGACTGTCGATGGTGTATGTAGGCTAGTACATGTAACGTACTGGCGATGTTGATGATATGATATCAGATCGCAATTGGTTGTTGCTGGGGAACTGTTGCCAAGCCCCGCCAAGGCATGAAACACGTTCTGGAAACAGACTCCAAACCTCCAACCTCTGCTGCCTGGCGGTACCCCATGCCAGGAACCCAACCGTTGTCCGCTGTTGACCCTCCTCGCAATCTCCCTCCGTGGAATCCCTGCAAGGACCTGCACTGGGGCACCCCCTGGCATTCGAATTCCTTCCTTCATGACATCGTGTGGAAGGGGTAGATCACGGCGTCCGGGCCGAAGTGCGTGCTTCAATGTGCACATACTCATATGTATGTATGTATGTATGTATGTACATGTACAATGGGCGTCTTTCTAGCTACCCCGCCTGACCTCCTTTTCGCCCAATCAACCCCGCCGTCTGCACTGAATCCGCGCAGGTGCAACGCACATATACAGATGTATTATAGTATATACTAAGTACTTACATACTAGTAGTGCTTCCTTACAGAGCTATATGTATAGGATCCTCTGAGAAAACTTCGGGAATCAAGTGAATACACACAGAAGTAGGCAGATACATGTAAATACATACTATGCACGTTATTTGCATGCGTGCGCTTTCCTGTCAGCCATTGTGAGGTGGCGGACGGACCCCTCGAGCCCAACTTCAAACGCCACACCCCTGGCGAATATAGGACTCAAAACACAACTATGGCACGGGTGCTAGTTCATCCAATCCGCACCTAGCGGGTAAACAAGGGAGTTGTTCTTGACAGGGCGCAATCTGATACTTCGAATTGTGCGTGGGCAGCATGTGCTGACGGGTATGTACAGCACAGGACGTTGCTTCCATCTTCCACAGCTCGCAATGCAAAGATGTTCGCCTGTGTCTTTCCTGCTGATTGCGGACGGCCGACGGGGTTTTTAAGATACATACCTGCTGCTGTACATAGAGAGTCGACAAGCGACTCCAAAGCACAGGGTTGTTATAAGCTGCAAGCTGCCAAGGCACTTTGGCTTCGTTAATTATAATTAATATACGCACATGTACATAAACATAACCGACAGACTTAAGTAAGTACGTACGATACACCTCCACCCGGCCGGCCCTGATACGTGGACGGAAGCGGTACTGTCAGTGCAAGGTTTGAGATACGATTCATTTTTCTGCTTCCCGACACTAGCTGCAGCAGTGCTTGCTGCTACACCGCATCCTCTGGCGCCCCATCGAATCAAAAACCAGCGCTCAGATTAAAATATACCATGCTGAAATTAAAACCGACGGATCGAAGAAGAAGAAGAATTACAGAATAAAGAAAGAAACAAAGAAAGAACCGAAGAACTCGAACAAAAGCGAGGAAACGTCCTCCCCCCCAAACCCCGGGCTCCTGCGCTGTGCGTGTTGGATAATGCCCACTGAGACGACAAATCCCGGACCCTGCCCGTCCTGAATTTACATGTCAACCTTCATATAATTCCGAGGATCGTCCGCCTGGTTGGCCGTCCTTCCCCTCCGCTTTCTCTCTTCCTTGTGCTTGCTTCGATTTTTCGTCTGTTTCCTTCGCTCCTTTGGCTCTGGTTCGGTCATTCCTTCTTTTCCCACTCGCTCATTCATTCATTCACTCACTCATTCATTCATTCATTCATTCATCATTCATCTTTCATCATCATCATCATCTTCTTCTTCTTCTTCTCTTCTTCTTCGTCTTCTTCCTCCTCCTCCTTTTCCCTCCCACACGCCGACGCACCTACTTCCCTTCTTTTCCCTTCTCTTTTTAAACTCCCCATCTTTTTTTCCAGATTCCATTTATATACTTGTATATATATTTATCTTCCGCTTCCGGAATCCCGACACTTCGCCGCCCAGTTGGCCCCCCCAGTCGATTCTCTTCTTATACTTGTCGTTTCCATCTATCGACAACCCTCTCCCGCTTCTCTCCCCTTCTCCCTCTCCCTCTCTCCCTCCCTCTCTCTTTTTTATTTTCTTTTCTTTCTTTCTCCCCCATCTCTCTTTCCTCCTTTCTTATTTCATCAGTCTAACCCAACTCATAACTTGGTAAGCCAGACTCGAGGTTTGGTACAGAGAATAACGATCGATACTGTCCTAAAGCACTGGAGATATTGGCTGGCCCTGTTTGTTGCTGGCATCATCCTTTGGAACAGACCAGCATATTTGCAGTGCTAATATGCTTCCTCTGAGAGCCTCGAACTGAACAGTTAACGTTGATCAAGCATCTCAAGCCACCCATCAGTTGACGGTCTGTCAACGGTCGTTCTTTTAGCTGGGTGCATAAAAATACTTTCTCCAGGAAGATTAGTCGACACGATCACCTTTGGGATTAAGTCAGAGACACACCTCGTCTCGTATATTCCGACCATTTCCTTACCTTCATTATTGCTTTGACTCCCTGGCTGGTCCTGTTCCGTAGTCTTCGCCCAACGACCCCCCCAGAGCTGCCTGAAAGTACTACAGGAACAATATCTTCGTTTATGCCAATAGGGCACTGCATATATCAAAATACAACTACAGTGCCAGGGAGGCTGTCTATCATCTTCGACCTACCAACAAAGCGGAAACGTCAAAGTCCCGCCTCTTCTCTCCTCGAAGTCAGCTAAATACCCTGAAAAGAAAAGGTTTTGAGACTCATGGAAAGAGTGATGTATGAACCAAGGTTTATGTCGCGGGATCAACCTGGCATGCAGCCTGGAGCAAACAATGACAGGATGGCTGGCAATAGTGCCTTTTCACGATCACCAGTCTTGAACTCGTTCGGTGATCGCGGAGAGGGAGCGGATCAGATTGCGGAGGGAACGATATCGGAGCCATCGTCGGTCGGCCGCGCGGATCATGTGGCCCACATGAGTGCAGGTCACAATGCTAGTATCGGCCTTGATGCATCGAGGGAATCAGCTCATATGGCCCCATTGGATCTCAGCAAGATAGACAAGCGGAAAATGAAAAGGTTTCGGTATGTTGAACCGATCAAACTCTTTGGTGGCAGGGCTGCATGTGGGAAGGACTTGAGACTAACCAGCTGGCCTGAATTTAACACAGACTGACCCACAATCAAACTCGATATTTAATGAGTGAGTTTGCTAGGCAGGCCCATCCGGATGCTGCCCACCGAGAGAGATTATCGCGAGAAATACCTGGGCTGAGCCCTCGTCAGGTTCAGGTCTGGTTTCAAAACAGGAGGGCCAAATTAAAGCGAATGAGCAGCGACGACCGAGATCGAATGATGCGCTCCCGTGCGCTCCCGGATGAATTTCCTCTCCTTCAGACCTTGCATTCGTACGGGTCGTCCAAGTTAACTGAGGCCCAATCATCTCCAGTAGAGAATTACGCTGGCAAGCACTCGGACATGAAACCTCTTGGATACCAACCGATCCAGAGGCATGTCGCATCAGATGTAGCAGGAGGTAGCGCTCCTCATAACCCCACGTATGCCCCCCTTCCATTCAGCTCGCCGCGTCCAATGGTCGGGCTTCCTTCCCCCATTTCCGCTGCGAGTGGTGAAAGGTCTTCGTTCCCATTCTTGTCAACACCAATCGGTCCGAAGCAGACTCGAGGAAACCCCTTCTCATCGCCCCCAAGCCGGGAGGGTTTTAGAACCCAGCACCAGCAAATTTCTCAGCAAGCTAGCGTTCCGAGGACCTTCTCGGACCTTTCGAATCTATCCGAGGGTCAGCCACAAACATATTCACCCCCGGCCTTGAACTCAGAAGGGTTTACCCATGAGCCCAAAGGGTTTTTTCTGCACAACCAAACTGACGCGTTCCCCCGAAATTCATCGAACGGCCAAGTGGGTCAGGCTTCTTACATTGCAACCACCTCAGGTAAGGCAATAGTTCGTTCCTCCATCCTCTTGTTTCGATCCTAAAGACGCGTACGAGCTGATAATGATGTAGCCTCGACCCAACAGCCATATCCGTCGCCCCACAAACCAGACTTCAGTCCTCCTCTAAACCTTATTCCTTATAAATACCAAATGCCGATGACCCCACACACAGCCGGCACGACTTCATTCTCTGAGCAAGCACTTCAGGCGTCACCAGAAATGATGAATTTGCCGCAACAATTAAGCGCGCCACCGGAAGCCACGACGTTTAGCACGTCCTACCTAACGTCGGCGACCTCGAACCCGTCATATTCGCCTCACGATACGTTTTTAAGCCCTAAGTCACCGAGTTCGAAGGCAGCATCGTTTGGTCGCTGGTACGGCCACAGATCGAGAAGATCATGCTCGCATCCACCCGATCTGGTACATGCTCCAACAACTACGGTGTCATGAATGAGAATTCCTGAGTTTTCCTTACTATTTCCTTCTTAACCTCAAGGCAATAGCTAGCCTCCAAGTAACGTCGCGGTTGTTCGAGTACAATCGCTTCTTGGTTTCCTTGAAATGACCATTTTGACTGCGGACTTGCATTACAGGATAGAAAGTGGTATCTGGGAATATCTTGCTGCTATTGCTGACGAATTTCCTTTGGTATGAAAGTTAACACTTTGTGCAAAGTTGCCTTGATGGATTATGTCTATACCCTGCTTGATGCGATCTTTTTTTTTTTTTTTTTTTTTTTGTCGCTGTACCTGTACCTCCAAGCCTCGGTCTATGGAAATTTCCCAGTTAGCGCTGCTTACCCGATATTCCTTTGAGAGATTTCCTTTGTCCCACTCACCTGAATAGAGTCGTCTTATGGTGCCATGTGTTTCAGACTGCAGCTCTGATTCCTTCGTCTTGTTGATTGCCCTTTTCGTCTTCTTCGGTTACCAGTTTCGATATCTGCCCCTGTACATAAAATACATACCTTATATATATACACGTGCGGTGCCGTCGCCTCGATCGGCCATGGCCTTTGGTAAGTACTAGTTTAGTCTTTCCTTCCCCCACATCCCCGCACCCTCCTTTATCCGCCATGTTCTCGATCTTCTGAGTTGATGTTGAACGGCGTTTGAACCACAGGGAGGGGAGGCGTCCCATGCATGTCCTGTACATAGATTTAGAACCACAATACATACTTGAGTACTTCCAAAAAATACCACGGAGCAATGTGTTGGGTTGGATGTTCGGCCGACCCGTGGTTACACTGCCAAGCCCGCCGCATCAGCCTCCTCAAAACGCACGTCAGATGCAGCGCTCCATCGAGTCGAGGCATCTGGTGCGACACCATCCAAGCCCGGTTTTAGCTCTCTCACGGACAAACACCTGGACACGAACGTGAAGACGCCCAACTTGAGAGTAAGCCTTGGGCACATCCCTTTTCGATCGATAGAAGCACCTGGGACGCCTGCTTCTCCCGGCTTACCTATCTTCGAACAGTTGCCGTATCACACTTGGACCCACGCCACAACATACGGTACCTCAAACCGGTTTCGATCTTTATATCATCGGCCCAAGCTCAACCGCGGGTTACGTAGACACCGCAAGACAGAACAAAATGTCCGGCTTGGAGAAGGCGTTGTTCAACCTCAAGGTACACGACGTATCCCGGGTCTCACGTTAATTCCTAGACTCGTTAGAACCGCTCCCCGCTAACCCCGCTCCCCGCAGTTCACAGAAAAGCAACTCACCCGTCAGGCAGCGAAGGCGAAACAGGAAGCTGCAAAGGATAAAGCGAAGCTAGAAAAGGCGATGAAACAAGGAAATCAAGACATCGCAAAAGTGTACGCGCAAAACGTTATTCGAAAGCAGAACGAGCACCTCAACCTCTTGAGGCTTGCAAGCCGGATCGATGGTGTCGCAAGCCGGGTTCAGACAGCCGTAACAATGAGGCAAGTTTCAAATAGTATGGCGAATGTTGTGAAGGGGATGGATAGTGCTATGAAGTCAATGAACCTTGAAAAGGTCCGTCTTCCCTAATTTCTTCGAACCGTTTCGCTGTTAACAATGCATATTAGATTTCAATGGTGATGGACAAGTTTGAATCGCAGTTTGAGGACTTGGACGTTGCAACTAGCTACTACGAAAACGCCACTACGTCTGCCAACGCTATCAATACGCCGCAAGAAGACGTTGATAGGCTGCTTGGAGAGGTTGCAGATAAAGTTGGGGTTGACCTAGATCAAGAACTTAACGCGGCCACACCTGCTAAGGGTATACAGCAACCTACAGAGGTGGAGGAAGAAGGGCTAGGGGAGCGTTTAAGGGCACTTCGGAACTAGGTGGTTATACCAGCTTAAACTTAGGTGTTCTGCTGGAGCCACAATAATTTACCCGGTCTCTTGGGAACTGATAACAGCGCTATCTTGGTCCACACCGAAACTTTCGACTCTTCATAAACACGAATGGCCGTTTGTTTGTCATATACGTATACTAATAGCCTGAAACTTCTTTCCGACTCTTTGGGAGCCTTGGGGCTCACCCGGCGTCAAGTATCACACTAGCTATAGATGGAGGTAGTGTCTATTTGGCGAGCAGACCGACTCTTAGGGATGAGAGAGAACATATCTCGAACGCTAAATATGCCTAGTTCATAAATCTGAGGGTTCTCTAGAGCTATACTGTACCAGACAATGTATCTCAAATTTAGCTGGATATCGTTCCCCTCGACGCTAATTTCATCCATATCGTTAGACGTTCTTGGAAGTTCAGCGTCTTTGAGGCAGGAGGGCGGAGCTGTAGCGCCGGATACAGGTAGGGAAGGCTCATTGAGCGTAAGTTCACTTATTGTGTCGGTTTTACGCTGTCAGAGTCAACACTAGTCTGTGTATCCTTTTTGCTTTCCTTCTCCGCTTCTCTCCCCCCGGCTACGACCCCGTCCTCGATCGTCATCAATGATTTAACAGACAAGTCGTCATCCAGGCTTTTGAATAGTTGAAACCGGTCTCGCGAAGCAATTCGTAGGGATCTCCATGTGACGTTCGAGATAGACTCATCAATCTCCTCCTTTTCCTGTTCTGTAAATGCGAAGTCCTTGTCGAGATGGTACCCCTCGATGGCTTTGTTGTAAGATCGATAAGCCGGAAGCTTGATCCTAAACCGGGATAAAATAAGCGGGGAATGGGGATTTATAAAGGGAGGGATAAAGATTACCTTTCCGTATTTGAGCGGATAGCCGTAACGTCAAGAGAACCATCGAACCACACCCTAGTCAACGCTGGGGCACCCATAACTTTCCCCAAGCTATTCACCAGTGTCGTAGCTTCATGCCCCGCGGATTTCGACACTGTTACATTCTCGGACGAAGCGGGCTCCATTTCAAAAGATACGCAATTTTCTGCCTTCCATTTAACCCAATTTTTTTCCCGGGTCAGCACAGAGTCAACGGTACGGGAAAACAACAACCCGTCCATCCCGGATTTGTAGTTTAGCGCATTGACGACATCTTTCTTTGCGGCTTCCGCCCATTTGTCCTTGATAGCAAAGGTTCTAGTTAGTGGGTGGGTATGCGAAAGGAGATTGGTAGCAACACTTACGTCTTCCTCGGATAGCGTATAAGCAAATTGAACTGACCTATTCTTTGCTTCCGCTTCGAGATACTTTTTGTATTTTGGTGACAGACTAAGAAGAAATTCTATCACAATGAGAAATTGAACCAATATATGTCTCCGAAACACTAGGTCGCGAACCTAAGGTACTGCCGTTAGAGAAGTACCTTACTATAGTCATCAAGGATATAGCTGGGCACGAACTTCAAGATCAAATAGTTCCCGACTTGTTAAATATTTCGGGTTGTAGCTATCCAGTTCGTCATGTTTCGATTCTCCATCCCACTTGCGTTTAAGGCTACACCTAGCGTCTGGCGTTACGGAAGGCGCGTTGTGTCCATGTTCGTCAATGGAGGACCTGAATGCCTTGATAACTGTGTCCAATGAATTTTTGAAATTATCAAGAACTTGTTTTTGGAAAAGTCGGGTAGGCTCAGCAAATTCGTGCTGGGTGGACCATAGAACAATATAAAGCCGATGGCACGCATCGGCAGCCATAGCAACTTCCGATGAGTCATTATCTCTCAGGTTAGGTGATGTGTGATCGAGTTTTGGGAAGGGGGTTTTATTTCCAGCCTGCGGGCTCCACTGTTCATCGAATGCGGTCTTGTTCTCCACGTGGAACTCCCCTCGAAGATTCACACCGGAGCGTTCCGAAAGCGGGAAGCTCTTGGTCAGGAAGACAAAAATCCGTCCACAGAATACTGTGTCTTCTGATTTTGACAACCGACGAAGGAGTTCGTTGCACAACCTGAGCAGAATGATTCCTTTTCCCTTTGTCCCGTCAACGCCCTAGCAATTGCATGAGAGTTAGAGACCGCACGAAAACGCAAAGGCTTAGAGGAACTTGCACGGGTAGTTTCGCCGTACTACAGTCAGGCGCTCAATACGAGCTTCCAAGTATGAGAAAATTCGTTTGCAGTTGTCTATCGGCTGAGTGTCGAGTGTTTCTTCGATAAGCGCGAAGGGCAATTGAGGATCACTGAGCTCTTCATAGCAGTGTTAGACACTATGGATATGTACTAGGGAAACATGTACGGGGCCGGAGAGCGAACCTAGCTCCGATAGGGCAAGGATCAGATCGAAAAATTGGTATAATTGTATGAAGGGTTGTCGCGAAGTCTCTACATCGAAGCCTGTCTAACAACTTGGTGAGCAATGTGGCTAAGTTATAGACCGAGGAACAAAACTAACCACTATGTCATAGAGCAGCTCACGCGATGCGCACTCTAAGCAGGATTTTATGTCGTTGGTTTCGGGGACAATCTTGAATGTATCCAAGTACTTTGCCCGATCGAGGGTCGTAGGAAATGACGGTACGTCGGAGGGAGTTGAAAGCGATTGGAAGTCAGGCAATAAAGCTGTGAGGCTCTCCTTTAGCCCAGCAATAGCGGGAGGTGTTTGCGTTATCATCATGCCTGTGGCTGTTTCGATGGTGTCGAATGCGATGTCGTGAGGTGGCTGGAGGTATTGGGGGAAGGTTTTGGACGCGTCGTTTAAAGCGTGGGAGGGAATAGCACACGATGACACAGACGACTTTGAAAACTTCACCACCTCATCACCACCACCACCACCACCACCACCACCACGAAATCTTATCACGACCGAAAATCACCACAAGTCACCGGTACACCCGGATACAGCTCACCTCATCGACGGCCCTACGGATATGGCCCCACAAGCGCTAGACCTAGTCATGACAGAGGACGTCCAGCCAACATTTTCCGACCTTCAAGGCGGCAATTTCTACGCCGTCGCCGCGAACACGCACTGGCTTAAGCCAGGTGGTCAGCCTCGGTTTTCATCAAAAGCCGTCAAGGAAATCTACTCGGCCTTGGAAAAGGAGGACTTCTCTCAGCGGGATCTTTTGCTTCTTGAGAACCTTCAATATATGGAACGGTGCGTCTAAGAAACCTCCCACGCTTGGGGCATGCCATCCATCCTGAACAATGGACAGGTCTTCTGGATTCTGGGGCAGATAGCACTTTGGAAACCAACTCTAGACTCCATATGGTCCTCCCCAATCGGCCTCCCTGCAAATTTCTTGGATTTCTAGGGGCAATTCCCCCATATTCTTGGGTTCCGCTTTTAACATAAAGCAAAACACTTGCCTTTTTCCTTCAGATATCTATGGCCCAATTACGACGAAGACTCAACCGATGAATTAGTTATATCCTTGGTTATGATGGCCGTCGCAAAGAAGAGAGAAAACATTCCAGTATGGGGTGAGCTACCCATCATAACTAACGGCATATCCTAGATACTATTACTGAATTATACATGCTTCCCCCAGGAAATTTCGAGGCCAACCCTGCACCGTTTCCATCTTTCTTTCGCCGGGTTCTGATAATGTCGCTATCGGCATCTCTGCCCTCGGTTCCCCGAACGCATATCCTATGCTTCGTAATATCCGCCTTCCAATCGCTGGATCACCCTCTAGTTAGAAAGGAATGCGCGCCTCTGGTCTCAATTGGTATATGGCAAAACTTGTACTCGGAAGAGTCGCGGGAGACGAAGCTGGCTGAAGCTCCACAATTCAAGAAAGCTTGGAGAGCATCCGAAAAGAAGAGGCTTGCACTAACAGATCAAAGATTAAGGGCTAGGCTGTCTTTTGAGCGATCCTGGCTTCACTCACTTGTCCTCCAATTGGTATCGATCATTTACCCTACTAGGAACGATGATCAAATGGATAGTAAGACCCCTCCAGAAACAGAAAAGGCAGAAGAGGTTTCAGGGTTTGAACTGATTCGGGGTTAGAGGCTAGCTCGTACGCAGAGCGTATAGTTGAGTTTCTCACCGACTTGTTGTCGCAGCTGCCTACTCGCCGATACGTACACGGACTTCTGGAAGATCTCCAGATCCTTCCCTGCATTCGGCTATCACCAGTCTATGCCCTGCAGGGAAACCAGTTGTTTCGTGACCTGGTTACTTTGCTAGAGCACTTCTATTATCATGAAGATAGTCTCGTGGGCAATCTAAGGGAAAGTACTACATCGGTCGAGTCGAGATACAGACGTAACATTGCGAGGCTACAAAATGCGGCGCTTCAAATTTCTAAAGGGAAATTGACTGTATTGGGATTAGCGAATTACGCCTCCATAGGGCAAAAAGATGATCTCAGTCTTCAGCTTTCAACACTAGATGACCGCGAACTTGGCGAGATTTATGAACATTTACTCTTCCGAAAGACTTACCCAGAAGGGATTCCTTGTCGGATCGATCGGAGGTTTATGCTTACCGCTATTGTGGAAACGTTCTCCAAACGACCCAGCCCGGTTGATATGGTTAGAGATTCGAGTCTTTTGCCAACGGAGGTATTCAACTATCCAATACCATGTCAAAACATTCTTTTATGCTCTAAAAAATATGCTAAATACAGATCAATTCATCCTACTTTCTAGGAAACTTTAACAGACTCCCTTCTTCACGCTGAGAACCATGGGCGGGAAAGCCCAGTTCCAGTGCCAAAATTAAACATACAATATCTTTCGCTCACGGATTTTCTTTGGCGTGCGTTTTTCCTGCACAGGGCCGAATCATTCTTTGAGATCCGGCGGGACATTCAAGATACGCTCCGAAAATTGAAACCCGCGATCCGAGGGAATGGGGTGATATTCTCTGGGAACTCAAAAATGGCAGCGCAAATTAACCGTGTCGCGTGAGAGCCTTCTGCCGAATCTTAATGAGGTGTCCTGATGCAAGAGCTAACGATTTTGTAGAATTTTAGAGGAGGCCCCTCCCAGGGTCGGAGAAACCCTACCAGCGCACATCCGTGCTGAAGTTTTGTTGGACTTTAGCGCTGCCAATGAGGATACCAAACGAGAATGGGAAGCTTTACGCCCCGATGACGTGGTGTTCCTCTTAGGTATCCGTACTCGGGGGCTTTCATATACCCGAGGACCTAGTATTTGCACATCAACAGGGGATAATGTGGATGTCTGTCTACTCCGGTGTGCGGAAGTCATTCAGCTTGTGGCTGAAAACAAAACTGGAAGCTTCCCAGCCACTGAGAAGCGAAAACTTCATATCCGACTTGACCGTGCAGCGTATATGGTATATCACTCCCAATGTTTTCTTCCAGGTTTAACGTTCCTAACATACTAGAAGGCAGACAAACAAAACTCCGAGACCCTTACTGATATATACGGGTCCTTCAATGTAATTCTTCGAAGAAAGGGCATCGTAAGGCACCCTCAGATCCAATATCAACCCGTCATTCAGCCCGTTTGTGCTAACATCCGCCCTGTAACGTTTCCACTCCCCCCACTCATAGGAAAATAACTTCAAAGCTGTGCTATCATCGATTCAATGCATAATTGAAGATCCGATGAACTATGTCCCCGAGTGGCTCCACGATACTTTCCTTGGATGTGGTGATCCAAGTGAGGCCTGCTTCCCTAAATTAAGACCAATTCCTCGTAGGATCGATTTGGGTGAAACTCTTGTTAATCTTGAGCACCTTCATGAGACCTTGCCTAAGATCTTACTTGGGATTCAAATTCCAAAATTAGACGAGCTGAAAACGCCGTTCGTCCTTACCGAGCTGGAAAAACCCCCCTCCCCCAATGGTGCTCGCACACAGGATAATTTCTCCCAGTATCCCTCCTATACGGTTTCCAGTGGCACCACTCATTGGTCAACGTCTGCAATAAAAGAAAGGAGTTCAATGGACCGTGCCGTCAAGTATACCACCTCACAGGGTTAGTTCATCCACACAAACTATTTACTTCGTTCACTTGTTTTCGCTACACTGTTTTGCTCTAACAACTTATGACACACAGTTCATGCGATTCTTTCAGGCACAAATCCTGGCCTTTCCATGATTGTCGGCCCCCCAGGGACTGGTAAGACCGATGTGGCAACCCAAATAATTTGCAACCTATACTCGAACTTCTCATCCGAAAGGACTCTTGTGATTGCGCATAGCAACCAGTCGCTTAATCAAATTTTCCAGAAACTTGCTGAACGAAACGTCGACGAACGACACCTACTCCGCCTCGGCCATGGAGAAGATGACTCGCAGCAATCGGTATCTGGCCTAGCCCATAGCAAATTTGGGAGGATTGAATCTCTTAATGTAGGTTCTGTAGTCACTGCTCCCTTGAGAGGCGCCCCACTGAGGCTTTGAGATTGGTAACTAGGACCTTCGATTCAAACTACTTGAACAAGTAGACCAGCTGTCCTCGAGTATAGGTGCACCTGGTGCGCATAGTAACTCCTGTGAAACTGCTTCCTATTTCTATCAAGTTTATATCAAGCCGCTCTGGGAAAACTTCACTAGGAATGTTGCCTTGTCCCCAAACCCTACCACCGTGTTAAGCGGGTTTCCGTTTAGTGAGTCAAGATAGAATCGTCTCTCGTTCGAAGCGATACTAATACACCTAAGCCAATTACTTTTCGACCGAACGGCAGAAGCACCTCCCAACAGACGCGTCATTTGATTTGACGATGAAAGCAGCTGAATCTCGTTTCGAGCAAATCTCGAAGATCTTTTTACAACTTGATGACCTGATGCCCTTCGAACTCCTGCGAAATGGAAGAGACAAAGCCACTTATCTCCTAAATACGGAGGCTCGAATCGTAGCAATGACTTCCACGTATGCAGCAATGAAGGTAGGCCTCAAATGCCCATCCTTTTGGCCCGGAATACCGGACAATTGCTAAACCGCTCCTATAGAGAGATGACATTGTTCGACACGGTTTCCGTTATGATAATATTGTCATGGAAGAAGCGGCTCAGATCAGCGAAGCGGAAACATTCATCCCGCTAACCTTACAAAACTCATCAGATGGGAAGTCTCCTATTAAACGGATAATACTTTGTGGTGACCACCTGCAGAACTCGCCTGTGGTCCAAAATGCCCCTCTTCGTTATTTCGCAAACATGGAACAAAGCTTATTCGTTCGGTTTGTACGACTCGGTGTCCCGCTAATCCATCTCGATAAACAAGGGCGAGCACGCCCGAGTATCGCTTCTTTATATAATTGGAGATACCCAGGCCTTGGTAACCTAGATTACCTTTATACGGAAACTGAATTTCTCCGAGCCAACGCCGGATTCAGACACGAAATACAGTTTATCAACGTGGATGATTTTAGAGGACAAGGGGAACAAGAACCTTCACCCCATTTCATTCAAAACCTCGGCGAAGCAGAATATGCAGTAGCCCTTTTCCAGTACATGCGCTTGCTCGGCTATCCTGCAAGTAAAATCTCGATTATCTCAAGCTACTCAGGCCAGCGCGCTTTAATCCGAGATATTATCGACCATCGATGTGCAAAAAACCCACTTTTTGGTACACCCGCACATATTACCACGATAGATAAGTTTCAAGGGGAACAGAATGACTGTGTGTCTAGAGCGGGCGCAATTCTTAAACCGAGGATTTTTCTCAGCTAACCTTATCATTAGACATCATAGTGTCCTTAGTTCGGACTAAGCGTGTGGGATATCTGAGAGACATGCGGCGATTAACCGTAGGGCTATCCCGAGCTCGCCTTGGTCTCTATATATTGGGCCGACTGGGAACTTTCCAAACCTGCTACGAACTGAAGGATGCTTTCTCGCGTTTGCTTCAGCTACCAACAAAATTGGAGTTGACGATCGGGGAAATGTGGCCAACCGAAAGACTACTCACAAGCCCAGCACAAGCCACTACCATTGAAGGAGTCGAGCATCTTGGTAAGGACCATAAGAACACCGGATACGTTGTAAGCAATTGTTAACCGCCTATCTATCTTAGGGAAATATGTCTTCGAGATGACGGAGGCAAAAATCGCTGCACTAAGAACGCAAGGGTGATGTTCCCCCCATATCTATTCAGGCCCCGCATTTCAAGGAAGGGAAAAGAGCCATATTTTATCAGGTCGGCCAATCGGCGAATAGTCATTCTGCCTCCACATACATTGTTATCGGCTCGACTGCGCACGTTTTCTGATGTAGTCAGCTACCTGTTCATGTTTTGACACAAACAGCATTCCCCTATTTTTGTCCTCCCAAACAAGGACACCGATATCGTCAGCATATTTGCGCACCGCATTAAATTCCAGGTTCGCGCCGAATTCCTTGAATAAATAACCAGATGTTGACTTCATCCTCTCTCCTTCTATTTGCCAAAGCCTTATTTGATCAACAACGGTTGGCGGCAAAATGGGTGTGTTTTTCCGTAGCTGAGGGTGAGCATTTGCAGTCATATAATCAATGATTTGTTCTGCAGTTATCCCTTTGTTTATTGCCTGTCGAATGCTCTCTCTTGTAATTCGGGCTGTTACGAGATTTGGGAATCGAGATATCAAACGTGCAAAGAGGTTCAGAACGGCTATTTGTAAGGGCGAGTCTGGACAATACGATATAGCATAAGCCATGGCGGCCTGGCAAGATGTGGGGATGTGAAGAGCCCTACTTGTATATGCATACATGCGATAATTCGTCTCAATGATAAGGAACCCATTTTCAGCATTCCGGGGTGTTGCATTCGCTAAAGTAGCGGCGGGAGAACGGAGTGAGCGAATCTCCGAGGTCAGCCCAGTGGCTAGACTTGTAGGATAAAACCGTCTCGACGAAGACTTGTGCACACGAAGTCAGCAACTCATATTAAAAAGGCCCTGGATTTCGATGGCACAGACTTTCCGCTGATAAACAATCCCATAGTCCCGGAGGTCTTCAAGCATGCCTTTCTGAGTAGGAGTCAAACTCTTCATATCGTAGTCTTGGCCTAACTCTAAACTTCCGAGGAGGAATAAGAAGTGAAGGATATCCACTGGATCCATTCGAAGCTAAGACCGTGTTAGATGGAGGCGCGTCCTGAGGTATGATACCAGATGAACGAACCTGTTCCGCCATATCAAGGTAGAGTAGTAGCAATGTCCAGACTTGTGAGTTGACCTCTTGTAACAGAAATGAGAAACCAAGTTGGGTGATAACTATTTCTGAAGATCTGCGGAAAACCGGTTACTGCACAGTCGATTTAATCCACCGGAAAGAATGATCTAACCTGGTTTGCTCCATCAATTTCCCATGCAATAACAGCCGAACCACACCCTCACTAGGCCTCCGCGATGACTGAGTTTCATTTCCGACCATGAAATGGAGAATAGACTCCCACTGCTCTGCCGCATATCGATCAAGGAAGGATATGTCAACCTTGTTCTTGTCCTCTGTGTCGCATGGCAACCCAAAGCTCCCAGGTGTGCCGCTATTGAGAACCCCCGTTAGTTTACCACCATCAAGTATCAGATTCCGGAAGCGTTGAGACCAACCCTCCGGTAAGAGCCTTTCTCAGTTCGACTTTAAATGTTGCATCCAGAGCGAACGCACCCTGTTTTTCGACTACAATGTATAATTGACGAAGTTTTGCAAAGGCTTCCTCTTTTAATCTACAGCAGTCAGAACGTGATCGGCAGCGCTACTGGGCAGATTGATTTTGACAGACGAATACCTGTTTTGATCGGGATGAACACAGGCCTCTAAGCTAGATACTGGCACTGGATCGGGATTGAAGAGCATCGCCATCACAAATGTTTTCGCTGATGCACAGTTGTCAGTGAGATACCCCAACTTCCACAAGGACGACCCACTCACCCAGATTAGGCAGCATCCGACGAAAAATTGCCAGTGCAGTGGCAGGTTGTTGATATAGTCGTTTAAATATGGCCTCGGAGAGCCCTTCAAGATGCTCAAAACTTTTCATGGCCTGTGAACTCATCGTGGCGATCACCAGCCATTTCAATCTGCTTAGTAAGGGGGGTGTTGTAAGCTGTAAAGAAGACCGAGTGTGAGGAATTAGATACGGAGCTGAGCAATCTCCCGGATCCTCCGAATCCCCCGACACACTCGACAACACAAAGACATGCACAATACATACTTCCGAGTAATTACAATGCACCTGGGAAATCAAGGATGACCTCGGAGAGCGTACGTATTGCGTTACTTCGACTGCAATAGTTACTTTCACACGCTTAAAGTACTACCTAGAGGCTATATCTTGAAAACAATTGCTGAATGAATCTACAGAGCGCCCGCTAATCATATAAGAAACCCGCAATTTTCAACACAATCCCGATAATCAGCCATGTATGTGATAAAATGTATTCTTGTAGAATATCGCTTCCGTGATTTACCACTAAAGAGCAGGATCGTCAATGCCGTTCGCGAGAATTGAAGGGTCGGTATGGTATGTATGGACTTACAAATGCGCACCACCCTACGTATAGCTGACATAAGTTCTAATCATCGTCCGTTAGCCTGATACTTCAATTGAAATGGGAGCTAGAAAACAAACCTCGAGCGAAGTTGCCTGCTGTAGCAGCTTTTCCACTTGGTCCGGAACCGCGAGTTCGTCATTTGGTCGGAAGTCATGCCCAGTCAACTTATCCTTTACGCGATTTAGGACTGCTAGCGCCCGCGCGTTTTGCGTTTGATCCTCAGGCCCAACTTGCGTTTCCGTTTGATAGCCATTTATACCAGGGTTGTTAATGTCTGCCTTACCCTTAGGTCCACGGGGGGGTAGATCCGCTGTCGGGACTAGATGCATGACATAACATATTAGCAAAGTCCAGGTAATATTGATAGCCATCAATACCTACCCAGTGTTGGGTCTCCCGATGTCCCTGAGTCTACAGGGCTCTCACGGTTCCCAAGCCGCCAGTGCATTAATGGATCGTGCATGAAGGCTTCAAGAACTGCCATTAGGGACTCTTTGTTGTCCCTCAAAACCCGCATCACGGCCTCACATGTTATTCTGAAACTCCCCTCT
Organism: Arthrobotrys megalospora; assembly: GCA_036971655.1. Lineage (NCBI taxonomy): Eukaryota > Fungi > Ascomycota > Orbiliomycetes > Orbiliales > Orbiliaceae > Arthrobotrys > Arthrobotrys megalospora. The sequence goes on along the minus strand of JAVHJN010000003.1, from coordinate 59,350 downwards.
ATATTACTCACTTCCATGGCGTATGTGAGCATCCGGGTTAATCGAAAGGGTACCTTTTCAGGATATTTCTCCCGATGCATCGCAACCTCAAAGCAATCCCCAAAATCAATGTGTACAACCTTCCCTGTCACACGGTCTAACATCAAATTCGAAGGATGTCGATCCCCGAGCCCCAGAATATAGCCTACCATCGACATAACCCCAAGTGAACGGGTATAATTTGTCCTCCTGTCAAGCCACGCCTCTGAACTCCTACTTTTTAACCAGAGGACCCGATAGAGATCCTGACCAGTTGTATTATCAAGAGCATAGCCGAAAACCTCCACCTTTTGCATTAGGGTGAGATTATCATAATCTGGTGCCATCTGCAGCATGATGCGATGCTCTATGTTAAGTAGAATTTTCCTACTTTCCCGGTACTCCCTAATAAGCACATGCAATGTGTCGCTATGGGGAACCCATCCCATAAGGCCAGAGTTTTGAGATAGCGGAATAATGGGATACCGTTGTATGTTGAGATGCCGTTTGAAACATTCGGAATCCACTGAAAGCAGTGTGTTCACGAGGCCAAAAAGTTGCATGACACGCTCGTCCTGTCGTAGATCCTCGTGGCCTAAATATAAACCGGTGAGCACTTACGCAATTTTGCAGAAATGGTCGCATGCATGACTAACCTTTCAGGACATATTGATACATAGTTCCGTCGCTGCCCTTGAGGGAAAGCTTGCGCGGGCGTTGTTTCGATGATATGACGGTGAAAACAGGATCAAACCCAGTAATTTTGATGATTGGACGCCCAGATTGGTATGTCCCTAACAGCTCAAATTTAGTATTTACTACGGTATTCATGTTGCATTGCGGTTCCGATAACTTACCAGGAACAGATAGCTCCAGATCTTTCGCATTAAGCAGTTGTGGTGACACATACTGCAAGTCCAAGGAGTTTAACTGGGGTAGCTGCTTCGTGATTTTACGGAAGACCTAGAAGCCGTCAATGGCGCTACAGCCTCTATCTGGATTGGACTACTCACTTGGTAGTAAAGATCCCACGCTTGGTTGAGGTCGCCAACATCTCCAGTCCTCCTAAACGTGCTACACCAGTCTCTGGCCTCGTGGAGGTCACGCCCAAATGCTTGATGGAACGATATTTCTCTAAGCGTTTCCGGGCCCTTTAAATATATTAGCAATTATTTTTCTTCTCACGTACGCAGCATTCTGTAGGGCGGTGGTGTACCTTTTCGAGCATCTCATGCAATGGCTCTAAAGTCGCGAACATGGCGTCAATATTGTGGTCGCCGAAATATAGCCGCGAAGCTTCTTCTAGGCCTTCGTGCCACTGTTCGTGCCAAAGAACTGCCACCCGAATTAGTTCTTGGCTGACAAACGCCGCTTGGTCTACAAGTGCAGAGCTATGTGTCCGGACGTTCTCAATTAAAGAGGAAGCTGATTTCTGACGTCGCGAATGTTGCGACTTTGTTGCGACTGTCAATGGAAAAACGAGAGCCTGGGGGTGGGCGCGGCCAACATCTCCGAGAAGTTGATGGATGGAACGTCGGACGATAGGGTCTGGTTGGTTAATACGAGCGATAAGTTGTGGGATGACAGCAAGCCAAGTATCAATGCTGACAACCCCAAATCCTTCGGTCATAGCAGCGTTTACTTGAGGGTGGCCTCCATGAGCAAACCACAATGTCAGGAGACGAAGGGTATCCTGTAATGAGCTTCCGGCAGAAAGTGAGATCGATTTAAAAAACCCACGTACAGCTGGTACTACATGGTTGGTCAGCATCTCAGGGGAAGAAGATACATCTCTCAACTCCCGGTTCGTCACCACCTCAAAGTTAGCAAGCGCCCATGCATGCCATGCCTTGTACCAATCCTTGTTGAAGTGGGTGGCTAGCCAGTACGATCGCAAAACTTCTTGCACATTTCCTAAATACCAATTTTTATTCAGAGCAACCAACCACTCGCCTTGTTTCAGATAACACCGCGCGAGTAACCCTGAGAGGTCTTCAATCGCCTGTGGCGACAGAGTAGGGGGGGCTGCTGCTAGACTCAAGTGGTTTTGGGCCTGAGCGGCTGCGTCGGAGATACTTGGGCCGACTTGCTTTGAGATTCTGTCTGTAAATTCGACGAGGCTTGAAAGAGCTTCCGACTGGTTCCCGATTGACCATAGATACTTCAGGCGAGCGTAGGTAACACGAGGCGGAACACGCGGATCGGACAGCGCAAGCAAAGTGCCATCCTCAACGTCATAGAGAGAATTCAATGATTTCTCTGCTAATCCCACCCTTCCAGATTTCCGGCACAAGTTGGCGAATTTGATCCACATATCCATGTTTTCTTTAGGAGATATAACCAATGCTCTGACTTTCAACATTCTTTGCCAAGTCTCGACGTTTCTTTGGCATCCTTGTAAACTAGATCCGTATTTTAGTGAGAAAGTATATATCGCAAAGAACACGGTGTAGCCTACCGCTTCATCCACGTCCGTCGCATAGTATTTTGCCTTTCCGGATGATCATAGCTTTGTTTGTAAACAATGATTTCTTCCAATTCAGCAAGCATCTGCACTCTGACGATGACACTATACATACGACTGGTAAGCTCCGGGTTTTAAGGTTAGGATATCGTCACAACAAGGGTATACCTGTACGCCCGGCTGTAGCTTTCCCCGACAAGAGCGCTTAGCTCTGAGTCTAAACCTTCGCGTGCTTTCTCAATGTGCAACGCCGCCTCATCAAAGTTGTTCCGATGGAGAGCTAAAATTGCACCAAAAAAGGACCGATCAGGTGATAAATGCTTCATAACACCAATATAGTCATCCATGATATCCCATTGGCCAAGGCCCCACGCGGCTGCAGCGGCAAGGGGGGCTATCGCTCTTTGCATCTCGTGTGTCGCATGTGTCCACTTTTCCTGCGCCAGTTGCGACAATTGATCCCATTCCCCTAATGCATGAAGGCACTTCATCTTTCCCATTGTAACTTCAAAGGAATTCGGTTCGTCCAGTTCACGCAATTGATATGCTTTCAAGGCCTCTTCCCATCTTTGAAGTTTCTCAAACCAAGACTCCTTTAGAGGAACATCGTTGTACTGTTGCGCCCGGCGAAGAATACCAATAGCGGCATCTGATTGCTGGAGTTGGTTGTTAATCTTTATCAGGGCTTCTATCGTACTAGTCTGCGGCTCTTGCAGAAATTCTGTTTCTTTGTAATGCAATGCTTTTGCGAAGGCATGGCACTTCGCAGCATATTTGCCTAAGGTACGAATGTCGATTGGCAGAGCTTTGTCATCATGTTCCATGAATTCCGCCAGGTTAAGTAGAATTTGGAGAATTTCTGGGGGAATATTAGGGGATGTAAGAGCCAGCTCAATTGATCTGACCAACTCTTCCTTTGAGATGGATTAGATAAGGCAAGATTGGAACCAAAAGAGTAATCACGTACCTGATACTGATCATAGAGCTCCACCCAGCATGAAACGAACGCAGCGTTGAAAAGATCTTTCGCGAGAGGGTAGTAGGCGCCAGCCAAACCTGCACAAGCGCGAAGAGCATGAGACGGCGATTCTTTAAGGAGCTCGACACTGAATCGTCGAATCCACTCCTGCCAGTCCTCCCGTGTAGATCTTTGCGAAGCCTCCCACGCATTTTTTAGGTGTTGTTGATTCACCGTCTGCTTTTTCGAATGTGTATCCGGGATCAGAACCTCATCGTATTTTTCCCCAAACCTATAAAGTAACCTGGTCAGTCACCATAGAAGTAATCAGAAAGAGCGTGCCTGACATTTCATCCGGGTTTAAGTCTTGGGGTAGAGACTCCCCCTTCAATAATTTCGATACGAGTAGTTCATAATTGGAATGTTGGGTCTTCGTTTGTACCAGACACTGTAATATTTAGCCCTGTTAGCAATAATTATATGCACGAATTTGGTAGAATCCAAATACTTTATTAATCATTGGGATGAAATGTGCGTAGTCTTGCCCCAGTTGAAACACAAGCGCACAAAGCGTATCTAGGGCAGCAACGCGAAGATCATGTGTTCCACTTTGGAGTACACGGGCGAGCGGATGGATAATACGAGATGCATGGTCCGACAAGTTGACTTTCCTCGAAAGCCTGGCGATGGTTTCAATGGCCGCCTTGCGTGCTGGGATCGGTTGGGTTGGTTTCTCAAAAAGTCGAACAACAACAGGAAGGATCAAGTGCATGTACTCTTCGCTATTTGCACCGAATACCAAAAAGGCGTGTAAGACCCTCTCCGTGGGTATCCTCCGTGCGGTGTTATCCGCTTCCAGAACCTGAAGCATGAGTGGCAGAAGTTGAGCGAGGTAGACCTTGAATTCGCCCTCGAGGGAACGTGCAATTGCCTCGACAAGCTGGAGTATAGTAGCCTGTAGATTTGTGTTTAACTGCCAGTGCTCTCGAATAAGTTGTAAGATTTCAGGCAGAAATGTTCTGATATGTTGTTTGACAATGGTGATAAGAACGCTCAACTGGTTGAAATATGATTCAAGCTTACTGGGCTGGCTAGTCCTAATGACCCCGATAAACCCAGGAATTATTTGCCCGAGGAATGGTACACACTTTAGGCCCAGTGTCTTGAATATGTTCATAATAGCATCCACCACTGCGGAGTGTTGGTTGCTTAACGACTGGTCCTTGAGCATGTTCATCAGAGAGTTAATAACCACTGTTGGGTAGTACTCTTCGTTTGATGGAGTGAGCCCCGTCATTATAAGAGAGACATCTGTGACAGTGCTGGTCTGGTCTGGTGGGCGGTTTTCGGGTCCCTGTTCGACAAGCTAGAGTAGAGTCAGCATCTATGAAGGGGAACCGTACGTTAGGGATTAATACCTGGTGCTTATAGGGGTCTATAGCGCCGAGAATCCCCATTAATTTAATGGTCTCCTTTCTGAGGTAGCCAGTTTGCTCGGTTTTGACAATGTTAACGAGAATAGTTAATAAATGGGGATATTGCATATACGGTTCAATAACATAACCCGAATTACTAGCAAGCTGCCCCAACGTTCGCAAGGCGGCCTCCCTTTTAGAAGACGACCCTTGGTCCTGAAGCGTATCGATGATTATCGGCATAAGCTGCGGTATATAGGGCACCATATCTTCGCCACCAACTGTTGAAAGTTCTCCGATAGCGCCGAGGACGCTAGAGGCAACTCCAGCACTTGGATCAGATGCCTTGGGAAGGAGGACAGTCACGATAGGGTCAACGTAAGGTTTAATCAGTTTCTGAGCCGCCGAGACTAGATGGCTTAGAAGCTTCGCACTCTCCTCCTTGTTACGCGCGACGGTTGAGTATTCGAGTTCCGTAAGAAGCTGGATGAGAGACTTCCGGAGAGAAGGCATCACATAGGCGGGATTATGGGCCGTCAATCTTCCGATTATTGTGATCGCAGACTCCCGAATCGCGAATACCTCATCATTCAGAGCCAAAAAGAGGGTTCGGACGTTTTCCGCTCTCGCTAGGTGCCTATCGAACCGAGCATCAAGTGAATCAAGGACCGTTCTCCGTATATCCGCGTCTAGAGAACTGCTTAGCTTGGCAGATTAAAGTCCAGGGAAAGTGCAATATACCTGGGTCGGCAATCCCGACAGTTAGAAGTTTCTCCATTACATCACCAACTACTTGAATAGCATTGTTGCTAGTTTGATAACATATTGGGTCCCGAACAAAGAGCTGGCAACACGTAAGTGCAGCTGCTTTCCTGGTCTCAGGATTATCGTCTTCCACGTACTTAATCACACAATCCCTGACGAATTCGTTCAATATGCGACCTAGAGGGCGTTAATAAAAATATATACCCGGCAAGGGAGGGTCAAAGATTCTTGCCTGTAAAATCAAAACTACCCAATGTATGCAGTGCTAGGATTATTTCAGAGTCTTTCATATCAGGGACTTCACGGGCTTCCTTTAAAGGCTGCTGAGTGTTTTGTAATTCTGCTGGGCTTCCCAGAGGTTTGAATGGCCGTCCACTGAGAACAAGGCTCAGCATATTGAGCAACTTTTCTTGTATTTGGGGAAGCAATGGAGGTATGTAGTGAGCAAGGTCTACTAGGGCTTGTGTGAGAGAATCGCTCAGCGGGCAGTTGAACAATAGAGATAGAAGTTCTTGGATATGCTTGGTCAGGGCCAGACCGACAGCTGTAGCCAGCATACTAATGCATTGGAAATACGCCGGCTCGACAGGCACTCGCCGGCTTTGAAGCAACAGTCAGTTAGTACTTTCTAATAATTAGAATGTGTTAGGGTGATACCTTTTGCTCGATAGTCCGTCCTTGATACATTGAAGTACTGCCTCAAGGTAAGGGTTCATACTGCTCCCGACAGCTATTGCTACTTGTCCAATAGCGACAAACGCCACACTCCGATCTCGTTCCTTTTTGAGCTGGGATTGGAGATGCATCATACAGCGGTGGAGGTAAGAACTGACAAACTCTTCGGGGTTGTAGGCGGCAAGAATAGGAATTAATGTCACGACGGACTTTCGGATGAGGACGTCGCGATGGTCTTTGTACTTAAGAACAAGCTCACAAACGTCGCGATAACGATCATGCATGAACATGCCGGCTCTAAGTAAAAGTTCTCGGTATGTCAAAAGGCTGCCGTGAATAGAGTCTGTTGTCCCAATTTTCAAACCATGCTGGGCTTCTTCCAAGATTTTATTGTACCATTGAGCGCGCAGTTGGCTGTCTCTTTGATAGAGGATTTCAAGACAAGCGCAGAGAGCTTCTGCGGCCGCTTCTCGAATCAAAACCTTGGAGTCCCGGAGAGCGACCCAGAGTAACTCTAGTATCTGAGGCACGTAAGTATAAAAGAGCGTAGGGGAATTCCGGGCCAGATCCTTCAAGAGTAGGACAGCGGCGAATCTGCGGTTCTCCTGTCGGTCACTTTGTAGCCACTCTAGTGCTTGCCGCGTCTCACTCTCTACCAGTTCAGCCGTCAAGGGCCCGCCCGGTGTCGCTAGTCGACCTAATGATTTAGCTGCGAGAACCATGGCAGCAGTGTCGTTGCCTCTAATGACACTCCTGAGATAATGAGCGAATCTGGTTGTCTTCTGCATTGAATCATCGCCGTCAAAGTCTATCAGACGATCTAACACAAGAATACCTCCGATCTTGTCCGATGTCTCGTTACTATGGATCATTTCAAATATCCGCTTATTTATATCGTTATTGAACCTCGTGAAGGCTTCGACAGGCATTTCTATTCCCAGCACATTAGTCGGGATCGCTAGCCCAAGCCAGTGTGTGGCAAAGATCAAATAGATACCGAACGAACCTCTCTGACTGACGACCAATATGCTTCGGAGATCATCGGCAGCCTTCTGACGGGCATCTTCGGTCTTACTAGCAGCCGTCGAGGCCGAGTTAGCAAATCTATATTGGAAAACCAGATCGCTACAAAGAGTAACGCTAGGTCAAAAAGCCACTTCGTAGATGCGGCGGCTACCTATTCTTCAAGTCGGAAAAGACGCGGCCGACTGCATCGTTGGCGACGACTGGGGCCGCCATGGCTCCAGTGTGTCGCGTTTAGGTATGCCGGAACCGTTTGTTAGATCACTAAATATGAAGAACTTTCGAAGGCTAAAAAAGAGAAATTTCATATTAGCAATGGACGTTCGCATATTTCGCGGCGCAGGGAACACCTTCGTAGAAGGTCTTCAGCACATGACACCGAAACGACAATACCGATGCTCACCTTTGGTAGACGCTGAATCGATCAACGATTGAGTGGTTATACTTCTGGCGAAGCCAGCTCAAATATCGGAAGAGGTTGTGCAGCGAAACTACAGCGGCGTGCCATGTATATCCAGTCCAGTCGGTAGGTTGGTGTGATCGCTCAGCGTCGGCTCCTGTTCTGCACAGATGAAGGATGTGCTATGATGGATGCCAGATGATGCGTGTTGGTTGGCCTTGGCGCCAAGGTTTCCAGAACACCTTCTTTCTGTTCCCTGTTAAATTTTTTTTTTGGTCCCTTCCTTCTAAACCATCAACCTCCCTGCCATATCACCAGTCTCAAGAAATTCCTTCCCACGAAAACATCCATCTTATACCCCTCCATCAATCACGCGATACAATAATATATCCCCAAAGTACCCCATGTCTTACGGCGACTACGCGCGAGGCTACGGCGGCGGCGGAAGCGGCGGCGGTGGCGGCAACAACGGCGGATACTCAAATGGGTACTTTCATCCTCCTTCATCTTCTTTCTGGTCCTAGCCTTCTTGATATACTACCAGATAAATCGGGGCTGAATTTCCCGTGAAAGGAGGTCAGTTGTTCGTTCAAAAGCTAACTAAGCCTTCGTAGATACTACAACTCCAACTCCAACTCTAACGGCTACTCGTCCGGTGGTTACCACGGTCCGTCGAATGGATTTGGCTCTTACTCAAATGGCTACGGCGGCAACTCCGGAGACAAGATGTCCGGAATTGGTGCAAATTTGAAAAAACCACAATGGGGTCAGTTCATCGAAAACCTTTCTATGAACGATATCCTAACACCTTCATACTCAAATCTGTAGACCTCGAATCTCTCCCGAAATTTGAAAAATCATTCTGTATGTGGCACTTCAAATACTCAGCACCCATAAATTCAACCTATCTAACTCGGTCTAGATAAACCCTGTGATGCGGTTCAAAAGCGGTCGGCTGCAGATGTTGATGCGTACAGGACTCAACGCCAGATGCGTGTTTCCGGGCGCGATGTCCCTAAACCCGTTCAATCCTTCGACGAAGCCGGTTTCCCCGGTATGTTTGGTCTGACCCAGCACCTAAAATTGTCAACATTCTGCTGACATATCCTAATAGCGTATGTGATGAATGAGGTCAAAGCTCAAGGATTCAAGGAACCCACGCCGATTCAGGCCCAGGGGTGGCCAATGGCCTTGTCAGGCCGGGATGTGGTTGGCATTGCTGAGACTGGGTCTGGGAAAACGCTGACATACTGTCTCCCATCAATCGTTCACATAAATGCACAACCGTTACTTGCACCTGGCGACGGCCCTATTGTCCTTGTCCTCGCGCCCACACGAGAACTAGCTGTCCAGATCCAACAGGAAGTTACAAAATTCGGAAAGTCCTCCCGTATCCGTAACACTTGCGTGTACGGTGGCGTTCCGAGAGGCCAGCAAATCAGAGAGCTGGCCCGCGGTGTAGAAGTATGCATTGCAACACCTGGCCGTCTAATCGATATGTTAGAGGCAGGCAAAACCAACCTCCGACGAGTTACATATCTCGTCCTTGATGAAGCCGACAGAATGCTCGATATGGGATTTGCTCCGCAAATAAACAAGATTGTCAGCCAGATCCGTCCAGATCGCCAAACATTGATGTGGTCCGCCACTTGGCCAAAAGAAGTCAGGCAGCTTGCGCACGACTACCTAAAGGATTTTATTCAGGTCAACATTGGCTCCTTAGAGCTTTCGGCAAATCATCGGATCACCCAGATTGTCGAAGTCGTGTCCGAATTCGAAAAACGCGACAAGTATGTGTTCCAAATTCGCTGAGTTGCGGGGAGTTTCTGACTAATCTATTTACAAATTTCTGTAGGCTCGTGAAGCACCTTGAGCGAATCATGGATGACAAGGAGACGAAGTGCCTAATATTCGTTGGTACAAAGCGCGCCGCTGATGAAATCACAAGGGTACCCCGCCGTCCTCAATACCATCATTGCCCCAGTTTAAGATACTAATATACCATATCCATGGCAGTTTCTACGCCAAGACGGGTTCCCCGCGTTGGCTTTGCACGGCGACAAAGCTCAAAATGAACGAGACTGGGTATGACAACACTACGTTGCGTAGTTTCGATAGTGTTCAAACTAAAATTGCATAGGTTCTCAACGAATTCAAGAGTGGGAAAAGCCCCATAATGGTTGCGACAGATGTCGCATCGCGCGGGATCGGTATGTTCAACTCCTTCTCCTACTTACTCATGTGTGCTACAGTACGGTCCAGCCTTTTCTTCTTTTCGTCTCGAGGGCGCTGGATATCCGCTTTTAAAACCCAAATCTGCTTTCCTGTGGCCAGCGGCTGCTCTGTAGTGCTTGCACCTGCTCTCTCTCTCTCTCTGCCATTCCCCTCTACGGCTTTGGAGCAGGCTACGTGATAAACAACACCCTTGCTTCTTGGTGATTGGAAGATCATCGGGTCAGGAAATGCAAATCGGTAAGTCGAGGACATTCGCCCTATCATTAAGATAGACGGCGCTTCCTCGGCTAAAGCTAAGGAATGCAACTACACAGCCTTTCAGGTTGATCTGTTCGCACTCTCGATGGGGTTTAACAGTGATATCGGACGTCACGACCTTGCAAGGGCATCAGGCTAAAATTGGACCTCCTGTGCACGCCAGGTGAGTTACATGTAACCATATCCCATACTAACTAATGAACGGATGTTCGTAATATAACCCATGTCATCAATGTCGACTACCCAAACAGTAAGTCAAACGCCTCTACTGACGACCTAAGCGCCTTAATATGGGTCATACACTAACACGGATATTCATGATAGACAGCGAAGTATGCACTAATAGCCTTTTCCAACGCCGCTTCTACACCCCGGTCTAACAATTTTTACAGGATTATGTTCACCGCATTGGTCGTACTGGACGTGCAGGGTAAGGATCCCGTTACAACCCTTTACGGCCCATCTAACCACCATCGGAATACAGGCAAAAGGGCACTGCAATCACTTTCTTCACCACTGACAACGCTAAGCAAGCGCGCGACCTCGTTACCGTTCTCACGTACGTTTTTCACTTTCGTATATATGCCCTCACATTGAATATGATTTCTAATATTAGGTTAAAATAGCGAGGCCAAGCAACAAATAGACCCTCGTCTTTCGGATATGGCAAGAGGACCTGGTTATGGCGGATCATCAAGAGGCCGTTGGGGAGGGCCTCGCGGTGGCCGTGGAGGTACTGAATATCCTCCAGCATCTAAAAATATGCCGTTTGCTGACTAATAATCAATACAAAACAGGATTCACCTCGTCAAATACCGCACCTTTAGGCAGCCGCCGCTACTAACTTGAAGGCTAGAGAGCACAGGCTATCGAGCTAACAGGCAGTATAAACGCTTACAAGCTTGACCTTTACTGCTAGGCTTACAGTGGCTCTACTTGAGCGTTACGGCCTTTCCCATTCTCTAAACTTCAACTTCAACATACTAATACAGGCTTGGCTACAATTGGGGGGGGCTTTGCATTCGCGGATATCAAACCTACTCAAAACCGATCCCGGGGATAGCACTCCTCCAGGAAACCACAACTTTCTGACCGTTTCCTTCGGTCATTGCAAGCTAGAGTGGATATAGAGACTTCCCTCGTGCTTGCCCCTTCCATCCCCAGCTTTAAGATGCGATATGCAGGGTTTTCAAGTTTCCCTGTGTTCTATCAACCCGGCTTCCTTTTTTTTGCTTTTCGCTTGCACAATTGCGTTTCGCCTTCATAGACTTTCAGCTCATGAGATAGGATAGAAAAGGACAATTTTAATGTATTGTGTGCCCCTAAAATGTGCAGACGTAGTTTTCCCAAAGCAGGTCCCCAGCTCACATCAGACAGCCGCGAAGCTGTGGTACTTAGTCATAGGGTAGGTAGATCCCAAGTAAGCACCTCCCATCAACTGTCGGCGCGTAAGGGGTACTACGGACTAAAGTACTATTTGACAAGATTATAGCTAGATGCGAATCTCCCGCATAGGGCTGATTCCAAGCATCAGGGACGAGTGTGTTGGTGTCCCTAAAAATTGCTTTTTTTTTAGAAATAGTTAATTTTTTTTTTTTCAAGACCTGACACCCCACACACAAAGACACTGAAAAAAGATACAGCTCTCCAGGCCCACCTCCCACCATCACCACCACAAACCCATCACCCCAACGAATTACGCACGACAACGGATTACTATAGTAGTTACATCCAGAGTCATACCCCTCAAAAAATCTAGCAGTACTCGCCCCACTCACTCACGATGGCCACTTCAAGATTCTTCCATGGTGGGCTTAGTGATAGCGAGTCCAGCTCCTCTGAGGAAGATTATTCCGAAGAGGAGGAGGAGGAGGAGCTTGAGGGAGACGCAGCGGCTCAAGACGATTCCGAAGAGTCTGAAAGTACTGAGGACGACGACAACGACGACGACGATGATGATGATGACGACGACGACGACGAATTGGAGGACGGTAATGCTGCGGAACTCCAAAACAAAAAAAATATTTTCACAAGAGATGCAGACGATGAGGAGGACAGTGATGAAGACGGGCTGCGCAGAATTGTCAAAAATAAGAAGGACAAACGTTTCGAAGAAATTGAATCCTCGATTCGATTGATCGAAAATGCTGAAAAGATTAACGACTGGTTTGTGATCTCGCAAGGTAATACCCTCGGCCACCTCTTTATAATGCCAAACCATTTGCTAATATATATAACCTAGAATTTGACAAGCTCAACAAGCTCGTCACCAAAGCAGGTCACAGCGATGTTGTGCCAAAACCTTACATTAAGGCCGTCGCTGACCTTGAAGATTTTATGAATGAGACGCTCGTGAAGGAGAAGACCGCTGCCAAAAAGATGAATGCCACCAATGCCAAGGCTCTCAATTCCATCAAGCAGCGCCTCAAGAGGAACAACCGACAATATGAGCATGAGATTTCTCAGTACCGGGCCGATAAGGAAAATTACCTCCTCGAACCGGAAATAGAGGACGTCCCTGTGACGCAAAAGCCTGCCTTCGAAGGAGTGGAACCAGAAAGAGTAGATGATGATTCTGGGGCGTACTCTGTCGTTACCAGAGGTGGCAAGGCTGTCCAGCTTACAAAGGAATCTATCTTCAAACACCTCAAGGTCATTATCGAAGCTCGTGGTAAAAAGAACACCGACAGAACTGAACAAATCCGTACAATGGAGAAACTTCTCGAGCTCGCCCAAACACCCTATCAGAAAATCCGTGTCCTGATTGCGCTTGTATCCACCAGATATGACCTATCATTTGGGGTACTTTCGTATATGGCAACCGATCAGTGGAAAGCGTACGTCTGGAGCAGGTGGGCCTTTTATTATCTTGACTAACATGTTTTTTTAGTGCCGAAATCGAGTTAAACACACTCCTGGGTGTCTTGGAAGAAAACCCTTCGTGGGTGATCGTTGAGAACGGTGATGAGTGGGAAGACGATGAAAAGGCGCCTCCAACACCAGCGCCAGGCGAGATTTTTAAAATTTCCGGAAGCATCATATCCTTCGTGGATCGACTTGATGACGAGCTGACGAAGTCCCTTCAGAATATCGATCCACATACCACAGAATACGTCGAACGCCTGGGAGATGAAGCTGCTTTATACAAGATCATCGTCCGTAGCCAGATGTACTTCGAGCGTCTCTCGGAAAATAAGAAGGTGGGTAGTATCGGCGACAGTTTAAATCGCACAGTTATGAGGCGGGTGGAACATTTATATTACAAGGTTCGTGCATTTTCATTCCTTACGCCTAGTTTGAATCACAAATGCCTCCAGGACTCTAACGGACCTTAGCCATTGGCCGTAATCGAAACGATCGAAGAGGCTTCCTACACGCTGCTCACATCGGAGTCTTCGTCTGGCGCCCTTCGTTCTGACCTTCGAAAGGAAGACCCAGCCACCATCGTTCAGGGCCTCTGCGCTCACCTATATAAACACGATGCAACGATACTGCGAACACGCGCTATGCTTTGCCACATTTACCACCTTGCTCTTCGTGAGAACTTCTATAAGTCTCGCGATATGTTCTTAATGTCACATTTGCAAGAAAACATACACAACGCCGACATCACAACACAAATCCTTTACAACCGAACCCTAGTCCAAGTCGGCCTTTGCGCATTCAGAAACAGTCTTATATCAGAGGCGCAATCTTGCCTTCAAGAAATACTTGGCTCCGGCAGAGTCAAGGAGCATTTAGCCCAGGGAGTCGGGCCGCAGAGTCGATACTCTACTATCACACCAGAGCAAGAACGGTTAGAAAAACAGAGGCAGCTGCCATTCCACATGCATATCAACCTAGAACTTTTGGAAGCAGCTTATCTCACCTGCTCAATGCTATTGGAGATTCCCGCTATGGCAGCAGCCGGGTCCTCCCCGGACATGAGGAAAAAGGTTATCAGCAAAACCTTCCGACGAATGTTGGAATTTCATGAGAGAAATGTATTCCCAGGGCCTCCGGAGAATACAAGGGATCATGTTTTCCAAGCCGCTAACGCATTAGCCGCTGGCGACTGGATGAAGAGCTGCGAATTGATCCAGGCAATAAAAATTTGGGATCTGCTTCCCAATTCAGAGTCCCTCAAGCAAATGCTTGCCGCCCGGATACAAGAAGAAGGGTTGCGGACATATATCTTCACTTACGCACCATTTTACGATGCTTTGTCCCTCACAAGGCTCTCGGAGATGTTTGACCTTGCGGAGCGAAAGGTTGCCGCCCTCGTAAGTAAGATGATTGCCCACGACGAAATAGCTGCTGCCCTAGACCAGATAAACAAGACGCTCGTCTTCCGAAAAGGTGTCGAAGTATCAAGATTACAGACCCTCGCCCTAGCGCTTAGCGACAAGGCCAGTGGTCTGATTGAACTCAACGAGCGCGTCTTTGAGCAGAAGGCTCAAAGTGGCGCTGTAGGGGGGCTGCAAGAAAACACCACAAGGCCCGGTGGCGGGGGAAGAGGTGGTAAGTCTCGTGGAGAGTTTTCTGGAAATTCCGGAGGCACCAGGGGCAGGGGTGGTGGCAGAGGCAGGGGTGGCAGAAGCGCCCAATTCACAGGGGAGCGTTCTGCTAAATCGTGAATTGCTCCCTCTGAAATCCGAAATACTGTACTGTTGAAACCTATGTGAAGCTCAGAGGCTTGTTTTGAAATATGTTGACGTATGTATGTACTCTACCGAGATGATATCGACCCTGGTGCGGTTACATACATTTACTTGAAAGGCACTACTGTGAATCTGATAGTTGTTCCCAAGTTTGTCGCTTAATTAGAAAACTCGGAAGTGGTTCAGGGCCATAAAACAAGCACTTCAGTAGGGTAACTTTTCAGTAGCTCATCATCAAGAACCTACACCAGGGTAGCAATAAACACATATATCCGTGGCTTCCACTGTTCAGAATCTATAGCGCCCAAGTCGATCGAAGCTCCTATCTCTAATAGGATAGGCTCCACCCTAGGTTTGAACTACTGGGCAACTGTTTGGAGCTTTGGCTCGGCCAATGCACTCTAGCCTCTGCAGGCGAAATTCCAATGCAATAGCTTGCACAGATAAGTTTGGGCTTCTGCAAGGAACGTGCCTAAGTGTTTTTTTTTTTTTTTTTTTTTTTTTTTTTTTCTCCCTAGCTCAGCCCGACTGTTCGGTACCGTGAGTAGCGTCTTATCGGCAGATATAACCGATGAAGTGAAGAGTCAAGGGCATTTGTTTCGCACGTGCACCTTGATTCGCCTAAAGCCTAAAACACGAAAATGCAGATGTTCTATAATACCAGAACATAACTACTTAAGTATGTAAACCCAATGCCATTTATTCTACGTAACCAAATAAACTATTATACTCTCCCGAATATCGACCTCAAAAAACAATTTCTGAAACGCAGCTTTCTCGCGCCTTTTGATTAATTTGATTGTAAGTACTTAAGTACTGATATGTTTTTGCTGTCGATCGCACCTATGTGTAAATCAGACGTACCAACAGAACTGCCGAAATGCAAAGGTGATGATGGGGGTGCGAGGTAGAGACAGGATCGAAAGAAATATTGATGACGAGGGGAAGAGACAGTGGCAGTTAGAACCGAAACAAATGACATATCGCCCAGTATCGTTAATGATGATGATAATGTATGTAATAATGATAAGGAAAGCAAGAGGAAACGGACGAAATGAAAGATGAAAATGAAACAAAAGCAAGTAATCATACAGCCACCAAACTCGCCTTGAAGATGCACACAACCTACCCGCTCTAAGTTTGGGAGATAGGAAATGAATATCAAGTAAAAAAATGAGAAGAAAATGAGAAGAGGTAAGCAGAAACGAATGGAAAATGAAATGGCTATGCAGTAGGAGGACACAATGCTGTATCATCCGAAGAGCATCGCATGCTCGTAATATATTACAGCGGAACAGGCATAAAGAAAACCGCCTGTGCCAATACCAAAGCCCAGCAGTTTGCGAAGGAGGGAGGTGGTGGGTGTTGTGGGTGTTGTGATCCGACGGAACCGTGCCAATCTTAAATGGGGTGAAAGCCTATAAACATAATTGAGGGCCGTCGTCATTACTAGTCTCCCGTGTATCGAGCTTTTCTTCCAATAACAATCCAGCATCCAATCTCATTGCTACGTGTGGGTATAAGATGCATTCGGGACATCTGGGTCGGCATCGGCATCGGCATCAGGTTCCTCGGCGCCAGGTGGCTGCCTGGGTTGGTACAGGTGATGGCTTTGGGCGTGCCCATAAGCGCCGTGAGAGTATGCACCGTACATGCTGGCTGTAGGAGGGTTGAAACGTTGGAGCTGTTCCAGGCTCCCGGTTGCCTGTTGCGCATAATGGTGCATTCCCGGTTGCATTGGGGGTTGCGAGTACCCGGGAGGCGGGAGTTGACGTTGTTGAGGGACGTTGTTATATTGGCCTGATGCCGCTGGCGTATTGCTGTCCATAGATGACAACCCGTCTAACTGGCGTTGTTGGCGTGCTTGTTCTTCCTCCGCCTTTTTAGCCGCCTCTTCCTCCTTTTTTCTCTGCTTCCATTCTTTCCTGATTTCCTTAAATTCTGCAATATTTTCGCAATTAGGTTAGTAGGCCCGGCTTGATGCTATAGTCCACTCGTAGAAAGGCGGGTTCGATTACCTTCTGGCGTCCTCTTGACTCCGTGAGATTGCATTGTCACATGCGCATTAAGATGGTTCAACGTCCCGTAAGCTTTTTCGCAACCATTCCAACCACACTTATACATCCTTTCGATCTCCTCATATCGTCGTCTCGGACGCTTGTGCTGCTGCGCCCCAGGGATCGGGACGAATGAATATACCTGTTGTTGCTGTGCTAGTGGGTGCTGCTGGTCTTGCGAAAGACGTTTTCGACGTGACTTATCAGCCAATCGTGGCGTAGCAGTAGTCGGCGATGATTGATTAGAGACCGACGCGGTGGGTGAAGTGTACTGTTGAGGAACGGAGGGGATGGTATTGGCCCCATTCCGGTCGCCATCCTGTGTGCTGAGGGGGGTATCCAGCTTGCGAGATATCGTGGCCCGGTTGGGGCGGATAAGGCGAGTACTGTGAGCCTTGTGTGTATGGGGGACTGGATGCCGCCATTCTACAAAGATCTGTATTCCAGTCTTCCGGGTGAAATGGTTGTTAGTTGCTGATAGCACGCCTGAGGTCAACCAAGGAGAAGGGTTTTGGAGGGAGGCCAGAAAAAGGAAAGAAAGAACAAAAGTGGAAAAAAAAAAAAAAATAATAATAATAATAATAAGAAGGCGAAGAATAATAATAATAAAATATAGGAATAACAGGTAACAGAAAAAAATACTCCCAGAAAACGATCAAATCAAATTCAAAAATAAAAATAAAATAAAATAAAATAAAAAGACACAACGGATTGGACGCTAATAGGGTGTTATCTTGTTCATAAAAAGAAAGGAACCAAGATAAAAATAAATAAAAAATGAAAATTACCTTCTGTGGATGGTGAAGGAGGAGGATGAGGAAAGACGACGAAACAAACAGCAAAATTCGGTAAATTTTGTCCAGTCGGATGGGTGTGGGAAAATTGGAAAGCCTGTTAGTACAGGTGTGAGGGATCTAATGGATCTTGAGCAATGAGGCCGCAGAATAGCGTGAGAAGGGTAATATGGCGGGAATTGGAAAGGTCAGAGCAGAAGATGCAAGTAATTGGGGTAGCCCGATCCTCACTGCTAAACGACTTCGCAGGTGTTCTCGAAAGTCTAGAGCAGGGGGGAAATAAAATAAAGGGAAGGGAAGCCAGATGGCTAGTGGGAAAAAAAAAGAGAAGAAAAAGAAAAGAAAGGTTGGAATCGGCGGAATCTTTAAGCCAAGGAGAGATGTAGGAGCAAATGGGAGAAGTCGTTAAGGAGGAAGCAAGATGTAGTGTGGGTGGGTGTATGTACCAGGTAAGGTAAGGTAAGGCAAAGCAATAAGCAGAAGCAGAAGCAGAAGCAGCAGCAGCAGCAGTAGGTGAAGTGAGCGAGGCAATAGGTAAAAAGTAGTAAGTTAAGTAAGTGAGTATAGAAGTATGATGTATGTATGTGTGTATGTACCTAAAGCTAAGGCTGAACGATTAGTTGCTTGTGCTCCGACAGTGCAGTCCGCTCCCACAGACACGATACAGTACACGATCCCAGTTCCCAAGAAGCGGCCATGATGGCACGCACAGCAGACGCCGGGCAATGGAAATGCAATTCGTATGGGACACCAGCAAGCAAGCACTTAAGCAAGTAAGCAGTAGTATGTACGTTACCTTGAAAATAGTAATAAAATGGCAAATATCCTGACAGATAGCGTAGGGTTCTGGATGGAAAAGAAGCGAGCGAGCAGTAGCTCGAAGATAAATAATTTAGCACAACTAAAAATTCCACGGTGCCGTGCCGACCTCTCCAAAAAAAGGCGGATCTCGGGTCAGGAATCGTTGCTTTTTGCCCTCTGTATTTACTTCTTTCTTGTAATCCCTGGTCCCCCCAGATGCAGACAGACACACGCGCACACACATCCAGACACCCACATACATACATGCTTTAAGTACATACGTACGTACATACATACATACATGCCTACTCTATAGTGCTCTGGAATATCTACTACAATGCCAGCATGCAGTGCCTCTCTCCATCTCTCCCTCTCCCTCTCCCTCTCCCTCTCCCTCTCCCTTTCTTTCTTTCTTTCTTTTTTTTTTTTTTTTTTTTTTTTTTTACCAACTCCGGCAAGTTCTTGTACATACATACAGAAGTGGTATGTAATATGTGTCTAGGACATCGTCACGATAGAACCCCTACTCACTCTGTAAGCCTTTACATATTCTATCCCCTAGTTCTTATTACATATGTATATACCTACCTCTGACTTGCTTTTCCCTTCTCGCTAGCCCAAGCGCTCTGTACTGCGTATTTGCGTATGCAAACACTTCTTCCGTATGTATGTACTCAAGCAAATCTACGTATGTTTCTTCGCCATCCTCTCCCACTGCAGTGGCCCGGCCTATGAGCCTCCTCTCATTTCTGCATAGACACCCCCTCGTCACCCCTGTGGATGAGTCCGATCTACACAGTTCAGAGGCATTATCTCGAGTGAGCGGGCCCGGAGTAGGGAAATGACCCGAAGGATGAAAGAGGCCGCATTTATCTCTCACTCTTCTCCTTCCCCTTCTCTGCACGTGAGCACCAATTGCTTCCGAATCTTTCTTCATTCCTGTTCAGAGCCACACACGCACATACGCACATGGGTAGAAGGGTAATTATAAGCAGCTGCTGAATTCCTCCAGCCATCTGTTTTGAATCAACGTTGCCACTGATATCTATATCCGGCCTTGGCCATGATACGATAGGTGTACTTACCTATTCCTCGCGTGTTTTCTTCTTCGTTTCTCGTTACCAGTCCGCTGCTCGTTCGCTGCCATTGGACCGACGTTCACGCTAGTGCGTTGTCGGAACTACTCGAATTGCATGGCAAGACTGACGGCGCCGTGAAAATATGGAAGTGCAGACATCCTCGAGTCAATTCAAACCATCCTCTCTTGATCTTGGCAGTTGGCTCTCGGAGTCCTCCAGCTCCCTAAAACACATTAGGCCGCCTTCGTTAGCAACTCGGTCCAACGACGCTGATGCTCTTGGAAGGTACCGGATCCTCTCCCTTATCTACCAATTGTCCAAAAGTACCTGTCTTGGTAAATATCCTGAGGAATTCAGGATTTGTTTGCATGTGGCCACCTTTTCCTTCTCTTTCTCAGTTCACCGGAACCGGCAAAGTGCCCGGGCTCTTCAATCAGCCAGCTAGCTATTCCCGGAAGATGTCGAGGCTAAGTGGCGAGCTGAGCTCTTCCCGCTTCTGCTCCCAATGCCCCACCGCAAATTCTCTGGACTCCCTTTGCGACCATTCGCATTGACCGACACCAGTTCCCACAAGCAAGCAAGTCTTCAAGCGCTGCTTACTATCGCCCAAAATATAGCGAAGTAATGTAGCCAAAGCAATAGTGGAGCACTAAATGTTGGGGTCAGAATCAGTACCTAACTACTCAAGCAACTAGTGGATAAGAATTAAGCAAGCAAGCAAGCAGCAAGCAAGTAAGTGTAGGCTCTACCACAAACTGTTCTCCCAAGACAGAAATTTGTGGCCAGAACATTCGAATCTCCGTGAAACAATCCGAGTTTACCGAGACGTCACAACAACAAGAGCTTGCCTCGGATTTAATACCTCCTCTACCGACATCATTTTCACCAGACAGAATAAGGGCTACTAGTTCTGAAAACAATAAGTCACTCAGAAAATGTGTATCCTACTTTGGACAACCGCTTGCGCCAATAAGGGCTACCCTTTGATACTTCTTTCCAATCGAGATGTCCGTATAGTTAAGTTCCTTTGACCATGGGCCCTCTCTGACAAAACTTCATGATCTACTCTAGGAGTTTCTGCAACGCCCTACCCAGACTGCTGGTCCCTGGGGCAAAAATATATATGGGGGGCGAGACCTAGCCCGACCCGAAAATGGTAAAACTGAGTCCTTTAATCAACTAAATACTTGAGAGCTTACACCTTTAGACATCACCAGGCACCTGGCTCGGGATCACCCGGAGTGGTCGCTTTGCCGGACTTACCAATATTCGAGAGACCAGCTCTATTGCGGCTGTGGGAACTGCCAGTAGAGGGGCTGTTGTTTCTTCGTTTCTGACCTCTTCGGACAGCACGTGCCAATCATGGACAGGTTTAGGAAGTAAGGGCTCCGGAGCTAGTCTCGACATCGGCCAAGTCGGTGGGTTTTCGATGCTATGCGGACAGTTCTCTCGGGATCACCAGAACCGGGTACAGATCGATACCTTCGGGGTCATCTCCAATCGGGCAGAGGAACAGATACACGACAGCAAGCGTGATATCTTAGACCCAACTAAAGCAGAAACTTACGGACTCAGCAATTCTGCCTTCACGAACCCATGGCCTAAGGTAGTTAACGGTAAACGACTTCTTAGTGAGCTCGTTGACGACATCCAGCATGATAGGCTCAGCCATCGAGGTATATCACAGAGGGCCTTTGGAATTCTTACATCCGATTCGCTGAGTACAGAGGAGGCTTGGAAGAATGGGAATAACAAATTAGATCTGTTAAAGCAGTCGGTTTTCATACCCATGTTTGAGACCAACAACTTGTCGAAGTCTGGCGATGAAACCACTGCGGATCAAGAACAGCATCAAGAACAATCCGGACTCTATAGTCTATACGGAACTCAGAAACAAACTGTTATAATTGTTCATGAGTCGGGGACTGTGAGGTACAAAGAAAGGACGCTTTTCGATTGGTTACAGGGGTTGACAGTGGATGACATCGTGGACATTAATTTTGATCTCGATCTTTGAGCTCAGCTCAAATTTTCCGTGCACATGCATGTATGTACAAATATTGGGGACAGGTCATACCACAAGCGACACGAGGGAGCTAAGTGTACCATAAGAGAGGGAGGGAGGAATCAGCTACCGCCTTGTTTCATCTATCCCAGAAAACTCCCAAGATGTCCTGGCGATACTAAGAAAACCACACCCTCCACAAAGCAGTGTTTGTTGTAGTAAATTTCATACCACCATGCAAGTAAACTCTGGGCTCAAGCGTATGACCGGGTAAGATTCCTCAGATACCAATCTACTAGCTTTCGCCCAACCTTCGCTTCCGAGATATGTATTAAATCCTATCGAAACTGTATCAACAAACATCCCATAACACTAAAGCAAGGCAACCGTACCTTTTGAAGGGCGTAGTCAAGATCAGATGTATTAATAACCTCACCGCTTAGTAAGCCCCCCTCCATCCATTTGTATTGCCGAGATTTTTGTTTGAAGATCAGGAGCTTGGTGCGGAGGTCGTCCGGGTTGGTTTCAAGGAAAGAAGCGAGTTTGTGAAGATCCATACTGGTATAGAGTTTCAGGTAGCTTCGAAGGATTGGGGCCATCATATTATTCCTCACATCAAACATGAAAACCTGCAGATGATGTTGCATGGGATCGATGTTGTTTGCTGGGTTGTCAAAATCTGGAGGTATAGGAGATATAAATTTGGGCGCGGAAGCCTGAAAAAGTTCCTCGAAAACCGAGAGGCTCTCTGCTCCGCCACGTTGCAGCTTTTGGAATTGGTCCGCATATTTTTCGCGAAGGGTCGAATGAATAGTGTCATCAAGACGGGTGGGGCAAAGTGCTACGCACATAGCCAACAGAGCGTACATTTGGTCCATTGTTTTTGAGATCTAAGATGTAGGTGAGTATATGTGCTGATGGGAACTATTGGTATAGAGAACTTACGGAGTCAAATTGTCCTCCCTTATTATGTAGGTTTTTTGTGCGCGTCACGTAGAGTAGAATGTGAGAGAAAGCCTTGATAGCATCTGAGTATCTTCCCATCATCATGTAGCAAAAACCAACGTAATAGTAAGTTGTAAAATGGGCTCCCATCACTCTAGCGAAAACGGCTTTCTTGTTGAGTTCTATGTCATCGAGGGTCTTAAGGGCGAGTGTAAAGTCACCCAGTAGACAATGAACCCTTAGCAACCCGATGATGCTAAAATAACCCAACATGCGATAGAGAGGCCGAGAACCATATTCGCCTGCAACGGTGCTGTTTAAGACGCCTCAGATTGAATCCCTCGAATGCCAGAAGGGTTATGCTTACTTTGGGTCCTCTCCACGTTTGATAGCTGCCAGTTGTTCATTCATCTGGGATCGCTGAATCAAGGAGTAGAGTATCTGGTTTTTGAAAGAGGAAATACCGTTAGCATAAATCCAGAACCAGGATGGCGAGAATGACGTTACATTTAGAACACTGTAGCAGCCCCATATTTGCTGGTTCTCTCGGAGCGATGCTATTTCGTCCTGGTTTTGTCCTTTCTTGGCTAGTCGGTTCCGATAGGCACAAAAGTTGTTGAATTGGTAGATGAATTCGTCAATAACGTCCCACGCCCAGTAATACTACGAGGGGTTAGCTTGAAGTTCAACTGGACAATAGAAGCCACCTTTGATGTGTATTAGAGCCACGAATTTCTGCACGTACTGTAGGAAGATCAAGTTCTACTGGGCCGTTAGAGTTCAGAATGTAATGAAACAAGCTGCAGTAGTTATCGTAGGACGCATACCGCGCCTCGAGCGAGGCTTGGTATTCAAGTGGGGTCGCAGCGGCCTGTAACCTGCTCTGGAGATCATCTTCTCGGGATTGTAGAGTCTGTAAGGTTTGTGATGGGTCGTCATCGTCGTTCTGGATTGCCTCAACGATCGAGGCAGCCAAGATGCCTTCGTCATCGAAATCATCGTCTTCGTGGGCACCATTCTGGTACTGGGTCTGTCCAGCAAGCATGCTCATTGTGTGCGATTGTGAGTGAGAGGGATTATTGAAGAATAATCATGCAAGGGGCAGTATTGGGAACCGTAATCCTCAGCCTAGCGGGACTATCGTCTTCAGCGTTAGAGCTCGATGATGGTACCGCAAGAATTGAAAAATCGGAATTCCCTATGTGCCTGGTGGTGTTGCGGTTGTTGTGGGTTATTTGATTGAGAAAAATAAGTACCTATGAGAAAAAGAAAAAGAAAAAGAAAGTTAAGGATAGCCCTGTTAGTCACGTGCATCAAATCTTGAATGGAACCACCCAGGAACCGCGGCAGTGGGGCGATCCAGAGCTCGACGATTCACAACCACCAAGATGTTCCCCAAGGACAGTTCCAAAGACGATGATGAATGGTATATATCAAATAACCCCACCATGGCCCGTTATATTCTATCTAGTTGACAATTTGTCGACACTTTCTCTATATAGGGACATACGAATACAGAAAACAGGCTGTTCAGGTGGTTATGCAGATATCCAAACATTCCGAACACGGGCTGATGATTGGCGTTACGTAGAGGAAAACGAGAACCTCCAGATGTGCTTTGATAAGACAAAAGACTGGCGTGCGTGCCGAAAGCAAGTAGGCTGGTCCGACTTCCTATTCAATTACTGACGCCCCATGTATTGACTGATTATCATAATAGCTACAAGAGTTTAAGGATTGCTGGCGAAGACACAAGGATAACGAGACACATATCGATATGAAACAGATAAGTTGATAAAACTATTGGAACTGTCTTCATGGATTCGGGTGAATGTGTCTGTCGCGATTAAAGCAAAGGAGAGGAAAGGAAAATAAAAGGAAAAGGAAATAAACGAGATGGGAAGAGGGGTAATGCAAGTAGCTAGACACAAGGGGTGTAGGTAGAGGAGTGCTAGTTTCCGCCAAATGGCTAGCTGATCTAAACGCCGCCTCTGGTCAATGCCTCAGCCCCGAGCCAAGGGTTGATTATAACGAGAATGTTATAGGACCCTCAATTACCGGCCTGTCTATGGGTGTCATTCCTTATTGCCATTGTGTTTGATTATTAAACAGTCCATCTTCTAAAGTCCGATCCTCAAGAGTCCTAATAAAGTCTCTCTGGCTCCTCTGCCCACCCTGGCCCGCCTGGCTTCGCCTTCTCGATTTACCGCTGCTTACCGCCTCCCCGTCCGACGGAGGGGGATAGTAAGCGGGGCTAGGCTGCAGTCGTATAGGTTGGTTGGGGTCCAGGAGCATTGCATGGCGTGAAAGCTGAGGCGGGATGCCACTATCATTTTGTCCAATAGTCGAAGCGCGCTGTCGCCCTGCTCGGGTGGTAGCAGTCTGGTATAAACTTGGTGGTTGCTGCTGCTGCTGCTGCTGCTGCTGCTGTTGCTGTTGCGGCGCATGGTAAGAGCCCCCGAGAGTTTGTTGATTCACTTGATGCTGTGAAGTCGAAGGAACATTGTATCCTGGGTGGTTTGTACTGTAGGGTGGAGGAGGGTTGACAACTTGTTGGAATTGCTGGCTACCATTGGTGCCGTAATTGGGACCGCTATAGGTCGGGGGCTGAGTTTGCACAGGATGGGTTGTCGGGTTAATGTATCCGCCAACAGGAGGGTTTTGATAGTTAGCAGCCAGCTGCTGAGGTACCCCGCTTGTATTGGGCTTATTCTTCAAAACTTGATCCGAGTTGTTGCCAATATGCTGCGACGAGATAGTTTGCGAAGTGCCAGTTTGGCTCGCAGTCGATCCCATTGGTGGATGCGGGGATTTCGGTAGTCCACCGGATGGAGATGATTTCAGATTCATAGGTGGCACAAACGGCCCCGTAAACTTTTGCTGTGTTATGAAAGGGTGGAGTTTCGCTTGTTGTGGGGACCATCTCTCCAGTGGGTTTATATTCAGCAACCCTCGAACAAAGTCGATAAAGGCGACCCGGTTGTTCATTTCTAGAGGCAAATTAACAAAGAGTACGCACAGTGATAGGAATAATTGCGTTGTTACCTCTCTCTATCTCCGCTGGTTTCATGTTTTTTCGGGGCATCGCGTATTGGTTTATGATGTCGGGAAGAGTGGTTGCCTGGAAGTATCGCTTGCTTGGTTGTTCCTTTGTACCATGTTCGCGTGAATATGTCTCCATACTCTTTAATCGATAAGTCTTTCTCCCAAATTCGTCCGTAACTTTCTCGAAAAACTCCCCCGATTGCTTCCCCATCTCTAGCATCCAGGTTGGCGGAAGCCCCAGCATTTCGACGATGCGAGCGACTTGGTTATATTCGGAGCTACCAGGGAACAGAGGGAGGCCGAGGAACAACTCTACAACGATGCATCCGAGTGACCACATATCGATGGCGGAGGAATATCTGTTGTTTCAATGGTAGGTGTTTGTTAGAGATGTTATATATGGCAGGGGCTGCGGTACACCATACGGGAGTAATAGCAGAACCTCCGGAGACCGGTAAAATCGGGACTGTATATAGGTATAGACAGTCTGTCTCTCGTCACAAGCGGAGCCAAAATCAATCACTTTGATAATAGGGCTTTCAAGACTGCATAGAGTAATCCTATGTTAGTGGCGGTATAGATAGCAGGAATTCTGGCCAAACTTTCTTTTTAAGGAGTATATTCTCGGGCTTGAGGTCGCAATGTATCAACTTGGCCTTGTTTAGCAGGGTTAGAGCATTTAGAAGCTGCTGGGCAAACACCCGAACTAGCGTCGTACTCAATCCCCGGAATTGGTTTTGTTTGATGAGTTCGTAAAGGTTAACGCTTAGGAGTTCGAAGACCAGGCAGAGGTGCTGTCTATGTATGAAGGTATCTTTGAGCCGGAGTATATGATGCTCATCATTTTTATCAAGTTTGCTATTCAGCTACGCCCAGTATACATATCAGAGTGAGTTCACATGGCCAGGAATTGGGACTATAGACTGACCAAATCCAATACCGAAACCTCCATCATACTCTGGTTGAAGTATGCTGTGCGATTTTTGACGACTTTGACGGCGACAACCTCTTGGGTTCTCAAATTCTGGCATTTGACCACCTGGCCGAATGTACCTTGCCCTAAAACATCAAGAATGAGGTAACGATTCCTGCATCGCTAAGTCAGCTGCTGGTAATTTACTTGGATGTGTAGAAGCTTACTTGTGACCAGCCTCCTCAGAGCCAAGTATGTCATTGACATATAATATGTAATCGCTATCTTCATTGTCGTACCCATCGTTTTTGACACCTTTGCTAGGTTTGGTTAGCACCCGCCGAGGGTTTCGCGACGACTCGTATTTAAAATTAGGATTGCAGATTCTATATGTAGCCGGTAAATAGCAAGTAAGGGCTTGAACTGGCTATATCATAGTTAGTAGAGTGTGGTTCAGATCGCTCTCAGGAACTAGTTACACTTATGAACCCGCCTTCAGGATGCGCTCTCCTGTACGCCGGTTGGGTATTTGTATGGCCCACGATGTCCTTCGGTTGAGCAGTTCGGACAAAACTGTGGACAATTTCGGTTTTGGGGGTAGTATAAGAAGAGTTTGATGCTGTAGCGCCGCCGGAGCGTGGCATCTGTGTCCCGGGTATGTGCATCATGGCAGGCGGTAGAGATCGGGAGTCTGGGTCAATGTTGGATTGTGGAATCTGGGAACTGGAGTGGGTAAGAGGTGCTATATTGCCCTGGTGCGATGGTGCTAGAGGGGAGATAGTGCCCTGAGCCGCGTGTTGTAGAGGTGATCCAACGTATTGTGATGATGAAGATGTGCTTAAGGCCGCCTGCGGTGGGTGCGCGTACGATTGTGTAGGTGCGGTGAATTGTTGTTTCTGGGCGGGTGAGTTACGAGATGGCTGCTGCTGCTGCTGCTGCTGCTGGAAATGAGGGTTCCCGAGAAGGCCCGAAGGGGTCGAAGCCATCTTGACAGTGAACCGAGCTTTGTCGCGGCGACAGGAGTTTCGGTGGAGGTGCTTTAAGGGCAGCAAACTAGAGAAACAAAAGGAAAAGACGGAATTCAGATCAAGTAGATTGATATTTCGTATGCGGGCGAGGTAGGTAATGATTTAGGTAGGGTGGTGGCGGGGGTGGGGTTTACACAAGCTTGGGTACTCAGTTGGCCCATTTCATAACAAAAGCAAATGATCCCAGCTAGCTATCAAATTAATTCCATTCCTGTTGAGGCCATGGACCAGCTAAACATGACCCACCAATGATACTCACCAGACATGAACGTACTTGTTTACTCAGGTAGGTGCACTCATCTATTCCCGAACACCAATCCGTTGACTAACTTTACCATTTCCCCTAGGCCCTGGAGCGTCCGTAGAGGCCGTCAGGCAGTGCACTGACACTCTTCGACGCCTACTCACTCCGCACTATGCCGTTGCTCCTATCAGCGCTGAAGCTCTTGTCAAAGAGCCATGGGCACCGACCTGCGCTTTGCTGTGCATGCCCGGTGGTGCAGATCTCGGGTACTGCAAGGCCCTCAATGGAACAGGAACTCGAGTTCTCAAGCAATATGTCCGTCGTGGCGGTAAATTTCTTGGCTTCTGTGCCGGTGCCTATTTCGCCTCCGCCAACATCGAGTTTGAAAAGGGGGATCTATCTCTAGAAGTTACCGGAACAAGAGAGCTCGGTTTTTTCCCTGGGCTCTGTCGAGGTGCTGCGTTCAAAGGATTCAAATACAACAGCGAAGCCGGAGCCCGGTTTTGTGAGCTGGCAGTCACCAGCAAACTTTTAGATATGGGTGCCCCAGATATTTTTAGGAGCTACTATAATGGAGGGGGCGTTTTCGTCGATGCTGACCGCTTGACGGATCAGGGGATTGATGTTCTGGCCCGGTATCGAGAAGAACTCGATGTCGGCACGGGGGGTGGAAATGCCGCAGCTGTGGGATGCCAGGTTGGTGCTGGGTACGCCCTTTTGGTTGGAACTCACCCAGAGTAAGTTGGAGATTGACGGCATTTTTTATTTTAAAATTTTTTTTACGAAAATGGCCTGTCTTACAAGTCTATAGGTTTGCAACAGGAAAACTGGGGAAATCGCCTTATGGGCGACAAGAACAGAACCAGTTCCAGGGAGGCCGTGAACTTGATGAAGCGCGGCGGTTAATGTTCATGTCCGCGCTATTCAGACTCCTTGGACTGAAAAGCAATGATGACATGGAATTGGTGCCTTCTTCGTCAACACTTCACCTTTCAGGATTAAATCCGGGGGAAGTTACAAGGCTTTTGGGGGGGTTGAAAGACGTGAGAAGCCCCGGGACAGACGGGCCTGCTTCTATGGTTATTGAAGCGGAGGCGGCCACATTTCTACTCGAGGGTCGCCAGATTACACCGTCGACATCGATTCCAGACGACCGTACTGACGGGGATTCTATTGTCCGCGTAAAAATATATGAAAATAGTATACCCACAGACGGAGAAACACCGAACTTTAGCGTTCTCACATATTTCCAACGCTTGCGCAACTACCACAGCCAGCCGGGCAATAAATTCAATTTTGGTTCACCCCTGCTCTACGGTGAGCTTATGACGAGCACAAATTCAATTCTTGACAGGTAACCCCCCGCTCTCTTGCATGCCCGATTGTGCTTACCCAAAAAATCTCTGCTAGGAACTTTAAACTCCTCCAGAAACTACCATCGGGATTCACGGTGGTCGCAACAAGGCAGACGGCAGCTCGGGGACGGGGTAGTAACTCGTGGATCTCACCTATAGGCGGCCTTGTTTTCTCAATGGTCTTGCGGCATAATATCAAGCACACCACCAAGTCTCCAGCCGTTTTTATACAGTACCTGGTTGCACTGTCCATCGTGAAATCGATAAAAGCATATGATATTGGCTATGACAAAATGCCTGTCTACATAAAATGGCCCAATGATATCTGTAAGTCGTTCCCCTCTCCTCTAAGGCTAGCGGGTCCTAAGACGGGGAGCGAGTTACAGATGTAAAAGGCAGGGGTGGCACATCGGGGGAATCGAGCATAATGGGGGAATTTGCAAAAATCGGAGGTATCCTGGTGAACGCAAATTTTGCCGATGATGAATTTTTCTTGGTTATAGGTAGAATCTGGGACTATGATCTCGAAAGGAAAAAACCAACTAACTCAGGAGAGAAGGATGTGGTATAAACGTTACAAATGCGGTGCCTACAACTTCGCTACAGATACTTGCAGGGTCGATGGATCCACCGCTCCCTGCCTATGAGCATGAAAGGCTCCTCGGGAAGATCCTAGTCACCTTTGAACTACATTATGAGAGGTTCCTCAATGAAGGGTTCCAGGTCTTCGAACAGGAGTATTATCAACACTGGCTCCACAAGTATGTATCCCCCTCATGCCTGAAATATGTCTCTAGTAACTTCTAAAGGCTTTCTGAATAGCAATCAAATTGTGAATCTTGAGGACGGCAACTCCAGAGCATGCATTCAAGGGATTTCCATGGATGATGGAATGCTCATGGTTTCGGAACTTAATGAGCACAACCTACGCACAGGAAAAGAATTTAAACTCCAGGCGGATGGGAACAGCTTCGACTTCTTCAATGGGCTTCTCAAGAAAAAGAAATGATATTCTGGTTCGAAAATGCAGATAGATGATCTCATAACTAGAATTATACAATACGCAAGTAGGTTTCTAGACTAATTTTTAGAGTTGTCAGGTTCGCAATGTGGTACTTTTTCTTATCCTTGCCCAGCTGTCAGCTGAATCCGAGTCGTAACGCCATAAAAAAAAAAGAGAAGAGAAGAGAACAAAACCATCGTGAGATTCAGGGAAGAAGGCTAAAGAATAATCCAAACGACAGCGAAAATAGGGTGCTGACGAGCACAAGCAGGCGTATCGCGACAGTATCAAGAGCAGCAGCGGATGAGGTTTCACAGGTAGGGCAGTCGAACTCTGTTTTGATCCCAATACGTCGTTAGCTGTCATCCTCACAAAAATGACTGGGTCAAACGTACCTGCAAGCGGCGTGTATGGTTTGGGAGTATACATCCCGAATTTGAATCCATTGAAGGGTGCTAGGTTACCTGCTTGCGGAATAGCGGTGATTGCGGACTTCTCATCATAAATGAGAAGCGTGTATATGCCCCTATGATGTAGTAGACGATTAGTAATGGTCTAAAATCTCGGTTTTAGACTAGACTATAGCGGTGTTACATTGCGAGAGGGGGTTGGCCGTTCTGCGGTTCGTATGAACCGGTGTCCCATATTACTGAAGGCTTCGCAATTGATAAATTTTGGGCAATTGTGTAGGTCTGGCTATTATCAGAACAAAAGGCCTCAACATTTATCGCGGACGGGCTGACGATCAGGCTTGTGTAGTTCCAACCAAATGTAACTTTTTGACCAATTTTGTAGTATTGGGATCCACTTGTTGTTACTGGTGTCTGGAGGGCCACACCTCCTGGAGGTAGTCTTGGATCTACAAAAGTTGCCTTGGCCCTGGTTGTAGGCGATGATGATGATGCCCCATTCCTCCCGGTGCTTCGACTGGCGGGCGTTTCTGGGTCTGTGGACCTCGGCGGAGAGGTCGTCCTCGCGGGTACAGACGCTGAGGAAGCTGGCGACGGGTCCGACGATCCCGACGATTCTATCAACCCATCGAGTTAACATATAGGCCCCAGAGCGGCGTCTTGAAAGAAAAAGCTAATTACCACGGGCCTGTCGCCTATAGTTCGGGCCAGCATCAGCAGCCGACCCAAGAACGTAGGGAGATATGTTCAACAAAAATAAAGATGAGAGGACGAAAGACTTTAGGAGATGCATGGCTCGATGATCTTCTGGGGAAAAAAAAAAGACGGAAGCTGGAATTCTGGACGTGTAACGATGGAAAGAGCCTCGGGGTTGACGTATAGGGCACACTCCGGAGAAACAAAATCCCAAGGAAGCCCTATGTTGGTACGCTGGTGGCTTCGGCGATGCGGTGTGAAAACGGGTTTTGTTTGTTTGTATGTTAGGGCTGAGTGGATGGGAGGAAATGAACGTTGAGAAAAGGAGAAACAGAGCGATTCAACAGCAAGATTGAACGAAAGATGGGAATAATGAAGAAAGGCAAGAATTAAACAAGTCTGCAGTGTATGCGGGCTAGAAATAAATAAATAAAG
This sequence comes from Arthrobotrys megalospora, assembly GCA_036971655.1. NCBI lineage: Eukaryota > Fungi > Ascomycota > Orbiliomycetes > Orbiliales > Orbiliaceae > Arthrobotrys > Arthrobotrys megalospora. Next base: position 27,689 of record JAVHJN010000003.1, on the reverse strand, counting down.
GCCGTTGAACGAGCGTTTGAGAGGATCGAAGAGAAGCAAGAATGCTTGAAGAATGAAAGGGGGGTTGAGGGAGTTGGCTGAAGGAGAAGGCAGTAAAATTAGAAAATTGTTAGACAAGTTACATCGAGCTGCTGCTAATTTAGGGATGAACGAGATCCGAGAATGGCCATCCTGGTTTGTCCTGCCAAGAAGCCCCTAGTTGGTTCGGCTCCCGTGGTCACGTGCGGGGGCGGAAGCTATTATGCACAGCGGCGACGCGGCGGTTATGATCATGATCACTGGTATTGTCATCAAGTACTTAAGTACTTACGCGCTTAGGTAGAAGCACCTTCCGAGTCGCTGCACCCTCCTTCACTGCCGCTGCTCGATTCTTTTCTCAGCCGTTTCGACTCTCTCGCCGCGTCTTCTAACATGGAACGCTTTTTATGGGCTGCCGGCATGTCTACCTGGCCGCTCCTGTCCGCGTTGATCGTTGCCTTGCTCATAGCTTCCCGCAAAATCCGCTCGTTTTCAAAAAACTCCCGATCTCTCTCAAGGTCTGAATCGTCATCAGAAGACTCAATGTACAGCCCACTTTTTATCCCCTGTCTTCTCTCTTTTTCCTTGAGTTTCCGTTCCTGGCGGCGACGACGTGCCTCGTCCTCATCTGCGGGTCCCTTCCTCCCTCTGGAAGACATGCTCGGCCTTTTCGCAACCCGTGACCGTGTTTCTTTGATATTATCCGGAAATTCAAACTCCTCGCCTGTAGAATTCGTATCGGATTCGATACCAGGCACCGTATACTTCGGCCCAGGCTTCCTCTGTTTCGTCACAATGCAGGCTTCCAGTTCCTTACCATCATCAAATCTTGATATTGGCGACTTGCTGTACTTCAAAAATCCTTTGGTATTCTCTTGAAGTATCTGAGAGGAGATCGTACCGGGTAAGAGGTAGCAGAACTCTTCACTGCCTAAAATGGATTCCTCTGAATTAGACAATGATATACCTAGGTGGTTTTTTTTTTTTAGCACAGAAGCTTACGAGATCCTTCCTGTTCAAAATCGAGAACCCTCATCAAGAGCTGCAACTTGTTGCTCGAAAAGTGCACTAGGGCATGACCGGGGTCTTCGAACTTAATGACTAGTAGATAGAATCATATATGAGTAACAGAACATGTTCGCCTCTGATGCATGTATTCTTACCAATAGAATGAGCCTTCTCCATATCATCAATCGCGACAGGGTCCTCGTCGAGGTTCACTGACGAGGGTCTTATCTCCTCCTTCCCACGTTCCATAATAGCTCGATTTAGCACTACCTCTACCCAGTCGAATTGCTTTCTACCCGTGTCATCCCGGGCGACAAGCGATACGGCAACGGCAATCCGCTTTTCCTTATCCAAACCTTTCTCGATCTCGATCGCGGGCGGAAGCCTAGCGACCGTGTCAACAAATGGGTAAATGTTTAGACCTTTACCTCTCACCTTGGTCCTCTTGCATGATAACCTCTATCCTCCCCATGCTGAATAAAGTAGCCGATCTTCGAGGATTTCTGGAATAGCATCTCTCAGGCTATTAGCTGTAAGTCGACAACCAATCCTGGGTAGATGTGACTTACCTCCACAAATAAAACCGGGTATTCGTTCAGCTTACGAACAAGGCGCTTGCTAAAGTATTGAACAAACCCAGCGACCTCAGCATAGACCGATGATCCCTTGGTATCTCTGGCTAACAGCTGAAGGAGGCGTATTGCTTTAAGATGGAAAAGTCCTACAGTAACTCCTCTTTTCACAAAAACACGATGTAGGAAGCCAATGCACCGCTTTATTTGTGCTGGGTTGAGTTCTTTGTAATGGCCAAGAAGATCCAAAAAGGGTTCGAGGGAGGACGGTGAGAGAAACCTGCTCTCACATCGCTGGAAATCGAACGACTTTTCGCTTTGTTGGGCACGGCCAGGGATCCTGGTGTCGGAATCCGAACCACTAAACGATTGGATTTCGCTTGAGCGTGATTTTGGCTGCCGTTTCGATTTGACAACCATGCCAGAATTGTTTTTGGAGTACCGTTCTAAACACCGAAGATACACGTGGATCGTCTCCGTTACTGTATCGAGGTATCTATGGAAACCATAAGTAAAAATCAATCCAAAAGGTTCCCGGGGCAGCCTACTCTATAGTTTGCTTATTTCCAGAGCGCAGGGTGGCTATCATCAAGTCCTGTAGCGTTTCCTCATAGAATAACCTGTTGAATATGTTTTCCGCAAGAGAAGCATCATCTTGGTCTTGGGAGTGAATCATATCAGATACCAGCAGCAGCTAGTTTTCGGACCAGTTAAATTAAACTCTTCCCATCTCCATTGGTTAATATTGTAAGCTTACCGTCTGTGTAAAATAGCGACAGCCAGATTGCACGTAATCCACCAACTGCAGGTAGACAGGTAAGCCAAATCCCTCCAATTCCCAAAGAGTATGCGAGCGGGCAGACCTTTGACTCCAGACCCTCTCGAATATGTCGGAACAAGATAATGAACGTTTCCGGTTGAAGTAGCGTTGAGAATTCTCGAAATTGCAACGTCCTCGAGTTCGTTAGCACGACCCCGTTCCGGATTAGGGTTCGCCCAAGTTCCATCAGGGCACCCCCGACAAAGAAAAGTTGAGTGATATGAGTGTTCCCAATAATTCGTTCCGAGTCCCTTTCGATGCCTTTCCTGACACTCTGGAAAAGACCTATTTGAAAATCAGCTTATTCGTCTGCATGTCAAGAGGGGAATACCAACAATTAAAACCAGATATGAGAATTTGGCCAAGAAACACGCACAGCCGGTCTTGAGCAGACAAACTCAGATAAACTACTCCCCCAAACTAAACATCAACGTAAGAATCCATGTACTTCAGAATTCTTCAATGTGGTGACGAGCCTACCATGGTTTGTTTCTTCTTCCCGGTGTGCTGAGGCCTTCGCCATTTTTTCGTGGCATCTAATCTTTGGAGCCCTGCGCCTTCATCTAACAAGGCCCCGTGGCCCGTGATAACTTTCTTTTGACCATCCTAGCTCCTTGTCAGGGGTTTTAATTGGGGTCCACTGAAATTTGACCAGCTTACATCTTTTTTCAATATAACGGTCGTACCAAATCTAGTGTGTCTAGATTGTGTCTTTGATCCTGACGGGGCCTTCTCACTTCTCAAAATCTGCGCGAGCGGGTCAAGTGGTATCGCGGGACCAGACCCGGGCATTGAGGTTACAATATTTTGCATATCAACCCCGAGAAGTAAATAGAATAGAATCTCGACGACGATTACATCTTGCTGTTCGAATAGGTCCGGGACCCCAGAAATTACCGAAAGAATGAGGCTAAAAACCCCTTGTTTGTCAAATGATTCTATCGTCGAGCTTTTGGAAATGTCCTCCCAGACACTGTCATTTTCGACTTCGAGCTCCTCGATTTGTAAAATATTTCTGATTAGGTAGAGAACCAATCGAATAACGCCCTCGTCGCGAGGTGTCCGCTCTCGAGGAGGCACTGTCATTGAGGGGAGGGCGTTGACACAGCATGCTTTAAGTATCCACTCGGATCGATGTGTTAGGATGGATTTCTTGTAGTATGCTTGGGAACGTCGTAAAACCGCGAGATGCCGATGATGATTGGCAGTCATAGACAACTCTGTCTTATTGAGTGGCCATGTAAGTGGTACAAGTAATTCAACTAATCCGTGAAAAGGTGTGGGTTAGACACTATTTTAGAAGCAAGATATGCGGGTGTATATCGAGGACTTACGACAGGCAAGGCCAATTTTGTTTGGGTGGCTGAATGCGGATGTTCCCTTAGATAGCGAATGGGAAATTATTTCTATAAGGTCAAGAACCAGATTGGCTTCAGAGAGACATCGCGCCACATCAAGTCGGTCGAGTTTTTCGTCGTAGCCTTTTAGCCAGCGTTTTATATCGCGAAGACACCCAAGCAAATCGTCGCCAAGCACGTAGATATTGGGGTCATCCGGCGATGGTCCACCCAGCTAATGGTTATGGTTGTGAGATTAACCAATCCTGTGTAATGAGGTCTGTCTTGCACTTACAGCTGAAACTAGACTATAGACATGGGCACGAAGAGCTGGGTCGACGCTATCAGCTTTGATCATTTGGGGATGCGGTCCGGTAATATCCATAGTAGCTGGTGCGCTGTCCGCCAGAATACAGGATTCTGTTGTTTCATAAGGACACCACTAGACAAGATTGCTTTTGCTTCGTTGTGGTCGTATTTTGATTTTGGGTGTCGCTATGGCGAATGTCAAAGCAAAAATAACGATCAATAGAATGACTTTGCGCCATGAGTGATTACAGCTTCCCAATCATATAAAGCAACGCGATTGACTTAGCCCACTACCACAACCCATTATAAGAACATCCTCCCATCTCATATACCCACCTACTAATTCTCTACAACCATCATTTGAAAACACAAGATAATGATATTGATTTATTCAAAATTTTTAACCTTATTACATATATTATTTTTATATTTAAAGTCATCTTTATTATTATATATTAGTGTGTTACCGTGGAGCAGCTAGTCCACAGCTAATCCGTTTTAAGTTGTGGAGCGGAGCAGTTTAAGGTTTTGATAGAGTAATTTGAGATTTGTGATAAAGTAGTTTAAACTTAATTTTTTTAAAATTTGATAAAACAAAATAAAACAATGCATCAGGAAAAAATGAACATATCTTTTAATTTTCAATCATCTTCGGTCTAAACTTGTAGACCTTCTATCTTTCCTCAGATTTTAAAATTAGATTAGTATTATAATTTTATTTAGATTTAAATTTTAATTAAAAACTCTGAACTTATTTCTAACTTGAAATTTAAATAAAATTTAATAATTAGGTTTGTAAGGAGACGGGCCGAGAAGGCACGGTCTCACACGGTACCATTTATATAGAGCTTGAGGAATCGAGTTACCACTCGATAGTTCAGCGATTTTTGCCATCGTAGTTCACTGGCTCACCTCAAGGCGCCTCGTGACAAGGTTAAAAAAATAAAATTTTAGCTATATATTTTATATTTAGCCAGTTTCTAAGGTTAGATTAGGAATGTTAATCCTTAATCTGGCTTTAAGATCTCAGCTTAATTATAGAATCTTAGTTTGGCTATAGAACTTTAGTCTGATTATATAGCTTAACTATGGAATCTTAATCTGATTATGGAGTTTTAGCCTGATTATAGAATCTTAGTCTGGCCATAAAACCTCAACTTGGCCATGGAATTTTAGCCTGATTATGGAATCTCAACCTGACCTTGAATTTTCAACTTGACTGTAAAATTTTAACTTAGTCATGGAACTTTAGAATAAGTTTTAATTTTTAAACTAATTATTTTTATAAATTAAAGAATTTTCTTAATTTAAATTTTAATATTTTATTAACATTTATAGAATTTATAAGATTTAATAAAAATTTATATTTTTAAAATAAATAATAAACTGGCTATTTAATATTGTATATTTATTAATTTATTTAAACAATTTTGTAACGAAGCTCTCCCAGCATAATGAACTTCAAGCAGAAATCCAATCAGTTAGAAAAAATTTCAGAATAATTATAGGAAATATTTAAGCAATATTATAATTAAAAAAAAATTATATAATATTGTAAGAAATCGTATAAAAACTAGTTGAGGTATTTGTCATGACCAAACCATATTCCATCTTAATACAAAAATTTTTGGTATAATAAATATGGTTTTTATTTCAACATCCTTTTATTCTACAAAAAGATTTAAATTATAAATTTTTAAATCCTATTTATCAAAATTATTAATTGTTTTTTTTAATTCTTAAATTTATACCTTTTAATATTTTTTATTTTAGATAAAATAATTAGTATTTATAATACTAGATTATCTAAAAATATATACACAGTTTATTATAATATAATTTTATTAACTATATATATTTATCAGGCTACCAGGCCAATAAACATATCGTAGGTACTCAAAAAATGAAACAACACTATTCCAAAAATAAAGTAATAATTTAGATTATTTAATAATGATTTATCTTATTACTGGCTAAAGAAATTATATACATATTAATTAATTACATATAAAATCCTATATCTATAATATTTTATAATATAATAACTTTTTTTAATACTATTTGTTATATATAAATTATAAATTTTTTTATAAAATAGCTTATATATTATTATATAATATTTTATATATTTCAAATTTTTTTATAATATTCCTTTTTTATAAGACAAAACCTTTACAAATCTTATAATTATTTATATAAATATTTTAATTTTATATAATTTAATTTATTTAATTTCCAAAAATTTCCCATATATTATCATAATTAATTTTATAATATTATGGTTTAATTAAACTTTATCATCATATAAAATTTAATTTTTTTTTAATTAATTATTTTAATTAAATTTATTATATTTTAAAATAATAATATACTTTTATTTAAATAAAAAAAATAAATCTTATCACCAACTATTTTTTTTTAAATATTTATTTTAAATATTTTATAATATATTTACTACTATTAACATTTTATCAAATATTTTATTTAAATATTGTTTTTTTAAAACTCTAGTTTCCAATGATTGTGTTTTTTAATCATTTTGTACCCTATATGATTTGTGGTTAGGATTTTATAATTTACAAAATTTTTTGCTTTTTTGTGGTTTTATTATTTAAATTTAGACCATTTTTTGGCTTAAGTTTGTTTTTCTGCTGTAAATTCTTTTATTTTGTTGATGTTAGTTTAATTGTGTTTGTAAATTTTTGGTTTTTATCATATTTAATAATATTGTAATATATTAATAAATAAAGAATTTATTTTATTAATGAAAATTTTTATATTTTTTTTAAATAATATAAATATTATTTTTTTTTTTTTTATTTTATTATATAAATTTTTAGGAAATTGTTTAAAAAGTTTTTTATATATAAATTTTACTACCTTATTACCTATTAATATATTTTTATTTATTTTATTTATTTTTTTAATTTTTTAAAAAATTTTTTTAATAATCTTTAATATTTATTATATTAAACTTTCTTTCAATTTTTTTTACTATCTTTTAATGATTTTTTTTATTCCATATTAATCTTAATTATTATAAAATTTAAAAAATAAAATTTATAAAAATAAATTTTTTAAAATTAATTTTTCATCTATTCTTATTTTAATATTTTTTTTTTTTATTTTTCAAAATATCTTTCTATACCAATATTTTAAATAATTATATTATTATAATTTTTAAAATTAATATTATCAATACCAAATTTTTTTTTACCATTTTGTATTACATTTACAACCATAACAAATTTATATATTATTATATTTAGGGTATTAATTCTACCAAATATAATCATTATTTAATTAAAAATTCCCATTATCTTCCTATTACCACCAATACCGTTTTTATTGTAACACAGTTAAACAACAAATTTTGATATACCACAAATCTTCTTTTTTTTTTTTTATTAATAACTTAAATTCCTCACCTCACCATATAAATTTTCAAATTTTTTTAAATTAATTATTTTCCCAATAAACATCAATTTTTTAAACACCACCCAAACCATTTGAATAATATTATCACAACTCCAACCAAAGTTATTTTAATTATGATTTTAATTTTTTTTTTGTTATTAATTTTTTTAATAATTTTTTTTTTTTTTTCTTAATTATAATTATATTATTTAAATCTTAATTCTTAAAACTACCTTATAAAATTCTAAAGGAATTTTAAATACTCCCATAATACCCAATAAAATATTAAATCAAATTATAATAAAAAATTTTTTTTAAAATATTGAAAAAAATATTTTAACTCCTATAACTTTCAATAAAATATTAAATCAATTTGTTTTAAAAAATTTATTATAAAAAATTAAAAATTCTTTAACCACTTTTTTTTTTAAGAATATATTTTAAAAATTAACTACCCTTAAAGTAAATTTTATTTTAACTACTCTTTTTATTCTTTTTCTTTTTTTATTTCTTCTACTACCACTATTTTTACCACCACCACCACCACCACCATTATCACCAACTAAAAATCTCAATCCTTTAGTTTTTAGCCAATATAATCATTCTATAATTCATCATTTTAGGGCTTTCTATCAAAAGTTTAATGATCATCCAAAAAACCATAGATTTACTTAAACTTGTAATTTCTTATAATTTTTCTAAGATTTTAATATCTTTTTTCTAAATTATAATTTTTTTTAAATTTTTTAAAATTAATATCTAATATTTTTAAATTTCTTATAAAATTTTTTAAATTATTAATTTTTATATAATTTTTATAAATATTTATTAATTTTTAAAATATATCTAATCTTATTATAATTTCTCATATATTTTTAACTTTTTAAAATTTTATAAACCTCTTAAGGTTAGTTTAATTTTCAAATTTTTTCTAATAAATTTAATATTTTTCTAAATTTTGTAATTATTTTTTCAATATATTTAAAATTTTTTTTAAATTTTTATAAATTATTTATTTTTAATTAATTTTTTTATTTAATAAAAAAAAATTTAATTTTTTATTTTAAATAAAATTCCTTTTTTCAAAAATCTTTTATTAATATTTTCTTGATTTTCTATTTTTTGTAATTTTTTATTTTAATATTTAGAGGTTTTGAAAATTTTGAATAAAATTTATTAATGATATATAATTTTAATAAAAATATATAAAATATATTATAATTTTTTATAGAGGGTAATAGCTAAAATTTATAGGTATAAATTCTTATAAATTATATAATCTCATATAATTTTAAATATTTAATCTTAAACTTTTTTATAAAACATTTAATTTTAATAAATTGATTTAATAAAAAAACCTTTTATTCTATTTAATATTTTAAAAAGTCCCCTTATAATCTATCAACATATTTTATTTAATTATTTTAAACCTAAAGTATTTTAATTTGACAAATTTTATAAAATTTTAATATATATTTTAATTTTTTTATTGCTATAAAGATTTTTATTAATATAATATAAATTAAATTATATTAAATATTATAATTATATTTTGTTTTAAATAAAAACATTTTAATAATAGTTTAATAAATATTATTATATATAAAAACAATTAATAAAAATAAAGTCATTTAAATATCCTAAAAATAATTATAAAAATTATAAATATATTATGTTAAAATACTATTAATTTTTTTTATTTAATTATTTATTTATAAATAATAAATTATACTTTATTAATTTATAATTTTAATAACTTTATATAAAATTTTATAAATTTAATTATAAATTATTTGTCTTAATTTAAGATGAAGTTCTTCAGAATTTTTTCCTTAATCAAATATTTTATATAAAATTCTACCAACTCTTCTACTATCAATTTTTTTATACATAATATAAAGTAATTATATTTAAAAAATCAATCCATTACAATTAATATCATATTATATTCTAAAAATCTAACTCCTAATAATAAATCCTTAAATTTAAATAGTTTAATAATAAAATTAAAAAATATTAATTTTATAATTTTAATGAAATTTTAATAATAATAATTTTCCTAATTTTAATATTTTAAAAATTTTATTTCTTTAATATATATTATAGTTTAAAATATATTAATATATAAAAATAATAAATTTAAAAAAATAATAATTTTATTAAATAATTTAATATTTTAATTTTTTTAAAATATTTTATTAAAAATAAATTATATATTATTTATATAATTTTTTTTTAAATTTAAAATTATTTAATATAATTAAATATTTTTTAAATATAAAAATATTATTTTTTTGGATTTAATATTTTTTAATATATTTATTTTGTTTTATTTTAAATTATTTATTATTTTTAAAATTTTGGTATTTCTAAAATATTTATTTTTGATTTTATTAATTATAAATATAAAAATTATTATTATTTATGTAATAATTTTTATCAAAATTTTTTAAATTATTATAATAAATTAATTTTTTTTCAATAATAAAAAATTTTTTTTTTTTTTTTTTTTTATTTTATAATTAAAATATTTCAAAAAAATATTTACTATTATATTTTTTATTTTTAAATAATATTAAATTTTAAAATTAAGTTTTATTAATTTTTTTATTTAATAAACCTATTTATTGAAAATTATTTTAAAATAATAAAATATATTAAATTTTAATAATTATTATAAATAATAATTTAAAATTAGATTTTTTTAAAATATATTAATTATTTTTGTAACACCTTAATTATCATCAAAAATTTTTAATTAAAAATAAATAATTCTTTTTTATTAAAATTATTTTATAATTATAAAATAATATTAAATATTAACAATTATTCTTATATTATTATAAAAAATATGCATTTATTCTAATTTTCAAAACATCAATCTCAATATAAGTCAATAAATTAAAATAAAAATATTTTAATACTTTTTTTAATTTTTTTATAAAAATATTTTTAAAATTTTAAAAAATATATTATACCTTTTTATTTTATTTTTAATTTTATCTTTTTTTAATAAAATTTAATAATAATATAAATATTAATTTATATTATAAAATAAATTTTCAATAAAAATTAACAAATTTAAAAAATCTTTAAAATAATTTTATCTCCTTTGAATTAAATTAATTCTTAATAAATTTTTTTTTTTTTTATTTTATTAATAATTTTTAAATTAATATAATAAATTTTAAAAAAATTTTTTTTTTTTTATAAAAATTGTATTTTTCTAATTTCATAAATAAAAATTTTTTTTTTAATTTTTCCAATATTTTTTTAATATATTTATAATATTTTTTAAAATTTTTTAAATAAATTAATATATCATTAAGGTATGTTATTATAAAAATTTTTTTATAATTTTATAATATCTTATCTACCAATGTCTAAAAGGATGTTAAAATATTAATAAAACCAAAAAATATTATTAAATATTTAAACAAATTATAAAACATATAAAAAACAATTTTTTATTCATCTCTTTTTACTATCTGTATAAGGTTATACACTCTGCAAAAATTTAGTTTAATAAATATTATGGTATGTTGAAGCATATTAACTAATCTATTTATTTTTGGTAATAAATATTAATTTTTAATAATAATATTATTTAATTTTTAATAATCCACACACAACCTCAAACTGTTATCCTTCTTTTTCATGAATAAAATAAAAATGTTGGTTGGGGACAAGAAGGGTTAAATAAACTTTTTGGTTTTTATTTCTTTTAAATATTTTTGTAGAATTAGGTTTTTTTTTTACAAAAATCAATATATCAATTTGAATAATAATGTTTGATTTGGTTTGAGGGGTATTAAATAATCCTATTTTTAATACTTAAATAATTTGTTTGTTTTTTTTTTATCAAAAAAATTTGTTAAATCTTAATATTTTTTAAATATAAAAAAGTAATAAAATAAAAATAAAAATATTACCAAAAAAAAAAAAAAATTAATTAAAAACTTTATTAAGATTAGCTTATTCTTTTTTGATTTTAATTAAATTAATTTAATTAATTCCTAAACTTAAATTTTTTTTTGGTTCAGTTTTTTATTAACATCTTCTCTTAAAATAGTACTAATCATAATTATTGTGGTCAACCTAATTCAACAAAACATAAACTATTCTGTTTCCCAATTGATATTGGGATTATTTCTTTTTAACCAGTTTAATCCTAAAATAATATTAAAGGATTTAATATTTATAACATTAAATATAATACATTTTAAATAATTTTATATAAATATATTTAATTATTTAATTATATTTAAAATTTTTTAAAATGATATAAAAATTTTATTTATAAATTTTAAATTAATTGATTTTTTAAATTATATTATAAAAATTTAATTTTTTTTAATTAAATTTGAGATTATAAAATAGGAGGAAACCCTACTGTTAATTAGGGTTTTTATTCAAATTTTTTAATTTTTTTACTTTAAATATATATTTAAGATAAGATGATTTGGAAAATTTTGAAAAAAATATAAATTATTAATTATTGTTATTATAATAACACCTAGTGTATAAATGTTTTTTTTTTAAGATAATTAAAATTTTATTATTTTTAGTTTTTTTTTTAATTTTTTTGTTTTTTTTTTGTGAAATTGTTTTTTTTATTTTATAAACTTATTATTAAAATTTAATTTGCATTTTTTAATAAAATAGCTTTTTTTTTTATAGTTATAATAAAGGTTCTGTTTTTTATAACAAAATTTCTTAATATTATTTAAATGTTTTATATAATTAATTTGTATAACGTTTTCCACCGGGAAGTGAACCACACGGGGAAGTGAACCACAAAATTTTGAATTTCAAAAAATTATTATAAATTAATTATTATATAAAAAAATTTTAAAAAAATTATATATTTTAAAAACTATTAAAAAGAATAATATCTTAAATTTTTAAAACTTTTAAATTATTATTCAAATTAATATTAATTTTTAAATTTTAAAATTTTATATTTTTATAAAATATATTATTTACTATATTAAAATTATACTTTAATAAATAATACAAAATTTTTGTGTTGTATTTTCTTTTATTACCCTATTATTTATTTATATAATTATTATTTTTTGAATTATTTTTTGAATTATTTTCTAAATCATTTTTTAAACTATTTTCTGAATTATTTTTTGAATTATCTTCTAAATTATCTTCTAAATTATTTTTTAAACCATTTTTTAAACCATTTTTTATACCATTTTTTACCTTATTATTTTTAATATCTTCTATTTTATTATTTTTAGCATTCTTTTGTAAATAATCTTTAAAATATTTAATTTCATTATATTTTTTATTATATTCTTTACTATAATTACTATTATTATAAAGATAACCACAATATTTTTTAAATTTTGTATTTTTAACATTTAATTTTATAATCTTATTTTATTATAAATTATCAATCTTTTAATTATTTAGAATATAAATATTAATAAATTTAAATTTATTATATTTATTTTATAAAATTTTTTTATTTATAATATATAATTAAATATTAATTTTTTATAATATAATAATTTTATTTATAATTTTTTTTATTATTTTATATAATTAATATATATAATTAATAATAAATAAACTAAATAAATAACTAGTTTGTGTAAAAATTTTAATAACAATTTTATAAATAAACTATAAGTATACTAGTATTTTAATAATTATATTAATTAATTTCAGGATTTAAAATTGAATAGTTTTATTATATTATAATTTAAATAAAACTTTTTCTTAATTATATAATATTAATTTTATATTTTATTATATTATCTTAATAAGATTTATATTAATAATATTTTTTTTAATTTTTATTAATAATTTAATGAATAACTATTTATTAATTTTAATAATATTATTATATATAATATAATTTATAATATTATAATACTATTTATTATATATTATATTAAAATTAATATTTAATAATTATAAATAATATATACTATAAACTAGTAAACATAATATAATAATATTCTTTTAAATATAATAATTAATAAATTCTATACTAATATAATTATTATAACCATTTAATAAAAATATATATGCATAATTATTTAAAATTTTTATTTTTAATTTAAATATTTATTTTAATTATTAAACATTTAGATCCCTATTTATCCATTTATTAGATAATATTACAAATAACCAATCCTTTATTAATTAATTAATATTATTAATATATTAATTAAATTAATAATAACTATTTTTAAAAATAATAAATAATAAAAAAATAATATTACATACACTAATACATTCAATTATAATAACTAATTCATAATTAATATATTAAGTAATAAACTAACTTTTGGATAATAATAAAATTACTATTTTTACTAATTAAATACTATCCATAATAAAACCTTTCTCATTTATATTATATAATATATTTTTAATAATATTATTTTTTTATTTAATTTTTATAAATAGTTAATAAAATTAATTAATAAAAATTAAATTATTAGTTTTAGTCTGAATATTATTTAATATATATAAATATACAAAATATAATTTTAAATATTATTTTATAAATTATTTTATTTAATTAACATTTAAATTTTAATTTGTTAGTTTAATAATCATAATATATACTATATTTATATATAAAGAAAATTCCTAATTATACAATTATATTATTTATTATTGTAAGAAATCGTATAGAGACTAGTTAAGGTATCAAGGTAATACACAAATATCACAAAATAAGAAAAATATATTAATATAAATACAAATTGATATTTAAATTATTACTTAATTTTTAAATATATGATAGTGAATATGACAATTTAAATAAATAATTGATAAAAAAAATAATAAAATAAATTAAACAGGAGTTAAGTTTAAATTAGATATTTAGATATATAAAGTATTAAACTAAATAAAAATTAAGACTATATAGTTTATTGAATTGGATAGGAATTAAGTTTAAACTGAACATTTGAATATATAGAATATTAAATTAAATAAAAGTTAAATCTATATAAGATATTAAACTAAACAAAAATTATTTCTACATAAGTTAGGAAGTTTGTATAGGGTAAAAGTTTAAATAAACCCTATACTATATTTATTAAAATAATAGTTATAATCTTAATCTATAAGTTTTGAAATCTAAATTTAGATATTTTTTTATTTTAAATTTGCAGTTTATATTATATCATATAATTTTTCTTTTAATTATAATATCACCTAAATATTTCTTATAATCATTCTAAAAACTCCTCCAGCCATCTGAATTTTTGTTTAAAATTCATTATACTATAATTATTTTATTATAGAATCCCCTCCTTTAACATCAACATCCCATCAATGTTTTGTTTAAAAATTTAATATCATAATAAATCTTTTACTACATTGATATCTTTTGTTAATCTTTGATAGTATGAATTTTTTATAGTTGTTTTTGTGTTTAATTCCTAAAAATTCCAATTTCTTGAAATTTTTTAAAAATTTCTTTAAGGAGTTTTCTTAATTTTTTTCTAATCTTTCTAATTTTGGGATTTTTAATAATTTCAAATATAAATCTTTTAACTAAATTTTTTTTTCTGGATTAGGGATTTGATCATTGATTACCTATTACAGTAATTTTTAAATAATTAAATTAATATTTCCTATTACTTAATCAGATTTTCCATCATTGATTTTTATTAAAAGATTTTTTTCTAGGTTTACACAAATTAGATTATTTCTATTTTCTTATTAAACTTAAATTAGTTTAATCTGCAATTTTTAGATTTTGTTATACAAATTAATATAAATAAGTTCTAATATCTAGATATCAAAAAAATCTAATACTAAAAATGAATTTTAAATAATATCAAAATATTGAAAAATTCTAATTAATTCACTTATTTTTTTTGAATTATATTGGAATAATAAGATAAAGTTAAGTATATTAAATAAAAAAACCAGGTTAATCAAAATAAAATTTATAAAAATCATTAAACAGTTTTTAAGTATGAGTAATATTAAATGTTAATTACCAAGTGAATTTGTTTTAATTTTTCCACTAAAAAAGGTACTAAAGTTTTCAATAATGTATTCACAAATCTAAGATTTTTTCAACTTTATATTTTTCTTCATCATTAATAATAATTAATAAAAATCATTTTTCATAGTTTTAATTAAAAAAAACATTATCTAATATTTAGTATAACAAATTAATATAAAAAACAAGATAAATTTTTATTAAAAAAAGAAATTTTAGTTTATATACTCTTTTTTTTATAAATTTAAAGATCTGAAATAAACCTTCTATTTTATTAAATAGTTTTAGATAAAATTATATTATTTTAATGTTTTATATATTTAATTAAATATAATTTCCTTCCTTATAATCAGATAATAATCATCTTTATTTATTTACTTATTTTTATTATATCTATACAACACAACTAATTTCTATATACAAAACTTCTTATAATTTTGATATTTATTATACAAATTTTATAATTTTTTGGTTTTTAAAAGGTTTTTTAAGTCCTTAAAATTTAAAAATATTTAAATTCTATTTATAATTTATAATAAATAAAAAAATTCTAATAATATCAAATATTTTATTATTATAGGAATATTTAACTAAAAATAGCTATTTAGTTTAATCATCCTATTAATAATTAATATAAATTTTAAAATATTGTTCTACTATAGAATTAATATATTTTATTTATCCATTAATCTAAAAATAATAAATAATACTAAATTAATAATAAATTTTCAAACAATAATTAATTTTATTTTAAAATTTATTTAAAAAATTCTTTCCTCTATCCAAAATAACTTTTTTGAATAATTTATGTAATTTCCATATATCCCTAAAAAATAATCCAACTAATTTTCTAACATTTAATTTCTTCATTATCAAAGTCAGATATATTATTTTAAAAAACTTATCCACAATAATAAAAATTATATTATATTTATTAAATTCCAATAATCTAATGATTAAATCCAAAAAAATACTTTGCTAATTTCATTCTACAATTTATAATAATTATAGTAATTTTTAAAATACATTTCTAAATGTTTTAATACATTTGCAGATATGGTAATTATTAATATACTAATTAATATCCTTTTAAAGTCTTATTTAGGTATATTATCTTTAAACTAATTTTAATGTTTTTACTCTTCCTAAATATCTTACTATAAAATAATCATAATATTACTACAAAATTTCTTCACAAATTTTTTTATTATTAGATATTATTTTTCTATCATTATAATAAAATTCACTTTATTTTTCTTTTATTTCTAATATTTTAATTTTAAAATATTATTTATCTTTTTTTCTAAAGGTTTTTATAATATCCTAAATATAAAGGTTTTTAAATATTGTTATTTACCAAACTTTTTATATTGTTATAATACCAATTTGTTGGATTTTTTCAGATAATATAAATATTCTAATTTGATTTTTAATATGTTTATCTTTTTTTTTCTAAAGGAAATTCCTTGATTTTTTGGTTAATGTATTAGTTTTAGTATTGGTTTTTCCAAGAATGAAGGATATTTTAAAATCAAATTAAAATAAAAATTTTATTCATTTTATTTGTTTTTGTTTAAGGTGTTATTTGGTTATAAAATATTTTAAATTCTTATAATCTGTAAAAATATGTATTTAAATATGGATATTTATGAAATATTATTTTTATTTTTTGAATATTTGAATTATTAATAAAAATTTTTTGTTATGAATGTTATAGTTATATTTTGCTAATGTTATTTTTTTCAATTTGTAAACTATAGGGTGCTAAAAGCTGTTATTGTGTTTTTGGGATAGAACTATAATGTAAACAAAATTTAAAACATTTGTTTTTATTTGTATTTTTAACATAAAATTTTAATATTTCAATATTAATTTAATACAAAATACTTATTAAAATATCTAAAAGATAATTTTTTTTTTTTCTTTTTAATAAAATATTTTATCCTTTTTTATCAAATTATATAAAAATTTGACTATTTTTATATAATTTTTTATAAATTGTTGATAAAAGTTTATAAATTTTAGAAAAGATTATATTTTTTTAATAGTTTTGGGTCCTTTTTTTAATTCTTTTTAATTAAATATATCTTAAATTTTAATAAAATTTATCCTAATTTCATTACTTCCAACAATATATCCTAAAAATTTAATTTCTTTAATAAAAAATTTATATTTAAAAAATTTAATATAAAATTTTGTTTTTTATAATACTTTAATAATCTTTTTTATATAATGAATATATTCTTTTTTTAAATTATTATAAATACAAATATTATTAAGATAAATTACACAGAATTTATTTAAAAATAATCATAAAACTTCATTAATATAAACTTAAAAAGCAGCTAAAACATTTGTTAACCCAAAATATATTATTTAAAACTCAAAATATCCATATCTAATACAAAAAACTATTTTTTCTTTATCTTTTTCAACTATTCTAATACAATTATAAATGCTATAAATATCCAATCAAATAAAGTATTTAGTTTTTCTAAATCAATCCAAAATTTTATTGATCTATAGTAAAAAACATCAATTTTTAATAATAATAACATTAAATTTTCTCCAATCCACACAGAATCATAATTTGTCATCCTTCTTAAAAACAAATAAAATAGGTCCCCCCCATAAACTATTAAATTTTTAAATAAATTCTTTAATCATATTTTCTTTAATCCAAAATTTAAAAACCTTAAAATATTCTTTATTTATTGGTCTCAATAATTTTTAGATAAACTGGGTTTTTAATAGTATAAAAATTTTTATATTTTTTTTTCATCATAGTAGCAAAATATTTCCTTTTTTTTTCAAAAAAGTTTCAACAAAGTTTTAAAATTTATTAAAAAATTTAATAGTTTTTTTAATTATAATTGTATTATTGGTAAATGTAACTTATTTCCATTTTCTTTCTAGGCTATAGATAGTAAAGATAGGTCCTTATTTTATGATTTTTTTAAAAACTTCTATACTTATAATAATGATTTTGGATAAGTAGTTTATATATATTTAATTATTTTCTTAATTAACATAGATATTATATTTCTTATACCATGGTTTTCCTAAGTTCAAGAATTTAATAATATTAATAATATTAGCATTAATAATTTCTTTATAATTTTGAATTTTCATCTTAAATTAAATCATTTCTTTAACAAATTCTCTAATTCTATTAAAATATTTTATGGATTTAGGGATTTTTTTAAAATAAAATAGAAAATCATTTTTAATTACAAATTTATAATTTATGTGTATTCCTATATTATTATTATCTAAATATATAAAGATTTTAATAAGTTTCTAAAAATAAAAATACAAAATAACAAAAATTTCAATATAAAATTCAAATAATATTTCAATTTTTTCAAAATTTAAACAAAAAAATAAATTTTAGAATACAAAAAAAATTTATAATATTCTTTAAAGTTAAAAATTTTTTAAAATAATAGATAAAATTTTACCTTGTTATATATCACAATTTATAATCAGGCTTATTTTTTTTCTTATTTTTCCTTAACATTCTTTTATTATTAATATTTTAAAATAAATGTTATTTTATTTTAAACATTTTTATAAATAAAATTTTAGATATTCTAATCTTTAATAAAATGAAAATCATATAAAACACATCTATTAAGCCCTTTTTAAAACCTTTTATTTAAATAATTATTAGTAAAATATTTTTTTTCATTATAATACAAGCATAATTTTTAAGTTTATCATCAATTTTTTTCTTCTTAAATTAATTATCCTCAAATATTTTTAGTAAATTAATCCATAAGTCCAAATCCAAAATAATTATTTCCCCAGATTTATTAAAATTGGTTAGTATTACTAATCCAAGTTGGTCCTTTTAATACTAAAATTAAAATATTCTTTTTTTAAAAACCTCCAATTATTAAATTTCGAGATTTTTTTTTCATATTTAAAATTTATTAGTTGTTATTAAAACACTAACAAAAAATAATAAAATTATTAAAGTCTTCAAATAGTGTTTTCTTAATAATCAAAAGTTCTTTTACTTCAATACATAAACCATACCATAAATAAACAATTTAAACGACATCATCATAATTCAAACATCCCATAAAACATCTAAATTCTATCAAATAAATAAAAAAAAATTTATTAGCCTATCTTAAATTTCTTAGTTCTTATTCCACAATTCCAACAAAATCAAGATCTCCAAAAACCTTTTCAAACCATATAATAAATTTGGTATAGGTGTTCTAATTCCATACTTTATCATTAATATTATATTTATTAAAAACTAATTTTATTAAATTTTTTTTTAAAAAACTAATGATATATGTAATTTTTTTTTTGGATGTGGTAAATTTAATAACTTCTTCTTTATATTTATTATTAAATTAGGTTAAAAAATTTTATAATTCATAAAACTTGATACCATTAAAGGGGTTAAAATTTGGAAATTTAATGTTTAAAACAATTGTTGGGGTTGTTGTGGGTATATTGTTTCTAAAATATTCAAAGATTACCATCATGGTTTTAATTTATTCAATAATAAATCCTGGTAAGATGATAATTATAATTTTTTTTTTGGTGTTCTTCTTTTTAAAGAACTTGTTTTGTGGTGGGGCTAATGTTAATATTTAAATATTAGATTAATAAATTGTGAAATAACAAAATATAAAAAATCATATAAAAACTAATTAAGATATTAAGGTAATATATAAATATTATAGAATAAAAAGAATATATTAATGTAAATATAAATTAATATTTAAATTATTATTTGATTTTTAAATATATAATAGTAAACATAATAGTTTAAATAAACAATTAATAAAAAAAATAATAAAATAAATTAAATAAAAGTTAAATTTGAATTAAATATTCAAATATATAAAATATTAAATTAAATAAAAATTAAAATTATATAATTTATTAAATTAAATAAAAATTAAGTCTAAATTAAATATTTAAATATATAAAATATTAAACTAAACAAAAATTAAATCTATACAAAATATTAAATTAAATAAAAATTATTTCTACATAAATCAAAAAATCTATATAAAACAAAAATCTAAATAAGCCCTATACCATACTTATTAAAATAATAACTATAATCTTAATCTATAAATTTTAAAATTTAAATTTAAATACTTCCTTATTTTAAATTTATAATTTATATTACATCATATAATTTTTCTTTTAATCACAATATCACCTAAATATTTTCTATAATTATTCTAAAAACTCCTCCAACCACCTGGATTTCTACTTAGAGTTCATTATGCTGTGATTGCTTTGTTACAATTATATTAATACTTTTTTATTTTTTATAATTATTATTAATTATAATTAATATATTATAATTCTATTACCAATTCCATCATTAACTCTTTTTTTTAATATTAAATATAATATATTATATATATATACTGATATATATATAAATAAAAAGTCTTCTTTTTTATATATATAAATAATTATTTCCATATTATTTTTAAAAGTTTTATTATTAACCTAATAATATATATATTAAACAAACTAATAATAAGTTTAAAATTGTTATACCATAATAATTCTAATAATTTTGGTAGTTTTAATGATTTTAGTAATAGTGGTAATAATAATAATAATAATAATAATAATAATAAAAATAATACCAGAATACAGCACAATACTAGATTTTAACAAACAATATATTTTATAAAAATATAAAATTTTAAAATTTAAAAATTAATATTAATTTGAATAATGGTTTAAAAGTTTTAAAAATTTAATATATTATTTATTTTAGTGGTTTCTAAAATATATAACTTTTTTAAATTTTTTTATATAATAATTAATTTATAATAATTTTTTGAAATTCAAAATTTTGTGGTTCACTTCCCCGTGTGGTTTACTTCCCGGTGGAAAACGTTAATATTAAAATTGTTTACTGTGATTAAAATTGATTGTTAAAATATTTGCTAATTTAGACTATAATTATTTGAAATTTTCTAATATTACTAATATTTTTTAAAAAATTTTTTATATTTTAAAATTTATTGGGTTATAAAAGTTATTGTTTTAAATTTATTTATTTTAATGTTTTATGAGTTGAGTAAAGTTTTTTGGAGATTAAATTTAAAATTTTTAAAATATAGTATTGTGAAAATATTTTTAGATTAGGTTAGTAATTTATTTTTATATGTTATAAATTAAATAATATAATTTAAAATTTTTTTTAAAATATTCTAAATAATTTTGAGGATAACCTTATTAATTTATTTTTTTTTATTAATTATTTTTTAGTAAATGAGTATAACTTTTTTAAAATGTTTTTAAGTTTATAATTTTAAAAAATAATTATTTTTTTTTATTATTTTATATTAAGTTTTTTTTTTATTAATAATTAAATTTAATTATTTATTATTTTTTTTAATAGTATTAGTGCGTAATTTATCTTACATTTATTCATAAAAAATAAAATTAAATTAATAATAAAATATAAATAAATTTGGTATAAAAAATTTTTATAATAATTTATTTTTTTTTAAAAATTTTTAATAATTTATATAAATAAGTGTACTATTTTATATATTATTTATGGTTTATTAATAAATTTTAAAATTTTTTTTTTCAATCTTCTACTTTTTTATTTTTTTTAATTTATATTATCTTCTTTATTAATTTTTTTATTTTATTAAAATAAATTTCTATATTATTGATTAAAAAAAAATAAAATTTTATATTAATATTTTTTAAAAATTTTTTAAATAATTTATTTATTAATAAAATAAGGGTTAATTACTTGTTAAATATTATATTAACTAATCTTAAAAATAATATATAAAAATTTAATAAAATTATTATTTATTTAACTTAATTTTAGATATATTTAACTTTATAAAATTCTTATTTTACTGTAAAGAGGCTAATGAATTTGGTTTCTATCAAAATTCAAAAAGGAAGTTTGTTTAAATTCATTATCAAAAAGTATTTATAAGATGTATACTACAATAAACAATAAATTATAAATAATTGAATAAAATATCAAATTACTAAATTAATAAACATATCATAAATACTTAAAGGATAAAATAATGCTATTCCAAAAATAAAATAATAATTTAAATTATCTAATAACAACTTATTTTATTACTAATTAAAAAAATTATATATACATTAATTAATTATATATAAAATCTTATATTTATAATATTTTATAATATAATAATTTTTTTTAATATTATTTATTATATATAAATTATGAATTTTCTTATAAGGTAGCTTGTATGTTGTTGTGTGGTATTCTGTATATCTCAAGTTTTCTTGTGATAATATTATTAATTAATAATAATATTAATAGTTGCTAATTTTTATATTAAAATGATAATATTTATTATATAAAAAATTTTTATATATATATATTAATTAAAAATAATTTAAATTATAAAAATATTTTTAAAAAAATTTAAAAAATAACTAAAAAAATATAAAAAATTTTAATAATTAATTTTTTTTTTAAAATATTAATTAATTTATTGATGTAATAGGATATAAATTGTTAAATAAATTTGATTAGGATAGTAATGGATTTAAAAAATATTTATTAGAAGAATTTAATCAAAAAAATAATAAATTTTATAAATATATTAAATAATTAAATATGTGATATTTAAAAATTTAAAATAATATTAATGATTTATATATTAGTATTATATTTAAAATATAAATAAATTAATTAGAATTGTTTGAGATAGGATTTTAAAATAAATAAATAGAATTAATCTTTTTTTTTTTATTATTTAAATTGTTAATTTAAAAAAAATATAATTAATTGCTTAAAATTATAAAAAAAAAAAAAGAAAATATAAGAAAAAGAAACAAATTTTAAAAGAAAAAGAAAAAAAATTTATAAATATATATATTTTAGAAATTAAATTCCAAAAATAAAAATAAAAATTTAAAAGAAAATTTATAAAAAAAGTTTTTAAAATAAAAAGATTTGATAAATTTAATAAAAACCCTAGTAAATTGGATCTTTTTTTTATTTAATTTGATATTTATTATTGTTTTTAACTAATTTATTTTAATACTAATAAGAAAAAGATTTTTTATATAAGATTATATTTCAAAAATTTTATTTAATAAATTTATAATAATTATTATTAAATTAATTATTTTTTTAAAATTTAATAAAATAATAAGGAAAATTAGAAAAAAGAAAATTAAGAAAAAAATAAAAATAAATGTTTTTATTTTAAGAAAATTTTTAGATTTATTTTTATAAATTTAAATATTATTTGTAATTTTTAATAAATAATATTAAATTAATAAATTACCAAAATTTAGCAAATTTCTGTATTAGAAATGTAATAAAAAGGGTTATATCAGGCTACAAGACCAATAGACGTATTGTGGGTATTTGAAGGGTGAAGCAATATTATTCCAAAAATAAGATAATAACTTAAATTATTTAATGATAATCTATCTTATTACTAACTAAAAAAATTATATATATATTTATTAATTATATATAAAATCTTATATCTATAATATCTTATAATATAATAATTTCTCTCAATACTACCCATCACATATAAACTACAAATTTTTATATAAAATAACTTATATATTATTATATAATATTCTATATATTTTAAATCTTTTTATAATATTTTTTTTCTATAAAACAAAATTTTTATAAATTTTATAATTATTTATATAAATATTTTAATTTTGTATAATCTAATGTATTTAATTTTTAAAAATCTCCCATATATTATTATAACTAATCTTATAATATTATAGTTTAGTTAAACTTTATTATTACATAAAACTTAATCTTCTTTTAATTAATCATTTTAATTAAACTTATTATATTTTAAAACAATAATATGTTTTTATTTAAATAAAAAAAAAAAAATTTATTATTTATTACTTTTCTCCAAATATTTATTTTAAATATTTTATAATAAATTTACTACTATTAACATTTTACCATAAAAAATAAGTATTATATTTTTTAAAATTTTAATTTCTAATAATTATACTTTTTTAATTATTTTATATTTTATATAATTTATAATTAAAATTTTATAATTTATAAATTTTTTAGTTTTTTTATAATTCTATTATTTAAATTTAAATTATTTTTTAATTTAAATTTACTTTTCTATTATAAATTTTTTTATTTTATTAACATTAATCTAACTATATTTATAAATTTTTAATCCTTGTTGTATTTAGTAATATTATAATGTGTTAATAAATAAAAAATTTGTTTTATTAGTAAGAATTTTTATATTTTTTTTGGATAATATAGATATTATCTTTTTTTTATTTTTTTTATTTTATTACATAATTTCTAAGAAATTGTTTAAAAAGTTTTTTATATATAAATTTTATTATCTTATTACCTATTAATACATTTTTATTTATTTTTTCCGTTTTTTTAATTCTCCAAAAAATCTTTTTTGGTGATCTTTGATATTTATCATATCAAACTTTCTTTCAATCTTTTTTACCGTTTTTTAACAATTTTTTTTGTTTTATGTTGATTTTAGTTGTTGTGAATTTAAAAAATAAAATTTATAAAAAATAAATTTTTTAAAGTTAATTTTTTGTTTATTTTCATTTTAATATTTCTTTTTTTATTTTTTAAAATATTTTTCCATGTTAGTATTTTAAATAATCATATAATTATAGTTTTTAAAATTAATATTAATAATATTAAATTTTTTTTTATTATTTCATATTATATTTATAATTATAATAAATTTATATATTACTATATTTAAAATATTAATTTTATTAAATATAATCATTATTTAATTAAAAATTTCCATTATTTTTTTACTATTATTAATATTATTTTATTATAATGTAGTTAGATGGTAGATTTTAATATATTATAGGTTTTTCTTTTTTTTTTTTTATTAATAACCTAAATTCCTCACCTCACCATATAAATTTTTAGATTTTTTTAAATCAACTGTCTTTTTAATAAATATTAGTTTTTTAAATATTATTTAAATTATTTAGGTAATATTATTATAATTTTAATTAAAATTATTTTAACTATAATTTTAATTCCTTTTTTTATTATTAATTTTTTAATAATTTTTTTTTTTTTTTTTCTAATTATAATTATATTATTCAAATCTTAGTTCTTAAAACTACCTTATAAAATTTTGGAGGAATTTCAAATACTTTTGTAATATTCAATAAAATATTAAATTAAATTATAATAAAGAATTTTTTTTAAAATATTAAAAAAAATACTTTAACTTCTATAATTTCCAATAAAATATTAAATCAATTTGTTTTGAAAGATTTGTTATAAAAAATTAAAAATTCTTTAATCACTCCTCTTTTTAAAAATATACTTTAAAAATTAACTGCCCTTAAAATAAATCCTATCTTAACTACTTTTTTTATTCCTTCCTTTTTTTTATTTTTTCTACCACCACCACCTCCACCACCTCCATTATTACCACTGTTATTATTATTATTAATTAAAGATCTTAGTTTTTTAACTTTTAATTAGTATAGTTATTTTATAATTCATCATTCCAGGGCTTTTTGTTAAAAATTTAATGGTTATTTGGGGAGTTATAAATTTACTTAGGTTTATGGTTTCTTATAATTTTTCTAAAATTTTAATATCTTTTTCTAAATCATAATCTTTTTTAAATTCTTTGGGATTGGTGTTTGATATTTTTAAATTTTTTATAAAAATTTTTAAATTATTAATTTTTATATAATTTCTATAGATATTTGTTGATTTTAGAATACATTTAATTTTATCATAATTTTTTATATATTTTTAAATTTCTAAAATTTTATAAGCCTTTTAAGGCTAATTTAGTTTTTAAATTTTTTTTAATAAATTTAATATTTTTCTAAATTTTATAATTATTTTTTTAATATATTTAAAATTCTTTTTAGATTTTTATAAATTATTTATTTTTAATTAATCCTTTTACTTAATAAAAAAAAATTTAATTTTCTGTTTTAAACAAAAATTTTTTTTTTAAAAATCTTTTATTAATATTTTTTCAATTTTTTATTTTTTGTAACCTTATATTTTAATATTTGGAAGTTTTGAAAATTTCAAATAAAATTTGTTAATAATATATAATTTTAATAAAAATATATAAAACATATTATAATTTTTTATAAAAAATAATAATTAAAGTTTGTAAATACAAATTTTTATAAATTATATAATTTTATATAATTTTAAATATTTAATTTTGAATTTTTTTATGAAATGTTTGGTTTTAATAAATTAATTTAATAAAAAGATTTTTTATTTTATTTAATATTTTAGGGAGTTTTTTTATAATTTATTAATATATTTTATTTAATTATTTTAAACCTAAAATATTTTAATTTAATAAATCTCATAAAATCTCAACAAATATTCTAATCTTTTTATTATTATAAAAACTTCCATTAACACAATATAAGTTAAATTATATTGGGTATTATAATTATATTTTATTTTAAATAAAAATATTTTAATAATAACTTAATAAATATTATTATATATAAAAATAGCTAATAAAAGTAGGGTTA
Source organism: Arthrobotrys megalospora (assembly GCA_036971655.1). NCBI lineage: Eukaryota > Fungi > Ascomycota > Orbiliomycetes > Orbiliales > Orbiliaceae > Arthrobotrys > Arthrobotrys megalospora. The sequence continues at coordinate 677 of JAVHJN010000003.1, read as the reverse complement.
TTTAATTATTTTAAAAATAATTATAAAAATTATAAATATATTATTCTAAAATATTATTAATTTTTTCTATCTAATTGTTTATTTACAGGTAGTAAACCATACTTTATTAATTTATAACCTTAATAGTTTTACATAACGTTTTTATAAATTTAACTATAAATTACCTATTTTAATCTAAAACAAAATTCTTTAAAACTCTTTTTTTAATCAAATATTTTATATAAAATTTCATTAATTCTTCTACTATCAATTCTTTTATACATAATATAAAATAATTATATTTAAAAAATCAATCTATTATAACTAATATCATATTATATTCTAAAAATCCAATTTTTAATAACAAATCTTTAAATTTGGGTAATTTAATAATAAAATTAAAAAATATTAATTTTTATGATTTTGATAAAAATTTTAATAATAATAATTTTCCTAGTTTTAATATTTTAAAAATTTTATTTTTTTAGTATATGTTATAGTTTAAGATGTATTAATGTATAAAAATAATAAATCCAAAAAAATAATAATTTCTATTAAATAGTTTTAATATTTTAACTTTTTTAAAATGTTCTGTTAAAGGTGAATTATATATTATTTATATAACTTCTTTTTTAAGTTTAAAATTATTTAATATGATTAGATATTCTTTAAATATAAAAATACTATCTTTTTAAATT